>OX328125.1:74871744-77271744 GCA_946811695.1 Gonocerus acuteangulatus
CATACAGGAGGTTTATAAGAATTTACTGGAGTGGTGTTATTGAGTCAGGAGTAAAAACTATTTCTTGTTGACGAATGGAGAAAGCCATGCCAAATCTAGAGCCCTAGTCTTGGGACTCATAAAAATACTTCTTCATTCCTTTACTATGATTGTGAGAGGGAATTGGGTTGAGAGCCAAGTTCCCGTCATATCTACCTCCTAATGATCCTGCTCTAGAACTGAGTCAGAATGACTCGCCCTGACTCAGTACCAGGCATAACTCACCGAGTCTGAGTCTTTATGCTTACGCAAACTCTGTTTTCATTCCTATATTGGAATCTTATCCGTCTCATAGCTGGCATATTACCTTATGTTCCTGTTTTTATCGATTCTCGGAAATAACTTTTCCATATATTTTCGTTCTTTATACGTCGACTAGTATCGCCATTAGCTCCAATGGGAAAATGTTTCATTTTTATTACTATTTATTGTGTTGCTCTTCCTATAGTTGCCTATCTATGCCAAAGAGCATTAAAATATTCTCTTGTAACCTGACGAAGGCGCTGAATTTAACGAAGACATCCTAAACAATTATTTAACTGAGTCAATTAACTGAATCAAATGAGTTTTGAGACAATGTCTGCTCTATTTAGCGAGAAAAGAATAAAAGTGAAATTAATAAATAAAAAATCGAAGTAATTCTTAAAAATGACCCTAAATTTTCAATGATTTTATAAAATAGGCAGAAGGTCATATGTTAAAATAAATCATGTGATGTTCGGATTCACATTTATTTTGATGGCACTTCAGGGGCACTAAGATCAGTAAACGAAGTACACACCCTAACTATACGATGTCGAACCTTCTGCTAGAAAGGCCATGTCCAAAACGAGATAATCTACAAGGGGAGCATTAGCTGTTTAGTGTCAGCTGTTTCAAAGTTTTAACGTTAAGATTTCAACAGCTGACACTAAACACCTGATGCTCTGAAGAGTTTAAGTAAAAGAGGAAACTGATCGCATCCTAAACGGAAATTAGACCATCCTCTTTCTCAACGTCCACTCACGATACACTGTAACACTGTTTCTCTTTTTCTTAACTTGTTTACTAAAATACAATAAATAGAAAACATAATTAATATACAATTTTCTGACATTTCAGACATTTTCGGCCTTTAGTAAAACAACGATGTGATATCATTCGAACGAACTAAACTTCAATAGGTTCTCTGGGTACCGGGAATCCCTGGGAAAGCTTACAGTCGCTATGACCTATCGAGGAAAGCAGAACGTTGACAAATGTTAGTATCATTATCTTTTCCTGTTTGAGATATGAAGCACGGTATGAATCATATTAGACGATTATAGTAACAAAACTTCCTTTACCCCTCCCCCGCAATCAACACGAGAAAGAAAAAATGGAATTTCTTTAGAAGTGCGTTCCAAATACGGTAAATGATCTACAAGGTTAGATCCTTCATTAAATTTGTTGTTGTGTTTACTATGGGGTAGTGCTTTCCACAAATACACGTCATTCTTATGCCACTGTTGAGGTAATACTGAGTAGTTTGAGGAGTCAATGTGTATATATCAGACAACTGTTAAATTGTTTGCAACATCAAAAACCGTTAGCCCCAACCCCTTTGACTTTCGAATTTTGCCTAATCCAATGTTTTATCCATCCGTCTTCCTTTGCTAACTTCATTTAAAAAAAAATAAAATAAAAAAATAAAAAAAAAAAATAAATAAAAGCAGGCTTTCGTCTACTCCTGTAACTATCCGTGGCACAGTCAGTTGAAGAATGGGTGGAACTAACCCTTCTGCAGTATCTTCTCTGGGGTACCTTCACTCGACCCTCCTCGTAATCAAGTCATATTAAAAGCAGGCAATAGAATTTGAATTTATCATTTTCGAGTTTTTTCTCAAAGAATCAAGTGTTCTCCCTTTTCCGGGGAAGTGATTATTACATTCAAACCGCTGACTGTACACCCCAGGTACCTTTCTTTACCTCTCTTTACCTGAGGTACCTTTCTTTATCACTCTTTACCTGAGGTACCTTTCTTTACCTCTCTTTACCTGAGGTACCTTTCTTTATCACTCTTTACCTGAAGTACCTTTCTTTACCTCTCTTTACCTGAGGTAACTTTCTTTACCTGAGGTACCTTTCTTTACCTGAGTTACCTTTCTTTACCTGAGGTACCTTTCTTTATCACTCTTTACCTGAGGTAGCTTTCTTTATCTCTCTTAACTGAGGTACCTTTCTATACCTCTGTTTACCTGAGGTACCTTTCTTTACCTGAGGTACCTTTCTTTACCTCTCTTTACCTGAGGTACCTTTCTTCACCTCTTTTTACCTGAGGTACCTTTCTTTATCTCTCTTTACCTGAGGTACCTTTCTATACCTCTCTTTATCTCAGGTACCTTTCTTTACCCCTCTTTACCTGAGGTACCTTTCTATACCTGGGGTAACTATCTTTACCAGAACATTTCTACCGATCCCCTGTTCTAAATCTACAACCTACTACATTCCAAATCCTCTTTCCACTCCCGCAATACCCACTGCTGGGCACTCCGCCGTTTGTATTCCTCTTTCATCATTGGACCCCTTCTTCTCCCTAGCCACCTCCTTCTGGAACTCCCTCCCCTTCCCCTCCGAAATCTCGCTCCTCACTTTTCTGCTTTTCTCATAGGAGTACGTTCGATAAAAAAAAAATACCAGCATTTCAATTCCGCCTTAACTCATGCATAGTTCTGATTTTTATCGTCATAAGAAGAAAAGGGTTTTTATTTGTTATAAAGATTTATTTTATTTTTCTTTATATATGTGCATATATGTTTATTTTTGTTGGTTTTAGTGCTGTTCTTATGGCAATGAAAATATGTATCTGTATGTTGAACTGTAGAAAGTAGCAAGCTTTCTCCTTGGTCTCTCGTCCCTCTGTTGCTCACTCACCTACCACAATCCTTCTATGGTCACTTTTCTGTCATTTTATAATCGTAACTATATGTTATCACTATATTTATTTATTTTAAGTTTTAAGATTATTTGATATGTTTAAGGGACGAATGGGCCAGAATAAATTGATTTTTTCATTCATTCAAATCATTCCTCTCTGAAGTCAATGGAATTTCTTTATGGTAAGTTTCTTTGAAAGGCTTCTGTATATACATCCCTGAAAGCTCGCCATTAGCTTCTTTTGAAAGACAACTGAAAGATAAATAAAAAAAGTTCTGTAACAGGCCACTTAGCCCCTGAGTTGCATATACTCAGCACAATGCTCTGGTTGCCTGATTGCCTCCTTTTCAGATATCCATTAAAGGCTGGATTGCACTAGGGACGATCTGAGACCCCAACTCCGATCCCTGAACAGCGACACTGGAAGATAAAATCTTTCTATGTGCGCCCTAGATTCGAACTCAGGTCCTCCAGAAGATGAATGAAGTGTTCTACCACTCTACCGAATTGCCCCTATCGAGAGATAAACAATGAAAATTTACTTTTTCACAGTTTTACTTTTGCTAGGGTAAGGGATGTGTTGATATCTTCTAAATGCGAGCATGCACAAAGAGAGTTATCAGTACATTCACAATTCCTTCAATATGATGCAGGCATTTCAAATATATTTTTTTAATAATAATAGGGAGCTACAAAAACAAACTTTTCATGCCTTTGAAAATTCGTTTTTTTTTTGTTGTTTTTTTTTAAGCCATTTCTTTTTCTGAAATCAACTCTGAATGTCAGCTACATTTATAAAAATTGAGTTTAGCCGTTAATGGCACCCTTCACCTACCTCTTTGGCCTGCTGCCGCAGCTGGAGAGGCGACTGGCCAGATACAAGAAACAGAGGTAGAAAAAGAACACTACAAGGAGATACATTATGGCTGTGAACAATGCTACTAGAGCAAAACTCTTACACGGACTGATTCCTGTCCTCTTATAAATACTGGTGTGAGTCAGAACTCTCCTCTATCACAAACAGACCTCCCTCTCCACGGCGTCGGGCTCTCCACGGATACTCAAATCCATGAATGCATAGTAATGAGTATTTTCACCCTTGTGTTTTGGAAAACTACGAACAACCACCGAAGACTTCAGCATTACAATACACTGTGGTGATTATATATACTCGAGTATATAAATATCAAAAACATTCTAACTCCTGAATCAAAAAAGTATGATTTTGCAACACTTATTATCGTGCCTTCATGGAGATAACATGTTTATTAATTTATGCATTGATGCTCCGCATTGCAGGCGATAATTATCCAACAGTCCATGATTTTGCTGTTCAATCGACGCTATTTCAGAAAATTAGGCAAGCATTTGAAATTATAGAAAATCGCCTGTATGAAAAAGTTTCTTTCATAAATAATTAATGGTTTTAATAATTATTATATTTAAAATCGTATAAATACATATTAAAGATTTATATAATATTTGTTAAATTATTAGTAGTATAGTCATAAGTAGTAAGCCCAGATTCCTCTGGATAGGGCATTGCATTGAAAGCATAAGTATATGCATAAATAATATAAATATTAAAGGTTTATAAGACGTTTATGCATAATAAATGGGTACATTTTTATTTAGTTATAAATAAATCAGTTAAGTAATAATAATAGTGAGATCATCGTCGTCATCTGTTAGTTGGGCAAAACAAGTAGAAAGCGAGTCACACTCGTCTTCCGTTTCTTGGGCAAAACAAATAGAATGTGAGTTTAAGTCGCCATCCGTTACTTAGGCGAAACAAGTACAAGGCAAGACACAGTCTTCATTGGGTACTTCGTCAAAAAAAGTAGAAGGGCTGTCGTCATCTGTTAATTGGACAAAACGAGTACAAACTAAATCACTGTCGTAATCCGTTACTACTGGCCATTAGAGCAAATGTAAGGCAAGTCACAGTTGTCATCCGTTTCTTGAGCGAAAAAAGTAGGTGAGGCATTGTCGTCATCCGTTAGTTGGGCCACTAGGTTGATAGAAAATAATTTCGGGGGGCTGGGAGCATCTAGGCATTTGGGGTGTAGGGAAAATCTTAAATATTTCAGTGTAAAATGGCAACTTTTGAGGTCCTCTGGACACCTAGTAGTCCAGGGTAAATGTAGAAAACATTTTTCGTTGTTATAGGCATTTTTTACATGAAATGTTCTTACCAAAATAAAATTTCGGGGGGGGGGGGGGGGGCTACAGCCCACTCAGCCCCACCCCTTATATACGCCAATGAATGGGACAAAGCAAATACAAGGCGAGTCACATTCGTCATTCGTTACTTGGGTAAAACAAGTTGAAGCCGAGACGTCAAATGCTTCCAAGAGGGTAACTTGACATGCTGTGCTTTGCAGCCAGATTGGCAACGCACCCGGGCATAAAATGAGTATTAATTGAAAAATATTCAAGAGGAAATAACTTGTAAAAACGACATAAATAAATGACTTGAAAGAGGAAACCCACTGAAAAAGCTTTTATTTGATCGATGCCCAGCGTCGATATTTTCTTCCAAGGCTCCTGAATTTTAAAAGTTCCTCGAGGATTCCCTGGCCGACGTTGAAAGGATAAGGCTACTACTTTGAAATTGTGACGGTCTCCCCGTGATCCTGTGGCTAACGCCTTGGATTCCCATGCGGGAGATACGGGTTCGAGTCCAGCCTGGACCTGGTTGAGCTTCTTGATAGGCCTGTTGAAGGAATTCCCAGCTGCTCCATGTTTAGGAAGAGTAGAAACTTATAAAAAGCTTGGTGCTTTTGATGTGGAAGCGCCGTATAAAAAAAAAAAGTCCCCAGTCAAATAATTCGAATCATCTGAATAAAATTATAACGAATTAATTATGCGTAATATAAAGTATCCTTAGCTAAGCAAGCAATATTTAATGTTCAATTTAAAGAAAATCATAATCAATTGAATTATGTATGAGCAATATGAATTCCGAATGACTAAAAAGAATAATAAATGAAAGACTTACGAAATAATGCCCAATTAATTTTAATATGGACGGGAAAACTGTTAACAAAGAAAATAGCCCGAAATGTTCATCATCATAAAAATATTCTTCTGCATGAAGAGTTAGTCCTGTAATTTTTTTTTTTTTTTTTTTTTTTTTTTTTTTTTTTTTTTTTTTTTTTGGTGCATATACTGCTGAGGCCATTAGCACCAGTTAGTCCTGTAATTTAACAACCTAATTGTTCTAAAACGAACTTCCTTATCGATTCAATATAAATAACTTCACATTTAATTTCATGGGAAAATTGACGCTTTGCTATTTAACCGCATACTTGTAGGGATTTTATTTTCTGCAACAATCAGCATCTATTAATGTATTAGGTATCACACTTAAATGGAACAAAGTAATTCTGAGCTTAGGAGGCAAATTAGCGTTAAAACGGCCGGCTAATTATCAACTTTCAACTATTGCATTCTCAAAAATCACTTTTCATGGAATGAGTTAAAATAAATGTATTATTAATATTTTAAATGCTATATTAATTACGTATATGTGTTTAAGTATTTGTCTATTATAGAAAAGAGTAATCATTTATTTCATTATATAATATGAATTTCGAATGACTAGAAACAATAGTAAATGAAAGACTTACAAAATATTGTCCCATTAATTTTCATTTGTGTTTTCTTGTTTAATGTTTCAACAGGTACTTATAATTAACAAGTTCTTATTTAAGAACTAACTCCTTTACATATTAAAACAGTATTGTATAGTTTAATTTGAAAAAGGTCCAAAGAAATGAAAAAGACAAATGGTACGACCTGGCATAAGTAAGTGAGTAATAAGTCAACGTTACCCAATGCACCAAGGGGCCAGGTGAAACTCTGCCAAATTTTCAACTACATGAGTTACATGAATAGAAAGTTATAGCGCTGGGTTTATATGGATAAAAAGAATGTTGAAATATTTAACTCTGGATGTCAGGGCTTAAATATATATCGCATTGTTTTTAAAATATAATTTATCTTAGATTTTTTTCTAAAAATCTAAAACGCTTTTTCTTGATTTTATATATATATATAATTAACACAGGTCTACAAAAATAATCTTTCTGAAATTTGATTTGATGATTTTGGTCAATCTCTATGCTCCTTGGCGTGCTGAAGCCGAACATGAGGTCAGTCCCTCTCTATCACGTAAGGAAATTGTTCAATCTCAAGTAAGGGCAGAGGTACTACCATTAAAAGAAAACAGAATTGGCGAATAAGAGTTTTCATTTATTTCCATGATCTTTTAGTTATTTCAATGTTGTTTACTGTACAAAATACATAAATGTGTAGAAATAACAGCTTCAGAATTAACAGTGGCATATTTAGTTATTATTTTTATGAAAACGTATTTTTTTCTCTTGAAAATTTCTCCGTGTTCGTTTCCGGCTGTAGGACTCTTCAGATGATTCACGCTGCAGCATCCAACAATAGTCAGCCATCATGTTTACGTTCCATTTGCCCTGATACCTACGTTCCATTTCCTGGATGTCCTGATGGAACCTTTCCCCTTGTTCTTCACTTACTTCCCCTAAGTTTTCCGGAAAATAGTCCACATGCGAATGTAAGAAGTGAACCTTCAAACTCATGTTGCAACCTTGTAATTGAAATGCCTTCAACATGCGTTCCACGATACTTCTGTAGTTGGGATCCTTCACGTTACCAAGGAACTTCTCAACAACATCTTTAAAAGAATTCCAAGCTTCCTTCTCCTTCTCATTCATGGTCTGAGTGAAATGTGGATCTGTGAAAAGTTTCCGAATATCTGGGCCTACAAAGATCCCCTCTTTTAGCTTTGCATCACTTAATCGTGGGAACTTGGATCATAAGTACTTAAAACATTCACCTTCTTTATTGAGAGACTTTACGAATTGTTTTATCAGCCCTAGCTTTATGTGTAGAGGAGGTAGCAGGATTATGTCAGAAGGAACCAAACTTCTCCTAATTACATTTTTTTGGCCTGGCGACAGAGCTCCTCGTGATGGCCAGTCTTTGTTGTTCCAATGGGAATTTCTGTCTCGGCTATCCCATAAACATAAAAAACAAGGGAACTTGGTGTACCCTGATTGCTGACCTAAGAGCATAGTAAGTACTTTCAAGTCTCCACATATCAACCAGTTATGCTCATTATAATGAATTCGTTCGAGACCTAATGACAAATTTTCGTATGTTTCTTCTAAATGTACCGAATGGCCAACTGGAACTGAAGGATAAGTATTGCCATTGTGCAACAAAACAGCCTTTAGACTTCGCTTTGATGAGTCTATGAATAGTCGCCAATGAATCGGGTCATATTGTATACCAAATTGACCCATCAGACCAAGAATGTCTTTGCAATAAATAAGATTCTCATCCAAAGCAAAGTAAGGAACAAAAACTGCTTCACGGTGTCGATACCATGAAAAAGAAGTGCCTGGCTGTAATAAATTTTTGTTTTTAAGACGGGAGCCAAGTAACTGAGCTGCATCTTTTGGAAGTCCAAGATCTCTCACTAAGTCGTTCAACTCCTCTTAAGAAATAAGCTGAGGTTCATCTTCTGAACTGCTTGCTTTGAACTCACTGTGTACTTCATCGCTCTCCGACATACAGTCTTCTCTATTAGCTTCCCTATCTATACTGCCCAAGTCACGAGGGGGCTGAGGAACTGTCAATCCAGGACCGTGTGGTACCGGACGACTAGCAGATTCCACATTAGGGTAGTTAATGAGCTTATGATTTTTGGAATTATAGCCTTGAACATGACAATTACAAAAGTAACAGTCATTAACGTGGTTTTTTTGCTCCCTCCACATCATTGGGATAGCAAATCCGAAAGATTTTAATTCCCCTTTGTACCATAAGCGAAGTTTTTCTACGTAGCTATGGCATACTTTGTGAGGAGCCCACACTTTATCTTGATCTCCTATTCTCAAGCCAAAATATGCATAATATACATTTTTGACAAAACCTGTTATATTTCGTTGGTATTTCTTAACTGTGTACTCACCACAGATAAAACAGAAGTAGTCTGGACTGGTAACGCAACGACGATGAGACATTTTGTCTAAATGCACTTTCAAACCTTAAAATGCGTTCTTAATCACTTTGACACAACTAAGAGACCTCAGTGACTTAAGTTGATACTACTGAACTGAGAGAATGAACAGAAATTTAGCTCCAAGTTCCTGATACAACAGGTTCAATCTCGTTTAGCTTCAGACGGTGACATCTGAGACCAAACAAGTACGTACCTGTCTGAACAGGTCGTGTCTAGACACCCTCAGGCCTACAACATCTATTGAGGGAGTCATTGCCTACACCACCTAGTGAAAGATGTCTGTTTATAAAAAGAGAAATCGTTTGGAAAAAAAAAAAAAAAAAAAAAAAAAAACCTACTTCTTACCAAATTTATGTGTATAGCAGGTATATTATGTTCTATGGATTTGAAAAAAATCTGTACGTGATAAAGAAAAACGGACTTCATTCTCGGCCTCAGCACACCGAGAAACACAGAGATTAGCCAAAATCATCAAATCAAATTTTTGGTTGTAGACCTGTGTAATTTTTTTCATGAAAAAGTTTGGTTGCTTTTGGAGTTACGAACTATTATAGACAAAAATGTTATTAATGGGAATGAAAAGTTCTCAGATCTTGGTATATTTTCTGAAATATTTTGAAAACGGTGGGGAAATCATGGTAAGAGGATGATGACCATTTGAAAGCTTACTAAATTGTCTAAAACAAATTATTCTGATGTCATGTTTGATGGGGCGTTGTCAATCAGAGAAATAAGTGTTTAATACTTCGAAATTGTTAGTTTTGTCCATTTCAACGGGGTTTTTTTCTATGTCCAAACTTTTTAATTGGTATTGTTTTTGAAATTGCATTTAACATTTAGCATGGTGTTTCCAAGAGCGAACGTTAAGAAGGCGTATGGAGTCATTTCTGCTTAGGATATAATCAGTTTCCTGTTGTGGCGCTTAAAATCGTATATTAATTCTCTTTGAGATTTTATTTTATATTTTTTCATAAAAGATCAAAACCTACCAATAACTGCTTCTATTCCTTTACTGTAAGATGACGCAACAAAAGGTCCGCGTGTCGGACTTTTTTGGATGATGTTTCTGCCGAGAGGACATCGGGAAAACACATACTAAGAAAATGGGCTTGAAGCAGGATCTGAAGCAAAAGCTAAAGCAAGTTGAGGATTTAAACCCTTAATATTAGAAGCTGACACAAGATTCAGCTTGACGTTGGAGTGAATCAAGAGCAAGGATTAAGAAGGAGGAGACTCAGGAACGTGACTCCATCGAAGGAGTAGGGGATAGTACCCAAAAGAAAGGCAGAGGGATCTAAAGTAAACATTATTCCTATTCAGCAAGAAGGTAATCATTGGCCAGAAGAATATCCGATAGTATAAGAGGAAAAATCTGTCACGCAGGAGCTCGATAACTATGCACATCCCTCAGGTGGGTTACAGTCCACAATCCTAAAGAATTTGCTTCAAATAACCTGTATAAATACAAATAAACATGAATAGCTTTTAACACAATTAGTAAATTTTATTACCGCGTTTCCTCCCTCCCTCCATAGGGAGGACAACCGGTTATAAGGTTGACCTAATGAAGTAATCAGGAAGAGCCGACTTGAAATAATAATAATAATGCAATTAGGTACAAAAATACTTTGTGAGATTTGAATTGTCAAGTTGTTTAACCGGATGAATGTTTTTTAGGCGAAAATCGCGTGAACAAAAATCGCAACGCTTCTGTTTTTGCGTTACTAGGCTTCCAGGTAAGCGTTTCATAAGTACTTGGACGTGCGTAAGCTAATGAATATATCCATAACCGTTTTCAAGGAAATTTGAAAAAAAAACAAAACTACATTTGTTTTGAGATTTTCGGATATGTTCCTATGTATCTAAGGGGGCAAGGTTAGCTCAGTGGTAGAGCACTGGGCTAATAAGCTGGAGGAGCTGAGTTCAAATCCCGAGCAAGCACTAAAGATTTTTTCTTCCAGTGTCTTCGTTCATGAGTTGAATTCGTCCTCCCTGAACGTCCCTAGGCCAACCCAGCCTTTAATTAGTTTATTAATAGGTACCTTGGTGCTAATGACCCTAGCAGCCGAAGCAGCATGGGGAAAATCAGGCAGTATAGTACTGACCACAGTATCTCCCTAGTTTGCGGTTTGGTCATGAATCAGATGCCTCTATACTATCTGTCCCTCAGGGCCCTCATGACCTGTTACGAGACAGATTTTTTTTGTCCTATGTATCTATATATATTAAGGGTAAGGAATAACACTGTAAGGGAGAAGTTGAAAATTACGAGAAATATCCCAGAGGTAATGGAAGAAAGAAGACTCAGATGGTTTAGTCATGTGAGACTAATGGGTGATGAGAGACTACGAAAAATAATGATGGATTAGGAAGCGGGGGCTAGAAGAAGGAGAGAAAGACCCCCAGTTAGATGGATGGATAGTGTGGAGAGAGTATGGTTGGTGCAGGACTGAGGATGTGCTGTGCCTGCGGAATTGGAATGACTTGTTCAAGCAGGAGTTTGGTTGAGGAAAACTTCATAACGAAGAAATTCGTCAGGGAAAAAAAAGTCTATAGGTATATTTAATTTTACATTTGTTTACTTTTTTCACGAAAGATTAAGACAAAGCATTAACTGTTTCTATTCTAAGCTTTCCAAATGACATTCTGGATAGGAATGGATTTTTTTCAGGAATAAACCCCAGAAATCATATCTATCGAGTTTCTTCGCAAGCAAGTAACAATAACCGCCGGTACGGGGATAATTGTGATTTGGTTTGGTTTTACAATGCATTTATCTCTTTAGGCATCCACTACGTATACCGAGTTTCGTTAAAATATAAGAAATATTACGGCCGATATTGATAATTTGGAGTAACCCCGTCCCCCTCTAGATGGACCCATTGTTTTGGTAAATAAGCTCCTTCAATCTTTTGCTGTGGTTAGTGACGAAAAGTCTAAGACGATTTTCCCCCATAATTTACCAGGAAAATTCACAACTGTTCTCTTTTAAATTGAATACAGGAATAAAGGAAAATGTCAAACCTTAATACTCTGAAGGTTTAAACTCTAAAAGTGCTTTATCAAACATTCGAGAATTAAAGGATTGAAAATAACAACAAGTGTGTATGTCATTTTGACGCACCAATATAATACCATTAGTTATTTATTTATTTCTTGATACGGTACAGAGGTACAACTATAAATTCTATTTTGTTATTAATTATTGACATTGGCAATGGCTTATTAAATAAAGTTGAATCACCATTACAAAAAAAAAAAAAAGTATATTTAGTTTTCTAAATTTCAAGGGCGTGGAATGACAAAGCGATAGATTTGGTAACCAAAATAATAATAAGGTCTTAATTATAATTTGGTAGCCAAAATCATAAGGTTAAAAAGAGTTTATGTGGCGGAGGGTCAACAAATAAAACACTGGATTAATAAAAATAATTTATTAATCACCACTCAACTAGTTTTGCCCCTTCAGTGCCTCATCAGGAGCTAAACTTAAAAATATTTACAGCCAGAGTAAGCTTTGACTATCCGGGTCATGTCATGACTCAATAAACAATATAAAACTATTAAATATTAACCCTCCCAAAATAAATAAATATATGTAAGAGAAGGAAATTCATTGTTACTTACCTTCGTTTTTTCGAAGGAGGAATTTTTATTTCTTGAGTAGTCATAATCCAAGGACTCACCCTCTTTTATTTCATATGCTGTAAAAAAAAATATATATATATATATATTAAATTTAATTTTTTAGTTACACTTGTATCAGAGCATAGGAAACCTTTATTATAACCCGTCTTATATAAAGTGTCTAAGTCATACTGTTTATATCTCTAAATGCAATGTTAAATCTGTGAATATTGTCAGGAAGCATTAATTATTAAATTTCAACATGCTACTGTCTACAATGGCTGCTACTGGACCACAGCACTGTTATTTGCTAATCACCTAAGTTGCAGAGCAGTAATTAAATAAATAAATAAATACTTATATACAAACATAAACAAATCATTTAGATTTTCTCTTATTCATTTTTTTTTTAAGGCATTTCAACCCGTTAAATAAATTATTTAAAATCAATTAGTTATTCAAATAACCACGGTTCTACAACGTTGCAAAAAAAAACAAAAAAAAAACTCCGTGCCAAGGGTCGTGGGTTCGATTCCCACTAGGGGTGGTGGCTATTCTTTAGAAAAAAGAAAAGGCATCCTAGCTAGAAAGGGGTGGTAACCTATAGATAACCCGTCCTAAAATTCTTGGTTAATTATAATGGATGTTAAAATCAAATTAAATTATTTATATTTTAAAGTCCATTATTATTAACTAGGAATTTTAGGACGGGTTATCTATATAGGTTACCACCCTTTTCTAGCCAAGATCTTTTTTCTAAAGAAAAGCCACCACCCCATTGTGTGAATCGAACCCACAACCCTTGGGATGGAGTGTTAAGTGCTCATTCCTTAAAAGAGGCCCGGTGGCCGTGAATACAAAGGCGTGTGCACTCCGTGCCTAAGGTAGTGGGTTCAATAACCACTAGGGTCGATGGCTTTTGTTCGTATTAAAGAAAAGGCATCAGCCCTATCCTTGCTAAAAAAAAACAGAAAAGGATGGTAATAGAGATAACCCGTCCTAAAATTCTGTGGCAATTAAAAACGGACGTTAGAATAGAAAACTAAAAATAATATTTATTTTTATTTACGAAATATAACATAAAACCGTACCCCTCCCCGCAATAAAATATTTAATTACCCCATAAAAGTATCTACACTACTGTAAATAAGAACACATTTATTAATTAACCAAACAGTTTACGCATTCCCGTAATGACCCCCCCCCCATGTGAGGAAGATCCGAATTTGCAAGCCGGAGGTGCCGACAACACATCTCGACGTTTCGCGGCCAGGAAAATACATTTTTGGGCTTTACCATCTACCAAAAATGATGAAATCGATAAAAATCATGATTACAATTTAGTTTTGTTAATTACTATATGGAACAGAGAAATTTTTATATATTAATATAACGCGCTGGCTCATACTCTCTGGCGTTTTTCCTCCTTTCAGTTTTTCCTCTCAAAATCAGTTTATGACGTAATCTAGAAGAGCTTATACAAATGACGACATTTCATGAACAATACGATCACGAAAACACTGGGTGGTGAAATAAATAAATAAGCAAATACATACATACATACATGTATATATATATATATATATATATATATGTATATATATATATATATATATATATATATATGTATATACACACACACATTTGTTTGTTTGCTCTCTACTGCCCACAAAAATATGGCGTAAAAATGTTTAACTTCGTTAACCAGCATAATACACCTCACGTTCCTTCAAAGGTTTTGTGATCGGAGATATATCTTTTTTAGGTAGTTCCACTATACAAAAAAAAGTCCAACTCGCAGGAACTGCATCATTTTGGCGCGGTTCCTTTCATACCCCTATTGTCATTTGAAAAGCCTAGAATAGAAACACATAATATTTGGTTCGGCCTTTGTTCAAAGGGGTTTATGACTTTACCTAGTTGGGTCCGCCAGAACACAGAATCCTCTTCTAGAGATACCTATTTAGTACGTTTCAATGCATTGAAAAATATCAGAATTTTTCACATTTTCTTGTGTTCTTCTACTATAGAAATAATTCTACAAATAAAATCAATTAAAAAATAAAATAAAAAACCAACAGAATAAAGTCAATTGAAAATATTCAAAAGACATCATCGAATTTCTTTCTTTTGGCAAGCTATATTTCTAACAATGAATTGTTTTTCTTATTTTACTTAATCTGTTTTATTGTCAAATACATTATCCAACTTTAAGCAATTAAAAAAAAAATTAGGAATTAAAACAGACAAAAAGAACCGTTCGAATATCAATTACTTCAAAGTTTAAGCACTTATTTCTCCGATTGACATCGCTCATTCAAAACTTTCTTCAGAACCTTTTTTAGTAGATCATTTAGTAAGCTTGAATGGTAACCTTTCGCTTCCCAAGATTTTCAACCGTTTTCGAGATATTTATTAATACGTATTCGTAAGTATACGAAGTTCCCAAAACTTTTCATTATTTCTAGCAACAGAAATTGGTCTCATTTTACCTATCCTGTTATACACACAAATACATTTTCCTAACATAAGAAATTACAAAAATAAAAAGCAATAAAAAACTAAGGGAAAGAGACAAAAATTACAAAAAGAACGACAAAAACCGTTCATAAGAGCTAAACAGACATATAAGTTTTAAGCACTTATTTCTTTGATCGACATCACCTAATCAAAAATTGTTTCAGAATCATTTTTTTAGAGAATTTAGAAAGCTTTCAAATAGTTTCTATCCACTTATCAAAATTTCCCAACCGCGTTCGAGATATTAATGAAAGTAAACGAAGTACCCAAAACTTTTCATGTCAGTTCATAAAATATATTATTCCAACCCTTCCTTAACGCCCAATGTAACCCAAAGTTTAACATGTTAGTTTTGATGAAATTCAAACATGCAAAAAATGTTTCAACTGAATCCCATGATTGTAAGTACCAAAACCAAACTAGGCTTTGTATTTGTGTCGGCAGATGCCCGGGGTATATTTACAACTCTTGAGGATTAACTCCTAGCAGGTACATTTTTTGTGGACCTACAGGCAGTGAACGGACTCTCTATTCCCTCATAGTATCTAACCTGTGTGAAGTTGAATATTGTTTCTAATTATACGTATCCTGTTTTATTGACAAATACATTTGATTACTATAAGCAATTACAAACACTAGGGAACATGCCAAAGAACTCGGAGTAGGAACCTCGACAGTTTCAAGTAATTTGAAGGAAATCGGCAAATCCAAAACGGACATTTCATACGGTACATCCTGATATATTTCTAGCAATGAATTGTTTTTCTTATTTTAATTAATCTGTTTTATTGTCAAATACATTATCCAACTATAAGCAATGAAAACATAATAAGGAATAAAAACAAACAAAAAGAACCGTTCAAATAAACGAAATCAATTACTTCAAAGTTTATGCACGTATTTCTCCGATTGACATCGCCTAATCAAAAATTGTTTAAGAATCTTTTTTGTAGAACATTTAGTAAGCTTTCGCATGGTAACACTCCGTTTACCAATATTTCAAATCGTTTTCGAGATATTAGGGAAAGTATACGAAGTTCCAAAGCTATTAACTCCAAACGTAACCAACATTTATACATCTTTGTATGTATGAATTTTAAACATGCAGAAAATATTTTAACGGAATCCCAACCAAACCAAAAACTTGATTTAACAACAATTTTTCCGATTTTCTCGGAAACGATTAAAGCTATCGCCTTAAAAATGGTTCCATTCGTTTTCCTAGCCCAAGAAGCCTATAAAACGAGTACTTACAAGCTTATGAACTCAAAAACGTAAGCGTTACGATTTTTTTTGCGCGAATTTCGCCCCAAACGCCTTCTTCCGGTGGGCGGATTCTGCTGGTTAACGAACTTGACCTTTCAAATTGGAAGACGGACTTTTGTACCAAATTTCATCACAATCGGACCATTAGGGAAGCCAGAAATGAGCGAACAGACAAATATATATATATATATATATATATATATATATATATATATATATATATATATATATATATATATACATATATATATATATATATATATATATATATATATATATATATATATATATATATATATGTATATACAAATTTCAACCACCGTTATTTTCGGTCTCTAGGGGTTCTGAAACGCGAAATTTTCTAGTCGGCACTTCCGGATTGTTTCATTGTATCAACCTTATAAGCGGGGTTCCTCCCTATGGGGGAGGGAGGAACCGCCCTAAAATAAAGAATTCTAAGAATAAAATTGTGTAATAAAAATAATCACCTGGTCCAACTCCAAAAACTAAAACACAACGCGTCAAGCGCAAAGAAACAGCGAAAACAAGTTTTAGAACATCACATTAGGTAGACTAACAATAATTATTACCGAATTCATAATAAAAACCGTCGTATTTACTGGGCCAGCTCGATCTATCTTAGGCAGATAGTTGTATCAAACTAAAGGCTTAGCCAAACTTGAAGGATTGACAGGGCAGAGTACAGGCTGGCCAACTATGGAATTAGTAAGCACTTAGGATATTACTGGACCTGTTTACCGTTCCTAACTCTCTGCTCTTCATTCGAATTTACATATATTTTTAGCGAATTTCGAAAGTACTTTGTTAATGAAAAAATATCTTGAAATTTGTTTTCTAGCCCCAGAAGGTAAAACAGATTTTGTATTCCCGCAATACCTTTTATTTACCTTCCCGTGGTCCTGATAGTGGCAGGTTGGCACACTTGCCGCCTGTGGCTATAATTAGATTTAACCAACGCACTGAAGGTGTGAAACTAGTTCATTTGAAGCCATATTTATTAATTATGTGTATTATTTATGACCTTCTACCTGATATATAACAAGTTAAAAACGTCCGAATCACAGAAAATGCGTCATCTTAGCGCGTTTCTGTTCATATCCCTGGTGCCATTAGTAAATAAAGTTATTGAGAGGTTTGGATCTTTCACTGAAAATATAAAATGAAATTTCAAAGACATCGAACCATCGGAAAATACTTCGGAAACTTTTTCGAATGGTGATTTCCCACTTACCGATTTTCGTTTTCGAGATATTTAAGAAAATATGTTAAGATCCCAAAACTTTTCGTGCAACACATTTTTTTCTAATACTTGCTTAAATCCAATTGTAACCACAGTTTAAATATCTTAGTTTAGATGAATGCCAAACGTCTGGAACAATTTTCCCAACATTTAGGTCGCCTAGTCCAGGTACTACTAGACACCCTTAGAAATGGGTAATAGAAATAAACCTTTTCTTTGCGTTTAAAAAAAAATATATTTTGGCGCTTTTTTTGCTATTCAACGTTTCTTTTACGGATACCTATTTTCGTAAATAAAAAACAACTCTTTCCTAAAATTTGTTTTTTAAATTTGGAAGTCTAAAAGTCGGGGGTGACTATAATGTGAACACAGTATATGATACAAGTGCATTTTTCAAGGTTTTGTAAAATTGGGACTTTTGTCGCCAGTGGGGGGGGGGTGTTTTTATTGGTGATGTGCGGAAGAAAAACCACCCTAACGACACTACCACAGGTGACAGAAGGCTTACAAACAAAGACATTCAACAATTACAGCGAGGAAATTTAAACAAATATGAATAAACTGTGCAACGAATAGCTTACATGTTATTAATACTTCAAATACCTTCAACGTACTACTCAAAAACTGGGAAGCAATTTAAAATTTCTTAAGGTTAAGAGAAAATGAGTAATTGAAACAAGAACGCTGAGATTTCCATCATTGTTGCATAATTTTAATGCTTAGTTGTTACACATTTCATGGCAACACTTCCCAGATGCTCTTTAGCACGAGGAGTTGCACCCGAGTGACACGTCTTCACGTCACAATTTCCCGGAGGAGCACTAGAGCCAGGAAATAGTTCGTAGATGTGTCAGAGAGATTCGTGTTGGGCACTTCTGGGAAGGATTATTTTTGGATAACTTATTCATTCTATGAACTTCTCGTACGAAAAAAAATTAAACAAAACGATAAAAATAAAACTAGAAACAATGGTACACAGGGAACTCTAAAGCAGGAATCTCTGAAGGAATCACACCAAACTAACGCCTTGTTAGTTTTCATGTGTAAATTGTGTTTCTGGGATAACTAAAAAAAAACTTCTTATCGATCAGCAGAAAATACTTAGCACATATTCGTAACTTTTTTTTTTTTTCTTTTTTTTTTTTTTTTGTAAAAAACTGAAATGGGGTCTGTCAGAGCTAAAAACTGAAATTGGTCGACGGGGACTAGAAGCTACCACCATTTTCAATCAGAATGTGAGTGATAACATTATTTTATTGTAAAGGAAAATCGCTACTCCTAGTGGGTGGCGAACAATCAGCTTTACGCACATATTAGTTAATACTTTTTCCCTTTAGTACAACGAAATGAAGATATACTTGTTGATTAAATGAATCAACTTGTTGATGGTAAATATATATGTAGTGACTAATAGCATGTGATAAAGAAAATAGAAAGATTCAAGAAAACATTAATGCACATAAAATAATAAATAAAAAGTATTTACTGGTTTAATGTTTTTTTATGCACATTTTAGACATTATTATTTATGTTAAACTTGCCTTTTAGTTTCGTCACACAGAAAGTAGAAATTATTGATCCTCTACAAATAATTATATATTTGGGAAATATGACATTTATGTCCTTAGTAGTTTAGACATATCTTGTTTTTTTATCTATTTATATTCAGAGAAATAGTTGAGACGGCAGTTTCAGTATTAAGTAATTATTTCAGTTCAAGGGCTCCAGGTGTTCTTTTTGTCGTGCCTTTGGCCAAGTTATGTGATTTATCAGGGATAGTAGTTTGATATAATTTGATTATAGTGTAGAAGGACTAGAAAAATAAAAAGGTTTACATGGCTAGATTTGCTGTTCGTCAATTTCCTATTTCTGAGCCATGGAGGTTTTAGATTAAATTTCTGAATCTGGCCACTAACAACCTACAATTTTTCTTTTCACTTGATAAAAACCATTTTATAGTACGGGACGACAGATTCTAACTCCCTGGTTTGATCATTTTTAACTCCATCATTTTTTTTTTGGTATTATCTTAACCCTAGCTGTTATAATTACTTCTGAGTGAGCTTTAAAATTGCTTCTGACCGTTTAAGTAAACATTATCCGGGGAAACACGAATTCCCCACAGCATCCAGCCTCTTTGAACCCTTGCAACCAGAAACGAACTACAATCTTTATTTTATTTTGATATGAGACTTATGGCGTATTTTCTGTGCGCAGGCAAAAACGTTCTTGTTGTGGTGGTAACTCTTCCAGGCCAATTCTCATATCTATTACATCTAACGAATCGCGTTATTATAAAATACCTTTTTGATGTTGTACTACTAGCTGTCATAGAACAAGTGTAAATATGAGCTGATGAAGTCGCGAACCGAAGCAGATAGAACTCTACTCCAGAGACAGCCACAATACCCTGAGTGTCCTCGTTCCTAATGACGCCAGGGGTTGAAGTGGCTCCCTCCATTACAGCCCTGCTGGCCTTTTGTTCTAAAACTCCTTTTCGAAACCATTGTACGCAGCTTATTCATAGGGGGCGCTATGCATTGTTTTAAACTGAGTATTTCACGAGGCACTGCTTTAAGATATAGCCAGCTTATTGTCCCCGCTCTCTCACATTGGGCAAGCCTTTGGCGAAGCTCCTCTCAAGAGGGGTACTTAGAGAAAATTAACCCTCCCACAGCATGGTGGATTATACATGATAGAGCTTCCTAATCTTCTATAGCCTTTATAGAATCGTCCTCCGTATCACCATCAATGTCATAACAGATTATTCTTTGATTGAGGGAAGATCGTTGGCCATTGGGATTACATGGCCACATACAGTCGTCAGGGTACATATAGTCGTCGGGGTTCCGTCTTTACGGTATCTTAATAACACTGCATTTTTTATGAGAAAATGAGTGTTATTTTTGCCGATGATTAGGCGTTTATATGCTTGCAGATACTCAAAGGTTCTCTACCGTAGGAAAACGAATGGAACCATTTTCAAGGTGTTATCTGTAACCGTTTTCAAGAAAACTGGGTAAAAATGGTTTTAGCCTAAATGTGCTTTAGCGGTGACTAAACTGGAAAAAAACGTTACAAAAAAGTGTCCGCTGGCGTTCGCACATTCGCAAAGGCCATGTAAGAAAAAGAATACTGTATGTGTCACATAAAGGTGTCCGCTAGCGTTCGCGCCTAAGCAGTGGCGTTAGCGCATGCGCAATGGCGTTCGCACATGTGCAGTGGCCATGTACGAAAAAGAAGACTGTATGTTATAGAGTACATTACACAGGTTTGTCGGGTGGACCTAAGCGTTACAAAAAAGTGGCACAAAAATGATTCATTCGCGGTGACCATGTACGAAAAAGAAGACTATATGTTATACAGTTATATACATTACATAGGTTCGTTGAGTGGACCTAAAGAATATTTATGTTCTTGAATTTGAGCAGAAGGCTCTAAACGAAATATTATAAACTAATTTTCAGTTTGGGTACTTAGAATTGTTAGATTCAATTGAAATATTTTCTGCGTGTTTGAAATTCACCTAACCTAAGAGATGAAATTGTTTTTTACATTTAGAGTTAAAGAAGTATTCGAAAAAAAAAAATGATTTCGAAATAGTCGAAAACATTATTTAGGATAATAGTCAGTTTCCTGTTGCGACGCCATAAATCTTCCTTCACTTTTAAATTTTATTCGTTTGTGTGGGTGTGTCCGCGCACGTAGATGCGGCTTACCAAGAGAAAATAAAGTCCTCTTATTAAATCTCTACCAATACAGACACAAAGACATAATAATGATTTTTATCTTACAATAAAGACTTATTTTACTTATTATTATCATAATTTTCTCATTTTATATTAATTAATAGTGTAATTTTTTGTATATTTTATTTTTATTTAATTCTTTATTTCTTTTTGTGTAAATTTCATATTGTTTTTTATTCATTTTGTTTTATTAACCATTTATGTGAGCAAATCGCCTTGATGTTTTCAAGCACCGCAAATAAATAAATAAATAAAATTTTATTTTATATTTTTGACGAAAGATCAAAACCCACTAATAACTGGTTCTATTTCTTTACAAATGGCACTAGATATATGGGAAGAAAAAATATCACACAATATGAGCGGGAATGTTTTTGTCCAGTTCGGTTATGATATGCACCTGTGTGCGTCATTGGAATGTTCTCAAAAAGTCACTTAATTTGATATTGCTAATGCCAGGATCTGCAGAACGCACTGTAAAACATTAAGTGTCTTTTTGAGCAAAGTCCGTATACCGTTTTTAATTTGGTTAAGAATTCACGGAGATATTTAGTTGATTTATAAGGAAAACAAATTTTAATAATTTTTTAAAAAAATACTGAAGAAGTCTAAATTGACTGATTTTCAATCTGTAAAAGGTTTTTGAAAGCTTGAGTGCCACAATTTGAAAACGTTTTTCGTTGATATCTCAGTTGAAAAAATATAATTAAAAAACTATAAAATCGATTGAAACGAAATTTAATGTGTTGTTTTACTAAATAATCAGAATTTCCCCTCTGGAATATGAAGGTCCTAAATACTGAAAAAACATTTTAAGCTGCCGAAAAAATTTAAGATTTAAAAATATTTATTTTTGTTTACTTTTTTCATATTTAATGATATTTTAGTAAACTTTAACATTTCTAAATAATGGAAACTTTAACGCCATGGGAAGGTTTCTAGCGTGAATACTTTCTGGAGTAAGGAGCGAAAAACATAAGTTAAAAAAAAAACGTGATATATATTTTTGGATGGAACGGCATTATTCTCCAGCGGTGGTACTCCTCCTCACTTCTTCCTGGAATATTTCGATGGGTTCATCTCCATCTTCGTCAGCCAGGTCATTGATATTGATGTTTCTTGAGGGGAATTTTCCCCTCGGCAACCACCGAGGAAGAGACAACAATGACCTGGCTGACGAAGATTGATATGAATCCATCGAAATATTCCAGGAAGAAGTGAGAAGGAGTACCACCGCTGGAGAATAATGCCCTTTCATCCAAAAATATCATCCCAGCGACGAAAATTAAACATTAAATATATAAATATATATATATATATATATATATATATATATATATATATATATATATATATATATATAATTTTCCGGAAATTATTCGATTTACGCATACCTCAATAATTGTTATTTGTGTTGTTCCGAGGATATTCCCGCAAAAATTAGCTTACCCCCTCTCAACATTCAACTGAAAACATATACGCCCTAGACTAAAAGCATACTGACTGATCTAAGGTTATTCTTGATACTACAAGAGGGGGGGGGGTTTAGCAAGGGACTGATTCTGTTACTGACCTAGACATGAGGAGGAGGACGAGACCCATTAGCTTTATTTGTTTATTTATACATTCGAAAATTAACACAAGGGCTTTGGTCTATGTATGACGAATAACATTAGAGGCAATGGTGCTAATGTCCTAGGTAATCCATTCACAAAATCCAATCAATCAAACTACTTGTGATTGAATAGGAAACACGATTTATGGAAATTCTTACACCGCACAGCACGTGCCAGTCAGATCACGGGCGATGAAACAGAAGTACTGAGAAAGGTTTTCCACCAAAACAAAGTAATATGCTGGAACTAAATATCTTTGTCGCCATTCGTCGAAGTTAAATATTACAATCGGAGGCCCGGTGGCCGTGAGTGTTAAGGCGTGAGTACTTAATACTCCGTGCCAAAGGTCGTGGGTTCGATTCCCACTATGGGGTGAGGGCTTTTCCTTAGAAAAAAGAAAAGGCATCATGGGCAGAATTCTCTGCATGCCATCGGACTTTCAGGACCAGCACTCCTTCACCTCAAACTTTACAACTGTGATCAAGCCGAGGGAAGCAGCGCTGGAGCACAAATTAACACCAAGCCGGGTGGATCGGTTTTGTTACACAGACGGCTCAAAAACCGAATCTGGCACAGGAGCTGGCGTGTGGATTCAGGGGTCCACACATAATGTTGCCTTGCCTCTGGGGAGGTATGCTACGGTGTTCCAAGCTGAAGTCACCGCCATCGGCGCTTGCGCAGACCTTATGAATAGCGGCTCTCCATTAGACAGGCGCTTCACTATTTTCTCCGACAGCCAAGCGGCCATAAGAGCTCTAGCCACGAATAGGATCAGGTCAAAGGTGGTACAGCAATGCAAAGACAGCTTAAACTTACTTGGACGACGTAACAAGGTCAGACTGGAGTGGGTCCCAGGCCACTCTGGTATCCAGGGTAATGAAAGAGCTGACGAGTTGGCCAATATTGGTGCAGCGACAATCCCCCTATCACCAGAACCTCAATGTGGGATCGCACCAGCTGTGGCCAGATTAAGTATTAGAAGGTGGGCGGAAGCTGAGCACAGGAGGAAGTGGTGCAGCAGCTCCACCCAGAGACAGGCGAAGCTGTTCCTTTCCTTTGTGGACAAGAAGAGGACTGAGACTCTCCTTAATCTGTGCAGGTCCAAGGTAAGACTAGTTACAGCTCTTCTTACAGGTCACTGTAGAATGCACCGGCACCTCTACTCCATGGGGCTGACCAGGACCTCATGGTGCAGACTATGCTTTGAAGACGACGAGACGCCGTATCACATCATATACAGA
Source organism: Gonocerus acuteangulatus (assembly GCA_946811695.1). Taxonomy (NCBI): domain Eukaryota; kingdom Metazoa; phylum Arthropoda; class Insecta; order Hemiptera; family Coreidae; genus Gonocerus; species Gonocerus acuteangulatus. Next base: position 74,896,023 of record OX328125.1, read on the forward strand.
TGTCCAGCTCTTGTAGCAAAGAGATACCTGCATTTTGGTGCAGACTTCATAGATGACCCTAGAAGGCTACCTGAACTGAACCTTCGAACTCTGCTAAGGTTCATCTCGGATACGGCGCTGTTGGTGTAACAGGCTGGCTTGTCGGGTGGCACAATAGGCCTTGTTGGCCTCGGTGCAGCTCCCTCTACGTGGGCACCCGTTGTTAATAATAATAATAATAACGCTACTACATAATTTTGTGCAGCATATTATTGCACGGACTTTAAAGTTACCCAGAAAACACCATGTGGAGATAACCGTCCTTGTTTGGGGAGTAAAGTTAGGTAAACAGAGACAAATGCACGTTAAAAAGAATAAAACTAACAATTTTGAATTTTTAAGCTCATAACTCTTCGATTGACATCGCCCCACCGAACATTACAACAGAATCTTTTTTTTTAGAGAATTTAGTAATCTTTCGAATAGCCGCCTTCTACTTACTACGATTTCCTTAAAGTTTTTGAAATATTTTAGAAAATATTCTGAGGTCCGAAAACTTTGTATCACCATTAATACTTTTTTCCATATACTTCTTCTCCTCCAAACGATACCAAAGTTTGAATATTTTAGATTAGATGAATGTCAAATACCTGGTACAAGTTTCAAGTGAACCAATCATCGTTTCTGAATACCCAAACAGAAAATTAGCTTGGAAACGTTTTTTATCCATTTTTCTCGTAAATGGTTACAGAAATCGATTTAAAAAAGGTTTCATTCGTTTTCCTACGTTAAGGAACCTATATAACGAGTACCTGGAATCATATGGATTCGAAAATGTAAGCGTTCCGATTTTTTCACGCTAATTTTGCTCCAAAAACCATGTTCCAGAAACGAATTCTGCTGGTTAATGAACTTGACCTTTTAAAAGAGAAGAAAGAATTTTGTACCAAATGTTATTAAAATCGGACCATTTTTGAGCCGATGAGGAACTTCTTAATAATTCAAACCCCCCCTAAAAGTACTTAAACATCTAAATATAAAAAAAAAATTCTTAGCGAGTGTTTACATTCTAAACGAATTGTCCTTGCAAAATTTCAAATTTTTGTGTCTAGTGGTTCGGGATATTGCCTCGGATGGCCATCACCAGGGCGTAAACTCCATGAGGGGAAAAATCACAGTTTATTTCTTGTAATTCAGGGACTGCCATCATAGTGGAAATTAACCTCAATTAAAAATAATACTCTAAAATAGATAATGTACGGTAACAGCTGTTCTTTATCGTCCTAGCAACGCATGCTGCTTAAGCTTGCCTGCTCTAACCAACTAAAACTTTAATCCCCTCTAAAAATACTTAAAAATTCTAATATCAAAAAATCCTTTCGTAGCGAGTGCCTACGTTATATAGGGAGTGCCCATGCGAAACTTAAAATTTTTCTGTCGAGTGATTTGGGCTGGGCGATGATAGGTCAGTGAGTGAGTGGTATTTGACAGATATATAGTAGAAAGGCCAGCGCTCCTTAGTTAGACAGTGACTTTTGATATAAAATTGAAATAAACTGCATTACATGATTATATAATGATGTAAAGTCATCAATGAGTTCGAGTTTTTCTAATTATCAAGAACATCAACAAATAAATTTGATACATTATTTAAAATAGCCGTCAGAATCTGAATGGTTCAGTGTAGCCAATTTTTCTTTAACAAAACCTTTGGCCTTTTGACCAATTTTTGAAATTAACTATTTTACAGACATAAAGACAAACATTTCTACAGACATACAGGTTATATATATATATATATATATATATATATATATATATATATATATATATATATATATATATATACATACACATTTAAACCACAGCTATTTCCGAGATCTACAGGTTCTGAACATGAAATTTTCTAGTCGGCACTTCCGGATAGCGTAATGAGGTCAACCTCATAAGTGGGATTTCTCCCTATGGGGTAGTGAGGAAACGATCTTACTGAAGGGGTCTTAGTATGTAAGCCCGCAACACAGTTCATCGTTGTGGGAGGAACCCCTGATATTATGTAGTCAAAGAAGTTTTAAAGAATGCTCTCTCATTCTCAGTATATATATATATATATATATAGTCAGAGAAATTCAAATTTCATTTTTTTTATTTAGTTTTTTTGTTTTTAAGGCATGAACAGAAAAAAAGGAAAAAATATCTTGCTTTGCATGTACCCTTTTTGCCCAATTCTTGTTCTCTTTCTCTCACTGTCTTATTTGGAATATTTTGTGTGTATGTCTCTGTAATGCAACATCTGGGAGTCTGGAAGGATTGCATGAAGAATCTTAAAAACATGGTCTTTGCTATATTTTTATATTTTGTTATATTCATATATTTTTAAGGCTCTGAACTAGAGATCTATTGGCTTAAATTCCCAGCATTATCTGACGTACCTGTATTTTTATAAGATATATTAATAGTCTGTCTTGGGCATAAATAAGGGGACGGATTTACCCCCCCTCCTTCAGAAATTTTTATTTTATTGGTAATAATGTGTCAAAAGCCTTAAAAATAAATTAAATACGATCGCGTAGTTTAATTTTTTTTTTTTTTTTTTTTAGTGTAATAAGGTTTTAGTTGGATAACTATTCAAAGTTATAGATTGTTAATATTCTATACCCACCAAATGTACCCAGCCCCCCCCCCCTGAAATTATTTCCTATATATGCCCATGTAGTTTGTAGTCAATAAATAAATAAAAACTCCCCTTAGTTAATGTTTGCATTTTTGTGATCAATATAATAATATACACTTTTTTGGCTATATATGGCGTAGGTAAAAAATAGTACTTCATTTTTGAACCACTTTATTGTCTGTTTGCCCTACATGTTTCGTGGCCTGAATGCCACCTCCTCGGGGGCCATTACATCCTAAACAGTTTTTGAATTATTATTTAGTTATTCCAATAGAATACTTATTACTAATGTTATTCTTAGTTAAGACAAATATTTACGTCTAAAATGTTTGTCGAAATATAATACATTTTTTAAATGTACATACCCCACATGTGGTCAGCTAGCCACCCTAGTCATCTGTGTCGAGAGGTTTATAAATCAGCTGATTACAATATGTTCTATAACCTTTTTAATATTATTTTAAATTGATAATACTATTAGAAAATAGAAAATAATCAATTTTAAATTGATTATTTTCTGTTTTCTAATAGTATTATAAAATATTTGGTTTAAAAATTTAATTTTTGTTTTCTTATTTACTGAGTTCCTATTATTTTTTATTATATGAATATTTCCCGCTTAAGGGTGCTAATGACCTCGGTAGTAGATGCACCAAAATATATAAAAAAAAAAAAAAAAAAAAAAAAAAAAAAAAAAAAAAAAATCCCGCTTAATGCTATGATAGTAGACAAGGACAGAAATAGCAAGAAATTAAATTTTTAAATCAAATCTTTTATAATACTATTAGAAAATAGAAAATAACCAATTTACAATAATATTAAAATGTTTATCGAGTATATTGTAATCAGCTGATTTATAAGCCTCAAGACACAGATGACTAGCTAGCCTCAGTTTTAATATGTGTGGCGAGTTGACCACATGTGGGATATGTACAATTAAAAAAATGTAATTTATTTCGACAAACATTTAGATGTAAACATTTGTATAACTTAACTAAGAATAACATATTAGCAATAAGTATTTTATTGGAATGACTAAATAATAATTCAAAAACTGTTTAGGATGTAACTGTTAAGGCCTCAAAACATGTAGGGGATACAGACAATAAAGTGGTACAAAAGGAAAATGAATTAATATTTTTTACCTACATCATATATATCCAAAGAAGTAAATATACTTGATTGGTCACGATTACACTGGGTGAATATACTTCAGTGTCACGAATCGCAAGTTTAGTTAGCATGCTCAACTCATTCTTTTCATTTTTATTTTTTTTTTTTTGTTTTTTTAACTCCTGTAAGCAACCATATTATTATTGCCCCAATGTCAAGAAACATCATACTTTGGTTACTTGTCAACCGATAAACAACCAGCAACCATATTATTTATTTATTTAATTTATTATGAGTTTAGCTTCGGAGGCGATTGAGTCATCAACAGCAGAATCAAAGTGCAGTAGTCAGGCTGTGATATTAAAAATGATAAAACTTAAATAAAATAAAACACAAGAAAAGAATAGAAAAAAAAATTGTTCAAGAAAAACACAAAACATAAAGCAAAAACAATGGTGATTTACAAAAAAGACAGAAAAAAATATTAATAATGTATAAATAGTGTTTTGAGATGTGTAAGAAGTATTTCAATATATTGGCTACCCTCTACTAGTTAATGTAAGTTGTGGGGAATTGTCAAGTTGCTGCATTGTCTAGAGTCTGTCAGTATATGTTTGACAGTTAGAGTACTGTTACACTGTCTGCAAGTCGGTCTTTCTTTTCTGTCAAGTAAGTACGAATGGGTAAGTAGGGGTTGTCCTATCCGAAGCCTGGATAAAATTACTTCCTCTCGTCGGGAGAACTTTTCTTTTATCCAGACTTTGCGACCATATTAAGTTAGTGCCATATTATGTAGCAACCATATTTGTAGTTTATTAAATCATGTAATTATGCAAATTTATTTTATTATGTACACTTCAACACCGTATCCCTCGATTAATATCAATTATCACTATCTGGAAGGTCAGGGAAAAGTCAGGGAATTCCATTTTCAAAACTCAGTGAGGACCCTGTGTATGTGTATGTATATGTATAAGTATATATATATATATATATATATATATATATATATATATATATATATATATATATATATATATATAAATATATATATATATATATATATATATATATATATATATATATATATATATATATATGCAGGGTGTCCCAGTATATGTGTCCAGCCCCTTTTCCTCCTAGAGTTGTTGAAATTTCATAATGAAACTTGGTAGGTCATAGTTATGTTGCATGAGGTTCCTTTTAAAGGCTTAGTTGACTTTGTAACATTCTCCAGTTTTTCTCCAGCGCATCTTAACTCTTGAGATTCCAATGGCAGCAGGTATTTTTTTTTGACAAATTCTGATAGAAAATTTAATTTTAAGACTAATTTATTCTGAGACATCTTTTGATCCGACGCACCGTTTGCGCGTAAAACGCAAAAAACTGACAAATATCACCCTTTTGTAGACAAATTCCTATTTATCACTAAAACCAAGCCTTGTACGTAAAAACACCTCGATGCAAACGTTGTAGCCTATTAATTTTCCTTTCAGATGATACCAAGATCAAAGTTGTAGATTGAATATTTAACGGGATATTATGAATGAAAACATATACTATCAGAATTCGTCATAAAAAATACCTGCTGCCATTGGAATCTCAAGAGTTAGATGCGCTGAAGAAAAACTGGAGAATGTTACAAAGTCAACTAAGCCATCAAAAGAAACCTCATGCACAATAACTATGACCTACCAAGTTTCATTTTGAAATTCCAACAACTCTAGGAGGAAAAGGGGCTGGACACATATACTGGGACACCCTGCATATATATATTAATATTAAAATCACAGTTAAAATTAAAATTCAATAAATAAAGCCTGTGTTATGTGCGAGACCATGTGAATTCAAATTAAAAGTTTGCTTTTAAAAATGCACGAGGACAAAAATGTGACATGATATTTAAACATTTATAAAATAAGTCAGTCATATATATATATATATATATATATATATATATATATATATATATATATATATATAGGTGGTATAACTATGGTTGTGTTTATAAGAGTATTTAAATTATTAAAGTTCTGTACAGATCCATGGGTTAATGTTGAAGACATAGTTTTTATAAAGGAAATGCAATTTGCAAATAAAAAAAATCAACTATGGAAAACAAACATAAACCTGCAAGTTAACAGATCAAAAACTTAATATTTCAAATTACTTACTAAAATTATATTAGTCCAAATTCTGAGAATATAAGGTTGTAAGTTAGATATAGACAAGCAAAAATTTGGAAGCTTAAAACTGAAAAGTTTTGGAATTTAGGGCTTTAAGTTAGATAAACATACCGAACTTTAAGAAGTTTGGGTAAATGTCAAGGAGCGTGGTCTCCACGCCGATTCTTTTGAAACTTTGCACTATTACGTATTTTGATGCACTAAACACGAATCCGTTAAAAAAAAAGGTCGCTTTTCACTAGGAAAGAAGTTATGAAACATTTAAGTTCACTGTTATGAAGGTTAGGGAAGACTGCCTTGGACGACTTTTGGGCCATAGAATTCTTTTCATTTCTGCGAGTTGGATTGACTAGGGGTTTTGATGTTTTCTTGAGCGAGCGGAGCGAGCGGAAACGCATAGCACGTATGCACAAAAGCGACAATTTACGACCAAGTCAGCTACCACAAGGTGAGTCTAAATTTCAATTACACTTCGTCATTAAGGACTATTGCGCATGCGCGTGTTTACAAATTCGCCGTTAACCCGTCTTTTATAACCTCCATAACAGTGAACTTTAGTGTTTCATAACTTCTTTCCTAGTGAAAAGCGACCTTTTTTTTTAACGGATTCGTGTTTAGTGCATCAAAATACGTTATAGTGCAAAGTTTCAAAAGAATCGGCGTGGAGACCACGCTCCTTGACATTTACCGAAGTTTGATATACACAAGTTTGTTTGCTAAAAGTTAGGTATACACACTAAACTTAAAAAAAAAAAATGTTGCAAGCTTAAAAATGGAGCCATTTGTTCCCAAAAGAAAATGAATTCTAGCCCAGTGTTGCCCTAACACAACAGGCAGAAATTAAGAAAATTGATCTTATATGAAACTTGTCGAAATTCTGAGAATATAAGGCTATAATTTAGATAAACACACAAAGGTTAAAACTGAAAAGGTTTTTTCACAAAAGAAAAATGGCTTGCTAATATTCAACTAGTGTTGCTCTTGCTTTATTAGAAGAAAAGGCAACACTGGAAATTTACTAACAGTATAGAACTTAGAATAGTTTTAGCCAAGTAGATTACTATTACACCAAAAATAAAATATTTTTTATGAACTAAGTAAAATTATTTAATTTATTTTTAAAGGTTTTATGGCACATTTTTCCATCAAATGAAAATTTCGGAGGGGCTGAAGCCCCCTCAGCTCCCCTCTTATATACGCTCATGCCCGTGACCTCCGAACTTTGAGCCCTAGACAATTTTGACCTAGCCTACGAGAATCCACCACGGATGAAGACCTACCTATATGTATATATATATATATATATATATATATATATATATATATATATATATATATACATATAAATTGCTTTGCCCAATTGATATAATATTACATTAATTAAGATTACTTAGTTCATAAAAAATATTTTATTTTTGGTGTAATAATATAAATTGCTATGCCCAATCTTGAGATTCATTCAGTTGTTAAAAGCATAATTTTAAGATAACGTTTTGTTTAAAAAAAAAAAAACGAAAAAAACAATTTTTTAAACAAGATAATTATTCTGGTTTATGATATTACCTGTGTCAACTCGGGATTCGATGAACATGTGGGCCTTAAGCGGTTAAAAAGTTTTAAGTTTTCGAATAGTAACTTTTCACTTAACGCGGTTTTTCAACGGTTTTCGATTTATTTTTTAAAGTATATACAAATTCTAAAAACTACGTTTCTATATAATATTAATTTTATAATTCTTTCTTCACTCCTAACGTAAAAAAAAGGTTCATATACATTAGTTTTAACAAATTTCAAACGTGTGATAAACCTTTCAACTCCACGAAGTGTAGTTGCTTTTTGAGTGTACAAAGTGCTTTTTGAGTGTACGAAATTGAAATTAAATTATTCTTGAAAACTGTTGAAGATATCACCTTGAAAGTAGTTTTATTATACCTGGAAGCATACTATCGCAAAAATATAAGCACTTTGATTTTTCTGAGGGAATTTGGCCGAAGAAAGTGTTTCTTGGCGGATTCTGGAGTTAACGAACTTGACCATTCAATAAAGATAAAGAATTTGTGTGCTGCATAGAGTCGTTATTTTAGATAATAGAACGCGATCAGAATAAATACACACAAATTGAATGACTGGGTTTTTCGTGACTTACTGGTTGTGAAACATGGACATCTGTTTCATAAGCGGATTGCTTTGACACAAGGAGGTAGGAAACTCACTATAATATATTTCATGCATTTTTCGTTATTTTGGTATATGGAAGTGACGCATAATCAAGTCGACAGTTGCTTTTCGTCTCTTCGATAAGTATAAATAGCCTTGGCTTCATGAGTCACTCGATCTATACTTCGATTTGCCCCGGTTTCTTCATCACGATCGTTGTGGCTGTGCTGTCTTGCCGTAATAAAGGTGACGTCACTGCAGCCATTCAATTCCTTTCTTCTCCAATTTCGTGGTGCCTATTTTTAGAACCGATTTGATTAATACCATTTTCGATTTTTATTTTTTCTTTAATTTCCTTTCAGTCTTTTTTTGATAGTAATTATTTTACTATAAAAATGAAGTCTTAGTTTCAGAAACTGAAAATGTTTTGAAGTGTTGACCACTCCAAGAATATTGAACTCTATTTCTTCTGTTCCAAACAGTTCTTAGTAATTTGTAATGCTTTCAAGTACATAAAATTGCTTTGCCACAATAACTGGTCCTTCAAGAAATTTCAGAGCCACAACCTGTCATTTGGAGTAAATACCGGAGGGGGGGGGATCAAATACCACTTGGCGCATGGTAAGGCAATAAGTGATTCAATGTCACTCCAAAACGTTGTACATAATAATTAATTGCTTATAATAAATATATTTTTTAAATAAGTAAAAACTTGTTAAAAGAATTACAATTTTGTTAGCTTACAATGAAATAATTAGTGGTCTTGTTTAATTGTAGTCAGGAAATAATAAAAAAAATTACATTATATTATATTATATTATATGTATATATATATATATATATATATATATATATATATATATATATATATATATATAATTTATATTTGATAGTTTTGGTATCTTTCTTTTTTTTTATTGATTTGAAGGTGCATTCAACCATGATAGGTCATGGGCACTCTTTGGTATCTTTCAAAAACCTATTTGCATATTCAAAATAATCTCATAAGAAACCATGACAAATCAACGGTAAAATTAGCAATTGTAATATTAACAGAGTTTTATTAAGTATTTATTTTATTTTATTTTTTTCATAACTTAATGATTCTCCCTGAAAATTGATCCTTGTGGTTTTGCTAAAAATAAATTCATCAGCCTTATAATATCACAATTTCATTTTATTGAGTTTTGACATTAATTCACATAGGTTTATCTCAAATGAAACAAATTATGATACATTGTGTAATATCAAAATCTCAACCTAAAAAAATAATCACAAAAGGATGCTTTTAAAACTCATGTCACAAAAAATAAATAGTACAGACCTTGACTAATACTCTATAATAACCATGTAATATTGAGCCCCAATATGCCACTTACTACTCCTATTAAAAATTTTAATGTGAGAATAATGGGACTTTACTTTTTATTATATATATATATATTTTTTCAATGAAATGTAATTAACCGTCTGGTTTCTTTGTGTTAAAGCAAGCCAATCTAAATAATTTAAATATAAGAGAAAATATTTCTTGACAAATAGTATTGCACTTTTACCAGAGTATGTTTCCTCCTTCGGTATAGAGAAGAATGAATCATAATATGACCTTTGCTCATTGAAAATAATCAATAGAAACAACCTAGAATTTCAATGTAAATGTACAAAAAATGTTGTACACCCCCCCCCCATTTTAAAGGGAAATAGCAATTCATCAACGAAAGTATTGTTTTTTTTGGCAAATACAGAGTTACACATCTAAACAACATCTTTCAAAACAGCTATTACTAGATAGCAACATCAAACCTTTAATAAAAATTAAAAAAAAAAAAAAAAAAATAACTTTTATACGTTATTAAATGAGTAAGCACAATACTTGAGTGTAAAAACTTAATCTTACTCGTGCTGGACTTTTATCAACAAAGAATCAAACCTTGTATCTTTCTCAGTTGCCATAACATCTACCTAATAATATATAAAAGTTATTTACATTTTTTCTGAGTTACGAGGTTTTCATTCTAGGCCATCGATACGGCCTAGTACTAATGAACAGTAAAATCAAAGAACCATAATAAATAAATAAATTTACAACAAATAACGAATACCCTAATAAACATTTATATCACTATCACAGAAATAAGTTCTCTAATCACTGAATAAAAATAAACAATAATGAAATAAAACTTAATAATAAATTCAAGAGGAAATAGCATGTACAATAAATTATTGCAATTGGGTTACAACAGACGACTATAGATTATTAATGATCTAAGATATGGGTAGATTCAAATTTAATAGTATAGTACACATTTAATAATACTGAACAAGGATTTTTCAACAGTGGAATTAATTAATTGAACTCTTAATAGAATAATTTAAATTAAAATGAAGAAAATAATACAAATCTAAACAAGGAAGTGAAATAAAAATTGAACCTCACACCACTAATCTAAAAATGAAGCATAGGGTCCTTATGGACTTACTTTCATAAGTAGGTGGAAATGCTAAGTAAAAAGAAGAAAATGGAAAAAATACCAAGAAACTAATATTTAAAAGTTTTTTTTTTAATTAGCCAAAAATGTGAAAGGAGCTGCCTCCTTATTGCTGCACACCCTTCAATTAAGCTTTTAATTCAATGTCAAATAATAATACATCTCATGACAAGATTCTTCTAATTACATTAGCCATGGATGCATAATAAAAAATCACTTATTCCTAATTTGCTCATACAGTTATTTATTTATTTTTTTTGTTTACAGCGCATCGACATCCAGGCCATTAGCGCCGACATCCAGGGTGCCGCAAAAAATTTTCCCAATGTGCCTTGAGATGAGAAAATTCCTGCTGCCATGGTGAAAATTCAGACAACGGGCAGACCCATTTGCTCATACAGGTCGTAATTTTCGTTATATTGCAACAAATCTTGGTAAACATCATAGGCATCTAAAGAGAAAGATTTTTTGTAAAAATAAAAGGGGGGTCTGGACTCTGGACCCAACGTACTAATTTGCTCTTACCTGAGGTAATTTCCATGGTATTATAACGAAACTTGGTATATGTTGTAGATATCTGAAGATAAAGATGCATTATAAAAATAAACTGAATCAGTTTATTAGAAGTTAGGGTTTTCTCTGTATTATGTTCAAATCGAATTAAGCCAAATTGGTTGTTACTTCTACCACTAAAAGCGCTGAACAGCTGTATCCAGTTCTAGCATTGTTATGATTGTTGGTTGTTCTCTTTTTACACATTGACGCTTTTATTATTTATTAAGATCAATAAGCAAAATGTGAAGTTTTTGTGTATTTCTTTAGTAGGCAGTGCAGTATCTCACAAACACAACACTCCGGAAGAAAATTAATTAACAATTAATTAATCAATTGAATCATCTGCACGTACAAATATAAAAAAGACAAAACATTCAATTTTTTTATTTATTTTAATTACTTAGCTTATTAGCAAATTATTCAGAAATGCAATGTACACCACCAGCGTTCTGAGGAATGTGCTTAGTTATACAGCTCCTGCGTGATGGACTTTTTATATTAACAAAATGTAGTTTGATTAACTCTCATGACCGAACCCCGACAATCACCACCTTCCCAATCTCAACGGTCGACAATCTTCTCGTTCGAATATAATTATTTGAATACAAACATCGGAATAATTAGAAATCTTTAATTCTATTATTACAAAAAGGTTAGTGTTATTTAAGAAACCAATAGAATTAAATAAAAAAAATAAGGTATACAAAATATAGTAGGACTTTCAGATTTTGAAACCTAATATACTTATAGTTGAAACGATACACCAAATAAAATTGAATCTTTCCTTCATTTTTCAACAAATAACAACAAAAATAAGACTGAGTAATTAGGTCAATTTTTAATTTAACCATGACAAACTGGATGAGCTGATTTTGCAACAATTTTTTTAACAGCTGCTTCCAATTCAAATAAATGTGAATCTTTACATTCGGGGGCTAATTCCCTCATGGCTGTAGCTAATTGGAATAAATATTCTGAATTTGCACCACTTGGTCCAATTGACTCTGCAATTTGCTTTGCTATTTCTTCAATTTTGGCCTCGCCGAGAAACCAGTTATTATCTTTTCCACCAACATAAATAAATAATTTAAATGGCTTTTCAGGCTCCTGTTTTGGATAAAATAATACTTCTGTCTTGACATATCCACACTTTTCTCTGTAATCCAAGTGATTTAAAACATTATCAACATTTTCAGGGGCAATTTCATAAGCAACTCCCCAGACAATGTCCTGAAACATTTAAAATCAAGATTTAAATTTTTTTTTTTTTTTTTTTTTTTTTTTTAAATATAATGGAATATTCATTATAAAATTGAATTTAAACTTATAAAATAAATTCATTTTGTTACTAAGGAGAAACTTTCAAGCAAGATTGAACTAACAACCACATTTGTTGTTCAGAGAAAATTGAAGTCACAAGACCCACTATTTAGAGATTGAAATCCATGTTTCACATGTGTTAGGAATACCAATATACATGGAATCTAATACTTATCAGAACAATTAACAATTATTAAGTAGTGGCGTTTTATTCATCTAAAAACAAGCAAATAGGAAATGTACCTGTATAAGCAAGAGGGTTTTATTTTCTTTAATTACTTCACTCACAAGAAAATCCTTGAATTAAAAATATGAGAGCAGTCCATCTTGAAATGAATAAATAAGTACCGTTTCATCATCTTTTTTTTTTTTTGTGATATGCTTAAGGGCCACTTAGGTTGTTATTTAAATTTAGGAATACTTGTTGACAGTTTTACATGGAAAAGTAAGACGATTTTTAACCAGCTAATCAGAATTTTTTTCGGAAAAAGATTTTGTTTTATCATCAAATGATGAAAAAACTAAAATAAATAAATAAATTTAGGAATAAAATTTAGCCTAGTTAAAAAATTAATTGATAATTTTTAAGCCCAAGTAAAAATTAAATACTTGAGTATTACAGCTGCCATCTACATTGGAGATTTTTACCCAAATACCTCATATTGACCCTTGTATTCAGTGGATGATAAGATAAATAAACCCAATTCATTCCAAAAAAGAATAACTCAACATAGTAATAATATGCTTACAGTCGAACACCTTAAAGATCAAAGTATAACAATGCTTACATTTGGATCACTAGAAGGCAAGATGGTTACAACACGTCCAGGCTGAAAGAATAAAATTTTCATAAAAATTATGACATTATGTTTTGATGTATTTAAATCTTAATGGTCATATATCATAAATAAGATATCTGGGTTTTCTACAGACTAAAGCCTTTTCTTTTTTTTAAAAGAAAATTCATCTCCCTTAGTGGGAATCGAAATCCATGACCTTAGCCCCCCAAATACAATTATGAAACTTCTTGTTAACAAAATAAAAATGTACATACCTTTCCAGGTACTCCGCGGTGGTCTGTACTAGCTTGGTAAAATCGCCTAATATGACCAGTAATATATCCAACCACTTTCCTATTCACAGGAAAATCAACTTTCCATACAAGGGAGCCATATCCAAAAATCCACATTCTTATAAGAACAGCTAACAATTGTATTAGTAACTAAAATATTAATTTAGAAGGTTTAACAAGCTGTCACATCAGGAAACTCTTAGAAGCTGTCAAAGTATGTGTGACAGCAAAAACATACTGCCACTGAGCACCTGTTATAACCTGATATTAACCTCTCAATGCTCTTTTTGAACTAGCTTGTCATGAATGATATTATGTCTTCAAATTCCATTCAAATCAGTAAAATTTATTTATTTTCGCCTGATTAAATAAATTGAAGACTGTGGCCTAACTTTCGTGCTTTCTTTTTCCAACTCCTTTCTTAAAAATAAGATCTTTTTATTTCATGAATATTTATATATCGATTCTTTTATCAGTTGATGGACATAATAGCGGGAACGAAATATTTTTGTACTGTGTGAAATGAGTAAGCTTCTGGACCCAATTGCCGTATTGTCTTCCATCAGTGTAGTTGAATATTCTATTCAGGATGATTTAACTGTAATTTTTCTTTTGAGAACAGTTCTATTGTAACGAACCAAGAGAACCGTGACAATCATGGGAATTCAAGGATTATTATCATTTCTTGAAAAAGCTTCTCGTCCAGTTAACATTTCCGAATTTTCTGGGTGTACAGTTGCTATAGATTCATATTGTTGGCTTCATAAAGGTGCTTTTTCATGCGCTGAAAAACTAGCAAGAGGAGAGAAAACTGACCAGTAAGTCAGGGAATAATATTTTATTGTTCAATTGTTTATTTTTTACAATTTATAAAATGTTACATTAATTTTACAGGTATGTGAATTATTGTATGAAGTTTGTTAACATGCTTCTTTCTTATAATATCAAACCTATTCTTGTATTCGATGGAAGACATTTACCTGCCAAAGGTGAAACTGAGAAGAAAAGGCGAGAGTAAGTTGACTTGCTTAGGAATTAAATAGTCTCAATTTATATTCAGAATATGCTGTTATATTTATTGTCTTGTTCCCTAGATTACGAGAAACTAATCGTAAAAAGGCTGCAGAATTGTTAAGATTAGGAAGAGATAGTGAAGCAAGAAGTCTTATCCAGAGATGTGTTGATGTTACTCATGAAATGGCTTTATCACTGATTAAGCAGTGCCGTTCTCAAGGTGTGGATTGTATTGTTGCTCCTTATGAAGCTGATGCTCAGTTAGCATTTTTGAATCTGAATGGCTTTGCACATATTGTTATTACTGAGGATTCAGATTTAATGTTATTTGGTTGCAAACTTGTAAGTTTTATACTTTTGGGTTCATGGTTCCTTAACATTAGTTCATAATGATTTAACTTACCATTTCTTCATTTGTTTTGTGGAAAATGATATTTTTTTTTTGTGTTTTTTCCCCCGATGTTTTACTCTACCTTTCTTGTTTGTACTAAGAGTCACCAGAAAATCTGAAGGAACTATTTTTCCTATTTTCTGAGCTTGTAAAGCAGAGGGCAGATTCTGTAGAGTATCTGATTCTTGACCATACAACACACTAGTGAGATAGAGTGGTCAGTACTATCCCCTGTCCGCCCGATTTCCCCCGTTGCAGGTACCCATTTATAAATTAATTAAAGGCTGGTTTGTCCTAGGGACAGTCAAAGAAGCCGATTCCAACACTCGAATGAAGACACTAGAAGATAAAAATCTTTAGTGCGCTCAGGGTTTGAACTCAGGTGATATTTAAAAGCAGTTTCCAGGACATTGAGATTTGTAGGCCTTGCTTCACGAGGACAGTTCTCATACTCTTTCTTGGTGTCCTCCCTTCTTCCATTCTGGGCTAACACAACCACTGTATCCTAAAAAGAAATTGAAATGCTTATGACCAATTATTTTTTACAACTCTGTATTATTCATGCTTCCCCATAAGTCCTTTTCCTGATCTGGTCCTCTTGGAGTATGTCTTTCCAATCTGACTCCCAACTGTTTATAGCCTGTGACTCACTTGACTCAGTGGCTTGTAGAGGACAGTTTTTAAGTGGCTTAGAATATAATATTTTTCCTTATGGCGCATCAACTACTAAGGATTAGGAGGTGTAGGACTTGTTCAATTAGAGACTCAAGCATTTATTATGAATTTTACAGAAATAATATTACTTTTACGGGATCGACTATATTTTCTTAGAAAGGTGATAAAAAGTTGCACTGGAATCACGTATCGTTTATTCTTAAAAACCTTCAATAAAAGCTTAAAAGACTTACATTTTAATTCAAATAATAATATTTAGAGTCTTATAGCTCAATTAAAAATAAAGACCACCAGGAATTTTTCTGTTAGATTAATTGTTTAGCTACAAAACTTAAAGGAAGCTCTGTTTTGTGTGTGTGTATATATATATATATATATATATATATATATATATATATATATTAGGGGTCGGTTTGGCTTATCAGTAGAATACCTGAAGATTTTATCTTCAAGAGTCGGAGTCGGGGTCCCAGACTGTTCTTATGCTCAATCAGTCATTATTGGGTATCTGCAAAGGGCAAAATCAGACACTGCAGGTTGCTGGAACATAGTACTGACCAAATCTACCTAGTGTGTCAGAGGATCAAGAATCAGAATCCTCTTCAGAATCTGCCACTTGGGGACTGCTATGGAACTAATTAATATATAAATATATGAAGCGTTGCGGATACAATGAGCGAACTCAACAAAAGGTAGTTTTCAGGAAAATGTGTTTGAATATTTTTTCCGTAAGGGCAAACTCCACAAGATATTCAAAACATTTGTTTGTTGTGGGATGTCTCATTGTTTGTTTATTAATTTCTATTAATAAACAAATCATATAATAATTCACCAGGAATTAGTGTGAACTTCACTTTCAATGAAAAGAGCATTTTATGCATATCATCATCCAGCGGAGCGGTAGTGGAGTGTTGAGTTCGCCTTTCCTATCCGCCTTCCTATGGCAGTTTCCAGCCAGCTTTTTTACATTCTTTGTGTATTTTTAGAGGGAAAGAAGCACAAACTCAACATGATAAATATAACTGTAGATTCCCTGAAACGTCTAGATTTGGATGGGGGGGGGGGGGGAATTTGAACAGATGTTGAGTTCGTCCTTTGTATCCGCAATACCTCATATGTATGTGACTGTGTATATGCAAATACATAATAGCAAATTTGTGTGTGTATATTATTATTATCGTAAGATTGCTTAAGAAAATCTTGTTTCATTTCAGGTTTTATTTAAAATGGATGTATATGGAAATGGAGTATTGGTTGAACAAAGTAAAATACCTCTTGCTATGAAATTACATCCAAACCAGTTTTCCATGGATAAGTTTCGTTATATGTGTATTCTATCTGGTTGTGATTACCTTAAGTCCCTTCCCGGAATAGGGCTTGCAAAGGCTTGTAAATTCATGAAGAAAACTCAAGATGATAATATCAGCAGGGTAAATTTGATTTCATGATCTCTACATTTTATTTGACTGTCTCAAACTAGTAACATTAACATTTTTTATTTCTGGAAAAGTATTTTAATCTTTGCACGAGTTATGATTGAAATCATAGTTGGGCATAATTACGATTACGACTATAATCACAGGCTTTCGAGATATGATTATGATCACAGATCCTGGAAATATGATTACGATTATAATCGTAATTACAAGAGTGATAATGATTATACTTGTAATCACACATTTGATTATAATTACACTCACAATCACAACATTGTTCTGTAATTGCAGCTGTTTCTGTGATTATGCCAATAATTGTAACATTGTTTCTGCGATGACAACTATAATGACAATTTTTGTTTGGTGTTTACAACTGTTATCACAAATTCATTCTTTGATTACAAGTGTAATCATAACCTTTCTGTTATTAAGAGCGTAATCCCAACTTTTTCACGAATTACGTCTATAATCCCAATGTCTTTTATTCTTATAAATTAGGATACCATTACCGGATTCTTGTCAGTAATTGCCATAATACCAACAGATGAAAAAGTCTCAGTTCTTCATATCCCTGACTATCATTATCTTTATGTGAATACTTATCCAATACTCCTGCTCAGAAGTGTGTTGTGTTTGAGAATTTTCAGTCTTAATTACAGAAAAAATAGTTGCATTTATGGTCATAATCACTGAAACAGCTTTAATTACAGTCGTAATTATAAAAAAATGTTGGGATTACAAGTGTAATTATAACCAAAGATGTAATTTCAAGTGTAATCGTAATCACTCTTGTAATTACGATTATAATCATCATTGTCTGTGATTATAATTGTAATCTTAATCATATCTCTAAAGCCTGTTATTATAGTCGTAATTATGATGACGATTATGCCGTAATTATTATAATGATTATGCTGAACACCGATAAAAATGTTGACCACTTTAGCTATTGTATTGTGTAAATTCCATTTTTTAATAAAATTAATGCCTATATAGAGATTTTATTTTTTGAGATGAGTTATTGCCTTTTTTGTAGGCTTTGACACGTTTAGGGGCATATTTAAACATGCCTAATTTGGAAGTTACTCAAGACTACAGGGATAAATTTGTTGATGCAGACGCCATGTTCAAACATCAGCCTGTATTTGATCCAATAAGCCGGAGCGTTGTCCCACTGACTCCTCTACCTCCAGGCATGACTAATACCTTGATCAATCTGCTAGACAAGGAAGTCTGCTTTCAGATGGCTCTGGGTAACCTTAACCCCTTCAACCTGGAGCGTGTTGATTCTTGGGATCCAGATCAGCCACAGGTATTTAATCTAGTCTCCTCAAAATCCTCTTGTTTTTCCAGTGACCAGTGACTACTGTTTTGTGGACAGAAAATAAATCAAGAAACTGACTTTCCTGTCTTAAAACCTGCACCATGGGTACATTTTTTAGTGAAGTATTAATTAATTTATACTCCTGCATTCCAGCATGTTTCACCAGCGGTGCGGTTTCTTAAACCTCCAATTTTCTCCGGCATTCCTTGGGTGGTACTAGACATGCGCACCGAGGCTGAATTTTTAGGCGGCGGCGCGCCGGACTAAAATTGCCGGCGGCGGCGGCACGTGCAGCGTGGGGTATTTTTTTAACCCCCAAGGGAGATGTTAAAATTTGTATAACAGTATATATATATATATATATATATATATATATATATATATATATATATATATATATATATAATATGTTGTGATATCCCAACTATCATTAAGAATTATCTTATTACTTCTTAGTAATATAAAATGATAACTTAACAAAAATTTCCTTAATCTAAATCAAGAAGGCATCTTCACCCGGGAGATCGTCATTTATTTTTTCCCGGACAGTCAGTTTGCTACGTATTCTCTGGCCAGCAGGTTGAAGTTTTGGTGTTTTGAAGGATTTTAAAAGAAAATAAATCAAGAAGAGATTATTTGGTTATCAGGTAATTTATGTTATACAATGTACCTTTTATATTATATTGAGGTAATAAGATTAATATAGCTAGACGTGTTTTATATTTCAAGCTAACTAATTTGTATAAGAACCCAAAACGACTCTTTTTAATAATAAAATAAAGAATTTCTTTATATTTCCATACAAAATGAAATTATTAGTAAAATTCAATTTCAAATCTAATTATACTTTGACATACAAATTATTAAAATTAATTTAATTTTTATTTTATAACAATATATATATATATATATATATATATATATATATATATATATATATATATATATATATATTTGTCCGCTATTTCACAGGCTCAAAAATGGTCCGATTGTGATGAACTTTGGTACGAAAATCGTCTAATTTGAAACGTCAAGTTCGTTAGCCAGCAGAATCCGCCCTCCAGAACATGGGTTTTGGCATGAAATTGGCGCAAAAAAACCGCTATGGTTACGTTTTCGGGTTTATATGCTTGCAGATACTCGCGTAATATGTTCCTTAACATACGATAACAAATGAAACCATTTTTAAGGCGATATCTGTAACAGTTATTGAGATAAGTGGAACAAACTCATTTTGCGGTTCTGGTACTTGAAATCGCGGAATTCCATTAAAAAGTGTTCTATGTGTTTGAAACTCATCTAAACTAAGATGTTGATTACATTTGGAGTGAAGTATTCGAAAAAAATATTTTATGAGTGGACATGAAAAATTTTGGGATCTTCGTATTTTTTAGTAAATATCTTTAAATCGGTTCGAAAGTCGTGGCAAGGGGAAGATTCCTATTCGAAAGCTTACTAATGTCTCTACATAAATGGTTATAAAGTAATTTCCGATGGGGTGATGTCAATCGGAGAAATAAGGGCTTAAAACTTCAAAAGCGTTTGCTTTTATTCTTTTGAACGGGGTTTTGTGTATGTTTAACTTACTTGTTTGATAAATTGTAATTATCAGAAAAATTAGTCTATTAGTAAAAGAAGGCAAGAAAATGAGAATCTTCATGATAGACTCGTAAGGTTTTCGCAGGGCGAACGTTGTGCTGGTGTGGGAGTCTTAGGATACTGTCAGTTTCCTGTTGTGGCACCTTAAACTTCCTTCTGTTTGAGATTTTTTTTTTTATATTTTTAGCGAATGATCAAACCCTACCAATAACTGTATTTCTTTACTATTAGCACTAGAGATATGAACGGAACCGCGCTAAGATGAGTTAGCACCAGTTCCTGCAAGTCGGAAGTTTTTTTTTTTAGTTTTTTTCTTCAATGACGAGGCTTCCAAAACATCTCCCACAAAAGATGGATTTATTCATTGAGTTAAAGACAGGGCTGCTACATTGGGGGGGGGGGACTGTTATCCCCGGGCACCGCAGGAGCTTCGCTAATTGGAATACATTTTATAGGTGTCAAATTGATTTGAGAAATATAGGCGGGTTCAGCCTATATTTGTTGGAATGGGATCTA
The DNA here is from genome assembly GCA_946811695.1 of Gonocerus acuteangulatus. NCBI lineage: Eukaryota > Metazoa > Arthropoda > Insecta > Hemiptera > Coreidae > Gonocerus > Gonocerus acuteangulatus. The sequence goes on from OX328125.1 coordinate 74,916,523, forward strand.
TATTTTTTTAATGTTCGTAAACATTGTTTTTTTTGGGTGTGTTTAACGGCATATCAACATTAGGGCTATTAACGCCGCGTAAACATTGTTATTCCAAATTATATTGCGAGTACAAAAATAACGCCCCCCCCCCCCCTGAGACCACGGGCCTCTGACCAATTGTCCTCTATGCCCCCGGGAGCCATGGGCATATATAGGAGAGGGGGGGTTGAGGAGGCTGCAGCCATGGTAATAATATCAGTCAATTAGAATTTTGCCAGTTTTGTTCTATGGTTGAGGATTGATGAAAATGAAATAGAAACTTCTCTGCAAACGGCGTTTATTCTCATTTCGTACAAAACTTTTCAAAGATGAAAATAATTTGCCAATGTCTCCAATGAGAAAGTACTTGAATTTTCAGTTTTTGGATTTGAAATCCCAATATGAACACGCTTCTTGTATTAAGATTTTTTTTTTATATGATTTTAAGTACATATTACACCTTTTGTAAATCAATACATTGTAGATAAGTATACATTTCAACCACAATCAATCAATATTGGGGGCCCGTGATCAAAATCTGGTTCTGGGCCCGGCTCTGAGATGTGACGGCCCTGGTTAAAGAGTATGTTTACATAAAATTCTTTTATTTTATGCTTTTCCAATACAAGCTTTGTCATTTTCTAATCAACGATCACAACTCACAAGCGTTTTCGATCAGAAGGTAAGCTCAAAATGGCGCCTGCCGATCACCATGCAGTAAAATCGCCGATTTCCTACCCTCAATCATCGGCGCGCCGACTGAATAGGCTCGGCGGCGGCGGCGCCGCTAAAACCCGGCGTGGCGCGCATGTCTAGGTGGTACATGATGCTTGTTTGTTAGCTGTAAGCAAAATGTGGAAAATTTGTGATTTAAGAAACCGCACCGCAGGATATATGTGCCAAAATGTAGGAGGGCATGAAATCATACAGCAAGAAAATTTAAAAGATAAGATTTAATTTATTGTATGAATTTGAAAAAATAAATAGAAAAAACTGAATTAAAAAGAAGCAGACTCAAGGGAAACATGAATACAGAATTTCTTAAGGTTAAGTTACTCAGCTATATGCCTAGGCTATGCACTGTATTAATGAACTTATAAATAAAAAAGTCCGTCTCGCAGGACTGCATCATCTTAGCGCGGTTCCGTTCATATCCCTAGTCTAATTTGGAAAGATTAAAATAGAAGCAGTTATTATTTTGGTTCCACCAGTCTTTTTTTTAAAATTAATTATTATACTGGCGTGTCAACCCTTAAGGTCACTAACGCCATTCCTGTGAGTAGTAAAGTCTTGAAAGGTCATGATTTACAATCTTACCTGGAAGGGTCCGCTACACTAGAAACAGACCCGCTAGTGACAAGGTCTTGGAATCTTGGAAATCTATATTTCTAACAATAAATTGTTTTTGTTATTTTACTTAACCAGTTTTATTGTCAAATACATTATCCAACTATAAGCAATTAAAAAATAACAAGGAATAAAAAACAGATAAAAAGAACAGTTCGAATAAGCGAAATCAATTACTTTAAAGTTTTAAGCTCTTATTTCTCCGATTGACATCGCCTAATCAAAACTTTCATTAGAACCTTTTTTTTAGAGCATTTAATAAGCTTTCTAATGGTATTCTTCCGTTTACCAAGATTCTCAACCTTTTTCGAGATAATAAGGAAAGTAAACAAAGTTACTAAAACTTTTTATGTCTGTTAATAAAATATTTTATTCTAACCCTTCCTTAACTCCAAACGTAACCAAAATTTCAACATATTAGTTTTGATGAAAGTAGAACATGCCGAAAATGTTTCAACTGAATCCCATGATTCTAAGTACCCAAACCAAAAACGGTATTCAAAAAATATTTTTCCAATTTTCTCAAAAACGGTTAAAGCTATGGCCTTGAAAATGGTTTCATTCGTTTTCCTAGCCCAGGAATCATATAAAACGAGTACTTAGAAGCTTATGAACTCAAAAATGTAAGCGTTACGATTTTTTTTGCGCGAATTTCGCCCCAAACGCCATCTTCCAGTGGGCGGATTTTGCTGGTTAACGAACTTGACCTTTCAAATTGGACGAAGGATTTTTGTACCAAATTTCATCAAAATCGGACCATTCGTCTTCTATCTAGAGAGCGAACAGACAAATATATATATATATATATATATATATATATATATATATATATAAATATATACATATATATATATATATATACAAATTTGAACCACCGTTTTTTTCGGTCTCTAGCGGTTCTGAAACGCGAAATTTTCTAGTCGGCACTTCCGGATTGTTTCATTGTATCAACCCTATAAGCGGGGTTCCTCCCTATGGGGGAGGGAGGAACCGCGCTAAAAAGTAAAAAGAATGGTCAAAAATCTCTATATACATGTCTAATATGGTTTTTGGACACTTTTTTACATTACGAAGATCGTACCATCACCATCCATCCGAAATGTCAACAAAATACATAAATATTATATATATGAGTGCTATGACCAATGATGTCAATGTGTTTTAAAAAGAAGTTATATATAAATGAAAAAAAATAATGTAATTTTTCAAAGGATAATGGTTCGAATGAGGTTCCATGGTGGGCTGGCTTTTCAAATATCAAGAGTTGTAGACATGTGACTTGCAAGCTATACATGAAATAATCATTTAAAATTAAATGGTTAATTTTGTTTTAATACTTGTGGGTTAAATATTAGGTTTCCCTCATTTTTTTTGTATCCCCTATTTTACTCCCTAAGGCCAAATTAGATTTTCGGTCATAATAGTTTAATAGTATTTTTTGTTTTGTTTTGTTTTTTATCTGCATCTAGATCATTAGCGCCGGAGTATATTTTAGTGGATTTAATTTATTTTCAGGATGTTTCCTCTCTCCTCACAGGGAAGAAAGAAGCTTATGGGGTTGACCCTATGGTGCAGTCCAGAAATATGGCCGAAAAATGTTGTTTTTTCTTAACTAATATGTTACAAAAAATAGATCGTTCAAATATATATATATATATATATATATATATATATATATATATATATGCATGTACATAAGTAGCTGTGTGTGTTTTTATCTCCATGGGTTATCTATTTCTTAATCAATTCTATTTAAAGCCCAAATCAAGCATGCAGTAACTCTAAATTAAACAACTTGTTTAGGACTTCAAATGAAAAAAAAATGTCTCAATATCTATATCATTACTCATTTTTTTTTATTATACAAAGTACTCATTATTGTCTCACAAAATGTATAGAGCATTAGAACAAGCAGTTGGAAGAGTAACGTTCATAAGCACAAAAGTATTTGGGCCCGAGATTATAAAATACCACCTCCTCTTCCACCTAAACGGGATCCTCGGGATGTACAACACAAATCAACTAAGGGAAAAACAGCAATTCAGGCAGTTTCACAAATATCTGAGAAGTTAGCTGCTCTGCCACCTAAGCCAAGTGAGTATAATGAATTATTTTAAAGAAATTTAATATTTATTACATAAAATTCAGCTAGCCTTACATTCATTGTTGCTTATATATCAATTCATCCAATGGAGGCCCGGTGGCCAAAAAGTGTGAGCACTCTCTGCCTAAGATCATGAGTTCCATTCCTACTAGGGGCACTGGCTAAAAACATTAGCCCTGGCCAAAAAATAAGTGTAATTGTACATTAAAATTTAAATAAATAAATACATTTTATCCATCACATTAACATTTATAATGTGTATAAGAAGAATAAATTATATATATATATATATATATATATATATATATATATATATATATATATATATATATATATATATACATATATTGGTGAAGGCAAAAATGGCATAAAAAAAAATTTCTATATATCAATTATTTTTTTATTTATGACGTGTTCTCTTAGAGCACTTAATGTTTTTAAATCTTGAATGAAGTGAAAAGTGAACAAATACATTTTAATAATTAAAAAAGTTGAACAAATTCCTAAAAAATTCAACACTTTTTTGAGATACCTCAGTTATTGCTATCGTTGTTTTTTGTTTTTTTCAGGAAAAATATATATATAATTGGCTAACATTGACTTCTGTAACTATATTTTTTCTTTCTTCTCTTATACTCAACATAAATTCTCTTCTGGGCCCAATTTTCCATTTATATATTTTTAAATAATCTCAACTTACTAAGAACCTATGAAGTGTTGCTGGTTCATATTAACTCCCTAAACTCTCAATGACACTCAAGAATCATCTGATTAATAACTCAAACATTCATTTGAATGAATACACTTGAATATATATTCAAGTGAACTGAATCAACTATTGAAACTGTTAAACAAAACCTAGTAATCAAATATCAGTACTATTTATTGGGTTATACTAACCCAACAGAAATTACAGTGAAAAGTCCGTCACGCAGGAGCTTCATAACTAAGCACTTTCCTCAGAATTGGGTAGGGTCGAGTGCATTCCTGAATAATTTGCTTAAAATAACCAATATAGATAAATAAAATAAAAACATAAATTGTTCTTCTCTTTTGCTTTTGTTATGAGCAGCTGCTTCAATTATTAGTTTTGTAATATATTTCCTTCCAGAGTTTTGTGTATGCGTGGTACTACACTACATAATAAATACACAAAGCTTCACATTTTCATCTATTGATCTTGATGAGTTTCGCGAACCTACGTTTGGCGGAAGAATTCAATTCAAACATACACCCCCCTTCCAATAGACCAATTTAGTTCATTTTCGCAACACTTCTTTCTTATTAGATAGCCAGGACGTATAAAGAGTTCCATAACAATACAACAGAAATTACGACCAGTATAAGGAAATTAGTAATTTCTGTCCAGAGTAAACCCCCTTTCTAGTCAACCGATTTAGTTTATTTTTACAACAAATTTTTCTCTTCAGTTTACCACAACAAATACCAAGTTTTGTTGAAATATAACATAAATTATGGCTGGTATTGACAAATAACTACTTTAGCTCCGGAGTAACCCCCCCCCCTCCAGATGGACCGCTTTTGTTGGTTACCGAACTCATTCAATCCTTTGCTTGGTGAATACTACATACCAAGTTTCGTGGCGAAAAAACAAAAACTCTGGCATGTATTGTGTTAACGGACACATACACATTATCTATATATATAAAATAAAAAAAATAAAAAAAAAAAAATCAGTCCCGTAACAGGCCAGGAAGGCCTTGAGGGGCAGATACTATAGAGGTACCTGATTCATGACCATACGGCACACTAGGGAGATAGTGTGGTCAGCACTATGCTCCGACCGCCTGATTTTCCCCTTGGCCGCTTCGACTCCTAGAGTCATTAGCACCCAAGATACCCATTATTAATTAAATTTATTAAAGGCTGGGTTGGCCTAGGGACAGTCAGGGAGGCCGAATTCAACCCATGAACGAAGACACTAGAATAAAAGATCTTTAGTGCTTGCTCGGGATTTGAACTCAGGCCTCCAGCTTATTAGTCCAGTGCTCTACCACTGAGCTAACCTCGCCCCCTTATCTATCTATATATATATATATATATATATATATATATATATATATATATATATATATATGTGTGTGTTGTTCATTCGGCATCTGTCTCCAGCGGTCTTGCTCCTCCTATCATCGCAATATTTCGCCGGATTCCTCTCCGGCTTCTTCTGGCCTTCACTCATCCTTGCTGGTTGGTAAGGGAAACCAGCAAGGATCCCGTTTTCCTTACCAACCAGCAAGGATGAGTGAAGGCCAGAAGAAGCTGGAGAGGAATCCGGCGAAATATTGCGATGATAGGAGGAGCAAGACCGCTGGAGACAGATGCCGAATGAACAACATACATATATATATATTTATTTATATATATATATATATATATATATATATATATATATATATATATTTATATATATATATATATTTATATATATATATATATATTTATATATATATATATATATATATATATATATATATATATATATATTTTTTTTTTTTTTTTTTTTTTTTTTTTTTTTTTCCTTCTAAAAGTACCCCTTTTAGAAGGCCGTTTATTGTACTACATGCATCATACAAGATACAGTATATCACATGTATGTTTTTTTTTTTTTCTTATCTTAGTTAATTTTGTTCAAGTTAGCAATTTAGTTAGGTTTACATATAAATTATTCACGTTAACTTAAATCAATTAGTATAAAACAAGGAGTATACAAATAAACTTATATATTCAGTAAGGTCCGCTTTACTTCAATAAAAATGCAATTTTTCATTTTTCACTCAATCTTTGAATAATATCTTTGCATAAAGTTAAGAATAATTTGTAATTATTAAAAAACAATTTATTTTCTTCAATAGGCCAATAGGTTATTTTCTTTCTAATTCTGTTTCTGTATTCGTTAAACAGTGTACAATTGTATATGATGTGGTGTGCTGTCTGTTCTGTATGTCTGTCACAGGGGCATGAATTTTCTCTTTTTATTTTAAATCTACTTAAATAGGATAGAAATACCCCATGTCCCGTGAGTACTTGTGTTGTGTAAAAATTTGTTTGTATGTTTGTATTACAAAAGTTTTGTATGATTGGGATAAATTTGAATAAATGGCGACCTTTGTTAGAGGTATCCCATTTTTGCTGCCATTCTGCAATTGATTCTAGTTTTAAGATATATTTTAAGTGAGTTTTTGAAAGTTTATTATATTCTATCGGTAGTGACGTATCTCTTGACGCTGCTTTGGCGAAACGATCTGCGATTTCGTTACCTTCGTCACCAGAATGTCCCTTTATCCATTTAAAATATATTGTATGCGTATTTTGGCATATTCTTAACAGTTGTCGTATTTTTTCTATTAGTACTTCATGTATGTCAGTGTTTTTGAGTTTTTGTAATGTTATCATGCTGTCTGTATGTATCTGTATAGAAGATGGTGTAGTGATGTGTTTATTAATGTAGTCTATAGATTTTAATATAGCAAGTTGTTCAGCTTGGTTGTTTGTACAGTAATGTCCAAGTCTAAATTTGAGTGTCGTTAATAGTTTATAGTCTTTGTATATGATTGTAGCTGCTCCAACGTTGTTATTGTCTTTACTGCCGTCTGTGTATATCTGGTAATCTGTTTGTTTGTTTGTATATCCGTTGAGTTTGAGTGGTTTACCGGGATGTGTCCATTGAGTATAATGTATTGTCTTTTCCAAATCATCAGATTTTATGTTATTCGAGTCTTCGTTCAGTTTCAAAAGTTTATATTCTTTAATATATTGCTTTGCTAGAATGTCTATTGGCATTATTTTTGCTAAAACGCAGGCAGCATCATAAGAAATAGTCCTATAACCTTTTATTATTCTTAAAGCAATCAATCTCTGAACTCTTTGCAATTTGCTTAAGTTGTACTTCTTTTGCAGTCCTCTGTGCCAAATATGTAGTCCGTAAGTAAGTGATGGTACAATTGCTCCTATGTAAATGATGTGTAAAGCTGAAGATTGCAGTCCCCATGTGTTACGAGCTGTGAGTCCTAAGTAGTTGATTAGTTTTATAAGTTTGTTTTGTAAATTTTCTATGTGTTTATTCCAAGTTAGTTTGTTATCTATTAATATTCCTAGATATTTTGTAACATTTGTTTTTGTCAGTTCGTTTCCTTGTAATGTAACGTGGATAGTCGGTTCTAATCTGCTTCGTGTAATTATCATGTAAGTTGATTTTTGATTATTGAATGTTAACTTGTTGTGTTTTGCCCAGTTTTCGACTGTGTTAATGATAATGTTAATATTGTTTTGTATTTGTTCTGGAATTCTGGATTTTACTAGTATTAAGATATCGTCTGCAAATGCTATTAGTTCTACGTTTGGTTGAGTATTAGTTTTCAGTAAGCTGTTCATGATAATATTCCAGAGTAATGGTGAACAAGAAGACCCTTGTGGGGTACCAATTGTCTGTCGTTTCATTTTCATTATGTTGTGTGTGATTATGTAAGTCTCTCTATTGTTTAAGTAGTTTTTAATAAGTGTATAAATGTTTTGAGGGCAGTTATATTCTTTCAAAGAGTTTAGGATTGACGGCCACCATGCACTGTCAAATGCTTTTTGTATATCTAATGAAATAAGTACGACATGATTTTTATTATTTAATGCTTGTTTTATAAATGTATTCATTTTCTCTAAAGCTTGAGAAGTTCCTGTTTGAGGAGTAAAACCAAACTGATTGCTATCAATTATATTATTTGAGTAAAGGAAATGTGAGAGCCTTCTATGAATAATTTTTTCCAGGATCTTCCCTCCAATTGGAATTAAACTTATCGGTCTAAGGGAAGATATTTCATTTGGTGGTTTATTAGGTTTCTTTAATAGAGTTAGTTTTGATTTCTTCCATAAATATGGAAATACACCTTGAGAAAAGCATTTTGAATAAATAGTATGCATGAAATTAGGATATTTTTGATAAACTGTTTGGATAATTTCGACAGATATGCCGTCTATTCCTACTGATTTTTTTTTAATTAAATTATGTATAATGTCAGAAAGTTCGAATTTTGTTAAAGGTAAGTCATTTAAGGTGTTGGGCGGTATTTGAGAAGAAGTTCTTAATAATTTATGTTTTTCATTGTCTGTTTCCTGATTGTCGTTGCCTACTATATTGTTAATTATATATTCGTAAGTAGATTCAATGTCAGTAGTGTAGGTTCCGTCTTCTTTTAGAATAGTTTTCAAATTTAGATTTTCAGGTAAATTTTGTTTAGAATATTTGTAGGGCCAAGACCAAGGATTTGTAAAATCTATGGAATTACAATAGTCTTGCCAGGACTTTAGTTTTTTTCTTCTAATTTCTCTGAGGTATATTTGTCTTTTTTGGAAATATAATATTTTGCGTTCTTCTTTGAAATTAGAATCATTTGGAGTACGCTGATATCGCCTTCTAAGACGATTAGTTTCCTTTCTTAGTTCAGATAAGTTTTCATCCCACCAGGGTGTATATTTATGGGGTTTCTGGTTATTTTTATTAAAATAAGTTTTGATTTTGAATGATTTGTTACAGGATTTAATCAAACATTTTTGAAATTTATTTAGACAATCGTTTATTTCAGTGTTATTAGCTATTGCAGAAAGTTGAATATCTGTAGTATTATCTAGAGATAACTTAAATGATTTTATAATTACTGACTCTAAATTTTCCTCGAAATAATTCCAATTAGCATTTTTTGTAATATATCTTAAACAATATGTTTTGTTAGGAGAATAAAAAACAGGATGTTCTATCGTGTATGTTATTAGAAGGTGGTCAGAGAAAACTTCATTTGTTAGAATATTCCAATTTTTAATATAATCTGCTAAAGATGGTGATGTTAGCGTGACATCTATATTGCTAGTTCCTCTTGGACCATCAAAAGTAGGAAGGTTTTTGTCAATATTTGCTAAAAATAAATTGTTCGATACAATGTAATTTTCTAATTTCCGTCCTCTTGAATTTGTAATTTTGTCATAATAGAATTTTGATCTACAATTGCTGTCCATTCCTATTAGGATATTTTCTGTTTGGAAGTCTTGTAATATTTTATCTAATTTACGAATATCTATGTCTATGTCTCTGTTTATATCAAAATAAGCGCTAACAATTATACAATTAAACGAATTATATTTTATTTGAATAACAGTTATATCGTTGTCTGAATATTTATTTAATAATATAGCATCTATATTTTTATTTAATAACATTATTTTAGTGCGAGAATTTCCATTTCCTCCAATAAAAGATTTATATTTTGTATCGAAATGCATTTGTTTATGAACATATGGTTCCTGTATTATAGCCAAATCAATGGATTTTCTTTGCATGAATTCATCTAATAAAACAGCTGTTTTCCAAGAATGTTGTGTGTTTATTTGAACTACATTAATACTTTTAAAATTAACCATAAGAAAGGTTATAATGTTTTGATTGTTTATTTGGGCTATTTTTTGGAGATGAAAAGTTTATTTGTGTCGATAAAACTGATATAAAAGGAAAAATATTTTGTAATGATACCACAAGAAAGCATTTGAATGGTGTGAATAATAAAATGTTTAAAAAACTAAGCTCAGAATGTAGTTTTCTTGGGAATAGTGTTGTTTTAATAATGGAGTGTGTATTATTCATATTGATGTGTAATTAGTGTTTTGGATTAATTTTTTAATTGCAGTTTTATAAGAAGGGCATAACTTACTGAATGATGTATGATTATGTGAAATTCTTTGATGCGGCTTGCAATGTTCATTAAAAGAATAACAATTTATGCATTTGTAAGCTCCAAGTTCTTCCTTCTTCGTGCAGGTACTGGTAGGATGTTCCTCCATGCAGATGGCGCAGGTCAGCGTCCCTCGGCAGTCAGCTTCTGAGTGGTTGAACTTGTTGCACTTCATGCAGCGTCGGATCCCAAAGTAATCTTCTGCATAGCTGATAGAATAGTATAACTTCAATCTTCTATTCAGCAGCATTTCCCTTAGTTTAGGATTCACTTCGACCACTGCATTCCGTCTAGAAGAGTCAGATCTTATTTTGGTTATTCTTATTAATTTAATATTCTCCTCGTTGAATCCCAATTCTTCATTCTGTTCTTTTAAAGTATCCACCAGATTGGATTCATTAACCTCCTCTGGAATATTCTTAATAATCATTCGTGGGTTAAATTTATTCAATGTTGTGGGTAGTAGTGTGGATTTTTTATTACTTGTGATAACAGCTGTTATTTTTTCAAGATCTGATTTGCTTTCAGTCTCAACAATAACATAACCTTTTTTTGTGTTTCTTAAATTAGTTATTCCTACTTTAAGAAATCTGGGATCAATTTCAGCTTTAAATTGCCTTTTTGTTTCTTCAGCGGGGGCATTATTATTTTTGTTTTTTATAATTATTTTATGTCTTGATTTTATATTTTCAGGTCTAACTCTTAATATGTCTGAGTAAGACTTACGTGTAACTTCAGGTTGAGATTTTTCTTCATTTTCTGGTCTTCTTTCTTCGGGGTTTTCTTCCAAAACTCGCTGGACCGATTGTATACACGTTAAAGCTTGAAATAAAGCTGATTTTAAGTCCTTTCTTAATATTGGAAATTGTGAAATTGTGTTTAATAGATCTACTGCACTAGCTAGCTGTTTTATACAATCCGCCATCTTGGCACACTAATATATATATATATATATATATATATATATATATATATATATATATATATATATTAATAATAATATATATAATAATATATATATATATATATATATATATATATATATATATATATATATATATATTAACGAGGGTCATTTTCGGTGTCTACTAGGCAGAGTTGGGCAAACGTTAGCGCGCGCTAAAAGCTGATACCTCTCCGCTAATTTAGCGAAACTGTAGAAAGCCAGCGCTAATAATTAGCGGTTAGCGGCGGCAGTGCGCTAACCGCTAATCTATTTATGAAATATGGTAATTGCTGAACCGGCAGTGACCAGGAAGTAATTGTAAGCAACTGGAAGTGGTCCGAAGTTGTCCAGATTCATCCGGAAACTGTCCAGGAGTAATTTTGGTGACCCGGAAGCCATTTTGAGAACCCGGAAGTGAAGCCGGAAGTGGCCAAAAGTTGTCCAGATTCATCTGGAAACTGTCCAGGAGTAATTCTGGTGACCCGGAAGCCATTTTGAGAACCCGGAAGTGAAACCGGAAGTGGTCTAAAGTTGTCCAGATTCGTCCGGAAACTGTCCAGGAGTAATTCTGGTGACCCGGAAGCCATTTTGAGAACCCGGACGTGAAACCGGAAGTGGTCTAAAGTTGTCCAGAATCATCCGGAAACTGTCCAGGAGTAATTCTGGTGACCCGGAAGCCATTTTGAGAACGCGGAAGTGAAACCGGAAGTTGCCAAAAGCTGCTCAAATTCGCCCGGAAATGCCCCAGGGATATTCAAAATGGATTCCGGGTCACCAAAATTACTCCTGGGCAGTTTCCGGATGAATCTGGGCAACTTTTGGCTACTTCCGGTTTCACTACAGGGTTCTCAAAATGGCTTCCGGGTCACCAAAATTACTCCTGGACAGTTTCCGGATGAATCTGGACATCTTTTGGCCACTTCCGGGTTCTCAAAATGGCTTCCGGGTCACCAAAATTACTCCTAGACAGTTTCCGGATGAATCTGGACAACTTTTGGCAACTTCCGGTTTTACTTCCGGGTTCGCAAAATGGCTTACGGGTCACCAAAATTACTCCTGGACAGTTTCCGGATGAATCTGGACAACTTTTGGCCACTTCCGGTTTCACTTCCGGGTTCCCAAAATGGCTTCCGGGTCACCAAAATTATTTCATAAATAGATTAGCGGTTAGCGTACTGCCGCCGCTAACCGCTAATTATTAGCGCTGGCTTTCTACAGTTTCGCTAAATTAGCGGAGAGGTATCAGCTTTTAGCGCGCGCTAACGTTTGCCCAACTCTGCTACTAGGTAGGATCGATAAAAATTTAAAGACATTTTTCAAAACTCCCGTCATGAGTGCAACCTCAATAGCACCTTTACTTCAAAGGAAAGTACTAAAAAGGGAGTAAGCTATAAAAAAAAAAATCTGTGTCATTAATGAGAGAAAATTAAAATAAATAAATAATATTTATGATGGTTTACCTTAATAATCTAGAATGGAAATTTGTGCATATTATTAAAGAATGAATTTAAAGCCAAAAAATATAGTATCAGGAATATCATCTCAATATACACATGCATATGTATGAATAAAACATTGCTCTATGAAGATTCAGTTTAATTTGGTCATCTCCATAATGATACATATTTATTAATTTTTTTATATGTGTATATATATATATATATATATATATATATATATATATATATATTTATATATTTATATGATATAATATACATATAGATGTTCATAATTTTATTTTTATTCTGAAGGTATTGAAGAGGAAATTGCCAAACTAAGAGAATCATTTGCAGTTAAAGCTCCGCCTGCAAAAAAACAGTGTTTCGAAAGTACTGAAGAATCTGGAGAAGAAAGTGAAATACACAGCTGTGACAGTGGTATTATAGTCGATATTGAAGACAAATTCAAAAAAAAGTCTCAAGATGTTTTGCAAGATATTATTCAAAAGCCACAGGAAACAACTGAAGATGAGATGGAATTTACTGTTGACGATATATTTACTGAGCAGCATTCTCCAATTCTCAAAGGAGGGAAATTTGTACGCAATCCATTTTTAGCATCATCTAAAACTGTAAGAGAAAATCCAGCAAAAAGATCTTTAGGTGGAGCTCTTGATATGTTTTCAAAATTAAAGAAGACTCAAGTTGAAGCAGCCTGTATTGTCCAAAGCAGGTAAGTTTTTTGTTACATAGCTTTTATTTTATAAATATATAGACACCTATATATATATATATATATATATATATATATATATATATATATATATATATATATATATGTTTATAACAAAAATATTTCAATATGTTTAAAATGTCTTTTGTATATCAATAAATTGAAAACGTCTGTATTCAATGTGTTAACATTAGTAATAATGTGCTTGTCATGTTCACTGGTAAAAATTATTGTTTGTTTTTATTTTTTGGAAATGTATCGACCGGACATTTTACTTTTAATTTGCTTCTTCTGCAACCAGCTTCATTCTACAATGCTGCTATAAAAATGGCCTTCTCACTAAAATGGCTAAAGTATTTCTAAAATGGGAAACTGTATGAAAAAATAATTTATTATTGCCATTTGTCTTTCAATAAATTATTTTTTTTTAAAAAAAGGCCCTTTATATTTTATTCACTCTCTATTGTACATTTTCAATTTTCTCAATTGGTGTTAAAGGAAAATACTTTCATTCATTTTGGTTATCTTTAAGTGCGTAAGGCATTATAGTGGCTTGAGCCCGACTGTGCTGTGGTGCGTTGAGCCATTATAGTGGCTCGAGTTTACCAGGTCCCAGTTACACGAAGCTACCACTGTTTGGCCTCGGTTGTTTTCTATCTAAATGCATCAAGACACTATAATGGATTGGTTGAGAGGTATCTGTTTAGAGATAAGAAAAGTAGCATTTTTTATGTTTATGCTTAAATTTATAATGCTGGAAAAGTTATAATCAAATAATAATAAAAGGTCAACAAAAATTTGTCTATAATTTTGAAAAGTTAGTGAGAAAATGATTAAAAAAAAACACGATAAAACAACTTCACTGCACAGCTACTAGGCTTTGATGAAAATAATAAAATTGTTTAACATCAAGAAAAACTTGGAAAATAATAAAGAAATGTGAAAAGGTAGAGCACTGGGAATCCCGGGCACAGGAGGGTAGTTTGCCTGAAGGAGGCAACTGTACTCAGAGTGGGGTTAATAGTATTGTTAATGATATCTCTCATAGGAATTAGAAATGCTGGAATCTATCCTTAGCTAGTGAGGTTGGTGTGCTCATAGGCTACCTTCAACGTCTCAAAACTTCACCCCTTCATACTTGTTCCAAACCAGGTAGCAGAATTATTTACTTTTTTGTTTTTTTACTTTCTATGACTGTTGCTTTTCATAACCTCCTGCTATATTGAATAGAAGGAGCTATGGAAATAAATATTATATTTATTATTCAATGATTGATGATTATATCTAGAGCTTCATTTTTTTTTATGCAGATATTTTGCTTCTGATAAGTCTGGGGAAACTGTTAAAGATAATGAAAAGAGAGTTGAACGGGATAAACCTGAATCTGATGCAAATCTTGATGAGACACTGTTGGAAATCATTACTGCAACACCTTCTCCTGGGAAGAGGAAATCTCTTCCTATTAAAACGTGTGTTTCTACTCCTCCTAGAAGAAATATTTTTATGATAAGTGATATTGAGGACAACGATGAAGAAATGAAAAGTTCGAGCCCAAAACTGGCTTCCTCTACAACACCAAGGAAGAATATTTTCTCAGTTTCTAGTACCCAAGAAAACGTGCAAGAAGAAGACAGTCCGAAGTGCCAAAGTTTTCTAAAAATTCTTAATGATGTTTCAAAGGAAATGAAAGAAGATGGAGACACAGTTGAAAAGAGTAAACCTGTCAAGAACTTGAGTTCTTCTGCATTTAAGTGGAAACAACCTCTCCTAGATTGCTCCAAGAAGCCAGGAGTTGAAAAATCACTTATTGGTTTATATAAGCCAACATCGAAACACAAACTCTCTCCAACCATTCCCTTGAAAAGCCCAAAGGTATTTATATTTTGTTATTTTACTTTCCTTTTTAAAATTGCAGAAGTCCAATATATAATAAAATACAACTATATACTTTTACTATAACTACATATTTTAGACCTTAACTAGCACCTCATCAGTAGCCTTAGCTAATATTATATTATTGGTAACATTTTATTAACATACCACTGGGATAACCTTCCACCGACCCCAGATGTTTGAAGTCTCTTAAATCCAACATGTTGAGCAGGATATCAGCTACTATCAATAGAAAAATGTGAGTGTCTAGATTTCCGGGAAAAGTAAAATCGAATGTTGTCCATTTTTTATTTAATTTCTCTCCAAATAATTGGACAAATAATCGGTAAATATTTTAAATCGGTCTTTTTGTTATTGACTTTTGTTTTATTCTTTACAAAACATTTGCATGGTATATTTATCAATTGATCTATGGCTGATATACCGCCTGCCATGTTAGCTTTATGAGCCTTGACACATTCCGGGCAGTGGAAGGTTAGCCCGAAGGGCTATTTATAAAATAGTTTTAATGCGACCAATAATATAATACGAGTTATAAGCTCCTGGCATGGCACCAGATAGGGCGTGGTGAAAAATATAGAATTTCAATAAAATTATGCAAACCATCAATACATAAATAAACAAAAAGATGGAGCCTATACACTTATGTTTTATAGCACTTTGATGACTGGTGACACCGCAGTGTTGCAATAGTTTTAACTAGAACACACAATTATGTACTGTATGACATCGATTTGATGCTGTCGGTAGTCAAAGTGTTAATCACTGTGCTTCTGTCATTTTCAATGTAATATAAACCATTTAAAGGTCATTAATACATGTAAATTTTTAATTGTTTTATTTTTTCAATTTCTTCTTTGTGAACGGTGTAGTCAGTAAAAAAGTGGCACTTTTTCCTTTTTATAGCACTTCATTTTAAATTCTGCCCAACATGTTTCATGGTCTCAATGCCACTTCTTCAGAGGCTGCCAGAACTGTACGAGGCCTGCTTGTCACTCATACCAAGAGTTAAAAAGGAAAATGTTCACTTTTTTACCCAACCAAGCCATACACTAAGAAGAAAGTGAATATTCATAATTGGGTCAATAATAGAATAGGAAAATTATTGTACTTGAGGAGTCCTCTGTGGTTGGATGACTAATTCAACTCCAAGAATGAAGAGTCATTGCAGCCAATGCAATATACCATTATTAACGATGTTATTTTTGTTTTTTAATAATTCTATCTTTGCCATCAACATCCAAATTTGACTGAGCATAAATAATCTAGGATAACCGAAGGTAGGAAGGATCTGTTTTCATCATACCTAAATAATCAGCATTCTCAAAAGTTCAAATATTTTTGATTTTAAAAAGTAATTGTGCTCAACTATTTTACCATTTCAGGCTGCTATATACAAAATCACTAAAATCAGCCTGTAGTAATTAATATGAGGCTCTTGTTTCAAAAGCATCTCTGCAATAAAGAAACTTTATGAAGAAAGACATTTATTCCTCTTAATGCCTGGTTTTTGTTAGCAATATTTAAAGAAATAAATACAATTTGAACAAATTACTTTATTTTTGTTGCCCATTTCACTATAAAAAACATTTTTTTTTGAATTTTAGGTGAAAAAAGGCCTTTATTCTAGTCCAAAAGGAAGACCTGGTGGTTTACCTGAAAAATTGACCTTTAAAAGGCAAAGCACAGACTCAAACAATGGACAGAAATCAATTTTAAATATGTTTGCTTTTCAGCCAAAGTAAGTTCAAATTCTTTGTTTTTATTTTTATTTTATATTTGGTTAGCCATTAGAGCTGTTAGTATGTTGCTGTTAGGGCGGTTTTTACTATCCAAGTTTGAGCAAAATGAATATGTTAATGAGGGGAAAAATACAAAAATAGCCGTTTCAGATCAGTTTGTTAAGGTGCTATTATTCTGTAAAAGAGTCAGTTAAACACATTATTCATTTTCTTTCATTATTTGAAGGGAGGGGGTCCATTCTTGTTATCTATTTTATAGTTGCTTTGTGCCTATAATCAGGTGTGCCAGTTTGTTAATGCATGTTTTATGAGCAACTACTTTGCCATCATCAATAAGCCTCTTGTCTCTGAATTTCCATGAGATATAGCTAGCCAAATAAGTTGAAACCAAGTTAAAAAAAATTCTATGGAGTTGATTATCAATTGTTCATGCTAACTAACTTAAATGTTCTAATGGAACAAAACATTTCTGTGTGTGAGTTTATGCGTAAAAACATCAAAAGGCCAGGATAATTTATAAAAAAATTATATATATATAAATTCTGGAATTGCTATTCAAGAAGCACTCAGTGTTTTTTATGCAGTTATGTCAAGAGAAGTGGAACTTGTGGAGGCCTAATCGAGCAGAGTGTTAAGGCATTAGCACTTCGTACCTGAGGTGGTTCTCACTAGGGGCAGTGAATTTTCTTTCTAAAAAAAAGAAGAAAATACATCACATCTATTATGGCTATAAAAGGGTGATAACCTATCTCAAAAATCTTTTATCTTTTAAATGTTAAAATTGAAACAAATATTTAGATAATATAATATATTCAATTATTATTCTCAATGAAAAAGTTTATTAAAATAGTTTTATTTTTACAGGGAAAAGCTGAAAACACAATGAATAATAAAGACTGTAGCTCATATTGAGCTGTTTTTACAATGTACATATTGTACAGTAATCAAGTTTAAATTATTAAACCACTGTAAATATCTTACATGGTGTGATTATAATGCATTTTACATATTGTTTCATATGTTGTTAAAAAGTTATCTGTAAAAAAAAATTGTTTGCATCAATTGGATTGAAAAAAAATTAAGCTTGTTAAAACGTTAAAAGAAAATGTTAAAATGAATTTTATACTGTTTATTCAACATTTTTATTTGTAGAGACTGTATGGTGGGGATTCATTTTTGAATATTTTAAAAAATAGGATTGGCTGTTATCCTGTAAAGTAATTTCAGGAATGAAGTTCTATCATCAGTGTTCTAAATTCATATTTCACTCTAATTAGAAATAATAAATAAACATAATAATCTAACATTTCGGGTCCTTGAAAATGAATCTCCATCTCCTGGTCCTTCGAATTCAAAACTCAGTTGCTCAATGACCTGAATTTTAATCTGAATGTTAAAAAAATAAGTTCCTGTTATTTCTATGTTAAGCATTTTTTTTTTATATATATTTTATTAAATAAATAAATGATTATACAATATTCTTGAAGGAGTTCCTAAAGCTTCACAACAAGCATTTTAAAGAGTACTATAAAGGGGGGTAGATTAGTTTTATTTTCCAATCTAGCAAATTTAGTAAATTTCTAAAATATAAACCCATGCTTTGAAATTGACTAATATCCCCTTTACAACTAATATCTAATAAAAGTGAACAAAACCACAAAGCTGAACTATTTTCTATCCCAGAAAAAAATAAAACTCTAGGGATGCCACAATGCATAAGTTGACGTGATGAGTACAAATATGACATTAATTTCTAAATTGATAGCATTTATTTTGAAATAAACATACCTATTTACAACATGAAAAACAAACTGAACTTAATGCCAGAGACATTGGGTATACCCTGTCTGCTGGTTGGTAGCTAATGTTCTTAGGATCATGCTAAGCTAAGTGTAACATTATAATCAAATAAAGTTTCAGGGTGAATTGCCTTCGTGTTCGGCATGGCGCTGCGAATATAGAACCAACTAAAGATGGAGTTCAATAAGCCTGGTAAGCTGAGAACTGCTGGAAGTCTCAGTGAAAACTTCCATGAATTAAGGGAAAAAGTTTTAAATTACTTTGAAGCAAATGAAGCTTCAATTAATATTTTGTAATGTAGTTATTATAAATTTATATTGTAGTTTTATAGAATAAAAGTAAAGAATTAACTCGTAGGCTTCCACGGTCCGAGTCATTACACATATTATAGTCTTCTGGTATTGACCGTGTCATAAACTTCTTTGCCGACGTTTCGCTAGTCATACCGCCAGCTTCCTCAGGGCTTAATCTGAGAATGAGGATGTTCTTCTAGTTCTCCTGTATAAATACCTGTCTTTGTATTCATCCGCCGGCGTAGTCTGCTCTTCCATGTCCCTGATTGGTTGGTCCCAGTCTTGCTTGATTCTGGTTGGTGGGTTCCATCTGGATCGTTGATTGGCTGAATATCGTTTTTTCTTTGTTCTCTAGGTTTAATCACCGGATGCCATAATTTGCTGAGCTTGTACCCATCTTCTTTGTTGAAATTTTCCGGGCATCTTACTATTTCTATGGCTTCCCTAATGATCTGTTCTTGGTAATTTTCAATTTTTGCCAGAATGCTTACTTTGTCGAATTGGATAGCATGATTAGTGTTGTAAAAATGTTCTGCTACCGCCGATTTTTCAATGTTGCCATTCTTAACCGTCTTCATATGCTCTGAAATTCGTGTGCACACCAATCTTCCTGTTTGCCCAATATATTCTTTTCCGCAGGAGCATGGGATACTGTAGACACCTAGTGATATTAACTGTACATTATCTTTGGGGTTATTTATTATTTGACTTATCTTGCAATCAGTGGTGTACACTGTTTTGATGTTATGTTTCTTCAGAAACTTCGTAATCTTCTCTGTAGTTCCTTTCACGTAGGGGATGATTACTTTTTTCTCGTTTGGGTCTTTTTGCACTCTCTTTTCTGTCGACTTCACATTTCTTTTTGCTTTGGTGGTGTGTCTCTTTATAGTCTTGTCCGTGTACCCGTTTTATAAACGGGTCTCTTTATAGTTCCGTCCGTTCCTTAGAGCTGACTTAAGGTGTCTTTCTTCTTTTCTGAGATGGTTTGGTTGGGAAATCCTGATAGCTCTGGTCATGAGGGTAGTGATCAAGGTGTTCTTCTGGGCTGGGTGAGAAGCTGCGTTTAGATACCTGTCCGTGTAAAGAAGTTCAGTCTCTAAATATAAAATTTAGTATTTTGGGGCACATTAAATATTATTTTTAGATAATATCTTTGAATTACTTGTAATTCTTTGTTCACATCAAATCTACATACATCAGCACCATAACTCAGAATTTATTTGATTTCAGAGTTAAAATCAGTAAATTTAATACCGTTGGTAACCTTTAGTCATTAATCAGACACTTCCAAGCAGTATTAACAGCAAATTTTAATGAACCACTTTTTTTATGTTTGTGGAAGGATAGGAATGGTGAGAGATGAATTCCTAAATATTTTTACTCTTGTGCGACTACAATTTTTGTTTTCCTCCCAAGATTCATTTCTAGCTTACCATCAAGTTTTGAAAACTACTTAGCTTTATTATTTTCCAATTTTTAACTACGATTTTACGCGACTGTTTTGGTGAGAACTAACAACAGATTTATACTTAAGTGTCAAAATAATGAAGCCACTAGCACCCTTATGCCCAACCATTTTTCTTGCTCAGAATTTTACACTGTGATCATTGGCAATTTTTCATAGCATCTGTATCTTTCCACCAATTTATTGAATGTTCAAACCATCTTCTTTTTCATTTCTGCAGTCTAAAGAAAGTTAACGAACAACTGAATTTACAAGATTTAAGTCCAAATTTCCTTACTTTCAATGAAAAATGTATTTTCATTCCTGATGTTCCCGGCATTACTTCCATTTCTATTTGAGCTTTCACAGAATACTACCTGCATTATTATTTTTGGGTTTAAATACATAAAGAATAATAACAAATAATAATAAGTGAATACTATTTTTATTAAAAAAATATATTTTGATTAAATATTACAAAAGATATATTCAATATACAGTCAATATCCAAATGACACTAAAGCTATTTCCATAGTAAAATATATTCATATAACAAATATTATATATATACACGTAACTGATCTCTTCAAGAAAATTTGATCACAGGCGGGTTAATAGAAATTTATGAACTCAAATAATCCAACGGATGCCTTCATGTGCTTCAGTCGATAATAATTTTTGTTGAGTGAAAGCAATCAAATGAACTAAATTAAAATTATCATTACCAAAAGAATTAATTGTGCCAGGCAAATTACAAGTTTTTATCAAGTTATAAATGAGTAAAAAAATTGCATTAAAGTGATAACATGAGATATCAAAATATCTCTAAAAAAGAATTATTTGTTAACAGGAAATACTAATAAATAGATTTAGACATAAGATATATATAAAATAACACTAATTTATTTTTCAGATCAGTGTTGGGTTAGAGAAAAAATGCAAAAAAAAAATGTTTAAACTTTCATTTGAAATAAAGTCAAGATTATAGATTTGTTTCCTGTGATCATAGATTTGTGGTTCCTCCCCAATACAGTTGAATCTGTAGAAGTTATAGCACTATTAAATTAAGTTAATTTATTTTTATAGTTATTAAGATTAGATTTCAAATTATAAATGCTAAATTTCATCATTCTTCCATAAGCTTAAGAAAATTATGATTTTCTTAGGAATTATTTCTTCCACTTTTCTAACAATTTGAAAATGTTATGTCAAAAATAAATTGAACTTTAATGATAGTATTACATAGTACTCAATTCTTTAACATTAACACTTGGTTGAGCATCAAAAAATGTCACCCTCCTTTTCAAAGTACTGTGAACTTTCTTTGAGTGAAATTTTCTTTTCCTGAAAAAAAATATAATATTTTTTTTTGTTTTAATATTACTAAAATAAAAACACAATGTACTATTTTAAATATAGATGAAATTACCTCAGAATCATTTCTCAATTCTGAACAGCATTTGCTCCTTGTCAGCTGTCCTGAAAAATCATTTTAATATATTCACTCGGCAAGTATACTAAGTTTTCACATCTAACTACATCTATTAGAATCGTTTCAATGATATATTGAAATAATAATAAAATTATATATATATACACACATAAAAATAAAAAAAAAAAAAAAATACACACACACATATATATATATATATATATATATATATATATATATATATATATATATACTAGCTGAATACCCGTGCTTCACCATGGCCGAAAAGTATTTTTCATATTGAGTTAAATAAGATATGATCAAAATTAACGCTATGTCATAATTTTGTACAGCTTATTATTGCACGGACTTTAAAGTTACCATAAAAAAAAAAATACAAACCCGATTAAAAAGTTAGGTAAACAGAGAAAAACACACGTTGAAAATATAACTAACAAATTTGAAGTTTTAAGCACTTATCTCTTCGATTGACATCGCCCCACCGAACATTACAACAGAATCTTACTGTAGAGAATTTAGTAACCTTTCCGGAATTTAGTAAAAGCCGCCTTCCACTTACTACAAGTTCCCAACCGTTTTCGAGATATTTTAGAAAATATACTGATATCCGAAAACATTATATCACCATTCATACAATTTTTTCCATATACTTCGTTTCTGAATACCCAGACAGAAAATTAGTTTTGAAATGTATTTCTATCAATGTTTCTGGTAAATGGCTACAGAACTCGCTTAAAAAATGGTTTCATTCGTTTTCCTACGTTAAGGAATCTTTCGCACAAAGTTCGCTCCAAAAACCATGTTCCAGTAAACGGATTCAACTGGTTAATGAACTTGACCTTTTAAATGAGAAGAAAGATTTTTGTACCAACTGTTATCAAAATCGAACCATTTTTGAGCCGACGAGGAACTTCTTAATAATTCAAATCCCCCTAAAAGTACTTAAACATTTGAATAGCAAAAAACTTTCTTAGCGAGTGTTAAATTCTAAACGGATTGTCCGTGCAAAATTTCAAATTTTTGTGTCAATGGTTCGGGATATTATTACCTCGGATGGACCATCACCAGGGGGTAAACTCTATGAGGGACAAAATCACAGTTTATTTCTAGTAATTCAAGGACTACCATCATAGTTGAAATTAACCTCAATTAAAAATAATGCTATGGAATAGATACAGTACGGTAACAGCTGTTCTGTTATCGTCCTAGCAACGCATGCTGCCTTGGCTTGCCTGCTCAAACCAAGTAAAACTTTAAACCCCTCTAAAATACTTAAAAATTCGAATATCAAAAAATCCTTTCTTAGCGAGTGTCTACGTTCTATAGGGAGTGTCCATACAAAAGTTCAAATTTTTCTTTTGAGTGGTTTGGGCTGGGCGATGATAGGTCAGTGAGTGAGTGAGTGGTATTTGACAAATATATAGTAGAATATATATTGTAATGATATATTACATTCACGAAAATATTTTTAAATTCAAATAACCATCGATATTTTGAAAAGCCCGCGCAAATCACAAACCAGATATACAAATAACATCGTATTATATACGATCAAAATTAATAATGTTTTTGGACAATACTGGTATACAATATATCCATATTAAATGTACATCCAGATAACAATAAATTAATTATTTGTATTGCAAAAAACAATTGTTATCTTTATATATAATCCGGTAAACTGCGGAAGTTAAGAAGCAAGGACGCTAAACTTTCCCGCTTTCTCGAACGAAGCGTCAGTCTAGTCTCAGCATTCAGAGGGAGAAGAAGAAGTCTGTTGCTTCTCAGCGTTGATGGAATGCAGAGCTCTCCTCCAAGGAATACCAAGTGAATTGAGGTTTTGTTGGAAGCGGATTGATTTAGAGGTAAGAATTGTTTTTTTTGTAGTGTCGATTATTTTATTATTGTTTGTGTGTGGTTTAATATTGTTTGTATCTCAGAATTGTCTGGAGATAAATGTTATATCGTTCAATCACTCGGAACTTTAATTCCTGAGGTTAAGTCAAACTCATATAATAAATCTTATTAAAATAATTAAAATATTTTTATTTCTTTTTAAAAAAATTAATAATTACATTTAATGGCGCCCAACGTAGACGGCCGAGTGAATTGAAATTAAGAGCGGTAAATAAATATTGAAAATAAAACTTAAAAATAATTTTTTTTTTAAATAAAAATGTCTGACGTGAATATTGAACAAATTCAAAATAACGGTGAGGAAAATAGTGTAGAATCACCGGAATACGTATTTTTTACAACACCGGGAGAAATAAATATTATAGTCGAAACACGTGAAAACGAATTGCAGGAGGATGATGCAATAGCATTCAGAGAATCGGCGGGTTCCTTAGGAACGGAAATTATATCCAATGACCGTACTTCCGAAAGGGATAATGAGATGCATCCTCAAGGCCTAGAACATTTGATGAGGCTATTATTGGAACAAAATAAAAAATTGGAAAATAAAATTGACGCAAATAGGATCGAACAAAATGAACTAAAGTTCGAATTAAGTAAAAATAATAAAATATTGGAAAATAAAATTGATGCAAATAGGATCGAACAAAATGAACTAAAGTTCGAATTAAGTAAAAATAATAAAATATTGGAAAATAAAATAGATGCAAATAGAATAGAACAAAATAAAAAATTGGACGATTTATGTGCGTATTTAAATAATATGGGTGAAAGTCAAAATAAAGAGACGATAGAATTGGAAAAATCGAATAATAACCTTTTTAATAAAAATAATAGAAGTTGTAAAGAAATTATTGAGATTAATAAAAATAATAATAAAAATTTAATTAAAAATACCGGAAATGACGATACATTAATAAATAATGACAATTTAAATGAAACTATAAAGTACAGTTTAAATATTAATGATAGTAGTAATGACCAAATATTAGAAGATAAAATATTGATTGAAGATAAAAATGACTATAATTGTTTAATAAATGAAGATAATACAATTCAAGAAAAAATATTAACTGAATTAAATAATGATAATGAGGGTACAAATGAAATAATTAATAATAAGCTAATAAATGATAATTTCAAAAATAAAATAAGTACAAAACTTATAAACAAAATGATGAAACAAAAGAAAATTGAAAAATTATCTGATAACTATAAATTCAAAATAAATGAAAAGAGTTATAATAAAAGAAGTGGAAATATATCAATGAAGAAACTGAATAGAACTATTAATAATAATAATAATTTAAAGATTTTGAATGTCAAATTTGGAAATAAAATAAAAATTCTTTATAAATATAAAAGACAACTTGGAATAGAAAAAAATTCAAAGCTAAATCGGCCTCCAAGGAAAAGAATAAAACACTTTTATAGAAAGAAATTGGACTGCTGCAAAGAAAATATTAACGACCAGGAATAAATTCATGAAGGAATTTGAAATTAATATCTGTTAGTTTACTGTGTTTTTATAAAATTTATTAGTTTAGCATTTTTTTTTTTTAAGAAAATAAGATTTATATTAATATAAGATTTAATTGATAATAATAATATTTAAAAATTTATCATAAATTTAATAATCATATTAGTTTAGGATAAGATAGTTTTGATAATGATAATGTTTAAAAATGAAGAATGAAAAATGATAATTTAAATTAAGAAATGATAATGAATAAAAATTATGTAACGAAATAAGTTATTGAAAATTTGAATAAAAAACAGGCTTACCAATCTAATTAATATTTCCGTATCCCGTAACTTCAAATTAAAAAATTCAATTTTAAATTTATTTTTTATACCGGACTAAAAACATTTTTTTTAAATTTTTTTTTTTTTAGACAGGAGTGCAAATGTAATGATATATTACATTCACGAAAATATTTTTAAATTCAAATAACCATCGATATTTTGAAAAGCCCGCGCAAATCACAAACCAGATATACAAATAACATCGTATTATATACGATCAAAATTAATAATGTTTTTGGACAATACTGGTATACAATATATCCATATTAAATGTACATCCAGATAACAATAAATTAATTATTTGTATTGCAAAAAACAATTGTTATCTTTATATATAATCCGGTAAACTGCGGAAGTTAAGAAGCAAGGACGCTAAACTTTCCCGCTTTCTCGAACGAAGCGTCAGTCTAGTCTCAGCATTCAGAGGGAGAAGAAGAAGTCTGTTGCTTCTCAGCGTTGATGGAATGCAGAGCTCTCCTCCAAGGAATACCAAGTGAATTGAGGTTTTGTTGGAAGCGGATTGATTTAGAGGTAAGAATTGTTTTTTTTGTAGTGTCGATTATTTTATTATTGTTTGTGTGTGGTTTAATATTGTTTGTATCTCAGAATTGTCTGGAGATAAATGTTATATCGTTCAATCACTCGGAACTTTAATTCCTGAGGTTAAGTCAAACTCATATAATAAATCTTATTAAAATAATTAAAATATTTTTATTTCTTTTTAAAAAAATTAATCATTACAATATATATATATATATATATATATATATATATATATATATATATATATATATATATATATATTTATATTTATATTTATATATGACAGACAGAAGGTCAATACAAACAAAATCTCCTGTTCTATAGAACACCCACTGCCCTATAATGATCAACCAAAAAATATTTTAAAGAAATGAAGAATAGACTAAGAATCATATTTAGAAATAATAATTATCCATAAGAAATTAAAACTTAAATTAAAAATTTATAATGAAAGTATAGAATATGACTCCCAAAATTTTTGTAACTTGACCCTAAAATATTTAAATTATTTTAATGATAACTTTAACTTTTTAAAAAGAAAAAGATCTTTGGATGCGGATGATCTATACATACCTTATAAACATAGAGAAATTGATAAATTATAATCTTAGATGTACGATGTACAAAGCAAAAATATTCGTAGAAGGATAATAAAAAATAGGAAAAATTTTGTTTACAATAAAACAGATAAAACATTTAAATATTATACTTGTTAGACAAAAATAAATGTTCTAATCATTGTCACGTCTAAACATTTTATTGTATTTAAATTACTAAACGTTTTCCGGATAATGTACTTTATTTTTAGCACGGTTCCTCCCTCCCCATAGGGAGGAACCCCGCTTATAAGGTTGATACAATGAAACAATCCGGAAGTGCCGACTAGAAAATTTCGCGTTTCAGAACCCCTAGAGACCGAAAATAACGGTGGTTCAAATTTGTATATATATATATATATATATATATATATATATATATATATATATATATATATATATTTGTCTGTTCGCTCATTTCTGGCTTCCCTAATGGTCCGATTGTGATGAAATTTGGTACAAAAATCCGTCGTCCAATTTAAAAGGTCAAGTTCGTTAACGAGCAGAATCCGCCCACTGGAAGATGGCGTTTGGGGCGAAATTTGCGGAAAAAAAATCGTAACGCTTACTTTTTTGAGTTCATAAGCTTGTAAGTACTCGATTTATAGGCTTCTTGGGCTAGGAAAACGAATGAAACCATATTCAAGGCGATAGCTTTAACCGTTTTCGAGAAAATTGGAAAAATAGTTTTTGAACACCGTTTTTGGTTTGTGTAATTAGAAACATGGGATTCAGTTGAAACATTTTCTACATGTTCTACTTTCATTAAAACTAATGTGTTGAAATTTTTGTTACGTTTGGAGTTTAGGAAGGGTTAGAATAAAATATTTTATTAACAGACATAAAAAGTTTTGGTAACTTTGTATACTTTCCTTAATATCTCGAAAAAGGTTGAGAATCTTGGGAAACGGAAGATGACCATTAGAATGCTCCCTAAATGCTCTACAAAAATGGTTCTGATGAAAGTTTTGATTAGGCGATGTCAATCGGAGAAATAAGTGCTTAAAACTTTAAAGTAATTGATTTCGCTTATTCGAACTGTTCTTTTTGTCTTTGATTTTGGTACTTAGAATTATGGGATTCAGTTGAAACATTTTCTGCATGTTCGAATTTTATCAACACTAATATGTTGAAATTTTGGTTACGTTTGGAGTAAAGGAAGGGTTAAAATAAAATATTTTATTAACAGACAAGAAAAGTTGTGTTAACCTTTTATACTTTCGTTGGTATCTCGAAAACCGTTGACAATCTTGTGAAGCGAAAGGTTACCATTCGAAAGCTTACTAAATGGTCTACAAAAAAGGTTCTAAAGAAAGTTTTGAATAAGCGATGTCAATCGGATAAATAATTGCTTAACCTTTGAAGTAATTGATTTCGTTTATTCAAACGGTTCTTTTTGCCTGTTTTTATTCCTTGTTTTGTTTTTTTTTAATTGCTTATAGTTGGATAATGTAATTGACAATAAAACAGATTAAGTAAAATAAGAAAAACAATTCATTGTTAGAAATATAGCTTGCCAAGAGAAAGAGATTTTTTTTATCTCTGTTTACCTTTGTTCTTAATTGTTTTGTTTTTTTCTCGGTTTGCCTTAGTTTTTAATATCTTGCTGTTATTTTGATTGCATTTTTTTTTCAATAAAACATGACAAGTAATTGAGAAGCGTGTTTGTATTTTGAATTGACTTTGAGAGTCTTGCTTTAGATTGAGGAATTTCCGCTTCTAATGGGTGGGTGTTAACAGTTTTCATGAAATAATATAAAAAAAAAAAAAAAGATTAGTTCTATTTTAAACTTTCGAAATGACAATATGGATGAGAATGGATACGTCTTAAAATGACGCAGTTCCTGCAGAAAGAGAATGTTTAGACTCTGTGTAGGGTCAGACATTTGCCCGGGTCGAGCTACTAGGCAGGCTTCAGGTAGGTTTTATTGCACTTCATAAATCAAGATGCATCCTAGGAGAGATGACAGATATTGTACCTGTAGGAAGTCATAAAGCCAAATGCTATAGTAGAAATATAATTATATTTTGTGGTTGTATGTGGCGTAATACATTAAAAAATAACATAATAATACTTTCCCATTTTCTTGTACAATTTTAGTTTAATTGCATTTAACAGTAAAATGAGTAGTTTAGTGTTTTTAATTGCATTTAACACTAAAATGGATATGGTAGTAAAGCAAGTTAAGTCAATTAGAAACAAATTCGTAGTAGAGTCTTCGTAGAGAGAAACTTGGAACGGCGGAAAGAGTAATTTTCGCTTAGAATAGTTTCTTGTGCCTTGTTGCTAATCTATTCCATTTCTTCGAGATGTATGTAACCTCGCTAAGATGACGCAGTTCCTGCGAGTCGGACTTTTTTTTTTTTGGAATTGATTCTACGCTGCTGACTACTCACAGCTGATTGATGCATATGTCTTTTTTATGTGAAAGGTTCACCTTTATAAGGCTGTATTTTTAGAGGAGTGAGCTTTTTGGATCCTGAAGAGGCATCTAGAATGTTGTGAAAGGAGTAGAGCTGATAATAATAAAATAATTGATATGGTTTATTCTGTTTTTATTGACATTTTGTATGTCATATACACAATTTGAGAAATTTGGGTCACTATAAAATATTGAATTAATAAAATTAAAAACAATATTCTTCTACACTTTTAGAAATAAGAACGAGAGTGTAATCACAAAACAGTATCTATGACCTAAATCATAATTTGTTAAATTTTCAGCTGCTCTACAGTTGTAGAAATGTTAATGTTAGCTGAGACTGCTAAGGGAGCTTAAAATGGTAAGGAAAAACAAAATCTTACATTTTTCTACATACCTATTGTTTTAGTAAACAAATTTCAACTTTTGGAGGTCTTAAAGTGAGTATTTAGTTAGTATTGATTAATAATTCAAACTTTTTAAAATCTTCTCAAAAAAGTTATCTACAAATTTATTATGAAGAGATACAGCCCAAAGCTCAGGAAGTCATTACATTTTTTGTGCCCAACAAATCCAGAAATCATTTTTTTTTTTTAATTCACTACACGCTATAATCATATTTTTTTTTTTTTTTTTTACGGCGTATTGACAAATCTTGGCTATTAGCGCCGACATCCAGGGTGCAGCCAGGATTTTCTCAGCGAGCCCTGAGATGAGAAAATTCCTGCCGCCGGTGGGGATCGAACCCACCATCTCCCGCTTACGAATCCAGCGCGCAAGCCACTAGACCACGGGAGACCCCGCTATAATCATATTATTTCAAAAATGGTTTGACTTTTTCAAGTCATCATTTATTTTCAATGATCAATCTACACACTCTCTGAACTTTGGTAACTGCAATAATTTTTTGAATGCATGTACATAAGGAAGGGTTGAAAGTGTTTTCACATACCTGGGACTCATCAGAGCCATCATCAATGAGAGGAGGAGGGGTGGTAGGAATTAAAGGAGTGTAATAGGTGGAGGAATATGATTCTACAACTTTGGGGCCAGTCTCTGTTTTTCTCAACAGATTCGAATCATTTTTTTCACTTTTTGAAAATTCAGAGTGTTCTATGTTTTTATATTCTAGATCTGGTATATTATTTAAATCTTTTTCATTAGAAGTTTCTGGAGCTTTAATTACATCATTCGAGTCTGAAGTTTTGATTTGTTTATGTGTTTCTGAATTTCTTTCTGACTTTTCATTCTTTTCCGAGTCTGTTGTTTCATTAATCAGTCTGTCTGTGTTTACATTTTTTACAGTTTCATTACAATTAATTTCTAGCTTTGGAACATTGAGTGACTTGGAATCAGGAGATGTAATCTGAGGAACACGACTTACAGGGTCAGAGACAGAGAGCTGAGGGCGGTGAGGTATGGGAGGAGGTTTTCTAGGTCTTGGAACAGGAAGAGGAAGGGGAGAGTAGGAAGGAGAGAAGTTACCCGGCTCACTTGTTTCTTCACGTTTTGGAATTTCATCGAGAGATTCTATGCTCTCTTCTTCAACACGAAACAAGATTTGATGCTTGCGACTTTCTAGGTATTCAGCTGTTGCTTCCTAAAAAATATAATTAAATAGATAATTCATTTCAAATACATGTATTTTATACAAATACCATCTGGGGTGAAAGTTCATTCATAAGCTCAGAGAGTTCATATGAGATTGAGTGGTAGTTGGATTAGAAGGATACACTTTAAAATATAAGAAGTACAATTATTTTGTTTATAAACAATTTTATACAAATTTTTCATTTTGTTAACCGGGCTATCTATTATATAAAAATGAATCGCTAAAAATGTTGATAAGCGCAAATCTCGAGAACAACTGAACCGATTTTGCTAATTCTTTTTTTATAATATTCCTTGAAGTACGAGGATGGTTCTTACGGAGAGAAAAATTTTAAAAATTGCCTGAAAAAGTCTAAAAACAACACTTTTCGGGTCTTTTTTACTTCCTTAACACAAATTCATTTTTAAATAAAAACATATGTTCTCAATTATAATATTTTTAACAGTTAACATATTTGTATATCTATCTATTATATAAAAATGAATCGCTAAAAATGTTGATAAGCGCAAATCTCGAAAACAACTGAACCGATTTCGCTAATTCTTTTTTTATAATATTCCTTGAAATATGAGGATGGTTCTTACTGAGAAAAAAAATTAAAAAATTGCCTGAAAAAGTCTAAAAACAACACTTTTCGGGTCTTTTTCACTACCTTAACGCAAATTAATTTTTAAATAAAAACCTATGTTCTCAATTATAATATTTTTAAGAGTTAAAATAATAAAAATGAAATATAATAAGTAGGTATTATAATAAGAAATCTGATATTGTAATTTTGATTGTGATTTTTTAGTGACTATTAAAAGAATTTTCAGTGTTTTATAATTTTTATTTTTTGACATAATGTAATTGTCGACTTATTAAGTTTTTTTTTCTTTTTTTTTATCTTACTAGCTGACCGGGTGTCCCAAATAGCAGAATAAGTATTGAAAAAAAAAAATTAAAGAATTGACTGTTAGGCGGTACGAAGTTCGCCGGGTCAGCTAGTATATTTATAAATTTTTCTTGAGGTGCACCGTGGCCCTAGAACAGTGGACTTGACTAGTAGTCGAGAGGCACAAGCCCCCTCCTCTCTCATTTACCAGCACCCTACGGCTGACTTTTCCAGGAGTTTGACCTTGGGGCTATTAAACAAGGACTGAGGGAAGCTTTAGCTATTTCTTTCAACAATAGTTGGCAGGGGAATTAACTCTTTGTGACGAGGCAGCTAGGGATTAGAGTTACCAGGGTCAGGCTCGCTGGGTGTCCCTACAGCTTTGGCAAATATCCAGCGAGCCTGACCCAGGTAACTCTAATCCCTAGCTGCCTCGTCACAAAGAGTTAATTCCCCTGCCAACTATTGTTGAAAGAAATAGCTCCAGGAACCTGTATCTGTCTCTAATAGGAGGATGTTTTTTTTTCTTGTTTTTTTTTTAAATAAAAAATAGGTTATTTATTTAGCTTCGTTAATTAGTAACCTATATAATAAACAAATTTTATTCTTTGTTCAGCAAGAAGGATTTTATTCAAGGTTCATGGCAAAAATATATGTTATTCTTATTGCTGCTAATTACAATTTGAAGAGATTTTTCTAAAATTCTTTCCCTTAATAGCTATATTCCTTCGGAAAGTGCTATGTGTAAAATTTAAGGATGATTACTGCTACTCCCAATAAAATTGGTTGAACTATGTACACTATTTACATAGTTTCTTGCTATAAGTTGTCTCGTGGCCAATGGCGGTGGAGGCGGCGAGGAGGATTATCAGGAATAACATTGGAAGAGAGGGATCTAAGGATGAAAATATGTAAACCAAACCTTGAGGATTCGAGCAAGCAGCAAATCTGGATGAATCCCGTCCTTTAAATAACACTTTAATCCTTCTTTTAGCTTTTTATATGTTTTATTCATCACACTTTTTATAGCATCTGTCACTTCTTTTTCAGGAACATCTTTATCAATATTCTTCTTTAGCCTCGAATTCAGAATCTTTAATTCTCTTTCTAACTGTGCTATCTTTAACTCCTTTTCTGAAAGAAAAATAAAGTCAATCAATATATTTCCTCTGCTATACAAGACTTAGGATATTTGAGGTACAGAGCCGTGAAAAATGGTAACTAACAATATGGAAACTTTTGGGAAATTGATGGTTTCCTAACATTATATGTGGACAACAACCGGCCCAAGATTTGATCCGGCCTGCAAGACATTTAAAAAAACCCAACTAAAAAAAAATATATTACACTAATAACTTAACTCACTCCAAATGCGGAAGATCGAGTGAGAAGGGGTTTGTCGCTTGCTCTTGCGGATTCAAGTGAGCGACCAAGCCGAGTGGTGGCAAACATCAAAGGCTTTGATATTTGCCGCCTCACTCTTTGATCAAAGGTTTTGCTGTTTAATTGACTTGTTCAATTTATTTGCTACTCCAACAAAAAGTATTGTACAAAATGCTCCAATAAACTTGCAAATGGAGTTGAACGAGATAACTCACTCCTAAAATCTAAATTAAAGTTTAATTAATTAATACAAAAAATACCTACAAAAAGAATTTCTACAAAAAATACCTCAAATAAGACCATTCTCCGCAGCTTCGAAAATTCACAAGAAGATTGATTAGTGCATTTGTCAGTACTTATAATTGCAAACAGTTCTTCTCAGTGATGAAAGTTAATAAATCAAAACATCGTACAAGGCTGACTGAACTATAAAATTAGCTATAAGGAATATCTGGAGTTACCAAAAATTCAGTACAAAAAAAATGTTAGTTACCATGTTTTATGTGTGCCTCATTTATCTTACTGTTGAAGTGTATAATTAAATAATTCAATAAATTCACTAAACTTCCATTTTGAAAATAAAACAAAAATTTATAAGTATTAATTCATAATGCATAGTCATTAATGAAAATACTGAATATTTGTG
The DNA here is from genome assembly GCA_946811695.1 of Gonocerus acuteangulatus. Taxonomy (NCBI): domain Eukaryota; kingdom Metazoa; phylum Arthropoda; class Insecta; order Hemiptera; family Coreidae; genus Gonocerus; species Gonocerus acuteangulatus. The sequence continues at coordinate 74,950,269 of OX328125.1, forward strand.
ATCATTAATAACATTTTGTAGGAATTGTTAATTGTCATAGAGAATTTATTATTGTTTTCTTTACTCTGCAATAATGAATATGATATATTGTGGTTTTCAATGATATTAAATTACACACCTCCCAGCTCAGCATGGAGTTGAGTTTCTTGATTCAATGTCTTATGCTCAGAAAGTTCCCGATTTTGCTTCTCCAAATGTTCAGTCGCTTCAAGGAGAGCATAATTTCTATCCTGTAGGCTTTTCAATGACAATTCTAGATTTTTAATCTTTCTTTCGCCATTTCCTTGGCAAATAGAACAAGGCCCTATTCCTACTGAATTTTTCAAATTTTCCAAATCAGAAATTTTTTGGCTCAATTCAACTACTTTATCCTGAAAAAAAAGTTAGAACTTCATAAATTCAGTGAGATTTAAAGTAAAAATAATTGTAATAATGAAATGTAATTTAACATTTAATCAATGCAAAAAAATAAGAATAATGTGGGTTTGGTGAAGATTTTTTTTTAAAAACTGTCATTTAAAAAAATGTTAAGAAACTCGGCTCTTCAACTAAAATTCAAAATGCAAGGAACATGGTAGCCACTAATTTTTTGGATGTATTTTTTTTTGTTTTGTTTTTTCATGTTAAGCGGTGTATCAACTATACTACAGGTGGCCAGCCACTCTTTTATAATACCAACAGCACGTAGTCGGTCACCCATTCGGGTACTAGCCACGCCCGACGTTGGTTAAGTTTGATTATCTACGGAAACTGGTGCATTCAATGTGGCCATGGCCGTTGGCTTTTCTCTTTGTTTTTTTTTTCTTTCGTTTTTAACGGCGCATCAACTATTTGGCTATTAGCGCCGGGCTATCTACAGGTTGCCACCCTTTTATAATGCCAACGGCACGTGGTCGGTCACCCTTCCAGGTACTGGCCACGCCCGATGTTGCTTAACTTCGGTGATCTATGGGAACCGGTGCATTCAACGTGGCTATGGCCGATTTCTGTTAGTTCTTTTCAGTTTGTTCATTTTTTTTTACATAGATAAGTCTTATTGCTAGGAGCAAGATTAGCTCACTGATAGAGCACTGGACTGATATCCTGGAGGGTTCGAAAATTGAGCGCACTAATGATTTATCTTATAGTGTATTCGTCCGTGGGTTGGAATTGAGATCCTACAGTTCCTAGGCCCACCCAGCCTTTAATTAATTTATTAATGGGTACCTACAAAGGGGAAAGCAGGTAGACGGAGCTAGTACTGACCACACTATCTCCCTAGTGTGCCCTATGGTCAAGAATCAGATACCTCTACAGTATCTGCCCCTATGGGCCCTTTGTGGCCTGGTACAGGACTAATTTTCTGTATATATACATTTTATAGTTGTGCAACTCCTAACGTGAAAATGAAACGGAATTGATGCCACTGCTCACTAGGAAATACTTAAGATCATGGACATGTTTTAATTAAAAAAGAGATGAAAGTGGAGTTGAAGGTGTGTAGAAACTGACATGCTGATGTAAGCAGGACGTGAGTAGAAATTGGCCCAGAAGTGACACGCTACATTGGGGTCGGATTTTTGTTCAGCTCCTGTGTAACGTTTTTGGGTAGTTAGATCGTGGCCAAAGAATGTTTCATGCTACAACAACCATTGCTAAAAAATAAAAATAATTATGAATTCTATAGAGGTGGATGCTTTGATGGATTTGAAGTTATCTTTTTATTCCATTTAATAGCTATTGAAGCAAGTTCTCTTTTTAAAAAAAAATCATAACCAACAAAAAACTCATGGTATTATTTTTAAATGATTGTACGAAAATGTTTAATTAATTTATGACTTGTAATACCTTTAATATTTGACAGGTTGACCCTGAAACTTCGAGAACTGATTCCAACTCTGCATTTCGTTTCTTGAGGTGTATTGCTTCATTCAGCGCAGATTCCAATTGAGCCGGAGAACTAGAAGAATAAATTAACTTAGTGCATGTTCATTAACTCCTTCCTATTAGAAGTTTGCTATCACCTGGAAGTTACTTTCTCTAATTTTTATAAAACCTAATGAATCAAAAAATTTAGAATGTGTACGTCTGATGCAAACTTGATAAGAAAACTATTTTATAAACTTGTTTAAAGATACCAAAAACTTGAAGAACTTAGAAAATCAGTTAATATTTTGTTTGATATAAATAAAATTGTCCATAAGAAAGCTACAAAGTTAAAAAAAACATGCTTTCATAATAGTTTTCTTCATTGTACTTACTTCTTTTCCAACAATGCCATAATTGCACTGTTTTGCTCAGCAAGTTTAACAATCACTTCATCAACATTCTGAACTTTATCTAGTGCAGGAAACACTTTCTGATTAAATTGAGAAAGAAAATCCAACTGAAACATAAAAAAACATTCTGAAGTATTAAAAATTTAAAGAAAAAATATCTCAACCTTAACATTTAATTTTATATATATATATATATATATATATATATATATATATATATATATACATATATATACATATATACAATAGACCCTCCCTTATCTGTTGCTCTCTCTAATCCCTTGCTCTCCGAGAGGAACGAGTTCCTTCTAGCTAGCCAAACATTTGTTTCATGGTATTTTATTGAAAGGAAGCCAAAGAAGGCATATATGTTTTGTTTTAGAGGCAGGAACTAGTGTTTCTACTAAGAAAATAAATGTTTCTACTAAGGCACCTGCGGCTGGAAAACTTAATATATGTCAGCAAGGATTTACATATTTAGATTTTTTTTATAATTCGGTATCTAAATTTTACTTACATATGCAATATTAAAAATGTTCAATATTATTATGTCCTCAAATAATGAGTTTTTTTTTTTTTTTTTCAAATACATCGGTAACCGCTTCTAACTGAATTCTCTAATCTGACTGTACCTCAGTCCCGGCGTCTCCAGATTAGGGAGAGTACTGTATATGTATATATGTATGTATGTGTATGTATGTATATGTATATATATATATATATATATATATATATATATATATATATATGAATTTTATTCATTGCTGTAAATGTTAAATATATGTATATATATATATATATATATATATATATATATATATATATATATATGTATATATTTGACATTTACAGCAATGAATAAAATTCATTTTTTTTAAATTATTGAACGTACTTAAGGTGGGAATCTGCACGATTGCAGAATTCGAAGGCAGACAAAGTACTCACTCACAAGGGGAATAATTTTGGCAATCTACCCTCGCAATCCCAATGGTCAATGATCCCGTCTCAATAAATACATTTCTCATACTGAATATTTAATTGTAATATTACATATTATCATAAGCATACCTTTGAAAGTAGAGAATCAACTTTATCTGTTACTCTATTTAAATTCATCCTAATTTCTGAATTACTTGTTCGAACTTCACTAAACAATACATTGAACTGGGAAGAAGTTATATCACAATGCTCATTGGAAATTGGTAAAAGATCATCTCTCTGAAACATAAAAAAAAAGAATGAATTGTGAATTCATAAATAAAGGTAAAGAATAAAACAGTAGGAAATGTTTTCATTAATAGACAGTTCCGATAACAAAACACCTAAATTGTTTGAAAAATAATCAACAGAATAAAAATCAGTATATAGGAAGTGACGAAAATTTCATATTAAATCACTCTCTATAAACATTTGAATTAACTATCTAGGAATGCATTATTTGATAAAAAATGCCTTCACAAAGTTGCAGTTATTGAGCAGAAGATTATATTCATCTTTTGGAAGATTTTAAGAAATAATATGATTACTTTCATTACGAAGAAATAATAGGATACATCAATATAAACTTGCTCTTTATTATAAGGCTGGCTGTATGCAGGATAACCAAATAAATCATCACCCTGTCCTTTACTACCACCCTGAACTTAATGGTTGATCAAAACTTCCCCCCCCCACTCGCTCTTTTTCTCGAACTTACCACGATCCACCACATTCAGAAATGATTATACATCCGTAAGGCATAGTTCACCTTCTTCTCATCGGTGGGTCTATTTTCATTGTGTACTTATTATTTTATAGCTGTTTCTATGTTACCCATTTAATTTTTAAATCATTTATTTATCAACTTCTAATATAAGCTCTAGCTACAACATACACATACCAAATTTATCATTCACCCTCTCCCATGTATAATGTTTTTCTTTTGCAATTTCATTGTTATATATATATTAGTATTAACTCTGTACTTCTTGTTTTACAGCCCTGATGAAGGCTTCAATTTCAACACAAAACGTATGCAAAATATAAAGCTTATTTTCTTATAAAAAATGTAGTTTTATTAAGATACCATGACTGAACCCTGACAAATTCTACCTTCGCATCACCAACGATCTCCTCTCAAATAAATCATCAGTTAACTGAGTTTAGTGTCAAAAAATAAAAACTCAAGTAACTGCATTTGACAATAAAGACTGGAAGAAAGAGTATCAGCATTAGTCACACTCACACTTGATATTGGTTTTGACCTTTTTGGCACTGGTTTCGTTAATCTTAACTTCTTAACAAGTTCGAATGAAAGAAAGAATTTATACAATGCTCAAAAATAAAAATGGTACTTTTTTGTTTTAAAGGAAATGCAATCAAATTAGTTTAACTTACCGAAATTGAAGAATGAGTAGAAGACGTTGAAGCAGAAGTGATGGTTTTAGTTACATGAGCCTTTGGTTTATCATTTAAACTGTTACTTGAGTCATTTTCAGTTGGCTGAAGGCTTGGAAGAGCATAGCCAATACGAGCAATCCGCCCAAACAAGTTTTCACTCTCCTCTTTCTTATCCAAACTAAAAATGAAAAAAAAAAAAATATATATATATATATATATATATATATATATATATATATATATATATATATATATAAAAGAATAACATAAAATAATTTATAATGTCATATAAAGAAATTATGAAAGTACCAAATTTTGGAAGCGCTTGAGCCACCTGATGTTGAAAGATGTTCTGTACTGACTGATGGAGGAGGAGTAATTTCTTCTATCTCAATATCCAACATTACATGGAATCCATTAGGGACAGAGGCATCTAATGAACTCTAAATTATATAATATTTAAAATACTTTGGATAATATTTTATAATAATAACAGGTTACTATAGAATACTTGCACACAAATGTGAAGGAATGATGACAAATCTTCTGCTTTTTGCACAAGCTCCTATTAGGCTTGTCTCCCAATTTCCTGAGCCTGCAGGTGCTGTGAAGGATTTCCCAACAGTCTCCTATAAGTAAATAATGTTTAAGAAGTTCTTTTGGACCAACAAACCTAATTATATGAGCAGAATAGTTAGTTCTAGTGATTCAGCGTCTTCTAAACAGATCAGTACTTTCTTTCCTCATGAAGACTTGAAATTCAAGCGGAAACATTAGCAATACAAATTATTTTTATATCAAAATATAGTTTATTAGAACTTCACTAATTCCACCTTGGTTAATCTCCAGGGTTCTAATAATAAGACGTCTGTTCAGAAAATAATTAAACATTTTGAATTTAATTCATAGTTGGCAGCATTACTTGGAACTTCCTTGTTGGTAATCTAATTTGATACACAAATTATCAGGGAGTATCTAGAGATAGATGAAAGAGTAATCAATTCTTTGGAGGATGGGAAACATTTCTTGCGTAACATTTTTGCCTCCAAACCTGAGACCTTCCAGGAGAGAGGGATCTTTCAGTTACCTCAACGTTGACAGCAGGTTATAAGTCAAAAAAGTGCATAAATTGTTTAATAAAATTTTCTTTTTTCATAAAAAGTTTGTTTTATTGCATTTCCTTGATAACAATGTAAGGGAGTGTGTTTAGAAGTTAAAACTTATATGAGCCCTTTCAAGAACTTTTATGAATATGACTAATTAAATTAAAGTGCATAAACAGATAGTAATAATTCATATAAAAACCTCTTGAATAACGTTTTCAGGAGAAAGTGAATATATATTATATGAGACTCGTAAAGTATCATTTTTCTTGGCAACTGTATCAGTCTTTCCTTTAAATGCCTCCTGAACAAGTTTGATCTGATTATTCTGAGAACTTCTCCAACGGGCTAGAGCAATCTAAAATAGATTTAATTAATTATAGATTTAATCATTTAAATTAAAATCATTAACAAATAATGTAAATGATGTTTGGGGGTGGCTTCAAAATTTCTTGTAAAATAAATTTAATGCAAACTTTACATTCTGGTTTGTAAGTCGTCTGAGCTAAAAGCAACGTATTTAATAATATTTATCAGCTATTATACAGAAGTATACAGCAGTGCTCGTTTTAATTACATTATTATCTGTCTTTTTTATCAATTAATTAATTTTTAAAAATTTCATTTTCTATATTAATATCAATTATATATTGTACATTACTATACCTTGGCAGACTCCCTGTAAAATAGATTTTCCTTAATACAGTATTTATCTAGATATCTACATTGAAGTTAATGGGCCTTAAGTCAACGTAGGATGATTCCATGTGATCAAATCAAAGTAATAATTCATTAAGCTGAGAGAGTTGAATACATTAGTAAGTAATTTTAATGTAAATTTTACAACCAATTAAATTACATTTAATATATTCTCCTCAACTTCTGATTGGCTATAGTATAGCTGCCTATTCAGCAGATTAGTAATAAATGTTTACAAAAATGTTAAAATATTTGATTGTCTACTTACTTCTTTGGAGAAAGAAATTAAATCAGTAGATTTTTCAAAGTGTACTGACCATTGGATGTTATGAGTATCTTTAAAAGTAGCATAATTATGTTCCTGAACCTGAAAATAATATCCTTTCATATTTTGAAATATTTTAATAAAGGGATAGATAATTGAATCAAATAAGAAAGTCAAAGCACCATATTTAAAAAAAAATGTTTTCAGTTTCAAAATTATGACAAAAAAAAATTTAAAACAAAAATGGTTAAGATAAAAAATCTAAACCCTTAATTAATAAATGATTTTGAGAACTTCTATTTAACACAGAAAGTAATTTAAAGTTGTAAATATATCTGCATTATGTATGAAAATAATTCAAATTAATTTACTTACTAAAAAGGCAAACTGAAAAGTAATCTCTGTGCTAGTCACTTTTCTTTCATCACTTCTGTACATATATAATTGATAATAGGAAAATTCATCATTTCCGATAATTGCTAATCCTAATTTTCCCTCAGACTTATAGCCATCCAATTTCCTTATAAAATATATAATATTTAATTAAAAACTTACAAGAGATATCACAAACACCAAAAAACATAATCCGTAGGCTAAAACTCACATTTGAAATGCTTCAACTGTCTTTCCATAAATAACTTTAAATGGAACATTATTTTGAAAACTTTTTACTGGTCTCACTGGAGGTGGCTTGGGCACAGAGAATTTGAAAGATATATCAGGTAACGAATTTTCTTCAAAGAGTTTAGCAAGTTTGTCACTACAACAAATGATTAATTCAACATAAATACTTAATGCATTATTCCAGCCTTAATGTTTTACCACAAACCTTCCTCCATTTAAAGGAAAATCTTCCTCTAAGTCACCAAGCATAATTTAATTTACGGATAAAAAGCTCCAAGAAATAAACGAATTAACATATAGCCATAAAATGTCAAAGATGATAACAACTTGGGAAGGTTACTATTCGCAGGTTATAAATATAGAAGATCAGCTGTACTTGTAATGTAAGTTTAGAAGAATCGAACACAAATATAAACAAATTTAATAAAATACAGTCAATTATAAATGATTTTTAATTTTCTTCCAAATTAAATTAAAAATAAAACTTTATTTTCAAATGACATATAATGTGTTATGAATTTAACAGTTCTTTTCAAACAGTTACCAGTGGCAACATCCTAAACAAACAGTTCCTTAACCCTTCACCATAGATATGTTTTCAGTGCAGTAAAAAGTATAAATTCTTCAAATGTGGATATGCCAAGCCTAGGGCTAGCTATTGTGATATTTTTTAATTATTACTACTACTTCTACTTATTTTCAAGTATTTTAGTGTTGGTTTATCTGTATAAACTATTCAACCTACCCTATCCAAGTGGAGATATAGTTGCAGAAGTGACTATTTTTGTTCTTCTTTTCTGTGTTGAATGGATGAGGATATTTACAGCCCGAAAAGGAAATCATACAGATTCCTGGCCGTCCTTAATGGCCTCTTTGCTTCTTAATATTCCCTCAGTGTTGGGTGTTGTGTATTGTTTATTATGGCAGACATATATATTGAGGATAGAAGTGATTGTAGTGCTGATTGAACTTGTGTTTGAAACAATGGTGTTTGTTTTAGGTTTACTACATTTAGTGACGTTATTTTATTATCAGAGTTAATAATTGGAATGTTTTTTTTAAAAAAAGAACACTTGAATTATTTAAATAATTTATTAAAATTAAAATAAATAATTGTGCATAAATACAAACTATCCACAGCTCAAGGAACTATAACAAATAAAAAAATTACAAAATAAAATTCACAAAGGAAGATCAAGAATTATCCACCATTAAGTTTTTTTGTTTTTTATTCTCAATTACTAAGTTCGTTTTAAATACCAGGATACACATTGAACACAAATTTTTAACGTTAATTGTGGAATGATGACTTCCTTCTTGGCACTACATAACTCAAGTTTCTAACTTTTTCTAGTGTCACACTTTTGATCCCATTGTACTTTGCAACCTTCCACGTATTGCTTTCAGTCTCTGATTGCAATATATCCTCAAAAAGATGGCCATGAATACAAGAACAATACCAAGTATCCCCAATGGAGCGATGGCATGGTGATACAGGAGGCATGACAACAAGATAGCCAGACCCTAAACAATAAAAATGTCAAACACAGGAAGAAAAGTATATCAAAGAACGATGAAAATAGAAATCCTTACCTGCCGAATAGTCATTATTATGGTAAAAACAACAGGTCCAAAACGTGATATGGTGAAGAAAATAAAAAGTTGTCCAGCACCAGAGCTTATAGAAATTAGAAGGCAATCAACCATAAATTTGGGAAACTGAAATAAGCAAAAAGTAAGATGAATGCTTTGTGATTGGACTCTTGTGTTTTATTATATTATATTATATATATATATATATATATATATATATATATATATATATATATATATATATATACATAAAGAGAGTCATCATTTTCTGGAATTAAAAAAAAAATCGTAGAACTGTACTGTTAAATGATACAACATTATCAAATAGTGTTTTAATTTAATTTAATTAAAGAAATGTTGAAATAATTGTTTGTATATTAATTAAAAGTCAACACCAGATGGAAATTGTTTAATTGAACATTATTTAATAGTCTACATAAAAGGGTTTAAATGCAAATATAATTAATTTAAAAAAAAATGAAATTCCAATTTTACTTAAACCATCCTGTCATCTGAAAATTTGAGAAATGATTGTCAGTGCTTGAAATAAAAATTAAAAAATTTTTAAGGCTAATGGATTCCTTAATGAAATTCGAAATAATCTTTGGTGTTAATCTGCTCACACTTTGATTACCCAACAATTTATACGCAAACATGGTTTTACATAAAGCAATAATTGCCTTGAAGCAGGTATGCCAGAAAAAAACAAAAACAAAAATTTATAGAAGTATCCCTTGTTTGGGGAGCCATTACTCCAATATGCCCAACCCAAGGACATTGGTGCAGGCTCCTGTAAATAGATTATCCCATTAGCCTTTACAACAAAAATTTGCATAATGAGCTTCTCAGTAATGTAAATGTGGGAGACTTTTTAAAAGAAAAGTACATTTTCAAAGATGATAAACTTTTTACTATTATTTTACAAGAAATATTAATTAACCTCAGAAATTACATTCAATAAATATTGGTAGAATAAAATATTATTTTCAACATTTCATGTTCTAATAGTTAAATAAAACAAAATTTTCAATAAAAATGATTTTGTTTTTTTGCTTTTGGTTTGATTTTCAATAACTACCAAAGAAGGATGAATCTTCAGACGAGCCAAAATCAAAATTCAAGGTGATGACCGTTTCACCCTCAAGGCTCCACAGGATGGCTTTAAAATAGCTGAGCCTCCACCGCCCATATCTTCTCATTTCTATTTTAAACATTTTTTGAATTTGTTTTTTAAAAAAATTATACCAAGTAAAATATATCAACATTGGTATAATAATTACCGAGCATAATCTCTAAGTTAACATCAACTGAAAACATAAATAAGGCCCTTCAGAGGTACCCAATCTACAAAAAGGGGCCGGAGGCACGAGGAAACCTCTATTCAATAGGCTGAAACTGAATTTTGATGAACTCTAGTGGATACAAGAGTGACTAGACTTACAAAACTAACTACTAGATATCGCACAAAAGTTCCTATCAGTCCACGGGGCATAGCCGTTTATTGGCACAAAAGTGGTTATCAGTCTTGAATGGATTAATTTTTTTTTTTTAATTTCAAAGACTTACATTTCTTAATAATAAATATAGGCTTATTATAGAAGGGACTGTGCTACCGGTCCGTTTTTTGTAGATTAGGGCCTTATTTATGTTTTATCAGTTGATGTTAACATAGAGATAATGTTCCGTAGATATTATACCAACGTTGATATATTTTACTTCATATAATTTTTTTAAAAACAAATTCAGGGTGGTAACCTATAGATAACCGTCCTAAAATTCTTAGTTAATAATAATGAAAATTAAATTATTATAAAAAGAATATTACATATTTCATACAATTAGGAAAGATAATATTTTTAGCCTTACTAAACCAAAAAAAAATCATTTAAGGGTAAAACATGTACCATTGCCATAAACGTGAATGATTTTGGAAACGCTCCTTGCTGAAACAGAGATACTGCAGTAAATATACAAGAGAACAGATTTACTCCACACATCATCTGTATAGGGCTAACTCGGTACTGCGTGAAGAGGGCTCCTTGCCAATTGGAAGTGAAACTGTCAAACATCATGTAAGCAGCAAGAAGCACTAGGCCAGAAACCGTGGTAACTGTTTCGTCTGTAACAAATTGGTTGAACAATTCACTATTATGTGTCTTAAATTCATTCAAATTTCTAAAGGTTGCTTAAAAATTAAAACTTTAATTAAAATTTTAACAGTAATGAATTAGATAATTAACAAATCAATGTAACTTTAAGTAATGGTAATCTACATCAGTGTTTCTTAAACTAGGGCCACATAGCCATTACCGAGGGTCTGTGAGCGAAACAATTATGTTTTGAATTTTTCTAATAAAAATGTTCTTTTTAAATGTACAAGAATATATATTAAAATATCCTGCGATACATGTATATACATATATTTATTATACCGTAAATCCTATGTGATTGTGAACCAGAAATTAATTCTCAAAATAACGGGTTGAGAGGGGGTCCACAAAAAACAATTTTGTTCAAGAGGCCCCAGACTATAGAAGTTTAAGAACCCCCGATCTAGATATTGTAGGCCGGGGGGGGGGGGGAGAAAAATAAATAAATTAGCCAGGAAAAATGTTGATTTCATTATGGGGTGGGTTGAATATAGAAAATAAAACAATACAAATTTTCACAAGGAAAAAACAGTCTTACTAGTAAGTTACATACTTAAACACACGAAAATACCCTTCCGAAGAAAAAAAAAACATTGATTTTATAATTAAAAATCTTACTAAAACTATTACAAGAATATCAAATGGAAAGGTAATGTTAAAAATATTTCCAAAACTAAAATAGAGACACCTATGACAAAGTAGGTAGAAGGTTAATTAAAAATCTACAACTAGACATCTTTACTAGCTGTATAGTTTCGCGAACATAGGACGTCTCTTCACGTTCCATGTAAAAAGCTAGCTAACATAGAATAGATTTAGCTCCTGAAGAGGCATCAATACATGTGAAACTATTAGAGCTAATAAACCTTAGATTTGTTTTTATTAATTGACCTTCTGCCTACTTTTTTGTTGTGTTGTTATTTCTTGTCACAAAAATCATTGATAAAATAGAGACAGCATCCTAAATACCTTTGTTTGGGGCACTTGAAAGCATGAAGAATGTCATACCGACTGATATAAGCAACGCTGTCACATACTCATAATATTCATACTTTTGTCTAGAAACAAGTTTACCCATAATCATGACTGGAATCAGTTTTGAAGCTTTTGCTAAAACCTAAAAGAAATCGAAGGTTGTTTATGATGGTGGGTTACTTTTATACGACTTCATTTGAAAAAGTACCTGTGTTGGAAATGAGACAAATTTTAAAGCTTCATATTGACACCAAGAACTCATTATATTTGAAAAGGAGCAGTACGCATATTTATATAAGGGCATACTGTGCCGAGGTTGCCTTCTGAGGAAGATATAGCTCCCAGATAATGAAAATGCAAGGATTCTATTTATAAACACCAAAAACTGTGAGTCTTTGAAACGGCCCACTTCTCCATTCGAGTTTGTATATTCCTGGAAAAAAAATTAATGTTATTTTTTTTTTATTTTTGAGGTAGATGGGATCAATATTAACTAAATTATTAATCAAATACAATAGTCTTAACCCTTTTGTTGCTCTGAACGAGTTAACTCGTGTTCGACTAGTAGGACTCTAGACGCTCCACACGAGTTAACTCGTGGTCCCATTAGCCCTGTATGTCGCTTCTCCGGCCTAGTGCTATTAACTCGTATAAAATCAGTGAAAATCATCATTTCTTATCTGAGTCATTTTCTTTTCCATGATAGAAAATGTATTTTAGTTTAGTATAATATTATGAATGTAAAAGATATATGAAATTTTAAGTTAATAATTCCAAATATACACTCCTCGTCAAAAGTATTGCAACACCTTCAAATTTACTCATTACTGAAAAATTATGACCCAGGAAGCTTAGGGCAATACAGAATATTTAGATACAGTTAAAATAAAGAAATTTATTCAGAAAAAATAATAAAAATAATGTCAACTTATAAAAGATAAAAAGAAAAATTACTTAATTAAAGAAAATTTTGAAAATTCAAAATTTCCAAAAACCTTATTTATTGAAATCAGTAGGCCGTATTCCCTCCACGAGACCTTATAATAGCCTCCATGCGACGTGGCATGCTTCTGAAGAGGTCCTGGATGAAGTCCTGAATGCCTCCCATTCCTCCAGAACTGCTGCCTCCAGCTCCGCAAGTGTGGAAATTCTTGAATTTCTCCCTCAGACTCTTCTTTTCAGGGCATCCCACAGATGTTCGATGCAATTAAGGTCCGGGCTCCTCGCAGGCCACTCCAATGTCCGGATTTCAACTGCGTTGAGGTAATCTGTCACACACCTTGATTTGTGTGGTCTGGCATTATCCTGCATTAAAAGGGCTCCAGGCCCTATGAAGGGCATGTATGGCATTACATGTTCTTCCAGGATCTCTTCCACATACCTGGCACCAGTGAGGCCTCTGCCAGGCACCGCCACAAGATCCGTGCGGGCCTCCCAGGAAATGCCTCCCCAGAACATGACAGAGCCTCCGCCAAAAGCGACTCGGGGTTATACAGGCTTGATAGTAGCGCTCTACCGGTCTTCTCCATACTCTCTCGTGGCCATCTGGGCTATTCAGGGCCACCCGTGTCTCATCCGTGAAGAGCACTTTCTTCCAATCATCAACTAACCAATCCCGATGATCAAGCGCAAACCTTAGCCTTGCTCTTCGGTGTTCCCTGGTGAGTAGGGGGCCTGTCATTGGTATCCTGGAGGCTAGGCCGGCTTCCCTCAGTCTTCTGCTTACAGTTGATGTTGAAATCCGGAGCTGGCGAACATCAGCAATCAGCCTCTGGAGTGTAGAAGCCGAAGAAGCTCTATGTCGCAATGCCTGCAATCTCAAAAAACGGTCATCATTCCGGTCCGTGACTCTCGGCCTTCCTTCAACAGGTCTTCTTGAATGACGACCAGTTTCTCGGTACCTTTTCAGGCACCTGGACACCGTGGAATAGTGTATCCCAAGTCTTCGCGAAATTTGGCGAAGTGAAAGCCCTTCCTGCGAAAGAGTGACAATTCGCACTGAATTTTCACACTCTAAGGCTCTGCGATTGTTCATGTTCACAAGTTGAAAAAAAAAGAAGTCTGTCCCTGGTAGTTCTGTATCACTAACTGAGGCCCTGGGACAATGGAGTAATCCTTTACAACCAATAAATCCAGAATACCTCTTATCATCATGCCTAATCCTACTTTTAATACAGCTTATTATCCTCCCTAGATTCCCACCAACCTGTAGTATTATGTTTAGTAAGATCCTGCTTAAACCAAAGTGTTTAACTGGAGTTTCATAGGTGTTGCAATACTTTTGACGAGGAGTGTATAACAAGAGGATGCTGAGGGAGATGAAAGAGTTGAATGGTAGCGAGGTAGAAACAAGGAGATATTGGCGAGCGTACGGGGGGAACTCCCCCCGTACGCATAAGCATGGAGCGTCCCGGGCGCTGCAAGTCGTTTCATTCGTCAGCGACGAAAAGGGTTAATAATCTCTAGGAGTAATCAGGTTTAAATTGTTTTGTGCATTTCTAAAATTTGTATCATGTTTTTCATTCTTCATTGCCAAAATGGAGAATGAAAAAACCTGATACCAACAAATTTAAGTTGTTTCAATTTTTTTTATAAATAAATCAAATTCACCAAGAACATTTTTTACATTATATTATGAATTAAACAATTGATAATGTGTACATATTCTTTAACAGTGGGTCCATAAACACAAGTTAAAATATTTATCGTTTAAAAAAATGTACACTTAAGCAGAACTGAATGTTAGAAGGCAGTGAATATGAAAACTAAAAGCATTATTTTTTGGTAATGAGATTTTAACTAGATAGTTAAAATTCAATGCCATGTAAATTAAAGAATTTTTTATTCTTATTTTCTTCTTGCCCTTCATATTTCAATATTTTCTTACGATTAATGGCATGTTGTCAATAAAAAGTGGCACACCAATTGTTTTTACAACCACTATATAGTTTCCTCCCCAATCTTCATCACATAGGAAAGGTGGCCTACCATATATTTATTGTGTTTTATCAACAATAGGACTTTATTGTTCCCATGTCACAAAACAAAAGAAAATGAAGAATTTTCTTTCGCATCTTCAATGAAAAATGTCAATGTTATTTTTTAAAAGAATGTAGAATATATTTCACAATAAAAGTAGTTTTGTATATCATTTATTAACCTGCAAATAAGACCAAAATCTGGTAGGATGAATGTATAGTTACCTGAGTCATAACCTTTTCCTGAAGAATCCCCCATGTTAAATATGATCCTTGCAATCCAACAAAGCAGAAAAGTAGTAAAAGAGTATCCTGTTTGAGTGTTCGTACAGGACTATCAGCTGGAATATCTGTCAGACCACCATCTTTCCCGACAACACATGCTTCTATTATCCTCGACAAGCAACCACCACCTAGGGAGTAACTTTTGTTTTAATTGTGCCTAATGAAAAAATAAATAATTCTGAAAAGTCTTAAACTTAAGTTTTAAGAATTTAAATGTTTTATTCAGTCTTCAATACATATTTCACTTATAAGTAAATATGAATATTAAAATACACATATATATTTATATATATACACACAAACAAATCAGTCCTATAACAGGCCACCAGGAGCCCTTTGCAAGTACACATTAATGAGTGGGTCAGCTAAGGGGTGGTCAGCGACCCCAACTCCGGTCCTCGAATGACAGCACTAAAAGATAAAATTTTTAGCACTTGCTCGTGCTTCCAATTCAAGTCTTCCAGAAGTATTGAAGGAAATGAACTGGCAGAGTGGAAAAACACTTCTTCATACTATTAAGAATAGATCAAAATAGAAGTTAATGAAATCATTTAGATTTAAGGAAAACAAATTATTTCTCTCAAAATCCATGAATCTTCAGTAACAATTATCAACTATAATTTAGCTTGGACTAAGCCAACTCAATGTCAAGCAGACTGACTTATTTGATGTCATAAACTGCAAAAGCCTGTTATTTAAAAAAATAAGCATCAAATCGCCTTAAAAAAAACATAAACAAACCTGAACGTTCTAGATATTTGCTCAAATGAACGTATTTGAATATAAAATATCCAGGCACGAAAATAGTTGCATAGCCCACTAGGTTAAGTAGAAGTCTGTACATCCAAGTAAACTTGAAACTTCCATCATCAAAGTCAGAAGATCCATTCGAATTTAATACAGTAGATATAATATACAATAACACTATTGTAACAAAAACGATGAAGCTGAAAAGATTTTGTTATTGTCTTTAGATAGAGTTGTGAAGAAAAGTTATATAAAATATAATAAAAACTTTCATACGAAATCACAATATGAGGTCCATTATAGGCCATTTGTCTTCTCAGTCTAAATTTAATGAAGTGAAGAAGGACTTCCTTGCTTTTTGTGAATCATCAGATGGGATGAAAGACCGATCCTCTTTAAAATGTGACTAGGAATACCCAGCATAAAGGTGAATTTGTCAACTAAGGCATAAATTCTTTCCATTCAAAAACTGGGAGGTTACATTACGCTTACGTCACAATTCTCACGAACTGCAAGATTTCTAGTGAATCGTGTTGTGAGTTGACCAATATTCAAAGAGAAATAGAAAGTTAAGATTCACACGAATTCTTTGCCCTCCACAATTTCCCGTCATATCCACAACTTCAAAACTAAATATACTGAGATTATTATGTATAGCAGATATCCCCAAACGGTGATTTATATCAGTCACTTATGTATGTATAAAACACTTTAGATTATGACTACTCTTACTACGATTGGGAGAATTGTGAAGTTTCATCATAATAACTTAGCACGAAGAAGTGGTCAAAGGTACAGCTCCGAGGTAGGACCGGTCCTTCTTCTGACTGTACTCCAACAAGAAGGAAGACTGAGAGTACAGTTAGAAGAAGCCCGGGTGATCTAAGCTAAAGGAAGGACACCGAGAATGAGGTGACCTCGAAAACGTTTTGTCCAATAAAAGAAAAATATACAGAGGGGGGAAGCGTTTGGCCGCCTCTTCATCCTAAGTTAGAACTGTCACTCGTTTAGAATCATCTAACATAATATGGATTCGTAAGATTTGCCGTTTTAATGAATGAAACTATGCTTAATTGCGATGTAATCAATCCCCAGTTACAGTCCGGCAAGACTCTCAGCTCTTGTTCAGACTGTGCAGTGGAGTACTAATTTTCTCCACATTTTTTTGTAATTTTCCTAACTTTTAATGGATTAAAACGTTTCCTAAAATGGCAACTCTAAACCAATTTCTCAAAAAACAGACTCGTTTACAAAAAGTCCGTCACGCAGAAGCTGCATAACTAAGCACTTTCCTCAGAATTTGGGTAGTTTAGACTGGATTCCAGAACAATTTGCTTAAAATATCCTACATAAATAAAATAAAAACATGAATAGTTCTCTTTTAATTTTGTAATGAGTAACTGTTCAATTATTAATTTTTTAATGAATTTGCTTCCAGAGTTATGTTTACACATGGTACCTACTACACTACTTAATAAATACAAAAAACTTCATATTTTCGACTTTTCATCTGACACAGGAACAGGATACAGTCCCTGTAGTGGTAGAAAGCGCTCCTTGCGGCGGCCAGGCGAACCTACGTCTGGCAGGCTATTCTATTGAAATATATTTTAAAGTAAATCCCCCTTTCCGATTAACCGATTTAGCTCATTTTTACAACATTTCTTTCCCATGAGTTACCCACGACGTATACCGCGTTTCGTTACAATACAGCAGATATTACGACCGGTATGAGTATATTAGTAATTTGGGTCCGGAGTAAACCCCCCCTCCTAATCAACCGATTTAGTTTATTTTTGCAACACATTTTAACCTGTAGATTACCACTACGAATACCGAGTTTCGTCGAAATATAACAAAAATCACGGCTGGTAGTGGCGAATTGGTATTGTGGGTCCGAAGTAAATCCCCCCTTCTAATGAACCGATTTAGTTTATTTTTACATCTCACTTTTCTCTCTAGATTACCACTACGAATACTAAGTTTCGTTGAAATATAACAAATATTACGGCTGTCATGGTCAAATTAGTGTTTTGGATTCGGGGTAAACCCCCTCTTCCGGTGGGACGATTTTGGTGGTTAACGAACTCGTTCAATCGTTTGCTGATTGAATGCTATATACCTAGTTTCGTGACGAAAAAACAAAAACTCTGGCCGCTATCGTGTTAACAGACAGACAGACACACACACACACACACACACACACACACACACACACACATATATATATTAACGGGGGTCATTTTCGGTGTCTACTAGGTAGGATCGATAAAGATTTGAAGAAATTTTTCAAAAATTCCGTCATGAGTGCAACCTCAATAGCTACTTTTCTTCGGTGCTAAAAGGTGGGCTGACATGCTTCTTTGTTTTCAGGTTGATCCATAGATTTAGAAAGACTCCTTTCTATATCTATGGGTCGATCATAACAAGAATGTAACCTTCACGGGGTCTGTCAAAATGTAAAATTTGTATACAAAGTTCTTTACCGTGTTGTCACATATTGAAATGATTATTTACCTGAATGTTTTTATTATTTTGCATACAAAATAAACATCTATTGGCATAATCATAACATTATTTTAAAATGATTGCTTCCCTTCGATGTCCCGGTTTATACTGTGGCAGAGAATTTCTACCTAATGGAACCTGGGGCTTTTGTGGAGCTTGCCCTCGGGGATTTAGGGCGAATTCTTCCTCATTATGCGAACCCTGTAACAACACACCTGTGTTTTATGATTGGTTGTATCTTGGGTTTATGACATTTACTCCCTTAGTACTCCACTGGTTTTTTATTGACAATACAACACCTTTTAGAGGCAGGTGAGGGTGTGGTCATGAGATAATCTATTGTGTTATTAATTTGAAGTAAATTGTTTATTTCTTTTGTAGGTTAAGCCGAGGAGCTCTTGTACTTCACTTAACAGCATTGTTAGAGACAGTACTTGCTGCTTTCTGTACCATACTTATTATCGAGCCACATGGAAAATTAGATTTAAAAGCTTGTCCTGTTACATCTCTATCTGATTGGTATACATTATTTCACAATCCAAGACCAAACTATGAAGAAACTCTTCACTGTACGCAAGAAGCTGTTTATCCTCTGTAAGCAATTTACATATGAAAAATTATTTTCTGAGTCTTAGGAAAGAACAATCACGTTGATTAATATTGCTCTTACTTGTAAAAGATATTTACATTTTGGAAATTTACTATTACTATTTTTTTTAATAGTAAATTTACTATTACTATTTCTCTGGTGCTAATGATCCTGGAAATAGATGCACCAAAAAAAAAATAAATAAATAAAAATACTATTTCTCGACTCCTTAGCCATACATGGTACAACTGTTGGTGTTATTTGAAACTTACATCATTTAGAAAAACATTGAACTTCATTCATTAGGAATTGATTTAAGGCTAAGAAACTAGCAAGTTGAATATCCTTAGGCTATTCCACAATATTTGTTTAAATAAGTTATTGGTAGAAAAATGGTTATTTAATCAGAATGGTATGCCTTTTAATTTACTCCATAGTCTTTTCGTTTACATTAAAAGGAGATCTCAAAAATCTGTGTTACTAATAAAGGAACGTGAAAATTAAAACAAATAAAAAAAGTGGAGTAAACATCCTAGATTTATTTAGACAGTGATCAATTAAAGAGGAAGAAATGAAGACAAAATCGACTGTAACAGTTTAAATAATTTAATTAATTTTTTTCTTTATGTATGATTCTTTTGTCTAATTTTTTTTACATTATTTTAGGCATACTATGGTCTTCATATTTTATGGCTTATGTGTTACCATAATGCTACTTATTCGACCTTGGCTTGTTCATTTCTTTTTACCAAAAACTGGGGGTGCTACGGTGTACGCAGCTTTGTATTTTTTCCCTATTTTAGCTGTGCTTCATGCCATTTTTGGAGGACTTATTTGTAAGTAATCTAAGTCTAGTGTGATACATACATTTCTATTTTATATTAATACAATACTTTTAAGCTTTTATTTTAGATGGGTATAAGTCAGAGTAAGGTTGTGTTGGATTAGTAATTTTGTTGTGTCAGAATAATTCTCTAATTATGTAAAAATAACAGTAAATCAAGGCTTTCCCTGTATGATGACTTGTGGTCCGGAAACTCATAGTAGTCTAAGTGGAAATGACTCCCTTCAAGTTCGCTCTAGGAAAGCACTACTATCAACACGTTTATCACTTTATTACTTTATTTTGCTGTTAAATTCAATTAAAAAGTGAGTTAAACAGAGAAAAGAACCCGTTCAAAAGATCAAATCTTTCTGTTTTAAACACTTGTTTCTCCGATTGACTTTGCCCCACCAAAAATTTCATTACAACATTTTTTGTAGAGAATTTCGAAAGCTAACGAATGGTCACCTTCCACTTACTGTGATTTTCTAACTGTTTTCGAGATATTTAAGAAAATATACGAAGATCCCAAAACTTTTCATGTCTATTTATAATTTTCTTTTCCCCCCGAATACTTTCTTTACTCTAAATTTAAAAATCATAGTTTAGATGATTTTCAAACATGTAGATGATATTTTAAATGTATTCAAACGAATCTCAGTATCTAAACTGAAAATTTGTTTTAAAAACTATTTGTATCCACTTTCGAAAATGGTTTCATTCGCTTCCCTGTGTTAAGAACCTAAAAAACGAGTACCTTTAATTAACTCAAATATGGAAGATTTATGATTTTCTTCGCGCAAATTTTGGTTTGTTCTGGTGGAGATATTACCTGAGTGGGTTAGCAAACTTGGTCTTTCAAATTATATGAAAGATTTTTGTACCAAATTTGATAAAAGTCAGACCATTTTTGAGCGTATGAGAGAGTGAGCAGACAAATATATATACAAAGTCAAGGGATGGTTGGGATTCGGCTAGGAGAAAAAACGCCAGATCTTCAAGCAAAAATCTATATTCGATGTTTTGGCTACACTGTTGCAGCCGTCTTCAAATCTAAAAAATGCCTAGGGGAGGGAGGAAGACATTTACATGACCATGGTTAAGTGTTGGGACCAACACAACCATAGCACAGCCTAAACGTCCAATATAGTGTTTTGCTTAAAGATATGAAGCAGAATCTGAACCATCCCTTGACTTTGCATCACCTCAACGGCTAACTACCTTCATTATTAATATATATATATTTGTATGAGACCAGCCATGGCTGGTGAGTGTTGTTTTAAGATTTTAAAAAACTTTAATTTTATTTTTTGTTAGTTTTGGACTTATTTATTTAAATGACAAATACTAGTCATAAGAAAAGTGTCTTGTGAAGAAAAGCCAAATGTTAGAAACTAGTTGACAAATAAAAAAAATGATATAAAAATAAGTTTAAAACAATTTTTTGACCTATAAGGACTTTACAAAAAGAAGAGGTAAAAATATATAGAAGAGGCCAACTTACGAAAAAATATATTATTATACTTTAATACTTATTTATTTTTTTAATTTCAGATTACACTTTTCCTTACATAGTAATTGTTCTGTCGGTGATATCTAATGCAGCTCATTTTGCATTCAAAATGGATCAGGTAATGGCAGCTCATATTATTTAATATTATATTCTCTTTGTATTGTAATTCTCTCCTGATTTCCAAAAAGAAAAGTCTCTTCCTTTTTGCTTTGTTTATTTGTTAGACTTATCTACTTAGGAGAACTTCAATTCAAAAAGAAAAGAACGTACTAATCGATAATAAAGAGTAATATCCGATAATTGTAAAGAGTGAAATTCTTTAACATGCTAATTGAACAACTTTCAAATCTTCTTTTAGAGGAGATGTTTTTATTATCTTTGCCTAAGTTTTCAACTGAGAAGCATGTAAGTTGATACAAATTGCCATGTCTATCAGGCATCTGATCTCAAGGAAACAAAAATATTTGCTTTGGATTTTTAAAAAAAATAAGGGTTTAAATAAAAACTATAATGAATAACAGAATAGTAAATAAAAAAGTCTGACTCACAAGAACTGCTTAATTTTAGCTTGGTTTCTTATTGTGCTTATCTTTTATTGCTGAAACAAATTAAAAGCTCTTTTCACTGGCAAACAAATTAAAATGCCTGGTGGCACGAAATATAAAAAAATTGTAATTTTTTCAATGAAATGGTTTAAATGTGTCTCAATGGTGTCAAACCATACAAATGTTAACTATACAATAATATGCCTGACTTCCTTCTCCACTGGATTTCTTAACACTGCCTAATACAAATAACAAAAAAGAACATTTTTTTTAAATTTTTTCTGTCCTGTTATGTTCATAACTCATTTTACTGCTTAACCATTTTTTTTAACACAATGAGACTAGAGATAAAACTTGGTCAAAATAATAAAAATGAAATTGTAACAATTGGTTGGCTCTTGAATTTTTGAAATTTTAAAAACTGCGATAGTTTTGTTGAAAGTTGCAGTATGAGAAACATTTTTGTAAGAAATTAAGGTGTTTTTGAATGAACAACTTTTGCTTATTACTAAATTCCCAAGTGTTTTGACATATTTAAGAAAATATACAAAATGTCTAACTGTTCTTGGCTAAAATAAATAAAATAGCTGGAGAAACTTTTTTTTACACAAATGATTGTAGTTTTTTGTATAAAATTTCATAATATAGACAAATTTTTTTTAGCTATTTGGGATAATCAAGCTCTTATTTTATTTTGATTAACAGGGTATTTTCAACTATTCAAATTTATGTAAACAGTAAGTGATCAAATATGGTTTCCTCAGCTTTCTCTGGCCTAAATCTGACCAAAATTTAATGATGGGACATTGCAGAGTTTCCAATGGACAACTTGCTTTTGGTTTGCTTAAGCACATGGATTATCAAAAACAAATATTTAAAGACCACTTAATTTTTTTTTTATTTCACAAAAACACATCAATTCATTCTAACTTGGACAAACTCTCACATTTTTTTTTACAAGTACTACGGTCTTCACACATTTCAGACTGGGCTTCTATTGTACTTGTTAAATTTGTATTTATTTATTTAAATTTTAACATCCATTTATGTGTAACGGAGAATTCTTGAATGTGTTACCTACAGGTTACCACTCTATTCTAGCCAGGATTGGGGTGGTCATTTGATTTTTATTAAACTATCATAATATACATATTTCTGCAGTCTCCTTTACGATTTTTTTGTCTTATTTTTTTTATGTTTATGGACAACAAGAATTTCATTTAAAACTAGAACGTACTTACTATTAAAGTTTTTTTTTTTTTTTTTTTTTTTTTCTGCGGCGCATCGACATAATTCCTGGCCATTAGCGCCGACTATTAAAGTTATACTGACTTGACTCTGTATTGGTCCTATGTTGTTTACCCATAATATAAAACAGATCAGACCAGTATGTGAACGCAACTTAAAATTCTAACAAATGGTAGCCATCATATTGAAACAATAACTAAACACTTTAAAAACATGAAATTACATTCCACAATTTAATTTGCAAACATGACGTATTTTAGTTTATTTACTTAGTTTTTATTCATTTAGCTTACTCTACTTTATAGTTATTAAATTGAAATAGTTTCCTTTTTTTTGTCATATATAGATTTATTTAATTGTTTTCATGTTTGATTTTACTTCTCATTTTTATTTTATTTTTGTATTAATTGTTTAATGGCTTTGTGTTTATACTAAATTGTACTAAAATGAATTAAATAAATAAAGTTTCAACCTTGTCTAACTTCTATTATCTGTTTCAGGGCATGAGATTTCTTGTCGTAAGTACAGTGACAGATATTCGGAATATGATAATCGTACTTGGTCATTGGGTTGTACATGGCTATGGTATAATATCTCTGACACAGTTAAATGATCCTGTTCTCCATTCATCTCTCCTCTGCCTTGTCCCATTGCCTGCGCTCTTCTACATCATCACCGCCAGATTTACTGATCCTAATAAGCTCCACACCGAGTGATATAAGTATTCAACCGAAGGAAAATAATCTTCATTATGATTTCTGTTGAAGAAATTCATTGATTGTATAGTATTGTGCATAAGTGTGTATATATATTTGTAAATATAAGTTTTACATAGACTGAAAAATATTTTTATATTGTTGTGATAGAAAATTAATAAATAATATCAGATGTATCTCATTAATACACTCTGTACATGTTTGGATCAATATTAAACAAATTATATGTTTATTTGTGTTCTTAGAAGTCAGTCCTCAGCATTATTGAAAACAATTTTATTAATGAAGTGATGATTTTTCTCTTTTATATTGTCTTTCACTACCAGCAACCATGTCTGTTGAGTCCTTAGGACTTGTATCTTGTATTCTCTGATGTTAAACAAAAAAATTGTTTCTTCCCTCTGGTTGTTTTAGTTATTTAGTTCTAAATATTTTTCTTAAATTTTTCAACAAACAAGAAATATATTAAATGTAATTACAGTGTAGAACTATTTGAACACCTCTAAAATTTAAGTCTATATGATGTAATGAGACAACTCCCCTCCCCTCATACTTGGAAGAAGTATAAATACAGATCCCAGCCTCCATAAACATGAATCAACTCTAGCATGTCATCTAGATCTAATCGCCATAGTTATGAGAAACTAAAATGAAATAATAAAACTGAAACTGTTTTTTATTTTCTATAATTTAACTATTCTTTTTTCTCCAATTATATGGGCATGTTTCAAATTTTAAAATTTCTGAATTATGTGTATTACCCGTGTATTGAATGTAGTGGTCAAAAGTTAAATATCGTCTCTGGAACAGGAAGTTATACTGACAGCTATAATTAAAAATATGTTAAATATAATGGCAAGGTTAAAACTATGAGACCTTAAATAAAATTGACAAGTTCTTAGAATTCTGCGAATAACATCCAGCATTTTTGAAGTGATTCAGTAAAGCATTTTGTTATTATATTTCTGTAATTACTTAATTTTAATTGCTAAGGCATCTTTTTTGTGAATGTTCTAGACCATTCAAATAAATTTATTTTTGGATAAATGTTTTTATTTGCAGTTTATAAGGGCAATATTTTATTTTAACCATTTAAAATACTTGAGGTATCTTCCATCAAGAGATGTTGTTTCCAATCTAGATATAACATCGAGCAGACTTGTTGAACAATTTTTAAACATTTCTGAGCAGTCTAGGTTACTCCCAGCCTCTCTGCCTAATTCTTCTGCTGCTTCAAAGTCTGGATGTAGTTCAAGATTCTCTGTTGAGGAAGGCCTAAAGAAAAAAATGAAGTAAATGAGAGGAATTTGTGATGTATAAATTTCCTCTTTTTAAGGTGGTAGTTCAAAAGAGAGAGGGGGGGGGGCAGTGCCAAGGAGACCGGGAAGGAGGGAGTGGGAGAGAAAGAGACAGAGAGAGTGCTTCCTCCAATTATATTTTAAGTAACACATTTGCCATAATAAATTTAAAGTATGTTGATAAAAATGCATTATTTCTATCATAACAATTTATTTATTCAACAAAACAACTTTCAGTGCCAATGTTCCATTTTAAGTGGGAAGTGAGCTATGGTCGTGCTGATAAAGAGTTTACATTAATTTACGTCATATCACTATATAATTCATTGAAAAAGGCTTGTTAATAAAAATAGCTCACTCAATTTAAAATATAATTGTTCTTATTAACTCTGGATTGATACCAAAAAAAGATGTGCTTCATTTATTTGATTTTATATATCTGAAATAATTAAAAGGCATACTGAATATTACTACTATACTATAAAAAAGGCTCAAATAACTTACATAAGAATGATGTGTAGAATTTGCCCCAGGACTCCATTGTGGCTGATTGGTGAATAAGCAGCCTCACATATGGTCCGAAGCAGGCAGTCGCGACTTCCAAAAGATAATCTATGAAAGTAATAATATTTTAATTAGATAGTTTTATTATTTAGTAAAGAGAACCAGTAATAATTAGTAGTTTCTTTCAAGTTCATAAATAAAATTGCATAATATCCCCTTTTGAATGTGTGTAAAACACCGCTGCAGAAAGCTTTTAAAGTAATGTTAGATGTTACAGCTAAAATAGGGACCGAGAATATTCCGAAGGAATGTTAACTGTTGAAGTTTCAGATTTCATTGAATTTTTAGGCCAAAAATACCATATTATGTATACTTATATGTATTTACTTATATATATATATATATATATATATATATATATATATATATATATATATATATATATATATATATATAGGGTTGGCAAATAAGTCCTTTCGGTTTTTTAAGTTGAAAGAAAACTATTGTATATTTTGAACATAATTTTTATTTTAATCTACAATGTAATGTCCATTATTTTCTATTACTTTACCCCATCTCTCCATCAGCTGAATAATCCCATGCTCATAGAATGTCTGTGGTTTATTAGCGAAAAAATGATCAAGGTGCTCCCTGACACCCTGTTCGTTTTCAAACCGTTTTCCACCTAAGGAATTTTGTAGAGACCGGAATAAGTGGTAGTCACTAGGAGCAAGGTCCGGTGAATAGGGAGGGTGGGGCAAAAGATCCCAGCCAAGGGCTAACAATTTGTTGCGGGTGACTAACGAAGTGTGGGGCCTGGCATTATCATGATGGAAGACGACACCCTTTCGATTTGCCAGTTCTGGGCATTTTCGTCGAATTGATTCATTCAATTTTGTTAATTGTGAGCAGTATAGAGTGGAATCGATTGATTTACCTTGTGGCAGCAGGTCATAAAAAATCACACCCTTGAAATCCCACCATACAGAAAGCATTATCTTCTTTGGGTGCAATCCCGCTTTAGATGTGGTTCCAGGTGGTTCGTTGCTAGGTCTCCAAGATTTTTTTCGCACCACATTATCGTAGACAATCCACTTTTCATCCCCTGTCGCAAGTCTTTTAAGAAATGGATCATTTTCTTGACGTTTTCGCAGGGAATCGCAAATGGAAATGCGTTTTGCCAAGTTGGCTTCGGTCAGAGAGTGGGGGACCCAAACATCCAGCCTAGAAACGTAGCCGAGCTTCCGCAAATGATTTTCTACGCTTGCATGTGATATATCTAGGGCCTCAGCAATGTCTCGCACTGATTGGGAAGGATTTTGATCGACTATAGCCTTAACATCAATGCTTTCAATTTCTTGTGGACGACGAGGTCGTGGTGCGTCGTTTATGTCAAAATTCCCTGCCCTAAACTTGGCAAACCAATTTTGGCACGTGCGCTCTGTTAAGGCTTTATCCCCATAGACCCCGCATATTTTTTTATGAGCCTCTGCAGCTCACTTTCCTTTTTTGAAATAATACAGCAAAATATGCCTATAATGCAATAAATTACCGTCCATCTTCTCAGCTGGATCACAAACGCAATACTGACCTAATCTTAACAAGTGTCGACAGACATAACTGTTTACATATTACAAATAGGATAAACAATCCTCTGTTGGGATTAATTGCATCAGATAAATGTGACATATTGTAAACAAAACATGAATACAAAAACCGAAAGGACTTATTTGCCAACCCTATATATATATATATATATATATATATCTTAACTGTTTTTGTATATTGTTTTGGATCAGTTATTTTAAGCACATTTACTCACCAATTTGGCGTGAACTAACCACCTGGAAATGAACTTAGGCAACAAAACTTCTGTAAAATGAACTTATTCATTCACATTTCATATAATGTAACTAGAAATAAAAAACATAATTAACCATTTACCTTTCAAAAACAGCAATTATCGCATCATAAAGAGAGGTTCGAAGTTTCTTCTTACTGAAGTCTCCAAAGGCTTCTTCAGGATTCGTAAACTGAGAAGCATTTGTTGGTAAAGCAAAATTGGTTTTAACAATAAGTCCAAAAGTTAAACTATCCCTCTCCAGTTGCACAGGTATTCCAAAGCCGGCAATTATCTAAAGTTTAAGGACTTTGATTAACACTTAATTACATTATGGTGATAAATATATGAGACATCTGAATAACTCTCACTACATGTGTCGAACAAAATTACTCATAACTTGATTTTTTTAGTAAAAATTAAACTATGTGACACGACCATCGATTTATGAGCATTCATATTCAAAGAAGCCTTGAATATTGCAGCCCAAACTTCAGAAGATAGGAATAATAATGGTTTGACATTTAAGTGACCAAAAACAAAACTTTGCGAAATGAGTGTTTATTAGCCAGTGTCTTGGTTCATATCACAGGTCAAGAGTGAGATGTAAAAAGTAGCTTCATTCATACTCTTCTCTATTTGACTTTTCTTTTCTTTATTTTATAGAAACTTGGAATTCAGGCCACAATATGGACATATAAAAACTCAGTTTTAAAAATATTGTGTATCCCATTAGTGAACCCTGCATATCTCTATTATTTTGATAGTTCTACAGTTGACAAGTTCTTTAGTTTAATATACAGTAATCTTGTATAATCACTATTGAAATTCTCAGTGAATTTTTCAGATGGATTTTAAATAAATTTTATATATATATATATATATTCATTCTTGTAGATGACCCAAAATATCTAAATTCTTTTTTATCCTAGGAGGCATGGGGTCATTAAAGCAGTCTTCCTTTATTATACTACTTTATTTATTCGGCCCAACATGTTTCGTGCGTCTTGATGGTCACGAGAGGACTTCCTAGCAAGAAGTGCCCCTGAAGAGGTGCGAAGAAAAGACACACGAAACATGTCGGGCCGAATAAATAAAGTAGTATAATAAAGGAAGACTGCTTTAATGACCCCATTCCTCCTAGGATAAAAAAGAATTTAGATATTTTGGGTTATCTACAAGAATGAATAAATAAATATATATATATATATATATATATATATATATATATATATATATATATATATATATATATATATAAAATTTATTTAAAATCCATCTGAAAAATTCACTGAGAATTTCAATAGTGATTATACAAGATTACTGTACTTCAGGGGCACTTCTTGCTAGGAAGTCCTCTCGTGACCATGTACTCCCTCTGGAGTATTAATGGACTCCAGAGGGAGTACATGGTAACGAGAGGACTTCCTAGCAAGAAGTGCCCCTGAAGAGGTGCAAAGAAAAGACGCACGAATCATGTTGGGCCGAATAAATAAAGTAGTATAATAAAGGAAGACTGCTTTAATGACCCCTTGCCTCCTAGGATAAAAAAGGATTTATATATATAAAAAAAAATCAGTCCCGTAACAGGCCACAAGGGCCCAGAGGGGCAGATACTGTAGAGGTATCTGATTCTTGACCATACGGCACACTAGGGAGATAGTGTGGTCAATACTATGATCCGGCCGCCTGATTTTCCCCTTGGCTACTTCGACTGCTAGAGTCATTAGCACCCAAGGTACCCATTATTAATTAAATTAATTAAAGGCTGGGTGAGCCTAGGGACGATCTGGGACCCCAAATCCAACCCTCGAAAGGCAGCACTAGAAGAAAAAATCTTTAGTGCGCGCTCGGGTTTTGAACCTGGTCCTCCAGTTCATTAGTCGAGTGCTCTACCACTGAGCTAACCTCGCCCCCGATATATGTATGATGTACATATATATGATATATATATATATATATATATATTTATATTATATATATATATATATATATATATATATATATATATATATATATATATATATATGTTTTGTTTTAAGTTACTTCGCTGGGGTTGAAATGATTGATTGGTGAGACGGCTTCTCTCTCCAGCGGTGTTCTTTCTCTCCTTTCTGCAATATTTCGTCGGGTTCATCTCCGACTTCTTCAGGCTGCTATGTGTCGTCCTCGGTGGTTCCCTTGATAACCACCGAGGACGACACATAGCAGTCTGAAGAAGTCGGAGATGAACCCGACGAAATATTGCAGAAAGGATAGAAAGAACACCGCTGGAGAGAGAAGCCGTCTCACCAATCAATCATATATATATATATATATATATATATATATATATATATATATATATATATATATTATTATTATTATTAATATCTTTATATATATATATATATATATATATATATATATATATATATATATATATAAACTGTTAAAGAATAATATAGCCAATTACTTGAAGCTTATTGCCAAGACCCATTGGAAACGGCAGGTAGCGAGGATTTCTATGGATCCACTCCTTCATAGCTATTGCTATCTGACACACTTGATAGATGACAATCCAGTTTATCTGAAATTAAGAAGGCGATTGCTCTCTGAAGTGATTAGATACATAGTTCTAACTCAATCAATTGATGTGATTTAATGTAATATTTATTTTAGTTTGGAAATAAATACCATTAGCTACTTACAAGAACTAAAAATAAATAATAAAATAAAAATTGCCTGCCTAATTTATTAATGAGTGGTTGATTTAGTGTTTTCTAAGTCTAAGTCCGACTGAGACAGTTTTTTAATTATCAACTTGTTTATGGTTGGTCTCAATAGCCAAACAAGGTTATTCAGTACTTAATTTCTTTATTTGCACAAAACTTAATCAAATTACAGTCGTGTAAATAGACATATTCAGGAGAGAACAAGAAACAAGAGATTCTCTATGAAGTCATCTGAAATTTCACAAAAATACAGAAACAAGAAGAATTTAATGTTTAGTTTTTTTTCTTTTTAATATTATTTCAAATCTAATGTTTAACTTTGTTATAGGTTTAAAACATCTATAATTTTACTAGGTTCAATCAAGCAATAATAAAACATTGCAGTAATGAAATAAAGTTGAATAACATTTAGTGCTAGTATATTTTGTTGAAAGCTCTTTATTTATTTTTTTACTGCATACCATTGGTGCCCAAGTTCTTAATTATTTTCAGAAGTACAAGAAGAAGAAGAATTTAATGTCTTTTTGTTTAATATTATTTCAAATGTAATGTTTGACTTTGTTATAGGTTTCAATAAAATCTATACTTTGAGTAATAACAATGCAGTAATGAAATTAAGTTAATAACATTTATTAGTTTGTTTAACAGCTCTTTATTATTCTTTTCAAAAACATCTTAAATTATGAAAGTATAAAACATAAAAAGAAGATATGTCTGAATTATCTTGTACCATGCATCTATGTGTGTGTAATCTTTCATCTAGAGAGATTTCTTAAAAATAAAGGGTTCGATAATACATAATTTTTGAAATCCTCTTACCAGCTTCATGTTTCAAAAAGTTCTGTTGGAGGCGCTAAACTGTACAGACAAATGAAAGTAACTGTATTTTTTAAGGTATTCACTAGTCAGTACTAATTAACACCTTCTTAGGCAGTTAGTTCTGATAGTTTATCCAAACATGAACTGGATCCCGGTCGTCCTAGGGTTTGTTTCATCTTAGATCTATCTAAACATATAAAATAAAATAATAGATTGAAAAATTTGTTAAAAATACCTACGTACATAGATATGTAGGCAGTGAAATAGCTTACTAGACAATGTGAAACAGTTTATTAGACCATTTAAAGGTCCCTCACCTAATGAGATATTATAAAAA
The DNA here is from genome assembly GCA_946811695.1 of Gonocerus acuteangulatus. Classification (NCBI taxonomy): domain Eukaryota; kingdom Metazoa; phylum Arthropoda; class Insecta; order Hemiptera; family Coreidae; genus Gonocerus; species Gonocerus acuteangulatus. The sequence goes on from OX328125.1 coordinate 74,981,779, forward strand.
AGGGATAATAAGATCAACTATATTTTATTTTAAAAGGCTTATTCATTAAATGGCCTTTAATCCATTTTGTAAAAATGTTTTTACACAACTTAAAAAGTACAATTCATAATCTTAAAATGTTTATATATTATTTGTTACTTAGATTGTACAAATGGAATATAATTCATTATCATAAATAGTTTACAAGCATTAATATTTTATATAATTTTAAATTATTTATATTACTTTAACAAAAGATCACTTATTCATTCAACAATTAAGCATGATGCTTAATATTTGTCTTCATTATTTTGTTACACCTCCATTGGAACTAAAAGCTTTTTCTCTTTTTTTTTTTTCAAGACTACTATAGTATTAATGTATTTTCCTATTCATTGTAAAGAGTGAAACAAGAATGAAGTGAACATTGAACAATAGAAAATATTGCTTAATAATTTACAAATGAAAAGTGATTGTAAAGCATAACTAAATGGAAAATCTTTTTGACTAGGTTTGATGTAGGGAATATTTTCAAGCATATGTATCTCCTACTAGATTTAAGACTAAGATTTTATTAATTAATGATTTTTAATATTTCAGATTAATCGCAGAATTCATTTCAGCAGGACAAGCAAGGACGTTGGATGAACAACTCCAAATAGTGTCTCGAGACAAAAGATATTTAACTTACACTTATGGAAGTGCTATTGGAGTATGGTTTATATATTTTTAATTACTTATTTTAGTAATATTTGATGAGATAAATTAAAATATGTTTACAAATTAAGAGATAGGAGTGATGCTCATTAAATAGTAAAAGTTGCTCAGCTCCAAACAATAAAATTGTATGCACATTTAACCCAAAAATTAGTGCTACAAAGAAAAAGTAGAGGTAAAATTATGTTTCTTCTGCTGAACGGCCTATGCAAAAGTAATAATTTTTCTTCATTATACTACTTTCTTTTCAAAGGATATTAGAGTGTATGTATGTATGTATGTACACATACATATATATGTGTGTGTGTGTGTGCATGCAGAAAACATGCTTATATACCAATATACAAATGAGTATGTATATATACTACCTCTGGATGGAAACTATTTTGGAGTTGTTGGACAAATCTCTTGTCTATAAAGTATTCACTTTCAGGTCACTTCACTACTGACTAAGATTGAAAGAGAAAAATCAAGGGCCTTGTTTAGTAAATTTTAGAAGTGATAAACATGAGTGAAAAAATGATTTTTAATTAAAATTTTATTGCAGATGTTCGTGGCATTTGCAGTACCTCTAGAGCTCCCTGAAAGAGATGTTTTATTTTCCTACAACTTTGAAGCAAACTACAACTTGCCAACAAATCTTTCTTATTATGACCTCTCACCTCCTGATAGAAGTTTCTTCAGTTATATTAACAGGACTTTCGTTTATGATATAATTCGAAGTCGCCTAACTAGGTATGCCCTTCCTCTAACAATTATGTACCACACAAAAAATATTTATAACATAGTAACTTAAATTTATTTATTTATTTTTTATGGCACATCTACAACTTGGCCATTAGCACCGCGCTATCTACAGGTTGCCACCCTTTTATAATGCCAACAGCACGTGGTCGGTCACCCATTCAGGTACTGGCCACGCCCGATGCTGCTTAACTTCAGTGATATACGGGAACCGGTGTAGTAACAAATATTTTTTGTTATCTTTTCCTTACATTTATATACAAATAATAATAATTTTCCGAAGAGCGAGGTGCACACCAGGTGTGCAATAATCTTATTTATGTGAATTCACTTACGAATTGGGTGATTTGCACAGTAAACATGTTCTTTTATTAAAAATGATCAACATAGAAAAAAAAATCGCTCCTGGGGACCTGAGGACTGTGTTCGAAAAAAATTGTTGTCTTGAATGGGTTAATACACACATTTCATTTTAATATTATAGTGAGCGAGTACTCCATGCCTAAGGTTGTGGGTTTAATTCCACTAGGATTTTTTTTTTTTTTTTTTTTTTTTTTTTTTTTTTTTTGAAGAAAAAAAAGGCATCAGCCCTATTCTAGCTCAAAAAGAGTGGTCTTCTTTGGATAACACATCCTAAAAATCTGTGTTTTTCATAAGTGGACGTTAAAAATAAAAAATTTCAATATTAATGGAGAAAGTATATTTTATTCTACAGAAAAGTTAGTTTTTTGAGATACTATATAAAAATGGGTAAAACCTTTTACACCATCCATTTTTACTAAAATCTTCATTAGAGTTCTAATCGAGCAGCTGACCAAGATAACACAGGACTGATAACGTTACTGTAAGCAATGAAAATCAACTCTCCAACAAATAAACACTATAAAATTGTGTTTCTTTTTTTAATCTATCTTTTTTTGAAGAATTATTTCCACCAGAACTGCTTCTACATGCAAGTTCAGAATAAAGAATATCCTAAATCATCGTTAAAGATCAGGGCTTTTGGGCGCATCAACTTATATGAAAATTAGTGCTGATATTTCTACAGGGGTTTTCACTTGTTCTTATATGGTCTTCATAAGTGGTAAAGTAGGAAATTATTCCAGTGAAAAAAAAATCAACTCACTTCCCCGAAATCTCCAGCTGAATATTGACAAATAAATTATATTAAGAGATATAACATGTTTTTACTAATATCTCTTCTTAAAAAAAATTACATTAGTTTTTTTTTTCAAGCATACATACATAAATAAGCATCAGCACTTAAACAATTAGTTCCTAAGTAATTCTATTGCAAAAATATGTTAAGAAAGTAGCCAATTTTTATTTTATTTTTAGCTTCGGATTGAATGGAGAAGAATGCTTACTAAGGACAATATGTGAAGCCAGCAGATACCCACTTCACCATAATGGTGTGGTAGGCCAGGTTTTACATGTCCTCTTAACGTATGTATATTTTTTAAAGATAACTAATTTCCTCTATTTTACCTTGTTTACTTTGCATTAAATGCCTGCAGTTCATAAGTTTTGTTATTTTGTTTGTCATGGATGACCTCAGTAAATATTTTGTTCTTCATACATTTGCACTGAAGGAATTAAGGAACACCAAGAAACATTAAAATATTTTTAATACTGTTTAATTTTTAGGCCGTCAAGTTCAGAAGATGAATACCAGAAAAGAGAACAAGAAGCAGAGGAAAAAGGAAGAAGTACTGAAAATCATTGCTCTGAGTACTATAACTGCCCTATAGACTTGCTTCAATTTATTTCACATTTTACTGATTAATTTTCATTAAGCATTAATAAATTAATTTCAGTGGTCAAATGGATTTATTCCTCAGGTAAATGAAAAAACGTCTAGTTCCTTCACAACAGTAGTACTGTTGTGAAGGAACTAGACATTTTTTCATTTACCTGAAGATCTTCCTTCTCTGCCAGCAACCTCAAAGTTTTTGGATTTATTCCTCCCTATATTTATTTCTTCGGTTTACTGCATTGGAAATTCATTAAAATATTAACAAAACATCGTCATATTTTAAAATACTATGTATGCATAAACAAGCTCTAGAAATTAACTTAAAAACTTACTATTAAGACCAAGGTAGCTGTTTTTTACAACACTCGTTCCACATTGATTTTAAATTGTCAATTGAATTTTATTTTATCATACGAGGTGCCTTGAGAATGTGAAACATATAGAGCCGAAAACACTGCATGGAACATATATATTTCACGGAGTGTTTTCAGCTATTACTCCTTTCCTAAACTAGAAAAACTTTGACCTAGGTAACTCATTCTGATATTATCTGAATTACTGAGACTTAAAGTACAATACAATATTTTTTTCTTTAGCATATCAAGTTCACCAGAAATTAGAAAATTATTCCTTTTATTATTCTGACTACAACAAAAAATCTGAAAAAATAATTAGAAAAATTACATTATGAATTACATTATTCATTGAATTAGAAAGTCATAAATAAATCTACTTAAGAGTTTATTTTTAGCACTTTCCTCCGAAGGAAAGTAGCTATTGAGGTTGCACTCATGACGGAAGTTTTGAAAAATTTCTTCAAATCATTATCGATCCTACCTAGTAGACACCGAAAATGACCCCCATTAAAATTGTTATACATCTATATATATGTGTGTGTCTGTTAACATGATAGCGGCCTGAGTTTTTGTTTTTTCTTCACGAAACGTGGTATATAGCGTTCAATTAGCAAATGATTGAACGAGTTCGTTAACCACCAAAATCGGTCTACCGGGAGGGGGGTTTACCCCGGACCCAAAACACTAATTTGACCATGCCAGCCGTAGTTTTTGTTATATTTCAACGAAACTTGGTATTCGTTATGTTGATCTAAAGAGAAAAATACTTTGTAAAAATAAACTAAATCGGTTCATTATGAGGGGGGGGGGTTTACTCCTGACCCCCATAACCAATTTGCCACTGCTAACCATAATTTTTGTTACATTTTAACGAAACTCGGTATTCGTGGTGGTAATCAACAGAGAAAAATGGGTTGTAAAATAAACGAATCGGTTTATTTGGAGGGGGTTTACTCCAGACCTAAATTACTAATATACTCATACCGGTAGTAATTTCTGCTATATTGTAATGAAACGCGGTACACGTTGTGGGTATCTCATGAGAAAGAAGTGTTGTAAAAATGAAATAATTCGGTCAATTAGAAAGGAGGGTTTACTTCATACTCTGTTTCATTAGAATTAGCCCGCCAGACGTAGGTTCACAAACCTGCCGCGAGGAGCGCTATCTCCCACTAGGGGGACTGTATCCTGTTCCTGCGTCAGATCAAAAGACAAAATATGAAGTTTTTGTGTATTTATTAAGTAGTGTAGTATCATGTATAAAAATAACTCTAGAAGCAAATTATTTACAAAATTAATAATTGAACAGTTCTCATAACAAATGTAAATGAGCAGAACACTTCACGTTTTTATTTTATTTATAAAGGTTATTTAAAGCAAGTTATTCAGTAATGTAGTCTACACTACAAATATTCTGAGGAAAGTGCTTAGTTATGCAGCTCCTGTGTGACGGACTTTATTATTAATTATATTAATGACTTTCTCCTATTACTCAACTATTTTTTTTATTTGTCATGCTTTTATGCATGTATCACTTGAAAGTTTAAACAGTGAGCAATATTCTCAGAATTAGTTTTAAAGCTACATGACAGTGAACATATCAGGACCTTGGAAGAGAAAGGGCAAATCACGAATTCCGGATGTTGGAAAATCGAAGTCAAAGTTCTAGAAGCTCTTCAGGATAGCAAAGGCGAATGTTTACTTTATGGAATGCTGATTCATAAATCTGATTGAAAAAGTATGCAATTGAAATTCAATGTTTTAATTATATTTTTTACAAGGCAAACCGTCATGTTACCTACATCTTTCTGAATCAGAAATTAAAATAAAAAAAAAATACATTTTTTCTGATTTGCCCTTACTCTTCCAAGGTCCTGATATTTATAATGGACGAATGAATGAAACTATCCTCCTATGCATTTTTTATTTTTTTAAATTGGTGGTTGAAGTGATATAATGATTGACTAAAATTGATTCAACTAAAAAGACTTACAATCTATTTTAGGTAATTACATAAGAGATTTATGTACTCTCTTATGAACTCCAATTATTTACTCGTTAATACATTTAAATTATTCAGTAATTTAGTTAGTTAGATTTTTGTTAATCTTCTATCTTTTGCTAGTGGTCAACTATATTTGAGCTTAGGATAACTGGTGGAAATTTTGTTGGATATGAGTTGTCTTTATTTATTAATGACCTAATGAAATGAAGTTCATTCATCAACAAGGGAATTAAAAACTGTGAAGTACAAAGTGAAATCTGCTCGATTCTGTTCTTAAGGAAGCCTTTTAAAAGTACTCTTATTTATTGACTGAGCTTTATATCTATCTCCGTGATTAATATTTGATTCTACAGATCAGCACCATTTTCTAGTCGAACTCACAAGCTTAGGCTTGAAGTGGTCACACGTTAACACTCACAGCCACCAGACCTCCAGCTTCTTAATAAAAAGACGAGTTAGTTTTTACAAAAATTAAATGTCAATATAGAAATAAAATTCTATTTAAATTGAGAAAAATTCTATTGTTTTGAATTGAATATATAGAATATCACAACAGTGTTGAAAAAATCTGGTAGATCTTAGTGTCCTGACTAATTTTCTGAATGATTGTTCTTGTATCTGATTTATAAAAGTGGTTTCTCCGCTGGATTAGATTTTTTGCTGACTAACTTGTAATTTTTTCTGATTTTTCTCCCCAACTGATGTTCTGCCTGGCTGATATTTTTCATGACCTGTTGTACTTATTTTAAATGCATTGGCATAGTGTTTTGAAGTTGTAAGTTTATTATTATTATCTTTAATTTTTGATGTATGACTAGTACTTGTCATCTGTACTGCGGATATATTAGATGACCTTTTTCCAACTGAGCTAAATGATTCTTGCTGCGCTTTATGTTTTCGTGGAGTGTTTACTCCTGGATGATGGCTTGATTTATTTTTATCTGGCGTGGCTGCATTTTGATAATTTTCATTAACTGGAAAACTTTTATTATCAATGAATTCTATTCTTTTTTTCCACATGTTTGCTTCTATCTGCTTTGAACGTTCAAATTCTTTCCATTCATCAATATTACGGGGCTTCTTTTCCAAATTGTCATCTGAGCTTTTGTTCCTCTGATTTTGTTTATCAACGCTGTTAGGCAGCTGAAAGGATTTTATATCTTCTGTAGACTTCAATTGTCCTCTAAAAGAAACAAAACAAACCAGACAACTATAACAGTAAAAGAGAAATGAGCATAAAATGTGAAAGATATAAAAAAAATTAATTTCGTTTATAGCCTGCTCCTCAAATTCGGAAACATAAATATGCTTTAGGTCCTCCACCCAACAGTATGTAACATACTGTATAACATACAGTCTTCTATTTCGTACATGGCCACCACGCATGCACGAAAGCCAACAGAAACTTTTTTTAAACTTTTTTTTTTCAGTTTAGTCATTGCTAAAACATATTTATGCTAAAATATGGTAGTTAATGTAAAAAAAAGTAATCCAACAAAGACATTGGCTTGTCATAAAACAGTTTGCATCTCTTGCGAGAGAAACCCAAGGGCCCATGAAACAACACACCAGAATAGGAAAAAAGTACTTTAACCATGACCTGCTTTACTAAGCAAATTCCTCAACAAGGTGGTTTATTTATGCAACATTCCTGAAGAAAGTTCTTTAAATAACCGATATAAATACACAACAAATTTTGTTCTTTTTTTTCACGAAATAACAAATAATGGCTGGTGTAGGCAAAGTAATAATCTGGATTCGGAGCATACCCTCCCTCCAGCTGGACAAATTTAGTTTATCTTTACAACACACCTTTCTCTGTAGATGATCACTAAGCATGACAAGTATTTTTTTTTTTTTTTTTTTTTTTTTTTTTTTTTTTTTTTTTTTTTTTTTTTTTTACGGCGCATCTACATCTAGGTCATTAGCGCCGACATCCAGGGTGTAGCGAGGAATTTTACCAGCGAGCCGTGGGATGATAAAATTCCTGCCGGAGGTTGGGAATCGAACCCACCATCTCCCGCTTATGAATCCAAGGCGCTAGCCATTAGACCACAGGAGACCCCATGACAAGTATTGTTGCGAAATAACATCAACTTTTAACCTTCAAAAGCATATATATATCTAAATTAACGAGGGTCACTTTCGGTATCTAGGGGGTAGGAATGATAATGATTTTAAGACATTTTCAAAAATTCTATCATGAGTGCAGCTACGAATCATGAAATAGCTACGATCATTTGGAAAAGTCTAAAAGTAGCCATATTAGGCATACAATTCTCAAGTTAATCAGAGACAGGTTGTGGTACATTCAGCAGCCAATGAATCAAAAATGGAAAAATTAGGCTTAGTTTTTCAATTATTTTTACAATATTGGTTCAGTTCTTTAAAAATTGCTTAATATAAAAATTTAACTATAAAATGGAAAAAAATGCTAGATGATGCAGATTTTTAAATATCATATTTAGCTTCAGCATCCTAAAAAACATAAGAATAAGGTATTTTCAGTAAAAAAAAAAGTTCATTCTTGGCCTGTGTAGCTTTTAAATAAAAACAATATAGGTTAAAAATATATTTATCAGACATTTGACATACTTATTAGATGTTTGGAGAAGCCATGATTCCAATTCACCACGTGATGATTCCTTTGTTATTAAAGCCTTTTTCTTGTCATCTGATTTTAGGGCTTCTACCATAATCTTTTTACCACCTTCTCCACGTAGGGAAAAACGCTGGTAATAAAAACATAAAATAAAGTAGCATTTATTAGTTTCAGATGAACTTAAAATATAATATTCACTTTTTGTGTTGTATTTTTATTTCTAATAAAAATATATTCAAAGCCATCAAATAAGTATTGCTGTCCATGTCAGCTTTCAGCAAAAATTGCAAATAACCGAGAAGAGATTTTTGTGTAAGTATTAAACAAACATTAGGTGTTGTTTAATTTGATGCTAAATAATATGTAATCATTATTCTTATTGATTCTTTATACCAATAAGTAATCGCAAGACTTTTTGGAAGTTGACTTAGCATATGCCTGAGAATTTGAATTTAACCTCAACTGTCATGGTATGCCTACTGTCACAGATTCTACGACTCCATAACCTTTCTATGTGTTAATATTAAAGTTTGTTGGGATTACTGATTTAGTAAACCAAAGATCCTCGCTAAAAAGGTTCTGTTTGGTTTGGGTGAATATTTCAATGAATCATCTTGAGTGGGGTGAGGGGAATTTTTGCAACAGCTTCTCTTTTGAATGCAGTGCAGCTCTTAAGATTTGCTTCTTCAGACCTTATAGTTGTTCAGTAGTCCAGGCACATATTTGATACCCATTCTTTTCTCCCTAGTATTCTAGGTTAAATATGCCAAACTAAACTCAAGACAGCTCTGCAATTTCTTTGATTGTCTGTTAGCGATCTAGGATGATTGAGCAAGTATATGCTCAACAATTTTAATGGTGGCATGGAAGGGTGACCAGAGCGAACTTTGTCAGCAATTGGCATTTCAATTCTTTTAAATTAAGAGTACACCTCAAAAAGAATTTTCCTAATGGCGCTATCATTATAGACCTTGTTTAACATTTTAAGAGTTTCTATGCCAGTTTTTTTTTTAGGAAGAAGCAAAACATCATGATGAGAGTTCATACAAACCAAATAGAACCTTCTCTAACCACAACACTTAGCTTTGTTTTTAAAATTATATTGATATTAGCTTGAAAGCTTTAGTATTACAAATATCACCTTCAAACCAAATGCCATTTGTTTTCATAGGAGTGGAGTATACTATTGCATAGAAGATTATTTATTTAAATGTTAACGTCCATTATAATTAACTCAGCATGTTAGGATGGGTTATCTATAGGTCACCACCCTTTTCTAGCAAGGATAGGGCTGATGTATTTTCTTTTTTCCAAAGATAAGCCACTGCCCCTAGTGGCCCCCACAACCCTTAGCATGAGTGGATAGAAGATTAAAAATGTTTTTGAATGGTCCTTTATCCAATAACATATGATGGTTAACCCTTTCTATACTAAGAGAGACGCACTGTGAATGATTCTCGGGTGCTGAGTACTCACACCCAGCCTCGGGCCCACTGTATAGGATACTTTTGCCTCATCTCCCCTTGACTTTGAGTGATCTCCTCTACAAAATTAAAACTCGTATTTTATAATTTTGATTTTTGTTTTTTTACTATCATTATACATTTAAATTTATCTTGAATTACTATAGATTTTGAATTATTTTTAATTTAAATAACTTTGTTTTAAAAAAAAGTTATAAAATTACGTAAAGAAATATATTTATATTGTAAAAACAATTTTTGTATAAAAAAAAAAAAAACAAAAGTTTTTCTGTTAACATTTGTCCTATATGAATAATAAACAAGTATAATCAAGAGGGTAACGAGTTTTAATTTGCTTAAATAGCTCACATGGCCAAAAATGTCATTCAAATATCCTCTACTGACGAGCAGGAATATATGAAGTATGCTACGGTAACACGAGGCAGCTCTATAGTCGATAAATGAGAAGAAAAAGAAGGTGAGAAATATGAGGAGCTCTCGATAGCTGGAACGACCATTGGTACATGTGGCCTTTCGTTCCTCCACACAGGTCAACTGTTTACTTCCAAGTGGAAGTTGACTTCCACACAAGTCAACGGTTCACAGGGCTCAGCCATTCATTGACTGCTGGATAGAGAATGGGGTAAAAGAAAAATCAATTAAGAACATGCACATATACATCTGATATCTGATTGAAAGCTTCATTAAATTAAATTAATATCGCACTAGTATTTCCAAATTGACACAACTCAAAATAAAACTCAACTGAAAATGTGTCATTCATGCCTATGTAGGGGGAATAGCATTAAGACAGGAAGAGTGACAAAAGTGCCCTGAAGAAAGGTACATACTGTTTTGATGGTTGATTAAGAAATACTCATAACTGAAAAAACACTGTTTTTTGAGTTGCGTCACTTTAGAAATACTAGTTCGATATGCTAAAAAAACTGTTTTGTTTACCTGACCAGTTCTTCTAAAGGGCAGGCTTATTTTATCATAGTCCTTGGCTAATCTTTCAATGAATATATTTTCTCTGTCTTCATCCTCACTGGCAAGTTCCTCTAACTGTGAATAACAAAATATAACCTTGATTTCCATGATTTTTTTGTTAAGTGTCATGTAAGTCTGAGGGAGAGAGAGAGATGTAAAATGCTTTAAGCTTGAAAAGGACTAATCTCTTTCAATAACAATTTACCACAAATAGTTCAAGAAGAAGAGGAGAACTTGATAACATAATAATAATATAATTTTATTATACCCTTTTTTTCCGAGCCTGCTTAATAGAAAATAAGCAAGATTCATTATTGAGTACACTAATCTAATACTTAACCCTCATCCCACAAGGTGTTTTTCAGTGCACATACCTCAAGGCGGTGTCGGATACGACACCTAGTAAAAAAAATTACTTAATTTTCCAAATAACTATATTTATTGGGTTGAAATGAATAAAAGTTAAATAAAATAAAGGCATATTTATTATAAATATATTTATAATTTATTACAAAAATTAAAAAAAAATATTTCCACAAAATAATATGCATTTTTTTTTTTTTTTTTTCTGTGTGGCAGGATGGACATACTACTCTTTAATGTTCACCATAAATACTTTCATTGCACTGATGACATTTTTGGTTTCCCCTCCTGTTCTTTTTCCGTACATAGAAGGACATTTTTTAAGTCTTTCTGAAGGAGTTGGTGATGAAGGTGTGTTCGCTAGGTGTACCTAGTATGCTGCAGATTTCACGTTGGAGTGTTTTTGGAATGAGAAGATTTTTCAATCTTTCATTCATGTAAGGTGTAACTAAAGGGAAAGTAAGTCTTCAAAAAGACTTCGGTTTCACTACGCGTTTCGTCACTTTGAAATTCTTCATCAGTTCCTTCAACCTCTTACAAGGCCAGTTCTTGTAGAATTTCTTCATCGGTAACCGACAGACGATAACTTACCATATTAACGTGTAATATTCAACAACGGTACAATGGTAAATAGTCATTGAATAACTCCTTGAGCTCTACCTACATGATGAAAAAGTTGTCACGTACACCACAAGGCGGTGTCGTATCCGACACTGAAACTAAGTTTTCCACAGATGTACAACAATTACGAGAATGAATAAAGGTGAATGACTTATTTTTACAATTTGTTGCCTAGAGGAATACTAATAGATAGGGTAATTCTCAGTTACAACCCTCAACCTATGCCCAGATAATCATTGTTTTATTCGACACATACTTGTGGTAGGAGGGTTAAGGGAACACAGTTTATTGAAACTATCCCACCAGTTATAAAAAGCCATCAGAAGAAAATTCTATAACCAAGAATGCACAAATTAAACAGTTTGTCCATCTCTTTCTGATAAAACAAATATTAAAATGAAAGTGGTGGTGGTGGCTTTTCTTTCGAAAGAAGAAAAGGCATCACCCCTATCCTGACTAGAAAAGGGTGGTAACCTATAGATAACCCGTCCTAAAATTCGTAGTTAATAATAAATGGACGGTAAAATTAAAATAAAATAAAATGAAAGTGGCATATTTTTTTTTTTTTTTTTTGCTTTGTAATTTCCCTTTCCAAAGGTGAATACAATTTTACTTTTAAGTTAAAGTTTATTTTAATTCTCACAGGTATGTCTTCATTTGTTGGAGAGATTACTTTTCTGGCTTGAATATTTTGCAGTGATCTTGTAGCTGCTTTGCCAGTAATTAACTCTATCCATCGAGCCATCTGTCTAGCCTTCACCTCAACTTGCTGCAAAAAGATTCATTCTAAGTTAACAAAGGTAGATACTGTCGGGATTTGATTGTGTGATACCTTAATAAAACTATATTTTTCATAAGACAATGTGTTTTATTTTTGCTGTCATTCAGGCTTGAAATTCAAGCCTTCATCAGGTTGATGAGAAGAAGGAAAAATATGGTGCAATCATTTCTCTACTTTGCAATCTCAATGATAAATATAAAAGATAGGATTTGTATATATCGCACTAGTATTTCTAAAGTAACACAACTCAAAAATGAATTCAATCAATAATTTTTCAGTTATGACTATGAAAGAAATGGTAAATATCTCTTTATCAACCATCAAAACTGAATGTACCTAGCTACAGTGCTTGTACACCAGAGGGCACTTGTGTCACTCTTCTTGTCTTAATGCTATGCCCCCTCCATAGGCAAGAGTGACACATTTTCAGTCGAGTTTTATTTTGAGTTGTGTCACTTTAGAAATACTAGTGCAATATGTACTTTGTGTTTTTTGTTGTTGTTGTATATGAGTAGGTTGATAAGTTGTCCACAGAGCATTGAGAATGAGGCATTACCTCAAAAGGCCTAAGCTCTAATAAATGTTTTTGAAGTAGAGGTTGGTGACCATTATTTTAACCTTATTAAAGAGTTTTTTTTTTTGTTTTTTTTTTTTTTATTCTAATCAATTTGATTTACTCAAAGAAGATTGAATGTTTCAAATTTAACTGAATAAAAATGGCCTTAAAATTGAAAATCTTGATTTAACAGGTAATAGCAAATAGTTGACTACTTACTAGGTAATCCAGATTAGTGTCCAATGCTTTAAGCTTCTTGCGGAGTTTTCGTACTAAGACTTTATAAAGAGGAGAGGTGGAATCGTTTGGCCTTGGGATTTCTGTTTCAACCATCATCTTCATCACATGATCCATGATGGACTGTTCTGCTAGATAAGTACTGGCATTCTGAATAGACAAATATCATCTTAAGAGTAATGGACAACTGATGATCTAAATAAATACATTTTGGCTGTAGGTTGTATAGAATGAAATCATGGTGATTTTCTGTTTCATATATCAAATCCGTCCTTAAATAAATGTATGCCTATCTGCATATCCAACAAAATGTTGTTGACTATAGGCTTAGCCAAGGCTAATGGTAGTCCTTTGAAATGGTATCAGTACTGCAAAGTGTCAACAGAAAACAGGGACCTAAGTTATGAATGATTGAGTAATTTGAAATGACAAACAGAGGTTGCGTGGGAGCAGTAGACCGTGGTGGCAAGGGAGGAATACATCCTAGCCTTTATTATCTAGTCAGCTCAGTCTACTAAACCCATTGATTATAATTTGCCTACCCTCTCTAGGAGTACCATAAAATTGATAGATATATAAAGAAGATAAAAAAACATAAAAATTGTCATTTCTGATTCTTGAATAAGTTGGTGAGAGCATACAATTTTTTAAATTGGATCCTCTGACTTATGTGCTTAAGAATAATGTTTTTAAATGACTCTTAATAAGGGTTTATGAGTTTTCTGTTTTCTCTTGTTTTCTTTATATTAGCCTCTACCAATGGTACCACAGCTAGTTAGAAATAAAATAATAACTCTTTAAAAAAGAAAAAAAAAAACAATTTATGAACTTTTTAAGTCATAAATATATATATATTTCAATGTGTAAAGTTTTTGTAACTATAGAAATTGTGAGTGATTTCTCACTGATATCCCATCTAAATTAAAATTCTGAAAGTCTCCAAGCATCAACAAATCAATTCAAAACTTAAAATATATCATAGGCATGCCTCAGGGCACTTGGCTAGAATTTTCCTTTATAGATACAATTGTATATTATTATGAAGTGAAAACCTACTGAAATGTGAGACTTTGATAGGTACTTATTTCCTTTGAATATTTCAATAAAGAGGTAAAACAATTTTGACAGAGTGACCTTCTTAAATAAAATAATTATCTACAAATTTATTTACATAAACTATGTAATCTATAAAATCTCATTCTTAAGATTACTTACTTTGGACAATATCCTTGGGTTGAAGGAAGAGTGTGTCTGAAAAAAAGAACGTTATGAAATGTTTTAGGAACAAAACTAAATATTTTATACAACAGTAACAACTTTTATAAATTATTATTTTCGTATATTATATTTGAATATTTATTTTCCATTTAACATTAACTTTCATCATCCTGAACACTAAATTAGTAATATGGATCATTACTTCTGTAAAGCCACAAAACCAATTGGTATCAAATAAGAAATTCAACTTTTAGTTTATTTGATAAGATACATTTACTTTGCAAATCCATTTAAAAAAAATTGGGTATATGTATAACAAAAAAGATTATAAGAACACAGTTGCGGAGCCACCTTCAAATATGTCAGCAAGTTCAAATAGAGTAGTTGGAGGGAATAAGGCCTGGCCAACTAACAATAATATTAAAAAAATATTAATATTAAAACATTAAAATAATAAGAAATATAATATAAAAAACAACAAATACAATATTAAAAAAAACATTAAAACTGTTTTAATATTATAGTTCGTTGGGCGTGGCCTAAATTGCCAGTCAGTAAAAATCGCGCGAAAATGTCCACAAAGTTCGCGCCTGCGCAATAGAATTATTCAGTCTGAAAAACTATTATCGCCAGAAAGACTGACCATTCTTTTCTTTCCAGTAGGTATTTAAATTTGTTTAACCTTAAAATGTTAAAATTTGTTGGTAACTCGTCTGTGTTATTTGCAAGCACACGTTTTAGCAAGAAGGTTAGTTTACGCAAAACTACTCTACGCATTGAAGACCCAATTTGTGTATAGGTATATAGGGCACTCCGAGCTTACTAATCCAGTAATTATTATAATTTTGAGATAATGGAGGCTAATGTTTATTAGTAGTTGATGCATCCTAAAGTAATTTAGAGGTTTATTTTGTTCAAGTATGAAGACTAACTGAAATAAAGGCTATAACTTAAATAATGGACAAGGACAATACATAAGGTGGCCATTACATTTTAAATTAAATCATATATACGATTGTTCACATATAAAAGTAATTTTAGAAGTGAATGTTGCGTTATGTCTGAAGCCTTATTAGTTCTAAGATTTTCTCATGAATCTTCTCAAAAAAACTCTATTCTTCACGTCGTGTAAAGAATTAAGGAGTATTTTTGGAATAGCGGAAAGATTATCATTTAAAATAAATATGAAAAAGTCCAAAACGCAAGAATGGCGTCATCTTCTCTTATTCCTAGTGTCATTTGAAAACGGGTTTATATAGAAAATAATTTGTGTGGGGGGGGGGGGTAATGGAATACTAACAATCTAGAACTTGGAATTGTTAGCCTCTAAACGCTATTACACACACAAAAAAACAAAACATATTTTTTCTTATCTAAGTGATCTTATTTAATTTATTTTTAAGGTTTTTACCGATTAAATCAAAATTTCGGAGGGGGAGGCTGCAGCCTCCCTTATATTCGTCCATATTTGGAAAGCTTAGAATAGAAACAGTTAGTGTTTGTGTTAACCTTTCATGAAAAAAGTCCGACTCGCAGGAACTGCGTCATCTTAGCGCGGTTCCATTCATATCCCTAGTGTTATTTTGTAGACTTAGAATAGAAACAGTTATTACTTTGTTTGGATCATTCCTAATGTAAACAAATATGAAAAAAAAAAACAAAAAAAAAACATGATTTTCGGCTAGGGATGAAACTATCCTAAGCAGAAATTACTTTTTCTGCCGTCCCAAGTTTCGGTCTACGAAGACTCTTCTACGAATATATTTCTAATTTACTTAACTTGCAGTGCAAACATATCCATTTTACTTTTAAATGCAATTAAACAAAATAAAATTGTACATGAAAATGAGAAAGTAGTGTCATTTTTTATTGAACTACGGCCACATTCAACCACAAAATATAATTATATTTCTAGTATAGAATTTGGCTGCATGACTTCCTACAGGTAAAGGTAACTGTCAGCTGTCCTAGAATGCTTGATGAGAACAATGAATCTTGATTTATGAAGTGCAATAAAAGCCTACCTGAACCGGCCTACTACCTCGACCCGGACTGACTCTACACAGAGAATATTTACGTTTTCAGTTCTGTTACAGGTTCAAAGAATTTGTATTTATTCCCCTGTTTTATTGAGAAATACATCCTCCTCCTAGAAGCAATAACAAAATAACAAGAAATAAAAACAGATAAAAAGAACCGTATAAATAAACGAAATCAATTATCGTTTATCAAACTTATAAGTTATATGTACTTATTTCTCCGTTTGACATCGCCTATTCAAAACTTTCTTTAGAACCTGTTTTCTAGAGCATTTAGTAAGCTTTCGAATGGAAACCATCCGTTTACCAAGATTCTCAACCGTTTTCGAGATATTAAGGAAAGTATACGAAGTTTCCAAAGCTTTTCATCTCTATTAATAAATTATTTTAATTTAACCCTTCCTTAACTCCAAACGTAAGTAAATTTTCAGCATACTAGTTTTGATGAAATTAGAACATGTAGAAAATGTTTCAACTGAATCCCATAATTCGAAGTACCAAAATCAAAGACAAAAAGAACCGTTCGAATAAACGAAATCAATTACTTCAAAGTTTAAGCACTTATTTATCCGATTGACATCGCTTATTCAAAACTTTCTTTAGAACCTTTTTTGTAGATCATTTAGTAAGCTTTCGAATGGTAACCTTTCGCTTCCCAAGATTGTCAACGGTTTTCGAGATACTAACGAAAGTATAAAAGGTTACCAAAACTTTTCTTGTCTGTTAATATAATATTTTATTCTAACCCTTCCTTTACTCCAAACGTAACTAAAATTTCAACATATTAGTGTTGATACAATTCGAACATGCAGAAAATGTTTCAACTGAATCCCATAATTCTAAGTACCAAAATCAAAGACAAAAGTCCGACTCGCTGGAACTGCGTCATCTTAGCGCGGTTCCAGTTTTTTTTTTTTTTTTTTTTTTTTTACGGCACATCTACATCTAGGTCATTAGCGCCGACATCCAGGGTGTAGCGAGGAATTTCACCAGCGAGCCGTGGGATGATAAAATTCCTGCCGGAGGTTGGGAATCGAACCCACCATCTCCCGCTTATGAATCCAAGGCGCTAGCCATTAGACCACGGGAGACCCCGGTTCCTGTTCATATCCCTATTCTCATTTGAAAAGCATAGAATAGAAACAGATAATATTTTCCTCGGCCTTTGTTCAAAGGGTTTTATGGCTATACCTGGGCTCAGGTCCGCAAGACCCTAGAATCCTCTTCTACCGATACTTCATTTCATACGTTTCAATGAATTGGAAAATATCAAATATTTTCACACATTCCTGTGTTCTTTTACTATAGTAATAATTCTACAGATAAAATCAATTAAAAAATAAAATAAAAAAACCAACAGCATAAAGGCAATTGAAAATATTCAAAAGACGTCAACGAATCTTTTTCTCTTGGCAAGCTATATTTCTAACAATGAATTGTTTTTCTTATTTTGCCTAATCTGTTTTATTGTAAAATACATTATCCAACTATAAGCAATTAAAAAATAACAAGGAATA
Organism: Gonocerus acuteangulatus; assembly: GCA_946811695.1. NCBI lineage: Eukaryota > Metazoa > Arthropoda > Insecta > Hemiptera > Coreidae > Gonocerus > Gonocerus acuteangulatus. The sequence goes on from OX328125.1 coordinate 74,999,723, forward strand.
AAAACAGACAAAAAGAACAGTTCGAATAAGCAAAATCAATTACTTTAATGTTTTAAGCACTTATTTCTCCGATTGACATCGCCTAATCAAAACTTTCATCAAAACCTGTTTTCTAGAGCATTTAGTAAGCTTTCTAATGGTATTCTTTCGTTTACCAAGATTCTCAACCTTTTTCGAGATATTAAGGAAAATATACAAAGTTACCAAAACTTTTTAAGTCTGTTAATAAAATATTTTATTCTAACCCTTCCTTAACTCCAAACGTAACCAAAATTTCAACATATTAGTTTTGATGAAAGTAGAACATGCAGAAAATGTTTCAACTGAATCCCATGATTCTAAGTACCCAAACCAAAAACGGAATTCAAAAAATATTTTTCCAATTTTCTCGAAAACGGTTAAAGCTATCGCCTTGAAAATGGTTTCATTCGTTTTCCTAGCCCAAGAAGCCTATAAAACGAGTACTTACAAGCTTATGAACTCAAAAACGTAAGCGTTACGATTTTTTTTGCGCGAATTTCGCCCCAAACGCCATCTTCCAGTGGGCGGATTCTGCTGGCTAACGAACTTGACCTTTCAAATTAGACGACGGATTTTTGTACCAAATTTCATCACAATCGGACCATTCGTCTTCTACCTAGAGAGCGAACAGACAAATATATATATATATATATATATATATATATAAATATATATATATATATATATACAAATTTGAACCACCGTTATTTTCGGTCTCTAGGGGTTCTGAAACGCGAAATTTTCTAGTCGGCACTTCCGGATTGTTTCATTGTATCAACTTTATAAGCGGGGTTCCTCCCTATGGGAGAGGGAGGAACCGCGCTAAAAAGAACAGTTCGAATAAGCGAAATCAATTACTTTAAAGTTTTAAGCACTTATTTCTCCGATTGACATCGCCTAATCAAAAATTTCATCAGAACCATTTTTGAAGAGCATTAAGTGAGCTTTCTAATGGTCATCTTCCGTTTCCCAAGATTCTCAACCATTTTCGAGATATTAAGGAAAGTATACAAAGTTACCAAAACTTTTTATGTCTGTTAATAAAATATTTTATTCTAACCCTGCCTAAACTCCAAACGTAACAAAAATGTCAACATATTAGTTTTAATGAAAGTAGAACATGCAGAAAATGTTTCAACTGAATCCCATGATTCTAAGTACCCAAACCAAAAACGGTATTCAAAAACTATTTTTCCAATTTTCTCGAAAACGGTTAAAGCTATCGCCTTGAAAATGGTTTCATTCGTTTTCCTAGCCCAAGAAGCCTATAAAACGAGTACTTACAAGCCTATGAACTCAAAAACGTAAGCGTTACGATTTTTTTGCGCGAATTTCGCCCCAAACGCCATCTTCCAGTGGGCGGATTCTGCTGGCTAACGAACTTGACCTTTCAAATTAGACGACGGATTTTTGTACCAAATTTCATCACAATCGGACCATTCGTCTTCTACCTAGAGAGCGAACAGACAAATATATATATATATATATATATATATATATATATATATATAAATATATACATATATATATATATATATATAAATATATACATATATATATATATATATATATATATATATATATATATATATATATATATACAAATTTTAACCACCGTTATTTTCGGTTTCTAGGGGTTCTGAAACGCGAAATTGTCTAGTCGGCACTTCCGGATTGTTTCATTGTATCAACCTTATAAGCGGGGTTCCTCCCTATGGGGGAGGGAGGAACCGCGCTAAAATGAAATCTCGAATCGAAGCAAGATCTTAGGAAGGGGAACCTGACAGTGGGTGGTGTGATTAAAACGGAGTTGATGCTACCACTTAAATATTTTGAAGTTGTAACTACCTTTAGTGTGATTAAACCGGTCCTACAACTACCCCCTGTAGATATATCTCGGTTTTCCCGGAGAGGTAGTTACAACTTCATTCTTGGTGTGATAAAAGAGAGGCTACAACTACCTAGGTGTAGTTACATCTTCGTTTTCTTGAAGTCTAAGGAAGAGCAGACTTTACTTTTGTCAGCTATTCTTCAAGATTAGGATTTTTATTATTACTTTGGTTCAGGGGCGTATATAGGAAATAATTTCGGGCAAACAGGGGGTTTGGGGAACAAAAAAAACAATTTTTTAACCGATGAAATCAAATTAAATGTCGGGGTGGGGGCTTTTCTATACGCCCATGCTTTGGATTATTATTTTTTATAATTTAATTTACACTATGATCTTAGCAAATAGGCCGAGAAGCGTCGCCCTTTCTCTCTCTCTCTCTCTCTCTCTCTCTCTCTCTCTCTCTCTCTCTCTCTCTCTCTCTCTCTCTCTCTCTCTCTCTCTCTTCTCTCTCTCTCTCTCTCTCTCTCTTTTTTTAATCATGATTTATATCGATCCATCATATTAAGATTTATTATTATTATTTAATGATAAAATTATTATTATTAAAATTATGATTAATAATATCAGGATTTATATAATCTGTAAATATATTGCATCACCTGTATAATGCATTTATATGCACAATTTGTATAAGGTATTTTTTATCATATCAATAGATAGTTTTTTTTTTCTTTTTTTTTTTTTTTTGGGTGCATCTATTGCAGAGGTCATTAGCACTAGATAGTTTGTTATAGAATAAATCGCCAACATCTGCAAAACTCTCAATAAATATATAATTTAATTTATGGAAAGAAGAAGGATTTCAAAGAAAATCACAAGGTTGTAAGAGTACAATAATCTCCAGTTTGTCTGTCGATTTCTCTACAAATGTCATTTATTTTTTTTATTTTATTTATTTTAATTTTAACGTCCATTTATTATTAATTACGAATATTAATTTTTTTTTTAATTCAGTTTTAATTTTCTATGCATTTTACCAATAAAACAAGGGTTTCTGCCACCACACTCCCAAACTAATCTCTGTCAAAAGATTTATTTATACGTACTTCCAGAATTGATATGTGCCTAGCAGAGATTGGCAAGGAAGAGTACTAATGAAAACAGGAATTGAAACCTGTATGGATAGGAAAGGGTTGACAGGTTCCAACATGAAAGGTAGATACTACTACAGGGTAGTTGTATCTACCCCTAGTTGTAGCTTCAGTATTTCCAGCTACCACTCCATCTAGGGTAGTTGTGACTACGGAGTGGTAGCCTTTCTTTAATCACATCGATCTGAGTCATGGGCGTATATAGAAAATAATTTCGGAGGGGGCTGGGAAAATTTCGGGGGGGGGCTGAGACCATTTCCGGTGTATGGAATACTAACAATTTAGACCTTGGAAGAGTTTTAGCAAACTTAAACGCTATTACACCCAAAATAGAATATGTTTTATGAACTAAATGATCTTATTACATTTATTTTTAAGGTTTTTATGAAATTTTTACCGATCATATCAAAATTTCGGGGGGGGGGGGGGCTGCAGCCCTATATATACGCCGCCTTATGTACGCCTATGATCTGAGTTGAAGCTAAAACTACACCGTAGTGTCTACTAGCAGTTCAGTCAACGAATGCTTGAAAGCAGCTATAGGTGGAAATTTTTGGAACACAATTTTTGACATCGTAACATTGTTTGGGCTGGATAGGAGGTAAAAATATCAAAAATCCTAGCCCATAGCCTTTGTGCCGGGGGTAAGGGGGGTTTAGAAGGCCCCATTTTTCGGGTTTTCACTTATATCTCGGAAACTGTGGGTCCTAGCGACATGACCATTTTATAACAAATGAATGCTGATTAAATTTGCTACAGGTTCTATTTAATAAAGTTTTTCGAGAGATCTTTAGTTTTCGAAATATCAGCTCTTGAATGTCTTGTCATTTTGGGAAAAAACACACTTTTTGCTCTTTTTGGCCGGATAAATCTTTAACAATAAACCCCAAAAATAAATGCCGTTTATAGGGTTGTAGAGCATTACATTCTCTTCAAGAATGTATATAACTTTACTATTTTATATATTTTTCCTCAAACGTGAAAACAGTTTTAATGTTTATCGTGATATCTGGCGAGAATTGACCAATGAACCTTGCAATTTCTCACCATTTCCAGTCAATGTATAGTCCAAAATATGCCCCATTGTGTAAATATAGTGAGTACATACGTCCAGTACTCACTATATATATAATATAGCAGAAAATATATAGTTTTGGGCCTAATGACTAGTTATTCAAACTCAATTAGATAAGATCTTGTCCATGGTTTTGCTAAGACCATGTGAGTGCGTATATAACATTTGAAAGAAAATACATAAAATAGTAAAGTAATATATATTATTGTAGCGAATGGAATGATCTACAACCCTATAGCCGACTTTTATTTTTTGGGTTCATCGTTGAAGAGATATCCGGTCGAGAATATAAAAAAGTGTGTTTTTTCTCAAAATGACAGACTTTCAAGAGCGGATATTTCGAAAACTAAAGATATCTCGAAAAACCTTATGAAATAGAACTTGTAGGAAATTGAATCAGTTATCATTTGTTATAGAATGGTCATGTTGCTAGGACCCACGGTTTCCGAGTTATAAATTAAAACCCGAAAAGTAGGGCCTTCTAAACCCCCCCCCTCCCCCCGGCTCAAAGGCTACGGGCGAGGACTTTTGATACGTTGACCTCCTAACTAGCCGAAACAAAGTTATGAAGTCAAAAATTGTGTTCCAAATATTTCCATCCATAAATCTTAGTTATCTGGACTATAAGTCGCTAAATTTCAGATTTCACGATGAACACTGAAATTATTTTTACGTTTGAAAGAAAATACATAAAATAGCAAAGTAATATATATTATTAAAGGGAATGCAATACTCTACAACCCTATAACCGTTATTTATTTTTTGGGCTCATCGTTGAAGAGTTATCCCGTGAAAAAGGGGAAAAAATATGCACCGAAAGTGTTTTTCCCCAAAATGACCGACTTTTAAAAGCGGATATTTCGAAACCTAATGATATATCGAAAAACTTTATAGAATAAAACTTGTAGGAAATTTAATCAGCTTTCATTTGTTATAGAATAGTCATGTCGCTAGGACGCAGGGTTTCCGAGATATAAGTGAAAACCCGAAAAATGGGACCTTCTAAACCCCCCCTCCGCCCCGGCACAAAGGCTACGGGCGAGGACTTTTGATATGTTCACCTCCTACTTAGCCCAAATTAAGTTACGAAGTCAAAAATTGTGTTCCAAAAATTTCCATCTATAACTGTTCGTTGACTGGACTGTAGGTAGACACTTCGTTTTTATCACACCACCCAGTATCCTATGCGGAAATTACTCCAGATAAGCAGGGCCTCCACTTGGGGGAGGGGAGAGGGGTGCAGGGTGGCCAATGGGTAAGGGGCCCGTGGTCTCTGGGGGGGGGCATCATTTTTCTAGTATCATTAAAATTTGAAATAACAAAATTATATACCTATAAGTATTGTTCACATAATTATTTTCGAGAACAGCCAATAGATAATTTTCTAAATTCTCTAATTCTAATATATAAACTACCATTTAAATATTGCCAGTCCAAAAATTTGTAGCCCCATGTACCTTAGAATATATGTAAATTTCCACTCCAAATCGCTCAATTGCAAATGTATTTAATTTTGTTTTCAGAGAAATGTCAGTTTTAAATAATTCCAGTAATATTTTTTGGTAATGTTAATGGAGGGGGGGGGGGGGTTAAGAGGACCCCGCACCGATTTAGAACACACACACAAACATATGTATATGTATGTATATATATATATATATATATATACATACATACACACACCCACGCGCAGACACGTGAACCACGATTACTTTCGTGATCTTCGGGTTCTGAAACGTGAAATTTTGTAGCCGGCACTCCCGGATTGTGTCATGATGTCATAAGTGGGTTTCCTCCCTACGGAAGGAGGGAGATAAGGTGCTGTAAACGGCCTGAACAGTTCGGAATTAACGAATGTACCGTCGTTTGGGGTGAGTTCGGACAGGTAGTACGAGTTCGGACAACAGTGCATGGCGCAGGAAATCACGTGACCTTGTGCAAACTTTTTTATTAGGGTCATAATTGGCTTGACAAATACGATCGATATTCCATTATTCTCATATAGTTAAGCCGAAATCGCCGTGAGATCACTTTGAAGTGAGAAACGAATATTTTAATGTGAGTTGTAATTTCCTTGATTTTCGAAATGCTAGAAACAAACGTCTGTGCAGAGGCTCTGGAAGTAGTTGAACCTTAATTCTTCATATTGTATAGTAGGTTTATATGTTGTCTAATGATACATAAATAAATATCCTTATTTTGTTGGTTCAAAAGCTTTTTTTTTCTCGTTAAAGTAAAAATCTAGCACACCGTGGGGTGAGTTCGGACATGCATCAATTATACCCGTGTCCTCTTGGCTTAAAGGAAAACAGTATTTATTCCAAAGAGGCTTTGAAAAATATGATTGATGATGTCAAAACCAAGAAGAAGACTTGGAGAGAGGCAGCGGATCGATTTAGGTATTTTGTTGTACAACCAAATACCTACATGGACTTTAGATGATAAAGTTAGAGGAACGCACACCAAAAAAAATTGATGGCCAATCAAAATTCAGTTAATAAGAAAAACAAATATCAAAGGGAATTTTAACTGCAGCTGAATGGGTCTTTCCATTAACTCGATTAAGATATTCTCCAAATCGTAAAAACATATTTGGATAGGTCAGGAAAAAAATCGCAGGATTTTAAGACAACAAGCCAGACTGGAATGGTTTGACGGCTTTATGAAAAGGAATCGGCCATTAATAGAACGCCTTACACAAAGCATCAAAAGGTGTAGAGCAGAAGTTGATAAGAAAAAAGTTAAAGAATATTTTGTAAATCTAAAAAATATTATAGAAAATATTCCTCTTTGGAATATCGTCAATTATGACCGAGCTCACTCCAACTATAGTTTAAGTTAATATTTTTACAGAAATTAAAGGCTGTCCGAACTCACCCCTCACGTAGGGGTGATTTCGGACACATTTCAGCGATAAAAAATATTGAAAATTTTTGAGATATTCAAAAAACAAAACACACTATTCGATAGACGAATGTTAAGGGTTCATACATGATTTTTTTCAGATTTTTACAAAAACTCTGTCTTTTGTAATTACGAAAAAAACCTCGAAAATGTGTCCGAACTCACCCCAAACGACGGTACATATCGAAAGTAGATAAAGTCTGGTTTTACGACTTGAGGAGAAAGGCGTCAAGATACTAGAGAATATTAATTAGCTATGAAGTCATAAAGCATTTTATGACTTCACAGCTACGATCTGTTCCTCTTAAGAACCTGGAGGATTGTAGCTTTACAGTATACATATTATCACACAATGTCTATCCTGGAAATTCGTCTAAACTCAATACGAAAATTACAGTTAAGCCATTTGAGTTTTCAAATATATGTGTTTGTGTATTTCTTTATTTCTAGAGTGAATCATTTGGCGATTATCCGACTAGTATACACTGAACCGCGCAAAAGTAGGAAATCAGCTTGGTTAATGTTGTTATATGCATAAATGTAGCTGTCTACGAATTTTAGATGTATGGTTCACCAATAAATAGTAATTAGTATCAATGGAAATATAATATTTTCAATTCCACAGTGGTGTGGGCACAGTTTTATGCAATTTCATACACGGGGAATACATTCCACACCCTTTTACCTCCAACTAAACCATCTATTTGAACAGGGTTTAGCCTAAATTGTTTTTAGTTAATTATTGACAAATATGAAACACTATCTCCCTCAAAGCCGTCTCTGGTCCTAAACGAGACATAATCAGTTCTTATTGAGTTTTAAGTACCGTGTTGTTCATTCTAATGGAAATACAAATGGCTGAATCGTCGAGAATATTTACCTAAGAATTTCGCGCATTCGCGATTAGAACTATTCCGTCTAACTGAACGGGCTATAAATATCTATACGTAGGAAATTGAATGAAACCATTCGGAACAGCTAGGTTTTGTATTCTGACTACCGATACGTCGGACTGACTTCGCAAAATTTTCTTATGTTCCAATTTCATCTAAACTAAGTTATTTAAATAACGTTTGAGGGAATGGAAGGATCAGAGTAACGGCCCCTCTTAGTATATATATATATATATATATATATATATATATATATATATATATATATATATATATATGTATGTATATATATATATATAGGGATTGTTTTCTGTCTAGCAGCCTCAAAAATGGTCCAATCTAACTGAAATTTGGTAAAAAAAAAAACTTTGTCTCAAACGGAAGATCACCTTCGTTAACCTGCTTACCGGATTAGGCCTTCTAGGTTTACTTTTCTAAGATCATTTCACTTGGGAAATCAAAATAGAACCCATTTTTAACCAACGTCTAACAGAAGCGACTTTTTCTACCCCTAAAGCTTAGAACGGAAACACCCCAAGATCACTCAGTTCCTTTGAGTTGGACTTTTCTTAATGACATGATTTACACATTTTTTGGTAATTGTTCATTAACGGGGGGCCATTGTTTCTATTCTAAACATATGTAATACACAGTTCTGTTCTCTACAGGTTCAGATACTCTACATTTATAGTGTATTCCTAGGTATTTTTTATATATTCAATAAGCCTTATTAGATTACGATATCTTTTCTGGAGCGAGCCCCGACCGACTATGATTAGTTGCGTATTTATATTACCATTGCGCACAGTTGTAGTTTAAACTGCATAGTTCACAAACTTTTGAAGTATTGTAATAATGAAATTGTGGGATGTACCGACAACAGAGTTAGCCGCATGTGCTTTATTGCATGACTATGGCGTTTTACTTAAAAGTCGTTTCTCGAAATTCTATTTCGGTAACAGCGTTCGAGAGATTATGGGGCCAAATAAAGGACTTCAGTCCTCCAGAAATAAACTTATAATGTGAGTATGTTATTTCTTGTGTGTGGCTATAAGTAATGTATTTTTTCTTTTTTTCTTTTTTTTTTTTCTTTTACGGCGCATCTACTATTTGGCTATTATCGCCGGGCTATCTATAGGTTGGCAACCTTTTATAATGCCAACAGCACGTGGTCGGTCACAATGTATGTTATTGTTTGAAACAATGTTTGTTATTGTTATTCAAACAATGTATGTTATTGTTATTGTTTGAAACAATGTATGTTATTGTTTGAAAAATATTCGAAATGAAGTGGCCCCCCGTTAATAAACAAGTACCCATTTTTTTCTTACAATCTTGAAAAACCTGTCGAGTAACATTGATTGTCTCTATGTATCTCTGAATTGTCAAATTTGTCATTCACAGTTGATAGAATAATCCTATTTTAAAAGACTGTAATTTTAATACATTAGGCCATATATAAAATTAAGTCTAATTAACGCACCTTCGAAGGCATGGTTGAGCGGATTTGTCAGTGTATTTGTGCTTCTGAGGCTGTAAGAATAATTAGTGTGAGAGGTTAACGAGGGAGTAAAATGTGAATACCATGTGTTGAAAACCACCTGTTATTCATGCTGAACATTAGGCTAATTGTGAATCAAGAACCATTAAACTAAAACCAGTTAATAACAAACTCTGGAACAACAGTGGTTAGAATTTTTTGGCGAAGACGACTCAAAAAGAAATGCTAACAGAGGTTGAATAAAACATACAAAGGTCTAATTTAAACCTATTTATATCTCAAAGCAACAATGCAGGCAGAATTCGAACAATCAACTTGACATTTACGGTAAGCCAAATTCACACTGGCCACGGAAACATTATCTCTATATTTGATAGAAAATAGTAATTTGGGTCCGGAATTAAACCCCCCTCCGGATGGACTTATTTTGCTGGTCAATAAACTGTTTCAATTGTTTGCTAATAACGGATGCTCAATAAATAAATATCGTAGAAAAACGAATGAAACCATTTTTAAAGCGATCGTAGCAAGTGAAAGGCGACCATTCAAGAGCTTACTTGTCCGCAAAAAAGGTCCTGAAGTAATTTCGATGAGACGATTTCAATCAGAGAAATTAGTGCTTAAAACTTCGAAAGTTTTAGATTCGTTGCTTTGAACGGTTTTTTGCTTGATTTCCTCAGTTTTTATTGGCCTTTGTTTTTTTTTTAATTTATTTTAGCAGTAATATTAATTTGTTTGTAAAACAAGATACGTAAAATGAAAACAATTTTTGGCTGTTTGTCATAGATCTTTCCCAGCGGAAGTGGAGGAGGCCGAGAGAGAATTTTCCGGTACTGTAAGTTAGTAATACCTAAAATCTGATTTTTTCAGGATTTCATTGGAATAGGTGTTTTCATTTTTCTCAAAATATTAACTACCTATATCTACTCCAGGCTTTCCAGATGACACTAAGCATAAGAATGTTATGGAGCATACTAACTTGACGCAGTTACTGCGAATCGGACTTTTTTTGTATTAAATCACCGCTAAGTTTATTGATGATTTGTGTTGAGAGACTAGGAAGAAGAAGTTGTTAATAACGCCGAAGGAGAACAGTGCCGGCCTTCTTTGCTCTGCCGATCACGTCATCTGATTATGCTGTAAGCGTGTATAGCCATGTATTAGCAAGATACAGTCTAATGTGCAGGCTGTTTGCAGTTTGCACCGGAGCCTGGCGCCGGGTTGTGCAAGGAAGAGAGATATCGTTCCTATTTACATGTCGGATTCCATTCAAAACACAAACCAGGCCTCTCTCTTTCTCTACACCGATGAATGTCATGAGAACATCCCAGGATGCCAACTGCAGAGATCAAATCGCCTTTGGCTTGTCATTTTCATAATTTTGCGAGGAATCAAAACTCTTAGGTCTTGTTTGTAGCCCTTGAGTCTTGTTATTTTTAAGGGGTAATACTACCTTGTGCGATCAAAATCAAAGTCATTTTCTTGAATTTATATATAACAAATAAATCAATATTTTTCAATTCTTTATATCCAACGTTTTATATGGGATGTTAAAAGTATAAAAAAAAAAGGTTCAATTCTTGGAAAAAAATGGCGGCGCTGTATCTGACGAGCGGAACCCCTCTTTTTTACGGGCGATAGTCTGCAGTCGGCATTTTTTAATCTTGGACGAAAAACTAAAATTATTCCAAAGAAGAAGGTTAAATCTAATAAAGGAAGAATTTCAGCCCATAAAAAAATGGTAACAAAAAAGTTACAAGGTAGTATTACCCCTTTAAGCCAAAAACAATTTTGAAAAGTCCGACTCGCAGGAACTTCGTCATCTTAGCGCGGTTCCGTTAGTATCCCTAGTGCCACTAGTAAAGGAATAGAATCATTTATTATTGGTAGGTTTTGATCTTATGTGAAAAAAAAATCTCAAAGAGAAGATGATTTTAAGCGCCACAACAGGAAACTGATTGTATTCAAAGCGGAAGTTACCCCGCCCTCTTTCTCAACGTACGCTCTTGGAAACACTATAATAATTCTCATTTTCTTACCTACGCACATCCAGTAGAATCCTTAAACTTCTTATGTTGGCAACAAGCTTAGACTCATGTGTGACATCTAAGGACTACCCATTATGACTTTATGACAGTAATTCTCTACTATGATATTAAGACCGGGAATTCAATAAAATAAAAAATATTTTAAAACGTTTCAACCTATTTTCCTTATAATCGTTTTCCTCTCAATTACACATTCACCTCACACGATTATTTTTATTTATTACGGCAGGTTGGCGGCCGTCTAAACATCCTTGGTGGAGCATGGAATTTATTCAGCAAATCCATCCCTCAAAAAAGTCAATCTGCTAATAGGGACCTAGGGACGTCTCTCAACGAGGATAGCAGGTACGTCGAATTGTATAATATTTTTTTTTTTTTTCTGTAGTAGAAAATATCGTCCTACTGAAAGTTTAATTTAAGAACAATTTATATATATATATATATATATATATATATATATATATATATATATATATATATATAAATATGTTTGTTACATCTGCTGCTTCAAGGCCATTCTCAATGTACCATAACACATAAATAATACATACTCAATTATGTACCAAAACACATAATCACTACACGTAATATGCCAAATATGTGTTCAAAATAAATGCACTCTTCATGGGGATACTATGAAGAGAAAAAAAAAAGAAAAAAAAAAGTCCATTCTCAAACTCTATCCTTAAAATCCCTTAATTTATTTTCTCTTGTGCTAAATCAGATGTCTTGCCATATTTTCGTTGCTCTTTCCTTGGCTGGAGCCTTTTAGTCATGGTATGCCAAGTTGTCAACGTCCAGTTGTTCTTTACTTCTTGCAAGCTTCGTCTGTACGTCTACGTTTGTACTAGGTCCGATGTCTTCGTGGCCTGGTAGCAAATATAGAGTGACTATCTGGTTCTGTAATGAAATTTTCATTGAGTATCTCTGTTATTAAAGAATTGTAATGTAAGTAGTGCGCTGAGTGAGTCAGTACATGTAGTAATGGTGTTGAGATAAGTGTTAGGTATGTTGTCCAGTGCAAGTATTACTGCAGTTCGGCTTAGTAAGAGCTTGTTATTCTACGTAGTGTAAGCGGCTTGATTTGGTCTCCAACGACAGCAGCCGCTCCTACACCAGCTGTAGTTAAACGAGAATGTTTAACTCAGTCGGTGCATGCCCTTTGTCTACTTCCTCGATACCATCAGTTTTTGTCTGCTGGGGCGGGTTAAAAAACAAAACAAGGAACACACGCCACAGTTGAGCCTTACAGTCCTTCCGCAGTCCGCGAAGGAACTTTTCAAAGAATTCCACGGGCTTCGACATGCTTATTGCTCTCCAAAGAAATTAAATCCTTGAATCCAACATTATGTAGGAGAGGAATGTTAGATCTACAATCGGAAATATTAATAAAAATAAGTTGAAACTAGGCCCTGCTTCTCAGGTATTTATCTGAAGGCAAGACAGCTAAACTAGCAGGAGCGATGGAGTGTTAGGGTACGTTCATGGTGAGGATTCATTCTGCGATGCTACGATTGCTACTCCAATGAGCGCTGCCCCGATGTATTCTACATCGATGGAGGGTGTTCATGCTGACTCACCATTGCATTGGTTCTTGCTGGGAGTAAAGTAACCTTCAACAGTGAATTAGCTTTTGTTTATGAAAAAGCTCTGCTTATGTTAGTGAGAAAAAATGAGCCTTTACAATTAGTTCGCGATGTTTCTGACAAAGAAAAAGGGATTGGTTTCTTACTCGGAAAAATTAATGGAATCCTATTAATTTTAGCGAGTTGGATAGACTTGAGTCGCTTAAATTAATATAATTCTATTAATTGCGAGTTGGATTGGCTAGAGTTTTCTTATATCTTCTTGAGCGAGTGGAGCGTAGCGTAGCGAGCGGAAACGCATATCATGTATTGCTTAATAAATGTAAAAGATCCAAAAAAGAGAGAGATAAAAGGAATAAAATATGTTTGTTTACAAATATCGTTGTTTGTTATCCTTCATAACCTGCAAAACAGTCAACCTTAATGCTTAATAACTTTTTTCATAGTTGAGAGAATTGATTTTGATCATATTAACCTTTTTATTAATAAATATTACTTGACATTATCTAATATGAATTATAACCGTAGATAACGAGTCAAGTAGTAAAAGATAACCAGCAAAGAACCTGTAAGCTAATCAGCAAGCTTATCAGCGAGTATGAGTAACTGTTATAAATCACTTAACTAAATAAATACTTCAAAAGTAACTGGATGTAATCTTCGCAAAAAGACCCAATTTTCTTTCATCTCGAAAACGAAATAACCAAAAAAGAATAATCACACAAGATGAAGTAATGAGAGAGGGTAGGTGACCTGCGCACTAGAGTCCTTTTGAAGGAACCAATCACAGTCAGGCCTACATCGCGGCTTCCCTCCTCACTGCGAGGAGAAAACAAAATATTTGTTCTTCCCCGCGGTCACGAGTGCGAGAATAGCATCGGAAGTAAGGATCCTCACTATGAACACTCGCACCTTAATACATGTGTTTGTTTTACATCGGGGCAGCGCTCATCGGAGTAGCTATCGTAGCATCGCAGAATGAATCCTCACCATGAACGTACCCTTAGGATACGTTCATGGTGAGGATTCATTCTGCGATGCTACGATAGCTACTCCGATGAGCGCTGCCCCGATGTAAAACAAACACATGTATTACAAGGTGGGAGTGTTCATAGTGAGGATCCTTACTTCCGATGCTATTCTCGCACCCGCGCAGAGACCGCGGGGAAGAACAAATATTTTGTTTTCTCCTCGCAGTGAGGAGGGAAGCCGCGATGTGGGCCTGACTGTGATTGGTTCCTTCAAAAGGACTCTAGTGCGCAGGTCACTTACCCTCTCTCATTACTTCATCTTGTGTGATTATTCTTTTTTGGTTATTTCGTTGTCGAGATGAAAGAATATTGGGTCTTTTTGCGAAGACTACATCCAGTTACTTTTGAAGTATTTATTTAGTTAAGTGATTTATAACAGTTACTCGTACTCGCTGATAAGCTTACAGGTTCTTTGCTGGTTATCTTTTACTACTTGACTCGTTATCTACGGTTATAATTCATATTAGATAATGGCAAGTAATATTTATTAATAAAAAGTTTAATATGATCAAAATCAATTCTCTCAACTATGAAAATAGTTATTAAGCATTAAAGTTGACTGTTTTGCAGGTTATGAAGGATAACAAACAACGATATTTGTAAACAAACATATTTTATTCCTTTTCTCTCTCCCTTTTTTGGATCTTTTACATTTATTAAGCATTACATGATGTGCGTTTCCGCTCGCTACGCTACGCTCCACTCGCTCAAGAAGATATAAGAAAACTCTAGCCAATCCAACTCGCAATTAATAGAATTATATTAATTTAAGCGACTCTACCCTATCCAACTCGCTAAAATTAATAGGATTCCATTAATTTTTCTGAGTAAGAAACCAATCCCTTTTTCTTTGTCAGGAACATCGCGAACTAATTGTAAAGGCTCATTTTTTCTCACTAACATAGCAGAGCTTTTTCATAAACAAAATATAATTCACTGTTGAAGGTTACTTTACTCCCAGCAAGAACCAATGCAATGGTGAGTCAGCATGAACACCCTCCATCGATGTAGAATACATCGGGGCAGCGCTCATGGGAGTAGCTATCGTAGCATCGCAGAATGAATCCTCACCATGAACGTACCCTTAGGTTCGTAGAGGAAGAGTTATGTGGAGATAGGGTTTGTTGGGAGGAGGGAATACCAAAGAGGTAAGGAATCTGATTGAGATGGCACTGTCGACAGTAGGGCCTTTACCTCAATGACTGATGGCTTTCCTACATCAAAGCTTCCTGTCCGTCGCTTCATTGATAGATGATGGTCGACAGCTTGTGCTGTACTGTCAGTCATACTCAACACCACTTAAAGCGAACATCTTCTAAAGGAAATTCAGTAAATGAAGTGTACTTTCAATAATTTAGTAAATATTTTCTTGAATAGTTAATTTTATCTATTTAATTGACAAATGATTAGGAGATTCCTTAAGTTGGCAACATAAGGCCGCATTTATTTATTTATATTTTACAACCATTTACAAATAACACTGATTTTTGGGATAGGTTATGTACATGTTCTACCCTTCTAGCCAGACCTTCCAGGATAGGGCTGATGCTTTTTCTTTTTTCACAATTCTAGCGATTCGACCACTACAGAAGTCCTCAGTAGTCTGGAAGTGGTAGTGTAACCATTAAATCTTTTAGAAATACCCTGAAATATTCATCCTACAGTGGAAAAAAACTAAAAAAGAATAAAGTGTTGGAGACTTTTACCTTTACGGACTTGTATATTTAAAAAACAACACAAAGTTCACACATTATATTCAACATCTTTTAGATATTACAACTTATACATAAAAGTAAAAGATATGAAAGAAATAATTGGGCGAGAATCTTAACAAAAAGGCCTGAAGATTGCTGCTATAAAGAAGATTAGGTAAACTGGAGTATGTAGATAAAAGAAATGAATGACAGTTTTATGTTGGTTTGTTTGTTCGCGTATATCTCTGTCATGTTTGAAAATCTGCCTAGGTTTTGTAGGACTATCTGCTACAAGTCAATGAAAACATTTAAGTATATCAACAGAACTGAGATGAAACCCGCTAAAAGGTTACGTAAGATGTTCCTGAACCCAACTAGTACCCATGCTTATAAAAAACATCGGATATTCCATTTGTCTGTTAAGTTAGTGATCTGAAAAACGGCTTTCCTTTGGGTGGATTCTGAATCTTTCCTTTTAAACAAAGTATTTTCGTAACATATTCCATGAAAATTGGACCATTATCGTAGACAGCAGTGGACGAACAAACAAATATGTATACAGCATTTCCAAGACCACTTCTTTCCCACGTCTAATTCAACATATTTGCAAACCAAATTCAAACTTTTCTAATTCAGATGAAAAATTAATTTGATCTGGAAAAAGTTGAATTTGAAAAGGGAAAGATTCCATTTGACTTGGAAATACTATATACGGGTCGACGCTTTAAGCGAGTTTTCCTCCCTATAGAAACACGCTTAAAGCCTGACGGACTACATTCTTTTATTTCTGGTCGATTGAATAAATAACCTCAGAAATTTTCTATTCATGTTTATTGGGTGATTGTAAAAGCGAGATTTACAAATAACAAACAATTTTGCTTCTAAAGGTATTTGGTTACACAAATGTACCTTTAGATCCATTGGGCCTAAGAGTGTGTAACTAGCAAATAGAGGGGCTGGCTTTTTCATTGAATCTCCCCCTTGGCTCTTCCCTTGATCAATGACTAAAGTGTACACATGACTAATGGACGGCCATCTTTAGTCATACTCTTATTGATTGTTGTAACATCAAGCCACGTGTGCTTGCCAATGTCAAGGCGCAGGTCCTCGACGTAAGATTTTAATTTTGTTTCTTTTTCTTTAGACATTTTTTCAGCTCTTTCAAGAAGGAATTTATCATCAGAGAAATATGCCATCAGATCCCTCAGATTCATTAAAGCTATTCTGAAGAATGAAGTAGTTTGTCTTCGGTGAAAAGGATTTTTTTTTTTAATTTATTTATTTGTGAGTGCCCGCATTTATTTCCAAAGCTAGATTGTAAATGTCGTAAGATAGATTTAGTTGCATAGTTTGTTTGCTCTCGAGATAGGCCTACACACTACAACCTTGTGAGTATATAGCTTTATTGTGAGGCTGCCTTGAATAGGAGCTACTACATCTCGGAGATGGCTTTAACAATTCGAGCTGCTATTAAAAGCTAACAGACAAATGATATCTGTACAGATAAAACCTAGCTGATAGTTTGTTATATTACAGAAGTGTGCTTCGTGTATTTTTCGCCTGTGAAATTGTGAAGCGGCTTGTGCAATATCTTGTTTTACGAACCTTTACTAAAAACCGAAAATCCGACTCACAGGAGCTACGTCATTTTTGCGTTTTCTCATTCAAACGTTTCATTATATTTATAAATTAATTTTAATATGTCGTGTTTAAGCAAACTAAAATATCTGCAAGAACGGATACTCAACGAAAACTCCATCGGTTCTCGTTAACGTAAACCTCTTGTCGTTGATATTAAAAAAGGGGTGGCAACTTGTTGATAGCCCGTCGCTAATATGTCCAACTCTCGTATATATAATATATAAAATCTCAATAAATGGATAAATTTAACCCCTATATGAACCCCAAATTATGTGTATCTGGACAAGATTTAGATTGGTAGTAGAATTGGGTAGTTGCGCCCTTTCTTGGTGACCTAGTGCTCTGCCCTTTTCGGAAGGCCAGCCCGTTAACGTCAGAACCTTCTCGCTCCCTCGCACTTCGAATTTCGGGAGTCTAAAGGCCAACAACCCTTCTCGCATTAACTCCACCATCTCCATGCAACTCAATGTATAAATTATTCATTAAATTGTCATTCATTAAAATTTGTATTTATGAAAAACCTTCATACACGACCAAGACACTCCAAAAATGCAGGACTTAGCCATGGAGCAGAAAGACGTGTATCAATTAAATTCCACGATTAGATGTTTTTTTATTAGTTTCGTATGTTATATAGATAGTTTAGTTACAACAAAACAAACATTACGGATGCAAGTCCCATGTGAATATTTTGATGTGTGGGTGGTTCATACTATTAATGTACTATTTTTCAAAGTTTTACGACCCCTTTCCCATTTATTGCAATTTCCTTGCAAAATTAAGCAAAGATATGATAGAACTAACAGAATCCGTCAACCTTTCCGGTTTTCTCTCCAGCGTGGGAGTTTATTTAACTACGCATGCCATTTTTTCTGAATACTACACGTATTTTGATAATGTACATAAAATAATGTTTCCTTGTACAAAGAATATTAATATTAAAATGAAAATAATAATAATAAAAAACTAAAACTAAAAAAAAGTAAATAAATAAAATATATACATATGTAATAACATAATACATATGTGGGTATATAGATGAGTTTATTTAAATTTTTAGGTCCAATTGCTTAATAATTGGACCTAAAAAAATTATTAGACTTAAAAAATCCGTCAACCTTATTTTTCACCATACAAAAATCGTAGATGTTACGGCTTTGCGTTAAAATGTTTTCAAGAATACTTCTTATAAATATTTATAACACTTCTTATAAATATAACAAGGGAGCTCGAATGAAGACACTGAAGGCCTTAAATGTTCTTTAACAATTTTGGAAAAGTCGATTCTTCATTTCGGGAATTGAAAAACTTCGCACTGTCTTGAAAACGTTTTTAGAAGCCCCACATCCATATAGTTAACTCTCAACTTGACGAACTTCGATCAGTCGAATTCTTAAATAAGTCCAACCGAATCTCTGGTCAAATTACGTTAATTTCAGTTCAATAAGTCAATTTCAGGCCAAAAATCGTGGTAAAGTATGTAAATGAGTCGAACTGAAAATAGGCATCCTAGGAGGGGACTTCTAGGACTTGCTCCTCTATAAGTTAAACTGAAAATAGGCATCCTAGGAGGCGAATTCTAGGACTTGCTCCTCTATAAGTTAAACTGAAAATAGGCATCCTAGGAGGCGACTTCTAGGACTTGCTCCTCTACGAATCGAACTGAAAATAGGCATCCTAGGAGGCGACTTCTAGGACTTGCTCCTCTACGAATCGAACTGAAAATAGGCATCCTAGGAGGGGACTTCTAGGACTTGCTCCTCTATAAGTTAAACTGAAAATAGGCATCCTAGGAGGCGAATTCTAGGACTTGCTCCTCTATAAGTTAAACTGAAAATAGGCATCCTAGGAGGCGACTTCTAGGACTTGCTCCTCTACGAATCGAACTGAAAATAGGCATCCTAGGAGGCGACTTCTAGGACTTGCTCCTCTACGAATCGAACTGAAAATAGGCATCCTAGGAGGGGACTTCTAGGACTTGCTCCTCTATAAGTTAAACTGAAAATAGGCATCCTAGGAGGCGAATTCTAGGACTTGCTCCTCTATAAGTTAAACTGAAAATAGGCATCCTAGGAGGCGACTTCTAGGACTTGCTCCTCTACGAATCGAACTGAAAATAGGCATCCTAGGAGGCGACTTCTAGGACTTGCTCCTCTACGAATCGAACTGAAAATAGGCATCCTAGGAGGGGACTTCTAGGACTTGCTCCTCTATAAGTTAAACTGAAAATAGGCATCCTAGGAGGCGACTTCTAGGACTTGCTCCTCTACGAGTCGAACTGAAAATAGGCATCCTGGGAGGGGACTTCTAGGACTTGCTCCTCTATGAGTCAAACTCTTAGAGGTCATCGCAACTATTACTCCAATTGACGACTCTTCCTATTCTCCAATCACCTATTTGTAGAATTCGAAGTTGACTGTGACTTCCTGTATGTGATCCTCCTTCTGAGGTGAATATTTTTGCCGAAGTGCAGCCAATAGTGGATACCATTGAGTTCGGAAATGGTAATGAACTTGAGGAATAAGTGGTCGCAAAAGGATCTAGAGAAGCCGTAAATGCGGTTATTACAACTTTGTTCCTTCTTGGAAACCTCTGAAAATGGCAAAATTACTCCACCCCCTTCTCAACGTTTGCCCTAGGAAAACACTATTACCAATACGTTTCTCATTTTCTTACCTTGTTTTGCTAAAGTACTCATTTACTGTTAAATGCAATTTAACAATCATAAATTAAAAAGTGAGTGGAATAGTGACGAAACCCCGTTCAAAAGAACAAAACTAGCACTTTCGAAGTATTTGTGTCCCAAATTTCATTAATATCGGGCCATTTTTGAATAATCTACACAACGAACAATTATACATATACACACAAATTCGACACTCCATTATTTTCCGGATCTAAGAGTTCTGAATCGTGGGACTTTCCAATTGGCACTTCTGGATTCCGTCATGAAGTAAACCTCAAAAGAGCGTTTCCTCCTTATGGAGGGAGGAAGGAACCGCGCTAAAAGGAGATAATTTGCGAATGGTGCTAATAACCGAGCAGTCGACACCTCAAAAAAAATATATTAAAAAAAGATACTATAAAATTTCAAACATTACAATAATTTGTGTGTTATATAATGTGTCGTGAATAAATATTTATATGATACTCTGTGAAAGCAGACCTGTCATTCCTAGATACCTTAGGAAAGGGGCTGAGTTTCAACGGTTCGTGGTCAGTTCTGTCCTGTTTGCGGTTACTCCGCAAATTAATCAGCCAGCTCCGATATTTCGTATCAATTACTCATTATGCTTAACCTATTTGAGTAAATATAAGAAAAATAAAATTGGAGAAACCTAATCAACATTTTAAATATCCTCCCTGATAAATATAATTGTTCTTTTTTGGATGAAGAAATAAAAACAAATGTCTTTAGAACCGTTTTTGTAGAATTTAGTAAGCTGTAGAATGGTTACTGTCCAATTAACAAGTCCGATTTCCCAACCGTTTTCGAGATATTTAAGAAAATAAAATAAAATTTCAAAATTGCTCATAAAATAAATAAAACTAAAACTTCCTAAACCCCAAACGTAACCAAAATTTAAATATCATAGTTTGTATGTATGTCAAACATCTAGAAAAAGTTGCAAATGTATCCATTGTTTCCAACTGAAACAATGGATACATTTGTTTGTTATCCATTGTACCCGTACTGAAATTTAGTAAGGAAAACTAGATTCTTTCACTTTTCTCCAAAACGGTTACAGATATCGCCTAACAGTTGATTTCATTCGTTTCCCTATGTTAAAATTCTACAAAAAATGTACCCACAAGCCTTTGAACGCAAAAACGTAAACGTTAATATTTTCTTCGCGCGGATTTCGGTCAAAACACCATTATCCCACAGTCATTAGTTTTGACTGTTTATTTTAACTTTGAATATTTTTTACTTTGAACTTTACTCTTTATTATTGCTACTTTTTTGCAGTTTAATCTCCTGAGTTGTGATAAGCTATTAATAAAAATTAAAAAAACAAAAAAGAAACAGTATCTAATAATACAATAATTCATTTTGAAATTCGAAACATTATTATTCCTTGATGTTTAAAGAAGCAAATTATAATGTTGATTATATTTTTGCTTCATGAATGTTCATTACATCATGCGTGGGTAAACAAACGCAATTATGTAGGTCGTGATATCACGCTTCTGGGAAAAATATGATTTTAATACGCGGCTCTGAAATGGGCATGTTTAACTTTTGCCCTCCTTTGGAAGAATTTTCATACAAGCTCCGCGTCAACACGACAGCATCTACAATGGTTTTTTCCCCGCAAAATGCTACATAGGTAAACAAACATTATCATTTAGAAGAGGATTAGTAAGTGTTGACATTCATACAAATGAATAATCCAGTAAACGTTAACAGGTGATTATAAAGAGGATTTTTTAAAAGAAAACGTAAAATCCTGCATTATTTTCCGGACAACCCAATAGTAAAAGAAAAATGATATAGAGAGAATGAAGGTATTTATTTTTTGAAGATAGATATTGAATGTATGGAAATATTATAGGAGTTAATTTCAATGAATGTGTGTGTACGTGAATTCCTTCAGTTTTAAATCAATGAATTAAACTACTAGAAGGTAAATGCCAGAGAAGGCCTACACAGATTAATAAATAAATTAAACCATAAAAACGAAAGCACATTCTGAATATAAATGAGAAATTTCATAATATCATCACTTCTGGGATGTTAGCAAATAATCATTATTTATGGCCAAAAGTTGGTTTTTAAAATATTCAAGCATGTTCCGGTTACAAACATCCTCTCCTATGGGATAGCGTGTGAGTCGTCGACTTGATAACGCGATCAGGAGGCCCGACAAGACAAGTCGATGTTTCGTGGCCCATAGTCGGGAAATATATTGTTCCAAAATTGAATTACCGATTATGATAGAAAAGTTCAAGTTCGTTTACCTGCACAATCGAAATTGGGTGAATTCGTTAACGATGTTGAGTTGCTCTATAATAATTGTCCTATTTTCATGAAATTAGACACAAAAATACTTTTCCTAAAACGAAAAATGAATTTTATAAACCAGAATCTGCACGTAAGAAAACTATTTTCTCCGACAAAGTTCTTACGGAAAATTTCATAACGTGAAACGTTTTGTGTTGATAGGCTTCCTATATTAGATAAGTTGAAGTTAATTTGGTATAAAATCATTTTCAGTTCAATTTTACTGTTTTCGAAAGACTTGGATAACCCAAGAATGTTTGGTTTGGGTGCTCAAACTGGCTGACTAATACATTTTGCACATGTTCCACATTCACGGAACATTCTTTTTGGTAAAATACGCGTGGTTACGAATTTGTCACAGATGTAAATTTACGGTTTAAAACAAATGTAATTCTCTACAATTTATTTAGTAAACGTATTGAGTATGAGTTTGATTTTTTTTTTTTTTTTTCAGAGTGTCTCCTTTTTTCCATTTATTCATAAATACGAAATAATATGGAATTCATTAATTAATTTCTTGCTTGCGTCTCTTGCCTTTTTTAGTAGCTCATTGGGTACAAGAGTGGGCCTGAGGAAATGCATGCATTCACGTTATGGAATTTTAATTTGGGGAAATTAATGGTTCGTAAAAGTTGGTTGGTTAAAATAAAATCCCTTTATCAAATATAATAGTTTCTTTGTACCTGGCATGCACATTTTATTCAATGTAGGTTATAAAATTGCGGAGTTAAAGCTGTATATTAAAATGTTATTTTCCCCTGAACTGTTGTGTCGTGGCCTAAATACTTGCGTGTGTTTGCCCAGCCTATCAGTAATGTCTCTTCAACAAAGAGATATTCCGCATATTTTACTCTTTAAACAAGGAGAAACGGTAATCTGTTCTCTTTTTTTCAAATCAAGCAACGTAATATAGATAATGCACTGGCGCCAAACTAAGGCTCGCAGAATAATACAGTTTGTAGATGATTGGGAATAGTTGGTTATTATTATAGAGGGGGGGGGGGTGGGAGTCTCAATTTACTAGAAGCAATTCTTTTTGGAGTATATTACTAACAAAATTATTTATTTATTCTTATTTTAGAGTATCCAACAATTTTGATTAATTATTGATCTTTGATTAATTATTGGTCGAGATAATAAGAACTACTATCCCTGCAAAATTCAGGTGCAACGATATTAGCTGTCTTATTCTGAATATAAATGTAATTTGCTTTTATTTGTCGTTTTACAAGTATTTATCTACAACCACTTGGATAAAATATCAGTGTTTACTGAAGTTAAAGTGTTTAATAGAAGCAATAAGTAATGTTTAAATTTCCCATTAAATACTTTATTCATAAGTATTTACTTACAGTTTTCCAGTAAACTAGATTGAATAAAGATAAGTAATTACATTCAGATGCAAATAATTGCTTACAGTTTTAAAGGTAATTTATAAGTAGCATTCATATTTTTTTAATTTCAATTTCTGACTTCTACCCACGCTTTATACAGGATCTTTTTAAAATTGGATTGTGGTTGGAACCTATAAGTTCAAAGAGCTCTTTTTCTCAGTCCTGCCACTTGATTTTCTTGTTCCTAGTAACTTTTAGGCCACTTTTGTTTTCACATTTGTCTTCATATTGATTTTTTGATTTTTTAAGCTGACCTAAAGTTACTGAAGATCTTCCTGTGTTTTTTTTTTTTTTTTTTTTTTTTTTTTTTTTTTTTTTTTTTTTAGAAATTCACCTCTAATTTCCTTCTGGGTTTGACCTTTTGCCTTATGTATTCCTGATGTCATTGAATAACTCAGCACTACTGCATGGTAATCATTTTACAAGATACAAGAAGAATTCTTTGGTTTGCAATTCTTCTTCACTCGGTGAAATAATTATACTTGGGTTGGATCTTGTCATCTACAAAGCCTCAAACCAACCTTGTGTTTACTTAAAGTCCTAGCAAATAAGTGCTTATTTTACGGATGGATTTTCCAAAATTTTCTTTGAACTAAAAGGTAGCTCTTATTCAATTAAAAAAAAATGAATCGCTTATACTTAAAAGTGAAAACGTTTTAGAAAAGCAAACACCTGAAAGTATTTATTTATTTTTATTCAAGAGATCCATTGAGAAATATATGTAGTTTATGGCGATGGACTGTTTGATCCTTTTCATTAGTTTGTCATCAGACGTTTTAATGTTATCTTTTTCTATCTGGTATTTTCTTATCTTTTTCTAGTAGTTTTGGTTGGCACTTTTAAATAATAACTGGCCATCTTGCATAATAAACCAAACGTTTCTCGGTTGTATATTGCCAAAATCAGGTTATGTCACAAATTCAACTTCAAATCAATTCAACATTTGACCACTGTTTCAAAATGTCAACAATACTTATATCTGTTTTGAAGAACTAATTTGCAAAGAATCCCGAGAATAAGCTTGCTGCCACGTCCCAATGATTGATTTATTCTCTCGTAGACCCTGAGGCTTGTCGTGTGGCGCTTTAAAGTCGTGAAACCTGCTGTCTTGGGATATCCTCACGTGAATCTCGGCCTCTTTGAAGTACTTTTATTCTTGGTATATTAGCCTTTATGTAGGCCAATACTGATCAGCTTCCTCTAATAGCCGTGTAACGAGAACGATATATTTTTGGAATTGACGTCATATCACGAATACATTCCTTCATGAAGGCTGAAAAAAGGCGAAGAATCTGATACTGATGTCTCGTTCGCCTTTCCTTTCGCCAGGCCAACTTCACAAGATCCCAGAGTATGCTTTTAATATTTTCGTACCATCATTTTTTAAAGAAAAGCTTCATTTAAAGATTTTCTTAAACAGTCTTGGCAAAATTAAAATCGTTTCTTTACATTATATTGATTTACATAGAAATAAGAGGATGTTTACAGGAAATACTGGTTTCTGTAATTATAGTGTAGAAGGTCTACAAACTAAAAGAATTGTTATTTTCTTTATTTCAGGCTTGCGGCTGCTTAGACCATTATAAGTCTCGTTGTGAGATCGATATGCCAGTAAACGATATTCTTTCGAGTGAAGAAGATTTTTTAAAAAAAAATCCGAACTTTTCATCTTAGCGCGGTTCCCGAGTGCCATTAATAAAAAAATAATACCTTATTTAATTCAAATCTGTCCAATTTTTATCCAGCTCGTGAGCGAACAGAAATACTAAATGAGATCAAGTTAGTTTGTCGTTGAGGTGACGCGAAATCAAGGGATCGTTGGGACTCGGCTAGGAGAAAAAAAAACGTTAGATCTTCAGCCGAAAATCTATATTGAACGTTTAGGCTGCACTTTGGAAGTGGAGGTAAAGAAGGGGCGGGCATATCGTAAATCATGCTAACACGAGAACCGCCTTTCAAACAACATCGGTCTTTTCAGCAAATGAAAATTTCTGTTCTATATCCTACTTCTGGGGTAATCTGCAATCCAAGGGCTTATCGTCATAGACGTTAAACCCTTAAAATTAAATAAATAAGTAATCTGCTATCCTTTTCTTTAACACATTTTATAATAGAGTTCTCTGTAAAAGGTTTAATGAATCCTATTAAATAGATACTTTACCAAAGTCCATTAATAGTTATAATTTTAACTATTGGACTTTTTATACAAAAATTCATTTAATTACTCGAAAATATATTTCAATTTGAACTACCGTTATTTTTGTTCTCAAGGGGTTCTGAAACGTAAAATTTTCTAGTCGGCATATCCGAATTGCGTCATGAGGTCAACCTTATAAGCGGAGTTCCTCTCAATGGAGGGAGGGAGGAACCCCGCAAACAGGTCACCAGGACCCGGAAGATCAGTTGAAGATCTGTTTCTTGATTTTGATCAAGAACCAAGTTGGCAAATTTAGTTTACAAGTACTTTGCGCCGGCCGCCTCAGTTACCCTTTGCAGGTACTCATTAAGGGCTGGTTAAGCCAAGGAATGGTCCCCCCCAGTCCATTGAACCCCGGTCTCACTCCCGAACGACGACTGTAAGAGTTAAAGCCATAGGAGTCTAATGTTTTAGGGGAGTTGAACTCAACTCCTCTAGAACATGTGTCGAGTACCTCTTGGAGGCAAATTCGCCTCTGAAGCTTTTGGCATTTATTTAATAAATAAATGTCATATCTTCCTTAAATTTTGGGCCATTTAAATAAGGGTGCTAGCCGTGTCAAGGTCGATTGAGTATTCCACTACCACCGCAGGGACGCTAGCTCGAATTTTATGAAAGCTAAATGTGATCTCTACTTCACTTAGAAACTAGATTGAGTGTCATCTCGCTTATATTTCGCTGTAAGTTTACCTCTGTGCAATAGGTTGTGCTTAGGCCTCTGAATATCTCAGAAAATTTGATGTTTTTTAAAGTTGTTGCTCTAATCACAACAAAAGTTGTTGATCAGCGATCAATTACTTTTATCCGGGAGTTTTAATGCGAGATGGGTGGGGGGTTACAGTGACGTCATAACGGGCGGAAATCAGTGAGGAGCGGCCGGCCATTGATGGGATCCGATGAAAGAGTCGTTCGTGAATGATGAAGATAAATCGGCTGAGACAGTGACCTTGCCTGAGACAGCAACCTCTTTGTCCCAACACAGCTGTCACAAGGGCAGGCTGTACTGGAGGAACGAAATTCTTGGGCACAATACAATATTTATTAAATAATAATTCCACATTAATATTATTTCAGAGAAGTTTGCACTATTTCTTACAGAATCCCTCGAAAAGTAGTATAACATATCCGAAACATACTATTATATGATGTTAATGTAAGGGCTATTTTTGGCTTGTGAGTCGTCCTGTGTAAGTTCGGTATGTAACTCATCTGTAGTTTAACTGTTATTGTCTATCTTGTTGTTCCATTAGGTAAGAGTGTGTTAGTAATTCTTCTAGTAGTTATATATTTATTTATCTAGTAGTTATATATTTTATTTGTCTAATAGTCCTATTTGTATGCTCTTCAAGAAGCGCTTTTATGTATTAATATTATTTTGTTTCCTTACACAGATAGTTAATATCAGCATATCAATTTATCAAACTCGCTCCACACGTAACGCATCCTTAAATGCCTCTTCAGGAGCCTTATTATGAGGCCTAATCGAATGTCCGCTAAAAGGGCCACATCATAACTCAGGATGAAGTGGTATCAATCAGCTGTTGTAGTCGTTTCAAATATCGATTCCAATTATAAATTCCGATTATCCAGAAGAAGATTATTAACTGAATTAAAAACGATTTAATTAATGTTATTTGTAGGTAAATTGTTTTATTTTTTGTTCAGTCAATTAAAAAATAAGTTCTTTTAAATATTTGATTTCGCTAAGCTTATTTACTACTTTTTCCCTATTTTTTAAAATATGTATATATATATATATATATATATATATATATATATATATATATATATATACAGGGTGTCCCACGTTGAGATATCATAACTTTAGGGGCTTATTCTGCACCCCATTTGTAGTTCAGGGGCGCAAAAATGAGGGTTCTATCTGAAAATGTAGAGGAGCTACTCAAACTTTTGTCTTTTTTAAAAACTACTGGTTTTTTTAAAGAAAAACTGAGGTTTCGGAATTTGTGATCACTGTATCGTAAATAAATACCACATTTTTAGAATCTACATTAAATTTCCAATAAGAAACACCCGTTATTAATATATTATCATGTGAATTAAGAGCTATATTAAAAGCCATATAAATGAGAATGTTTAACATTAGTGGTTTTATTAAATTATTCAATATTTTCTTTCTATACTTATTAAATGTAGAAGTTTTCGTGTAAGTATTTAATCTGTAGTCCGTTAGGGGGCTGAGGAAACAATTCGCGAAAAACTCTGATTCATTGATAAATAC
Source organism: Gonocerus acuteangulatus (assembly GCA_946811695.1). Lineage (NCBI taxonomy): Eukaryota > Metazoa > Arthropoda > Insecta > Hemiptera > Coreidae > Gonocerus > Gonocerus acuteangulatus. The sequence goes on from OX328125.1 coordinate 75,027,937, forward strand.
CGAAGTGCGTTATCGGGCGTCCGGAAAGTATCTTTTAATAATGGTTCTAGTGAATTAAATTACTGTTTTTTAAAAGGAAATTTTATCTATTTTATGATGGCATAATTCGAATTTAATCATCTTAAATAGTTTTTGAGCAATCCTTTCTTATTCATTAAAAACATGACTACGTTAAAAAAAAAAATGAAAATTTGACATAGCTCCTTTTCCTTTCGGAATCGGACCATACTTGAAATCAACTTTTTTGTTGGAAATTATGTCTACAATCACCTCCTAGAGTTTGGCTACTTAGACCTGAATCACTCATATATTTAACGTTTCATCATGTATTTTTCTTCATCAATGGGCTTTATATTTGTGAATTTATGTTTCTCCCTTATTGCATGGTTAGCAAGAAACTAGGTTCCATTAGGCTGTAGTCATTTTTAGGTTTCTGAAGAGCTATCTATATATGGGAAGCATGTAGGGCGATTTCAATAACGATACTTCAAGAGCTAGTTTAATTTGACCTTTATTTGTTGACCTTCAAACTAAACAAGAAACATTTTTCAGATTTGGGTCATTCATTTTTGTGCGTGTTTGTATATGTGTATATATATATATATATATATATATATATATATATATATATATATATCCCAAAAAACTAACGTTGAAAAAAAAGCCCCAGGCCCTTCCCAAAAACGGTTTCCCTATGAAAGTTATATCATAGTATTGGGCCAAGTTTTAGGCTCTTAATACCTAGTCAAGAACCTAATAATACCCTCTCACTTATTTGTGCAATTCCTACAAGATACTTGGTTCTTCGAAATCGTAATTTAACAATACCTTGATCGTTCGTTAGTAATTTATGTTTAATTTTCTAAGGATACATAACCTAAAAGTTGTGTGTCCGACAGTTAAGTTGTCGTTTTATATTTTTCCGAATGCTTGGAAACTCTGACAAAAGCCATGGAAGGAATTAAATATACCTGGGACCTTGTGCTGACGAAGGCTACAAAAGAGAACCCGAAACGTCCTAAATATAGATTTTTTTTTTACAAAAATCGTATTGAGGTTTCTTTAGCCGAATCCCAACTATTCCATCTTTGCTTATTTTATTTGACTATTCGAAGTTCCAGAAATAATTGGTTTGCTGTAATAAATATGGCTAACTATTTATAAATGTATGTATGTAATTGGTGATTATATTGTGTGATTTTGATAACGAGCGCAATATTCGTATACAACCTCAGATTTATAGCAGAATTTGAATCGCACTATTATTTGAGAAAATTTCCGTTATGAACCATCTTTAGTCATTACCTGGATGAGATCATTCATCAAAGAAGATTGAAGGACGTATAATAAAACTTACCTTCAACTGAATGACACTCTTTAACGCATTCTTCTCAACCAGCAATCACCTAAGGAATTAACTCTAGGATACCCATGGACAACAAATAATTAATATAATTTTGACAGTAAAAACGTTTTAATGATTACAGCGAAAAAAAAAATATAAATAAACGAAATTAAAAAAAAATCAAAGCAGAAAGAATATATATATATGTATGCTTTTGGGAAATACTTCTATAACAATTTTACAAGTCCCCCAGGGATCGGTGTTGGGTCCAGTGCTGTTCACCATCTACTCCTCCAGCTTCAACGCCGGAGTAGCCCTTAAGAGGGCTCAGTCCGCCTGCGAAACCATCGTAGACGCACTTGGAGAAGCAGGAATAGACATCAATCCGTCTAAGACGGATGCCGTGGTATGCTCCTTCCAGGCGAACAAGGGAGGCAAACCCCGAGGGGCCCTGCCCTCGCATTTCGAGGTCAGGGGCCAGCGGAACAAGCTGTCCACCAAGATCAACTACTTGGGAGTGCACATACACCGGCATCAGTCAGTGACGGCCCATTTCAGCAGCCGCCTGAAGGAAGCCCGCCAGAAGACGTTCCGCCTGAATCATCTCTTGCGATCGGCCCAGCTGTCGCTTCGGCTGAAGCTGCAGATCTACAAGGCGATCATCAGGCCGACTCTTCTGCATGGGGCGCCCGCCCTGAGGTACATGTACCCTTACACGCTCAAGCGGCTGCAGAGTTTCCAGAACGAGGTCCTGCTCCGGGCCGTGCAGCACACCGAAGCTCTCCGAAGGAAGAAGCCATCCCTCCTCCACGATGAGCTGATGCTGCCCTCGGTTCAAGACTTCATACGGAGGCGTCATATTATGTTCTATGACAGCCTCCGGTACTGTGAGAACCCCCTCTTCAGGGACTTGATACCACTTGCTCTACCTCAGAGGTGGCAGGGCAGCACCAGACGAATCCTGGATCTCTGCGAAGACGCTGCTTAGAAGCAGCTGTATGTAAATATTGTATATATTAGTTTTAAGTTTATTTGTTAGTTTTAAGTTAGATTTAAGTTACATCCTTGTATAGTCCCTCCCTATACAACTTTGTGTCCCCCTAGATTTAGTATTTTAGACTAAGTAGGCTTAAGCCCCCCGATTGTAAATACATCCCCCTTCTAGTACGTAAGCGTAGAATAAGGTGTAGCTTTAAGTCTAGCTCCAGGTTCCAATCCGTTGGGCCTGGAGCTCTCTATGTACATAAAATAAATTTGGGGGGAAAAAACGCTCAGTGAGCCTCTCACAATATATATTTCTTATCTAACTTTTTTAAAGAATTAATATTTTTAAGATTTTAATAAAAATAGAAATAAGTTTGAAAGTAAAATTAAAGAGTTTCCCAAATCACTCCTAGGATAAGCATTGTATGAAGACAAACTAAAATGGCTCCGTTAAAAATTTTATTTATTATAAAAAATAGTTCTCCTAATGTAGAATTTGAAGTTATCATTACCTAAGCTGTTCTAAAAAAAATCCTCACGTTTAAAAATCAGATTTTTACTGGAAGATTTATAACATCAATTAAATTTTATATTGGTCGGACATTAGTTCAGAATGTCTGACTCGGTAAAAGTGAGTCATCTTAGCGCGTTTCCTTTCTTATACTTAGTGTCGCTTAGAAAGATTGGAATAGAAACACTTATTATTTGGTTAAGATATTTCATCATAAAGGTAAACACCTATCTCAAATTAAAGGAAGATTGTCGGTAAATACCGGAAACAGAACCCTAAGCGTAAATTAAACCTTCCGCATTCCCTACGTTCGCAATTTCATCAAAATCGGAGCATTTTTGAGCGTGTGAAGGCGTGTATATATATATATATATATATATATATATATATATATACACATATATATATATATATATATATATATATATATATATATATATATATATATATTTAAAATACCTGTAAATTTTTATGTATATAAATACATGAATATATATATTATATATATATATATATATATATATACGCACACACATACAAATTTGAACTAGCGTTATTTTGGTAATCTATTAGTTTTGAAACGTGAAATAAGCGGGTTTCCTCCCGCGAAGAAACACGCTAAGAAGAATAAATATCCTTTTTACATTTAGTTACTTAAAGTTTATTATTTTTTTTTTTTTTATATTTCTTTTCTTCTATTATTATTATTGGGTTCATTGCATGCATTGTTATGTATTTCTTGGCCACATTCTGACAGAGGCGGAAAATGATCGCTCTCCTCCAAGTTCAAGTCAGTGCTTGATGGTACACTTCTTAAATATCCGTAATCTTACGGGCTAGTATAGAATCGGAGCACCGCTCGCACTCCTTCCGATGTAAAGGTCTGACAAATTATTTCCTCTTGAGCAGACCTAACCAGATTTGTGCAATCCTAGAACCGACTTATGCTTTACCACTTTCTGTTCTTTTTCATACCTACTGCCAGGTGTATCTCCCAGGGAAGGGGATCCTGGGATGTATTACTGTATATGATCATGTGTTTTGTGTACTGTGTGCGCGGTGTACTGTTACTCGTAATGTTACGTACAATGTAATTATTGTATTATAATTATTTATTATTTAATATTTATTATTATTATCATATTATATATATATATATATATATATATATATATATTCCAGAGGGTGAAACAAAATTCAGTCTTCCCACAAATTTTCTTTATTTTGCACTAGGCCTTTCAACACAAACGTGCCATCATCAGGTGCTGGCATGCATGTTCATTTATGTTGTTAAAGCATAATGCTGTTCCGGTAGAAGCTCGACAAGCTGTATTCATTTTATTGATGTTTTCCCTCTGGAATTAAGCAACCCCACTACCGGAAAACATCAATAAAATGAATACAGCTTGTCGAGCTTCTACCGGAACAGCATTATGCTGCAACAACATAAATGAACATGCATGCCAGCACCTGATGGTGGCACATTTGTGTTGGAAGTCCTTGTGCAAAATAAAGAAAATTTGTGGGAAGACTGAATTTTGTTTCGCCCTCTGGAATTAAGCAACCCCACCACCGGAAAACATCAATAAAATGATTACAGCTTGTCGAGCTTCTACCGGTACAGCATTAAGCTGTAACTAAATAAATGATCATGCATACCAGCACCTGATGGTGGCACATTTGTGTTGAAAGGCCTAGTGCAAAATAAAGAAAATTTGTGGGAAGACTGAATTTTTTTTCACCCTCTGGAATTAAGCATCCCCACTACCGGAAAACATCAATAAAATATATATATATATATATATATATATATATATATATATATATGTATATATATATTTACGGCGCTTCGACATCTAGGCCATTAGCGCCATTATTGTTCTTTTAGGGAAAAAATATGATTATTTTTTTATTATCATATTTCTTTAGTAAAAAAATATGATTATTTCTTTATTATAATATTTTTTTCCTCTTTGATTGAGACCTAATTTAAAATGATTAAACTGGTAAAACAGACCAAACTTCTCTCCATTATGTTTTTTTGAATGGGCAAAACACAAATACATACGCTCCAATAACAGAGTTTGCATAATAAAATAAATATCTAGTCATTTATGAACTACTGCTAAATTTTATGCTCTACATATACCCACTGGACAAAAAATATGGTGATGCCAAGATGATGAAGTTGCCGTCGCTCGAAGGGTAATTTCACTCGTGGATGAGATATCAGTTACTGGAAATATCACTGCTCCGGGGCCGGTTTAGTTTAACAGTTCTCCAGGCGATCACGGCGACTCGATACATGGAAACATATCGGCAAAGGAGAAATCGATTATTGGGAGCGTGAATACTTATCACCTATAACAGCGCTCCATTAAGATTGACACACTCATAAACAGACACATTAAGGAGAAGAGATTCTTTTTTTGCTTTGCATGGCCAATTTGTCTTCTTTAGGTGAAGGATTTCTCTTTCTACTAATGTTTGGACCAATTATAAATCCTTTTAATACATTTTTAGCGCGGTTCCTCCCTCCCCCATAGGGAGGAACCCCGCTTATAGGGTTGATACAATGAAACAATCCGGAAGTGCCGACTAGAAAATTTCGCGTTTCAGAACCCCTAGAGACCGAAAATAACGGTGGTTCAAATTTGTATATATATATATATGTATATATTTATTTATATATATATATATATATATATATATATATATATATATATTTGTCTGTTCGCTCTCTAGATAGAAGACGAATGGTCCGATTTTGATGAAATTTGGTACAAAAATCCTTCGTCCAATTTGAAAGGTCAAGTTCGTTAACCAGCAAAATCCGCCTACTGGAAGATGGCGTTTGGAGCGAAATTCGCGCAAAAAAATCGTAACGCTTACGTTTTTGAGTTCATAAGCTTGTAAGTACTCGTTTTATATGATTCCTGGGCTAGGAAAACGAATGAAACCATTTTGAAGGCGATCGCTTTAACCGTTTTCGAGAAAATTGGAAAAATAGTTTTTGAATACCGTTTTTGGTTTGGGTACTTAGAATTACGGGATTCAGTTGAAACTTTATCTGCATGTTCTACTTTCATTAAAACTAATATGTTGAAAGTTTTGTTACGTTTGGAGTTAAGGAAGGGTTAGAATAAAATATTTTATGAACAGACATGAAAAGTTTTGGGAAGTTCGTATACTTTCATTAATATCTCGAACACGGTTGGGAAATCGTGGTAAGTGGATAGAAACTATTTGAAAGCTTACTAAATTCTCTACAAAAAAGATTCTAAAACTATTTTTGATTAGGTTATGTCAATCGGAGAAATAAGTGCTTAAAACTTCAAATACGTCTGTTTTGTTCTTATGAACGGGTTTTTGTCGTTCTTGTTGTAATTTTTGTCTCTTTCCCTTCGTTTTTTATTGCTTTTTATTTTTGTAATTTCTTATGTTGCGAAAATTTTGTGTGTAAAACAGGATATGAAAAATGAGGCCAATTTTCTGTTGCTAGAAATAATATAAATTTTGGGAACTTTCATTAATATCTCGAAAACTGTTGAGAATTTTGGTAAACGGAAGAATACCATTAGAAAGCTTATTAAATGCTCTACATAAAAGGTTCTAATGAAAGTTTTGATTAGGCGATGTCAATCGGAGAAATAAGAGCTTAAAGCTTTAAAGTAATTGATTTCGCTTATTCGAAGTGTTCTTTTTGTCTGTATTTTATTCCTTGTTATTTTTTAATTGCTTATAGTTGGATAATGTATTCGAAAATAAAACAGGTTAAGTAAAATAACAAAAACAATTTATTGTTAGAATATAGAGTTCCAAGATTCCAAGACCTTGTAACTAGCGGGACGGTTTCTAGTGTTGCCGACCCTTACAGGTAAGATTGTATATCCTACCTTTCAAGACTGGTGGAACCAAAATATAACTGTCAGGGTTCGGTCACTGCTACTTAATAAAACTACATTTTATCGTAAAAATGGTTTTATTGTGCCGACGTTTCGGCTTGAACTTCAAGCCTTCATCAGGGCTGTAAATACAAGTAGGACATATTTAACACTAATATATGCACATATCTATGTAAATATACCTAACATATATATATATATATATATATATACATATATAATATATATATATATTTATATATATGCATATACACATACACATATACACGCACACATATGTACATATATATGCCCACATACATACACATATGGGGTATGTATTATTAAGTAGCAGTGACCGAACCCGGACAATCCCTACCTTGCATCATCAACGGTCAACGATCTCCTCTCAACAAAATAATAACTGCTTCTATTTTAATCTTTCGAAATTAGACTAGGGACATGAACGGAACCGCGCTAAGATGAGGCAGTTCCTGCGAGTCGGACTTTTAGCTTTAGAGCAAAAACGTCATCTCTTCGTTCTGGCTTTTGTAACTCTATATTTATTTAATTTTTTTAAAGCCCATTATTATTAACTAATAATTTTGGGACGTGTTATCTATAGGTTACTACCCTTTTCTAGCCAGGATAGGGGTAATGCCTTTTCTTTTATCTAAAGAAAAGCCACCACCCCATTGTGGGATTGGAACCCACAACCTTTGGCACGGAGTGTTTAGTGCTCACGCCTTAACATTCACGGCCTCTGGACCTCTTTACCTTTTTTTTTTCTTCATCTTATTCATATGTTGTATTGTTGCAAAAAGAAATTAAATCAACATATTAACAAGAACAGTCATTAAAGAATTGACAAGACTAATCCGAGATGCAATGTAAAACATTTTTCTAGAAACTTGATCTCAACAAATTAATGTTTTCGTTTGACCAAGATCTCTAAAAACTATTATTGTTGAACCTATTACCATGTTCTAGTCGCTAATTGTTGGTAACATTTCAAAACATGTTACTACACATACCGAGAAATTACTTGGTATTTAAATTTGATTTGACAGAAAAATGCGTTCCAATTTGATTTTGGGACAATAGTTAAGATTTTATATTATCATTATTTATTAATTTTATGTGATGTTTCCATGTCGATTTGCATTTTCTTAAAAACTTTTTTGTTGAAGGAGATGTAAAATTGTCCATTTGCTCATCTTGTTCTTAAATGAGTGGAAATCCTCATCTAAACTCATTTTGAAAATATGTTTTGGTTTTAGATTCAGTTGTACATGTTTGTTTGCTTTAAGTGTTCGAGCATTGTGTCAATGTGGTAGCATTCATCTCCAAGGAGTTCTGTCGTGTCAATTGATATATGTAGATCACGTCTTAAGTTGCACTCAGTCAGTATGTGTAATGGGTATTGCTATACTCAAATATTATTAAAAACTTGAAGAAAGTGGCAGGAGTTGCTCCTCAAAATTGTTTGAATTATTAGCTTATATTGGTGACGTTTCGAACCTACTCAGGTTCATCATCAGGCATCTTGTATTATGATTTGTTAAAGTCTATTTAGATTTTAAATTTAATTTTAGGCCCATAAATATTAAATTATGAGAGTGCACATTAAAAACGGGTAAAATCCTTCTTGATGTGGTGAGAAGATGGCACTGACTGGTTATACTCAGTGTGAATATACCCCCCTCACCAACTCCCCAAGTGCACTGAGTTTAGTGGTGAATGAACTCGTTCAATCGTTTGCTATATGCAAATAATGTTGGGAATGCTACATGCCACGTTTCTTGGCAAAAAAAACAACAACGAAATATATATATATATATATATATATATATATATATATATATATATATATATATCTTGTTTTAAGTTACTTCGCTGGGGTTGAAATGATTGATTTGTGAGACGGCTTCTCTCTCCAGCGGTGATTTTCCTCTCCTTACTGCAATATTTCGTCGGGTTCATCTCCGACTTCTTCAGGCTGCTATGTGTCGTCCTCGGTGGTTGTCAAGGGAATGACAACCACCGAGGACGACACATAGCAGCCTGAAGAAGTCGGAGATGAACCCGACGAAATATTGCAGTAAGGAGAGGAAAATCACCGCTGGAGAGAGAAGCCGTCTCACAAATCAATCATATATATATATATATATATATATATATATATATATATATATATATATATATATATCTATCTATATATATATATATATATATATATATATATATATATGTTTATTTTTTGTCGCTGGGATCATATTTTTGGATGGAACGGCATTTTTCTCCAGCGCAGGTACTCCTTCTCACTTCTTCCTGGGATATTTCGATGGATTCATATCCATCTTCGTCAGCCAGGTCATTGTTGTTTCTTCCTCGGTGGTTGCCGAGGGAATGTCATTTTTCTCGATCTGGGCTCCTCTCTAGTCCCAGTATCACCGGACCCAGATCGAGAAAAATGTCATTCCCTCGGCAACCACCGAGGAAGAAACAACAATGACCTGGCTTACGAAGATGGAGATGAATCCATCGAAATATTCCAGGAAGAAGTGAGAAGGAGTACCACTACTTGAGAAAAATGCCGTTCCATCCAAATATATATATATATATATATATATATATATATATATATATATATATATATATATATATATATATATTAATTCTTCTGAATATGACCCAATATATATTTTCCACTTGTTCTTCTTTCTTTATTTGGCAGAGGGTCGATGAAGCAGAACACCATTTGTTTTTGTTCAACTGTTTTATTTTATCTATTTTGCCCGACTTGTTTCCTGCCTTAATTCGCACCTCTTCAGGGGCTTTCCTTATCGGGAAGGCCTCTCGCCATGTGTACTGGCTTGAGTCAGGCGTAAAACGCCTTAAATATATATATATATATATATATACATATATATATATATACATATATATATATATATATATATATATATATATATATATATATTAATACATTTTAAAAGGGGTAATTTTTGGTATTAGTAGGTAGGATCGATGAAGGTTTGAAGAATTGTTTCAAAAATGATTTATTGAGTGCAACCTCAATTGCTACAGTACTTCGAAAAATGCTAAAAGTGTTGGTGCCTAACTAATAGGACTAATTCAGTAATAAAGGTGAAGTATACGTAGGAAGACCATCCCACTTTAAATAGAGGACATCAACCCCAGGCACATCCTCTCGCTCTAAGGCTTGCTGTTAGTATAGACATGGATGTAGAAAAATAAAATCCCCCAAAAAACATAATGTGAAATAGAGGCCAAGTTCCTGCCCCCACAAAGAAACACTCCCTTCCTCAAAAATATCCCCTCCTAACCCCCCCCCCCCAAAACGCCAACCATTCTACATTCCAAAAAAGTAGTATGAGTTGGTGCATTAAATGTACCATATTTTCAACCAAAAATATTTGCCAATACAAGAGATGATACAAGAAAGAAATGTCCAAGTTCATTACTTGGAAGACCTCATAGTTACTTACTAAGAACAGTAAAGACACTTCAACTGACCTTTAAAAACAACAATAAAAATACTTATATCCAGTTACTATAATGTCACTTTCCTCAACCAGGTATATTCCTTAACTTGGCAATGTTTTTTTTTGTGCCGAAATTATCTCTGGAGAAAAACTAAACATTGCCAAGTTTAAGAATATACCTGGTTGAGGAAAGTGATATTATAGTAACTGGATATAAGTATTTTTATTGTTGTTTTTAAAGGTCAGTTGAAGTGTCTTTACTGTTCTTAGTAAGTAACTATGAGGTCTTCCAAGTAATGAACTTGGACATTTCTTTCTTGTATCATCTCTTGTATTGGCAAATATTTTTGGTTGAAAATATGGTACATTAAATGCACCAACTCATACTACTTTTTTGGAGTGTAGAATGGTTGGCGTTTTGGGAGGGGGGTTTAGGAGGGGATATTTTTGAGGAAGGGAGTGTTTCTTTGTGGGGGCAGGAACTTGGCCTCTATTTCACATTTATGTTTTTTTGGGGATCTCATTACTTTTTTCTAAGTATTAAATAGAATTTAGTTGCCGCATACCTACTGGCTTTTGTACTTCATATAAAACCAGGGTCTTTGGATTCTGCATAAGGTTCTCCTTACTGCTTGATATTTGATACCAATAATCAACCTTCATACATCTAATCACTAGACTAGAAAAGTTAGAAGCTCTTCCAGATGACATTACTCTAGAGGACAAATTGATTGCTCTCTTAACTAAACTATTACACTGTAAAACACAGGAACCTTATCCCGAGGATAAAGATCACAATAGGGAAAGTGCAGAAGGCCTTCAAGAAAAATATAAGAACAAAGACGATACATTTTGGGTTTGTGATCCTAAACTTTGTAATTTAGATGGCTCGATTTGAAAAACTTATTATCTGCTTTGAAGTACGTATATTATGCAGTGAACCCCTACGACTTTATTTACTACATTTAAGAAAGAAGTCACAACTGTTTTTGTTAAGATGCTACCCGGATAAAGACCGACATATGTGTCAAATTTTGTCAAAATCGGTCAAATGGTGTGTATTTGTATAAGAAACAAACAGACAGACAGACAGTTGATAGACAATTTAACCTAGCCTATGATTCTCCCCGTATCAAGAGCCATCTGTGTCCCAAGTTTGGTCAAAATCGGTCAAACGGTACGGATTTGTAAGGGGAACAAACATACAGACAGACAGCTGGTATAAGATTTTTACCGAGCCTATATGCGTCTAATTGTTTCTTAAAACATCAGATGTAGGTTCTTCATACCGAGACAATTCATTTGATGCCCCACATCATTGGTTTCGGACGGAATGACGGGTTTCCGAAGGAAGTACAAAACTGGCACGCCCCCGCCCCGGAAGCGGAGTCAAACACAACTTTTCGCGATTTTTCGATTTTTTCCTTTAATAAACTCTTCATATCTATCTTCATGCAAAATTTCAAGTCTCTAGCATCATGGGAAGTGCCTAATAATTTTGATGAGTCAGTGAGTGAGTGAGTCCTATAAATCCCGATTTTCGATCGCTTATATCTCAGAAACTATTCGATGTAGAATTATGAAAATTTCCAGTTTTACTCACATCTAGTAGTATAATACCTGTGTAAAATTTCATAACTTTATCTTTACCTGGTTGAAAGTTATGAGAGACTAAAAATCGGCTCTAAGACCGCCTGTAATATACACACAATATGCTTAGACCGGAACTTGGCCTGACGCACTACCGTGCGCCTAGATTAGAATTTATGCTCGTGCATATCCTTTCGGCTCAAGAGAAACCGCAGCATCACTTGAAATAGTATTTTAGTTTAATATTTTTTTTTTTTTAAGTATAGTTTATTATTGTCACAATTACTCAATTATTAGAGTATCATTGTAAATAAGATAAACAAATAATTTATTTAAACTCACATTATTTAAATTTGTTTTGTAAAATCATCTTATCGAAGTTTATATCTTCATATAAAATATGTAACAAAACACATAATCACTACATGTAATATGCCAAATAAGGCAATGGCACATGTATTCAAAATAAATGCACTCTTCATAGGGATACTATGATGAAGGAAAAAAAAAAAAAAAAAAGGCTTGCTGTTTGGGTGGCGATTTTGGATCTTATCAACCAGATACTTATAACGTATAAAAATTCTTTAATACAAGAAATATAAGGAGAGGGAATTTTTACTGTGAATTCATTGTGGACACTTTGTGATTCTGTCAATTTTAACATATTTGTTTACCATTAATAAGAAATCTTTGACCGTTCAGATTGCCAAACTGAAGATGGTGGGGTTTTGGTCATAAAATGTTTATATGAAATTGAGTTTTTATTGCGAAAGTTTCGGCTTGATAATCTACACTTTCAGTTTAGGGTGCATCTGTAAAAACGTAGCTATACTTGAAATTTGTGAGGAGAAAGCTAATTGTTTTTCTGGAATATCTTCGGAACTGCTCAAATAACAATAATTGAATTTTACGTACTTAAAAATTCTCCTGAAGCCGTACAAATGGATTTATTTTTAAACTGTAAAATTTTATTAAAGGCTTAAATATGTTAGTTTTTATAGAAAACTATTTCAAATATATAAATCATTTCGTCTAGATTCTGCAACAATTTGAAAAATTATTATGCAAAAACTATCAAACTGATTTAAACAAAATTTGGTAGGTTGTTTCACTTTATAATCATCATTTTCCGAAATATGAAGGTTTTGAATACATTTTAAGCTGCCAAGAAAAGTGATATAAAAAATGTCTATTTTTTAGTAGTTGTTTCTATTTGTATGCTGGTTTGCCAAGGAGCGAATAAATTTGAGCATTCTCAGTAATATAGCATTACGGATCTAAATATCACTACGCCTTGGGTAAATCTCTATTGTGAATACTTATTTAAAAAAAATATTTTCCGGGATTTTTTTAAGGAAAATGATGATTTTATAGTAAATAAAAGTACCAAATGTCGTTTAAATCGGCGCGATAGTTTTCGCATAATAATTTTGTAATTGAGGTATAAGCGAAAAAATTAACATTTTTCATAAGAGTTTTTAAGCACTGCACAAGTGAGAATGTTTATAACTTGTGCCCGGCATAATCCTAATCATTCCATTCATAAAAGTGGTCTCCATTCGTTTCTCAGAGAATGGAAAAATAAATCCATTTGTACGGCTCCAGGAAAGTTTTTAAATACGTACAATTCAATTATTGTTAAGTGAGCAGTTCCGAAGATATTCCCGAAAAACAATTTGCTTCCCCCTGACAAATTTCAAGTATAGCTACGTTTTTAAAGATGCAACCTGAACTGAAACTGTAGATGATCAAGCCGAAACTTTGACAATAAAACTCAATTTCTCAGAGAAACGAATGGAGACCTCGTCCCGGAACCTATATACCGCAGGAAATCCACGAGGGATACATTTTGATTTTTGTCGTGTATTATTAATGCAGAACTAAATAAACAGTATTAAAAAAAATATTCTACAACCATTTGAAATTCTTTGATGCCTTTTTTCAGAGGAATCTCTTGAAGCTCCAAATGTATATTTTGAAGTAGAAGATTATTCATATCATACATTTTTTTTTTCATAAGTGTCATCGCAGTTAAATAATTTCATTTTAAACTAATTTTAGTTTTTTCCCCACCATCTTTTAAAAACAAGCCAATAAATAATGCTTAATTTTATGTGTAATCTCTTTGAAACAACCTCCTTGACGTATAGGAACATGATATATTAATTTGATTTCATTAATTAATTTTTAACAAAGCCAATATATCTGTGGCCGGACTCGTCGCAGCATGATGCCTATATTTGGAAGTCTAATAATTCTTCTTAAAAGGTAAAAAAGAGGATATTTTACTGTTACAAAACCCGTTTCCAATATCATTTATGCAATCTATTAATCGATTGAAACTGTGATTGATGTGATCATCGATTTGGCCCTAAATCAAGCCGGACGGCGCCGATTCCTATTAATTTGTTGTCTCCAAGAAGTTGATTAATTTGATTTAATGAGGACCGGTTCAATGATTTGAGCGCCTCATTCAAAATCTAACTGAATTGGCCGAGTCCCTAAGAGCTGAAAATTATACAATTTTTTTTTTTTTTTGTATGAAGGGAGGACAGCTTAATATTATAATAATAATTTTGCATATTAAATATTGAGCCTTTTGGTTATAAGGGAATATTTTAAAAGCTCTTGCTACTGTTTAAGAAAATAGTGTTAAATATACACAGTTAACAGTAAAAGGTTCATGAACTGTTCCAAAATGCTTCAGTACAACTACAGCAGATCCCAAAAATAAGGAAGGCGGGACAAGACGAACAAAAAACCTTTTAGCGTATCATAACAAGATTTAACAAAAAACTATTGGTGGGTCATAACAAGATTTATCAAAAACCCATTAGCGGATCATATCAAGATGAACTAAAAAAATTTTGGCGGATGACAACATGATGAATCAAAAATCTATTAGCCTTGTTGTCAACAAGGTGAACTTAAAATCTTTTGGTGGGTCAAAAAAAGACCTATCAAAAACCTTTTAGCGGATCACAACTAGATGAAGAAAAACCCTATTAACAGATCACAAGATAAATAAATAATAATAATAATAAAACTAGATAAATACAAATTCTATTAGCCGTCCACAACAAGATGAGCCAAAAACCTATTAGCGGATTACAACAAGATGCACCTAAGAAGTTCAAAATCATTTATTTCGATTTTTTTTTTCAGATTGTTAAAAAAAAAAAAATATTTTCCATCGAACATCGAACTCAAAACAGATGCACCCTAGACTGTTATAAAAAAGTTGGCAAAGCTTAGGTATGAGATTGGTGTTGAAAGGTGAACCCTGCTTGAACAGCTGCCCTGGGGCCTGAGCTCCATATAAAATTATTCCATATTATGTTATGGTGGGGGATAGAAGGCCTGTCCCCCTATAATTAAAGACGATATAACTGAATGTTTACCGACAGTAAAAGTTATCATTAACCGGAATCTGTTAGCTTACGCAACATGGCAGAGCCGAATCTGGAGTTGCGGGATCGTAGCTGAGTCAATTTTTCTCATACGGGCTCCATCTTTCACGTTTTTTTTTGTTGTTTTTTTTTCGTGTTTCCTCAATCGCTATAGATACAAAACCCGCTTGTGCAGTCGAATCAATGACGCAATTAGAAAGTGCTTGCGAGAAATGTCGACGTTTAATAACTCATAAGTCACGAATAAATCGTGCGTCATAGATAATCTAATTTGACTTTTGAAAAATTTAAATACCCACTGGAATTACATCTTGAAGAAAAGTTAGGTTACTGCTAAAAGGAATTTAAAAGGAAAACTGAAGGAAACAGAGACGATTACGAAAACTAAACGTAAAACTATGATTCCATTCATGACCGTAATTTTAATATTTACTTGTCTTACACATGTTTTACTCCAGACCAAACTAAAATTGTTGTTTCTTAGTAAGTAGAGGGAAGAAACGCGCTTATTTACAATAGAAGATTAACTTCACTGCCGAGGAAAAGCCCAAAATACTTTTCTGAAATTGAAAACAGATTAAGGTCTACTTTCCAGAACAATTTTTTATCCTGATTACGTAATAGAAAATGAAATTAAACGAATAAGGTACCGCAAAAAGGGTGGGGTCACATTAAAGAATTGTTTCTCATTTTACTGACAAATAAATTTTACTACTATAAGAAATGATAAAAAATACAAAACAACCAATAAAAAACTAAGGGAAACAGACAAAAAGAACCGTTCGAATATACGAAACCAAAAATAAAAATAATAATAATAATACGATTTGATAAGACAACTTTTTGACGCCTCCCCCCCCCCCAAAACCCGTCTGTTAATTCGATTTCGAAATTAAATGAGAATGGGTTTTCGCGTTTTTCTGTTTTCATGCAAAACCGTCATGTTTATTGATTTAATTGCTTTACATTCTACTTCGTTCCTACAGGATGTTCCTATTGTATTTCCATAAATATTTTTATTCATATTAATTTACGCATAATTGTGATATCGATGCTCGGAGTTAGTTTATAAAAATAATAGAAATTAAAGTTAAATGTAGCTCTTTGATTCAAATTGCATATTTTCCTGAACAAATTATACTTATGTTGAAGACCACACCAGGAATGTGAATGATATATTTTGCTAATGTAAGTCTGTTTTTCTTTTATAGAACACTAAGGAGCATGGGTGAATAACTTGCTCCATTCGACTCAGGCTTTCTAGCCAAGTGTGTATTTTTACTGCAGTTTGTTATCAATATAATAAAACGTCTTCTGTGTCGAAATAAGGAAAATAATTATAAAAAAAAGTAACTCATATGCATTCTTTTGAACTAACAACGAAGCTATTTCATAATGCTTTTAAAACAGTCCAGATATAAGTATAATCCTTGAGATGTCCTTCAATTAGTAGGAGAATAATCCTGACTTTTTTTTTCATAGATAATGCATAAGAAAATAGAAGAAGGCTTTACGTTTTATTGTGCTGATTTAACGTTACTGAAGCTCATTAAAATACTTTTATAATATTTTATACTTTTTGATATTTTTTATTCTAATGACAACATTTATAATGAATTAAACGCAATGAAGGCAATTTATATACGAAATATTTGATTGACTCTGTAGAACAGAATCAAAGCCCCCTTATAACTATTAAGAAAGCTTGTAACACACAATAATAATGAAAATATAAAACATAATTTATGCACGTAAATTGAAAAGTTTGAAGTCAAATTTACTTTGTTATTATAACTTGGTTTTAAAAATCCATATGAAAAACTTGACTAAAGACTATAGCCTAACTAATTAAAAATTCCAAATCCCCTATCCTTTATCTATATATATAAAAATTACGTGTCTGTCTGTTTTTTGTTTGTTCCTTATACAAATCTACACCGTTTGACCGATTTTGACCAAACTTGGCACACAGGTAGGTCTTTCATATTACCACGAACCAGGATTGCATGGAAATAAGTTTAATAAATATCAAAATACAATAAGTATCGGTGATTGTTCCAACACACATGAACCATGTATGGCCATGAGAACGTACCTCTCGGCCTTTCGATTAATCCTTGAAGTGCAATAGATAATTTAACTATAATTGTGTATTAAGGACTAAGTTCAACAATAAAGTAATAAGATAGTGTAAGAAATCTATAAAAATCCCGGGATATCAGCCGATCTCCAGTAATACCACAGCGCATCAACAAATACCCTGGAGGCGTGTTTTCCCAATCGTGGATTTTGTCCGCCCAATAACGGCAATCGACTCTCTTCAATACCCCATTATTGTCAAATCACCATTCCATCCTTCGGGAGAATTCAATAAAAATCCCGCGGGACTTCAACTATGCTAATAATGCTTGCTTCAAAATACAGCCCACCTCTATAATCACCAATCTTCTTCGGCCAAGGAGGTATGAGATGCTTCGAGTATCGATAATACTTAAAGATGAAATTTTGAAATATGACGTCACAGACGTTGTTAACAATAGTTTCCATTAGTAGTATTGGTTTTTAGAGGAGTTACTCCCTCCCTCCATAAGGAAGAAATACGCTTATGAGGTTGACCTCATCTTGCAATCAGGAAGTGCCGAATAGAAAATTTCACGTTTCAAAAACCATAATAATTTCAAATAATAACAGTGGTTCAAATTTGTTTGTGTGTATATATATATATATATATATATATATATATATATATATATATATATATATATTGATGTTAATACGGCATTCTCCAACGGTCGTTTTTTTGGGTGATATTTCGCAGAAATCCCATTCTGCTTCATCAGACCTTTGTGCATGTTTTATTTTTTTTTCTCGACTTTATATATATATAAATTCTCCATGGCATAAAAATATTTTATTTTTTCTCGAATTTATATATATATATATATATATATATATATATATATATATATATAAATTCTCCACGGCTTAAAAATATTTTCGGTTGCTGATCTCAGGATCGGTATCATTTTGGCGTTAGACACAATTTCTTCTCCGATAATTGGTCACCTTCATTACGAAGTAAGAATGACTCAGTCTCTCCTAGTGTATTAAAAGAGATTGAATTTTAGTTATTGGTTTCTTGGAACAATTCGAAATGACAATTTATTTCCATTAAAAATTGTGAATACGAATTATTTTATTTCCAATTAACGCCATTAAAAAAATAACTAGGTACAAAAATTAACACTTGTTTTGTTTCTAGTTTTTCGATGTTCTTCAAAATGAAGCGAAAACGAGGAAACCTCTAAATGACTTTTTCTCTTAGTTTTTCGGTCCCCTATACGGTCCTGAAGTTTTGCCATTTAAATTCGCCTTGTATATGTATTTTTTTCTGTTCGCTCTCTCATAGGCTGAGAAATGTAGTTCAAAACTACCTTGTATAATTCAAGAAGTTCGGACGAAATTTCCGTGAAAAATCCAGAGTAGATCCAGAAAAGCCTCTATGAAGAAGGGCCGATTTTTCTGGTTTACGAAATCGTTCAATATGGTAAATAATATGCGACAAATTTTGACTGTTCTTTTCATTCAACGAACCACTGCATGGGCTTGAAAATGGGATTAAGTCACTGAAAACGTTAGGCAATAAAAATAACAGTGAACATTTTTGGCATTTTTATCTACGATCGTGAACTTCAATTTCCACCAAGGAGCAACTCCTGCATATCGATCAACCGTTTGTTATGGAAATGGTATATACATACTAATGTTATGGGTAGAATTAAAAAGAAGGGTAGACCTTCTGAAGATATCATATTAAATTGCAGAATATTGCAAATATCAGTAAATCTAGGAGTCAGTCGTAGATCTCGAAGTATGAAATTGAGAGACACAAATTCGTGTCATTACCATGCTGCATACAATCATTCGACCTATATGGACATACGGACTTGAACTCTGGGGTACTGCAAAAACATCCAACATCAACAGAATACAGGCATTCCAGTCAAAAGTCCTCCGCAAAATTGTAAATGCTCCTTTCTATGTATCCAACAAAACCCTTCACAATGACCTTAACATCCCATTTGTCCTTGACCTTGCTAAAACCCGTTTCCAAATGTTCCAGTCCAAATTGTCCAACCATCCTAATCCTGAAGGTCTATCCTTGTCTTCCCAATCCCATCCAGACAACCCTCCCCGGCGGCTTAAAAGACAGTGGCCCCGAGATTAACTAACGTAGCTGATCACATAGTGATCATTAATTCATTTGTTTACCCACCTTAGGAAGTACCAACAATGGTTGGCTTCTTCCAAATACCTCATTATTTTTATTTTGTTTTAATTTTACCGTTATAAACAACTTATGTAATATCTATGTCAACAAACTTGACGATTGTACTAAATGATTTATGTACAGATTCAAATAAACAAATAAAAAAAAAAAAAAAAATGCTGCATTCCAAATATGACCCACCTTAAAACCAAAGCAGTATTTTTCTCACAGTAAATGATCATGATGTATTACACTAATTCAAGATCGTATATAAACTATTTTAATATAAATTACTTAAATATAATTACGTATAATAACCTTAGCTGAGGAAGACATTCTTTATTAAAAAATAACGTTGTTGCCCAAATGTTTTAGGGAGCTATAATCTCAGTTCACTTACCAATCTTTCAGAAATTACTTTCAGTTGATTAGAAAGGTTTTTTTTTTTTTTTTTTTTTACTTTGGAAATTGGCGAAAAATAAATTTTGATGGTAGTTTGAAATGATAATATTTTAAATAGAAACATTTATGACAATTTTTCCAAAAGATTGATAAGCAGCTGGTTAGTTCCATTATATAAGATTTTTCAATATCCCCAAAAAATCTACTAAAATTGATTCCGCGAGGATAGGTAGTTCGTTGGTGTCCAAGCCTAGGTCTTGTAAGAAGTCTTGCATCTGTTTTGGAAACATGTCTCTATCTGAATATTGTTGACGTCTCTGTTCCTCAAAACCAAAGGCCTTAAACTGAATATTGTTTTCACCTGAATTTCTCTTAGAATTGTTCTTGATAAAATAGGTTATAATGGCTCTTTTTTTCTGGATTAACTTCTTCCGCTTGCAGTGGATTCTTCGTCTCATACCTCACTGTAGATTCGAAAATACAAGCTTCTTGGATTTCTGCTGAAAGGCAATTATGTAGGCATATCTACAACAATCGTCTATAAACCTCTTCAAGACATATAAATTATTTTTCTTGGACAAGAGAAATAAGTTTGCGCTTTACATTATAATGTGATAACCCCCTATATATTAAGTTTCGTGGGCTCAAACAAAGATTATTACCACTAAATATATAAACATTTAACAGAGGGGGGAGGGTAATTTCGGTGTCTATTAAGTAGGATCAATGAAGTTTAGTTGAACCTTTTCAAAAATTCTTTCACGAGCGATTTTTTCATATCCACATTTCTTGGAAAGTACTAGAAAAAAAACCATATCCACCTACATTACTCTAAGATACCTCCCCTATCCAGGCCTACCCCTCCCCCACCCCGATAGCTAGCGAGGTAGGGGAGGGGAAGCTCCCAGCAGCTGAGTGCTAAGGCTCAGAGACTGTAGATCAGTACTGGAGGATGGGTCCACCGCTCGCCTCGTTGCTTCTTGCTCTTCTCGGGCTTGTAGCACCCAGTGCACCTGCGCATCATTACTATCACAACACTTCAAATCATCTTCAGCCTGCTGGAGGGTCAGTACAACATATACATAATACATTAATAATTATTTTTAAAAATTATTTTCACTTGTACCTGGTAGAAAAAAAAAATAATTAACTGATTTTTTTTTAATTTTTGTCACCTATAACTATTTTTTTTTTTTTTAATGTTTAGACTGCCAGGGTCATAAACACCATACAAAGCACATAACAAACCTTAAAAAAATATATATCATTACTATAATACGTAATTATAAAAAATGTAGCCGGCACATATATATTATCATAACTTATCTATAAAGAAGAAGATTAAACAATCTTGAACATACGAAGAAGCTGAATTATTCTACATACATTTATAACATGGAAAAGAGAAAATTGTTTTGTATCCAAGTGCTTTAAATACTTTTTTTTGTAAATCGTTAATATATAGCTTAACTTAGTTAATAAAAAAAATCGTTTCTTACAATACGTAACTCATACAAATAAATAAATCTAAAAAAAAAATATATATGTATTTAATTCACATTAAGAAATTAAAAAACAGTAGCAACTAAAAGTGAATAGTAATTTAATAGGTAAATTAAATACAGTTTTAATAAAGAAAACAGTTTTAAATGCTTAAATGTCGATAAACTTCCTTGCTAAAAAAACTGTAATTTTTAAAAATTTAACAAAATAACTTGATCAATTTTGATCTGTTGTAAAAGTTATTCATACATTTTCTTCGAATTATACCTCAAATTAAATACTATTATTTCAGTTGTAATCGCTCAATTAAAATGTTCAGGACATTAAACATCAAATGATCTAGAGCCAAATTTTATTACACAATTTTTTTCGTGCCTGGTATAACTATATTAATGAACAATTAATCCCATCACTATCTGAAATTTTTTGGGGGGCTTTTTATATTTTGGAAATCACTATTCTGATGAAATATCATATTCTGTTTATTAAAAAAAAGTTTGTAATACCTCCGGAATTTCATATCTAATGAGTTATAGTTACACACCATTACAATCGATAGAATAATTTCAAGAATTTAGTTTTTGAATTCAACTTTCATTTCTTTGTGTTATTAGTATATTCGAATAAATTATTTTAAGGATTATTTCCTGTTCTAATAGTTTTAGACGTTTATGGGACAGCAATAAAATAACAAATTCCTAGTTTAAATAATTTATTTTTGTTGTAGATAAATAGTAAATTAAACTGTTATATGTTTTTCGCATTTATACTATCATTACTATAATTAAAATTATTATCTAGTTGGATAATGACGACTGAAAGAAAAAGTTTATTTAAATAATGATACCTATTTGAAGCCGAATAAAGAAGTAATAAAACCATTTGGTGATATCTATTTTTTTATAATAATTATAAATGTGACCTAGTTTGTGCTTGGTTTCACAAAGCATTTCACTCATTTTTTTTATTTTCTTTATAGACAAATAGAGCGAAACGTTATAAGAGAAACTGTTAATTCCTTATATTTGTTCTTATATAGCCTTTACAATATGAAAATTGCTTTGTATAAAACCGTTATTTAATTTGTAGAAAACGTTTGCAATGTAAAAATCGGTTATTTCATATGGTGAGGTGGTATTCGTGCCGGGAGCGCCACGAGCCAGAAGTCGTTTTAAAAAAGGAGTAAACATTAATTTTTCAAGCCGTTTCTATATATAGAGAGATATGCTGCCTTTGGGTAGTTAATGTGTTTTTCCAGTTGCTCTTGAGTGTCCAGAATCTACATATAACTGCCTCCAGAATTATCCAAGAAAAGGGTAACATTCTCCTGAATTCCTGGATCTACTGATATTTTGATTTAAACAATAAATACACTTTTAATAGTAATTGATTCTTATTGGAAATTTAGAAGTCGTTAATTTATCACGAGGGCGAGGTTACCTCAGTGGTGGAACACTCAACTAATACGCTGCAGGACGCGAGTTCAAAACTCGGGCGTTTACTAAAGATCATATCTTCTAATGTCGTCGTTCGTGAATTAGATTCGGGGTCACAGCCCGTCCCTAGCCCACCTATCCGTTAATTAATTTATATATGGGTACCTGGAAACGGGAAGATCGGGTGGCCGGAGAATAGTACTGACCACGCTATCTCCCTAGTGTGGCTTATGGTGATGAATTATCATGAGACTTATTTTATTTAATTTGGATTTAATGATAAGGACAATTTAGAAACAGTGCAATTCATTCTCAATATAACCCTACACTTTGAATATGCGACAACTCCACGCTTCGTGTGTGTCCAGTGAGAAAGCCTTTAATTTGTGAGATCTCTGAAGAGTTCAGCGATAGGCTCGTGAAGGATAAACATACGTCAGCATACATGTTTAGAATGGGTTTAACCAGGAGTTAATTATGAAAAAGAACGTCTGGTTATGTGATAGAGGGGTAATAATAATGCCTGAATTTGATGCTGTTTATTTTTTAGAGGGTTTTTTTAAGGTGTTTATGACATGTGTATACACACACTACAATCTCAACGAAAAGTGAGATTTTAGGCACTGCAAGGAAATCTAGAATTCGAATAAAAAACTAGAATAGAATTAGCCAACTGTAAGCGGTAAATATTTGCTCTAATTTCTGTCCATTCTATGACTAACCACTATTTCAAGCAACAAGTAATACAACATGCGTCACATTTTTTTCTTCTGAAAAAATCATTTTACTGCAAATTGCAACTGAAAAAAAAATTAAAAACTGAGGCAAACAAAGACAGAAAACCTTTCAAACGAACGAAAGCCACACGTTAAAATTTTAAGCTCTTAATTGTATCGAAACTGTTATGAGAACCGTTTTTTGTTGTTTTTTTTTTTTTTTTGTAACTTGATCAAAATCAAAATATCAATAACCAAATCTCACGTAAAATATTATTTTTCTCTTAGGTTCTCAATTCCAAATGTACCATATATTATTGCATATAATAGTTTAGAACGAATACCTGGAACAAGTTTCAACTGAATTCTTTATTTTTGAGTACTCAAGCCGAAACTTAGTTAGCATTCAATTTTATCAAAAAATGTTGAACATATCGTATTAAAAATAATTTATTTTGGTTCCCTACGTTAGAAAATTTATAAAAATTGTACCTGCAGACATTTAATCCCAAAACCTAAGAGCTATGGTTTTCTTCGCCCGCATTACGGACGGGATTCTTATGGTTAACGAAGTTTGCTAGAATACGAACAGCAAATATATTGGTATATGTAAACATACTTATGTATGTATGTATATATATATATATATATATATATATATATATATATATATAAACAAATTTGATTCAACTATATTTGATCTATGAGTTCTGAAACGTGAATTGTTTACTTGGCATTTCCGGACTGCGACATCGGGTCGGCATCATAAGCGCTAAAATGGGTTAAATACGTTCGCATGCAAATAGAAAAAAAATTTTGTACTATTATTACACTCATCATTATAATATAATTGCATTTTCTTGGGAGTGAAAAAATAATTTAAAACCAGTAATTTCAAAACCGGTCATCCTGCTACGCTTATTAAACGCATTTTAACCCGCCGAATGGGAGGGGCTTACATGTAACCTTAACTACATACTTAAACGTTTTAAGGAAGTTGCCATGGAAGAAGATTAACCTGTATTATAATCAAATGTTTCCCAGTTGTAAAAGTTACAACATGTTACTCACGTGGTCTCGATGCAGAAATATATCGCATAAAATATGAAACGTCCGACTCGCAAGAACTGCGTTATCTTAGCGCGTTTTCGTTCTTATACGTAGTGCCATTTAGAAAGCTTAGAAAGTCCGTCACGCAGGAGCTGCATAACTAAGCACTTTCCTCAGAGTTTTTGTAGTGTAGACAACATTACTGAATAATTTGCTGTAAATAACCTCTATAAATAAAATAAAAACGTGAATAGTTCTGCTCATTTACATTTCTTATGAGAACTGTTCAAATATTAATTTTGTAAGTAATTTGCTTCCAGAGTTATGTTAATAAATGATACTGTACTACTTAATAAATAAACAAAAACTTCATTTTCCGTCTTTTGATCTGACGCAGGAATAGGATACAGTCCCCCTAGTGGGAGATAGCGCTCCTCGCGGCGGCTTTGTGAACCTACGTCTGGCTGGCTAATTCTAATGAAACAGAGTTTAAAGTAAACCCTTCTTTCCAATAGCCCGATTTACTTGATTTTTACAACACTTCTTTCTCATGAGATACCCACGACGTATACCGCGTTTCGTTACAATACAGCAGAAATTACGACCGGTATGAGTGTATTAGTACTTCAGGTCCGGAGTAACCCCCCCCCCCTTAAAGAACCGATTTAGTTTATTTTTACAACGTATTTCTCTCTTTAGATTAACATAACGAATACCGGGTTTCGTTGAAATATAACAAAAACTACGGCTGGCATGGTCAAATTAGTGTTTTGGGTCCGGGTTAAACCACCCCTCCCGGTGGACCGATTGTGGTGGTTAACGAACTCGTTCAATCGTTTGCTAATCGAACGCTATATACTACGTTTCGTGAAGAAAAAATAAAAACTCTGGCCGCTATCCTTTTAACAGATATATATATATATATATGCATATATATATATATATATATATCTATATATATATATATATATATATAGATATATAAATTTTAGCGGGGGTCATTTTCGGTGTCTTCTAGGTAGGATCGATAAAGATCTGAAGAAATTTTTCAAAAATTCCGTCATGAGTGCAACCTCAATAGCTACTTTCCTTCGGAGGAAAGTGCTAATAGGAAAAGTTAATGTTTTGTCTTAAGTTAACACATGTAAAATGAAAGTTGAAAGCGAAGATCTTGGGAGCCACCAGGAAAATTAAAGTATTATAAGGGAAAATTACTATATTTAAGCACCGATTTCTCTGAAAGAGATTGGTCTATCAAAACTCCCATAATATTTTTTTTTTCTTTTTTTACGGCACACCGACATCAATGGTGTAACCAAGAACCCTGAAATGAGAAAAATTCCTGCTGCCGGAGGGACTGGAATCCCCATCCTCTGCATGAGAATAAGGCGTTAGCCACTAGACCACGGAGAGACTCACTAGTCTCATTTGTAGGATATTTAATAAGCTTTCTAATAGATGCTTTATAGTTACTACGATTTTCCAACCACATATATGTACATATAAGAGTATACAGGGTGTATTGCAAGTTAATGAAAATACTCCTAGAAGAAAGAAACTAGAGAAAAAAATGTAATTCTACACCATTAACCACACATTTCAATCTTACTCCATTTCAGACATATGCCGTTTTAAAGGTTTTTTGGAAAAAATCGCGTTTCTGTAGTACAACTCCAATTTTCTCAGCTTGTACACATGTTTATTCAACTATTCATTACATCTTTGAAATCAGCCTTAAATTTTATTTAAGGGTAATGCACATTGAATGTTTATAATTATCTCATTCAAACCGTAATATCAATTCAAAAAGAAAAAAATAATTAAAGCTACAGGTTAGTGACAACATTTCGAAAATCACTACTTCTCCGAAAGACATCCTGAAGAATGTGCCGAATCTCACAAAAGTTTTAAAATTTATTCTGCTTTTCAATGGTATACACAAAACTAGGGTAATCTCTAAATATTATCATGTAATTAGAATTTTAGAGTGAAAAAAAAATCAAATAAATAAAAGTAATGTTATGTGTATTTTCGTGATATTATCAGAAATAAATGAAAATTATTCTGGATAACATTGATATTTAGTTATTATAGTAAGGGGTGTGTATACTAACTTTATGTTATATTGTATATGGGAATATGTACTACAAAATAAATTGCGTTTTTGCAATTTTGCACTGAAAAGAAAGTAATAAAAAAATTATAAATTTGTATAAAAACAATGTTAACTTAACACCGAGAAATGTAGATGTAAGATTCCACTCATGACCCGATTATAGAATAATTTTTTCAAGTCATCAACAATCCTGATCATCACGCTACGGAAATTGTATATATATATATGGGGGCGAGGTTAGCTCAGTGGTAGAGCACTCGACTAATGAACTGGAGGACCAGGTTCAAAACCCGAGCGCGCACTAAAGAAATTCTTTCTTCTAGTGCTGCCGTTCGAGGGTTGGATTTGGGGTCCCAGATCGTCCCTAGGCTCACCCAGCCTTTAATTAATTTAATTAATAATGGGTACCTTGGGTGCTAATGACTCTAGCAGTCGAAGCAGCCAAGGGGAAAATCAGGCGGTCGGAGCATAGTATTGACCACACTATCTCCCTAGTGTGCCGTATGGTCAAGAATCAGATACCTCTACAGTATCTGCCCCTCTGGGCCATTGTGGCCTGTTACGGGACTGATTTTTTTTTTATATATAAACATAAACTCAGCAATAAAAAAAAAAAAACTGGACACTGATTATTGCCTGTTCTTTTCAGAAACCGCAGTAAAGCTCTGTGTTTTTTAATTTGTAGTTTAATTAGATGTATTAGGTTATTTAAAGAGAGTAGTATTATTAAACAAATACTTATTACTAAATAAATGTACAAGTGATTAATAATTAAAAAATAATATAGCACTTAATTATTGGTTTTACCGACGGTTTTGGGTGACAAATGTGTGAGTTTGTTAACAGGACAGCGGACATCATTTCGGTTCTTTACCCAGAAAAACAGAAAAATAGATATATTAGTCGTAGGGGTTTAATCTATTACCGAATGATTAATTTGTCAAAGGCCATACTTTTTGCTTCTTTTACCGAACTCTAAGCTTAAATGTAAAATTTGGTAATATCCGTTCGTATTCCACGAAATTAGCTATATACTAATAAATACTAATAGCTAAAAATAGGTATTTCCCAGAAAACATTTTTTTTTTTTACTATTGAGTCCATTAGTTGGAAAACATTTAAATGTTATAAATAGTTTGTATTTATTGTGTCAGCATTGTTTAGTTCATGCATTTCTCTTGGCATAGTGGAGTAAATTGGCCTTCCATCTGAAGAAAGTGCTTAGATTATGCAGTTCCCGGGAGAAAACACCTTTATTTAATAGATAAAAATGCAGAGAAGTCGGTTATTAAAGGCATCGACCTGACGAGTATGACGTTCGGTTATGTCAAACCTAGTTGCCGAAAATGACAAATTTTCTGCCAAAGAAGAATGGAGATGTGGCGCCAATGAGTACAATGAAACATTGTTAAACCAATAACGGTCTGGTTAGCAAGCTTCTGCGTGAATGTTAAATTTCTGAGCTGAGGTGAATGTCTCTAGTACGAATGACTTTCGTTACTTTGCTTTCTACACATAACTGTCCATGTCAATGTGATATTGATTACATTATTAAAATTGTGAAACAACCCATTAATGAGTACCATAGTTTTTTGGATTTTTAATAGATCCAGAAAATATTTGCCAATTAATGTGTTTATTCAATGTGTGTTTGAGTTAAAACGGATTGCTGTATTTCGTTAATAATATTTAGCTTGCTTT
This sequence comes from Gonocerus acuteangulatus, assembly GCA_946811695.1. Lineage (NCBI taxonomy): Eukaryota > Metazoa > Arthropoda > Insecta > Hemiptera > Coreidae > Gonocerus > Gonocerus acuteangulatus. Next base: position 75,056,364 of record OX328125.1, read on the forward strand.
TTAATGGTCTTGTACTAAATAAAAAAAGTCGGACTCGCAAGACCTGTGCCATGTTAGTGGTTTTCCGTTCTTATCCCTTGCTTCATTTCAAAAGCTTTTTTTTTTTTTTTTTTTTTTTTTTTTTTTTTTTTTTGCGCGTAAACTTTAAACACATATAAATAACAACAAATTCAAAGTGATGTAAACAGAGAAAAAAAAACGTTTAAAAGAACGAAACCAACAGCAGTACAGTAGTAGAAAATACACATACGGCTTTATTTCAAGCAACAAAAAATTGTTTCTCATATTGCGTGTACCGTTTAACGGTTAAATACAGTTTGCTACTAGAAGTGATTAAACAAATAAAAATCAATAAAAAAACTAAGGGAAACAAACAAAATCAACCGATCAAGAAATCAACAACTTCAGAGTGTGAAGCACTTGTTCCTCCGAATGTAACCGCCCCATTACTTCAGAAATGTTTTTGTAGGCCATATTTAGGCTTTCGAATAGTTACTGTTACCACGATGTCCCAACCGGTGCGGATATATTTTTGAAAATGTTCGAAAATCCCAAAACTACTCAAGTCGGTCAATAAAAATCAATTAATTTGATGGTAGCCTTCACTTGGAAAAAATATTCTCTTTTTAAATGAGCAAGACACCAATGCCTCCAATTTAATTTTTTTTTTTGTTTTGTTTGGTGCATCTACTGCTAAGGTCATTCCAATTTAATTATTTCAATTTATACATTGATCTATTTTACAAATATGTACATTGTTAAAGCCAGTCGTTTCCATACAGATCTTGAGAGGTGCACGTACTTTTCTTTAATAAATAATTAATAAGAATATAAGCATAATAAACATATCTCGATTTTTAAGACGGGGCCACGTTTTAGATATTTTTGAATATTATATATTATACCAGATGAATGCCCGTTCTTCGACACAGCAGCTATGTAGTTATTTTATCACGTTAAATAATGTAACATCAAAATTAACGTACTATGTATATAATGTTGTGCAGTTTATTATAGCACGATTCCCGTCATATTATATGTTATTCATCAATTGATAAGTAATTAAAGTGTAACGTTTCTTGACACTGGGCCCTTCCCGATCAGCGTCAAGAAACTCATATCCTAGAGATAACCCGTTATCTATTGGTTACCAGTAACAGGAGTTTATTATTACCTCGGATAGATCACCAGGTATAGCGAAAACTCTATGAGGGACAAAATCTCAGTCTATTTCTACTAATTCCAGGTCTGCCATCATAGTTGAAATAAAGCTCAAATAGAAATAATATTATGAAATAGATACAGTACGCTAACAGCTGACCTGTTGTCCTATCAACGCGTGCTGCGCTAACCAAAACAGCAGCCTTAAACAAAAGAGCGTTGCCTGCTCTCTAACCAAATAAAATTTCAATCCCTTCTAAAAATGCTTAAAAATTCGAATATCAAAAAATCCTTTCTTAGCGAGTGTTTACGTTCTAAGGGGAGTGTCCATGCAAAATTTCAAATTTTTCTGTCGAGTGGTTTGGACTGGTGATGATCATGGTGAGTGAGTGAGTGGTATTTGAGAAATATATAGTAGATTCTTCTACGATCATTTTTACTGTTTATATATATATATATATATATATATATATATATATATAAATATATATGTTTGTATGAGTTCTGACTTTTTCTATTCAGAACATTCAGGTCGAAGTCATAAGCGGATTTCTATCAATGGAGGGGGAGAAGAAACGTGCTAAAACAAAATGAATAAACAGAAAAAATGTTTTGTAATGAACACGAAAACCAGAAGTATGGAATACCATTATTGTGTGAAACATTCGTAATAAACGCATACATACTAGTAGCAGTAATAGTGTAGAGAAATGAGAAACGCAATTATTCCTAATTGGGGTTTTTAATGAGGTTGATTTTATTGACGAAACGATACTTCTTTTTTGCGGAAGGATAATATTGATTACTTACAAACTCGGCGACGAAATTCACATCTTCTTCATGACTCGAAATGCAATTCCAGCGAAATTAGGTTAGCCCTGAGAACAATTAACAGAACTCTTTTGTAATCGACAATAAATGAGAGTTTGAATTGTTAGTTCAGAAATGTATTGTACGAACAACTAGGGCTGCAATAAAACGTGACAATATTACTCTTAAGCCTTTTCTTTTGCGATGTTCAATGCTAGTCTTTATATCGCCTGAGTCACAGGCACTGTGTCACTTTGAAACAATAGTCTCTAAAATAGAAGGGTTCTTTCTCTTAATTATAAAACTGGCATTGTAATTTCAATTTTTTTTATTTAAGCCGAAGACATAACATTTTAATTCAGATAAAAGCGAATTGAGGTCAGAATTATGAATAGAATCATTACTTATTATAGCGATTAAACAGAACATATAAACTGAATATTATCTGGAGTCATTAGTTTATTTAATAGCGAATAAAAAGGTCCTCTAAGGGTGGGTTTACACTTGCTAGTTATTGCAGGAAATTTATATCAGACAGAAATTGCGACTAGTGTAAACCATGAGCAATTTATGTCTGAGATATATATTTCTATCACGAGCAATAAGTGTCGACACTTCTATACCGTCAGGTGAATACGCTGATTATAAAGAGAGCAATAAATGTCAGGGAGAAATATCTTGGTTTCTAGCTGTATTGCCGAAACTTCTGTACCAACAGATGTAAGCACTGATTACACAGGTCTACAAAAATAATCTTTCTGAAATTTGATTTGATGATTTTGGTCAATCTCTATGCTCCTTGGCGTGCTGAAGCCGAACATGAGGTCAGTCCCTCTCTATCACGTAAGGAAATTGTTCAATCTCAAGTAAGGGCAGAGGTACTACCATTAAAAGAAAACAGAATTGGCGAATAAGAGTTTTCATTTATTTCCATGATCTTTTAGTTATTTCAATGTTGTTTACTGTACAAAATACATAAATGTGTAGAAATAACAGCTTCAGAATTAACAGTGGCATATTTAGTTATTATTTTTATGAAAACGTATTTTTTTCTCTTGAAAATTTCTCCGTGTTCGTTTCCGGCTGTAGGACTTTTCAGATGATTCACGCTGCAGCATCCAACAATAGTCAGCCATCATGTTTACGTTCCATGTGCCCTGATACCTACGTTCCATTTCCTGGATGTCCTGATGGAACCTTTCCCCTTGTTCTTCACTTACTTCCCCTAAGTTTTCCGGAAAATAGTCCACATGCGAATGTAAGAAGTGAACCTTCAAACTCATGTTGCAACCTTGTAATTGAAATGCCTTCAACATGCGTTCCACGATACTTCTGTAGTTGGGATCCTTCACGTTACCAAGGAACTTCTCAACAACATCTTTAAAAGAATTCCAAGCTTCCGTCTCCTTCTCATTCATGGTCTGAGTGAAATGTGGATCTGTGAAAAGTTTCCGAATATCTGGGCCTACAAAGATCCCCTCTTTTAGCTTTGCATCACTTAATCGTGGGAACTTGGAGCATAAGTACTTAAAACATTCACCTTCTTTATTGAGAGACTTTACGAATTGTTTTATCAGCCCTAGCTTTATGTGTAGAGGAGGTAGCAGGATTTTGTCAGAAGGAACCAAACTTCTCCTAATTACATTTTTTTGGCCTGGCGACAGAGCTCCTCGTGATGTCCAGTCTTTGTTGTTCCAATGGGAATTTCTGTCTCGGCTATCCCATAAACATAAAAAACAAGGGAACTTGGTGTACCCTGATTGCTGACCTAAGAGCATAGTAAGTACTTTCAAGTCTCCACATATCAACCAGTTATGCTCATTATAATGAATTCGTTCGAGAACTAATGACAAATTTTCGTATGTTTCTTTTAAATGTACCGAATGGCCAACTGGAACTGAAGCATAAGTATTGCCATTGTGCAAGAAAACAGCCTTTAGACTTCGCTTTGATGAGTCTATGAATAGACGCCAATGAATCGGGTCATATTGTATACCAAATTGACCCATCAGACCAAGAATGTCTTTGCAATAAATAAGATTCTCATCCAGAGCAAAGTAAGGAACAAAAACTGCTTCACGGTGTCGATGCCATGAAAAAGAAGTGCCTGGCTGTAATAAATTTTTGTTTTTAAGACGGGAGCCAAGTAACTGAGCTGCATCTTTTGGAAGTCCAAGATCTCTCACTAAGTCGTTCAACTCCTGTTGAGAAATAAGCTGAGGTTCATCATCTGAACTGCTTGCTTTGAACTCACTGTGTACTTCATCGCTCTCCGACATACAGTCTTCTCTATTAGCTTCCCTATCTATACTGCCCAAGTCACGAGGGGGCTGAGGAACTGTCAATCCAGGACCGTGTGGTCCTAGTGACCGACTAGCAGATTCCACATTAGGGTAGTTAATGAGCTTATGATTTTTGGAATTATAGCCTTGAACATGACAATTACAAAAGTAACAGTCATTAACGTGGTTTTTTTGCTCCCTCCACATCATTGGGATAGCAAATCCGAAAGATTTTAACTCTCCTTTGTACCATAAGCGAAGTTTTTCTACGCAGCTATGGCATACTTTGTGAGGAGCCCACACTTTATCTTGATCTCCTATTCTCAAGCCAAAATATGCATAATATACATTTTTGACAAAACCTGTTATATTTCGTTGGTATTTCTTAACTGTGTACTCACCACAGATAAAACAGAAGTAGTCTGGACTGGTAACACAACGACGATGAGACATTTTGTCTAAATGCACTTTCAAACCTTAAAATACGTTCTTAATCACTTTGACACAACTAAGAGACCTCAGTGAATGTGTTCACTTCAGTTGATACTACTGAACTGAGAGAATGAACAGAAATTTAGCTCCAAGTTCCTGATACAACAGGTTCAATCTCGTTTAGCTTCAGACGGTGACATCTGAGACCAAACAAGTACGTTCCTGTGTGAACAGGTCGTGCCTAGACACCCTCAGGCCTACAACATCTACTGAGGGAGTCATTGCCTACACCACCTAGTGAAAGATGTCTGTTTATAAAAAGAGAAATCGTTTGGAAAAAAAAAAAAAAACCTACTTCTTACCAAATTTATGTGTATAGCAGGTATATTATGTTCTGTGGATTTGGAAAAAATCTGTACGTAATAGAGAAAAACGGACTTCATTCTCGGCCTCAGCACACCGAGAAACACAGAGATTAGCCAAAATCATCAAATCAAATTTTTGGTTGTAGACCTGTGTTATTTACTAGTTACAACAGGTCCGACCTTTATCGAGTTTTAACAGTTCGTCTACTTTTCTCTTTCATTATGGGGGATAGTGCAGTTTAAAAATATAGTTCAAATTATAAAATTTCATAAAATAAAATAGTATTTCATTGAGTAAATACCTACTTACCTGATGTTAAATATCGCAATGTCATAGCTAGTCGTTCTGTAACACTAATAGCGTCTCTAAATTTTGTGTCTTGCTTTGATATAAGAGGACCTATTTTACGAGCAAGCTTTTCGAAATCTGATGGTTTCATTCTTAAAAAATTCGAAAACTGCGCTGGATCCTCGATACAGAGCTCAGACATTAATTGATTGCAGAAACCTAATTTTTCCCGTCTTAAAATCCAATCTCGAACCCATACAGAACGTCCCCCCCCCAACATTTGTATAATAACTAAACATGCCGCTATTTTGCGTTTAGATGCGTTCTTCATTGAAAGCAGAATGGACTAGACAGGACATATATGTATGAGTGTAAACAGGCCGGACATTTATTGCAAAGCGAGAAATATCCTATAGATATCCATGACATAAATGTCTAGCTATTTTTCTCCGTATGTAAACTTGCAAGAGAATATCTATCCGACACTTATATCGTGACATATATTTCCTGCGAGAAATATCAAGTGTAAACGCACCATAAGACATAACATAAGGCAAACTCCTAGAAATCGAGAAAACTTGTATGCAATAATGCATAAAAAAAAAAAAAAAAAAAAAAAAAAACGATGAAAAGATCCTCTAAGACCTGTATTGGGAATTGTGTTTGTTCGGAAATGCTAAAACACAAGATGGTTGAGGTAGTTGTCAAGATTTTTCAGTCTACTTCCGGAACCGGTATATACAACTTGCACTAACCCAGTTAAGAAAAAAGTACTTAATTCATTCCATTTGGAAACTTTAAAGGTAGAGCGAACGTTTTACTAAGATTGCGCGAAGGCGTTCAAATCTTTACAACAAAAAGTCTATTTTTCAACACAAAATTCTTAAAGTAGAGAAGGTAGGATGATTACAATTTTAAAGAAAATCTTCATGAGCGATATCTAAATTCCTTCAATTGTTTCTTGATTAGGCAAAATATAAATAAAAATTAACTTAATGAGGTGTAGATTGTTAGCCGACGAGGTGATAAGCAGTAGGGATTCGGCTGGGACAGCAATACAATTTTTGTAGAACTATGTACTAAGGATGTTTCGAGCGGTTTGGTAGCCTTCGTCAGTTTTCAGAAGAAAAATCAAGCCTTCATTGTTCTTGCCCAGAGAATTCTGGGACCCTGCCACCGTGGACCAAAGGAAGCAAAAATATTAATTAACCGCGTCTCCAAGTTTTCTAAGAACCTGGTCAAAAATAAATAAGGTTTGACTTTTCTTCTAAAATCTGACGAAGGCCGAAACGCCCTTAATAGACATTTTTACAAAATCGTATTGATCTTTTCGTAGCAGAATCCCAACTATTCCCTGATTGCTAAAACATTAATAGTTCGTTAATTTATTAAAATTGCTCTATATTTTTCGAATCCTCTTCAGTTTAATAAAAATAAGTACACCTTGATAGAACGTTTGCAATCCTTTCAGTGCAAGAACCATAACTGCTATGACGTGGCCCTTGTATGGGAATGTTTGCGTACTTCCCATTGGGCTGAATTTATTCTCGAGGTGGCATCTAAGCATGTAAAACATGTAGATCGATTATACTAAACTCAAGAGGGTGTTAATTATGTATTTTATTTATTGATATTCTGCCTAAACATGAAAAAAATTGTTTAAATCTTGAGTCACTATTTATATTGATAAAGTCCTTAAAGATTTGCCAAAAAATAAGTTGTTAGAGAAAGATTTTGTGAGTGAGATTGTCTGAGGCGACGTTGAGAGGGCACTTTAGAGGCTAAGTCGTGGAGTAGGTACGTAACGCTGCAGTATATGTTTGTAAAATAAACTATTCTAAATCATTTAGAACTCTCCTGACTGTAATAAATGGGTGGAACTATCTTCTGAAAGTTACAAACAATGCTGGGATAATTGACCCACCCACGATTAAACAATTCGAGTTAAAGTTAAGAAGACTCTGAAAGAAATTAGTTTTGGTGACATAAACTGGTCCAATAAAAATCAATTCTGTCACCTAATCTAATTTTTTCAGCTTCTTCTGAACTCAAACTCATTTTCTCAGATTGTTTTGATTGTTGGTTAGTCCCTTTTGGCACGAGGCCCTTCAATTTTTTGTAAGGAAGTGTCCTGAAAACGTATTTTCTTCTATTTAGTCCTACTTTTTTATTATTATTATTTGAACTGAAATATGACATGATGTGATGTGGTTAGACAAGCCAAACCATTTCCGGCGGGTTCAAAGCCCTATTACAGCTGAATTGAATGTCGATAATGAAATCGTGGGAGGGACCATGGAGAATTGACGATTGTCTGTTATCATCAGCCCTCAGGGTATCATACTTATGGAGATATCGAACCGTGAAGTTTCAAGGTGAGAAAGCTACACGTGTTTAGAACTCTTTCCTACTATCACTTTCTCAAATTGAACGCGGTCTTGAAAGAAGGAAGTAGCAGATTTTCAAATCTATATGTATAAGAAAAAGTAACTCGCCAGGCTGCAATTGTACCCAGGTCCTGTTTTACCGCATTCGGTGGCACATTTGTGTAAAACATTGGTTGGATTTTAGTATTTATAAAGAAAAAAAAAAAAAAAAAAAAGTGTGTGCATGTTAGTATATGCAAAGAATACTATTGTGGGTAAACTTGTGTACATATTCAAAAAATAAATAAATAAATAAATAAAATAAAAAAAAGTATGTTTATTTTACCAACTTTTTGTGTTTATTCATAATACGTACTTGCATTTTTAATTTTATTCAATTTACTGTTAGAACTTCGCATTATTATTTTGTATATAGTTAGTAAGTTTCATTTTATTTTTTTCTTATATATTAATTAATCTAAAATGAGCCTTTATATAATAAGCATCTCAAATTTTTAGGGAGTAAGATGTAATAGCAATAGCCGTTAATAGACTTCGACATCGAGTTTCCCTATTCTTGAGCATCTTTGTAGCTTTAATTGATTTTTCTCTAGAATAACTTTAATAGCTTAAATGATAAAATACTTATTAATTATAGAACATGAGCGGGTTAAATTCTCTTTGTTCCCGATTAACACAATTTTGTGTGAAAAAACTATTGAATTATTTGAGATAATAAATAAAAAGAATTATTGAAATATGGCTTCATACAAAAAATTCTACATTCAATCTATAATTATGTAAAATCTATTTGTTGATTATTTATATTAATTAATTAATATGTAAGAACTTCTAACTTAATTTCAACATACAATTTAAAATTGTATTTAATAGTGGGCTTGATAATATAGATATCAAGTACTTATATAATAATAATATAGATATTTGTACTTACTAACTTTATAAATAGACAGAAAATAAGACTGGATTAACACTATCAACATAAACATATTACTTATAATCAATGGTGGGCATAATAATATTCCTGTTTATTGTCCAGAAAACAAACATCCTAATCCTAATCCCTCCTTTTTTACGCTTGGGTGCTATGCAAATTAGGCTTTTGGGCTAAGGAGTATTCTGTCTTTTTGGGTATCGACAAGGGATCCATGATGAATTGAAGAAATTATTCAAAAAATATTTTATGAGTGCAACTTAAATTGCTACATTCCTTCCGAAAATTCTAATATTTGGAACAAGGAAGTTTTCGTTACGTATGACAGAAAATATGGTACGAAAAAAATGTCGTGTAAGTAATTTATTATTGGGAGGTTAAATTATAATAACGATGCTTGTCGAGTCAAATTATTATTTGACGCGACATTCAACGTATTGACAGAGCGTATACCAGAATATACTCACATTACATTCACGAGTCAATGAATACGAAATTGGGTCTGTTTCCGGAGACGACATCCAGTTACTTGGGAAGTAGTATAACAGTGATTCAGCGCACGCGCATAAGTCATTAGCTTTTATATTGGCTATTGACCTTAAACACTCAAGTCAATACTACTTGCAAAAATTATTAGAATTCTATGAATTTTAGCGAGTTGGATTGACTAGAGTTTTGATATCTTCTTGAGCGAGCGGAAACTTCTTGAGCATAGCACATATGTCCATAATGCGAAATAAATATAAAATATAAATATCTTAATGAACCACCGGACAAAAAAATCGGTGAGGAGGCCCCTAAATTTCATAATTACCATTGATTTTTACAATATTAACTTTTTTTTATTAATAAATATTGCTTGCTGAAATATATTCTGCTTATTTTCGTTTATGCTTTACAAGCCTAAAAGTATTACATACAAATACAGTTTATCTAAGAGTTAGTTAGAAACCATATTATATAATTGTAGTAGTCAAAAAAAGTGATTAAATACTTTTCATTACTATATTAACTTTTCATTACTGTATTTACATAATATGGTTTCTAACCTTAGATAAATTGTAAACAAGTAATAGATAACCTGTTCAAAATCACGACAGATACTTCAAAGTAACTGGATGTGGTCTTCGCAAAATGACTTCGTAAATAAATAAAATAATTATTAGAACCATAATTATGAATTCTTGAGTAATTAAAAACGCAAATTGGTTGCTAGGGAGTGGATGTAGCCCATGGTAGAAAGGATAGGGGTAGAAAACCCAGCCTACCGTTTAGTGTCCTGTCGGCTCAGTCTACTATTTTATTATTATTTTTTTTTTTTATTGAGGTTTATATTTAATTCATACGAGTAATATGCAATTAATTGATGTTTGCAAATTTAAAGACATAGAGAAAGTGTGTTATTTCTTTTTCTTGAGGTAGGTACCAATGAGCTAAAACAATTTTTAATTTTTGCACTGTGACGGATTCCTGGACAAATTACAAATTTTTATTATATTTCCTTCGACGAAAAAACATCATCTAGACATAATATTTTGGTGGCATTTGTACTATAAAATGTGAATAACTACATAAAAACTAAATTTCTGACCGTTTATTATGCTATCCACTCGAAAGAAATATTTCTCAATGATAAAAATTCATTTGATGTCGATAAGACGTCCCAAAGGTGTCCCCAGAGAAATATAGTTGTCTTTAGTGTAGTGGAAGGAGTGTCCTGGAGTGGGTGTTTTGATGTAGTCGTTATGCCAGGATCACAGCTGGAGCTAGGCAGCCTATATAGGAAGGCATACTTCTCTGTCGTCTCGCACCCACCTATTACACCTACCTTATTACAACGGATATCAGACCAATGTTTGTCCAATGGAACGCTACTAGTAACACGAAGAATGCCATGTCTTTCTTCAGCTTTTATGATTTTCGAGCTGTCCTGTAGTGATGTTTCCAAAAGTCTTGAAAAGTATATTTTTTTTATATATTTACTTATAGAGCTGATGGAAGTTATGAAACAACCAAAACAAAATTTATCATACATAAATTATGGATTCCGATTTAAATAAATCAATGTAAATTTATCTGAGAGGAAAATAAAATAGTATCATAAAAAATAAATTTTGGAGGGGTGTATAGATAAAATAAATAATGTTAAAATTTAAAAATATATCAGAACAAATAAATTTTGAGAGGTTTATACCACATAAAATATTATTTCAAAAAATAAAATTAATAAAACAATAATAATAAATTTATTAGATGCAGTTCAAAGAAAGTAACATTGATAATTTGGCGAATTAGTTTGACTTGTAGAATACTCTGAAGAGGATAATAAAGTATTCTTGAACTCTTTTATATTTTCTTTTATTCACATTGATAGCAATGGTACAATACCCTTCATTAAATTAAGGTATTTTATCTATGCAAAACCAACTCAATACAAAAGTACAATTTACAAAATAATGATTTTTAGTTGGTTTTTCTATTTAATTGAAGTTGATTCATGAATAGGATGAAGGTAAATTGTCTTTTCCCAGTCCACCCTCGTGGTCTAGTGGCTAACGCCTTAGATTCTCATGCGGGAGATGCGTGTTCGAATCTCGTCTACTGCTGGGATTTTCCTAATTTCAGGGCCCGTTGAGAAAATTTCCGGCTGCACCATGGATGGCGGCGCTAATGGTTGATGGCCAAAAATAATGCCTTTTCTCAGCACTTATTAATATGACTAAGTCACATTCGGGAGCAAATTTACATTATCCGTGTTTCATAATAAATAAATAAAATAAAAAAAAAATAATTGAACATTCATTAAACTTGTACTTTGTTTTATGAAGTTTGCATCTGGTGTTCAAGAATGTGATTTTGTTCTGATCGTCACCAAGTCTTATTAATTGACTGAACAGTATTGCATCAAAATTAATATTATATATATATATATATATATATATATATATATATATATATATATATATATATATATATATATATATATAAAGCACGGTCAAAGCATTACACGGGCTAGTTTTAAAAGAAAATTATAAATCTTTTCAATCATTGGTAACTCAAATTGAAAACAAACGAGAAAGTCATTAATTTCGGCTTAGTTTATTAAATATGTTTAATCATTTTTTAATAATTAATTTACTAAAACAATTAAGGTCTTTCCAATATTTCAAATTTATTTTTATTCATTTTATTTCTATGTCTTCGTTATTTTCTTATTTCTTATTTTCTTAAATTTTAAATTATTTATTTGATAACTTAGTTATTAAAAATAATTTATTATCCGTAATTTCTTTATATATATATATATATATATATATATATATATATATATATATATATATATATATAATAATAATAATAAAGTCAAACTATTTTGTCTAATTTTGAAGAATTATTTATACCTTGTAGTGCTGTGAGCGGAGCAAGGTTGTTGTTAAAATGTACATAAATAAAGAAATATATATATATATATATATATATATATATATATATATATATATATACGCATATATACAGAGAGACAGAGAGAGAAAATATAATATACGAGTTTAGACGAATCTCAATGTTGCAAATTTCTGTTGACAGAACTTCAGAATAGTATTTTGAAGTAATACAATTTTTGTCCAGTCGCTGTACAGTAATTCTGCAAGTATATTTGTAATTTTTGACTAAGAACGATTATTTCTTTGTACTGCTTTGACTCTTTCTAAGAAGCCATCCATAGCTACTCTATTGGATGATGTCATACGGTTAGGAATTCGACCTTGCATACATGATAGACTTTATAGCCCATCATTCTGTATCAAATTAGAATTATGATTCCGCGCCATTATTTCGGGCAGAGCTGTGGTATGTCACTGACTTAAAATTAGCATTTGCTAATGCTCAACTCAACTAGATCACTTCTTAATTACTGCAATAAAGCTTCACAATTTAAAGATAAGGTACTATTTTCTACAATAGTTACTCTTGATTTGAACAAGCTTTCTCGTATTACAATAATTCAAAAGCCCGTTCCCCTGAAGATGCGTAAGCAATTAACATAATAGAGCCAAACCTGTTTGACTTCGTTAAGATTTGTTATATAAGTTTGTAGATATTTAACGAAGTATTGTACTAGTTTTCAGCAGTTGATTGGTGTCTAGTTGTTCATGCGTCAATATCATCCCTATATTGCCATATAATATCCGTTAGGAGGTAGCCGACATTAGGCTATTAGTCCAGGGCGCATGTATAAAACGTATTTGGATGTTACGAGGGGGCAAGCCAATTTTTGCGGGACTATCTTCGGAAAAACTCAAATATCAACAATGATCTAGTCGTAAATCGAAAAAGTTCCGGAAAATAATTTTGTAAACATAAACAAATTAAGTGTTTTTTGTATTTTTATTTTATTTTTTTGCTCATAACTCAGAAACTATTCACGCTAGAGATTTTCACAAGGTGTCAATAGATTCATTATGAATGTCCTATAACTGTATATATAAGAAATGTTAAATTTCTAAATCGTAAACTGCTGGATCGTACAACAGTTAAGTATGAAAAAGCTGTAAAAAATAGGCATTTTTTTCAGGAGCTAAAAAATTATTTAGGACCATTATATTCTAGGAGAGAAAAGATCAATTAAAATATTTCAAAGTGTCAAAGTATCGCAAATTCTAAACGACATGCTTAAAAAAAAAAAAAAAAAAAAAAAAAAAAAAAAAAAAAACAAAAAAAAAAAAAAAAAAAAAAAACATGAAAAACATAATACAAATTGAGAACCGTTCAGGGACTCCTATAGGATTTTTTTTTTTCAAAATTATTTAATAATTGAACGTCTACACGAATTTTAACTCACATTGAAATCAGAAAAGGGCGATGTAAAGTGCTCAATAAGGCGCTTTGACATTGCGTATAACATTTCTAAATAATGGGACACTCCTTGGGAAAATTTCTATCGTGAATAATTCCGGAGTTAATAGCGAAATAAGTACAAAAAAAAGTATTTCTTTTAATTAAAAAAAAAAAAAAAAATGATCCGGGAATTCTTTGGATTAAGGCATACCTTAATTATTTTCATATGAGTTATTCCAAAGATAATCCAGGAAAAATTAGCATCCCCGCGTTCAACACCGCCTTGGATTAAAGGGCGATTGATCTCTCTTACTTTGTTGTCAATTTTTACACAAATACCCTGGTGTAATATTATGTGGGTGTAATATTGATTGCTAATTGTCTACTCCCGTGCTCTCTGTTTTGTCCTCGAGTTCTGGAAACGAAAACAAATTAATACGATTATTGCGGACTATAATTTTACTTTTCTTTTTGTCTTGTTGGCATTGAAATTTATTTTCTTCTTAATTCTGTCAGGCCGAAGAAATCACGGCAGTAGGCAACCTGCTGAACCCAACCAGTGGTTGTCACGCCCACGAAGATCCTTATCCATTACGCCTAATTCCTTTATTTTTCCTCTTTTCTTGTATCTCTTTAGCCGTACTAATTCTCACTTACCAGCATTCTTTATCATTCTCTCCTTCTTAACTTATTTGCCTTCTGCAAAGATGTTCTCACAGATAACGCAGTAAAAAACAATATAAAATTACAATTAACTCACACTTGAGAACTTGAAGAGAGTTTAAATGTAAATTAACCTAAATTCTTCTCGTTTTTTTTTTTTTTTTTTTATCATCAACCTTGTTGCCTTCGATGAATGTTCTCCAATTCGAATTCCTCTTTGAAACTCTCTTGCTTCGGAAATTGGTTCCAATATTTTATTTCTTTATTTAATGCTACACAATTTTGTTTGCTTCCTTTAGTGCTTTAGTATAATAAGAATAATATCAATAAACCTAATTCCTCAGGAATTGACAAATCATAAATGAAAATAACATTCTTATTTATAAATCATCACTATAATGCAAATTACTACAGGTAAAACAAGGGACAATGAACAAGAAAACCCTTCCCAACTATTACCGTAAGTAAGTTTAAATTGAGCTGGAGCAAAATTGTTTTGAACAAGCATTTAACGTAAGGATTATTTCTAAGTGTCTAAATGATTTATTATAAAGATATTACTACCAATACCTTGTAAAATAAATTTAGCCTTGTAAGCAAATGTAAACACATTTATTTAATTATAAAAAACTGTTTTAAATAATTTTACTAAACTAACTTTTTTAAAGAAATCATTCAAATAAAAAATAAGTTATATTTATCTGTTAAAGAAACTATAATTCTATACAAAATTTACTCAAATTATTTTTTAAAATTAAAATTGTGTTATTTTTACTTTATTTTATAGAAATCAATTGACATTGTTAAATTTATACTACATCTGGCAGCATCATTATTATAAACTAATTGTCTATGCAAGATGTCTGAAATTATTTGTATATATTGAATACTTATTTGTATATATTGAATACTTATTTGTATATATTGAATTAAGAGCTTCTACATCACCAATCATTCTACCACCGTCTTACATTTTGAATTGTTTAAAAATAATTTAATTCAATCGGATCACAATGTTTCCATTAATTTAAACGTTTCACAACATTCTTTGACTTGAATTTTAGTGCTTACTGTAGTTAGCTTTACCAAAAGAAAAATGTACCAGCTTTTAAAATAAAAATTTACCATTGAATCACTATTTGAAGTTTTTGAGGTTTGAATTTCGTGAAACATAAATTTGTTCTAATTTAAACATGAATGTGTTCTAGTTTAATCATGGGCATATTTCTTTATTTCCTCCTCAATAAAATAATTAGTCACCACTCGTATATTCAACATAATACTAAATAAAATTAATTTAATAAATTATATGTTGTAGGGCATGATAGTTCCTTAAACCTCTTTTTTTTTCTTTTTTTTTTTTTCTTTAGCTTCAAAAAACAGGAGTGTTTAAAGGATTGAAACTGTCCTGACACCCAAGTGTTTTTCTTGCTTTGTGATAGGTTTTTGTATCACTAGTTCTTCATAATAGACTTTATTTATTGAGGGTCTTTCATTTTAGAAATTAATAATTTAAGTATTCTTATGAGAACACGGGTCCTCGTAATCATATGCAAATAAATCTGGTATTAACGAACATTGTCTCACAGTTCTTTATTTTCTAAATTTGACGCTTTTTGGCGTTTATAATAGTGTTTAACCTAATAAATAAAGAAAAGCACAATTTATCCGGATTCTTTCCATAATGGTTGCTTTAATTAATAAGCTGCCGAGCGGAGATAATCTCTATTCAAATTGGCTAATATTATAGTCTTCATGTGCATTTGCATGTCCTTTTCGGGTATTTTATTTATATAAAAAAAATAAAAGCATCAGTTCTTATAAATAAAAATAAAATCACCTATAAATAAATAAAATACATGAGTATTTTGTGTTTTTTTAATATTTAAAATAGAAGCCCGGAGTTCCAGTATTCGGAATGTAAGGCGAGAAGAAGTCGTACTTACTTGACTACGTATTGGGCATTCGCACTTGACACATTCATATTTAATGACAAAACAGGACTGTGCAACGTTCCACTGACAATTAAACTCCTACTTACAGACTGCAGAGACAGTGAAAACATTGATTTCCCAAATGATTTACAAGATCTATTCACATAGGATAGTAAACACATCGCTAATACAGTAGAACTTGGATAATTCGAACCCCAAGGGACCGATAGAAAAGTTCGAATTATCCAAAATAAATAGGGTTAAGAAATCGAACTTCATATTTCCACATTTTTAATTTAAAAAATACATTTTATTTAAAGAAAAACAAACATTTCAGTAATAAATTTAAGTAATAAATAATTTATCAAAAAAGTAAAAATAAAAGTCTATTGTTTTGAAAAAAGTAATTTTCATGGGGAAGAATTTATTCTTTATTTTTCAGGTAAGTTGATAAAATGTTAGGAAGAATTCCAAAATCCCTGGCAATTTCAGATTTTTTCTTTATTCCTTTTTCAACTTCTTTAATCGCAGCTATTTTCTCGGACAAAGTTAAAGTTGTATAACTTCGACATCTTAAATCAACAACTCACTGAACCTGTACAGTGCGGTTCAAGGCACAAACATATCAACAATACAACAGATCTAGGCGCTGACTGACTTATAACTGAATAACTCCTAGATCCTTCTTACCACAGGGGAGAATATTTTACAGGCTCGTAAAAAAATCGAATTATCCAAAATTTTATTCGAATTAACCACGATTTTTTTACATTGTTTATGCCCTAAATTCTAGGGACCGAGAGAAATATTCGAATTAAAGACGATTTAGAATTATCGAAGTTCGAATTATCCATGTTCCACTGTATACTAAAATATCTAAAACTCAAAAAGTTATTTCAACTTTTTTAAGAGGCTATAATTTCATGATAGATGAACATTTCTATATATTTTTCATTTTTTCGTTATTTATTTTTTTTTTATTTATTTATTTTTTGTATCCCAAACATTACTATTTTATAAATATTCTTCCCAATTATGTATAGTCTTTTCTTGTTTATATTTGTATGACATGTTTATATGGGTCTGTATAATTGTTAGCTTTGTTTGCACTTTGACCACGTTGTGAACTCTTTAATAAATAAATAATATCTAAAATAGTTTATTTCGTTATTATTGAAATATAAAGATCTTCTTCGAGCGTCAGGGACGTATCTGTGTGTATTGTAAATTAAATACTTCGTTAAATAAAAGTGTTTTATGGCAAACGAACTTCAATGGAACCCCCAAACGTCACATTCCTTGATTTAATAACTGAGGAACGTCTACTAAAATGAGAAGATTGTTATATCTCCCTGGTCCTAAACGAGACATAATATTAAGTTTAAAGTAGCGGGTTATTCACTTTAATGGCAATGCAAACCGGCAGGCAGGACTTTAATGGCGGAACCGTAGGGATTATTTCTCTCAGAATTTCGCGCATGCGGGACTAGAACTATTCCATCTAACTGAACGGGCTATAGTCAGAAATTGCAGACTACGGATATGTCAACCGATTTATGTGAATGTTTTGTATAAATATTAAAAATGTAATAGCTAATAATGGTATCTAAAATATGAAATGTCATTATAAAATAAATCCCTCGCATGAACTTCCTTGTAGAAATGAATGAGATTTTTATCATCTTGTCTAAGTATTTCTCCCATTTATTGATATTCATTGTTACTATCTTATTACTGTTCTGAACCCTCCAAGGCCAAGCGAGCCGACTGACATTGACTCAACTGTGCGATGACACACTTGAACTGACTAGTCTTGTCGAGTCGATAACAAACCATGTCACGGATAACACAAATGTATGTCACTTCCTGGGCCCACTCGAATGATAATGTTTGCTAAATGGAAGCGCCGAATTCGTCCCTCTGTTCGCAGTTAGGTTATTAGCTTTGACTAAAATTCGAATCCCCGAACTTATTGGAGTAAGGCAGCCGATCCCACACAACCGGATACGCCTGAGGTCACGTGACAGAAGCGTAGGCAGATCCACTGCCTCTGCTGTCTGCGATTTACAACTCCTGTCGGTACACCTGCTTATTTATACAAGCTTCCTTCCGCATTCTCTGGACTCGTTTACACTTTTATTATCATTTACATGTTTTGTTTCTGCATATGAACTTGAATTACAAAGAAATACGTTGAAGGTTTCATTTTATTATGAATGAAAGAATATGACAAATTCGATACTTGTAGTATTTAATTTATTTTCAATTCATAAAAACCTTTGAGGATCTATTTCCATACAATCTAGCAAAATATGTGAATGGGGAGTAAAGTGAATGTAAATTAAGATACATTAAAAACACTGCCAAAGCCTGGGAAAAGAACATTCTTTCGACAAGACGAAGTAATTTTATCCAGGCTTCGGATATGCCACACTCGACTTACCCACTCTTACTGGAGAGAAAAGAAAGTCCAACTTGTAGACAATGTAACATAACTCATTAAACATATACTGACTGACTGTACACAGCTCAGCGACTTAACAATTCCTCACGACTTACATGGCATACTGGCAGAAGGTACTCCGTACAATCAAATATTTAATATTAGTCCGTAATATTTAAGCATTTACTCGGAAGAATAACTACATGTAATTTTTAATGAAAATATTTTATTACATTTTTTTTAATTTGTAATTATTTTGTTTCATAATTTTTGTTGCCTTTGTGAATTTTATAACCGACTGACTATCACTTAGACTGATTTACGGACATTAATATATTCTAAATAGTATAATAATGAACTTATTTCACCGCAAGGGAATTTAAATCCTCGGAATTTATAAATATCCAGTTTTAAATCGTACATTCCTTAGGCCCTATTAATGCCAAAGTCATAGTTAAGGGAATACAACTTATTCAAATATGCGCCTTTATATATGTATATATATTGTAAGTGATGATCTTTTTTTTTGTAATTAATCTGGGTAGTGCAGAGCAGGAACGGACGAACATAGGCAGGGACGGGCTAAGTTCACTGCTCGTCAATGCACTATAGTCTATGGTTGAAGTGCCTTATAAAAAAATAAATAACCCTTCAGTATTAATAGTGTAGAGGAGATAAGGCTCGGGATAGCCATTGGTAATATGCCATTTTAAGAAGTAATCCTGTGTCGAAAATGGGGGTAAAATCAATAACTAAGTGATATGAAATAACATCTTACATTTTTATTATTAACCATTATTAATCATTTGTACACTTTTAAAGTAATAAGTATTTGTTTAATAATAATACGTTGCTTAAATAATCTAACACATCTAATTCGTAATATAAATTTTAATAAAACCCACAGATTTATTGGAGTATCCGCACAAAACCGACAATTATCAGTGTCTGGTTTTTGTTTGCTATTGCGTGTATATTCTACCGCCTTCTAATGAGCTTTTAGGACTGTTTATGTGCTGTATCTATCTTTTCTACTCCACTGTGTACAAATAAATTATTTCGGCTCACATCTGTTGTTCACTTTATCTATTCTTTTTGTTTATTTGTCATTTTTTTTATTTCTCCGAGTTTTATTGGGAGAGGGGAGGAAGTCGAATGGTCGTTGTCAAATCTTATCCTGAGGGTGCCGGCAGAAAGATTTAGCAAACCTTAAAACATTGAGTAATATGGACTTTGGATGTCTACGAGAACCTCAAACATAATTGGCTTATCAATGGTCGTTAATCAAAAATTGTGACTCAGAAATATTAAATCAGCATCTATGAAACTAACACAGCCGAGTTTTCCTGTTGAAGAGATGCAGTATGTTAAACACAAAATCATTCGCCATCGCCGGGTGGGCGTTGTAATTGTCCCATTGTTTTCGACTGTCACCGAACCGTTCGCTATCAAAACCTTCAATCTCACTAGTTTTCGAACCATCTCGTAAATATTATAGTCCTCTATTCCGCCTTCTCAATTATTCTTGAAGGATCATGCTTTGCAACTTGTACTTATTTGACTTTCAAATAGTAGTAACATTCAAGTTCGATTGGACACCTACATCAGCTATTTTCAAAGCATGTTTTGCGAAGATTAACTCAATTATCAAACATTGTATCTCGAATGACCAGCAGAAACCTAGACATTCTTGTGAAAAGTTTACTTCCCCCAGTCCGAGATTACTTTATTTTCCATTGCATTTTATAATTCAGAACAAAAAAAAGGCGATTTTTTTTAAACGGAAATCATTGTCTTTCAATCCAAATAACTAAATTAGCAGTTGTTTCAAATCTACAAAGAATAAACCTTATTGACCTTTAATTATAGTGCACGGTTTTCATAGTTTTTTCCCGGCAATTCGACTACTGAGGTCTATTATTCACTTTATTTTAAATCTTCGCTTTTAATATCGCGAAAAATATTAACTGATTCAAACGTAAAATACGTTTGGTAGTTATATATATGATCTGTCTGGCATTTTCATTTCGAATGGCAATTTGTTATGTTCTCAACTAAACGCGGCAGATCAACTACCAAAAGTATTCGTCAATATTAAACAAGAAGTCATGTTTATTTTGTCTTCAAATTTAATTTATTACGAATGAAAGTTTTAACAATTAATATACATGAATCGGTTCAAAAATTAAAAAAAGAATGATTTACTCACATAATATAACTATACCGAGGTCTATAAATACGAAAAAATGTTAGAATACATAAAACATTAAATGCATCTTTCCATTTAACCTATTCACAAATTTACCCTTAAAGAGTGAAAAAACGTGTAATAATAACATCTATTTATTAAGCATAAATTTAATAAATTGTAACAATAATCGTACATGTCATATTTATTATTCGGTGTTTCAAAAAGAAAAATGTGCTTTGAGGGCCTGACTTTTTTTATCCTAATTCATATCTTTAATTGTATTATATTATTTTTATATGATATATATTCACATAATATAATTGTAGTACAGACTATTTCATTATTCCCTGATTTAGATTTTTTTTTTTTTTTTATTTTTTTTTTTTACGAATTTGAAAACAATGAAACAATTTTTAACACATTCGTTGGTTTAGTTTCCTTTCTGGGACATAATTCGTTGTCATTTTTTTTAAATATGGTCCTTGATTTCCTTAAATAAAACAAATGAAAAAAGGATGAAAATTAATTCTTTGAGTTAATAACCACGGCATGAATACATATTCTTTCTCGTATTAATTATTTTTAACTATTCCTTTATTCCTCAAGTGATTTCTCATTAAAGAAAAAACAAACATGATTATTATGAATATTTAGTTGATATTACTCTTCCTACACAACGCTGGAATAACGGAGCGAGGAGACCCCTAACTAAGACAGACATACAACATAAATGCAACCGTAGAACAATTAGTCTTTTCGGCCGGATGAAGATTGATGATCTTATAATGAGACAGAATTGCATTGTTCCTTCCAAGTAAAGGAACCACGGATGTAATTACAATCAACCATTATTTATTCAGTAGAAATGATTATTCTACGGCCGAGCTCAATAAAATATTTTGACACATATTTTTCTTTGCCGATATTATATTCTATTAATTTTTAGCATTTTTACATAGGCACTATCTGTACCCCGGAGGTAAAGGACACCGTGTCCATTTTTTTATTAAATTGACTTAACAACATCTTAATGTGTATTTTTCTATCTATTAATGGTATAGGGCACTACGTCCTCTTCCCATAAATAACGAAGATAAGACAGTGAAAACTAAAATCATGTCCGTTTTCATTCGAGGTAAAAGACACCATATGGAGGACTTGGTTCTGTTTGACTACGATCTATACTTCATATTACCTATCAATGCCAATGACAAAGTAAAAATGTTCTTTAAACTGCTTCTATAAGTAACGAAGAAACATATTTTAATAGTTAAAGAAAATTGGGTCTCCTGAACAATCACAAATATGTGCCCTGGTATCCTTTACCTCCGGGGTACAGATATGTTAAATTAATTCAAACGAACAGTCTGTTCATAGAAATAACAGAACAGTCAACAGAATCACAAAGAAAGAAGTTTTTAACTTTTTAATTTTCTTGTATATGTAATTAAGAAAAAAAAATACATTTGAAAATCAAAATAAGTTGTAATATAAATGCCTTATTAGGATTCATATATTTAAATATACATAAACAATTATATATGTTTAGGAATCTATATTTTTATTTTAAATGGGGGGGGGGTCATGCATTGATGACTTCTTTTCACACTTTAGGCATTAAATTATATTCTAGAAAATATTTTCATATGTTTGAGAGGTTGGAATATTGCTTTTGGGCTATCTTGAGCGAGGAGATAGTGTAAGCCAATAATTAAGAGGCACGAACAAGTTATCGAACATACATTTCATAAAACACAAACTTAAAGACGGCGTGGAAGTCTTTTAATGTGTGTTTTATAGTTTCAGTAAGTTACATTCTGGGCGCATTGGTCATTTCCTTTTTCTCAATTAAATAGGAGATATTTAGAAATTAATTTGCAATCTTTAGCCTTCTCAAGTGAACTTTGCCTCTTTTTGAAATGATATTATATTTGTGAGACCTAAGGGTTTTATGACTTAGTGGATTTTCGGTCCTTGTAAGCTTATACATTTCCTTGTGGTTAGTTTTTTTTGTAACTGTCAACTAATTTACTTTCTAGTATGTTATCTTATCAAGATATCCAATCGATTGTTATACTGTGGCTATAAAGTCGGTGATAATTTAGATGAACCTTATTATTTTATGAGTACTGTAAATATGCAGGAGGAATAGAGAATGAGTCCTATATAACAATATTGAGTGGTTTTCTGTATTATCTGTTTTAAAAAGGCCTTGATTTATAGCTTGTAGCTTTGCAAAATATATGCAAGGTGGGTCTGTCTGTAAGAGAAAGAATATAATATTGAAACGAATGCTTAGGATGCACGGGTCGGAGCAGCTCGGCAATCATCGATCATTTTCGGGTGTCGCAATCGCTAATCGTTCTTTTCATTATGTGGAACAAATCTAGTGAGATAAATCACATACTCGTATAGCCCCGGGCTCACCTCTCTCGTACCGTGCAGCCTTTGTACTTGGCATCAGATGGAGTATTTCATTCTATCTCTTTTTATCTTTATCTCTCTTTCTTTCTTTGTGTGAGAGAGAGAGAGAGAGAGAGAGAGAGAGAGAGAGAGAGAGAGAGAGAGAGAGAGAGAGAGAGAGAGAGAGAGAGAGAGAGAAAGAGAGTGAGGGAGTCTTGGTAGTATTTAAACAATAAATCAACTCACGTTAGTGATATATATATATATATATATATATATATATATATATATATATATATATATATATATACGTACTTTGGACGCTTCTTCAGGATATTTACAGCCTATCTGTAGAAAGAAACAGTTAAAAACAAAGGCTACGTCATGACTGAAGGTACCCTAAAGTCCTTAGAATCAACTGTGCTTAAGACTCAAGAGTACCGTCAGTTATGACATCTCCTCTGTAGCCAAAGGTTTCTTTCTACAGGTGTAAGCAAACGATATATTTATGCCTACCTATATGCCTTCTATATAAGATACGTCCCATGTAGGAGAAACTAGTACAACAAAGAAAGATGCCTAGTAGATTTCTTTTTAATATTCGACCTTCTCCATACTTTGTACTGTGTATTTTCTTATATTTGAAAATGTGTATACAAAAAGAAAATCGAGGGGTCTTTTTGCAATATTTAATACTATACTTCCAAGATCCGGGTCATCACAATCATTATCGTCTTGGGTTTTATTCCGTGTCGACATCTTCCTTAACCCTGAGGAAGTCCGCACCATGACTAGCGAAACGTCGGTAATAATGTTTGTGTTTTTCCAATATTGTTATTTCTTAATAAATATTCAATTTTTTCTCTCATGTACTTTTTTCAGTTAAGCATATATTTCGAGTGTCTGTTAAAAATAAAACTTGTAGCGCGCATTTAAAAGGAGACACAAATATTATTCGAGTCCAATCCACCTTGATGCTCGTTTTTTTTAATTTGAGATCCATGTATCACTTGAAAAATTAAACACTCTTTCTTTATGGTTTCATTTCAAATAAATATGTCTAATTTCGACTAAAGTGGAGATAACGAGGGTTTTGAAATGGCATTGGTTAAACCAAGTGGAATTCGCTCAATTCCATTACTTTTTAAGAGAGATATTAACATTTTTATCTTTACCAGGTTCGGCCATGCAAAGTTGAATAGTGGAAGGGTGTTTTGCTCACTGTGCCAGCATATATTTTTTATCCCCTGACGAGGCACTGAAGATGCGTAATTAGTTCGCCTTTCGCCTGATAAATAAATTAGTGGATTTAATAGGGCCACTTTATATATATATATATATATATATATATATAGAGAGAGAGAGAGAGAGAGAGAGAGAGAGAGAGAGAGAGAGAGAAGTAATACCATGTACAAAGATCAGCCATCTACAAAGAACCAGTCATCTGCCTACACCTTTGTACTTGGCGATTGTAGACAATATAGTTTATTAATGACCCAGCTGTTCACTGCTGTCCCTCAGCTAACCGTAGCGAGCACATATAGTTGGTCTCGATACTGTCTTATTTTCATTATACTTCCATTTCACATTTTACATATATAGAGTCACAGTTTTCACATTATACATTAAAAATAGTTTTACATCTCGCCTCATGAGAATTTAAATTCTATTCTATACCACGCTAACATAGCACTCCTTTATTGAGAGCATTTGGTGCACGAACCCCCTTCGTGCTTCTTTCTACTTATTGAAATACTTTGATCATTGAATAAGAAATGTATTGAATAATGGCCCAACTCTGTTATTCGTAGAATAAAAAAAAAATCATTGGATGAATAACTAAATCAACGAATACATTTTTATTCAATAAAAACTAAGTGCATGGTTTTCAGGCACCTATGGCCAAGTAGGGGAAATTTATGTTAAAATCTCTGTGAAAATTCGTGTATTTCTTCGTAAAATGATTTGTATGCAAATCCTTATAATTATTCAAAGTGACTTTATTGAATCCACGTATATGATGTAGGTGGCATGCCAAATAATACCAATGGGTATTAATAAATTTGATTTATTTATTAGAACATGTTGATTACACAGCAACAAGGATCATTCCTTAAAACTAAATAGGAAAGTAAAACTTCCTCTGTCATGTTCTGATTGTAAAATCCGCTTTGATGCTTCTTGATGAAAATAATAATAATATAAAAGAAATAAATTAAAATTGTAGTTGAATAAGTGAAACGTTCAGTTTAGAATTAGTAGAGGAGTCTTCGGATGGCACGTGTGTTACAGAAATAGTGACGTGGAAATGCTGGGAATGCAGCAGCTGTAGAATTAACTTTATTTCTTTCTTTTTTATTAAGCTGACCTACACATTGCCAGGTTTGTTTCACTTTGTATTATATAATAATAATGGACAAATTGAGAAATATTTAATTAGAGAAGAGCAAAGAATAAAATATAGATATACAGGAAGAGAGAGATAAAAAACAGATGAAAGGTTTTAAGTCGAGTATCGTTAAATTTATAGACATAAAATGTTGTGCATAATCTATGTTTTACAAGTGATATTTTCATCTATCCGAGTTGGTAAAAGGCCGGCGCTGCTCCTGATAAATTCGGCTAGAAGAGTTTGCCGATATTTCCGTCCTGACTTTTCTTATTGAGTAAATAATGGATTAACCTTCAGTGTGCATCTTACTGTACACAGGAATCAAGTAGCATTGGAAAATATTTGGAGTAACTTCTTTGGAAATTTTTATGCACGTTTTAATCAATTACTGGCCCGAATTTCTCAAATCGCATATAAACAAGGCGGAAGTGGAATCGAAAAATAATTACACATGCTAATTGTTTTAGTTGAACTAGTTCTACAGAGTGTACGATATTTTATACGGGGGTTTTCACTGTTTACCTCACTTTTTAATGTTTTTTTTTTTAAATTGCGTTTAACAGTAAAATGAATATTTTAGCAAAAAAATAGGTGTAAAAATGAGAAACGTATTGGTGATAGTGTTTCCATGACCTAACGTAGAGAAAGAGGATGGAGTAATTTACCCTTAGGATACTGCCGGTTTCCTGTTATGTCCCCTAAAATCTTACTTCTATTTGAGGTTTCTTTTTATATTATTCACGAAATATCAAAACCTATCATATGAAGAAAAAAAAAATGTACAAATGATTAATAATGATTAAAAAAATAAGAGTCTATTTTATAGCATTTAATTATTAATTTTACACACTTTATCGACTCAGGATGGCTTCATAAAAGTCCGACTCGCAGGTACTGCATCATCTTAGCGCGGTTCCGTTCATATCCCTTTTGTCATTTGAAAAGCTTAGAATAGAAACAGATAATATTTGGTTCGGCCTTTGTTCAAAGGGCTTTATGACATTACC
Organism: Gonocerus acuteangulatus; assembly: GCA_946811695.1. Taxonomy (NCBI): domain Eukaryota; kingdom Metazoa; phylum Arthropoda; class Insecta; order Hemiptera; family Coreidae; genus Gonocerus; species Gonocerus acuteangulatus. The sequence continues at coordinate 75,082,893 of OX328125.1, forward strand.
TGGTCGGGTCCGCCAGACCCCAGAATCCTCTTCTAGAGATACCTATTTAGTACGTTTCAATGAATTGAAAAATATCAAATTTTTTCACATTGTCTTGTGTTCGACTACTATAGTAATAATTCTACAAATTAAATCAATTAAAAAATAAAATAAAAAACCAACAGAATAAAGTCAATTGAAAATATTCAAAAGACGTCATCGAATCTCTTTCTCTTGGCAAGCTATATTTCGAACAATGAATTGTTTTTCTTATTTTACTTAATCTGTTTTATTGTCAAACACATTATCCAACTATAAGCAACAATAACTATAATTATTAAAAAATAAAAAGAATAAAAACAGACAAAAAGAAACGTTTAACCAAAAACGAAATGACATCGCTTATTCAAAACTTTCTTCAGAACCTTTTTTTGTAGACCATTTAGTCAGCTTTCGAATGGTAACCTTTCGCTTCCCAAGATTTTCAACCGTTTTCGAGATATTAATGAAAGTATACGAAGTTCCCAAAACTTTTCATTATTTCTAGCAACAGAAAATTGTCTCATTTTACGTAACCGACATGTTTCGTGCTTTGTTCGTACCTCATCAGGGGCTTTCCTTGTAAGGAAGTGCTCTCGTCATGTTCTGTCTTGCGAGTCAGGCATAATACTTATTATTATGCGAGTATTATACCTGTCTCGCAAGACAGAACATGACGAGAGGACTTCCTTACTAGGAAAGCCCCCGATGAGGTGCGAACAAAGTACAAAATATGTCGGGGAAAAATTTTAAATAAAGTAATTGAAACAGAACGAACGGTGTACTACTTTATGGACCCCCGGCCATCGACATAAATAAGAACAAGTGAATATATATATATATATATATATAAAGTATTACCGAAATTTTGAAAATTATTTTTTTAGAAATAGTAATACCTGTTAATCTGTAGAGTAATGATATATCCTATTTTTTTTTATCGCTAGCACTTGAGGCGCTTTATTTATTTCTTTTTTAAATATACTACTTCTACTCATTAGTGTCATTTTCTGTGCAATGTCATTTCCATTTTACTGTGAATGTTTCATGAGTGGCCTGCATTTGGTCTTACGAAGGGACCGAAAATAACTATTAATTTTTATTTCCAATGAGTTTCACTTAACCTTTAATCTTTATTATTAGGAAATAAAAATCAATTTTTATTAGGTACTTTAACTTTAAATATTATTTTAAATAAAAAAAAGAAAACAATATTAGTGCCATATTATTTCTAGCAACAGAAAATTGTCTCATTTTACCTATCCTGTTTTACACACAAATACATTTTCCTAACATAAGAAATTACAATAAAAAACTAAGGGAAAGAGACAAAAATTACAAAAAGAACGACAAAAAACCGCTCATAAGAGCTAAACAGACGTATTTGAAGTTTTAATCACTTATTTCTTCGATCGACATCGCCTAATCAAAAATGGTTTCAGAATCTTTTTTGTAGAGAATTTAGAAAGCTTTCAAATAGTTTCTATCCACTTATCAAAATTTCCCAACCGCGTTCGAGATATTAATGAAAGTAAACGAAGTTCCCAAAAGTTTTCATGTCTGTTCATAGAATATTTTATTCTAACCCTTCCTTAACTCGAAACGTAACCAAAAGTTTAACATGTTAGTTTTGATGAAATTCAAACATGAAAAAAATGTTTCAACTTAATCCCATGATTGTAAGTACCAAAACCAAACTAGGCTTTGTATTTGTGTCGGCAGATACCTGGGGCATATTTACAACTCTTGAGGATTAACTCCTAGCAGGTAAATTTTTTGTGGACCAGTTTCTACAGGCAGTGAACGGACTCTCTATTCCCTCATAGTATCTAGTAGTAGTGTGAAGTTGAATATTGTTTCTAATTGTACGTATCCTGTTTTCTTGACTAATACATTTGACATACGGTACAGCCTGATATATTTCTAGCAATGAATTGTTTTTCTTATTTTAATTAATCTGTCTTATTGTCAAATACATTATCTAACTATAAGCAATGAAAAAGTAACAAGGAATAAAAACAAACAAAAAGAACCGTTCAAATATACGAAACCAATTACTTCAAAGTTTAAGCACGTATTTCTCCGATTGACATGGCCTGTTGAAAAATTGTTTTAGAATTTTTTTTGTGGAACATTTAGTAAACTTTCGCATGGTAACCCTCCGTTTACCAATATTTCAGACAATTTTCGAGATATTATGGAAAATATACGAAGTTCCCAAAACTTTTCATGTCTGTTAATAAAATAGTTTATTTTAATCCTTCCTTAACTCCAAACGTAACCAAAATATCAACATATTAGTTTTAAAGAAAGTAGAACATGTAGAAAATGTTTCAACTGAATCCCATGATTCTAAGTACCCAAACCAAAAACGGCATTCAAAAAATAATTTTCCAATTTTCTCGAAAACGGTTAAAGCTATCGCCTTGAAAATGGTTTCATTCGTTTTCCTAGCCCAAGGAATATATAAAACGAGTACATACAAGCGCATGAAGTCAAAAACGTAAGCGTTACGTTTTTTTTGCGCGAATTTCGCTCCAAACGCCATCTTCCAGTGGGCGGATTTTGCTGGTTAACGAACTTGACCTTTCAAATTAGATGAAAGATTTTTGTACCAAATTTCATCAAAATCGGACCATTCGCCTGGGAGCTACAGAGCGAAAAGACAAATATATATATATATATACAAATTTCAACCACCGTTATTTTCGGTCTCTAGGGATTCTGAAACGCGAAATTTTCTTGTCGGCACTTCCGGATTGTTTCATTGTATCAACCTTATAAGCGGGGTTCCTCCCTCTGGGGGAGGGAGGAACCGCAATAAAATGGTGTACTACGCCCTCTTGTACGACGAAGGGCCCTAACCCTTTCAAGCATTGAAGATCCATCCTCGTGACCAATGGCTATCTGTTCTGCTGTATTAATACTACAGGGATTATTTCAATGATCTTAGGCCGTTCCTATTCAGCAATAGCCAAATTTCTATCAAAAACTAAAACATCACTCGCAATGGGCAAGCGAACTAAAAAATATTAAAAAGTCCATTTTCTCTTTGCTACCGATTGTTTTATAAAATTTGTGCAAAGATTTTGATAAAGCGAGCCACCAAGTTTTGGGATTAAACTTGACCATTTCTATCTAAATTTGTTCAGCGATCGCTTTATATGCAAATTCTTATAAGTTAGTAAAGAAAATGGCCATCGAAGAAGAATAATATAACAACTAGCCGTTTCAAATATTTCTTATTTTCTCCTTTAATATATGAGTAGAAGAAGCAGTTTATAATTTCCGAAGCAATCAACCCGAATGGAAAATGTATAAAATAAAAACAAAAATAAATTGAAGCTTCGAGGGCTCGGTCTTGGATGGTGGTCTTTGTTGTTATAATGTCTTATTTGATTTTTAAAACAGGTGGGCGTAGAATGGTAGCCAACGGTGAGTTGCTAAATTAAGCAATATTGGAGATTTTGAAAGTTATGAATAGTAATGAGATCGGGTTCAATTTTCACCGGCCGTCAGAGGCAAGGCTGTGATTGGGTTTCTTCTAGCCGATTAAAGGAAGTGATGACAGATCTAGTAGTAATCCTATTAACACCTTGGAAATGGGGCCATTGGCTAGCCGCTTATGGAACTCTAGGAGAAAACGGGTATGTTTACATTATTATTTTTTCTTATAACAAACATTTAGCTAAAGGAATTCAATATTGCAGACATGACAGGGAACATAATCAATACATGTAGCAACATAGAAGTTCACCTTCTTTCCCTAAGTTATTCATTGCGAATTTTAATTGCATGCATGTCGTTTCTTTAAAAATAAATATATATATCTAGCCAATTTAGTCAACGGCATATTCAAATCCAATCTCCTCGCCATACCAATAACAAATACCTCAATGTTCACAAGTCCCAATGGCCGAAATGTTACTCACATAGTAAAACCGGAATTAAGAAAATCATCTATACTGTTTGTATTTAATTGTGTTATATGTATTGATTTCTTAAACAGTACAGCCTCCCCTTTTTCTTTCAGTAGGTGCTAATTAAGCCAGCAGTCAGAGCACATGAAATCCATATATATATATATATGTATATATATATATATTTATATATATATATATATATTTATATATATATATATATATATATATATATATATATATATATATATTCTGAAAGATGACCCAATATATATTTTCACTTGTTCGTATTTTTTCGTTGGCCGGGGGTCCATAAAGTAGTACACCGTTCGTTCTGTTTTAACTACTTTATTTAAAATTTTTGCCCGACATGTTTCGTGCTTTGTACGTACCTCGTCAGGGGCTTTCCTTGTAAGGAAGTCCTCTCGTCATGTTCTGTCTTGCGAGTCAGGCATAATACTTATTATTATGCGAGTATTATACCTGTCTCGCAAGACAGAACATGACGAGAGGACTTCCTTACTAGGAAAGCCCCCGATGAGGTGCGAACAAGGTACAAAATATGTCGGGGAAAAATTTTAAATAAAGTAATTGAAACAGAACGAACGGTGTACTACTTTATGGACCCCCGGCCATCGACATAAATAAGAACAGGTGAATATATATATATATATATATGATTGATTTGTGAGACGGCTTCTCTCTCCAGCGGTGTTCTTCCTCTCTTTTGCGCAATATTTCGTCGGGTTCATCTCCGACTTCTTCGGGCTGCTATCTGTCGTCCTCGGTGGTTGTCAAGGGAATGATTTTTTCCCGGAATTTCCCTCCTTTATAGCCCTACTTCGTAGACTATGCGGGCCAATGGTGTAGGGGGTCCGTGGGCCAATAGGGCTCGAGGGCTGTCTTTGTCCGTCCGTCGTCTGTAGTTCATCAGTGGTCCGTGTGGGGCGCTGGTCTTCAGTCCTTGTTTTCACCTCTCTCCGTGGGCACTCTTCTCCGTGTGTTGCCACCGCAGAAGTTTTGGTGCGCCCCAGCCTGTAGTCAGCAGCGTCACTTCTGCGGTGGCAACACACGGAGAAGAGTGCCCCAAGCAAGTATTATTCGACCAAGCCAAGACCCTAGCCAAGGAGACCAATTTGACAAGAAGACTTATTAGAGAAGCCATAGAAATATATAAGCATCCGGTGAACTTCAATAGGGAAGATGGCCTCATCCTCCCGGACATCTGGCGGCCCATCCTTAAGAAGAGAGAGGTGAAAACAAGGACTGAAGACCAGCGCCCCACACGGACCACTGATGAACTACAGACGACGGACGGACAAAGACAGCCCTCGAGCCCTATTGGCCCACGGACCCCCTACACCATTGGCCCGCATAGTCTACGAAGTAGGGCTATAAAGGAGGGAAATTCCGGGAAAAAATCATTCCCTTGACAACCACCGAGGACGACAGATAGCAGCCCGAAGAAGTCGGAGATGAACCCGACGAAATATTGCGCAAAGGAGAGGAAGAACACCGCTGGAGAGAGAAGCCGTCTCACAAATCAATCATATCAACCCCAGCGAAGAAACCTAAAACAAAACATATATATATATATATATATATATATATATATATATATATATAAAAAAAAAATCAGTCCCGTAACAGGCCCAGAGGGGCAGATACTGCAGAGGTATCTGATTCTTGACCATACGGCACACTAGGGAGATAGTGTGGTCAATACTGTGCTCCGGCCGCCTGATTTTCCCCTTGGCTGCTTCGACTGCTAGAGTCATTAGCACCCAAGGTACCCATTATTAATTAAATTAATTAAAGGCTGGGTGAGCCTAGGGACGATCTGGGACCCCAAATCCAACCCCCGAACGGCAGCACTAGAAGAAAAAATCTTTAGTGCGCGCTCGGGTTTTGAACCTAGTCCTCCAGTTCATTAGTCGAGTGCTCTACCACTGAGCTAACCTCACCCCCATATATATATAAAGTATTACCGAAATTTTGAAAAATATTTTTTTAGAAATAGTAATACCTGTTAATCTGTAGAGTAATGATATATCCTATTTTTTTTTTTATCGCTAGCACTTGAGGCGCTTTATTTATTTCTTTTTTAAATATACTACTTCTACTCATTAGTGTCATTTTCTGTGCAATGTCATTTCCTTTTTACTGTGAATGTTTCATGAGTGGCCTGCATTTGGTCTTACGCAGGGACCGAAAATAACTATTAATTTTTATTTCCAATGAGTTTCACTTAACCTTTAATTTTTATTATTGGGAAATAAAAATCAATTTTTATTAGGTACTTCAACTTTAAATATTATTTTAAATAAAAAAAAGAAAACAATATTAGTGCCATAATGAATAGAAAGTAATGCACAAAAACAAATTCTAGAATATACAATATACAAATCAAATGGATTTAGACGAACTTTGATTCACTGTCACAAACAAATAACTTCTAATAAACAAAAGGTTTTAAATCAAGTATTTATTCATTTATTCCGAGGATAACAGATATGTGATAAATGAGTTTTATTTTACCTTTAATTTTTATTATTCGGAAATAAAAGTAAAAATTCCATTGTAATTGATATATTTTATTTTTTTTTTTTTTAACAATTTTCTAATAATTTTTATTTTAGAATCTTAAAAATAAAAATTATTTCATAACAGTTATTCATTAATTTTAAAAATATAAATTATGAAGTAATTTTTTTGTCATAATTTTTAGGAAACATTTAATTTTTATTTCGGTCCTTGGTCTTACGCAATTGTGCTGGTCTATTCCCAATAAACGTCTTTTGACAGATGCATCACTTGAATACATTTACCCATAAAAAGTACAGTACAGCAAAGTATGATAAATAATTTCCTGTTTTTTTTTAAATCGTTTAATGATTCTTTCATCTAAACTGACAACTTTAAATTTGAATATTAATGCATTTTTTGCAAATATTCTTTCGCTTCCTCGAGCCATAAAATATTTATAATTGCAGAGTCGGCCGATACAGATCCAAAGAGCTGATGAAGAAGATAGGAGATTTTTTTCTAGTATCTGTGGACAGAACGGCTAACCATGACGTAGGGTATATTTACTGACGTCATTCCTTCAGAAGATTGCCACTAACGACTAGTCTGACTGATGGTCCTTTCCACGTCACAATATTCAATAATTAGCCATCTTAATGGTCTCTCTCTCTCTCTCTCTCTCCCTGTCTATCTCACTCTCTCTTTCTTTTCTCTCTTCATACCGATCTCTTACTTCTTCCATCACTTTTCCCATTCCACTTTACGAAATATGCGATGATGATTGATAAATTTCAGGTTGATTAACTTCCTTAACAAATCCATTCAGAGTGGATTATAATAAGATGATTAATGACTATTCCACGATTTACATTAGGACTGACTAACTGATGTTGTATCTATAAAATGTTACTCTTTGAATTTTATTTTTGTATGTAAAAACAAACAAGGATTTTATTTTGTTTAACAGTCAAGATAGATTCTTGTAAATTATAAACGTATTTACGAGTTATGTCATTCTGCTATTCGAAAAAGTTACATTAAACTTAACATATTGCATTTTCTCTGATTGAGATTCAGCCAGTTTTAGTTTGACTTTGTTTACACGTTCATCATTACGTGGTACTTTATAGAAAGCTATAAAGTAGTAGCCAATTAAGCAGTGTGATCCATTTTTTCATTTTCAGGTATTCCATATTGACTTGGAATCCATACAAAGTTAACTTTGAGTCCATTTCTCCACAGGTTTCAACTTGGCCCTTTATTGTTTATATATATATATATATATATATATATATATATATATATATATAAATGAGGTGTTTGTCTGTCTGCTTGTTAGTCTGTTTGTTCCTTATACAAATCCATAACGTTTGACCCATTTTGACGAAACATGGCACACGTAGGTCTTGCTCCGGGGAGTGTCATAGCCTAGGTCAAAAGCCTAGGTTCTGATCTCATGTGTTCAAACCCGGACAGTTACAGATCTGCGATATTAGATTTTATTGTTACTTATTTCGTTTTTGATTTTTTAAATGCAGAAAGTAGTACTCCGAGTAGCAGCTAGTAAAGAGTAAATATCCTGAAAATTGTCACCAAAATAATAAATAATTCTATTAACGATCATTGCTGTTGTCGTTATGCTTAAGAACGACTTCCGGCCTTTATTGCGGGCATAAATTACTGTTTTGCGGCCTATTACCAAGCGACTATACTTCAACTATAGAGCTGGGCTATCTACGGCTAGACAGGGCAGTGCCCTCGGTGGGCGTACCCCGTCCTTCGTCCTTCTTATTCAGCCAACGGGCAAAACTCTACAACCTAGGACCAGATGGTTGGTTGGGATATGCCTTTGCGTTGTTGTTGTCGAATGTTTCAAGTAAAACTGTCTCTGCTTGGTCTTGATAAGAGGTACATCTAATATCCCAGTAAGCAAAGCCTTTTCCTTGCTTCTTCAGAATGGATGAATCAAATCATCGAGGTATGGGGCATTAAGAGTGTAGTAGAAAATGTCCTGGAAATACCCAGAAAATGTTCAACAATCAATACTGAACATTGGCATTTCAAGGTTAGAAGGCAATGAAAACAATAAGATTTCTTGTTATGTGCTTTCTGAAGGAATTGAGGGTGCACATTTTTGAAAAAATATTTCAAATCTTCATCGATCCTACATACTAGAAACCAAATATGACCCCCGTTATTTGTGTGTGTGTGTGTGTGTGTGTGTGTGTGTGTGTGTGTAAATAAGTAATTTGGACCATGTCGGCCGTAATGTTTGTTATATTTCAATGAAACTCAGTATACGTCATATGTATCTAAATAGAAAGATCTGTTGTAAAAATATACTAAATGGATCTACTAGAACGGGGGTGGGAGTTACTCTGGAACCAATTTATTAATTTGGCCGTTATTTACTTATTTTATTTTATTTTTTGTGTTTCGTATTTTGGACGATAAACACACTGAGTTAAGTCTTGGCCGTTATTTGTAATTCCTTTTAACGATACTCGGCAAACAAGATGTCCCAACGATGAGGGGCATGCATTGTAAAAAAAATTAAAAGTTGGGGTTTACTCCGGAAAAATATTAAATATAACCTAATAATTGAGTCAACTGTTCCTTACAAATATAAAAGACTAAAACTATTCATGTTTAGAATTTGGAGGTCCGGTGGCCTTTAGTGTTAAGGCGTGAGTTCGATTCCCACTAAGGGGTGGTAGCTTTTCTCTAGAAAAGTGAAAACGCATCAGCCCTATCTAGGCTATAAAAGGGTGGTAGCCTGTAGATAACCCGTCCTAAAATTCTTAGTTAATAATAATGGACGTTAAAATTTAAAAATATATTCTTTTGAATTTATATAGGTTATTTCATGCGAATTATTCAGGAATGTGGCGTACACTAAACTACCACCTTTCTGAGGAATGTGCTTAGTAATGCACCTCCTGCGTGCCGCAAATTTTTATTTTTGTGAGTGCGTTTTTCGTTCTTAATGTCTTGGCGGATATTAAAATTGTAGGTCTGAAGAGTTTCAAAAAAGAAGGAAATAAAATCTGTTCCTTGGGGTTGTTAGGTAATTTTAATGATTTTATTAATGTGCTTACCTTGGGCAAACTACAGTCATCTGCATAACCAAACAATATAAAACAACTCTTTCCTCATCTCTTAGTAGTTTTTAAAGCTTCTTTGCTTAAATGGATGCTGATTATATAATAATGATTAAATTAGTACATGATTAGTGATGAGTCGTGATTGTTCCTTGCTTGATCATGGAACCGTGCACGGCACCCAATAGAATATTTTGACGTCCTCTTAAATTGACTTCAATTAATCTTAGGTACTGAAATATCATCTACAGGTACAGAATCATCATGTATCTTAGGTACAGAATCATCTTCGCTCTAGAAGAAAAAACTATCTTAACAATTAAAATTAGAAATTAATCCGTAGTTATATTCTTAATCGTTCTCATAATATTACACGATCTATCAGGTGCATTCAATTTCGTTTATAACGATAAAACGCTCGGCTATAACGATATGCGGAAACCAGAAGGAATGTTTAGTTTCTAATGGTTTGCTGTGTTAACAAGTCCGGAAATAACGACGCAACTTATTGCAATATTCTGCATACAACGGATACGAAATAAATGCCAGCTGTAATTTTTGATCACTTATAGCGATGTAGGACACGTGCGACTGGAAGAGGGAGATAAGGATCTCTGTGAATTTTCTTACAACACTTAACGATTTTCTTGAAAATTTTTAGGTTTTCATAGTTTTAAATTCACTTTTCTTCTAAACGTTTTACTGTTGATGTTAAATCAATTTTGAAAGGCATTCTTCATGAAAGGCCACCGAATAACAATAAACCGAACTCTCTTTATTAAATAGAGCCAATAATCTATTCTAAAAATTTCACATGTTTCCTAGACCTTTTTTCCATCGACTGTCACACGGAATTCATTAATTTTTCAAAATCAATTTGGCCTCCTTCCACTTCTAGCCAATTACTCTTTGAAACAATCGTTACGTTTTTACCATTCAATGAACAGAGGATGCACACTTTATCTGTTCTGGGGAGTAGTGATGTCTGGCTATACCGATATAATTGTATTAGTCCCATGGATATCGTTATTAAAGGAATACTAAGTTTGATAAGAAAACAATTACCTTTAGGCATTCGTGAGATATGCCCCTCAGAGTATCCATGACACCACCCCGCATTGCACTGAGGTAAATCTTACTATAGGCGCTAGTTACCTGAGCCTGGACTTCATTCTAAAAATCTATGAACTTAACTCATTGTTACAAAAGATGTTACAATAGGAATATCACGGGAATGATCAGCAAATTGTGCAGGAAGCAACTCAATATGTTGGACAGCCCCCTTTATTATTTCATTTAAATAATTCTTCTTCCTTTTTATTTGTACGTATTCTTTTTTTTTATTATTTATTTTTCGAAAAATTAAATTTATTTTCATCTTATCGGATTATTTTTATAACTGTTCATTTTGTCTAAAAATGCATATGTACTAAAAGCTAACGTTTCCATACAGTCCTTCAAATATGCAAATCGACATCTTTGGGTTGCAACAGTATAAATAAATAATAATAATGATTAATGTATCGAGTTAGTAGATAAATATGAAATGTGATTCCGGAGAAAATGAAACAAGACTATTTTGCATATCATTAGCGGCATTGCCATGAATAGCATTTAATATTGTTAAATAGACAAGAATTATTAATGCAAACAAACTAATAAGTCTTAATCTTATGTTATAGCTTGGAATTAATAAACGATAATTTATTCTTTCCAGAGCGTACTTATAATAATTGGAAATCAGCCAAGAAAATGGCGATGAAAAATAAGCATTTAAATACAATTATATTAGGAATTGCTTACAAATGCAACTTTTTATGAGTAAATATGTCAAGAAGAATGAAAAAATTAACGCTTAAGATCAATAAGCGTAATCAATTATTATGTAAACGTCATTAAATTAATTGCTAAAGTGGCAAGCTGTCAGTATGATTGAAAGAAAATACCGTTAAAGCTAAAAAAAAAGAGAAAAAAAAGAGAACATTATCAGTGCAATTACTCCTTGTTGTGGAGCATTGTACGCACAATATGCAATAATTCTAATTGAATTATTTAAGCGCTACTTAACCTATTTATTAACACATTCGCGAATAAATCCTTGTTGATTTATAAAATTAGAGATAAGGAAATGTTAATTAACATTCTGTCAGACCTTACATTTTTTCTTCGTTTTCTACGCCTGGTCAAGTATTAGAAATAAACACAAAATGTATCAGGTTTTCAAATCTTGGTTTTTTAGGGATTTGAACCCACTAGGACGGATGTGCATCCTTACATCATTTCACAAGATAGCTAGTGAATTCATCTAATAAAGCAGGCTACACACCATTCAGGCAGGCCTGTCAGTTAGACCTGAACAGTTCGCCTGAAAGCCGGTCGCTTGAACGTGTATATATTCCGGCCGCCTGAACAGTCTTAACTGGGAGACTGGCAGGAATTTATACACGTTCAGGCGACCGGCTACCAGGCGAACTGTTCAGGTCTAACTGACAGGCCTACCTGAATCGGGTGTAGCCTGCTTTAGGAAGCCAAACGTAGCATGATTGCCAATGCCTCTACTGGAGATTCTGAGTTCAAGTTCTTGGCAAGTTAATTTTTATCAAAGAAAAAGATTTGAAAATAGAAGTCACTAAGGTGTATAACGTCTATGTATTAAACAGTGGTTTAATAAATTAATAGAAGAAGAGGGATAAATACTATACTGGCAAGAATTAGTTGGTTGCCTGTGGATAGCCCGTCCCAAAATTATAGGATTTTTATGAGTGGACGTTAAAATTTAAATAAGTAGTAAATCATCATGTCCTATCATTCTCAGTCTTTATAAGTTTTTTTCCGGAGAATTATAAACATTTAACCTGACTATTATACCTTTTTGTGTCGCTTAATAAAAAGAGATGTTTTTAGTATAACTTGGAAGAATAACTACTCATATTTTTTTTTTAAGAGAGATAGAGTTGAAGTTACACGTTCAGGAAAAAAAGCAAAGTCAACTTTAGTTTTTGGGTACCTAAAAATAACTAAAAATACCGATCGTGCAGTGACGTATCATCGCTCCTACGGTCCTGAACTAGGGATTGCATTCCGTGCATTTATCAACTCCCCTGTCCGATGTTTTGGCGAGTTCCATATTAATCGTTTTTCCGTTCCGAGCTCATCTGATAAACGTGCGCGATAAAGATGGCCGCTCCTTATATTCATATCAATGCTTATCATATTCATGATAAGCTTTCTTTTACAAGGTGTTTAGCATAGTACTGTATACTCCATTGCAATAGAGGTAACATGAGACTTTAAATAAGAAAAGTGACCTAAAATATTAAAAAAAAAAACCTAAAGTATTATGTATATATATATATATATATATATATATATATATATATATATATATATATATATATATATATATATATATATATGTATGTATAGGGGCGAGGTTAGCTCAGTGGTAGAGCACTGGACTAATAAGCTGGAGGCCTGAGTTCAAATCCCGAGCAAGCACTAAAGATTTTTTCTTCTAGTGTCTTCGTTCATGGGTTGAATTCGGCCTCCCTGACCGTCCCTAGGCCGACCCAGCCTTTAATTAATTTAATAATGGGTACCTTGGGTGCTAATGACTCTAGCAGTCGAAGCTGCCAAGGGGAAAATCAGGCGGCTGGAGCTTATTACTGACCAAACTATCTCCCTAGTGAGCCGTATGGTCATGAATCAGATACCTCTATAGTATCTGCCCCTCAGGGCCCTCGTGGCCTGTTACGGGACTGATTTTATATATATATATATATATATATATATATATATATATATATACCTGAACTATCATCTAGAGAAGAATGTGGGTCGACTTACCAGTAACCCTGTATATATAACCATAACCATTTTAAAGGGTTCATTTTTAGTATCGAGAACGGCGGTATATTAGGATCGATGAAAATTTGTAAAAATTGTCTCGAACATTTTTTCATGAATGAAACCTCAACAGATAATATCAAACAGGGTAATATGTAAAAATATTGGTTTTGGTAAAATTGTTTTCATTGATTGAAAAGTGAAGAGCATGAGATAAATTCTTCTTGTGAAAAGAGCATAGGAATTTCCATAGAGTTCGAAGAACTGCTTAGCATCTGTTTAGATCTTTCCGCCGTGTTCTAGTTCCTCTTCCGTACCATTACATCCCTTTCTTATTCCTCATGTAAATAAGGCCAGGCCTTCATACTCCATTAGGGACAACACTCATGATCTGATTATTTCACGCTCCTGTCAGGAAAAGGGGTTTCTTCATTTGTATTTTTTTTTTTTTGTTCTTGTGGTTTTTTTCGGAACTAATATTAGCATTATTGTATCATCTCATTACCGTGAAACCTCTTGAGTATTTATGATGTAGTATCTATGAATTAAGCTCATTTCTTGAACATTATCTTCAAACAGAAACGTGTAAATCTTGACTGGGCCTCTGGAAGGTGCCTTGGGACAGGTGAAGGTACTCCAGGACCAAGACGTAAAATAGTAGATTTTATTGAATAATAGTGAATTTAGTTTTCTTGCAACCAATTCAACAATTAAGAGATTTAAGTTCTATAAATATTAGGTAATCGTTCGTAATTAGGAGGAGAATTTACTTTGTAACTAAATTACGTCCAGACTGTAATTTTTGCTTCCCTAGTTAAATAGTTAATTTAAATTTATTTATATACTAGCTGTTACCCGGCGTACCATGTTACACCTACTTTCTCCATCTAGAAAAAAAAGAGAGGAGGAAAAACTTTATTGTACAAAAAGTTTGGTTGCCCAACTAAATTGGGTTGCTCCGTACACAACATGTTGATCAACCGTTTAGGTATTTTAAATTAAAAAAAAAAAACAAATAAATAACTAAAAATAAAAACATTATTTGAATTAAGTAAATAAATGAGAATATAGTGATGAAAGTATTAATAAAAATCAACAAAACGAAAAACGAAAAAAAAGAAGCGATATTGTATAAAATACTACTGATAAATATACCAAAAAGTTAAATAATAATTAAATTTAAAAAAAAATGAAAAATAGAATTTTTCAGCCATATATGTGGCTTTGAATAACACCAAGTGAGTCTACGAGAATAGATTCTGCTATTCTTCCTAGTATGTTCTCGCTGCTTCCTATTTCCTGGAAGAATACAGCAGTTTCCTTGGGAATGGTGCCTCGGGAGCCGAACCATAGGCCTTTCACGGAGAATTCTCGGCTTCCATATGTCTCTCGGAACTTTTCTCTATTAAATGAGATGCACTTCTCATAGATGGTCTGCTTCTCTTTGTTCACAATTTCATTTTGATTTTCATTGTTGCCTTCATAGCGAATTGTTGGGTCTAAGATTAGAGCCGTTTTGTTTTTTCGTTGAAAGGCAACGATGTCAGCATATCTTGTGGAGCCTTCATCGTCGATGCTATATACCTCCTCGAAGCAGTCATATCCATTATCATTCAAAATCTCCATGAGTGTATGCTTCACGTTGTGATGGCGACGTGTAACCAAAAGCGGCGCATAATTAATGTTAAGTTTTAAGGCATTTATCCATTCGGAGCCCGATAACACTTCTTTATTATAAATGAACTTATTTGCCTTGGGGCATTCTTTAAAGTGTTGGACTCCTATGCCCTGCCACTTCGAGTTAGCCCATTCATCGAAGGAATTTTCTCTTAACGTCTGCCTCAGCTTTTTTATGTTCTGTACGTGGCGGATATCTTCCTTTGGAATTTTGAGCCTTTAGGCACATTCAAACGATTCCTCACCATAATTGAAAAATGTTTGAAATAATTCGTCGGAAACACCGTCGAGCTTTTGAGCAATAGACCAATGCTGCAACGGTGCTTCCCAGTGGCATCGAAGCAAGCCAAGTCCCCTGTATCGACGTGGTGCATACAGCATTGCATTGCAAGCATTGGCAGGCGGACCTATTATTGCCTTCACACTCCGTCGAATTATAACATCCACACCTTCCAATAAGCATTGAGGCATTTTAATGAGAGGCACTGTTTGGAATGGATAGGCGAGACAAGGAAAAATATATTGATTAATGATGTTCAGTTTTTGATCTGGCTTTAACAAATTTGAGGATGTCAATAGCTCTAAATTGTTGGTCAATGTGCGTACTGAATCCTCCTTAAAAGAGATTTCTGAAGTGAAGGAACATCCTAAGTACTTTATTTGTTCACTATCACTGATGGACATAATATTTTCCCCGTTTTCAAGAAATAGTTCGTCCTTACATAGAACCCCCTTCTCGACAATTATTGCTGTGCTTTTAGTAAAGTTTATGCTCAATCCTATTTCTTTGAAGGTCCGAGCGATGGCGTCAACTACTCTTTCAGCCGCTTTTCTACTAAATGCCGTTACTGCTTGGTCATCAGCAAATCCTGTCAGGATGACCCTGTCAATATTTTCCTTCACCTCATAACCATAGCGGTTAGCGAATGTCGGGTCACAAATTTCTCTGTATAGATGATCGATGGCTGCTATGAAGAGAGTTGGCGACAACGGGCCTCCTTGGGGAACTCCTCGTTTGACGTCAATGAAGCTCGTTTTGTTTATGCCAACTTGTACTTGTATTTTATTGTTTGAAAGTAAGGAGGTGATGAGATTTTTCAGGTCAGACGATACTCCTCTTCCTTCCAAAGTTTTTACAATATGGGCATGGCCTATGTTGTCAAATGCCCCGGTAACGTCCAAAAATGCAATGAAACAGTCATCTTTTCTTCTTTTACAAGTTTTTAAAACACCGTCGATAATGCGTGCATTGACGTGAGCACCTGGCAACCCTCTTATGAATCCCCGATGACACTTGTGGAATGAAATTTGTTGCCTGAGCTCTTGATCCAACACTTTTTCTATTATACGACGGACCACAGAGTAGACTGTAATCGGCCTCCATGAGGATATATCCTTGGTTAATCCTTTCCCTTTGTATATTAGCACAGTTCGTCCTTGCCGTAATGATTCAGGGACATATGATGTTTTCAGTAAAATCTCCGTCATGTACTTAATGCTATGAGATACATCGATCGCCTTCAATGTCCTTATTAAAACACCATCGGGACCAGGAGAAGTATCCAGAGACATTGATTTTATTGCTTTATGTACAGTCTTTATATCAATATTTTCTAAATTAGGATTAGGTAATATATTATCATATGATGGCCTAACCTGTGAATTACAATTACCGGTAAAAATGCAGTTTCCAGCCCTCCAAACCGATATCTTTCAAACTTTGCACAATAACGTATTTTGATGCACTAAACACGAATACGATAAAAAAAAAACGTCGGATTTAACTAGGAAAGAAGTTATTAAGCACTTAAGTTCACTGTTGTGCAGGTTATGAGAGCTAATGTAAACAACTAAATTTGTGATGACTTTAAGGCATAAATTACGACTTTAAGGCATACGTGCTGTGCGTTTCCGCTCGCTCCGCTCGCTCAAAAAGATAACAAAACCCCAGTCAATCCAACTCGCTAAAATTAATAGACTATAATATTAAGCACTAAAGTTAGGAAGGTTATAAAACTAGGCATCAGCGTATTTGTAAACACGCGCATGCGCAGATATGTAACATTGGGAAACAGAGAACTCTCATTTGAAATGTTCAGAAACCATTTATTCAAAGATATTGTTAATTTTAAGGGCATCCTCACCCGTCGTCACCTGTCGCTTAAGGGCATACGTGCTATGCGTTTCCGCTCGCTCCGCTCGCTCAAGAAAAAAACAAAACCCCAGTCAATCCAACTCGCTAAAATTAATAGAATTCTATTAATTTTAGCGAGTTGGATTGACTGGGGTTTTGTTATTTTCTTGAGCGAGCGGAGCGTAGCGGAGCGAGCGGAAACGCATAGCACGTATGCCCTTAAAGTCTTCCTAGACATTCCTCTAATCCTCCAAGACATCTCTTTTAGCTTTTTTCTTCTTCTTCTTCTTCTTCTTCTTCTTGAGACTGGATGTTCGGTGGATACAAATCCCCAATCGCACTGAAAAATGCCTTTAAACGCTCTTCATATTTATGAGCGCGTTTGAAGAGAAATTCGGCCAAATATCCATCTAAATGTTCTTCTGTTTAGCATCAAAATATTTGTTTGACAATTGACTTGTTGACAATTGAAGTTCGATAGGCGCGAATTAGAACGATAATTATAAAGGCATTAGCAAATTATTAAGGGATTTCTGATATATAATACTTTTCATGAACGAAACAAGAAATGTGAGGAGTGTTTAATTATTTAAAAAAATGATTGTAAATAAATAACTGCTGATGAATTTCGATAATTTATGGTAAATTACAATTAAACTTCCTTATTACGAACTTTTCCATATCCGCGCATGCGTATGTTGACAAATTTAGTTGTTTACATTAGCTCTCATAACCTGCACAACAGTGAACTTAAGTGCTTAATAACTTCTTTCCTAGTTAAATCCGACGTTTTTTTTATCGTATTCGTGTTTAGTGCATCAAAATACGTTATTGTGCAAAGTTTGAAAGAAATCGGTTTGGAGGGCTGGAAACTGCATTTTTACCCAATTACCTAAAACCTTTAGATAGTGTTCTTCCAGCTCCTTTACTTGTATATGGCATTGCTTCGGGGCACCTGCATTCATGATATGCTGCATCACCTTCTTGCGCTTATTGTAGTAATTGTACTGCGCGACATCGTAGTCATATTGTTCCCTTCTCTTAGCTCGAGCAGCTTTATTTGATCTCTGTGGGTTCTAAACCTCGCTGGCTCCCTTATCTTTTGCCTGGCTTCCTTTCTTCCGCATTTTGTAATACCAGATGGCTGGATGCTTAGGGCCAGGCAAGAGACTATTAGCCTCGCGTAAGAAACCAAGAAAGCATTTAATTTTATCGTCAAAGTCACTTGGGTTAAACTCATTGATGGATTTTAGTGTAAGCTTCATTGATTCTGCCCATTTATCCATTTCTACTTTTGTAAATTCTTTAGAAGCGTTATTGTTATTATGTTGCGATCTTTTATCTTTATTCTCGGGTTTTAAAATTACTTTCAGTTTTTCCTGGTTCGCTTCTTTCCAGTGTTTCTTTGCCGAATGTGTCTTTAATCCACGATTATTCTTAAAGCTCAGCCCACATATTTGGCAAACTACCGACCGGCCCGCTAGTTGAGGATTCATTTACCTCCATATTTTCTGAAGCCTGAATTTGTTAACCCTCAAGGGTTTAAGCCAACTTTAAGCATGGTGAGAAATCATTAAATGATGGAAAGACAATTTTCGGATTTCGTCCGGATGGCATTCATACTTAATAAAAATAAAAATTCGTTTCCAACCTTATCGCTCCGTATGATCTCTTTTCTTCATATTGGTAGCCTTCAATAGGAGTATTCTTTGCAATTCGCCAATTTTCAAGAGTTCTCGATGCTGATTCTGGTTGAAATTGCAGAGCTGAATTTTTCCGTGTATTTCGCTTTTATGCCATAAGTTTAAATAAGTAATATTATAAAATCTAATAATGTAAATCTGTAACTGTAGCCATAGAAGCTAAATAACTAATATTATAAAATCTAATAATGTAAATCTGTAACTGTAGCCATAGAAGCTAAATAACTAATATTATAAAATCTAATAATGTAAATCTGTAACTGTAGCCATAGAAGCTAAATAAGTAATATTATAAAATCTAATAATGTAAATCTGTAACTGTAGCCATAGAAGCTAAATAACTAATATTATAAAATCTAATAATGTAAATCTGTAACTGTAGCCATAGAAACTAAAAAAGTAATATTATAAAATCTAATAATGTAAATCTGTAACTGTAGCCATAGAAGCTAAATAACTAATATTATAAAATCTAATAATGTAAATCTGTAACTGTAGCCATAGAAGCTAAATAAGTAATATTATAAAATCTAATAATATAAATCTGTAACTGTAGCCATAGAAGCTAAATAAGTAATATTATAAAATCTAATAATGTAAATCTGTAACTATTTGGGTTCATAGTTTTGAACCCGTGACGTCCGAACGATTTTGACCTAGCCTGTAACACTCCCCAGAACAAAACCAACCTATGTGCCATGTTTGACCAAAAGAGGTCGAACTGTCTGTGTATAACGAGGAAACATACAGACAGGCAGTTGGTAGACGTTTTTGACCTAGCCTATGACATTCCCCGTGTAAAGACCTACCTGTGTGCCAAGTTTGGTCAATATCGGTCAAACGGTGTGGATTTGAATAAGGAACAAACATACACGTGATTTTTATATATCTAGATTATATATATATATATATATATATATATATATATATATATATATATATATGTATATATATATATATATATATATATATATATATATATATATATAAGAAGAAAGTTATAAATTATACATTCATTACAAAACAACAATACTCAGTGGTATAATTCTGAGTATACGACCAGCCCTATTGCCGTCACAGCATGGTAATTATGACAGGCCTGCCACACAAACAGACATGAGATAAGGATATTTACCTGGCAGTGGCTAATCCCGAAGCCACGAAAAGTTGGCCAACCTGGTTTAGCCGCTGACTCCTGTATCTCTAAGCCACCGATCGTGCAGTGACGTATCATCGCTCCTAGGGTCCTGAACTCGGGATTGCATTCCGTGCATTTATCAACTCCCCTGTCCGATGTTTTGACGAGTTCCATATTAATCATTTTTCCGTTCCAAGCTCATCTGATAAACGTGCGCGATAAAGATGGCCACTCCTTATATTCATATCAATGCTTATCATATTCATGATCAGCTTTCTTTTACAAGGTGTTTAGCATAGTACTGTATACTCCATTGCAATAGAGGTAACATGAGACTTTATTTATTATTTTATATAATTTATTTATCTAAACTGCGGATTAGAATATTTTAGCACTTGAAGTTGAGGTTACACACATGAAAGAATTTTTGAACAATTCCATCAAATATTCATCGGTCCTACCGACTAGATATCGAAAATGAACCCCGGTTAAATTTATATATATATATATATATATATATATATATATATATATATATATATATGTGGGTGGGTGTATGTGTCTGTAACAGTATAGCGGCCACAGTTTTATTTTCTTTGACATGAAACTTCGTGTATAGCCTTTTCGTAACAAACTATAAAACGAGAAAATCGTTTTATTTATAAGGGGGGGGGGTCTCTAGACCCAAATTAATTATTTGCTCATACCGGCCGGTATCTAAGGAGAAAAATGTGTTATTAGTACTAGTAAGTCGTTACATTAGGAATGGGGGCTTACTCCGGTACCAAATTATTAAGTTTACCTTTCCGCCCGATTGTTTTTAATTTCTTCCTGCGACATTCCGTAGATATAATCCTTGACCAATAAAGAACGTTTTTTTTTTTTTTTTCTTTTTTTAAATAAAACAAACACAAGGCGCTCATAGTCCAGAAAAAACCCGGTTAATTACTCCCTTTTATGATCAAGTTGAATGTAGCCACCAAATTAGGCCTAAGTTAGTTTAAGGCAACCACCAGAGGCGCTGCTGATTTTTGGTCATCTGTATCCAGTATGATTACGCCGTATAGCGCGATTACGGGTTGTTCCTTATAAAGTTTTATTATTATTATTTGTAGTAACTCACGTTCACAACATTTTGGAAGAAAATTAATTAAAAAGTAGCCAAATGTCGTGGGTTCGATTCCCGCTATGGGGTGGTAGCTTTTCTTTAGAAAAAAGAAAAGTCATCAGCCGTATCCTGGCTAGAAAAGGGTGGTAACCTATAGATAACCCGTCCAAAAACTCTTTAATAATAATGGACGTTAGCTGTTAGTTACAAATATAAAAGTTCAAAACTATTCGTGTTTATTTTTTTATTATATGAGTTATTTTGAACCATTAATTCAGGAATGCAGCGTGCATTACCGATCTTAGTTGTGCAACTCCTGCGTGACGGAAGTATTTTCAAAGAGACCATTGCCGGAAATAGTGCACACACCCGAGGGTGGATTAAAACATGCGGCTAAGATCCATAACTCTGAGCAGTCTATCCCCCCCCCCCCCCCTAATGCGATGTCCTTATTCTTGAGGAATAAACAGGAATTCCAAATAGAAAAAAAAACGACAATTATAAAGAGGTAAATTGAAATGAAATTGAGATTGTGAATGACATGTCAAACCATATAAGTTAGCGTGTAGGCATGTAATTAGTCACGGCTTGTTGGATCATAAATAATGCTTTCTCAATCGACACGTCAACTCTCTGACAACAAACTAATTCTGACTCATCCCTGCTTTCTTCTTTATCAATCTGCAGGAAAGAGGACTGGACTTTCAATATTTTAAATATGGAGGCAAATAACCAAAGGTTTTAAATGTTTCCGATTTGTTTTGAAATATCCTGGGGCGTACTGTTGATAACGAAATTGACTCCTAGCTCTTTGCAATTGTAAGCATTCCGCCAAAATGTGATCATCGGTAAGGACATTACCACATCGATTGGACTTTGGACGACGCCTACCGAGGTGGCCATGGGTTTGGGTGTACCTACATTGGTTCCGACTACATCCGATCCGACTCCCGATACCCGGGCGTTCAAACATGTTTGTTTCTACACCGATATCTGACGACCGACGCAAAGTGGCGCTGAACGACATATTGTATTTCAAAAAAGTATAAAGACTCTACATCTTAACCGATTTCATTGCATTTTTTTTTTTAAATGAATGCTAATAAAATTTATAACAACTTCGTCTAGTCACATTTTGTTTTTTTGTTTCCCTTGTTTATTAAATTACGTGGAAAGTTCTTTATAACCTTCTACCTACCTTCCTTATAAATTAGAAATCGTGCATGCAGAATAAACCCATAAAGTTATGACATCTCAATGCAGGACACCCTGTATATACATAAACATTCTTAATTTAAAAAAATTATCTACCTACTGCATTCTATGGTAAAGAAAGGACTTGAATAGATAAATACAGGATCAGGAGCATTCTTTGAAAGGATATTTATAACATAAATAGTAAAATCAAATACCAGGGCCACGTCGTGACTCAAGGTGTGAAACTAGTACAGTAATATTCATTAATTCATGTCTCTGTTACGCCTTCCGCTTCCTTTAATAGGACATTTGTTCAAAAATTAATACTTGAAAGAAAGAAGTAATTTATAGATAATTACCTAGCACGATAAAATACATTTTGTTTCTTGAGAGAAGATAAAGATCGGAAAGTGGTTACGTTCGAGATAATCAGTTTCTATTTTTAGGATGAATTAACATTAAGTAGTTTTTGATATGCCAAGATTTTAATTTTATTGCTCAGACGTCAAATAAAAATAACAAACTGAATAGACTTTTGTCAAAACATTATCAAGAATAACGACATTACCTATTTCATGGTCTTTTAATCATGTGGATCTGAAAAAAGACGATTTTTTATTGAGATATAGTGATATTTAATTTCCGTTATTTCCCTAAAGAGTTTTTTCTGTCTTTTTGTAATGCTTTAAGATATGCAAATGGTCCGGTGTGTGTTGGTTGATTTTGAAGAGCCGCTTAGCTGTCATGGGCTAAAAAGCCGTCCACGGGCTAGGCCGATTGTCAAAATCCTCCATATCCATTTAGCTCTTTCTCGTTATGCTAATATGGAAGGGAATTTGTTAAGATATTTGTCAGTTTGAATAAACATCAAAAACCATCCGCTCTCTGGATGGTCCCATCAATTTAGTTTTACCACGGTGCTGACTAGATCTAGGAGAAATAAGAGTCTAGGGGTTATTATCTCGCGGCTGAAATGTTGTGATTTGGGAGGCCATGTAGTGATTCCGGCATAAAATTTGTGTGTGGTGTTAGATTACATTAGCTGTTTAGGATGCCGTGGGAGAGGGCCCACGCAGGGCGGCCAACTTATCCCCGCTCCATTACTGCGACCGCCTCCTAGGTGCCTTTACAGGCTTGCCAATTCAAGCTATAGAAAATGCGGTTTTTATTTGAAACCTCTTATTAAGAAAACTTAAACGTATGATCTAATGTCACTTAAATGTCGCGGAAGTTCAGTAATATAAAACATAATTACTTTAGCTCTCAATAAGTTTTTCCTTGCTCTACATGTTTCACGCCCTTGCTAGTTATCATGTATTTATGAAAATATTTTTATTTTTATGAAATTTAAAAAAAAATGTATAAAAGATAATTTTTATACATATTATAAGCACGAGAATTGTGAAACATGCTAAATAGGTTAATCCTTAAAATTGCTGAAGAAAATACATATTAATATGGCACGCTAAAATTCAACATCAAGATGACAAACAAATTTGACCTAAACATTTTTCAAATAGGAAACAAAGAAAAGAACATGGCTAAAATGAAACTAATAGAGAAATTATCAATTATAAAAACTAAAAAAAAAGTGTTTCATATGCGAGCGAAACAATTATGGTTTGAATTCTTCTAATAAAAATGTTCTCTTTTAATGTGTATGAATATTTATTACGATGTCCAGCGATACATTTTTACATGTATTTATTATATCGTAAATCCTATGTTATTTTGAAGCATAAATTAATCCTTAAAATGACCGTGGTTGAGAGGGGGTCCGGAAAAAATAATTTTGTTTAGGAGGGGTACTACAGACGTTTAAGAACCCCTGTTCTGTTCTACTGGGTAACAAACACGACTTAAAATTAGTATAATTCAGGAAATATCGTATGAAATTAAGTAAACTTTTAACCGAGGAATAGTTATCTCACGAATTATTTATTTTAATTATGAGGGCAGATATGATAATAGGTAACTAAAAAAAAAAAAAAACACACACGCACACATACACAAATCTGACTCATAAATATAGGTTAAAAGATTTAATATAAGAAATGGAATGTTATATGAACAATATTAAAACTAAGTGAAAGGTGCTTGTTATGTATAATTAAGGAAGAAAAAGGGTGAATAATTGTTTTTTTATTAAATATTAATAGTTATGCTCGGATAGAGTAGTTAACGTTTAGGTATATACAAATATTTAAATCATGGTGTACTTACCAAGAATAAAATAATAATAATAAAATGAAAATTATTTCTTTTAGTAAAAGTTAAAGGTCGTAGAATAATGATTTTTATAGTGAAATAAACTATCAGATATTCCATTACATACAGATTATTATTAGTTCAGTTATTGTTTTATTTTTTGGACTTTATCTAGTGTTTTTTTTTTTATTTTTACCAATTGAATATACTTCATTTTGTATCCTTGTGTTTACTTTATATATTTTAATATTTTATTTACACTTATTTGTTTATTTTAATTGTGCATACTTTCACAAAGTATGCTAGCAAATCACATTGCTTGTGTAGAGCTCCGTAAATAAATTAATAGAAATAATGAATAAACAGAAGTGGTAAAAATAATAAATGCAGTTTTTATTAAATAATTTAGGGTAAATAGATGCTAAACGCCAGGGAAGAAAATATCAATACTGTAATGCAGTAAATAGGAATTTATGAATTTCAAGTTGTGTTTATATTTTATTTGTTGGACAAAGGGTTTTTAGATAATGTAATGAAAAAAATGGGTTTTTATAAGATACTATAGACCTGATATTTCTTCTAATGATAATGGAAATGGAATAGAATAGTACCTCAGACATTATAGTGAAAAAAACATATATGTATCTGAAATAAATACCTTTTCGCTGATTATAAAATAACAATATATTTTTTAGCAAAAATTTATAATGTTTTTATCTGATGTACATATAGTATACAATGAATAACCTTCGTCGTAATATAAGTTAACCTTCCTCATTTGAAAGGTTCTGAGGACAAAGGTTATACTTGAGAACTGGAAAGGTCGGGAAATAGATGGTTGAGATAAGTCTATTCAGTCAACACATTATTAAAACTTGTGAAATATTCCCGGATGAAGCACAAGCTCCCCTCGAGGAAGGTCGTTTGCTCATGATTAGTAACGCTTAGTCCATTGTGTTTTGTTAAAAAAAGAGTAAAATTATTATTAAATTAATTTTAAAGGTAAATTTCCTACTGTAGTAAAAAAAGCAGCATAATAACTAAGCAGGATATTGCCTGTACATTGTACCGACTCATCAATTTAATGACCACAATTTTAGCTAAGGTTGTCACAAGTTTAGCTTTTCTATTTTATTTTATTTTAATTATTCTGCCTCTACCCGTATGGTTCATTGGCAGTGCAGATTTGCTATAATTCCTCATTCTGCACTCCTTTAGAATGGTTAAAAGATTTTGAACGCTTGTTTCTTCGTCTTTTAATGCTTCCTCTAAGGTCTTTTAATGCTTCCTCTAAGGTGGGATAGGAGGCATATAACGATTTGTTTGGTAGCTTTTTTATTTTCTGCATTTTACAATTTTTTGCGCCAATTACTAGCTAAATCTTTGTTGTTTACAAAAAAAAAAAAAAAAATAATAAAAAATAAAAACATGTGTGATTGTAATATGAATTGAAGTTTCTTTTCCTGATTTTTAGAGTTCCAAGTTTTTTGTGACAACCCGGTCCGCTGTTGGGATAGTTTTCACAGATCATGTCTATGAAATCTCTTGAGTATAAAATCGGCTTAGACAATGTCCAACAATCTTTTAGCGCGGTTCCTCCCTCCCCCATAGGGGGGAACCCCGCTTATAAGGTTGATACAATGAAACAATCCGGAAGTGCCGACAAGAAAATTTCGCGTTTCAGAACCCCTAGAGACCGAAAATAACGGTGGTTCAAATTTGTATATATATATATATTTATATATATATATATATATATATATATATATATATATATATGTATATATTTATTTATATATGTCTGTTCGCTCATTTCTGGCTTCCCTGATGGTCCGATTTTAATGAAATTTGGTACAAAAATCAGTCGTCCAATTTGAAAGGTCAAGTTCGTTAACCAGCAAAATCCGCCCACTGGAAGATGGCGTTGGGGCGAAATTCACGCAGAAAAAATCGTAACGCTTACGTTTTTGAGTTCATAAGCTTGTAAGTACTTTTTTTATAGGCTTCTTGGGCTAGGAAAACGAATGAAACCATTTTCAAGGCGATAGCTTTAACCGTTTTTGAGAAAATTGGAAAAATAGTTTTTGAATACCGTTTTTGGTTTGGGTACTTAGAATCACGGGATTCAGTTGAAACATTATCTGCATGTTCTACTTTCATTAAAACTAATATGTAGAAAGTTATGTTACGTTTGGAGTTAAGGAAGGGTTAGAATAAAATATTTTATGAACAGACATGAAAAGTTTTGGTAACTTTGTATACTTTCCTTAATATCTCGAAAAAGGTTGAGAATCTTGTTCAACAAAAGATTACCATTAGAATGCTTACTAAATGCTCTACAAAAAAGGTTCTAATGAAAGTTTTGATTAGGCGATGTCAATCGGAGAAATAAGTGCTTAAAACTTTAAAGTAATTGATTTCGCTTATTCGAACTGTTCTTTTTGTCTTTGATTTTGGTACTTAGAATCATGGGCTTCAGTTGAAACATTTTCTCCATGTTTGAATTTTATCAAAACTAATATGTTGAAAATTTGGTTACGTTTGGAGTAAAGGAAGGATTAAAATAAAATATTTCATTTTTAGACATGAAAAGTTTTGGGAACTTCGTATATTTTCATTAATATCACGAAAACGGTTTGGAATCTTGGCAAGCAAAAGATTACCATTCGAAAGGTTACTAAATTTTCTACAAAAAATGTTTTGAAGACCTTTGCGATGGGATGGTCATATTTGGAGAAATAAGTGCTTAAAACATAGGTAATTTCGTTCATTTGAACGAATCTTTTTGTGTGTATCCTACAGTTTTTTGCACTGTTCGTTATTTTTGAGATTGCTTATAGTAGTCAAATGTATTAGACAATAAAACAGGATACGTATAAATAGAAACAATATTTTGTTTCAACGGCATCTTGGAATTCGAAGATGCCCTATGAATATCTAGATTACTGTACTGGTGTTGATTTCGTTCTTTAGAATTGTTTTTGGTATTCCCTATTTTCAGCAGTTTTTATCTATTTATTAATTTTTTTGTTTAAATTCATTGAGAAAAATCATATGAATTCGAAGGTGAGGAGCTAGGAGGCTTAGGGTGGGGGGCATTTTCCCTGTCCCCAGGTACCTCCCAGTGTACCCTCGTCATCTGTAAGTCCCTTTCTAGAGTCATAAAGATAAGCCTCCAAACAACTTTAGAAATGCAGGATTTTTAATTTTTGCGAGTATCAGAACAGCTGCTCTTTACATACCACAGTGGTACTGACGTACCGGTCTATACTAGTTGCACTCCACACTGTGGTAGTACTTGGTGTAAGCCACAGCGGATCGCTCATTATAACCTTATTTTATTCGTATTAAATAGATACCTAAAAAATATTTAATTGTGTATAAGTGTAGCGTTATTGGGATTAGAATAAAATATTTTATTAACAGACGTGAAATGGTTCGGAATCTTCGTATATTGTCCTTATTTCTTTTTATTTTTTTATGGTGCATCGAAATCTGAGCCATTAGCACCATTTTTTCCTTATGAGCTTATATAATACTTAGATTTAGCTAGCGACAATATTTTACACCGCAATTAAAGTGACTTGCTCTTCTTACAAATATAATATTTATATTATAATATAAACATAATACATTAATTTGTCTGAAAAAAAGTCCAACCCTCAGGAATTGCATCATCTTAGCGCGGTTCCGTTCTTATCTCAAGTGCGATTAGTGAAGGAATATAGCAGCTATCGGTAGGTATTAGCACCATTTCCCCCCCTTAATATCTTCAAAACAGTTAAGAAATCGTGGGAAGTACGATTTAACCATTCAAAAGCTTACTAAATTCTCTAAAAAAAAGATTCTGAAGCAAATTTCGATGGGGCAATGTCAGTCGGAGAAGTAAGTGCTTAAAACTACGATAGTGTTAGTTTTGTTATTTTAAACGGGTTTTTGTCACTGTTTACCTCACTTTTGTTTTTTAAGTTTATTTAACGGTGGAATGAGTATTTCATTAAAGCTGAGAAAATAAGAATCATATTGGTAATAGAGTTTTCCTAGAGTGAGCGTCGCGATGACGGGAGAGTCCCATCCATTTAGAAAACTGTCAGTTTCCATATGTGGCTCTTTAAGCTTCCTTCTCTTTGAGATTTTATTTTATATTTTTAACGACAGATCAAAACCTACCGATAGCTGCTACTATTCCTTTACTAATCGCACTTCGGATAAGAACGGAACCGCGCTAAGATGATGCAGTTCCTGCGAGTCGGACTTTTTTTAGCGCGGTTACTCCCTATCTCCATAGGGAGAACCCGCTTATGAGGTTGACCTCATGATGCAATCCCGAAGTGCCGACTAGAAACTTTCACGTTTCAGACCCTATAGATCACGATAATATAGGTGGCCCAAATTTGTATATATATATATATATATATATATATATATATATATATATATATATATATATTTATATCGCGCTCTAGCAAGCTCAAAAATGGTCCGATTTTAACAAAATTTGGCATAAAAATCTGTCGTCTAATTTGAAACGTCAAGTTCGTTAACCAGCAGAATCCGCCCACTAGAAGATAGTGTTTGGGGCGAAATTCGCGCAAAAAAATCGTAAAGCTTACGTTTTTGAGTTTATATGCTTGCAGGTACTTGTTTTATAGGTTTCTTAACATAAGAAAACGAATGAAACCATTTATAAGGCGATATCTGTAACCATTCCTGAGAAAAAGGGAATCAATGTTTTTGTAAGTCATTATATTTTTGTGAGTACTTAGAATCGCAGAATTCAATTGAAATATTTTCTTGAACTTGAAAATTAATCCCAACTAAGATGTTTAAATTTTGGTTATATTTGGAGTTAAGGAAGTATGCGAAAAAAAATATTTTATTAATAGACATGAAAAGTTTTCGGATCTTCATACATATTTCGTAAATATCTCGATAACGGTTGGAAAATCGTGCTAAGTGAAATGTGACCATTCGAAAGGGTTTTTCTCTTTGTTTATCTCACTTTTTAATTGGTTGTTTCTTGTTTTAAATTGCATTTATCAGTAAAATTAGTATTGTAGTAAAATAAACTAAGAAACGGTGATAATAAGTTTGGAGTGGCTCTGGTAATCAAGATGGCAGCAGAGATGGGCAGATTCGTATTCGTAAATCCGAATCCGAATTTGATTCACAGCACCTTGACGTGTAAATCCGAATCCGAATGGATTCATATTTGCAAGTGTGAATCCGAATGGATTCATATTTGCAAGTGTGAATCCGAATCCGAAATTTGGATTCACACATATGAATCCGAATCCGAATCTATTCGGATTCACACATATGAATCCGAATCCATTCGGATTCACATCTATGAATCCGAATCCATTCGGATTCACATCTATGAATACGAATCCATTCGGATTCACACTTGGATTCACTGAAAAATTCAATTCAAAAGGCCAATATAAATAAATAAATGCCTGTCAGTACCTCACTACAGGTCGAGTTTTGAGTTTTAGGGAATTTTCGTATGTATATTTATTAGCCTCATACTAAGTATTTGACCGAAAAAATAATATGAAAACTTTCCTACTATTTGGAGTCCCAAGTCGTACATTCTGCCGAGAAATGTAGCCACCATGAAACGGGATAGTTCTTCCTCTCCTCCATAGCCCTGAAGAAGGCTTACATGTCAAGCCGAAACTTTGGCATAAATAAACTAAATTTAACTATACAAAGGTAGTTTTTATTGAATCAAAAGACGGAATTGTGATTTCTTAAGATTCTCACGTACACAAAAGTGTCAAAACCACATAGCAACATCACATGAATAAGAGTGAGGATTTGAACGGTAATATTTATATGTTTTTGTAATTCGGCGAACGCTTAAGGTTTGGAAGTTGAATTTAATTATAGGGGTTTTGTAGTCTTTTAATTTAATATGGAGTCTTTTGTAGGGCCTAAATGAGATCATAAGGCTGTATCTGTTGAAGACGTTTATTTATAATTCAAATTAAAATAATTCAATCCAAATAAAGGATCTCGCCGTGTTTCCATATGAAATCTGCACTGGCGTCTTTCTTGACTTTGATGTCATTATTTTATTTCTAGTTCCCAGAAATAATTTTTCGTCAATTATCAAACCCCCAACTGTACTCGTTTTGAGGGAATAAGGGTTTAGACCCCTAACTTCAAAGTCGTTTTTCTATGAAACTACACTAGATATTTAAGTGAAACTAATCTGAATTGAAGCTATTGATTAGGTGTACCTTGCGTATTTTTTTCATAATTTTTGGGCCACTCATAAGATAAAAAAAAATTGTGAAGATTTGAGGGGCGGTTTTCCCTAACTACCCCTCAAAAAACACCTACCAACAAAATCACGTAAAATCAGTAATTTCTCAACTATTATCCGTAAATGTTTCATTGTGAAAGGTGCGTAGTTTTTCGATCTGTGTAATACAGATTATGCACACAGCAATGTGAGGGTTCATATTTAAATAACAAAAATTTCCTAAAAGTAACTTGAGATATTTTCGATACATCTGGTTTTTAGTGTTTAGCTATCGATAGAGGGTTTTTGTAATTTAATCGTAGTAGATAATGAATCCTACCTGAAATGTAGGGAGGTACTTATTTATATGATTGAGGTACTTACTGGAATTTATTCAATTCATTTTCCTTATTCAGTAACTTTTTTCTTTTTTCTTGTTTCAACAAGATCAATAAAAATTCAGTAGTTGTATTATATATTATTAATGTCCTTGCTTGAATTTATTTGAATTGAATTATTTTAATTGAATTATAAATAAACGTCGTCAACAGATACAGCCTTATGATCTCATTTAGACCATAGTTGGGCAAAAATTAGCGAGCGCTAAAAGCTGATACCTCTCCGCTAATTTAGCGACACCGTATATACCCAGCGCCCATAATTAGCGCATAGCGACGGCAGTGCGCTAATAATTAGCGCATAGCGACGGCAGTGCGCTAATCGCTCATTTATTTATGAAATGTTTAAATATCGTGATAGCTAATAGCTTTAGCGATAGTTACAACATTTTGTCTTCTCAAAGTTCACTTCCGGTCTGCTCTGAGCCGGGGGCATGCACCGCATATAACTTTAGGTAAAACTGAAGTTAAGCGTCCTCCAAACCGATTTCTTTCAAATTTTGTACAATAACGTGTTTTGATGCACTAAACACGAATCCGCTAAAAAAAAAAGTTTGAATTCAACTAGGAAAGATGTTATCAAGCACTAAAGTTCACTGTTAGGAACGTTATAAAAGTAGGCGTAAACACCGTATTTGTAAAAACGAGCATGCGCAGATATGTAACATTGGGAAACGGAGAACTCTCGTTTGAAATGTTCATAAACCATTTATTCAAAAATATTGTCAATTTTAAGTGCATCCTCACCCCTGGGCTTTGATATCCTCTTGAGCAACCGTAGTGAGAGGGAACGCATGGCATGTATGCCTAATAGTCGTCCTAGACATTCTTCTTATCTTCCTTGATTAGCGTTCTTCTTCTTCTTGAGACGCGATGTTCCGTGGGCACAAATCCCCAATCGCACAGAAAAATGCCTTTAAGCGCTCTTCATATTTATGAGCACGTTTGAAGAGAATAATAAATTAGTGCAACTTTATTGCTATTTTTTTTATAAAATAAGAGTATGTTGACAATTAAAGTTCAGCAGGCGCGAATTAGAACGAACTAATAATTATATAGGCATTAGCTAATTATTTAGAGATTTCTGTTATATAATACTTTTCATGAACGAAACAAGAAATGTGAAGAGTGTTTCATTATTCTTAAAAAAATGGTTGCGAATAAATAACTTTTCCATAAGCGCGAATGCGCATGTTGACAAATTTAATTGTTTACATTAGCTCTCATAACCCTCATAAAAGTGAACTTCCAAACCTTAAGCGTTCGCCGAATTAGAAAAACATATAAATATTACCGTTCAAATCCTCACTCTTATTCATGTGATGTTGCTATGTGGTTTTGACACTTTTGTGTACGTAAGAATCTTAAGAAATCACAATTCCGTCTTTTGATTCAATAAAAACTACCTTTGTATAGTTAAATTTAGTTTATTTATGCCAAAGTTTCGGCTTGACATGTAAGCCTTCTTCAGGGCTATGGAGGAGAGGAAGAACTATCCCGTTTCATGGTGGCTACATTTCTCGGCAGAAAGTACGACTTGGGACTCCAAATAGTAGGAAAGTTTTCATATTATTTTTTCGGTCAAATACTTAGTATGAGGCTAATAAATATACATACGAAAATTCGCTAAAACTCAAAACTCGACCTGTAGTGAGGTACTGACAGGCATTTATTTATTTATATTGGCCTTTTGAATTGAATTTTTCAGTGAATCCAAGTGTGAATCCGAATGGATTCGTATTCATAGATGTGAATCCGAATGGATTCGGATTCATAGATGTGAATCCGAATGGATTCGGATTCATATGTGTGAATCCGAATAGATTCGGATTCGGATTCATATGTGTGAATCCAAATTTCGGATTCGGATTCACACTTGCAAATATGAATCCATTCGGATTCACACTTGCAAATATGAATCCATTCGGATTCGGATTTACACGTCAAGGTGCTGTGATTCAAATTCGGATTCGGATTTACGAATACGAATCTGCCCATCTCTGGATGGCAGTGGCTAATCATGATGACGTAGGTTGTTTTGAATTCTCCTGTCTATATAACCTTCCTCATAGCCTCTAACTGAAGTTACCGTTATTTCTTATTTTGTAGAAATATTTAACCCACGACAGAATGGAATTTTATTCGCCATGAAGCTTATATCTACAGTTGATTATAACAGTAAAACGAATTTGCTAGTAAAACAAGATACTTAAAATGACAACGAATTTTTGGTTGTTTAGAATAGAGCCTTCTCAGCAGTAGTCAAAGAGTAAGTACGTTTTCAGTACATAATTGTATTGACTTACACAGATTAAGAATTATCCGCTTCTGTGTAAGTTGGCTACTGTCAGTTTACTGTGATTTGTGATGCTAATTTATTCCATTTCTTCGAGATGTACGTAACCGCGCTAAGATGACGCAGTTCCTGCGAGTCGGACTTTTATACGTATTGTGTCGTGGAGAATCGAATAGGGTCGCTTCGAAGGCAATCTCTCTAACCGTTTCTGAGAAAGGTGCAAAAAAGTGAAATTTAGTTTCGGGTACTCGAAATCTACGTCACCTTTATTCAATCTGGTGACTGGAATTCGGCTTATTCCTTGTGGAGACCGAACAGAGAAGGCTTGCTGACACTTCTTGTAGTTAGTGCAAGGATGAAATCAATCCATCCCAGCTATTTGCTTCTACCTCCGTAGCTGAAATCCTATCGGTAATCGCTGAATCCTACGCTAATTTCTTTATCTCTAACGACAATTGGGCAGGTTGCTACAAAGCCTGATTTCCCAACACCAACCCCGAGCTGGGGTTTTTGGAGTCTTGATATCGCTGTAGATTTATTTATTAATGAAACAGACTTGCAAACACAAAGTGAGGTCACACAAAAATTACATAATTTATTCATTGCCACATTATAAATGAAACACAGGAAGTAGGAAACTCTGAGCAAGATGAAAGTAAATCTCAACTTACTCGTACGCATTTTTCTATGTGGCCGGCACTCTTACCACAAGTTTGCTTTACTCTTGCTAATATTTCATAATTTGGCAATTTTCCCCAACAAGAGTGAAATAGTCCTTATGACAATCTGCGCTCTTCTCTTTGATTGTATGCACAAAGAATCCACCATATTTCCGACCATATTCTCATGAGAACTCTCCACGCCCTTTCTTTTCTTGGGAAGCTATGCCTCCGCCAAATAGTCTATGACAATATAGAATTATTATTATTATTATTAACCATTGAGTAATTCCCAATGCTCGTGGAATTAGAATAAAAAAAAGAAAAACAATCAGAAATTGTTAACTGTTGTCCATAGAGATGCAGGGCGATTTACTAATAGGAAATTAATATTTTATCTAGTTGAAACTAATTGTCTTTTTATCTATACAATCATATCATTAGCAGTCATTGAAATGCTATCTTCAAATCGAAGACTGTGTCCGTGTCTACAGTTAGTTACTTTCAAATTGATTATGACGGTACAATAAAGCATTATAAAAATGACCTTTCATTTGTTCTATTTCGAAAGAGGTAAGAGTCCATAAGGGCTAACAAGGAAAAAACTTTATCTTGGTATGACATCATTAAAACGATCCTTCTCACACAATCAATTCAATAAGAGGAGATGAATGATTGCAAATGAGTTCGGAGTATCTGAATGACCAGCTCCATTACTACAAAGGGTCGGATCAGTTTCAACACTTTCCATTCAAATAATAAACCTGATTCATTCTCTTTTTCGTAGGATTCAGAATTGATGGACTTAACTGGCGTTAACTAAGTAGAACTGCAGGGTACCTTATTTATTTTTTCTTATTAAAATTACTAATTAAGCTCGACGATTCCCATTCATGAGCAAGAATCTGAATGTTAAAGATTGCATCTTACATTGGCTATGTAAGGTAAAAAATGTCCATGACGAATCTGAGCCGTCATCAGTAAATCAGGCATAGCAAGTACATGGGTCTGAGTCGTCAAATGTACCCAAGTGGGTATGAAGAGCTCGAAGTTGTTAAGAAAGATTTATAATCAAATGCTTAATAGGAAAACATTAGTATGCCTAAATTAAATTACATTTAATTATTATTAAAATAAAATGGAAATAAAACGAAAATACTTTATTTCAAAATAACGTTTACTCCCTTCTCTTCAACAAGTGTCAGTGTTAAATTACATCAGCAATACATGCCCGAGAATGTAAGGACATTGCCGAATCTCGTAAGGACATTGCTCGTTCTTGTCTTCGTAACTCTCTAAATATAAATTCTTTTATTTTAAGAGCTCCGCGACTATGGCGATTTGCTCTAATTTGAGTACATTAATTAAATAGTAAGTTGGGACATGCCCGATAAAGGGGAATGTATTATTCTATAAATCAACCTAAAAGCTGAAAAGCTGCATTAGCGCTGTATATTAATAGTTTATATCATTTGATGGTTATTATTTGTTTATTTTTTTTTTCGCTTTATTCTTTTTATTATTATATATTTTCATATTCAGTTATTTAACTTATTTATTGGTATTTTATTTTGTATAATTAGTTTTCTCAATCACAATTTGTTTATTTAGATATTAATTCTACATTATACATAATTATTTATTTTATTTTTCATGCTAATTTATTTTTATTAAAGAAATATATGTAAAGAAGTATTGTACTAAAAAACAAAAAAATCGAATGCATGGAATACCTGCGTTTCTAGGGGTCCTTGTGTGGAGAAATATAAAAATTTGAAAATATCAAAAATGTAAATATATATATTTTTTTGTTATATTTTCATTAGAAATACTGTTATAGTGTGTAAACAATTTACACATTCATTTAAAAAGAAAAAATCATTGACCTGAATTCCGAAGATTATTATCATCATAGATGCCCAGGAGGGCGGTACTGCCCCCTAGGGGGCACTAGAGCTTTAAGTCATGGGGGCGGTCGCGTCGTACGTACATAATTAGAAACGAAATATAATAAAATACTTTTGGCACGTTGGATTTTTTTTTTCTTGTAAAGAGAGCAGGAGTTTATAAAAGGCTGATAAAAGTTTCACATTGAACAAAATAAATGCATGAAATAAGGCCAATACTCAAGAAAGGTACTTAAGAAAGCAGTCATTCAGAAAAGTGGTTGGAGCCCTATTCACATAGTCCAGAAGATCAACACCCAGCTACCTTCGACTGTGCAAACACAGCTGAGCTCTCTTCTCCGAGATACAATTGTTCCACAAAGAGAAGAGATCAAATGTAAACATGAATTGAAGGATACTAGCCAGGCGATAATTGGAAGACTAGCGCCTCCCTCGGAGAAAATGGAAGGCTCCCCACGAGCTTATTGCATACAATGCGGACGGAGAAGGATGGATTAGCGGTCTGAAGACTAACAATCATGCAAATTGGAATCGCATTTCATATCTACTCTAGCATTATCTCGTTTCAAGGTCGAAACGTTCCGACTACTTCCTTATTTAGCTGCCTATTTCCATTTGATCCGGGACAAGATACGAGCTAATATCAATAATCCACATTTCTTTCATCTCATCCTCCTCTTGTAATAGTGTAAATAGAATTCTTTATCACTCATCCATTACATTATCGTCTTTAAAGGAACAGTTTATTGGTAGGTAGATGATAATCTTATGAACAACCTACGTACTTATTTGATTATTTCGAAATTGAAGAACACATTACTTGTTTGTACATTTGTTAAATCATACACGTATATATTTATTTATTTATTTGCTTGAAGAGCTCCACAACAAGGGTGATCTGCTCAAAGAAAATTAATAATAAAAATAATAAGGAAATTAAATTAATAAATAAAATGAATTGTTCATTTTTAGAAACATATTTAGAAAACTAAATAAATACCAAATTATAAGTAATAAAATAATGGTTATAATTGTAATAATAAAAAAAAAAATTATAAACGAAATAAGTAAGATCTGACCTAAAGAAAAAATACTCATAACAAATAATTAAATTGCTCTAATATTATTTTGAGATCAGAAATTTTGGCTTTGATTGTAATTGTGCGTCCCTTGTAATATAGCTATATTTCGTTTTATGTATTCTTGGTCATTAAGTATGTTAGTATGGTATCAATATATGGACTGTTATCTGATAACAGCTCGCTAAGGTCATGAGGTGGCTGTAGGTTGTCTGCAGTCTGTTAGTAGGTGTTTCACAGTCAAAGGAACGTTGCTTGTCTCGCACTTAGGTTTGTCTTGTTTACTAAATAGATACGGGTGAGTGAGCCGTGTATGTCCGATTCTCATAGTCACATGTCCTCAAATGTATCCGAAATTTATGATAATCTTAGGAATTATTTAAAAGATGAATCAAATATCGAAATGAAAGTCGCCAAGGTCAAACAGGGATTGTCTAGTAACCGCCTAAAATGGACGGACAGTGTGCCTTGAGATGACTCGAGTGACAGAGAGTCCTAGTGACACATGTGAAGGACTGGTACACATGTGCTCCCCGCCCATTTACAGCCAGATCGTAAATCATATGTAATAACACTGCCTTCTTTATTAATAGCTATCCCACCATCAGCTGATTTTAGTGCTAAGCTGAGGAAAGATTCATAAACTCATCTTATAATTTTGTCTTAGCTATTGGGATCGTGATTCGTATGAATAAGTTCATTTTTAACTGTATTAATACAAATAATAATTATTAAATTAATTCTAATATTTTAATTATTTGTGTCCTTTCCTCGCTCTGATTTTTATAAAATTCCATGATTTTTTAGTCTCCAAGGATCTATTCTTTTGATGCAAGGCATATTCTTCTATTTCCTTATTTTTTTTATTGTTTTTGCGGCGTATCAACGGCTGGGCTATTATCTATAGGTTGCCACCTTTTTTTTATGGTAACCAGCACGTGGCCAGTCACCAATACAGGTAGTCGCCACACCCCACGTTGCTAAACTTCGGTGATCTAGGGGGAACCGCTGTATTCAACTTGGCTATGGCCCTTGGCTCTATTTCCTTATTAATTTGAAGTCTGTAAGTTTTTGTTCAGTATTAATTGGTCCTAATGTTTTTATAACAACTTTCCTTTCGATTTTTTAAAATTATATCTAGGTCAGTTTTTCTGTTTAACACAACAGCTGCATAAAGGCATTCTGGATTGATTGCCGTGTTGTAGTGACTGAGTTTTTCATTCTTAGAGATTGATTTATTATTACGAATGTTTTGAGAAAATCCGAAAGTTATCATCACCTTCTAAAAACGTGCGTCCTTTGGAAATTTTTCTAAGCCTGATTTTTGGATAATTTCACCGAGATACTTAAATTGATGAACCCTTTTAATTTTTCCGTATTTTCTATTTAAAAATGAAGAAATCTTAATTAAGAAAGTTCTTTGCAATGTCTAGTAGGATGTGTTTGTGGTCAGTGACAGTGTCTCGAGCTGACATCGCAAGGTAATTGGAAAACAATCAACTTTAATGTTTGTTTTCCGGCCAATGCCTTTTTAAAGGGCAGATAGTTAGGTTTAATTTAAAATCTCTTAACATATCTGTAAGTGTGTCAACACGAAAACGGCCATATTTTTTTGTTTTTTGCCAAAAAATGATTGGACTAGTTTTGTTAACAAGCAAAATTGATCCACCAGGAGGAAGGGTTTACTCCGGACTCAAATAATTAAGATTCCTCTAACACTTCAAATTATTGTTATATTGCAACGAAATGTCGGCAAGCGTCGGCATGAGAATGACATGTAAAAATACACTTATTCGGTCTATTAGAAATTGCGGTTTACTCCGGGACCAAATCATTAATTTGCCCATAACGGCCGTTATGTTTACTTTCTACCAATGAGATTTGGTAGAAATCATGTCCTACTACGAGCAAAATTGGTCATTAGAAAATAGGGTTTCCTTGAACACAAAACTAAATAAAGAACTCCTAACAACACCTGACTGTGTTCATTAGAAATATAACAGCAAACAAATTACAAATTACACAGCCGTTACCCGGCGTGCCATGCTACACCTGCTTTTTGCATATAGAAAAGCCTAAATAAATTAAAAACCAAATAAGTATTATTAAAATCTAATAACACGAATCCGTAACTGTTTCGAACCCGTGCCCACCCAACTGTGAGTCCTAGACGACTTTGACATAACCTATAGCACCCCCCGTATCAAGACATACATGTATGCCAAGTTTGGTAAAAATCGGTCTAACGGTGTGGATTTTTAATAATAAAAAAAATATACAGAAAACAGCTGGTAGACGTTTTTGACCTGGTCGATGACAATCCCCTGATCAAGACCAACCTGTGTACCCAGTTTGATCACAATCTGTGAAACGGTGTGGATTTGTATAAAGAACAAACGTACAGACAGACAGCTGGTAGAGGTTTTTGACCTTGCTTACGGCACTCTCCAGATTAGGATCTACCTGTGTACCGAGTTTAGTCAAAATCAGACGAACGGTGTGGATTTGTATAAGGGACAAACACACAGAAAGGCAGCTATAAGACGTTTTTGACTTAGCCTTCGACAATCCCCAGATTAAGATCTACGTGTGTACCGAGTGTAGTCAAAATCGGTCGAACAGTGTGGATTTTTATAGGGAACAAACATACAGACAGACAGCTGGTAGAGGTTTTTGACTTAGCCTACGACACTCCCAGATTAAGATCTACATGTGTACCGAGTTTAGTCAAAATCGGACGAACGGTGTGGAGACGGTACCTAGTTTGGATTTGTATAAGGCACAAACATACAGACTTTTTTTTTAGGCTGGTAGATTTTTTTTTTACCTAGCCTAGGAGACTTCCCGTATCAAGACCTACCTGTGTGCAAAGTTTGGTCAAACGGTGTGGATTTGTATAAGGAACAAACAGACAGAACATGTGATTTATATATATATATATATATATATATAGATTTTAAGCACATTTTTCAGAAATACAGTGTAAACAAAACATCTTACTGGGAATACTCGAAGGTAGTATGGTGCTCCTGTGAAACATTTTTAAGAGTCATATTTCTGGAACATAATTTTTATCTAGGCGTACGGCTGTTTAGAATGAGAAAAAATACACCGATTGCACAAGAGGGCCATAGAAGCTCAAGTGTCATTCTGAATGACTTCAGGAGCAAGAACTCCCAGCGGGAGATGTGGATCTTGAAATCCAGCTATTTCCGGAGTGTGGACTGATACTAGGTCAGGATTGAACGCTCGCTAGAAGTAGCTATCGGGGCATCGCCTTTATTTCAGACGATGTCGCTAAAATACAAGGAGGAAATACTCTATTTTAAGAATTTAAAACCGGTTTCCAGTGTTAAGTGGAAAATGATCGTTCGAAACGTTATAAATTTCTTTCAAAATTGTTTGGAGTAAACTTTTATAGCTTCCTCAGTCAGCGATAGTTTCGAAAATGTTTGGCTTCGTTAAATTCAAGACGATTCGATGTGAGTTTCTATTATAAGCTTTCCAAATCAAAAAAGATGGAAGCATTATATATGTAGATACGGAAACTAGCAACGCTGAAGTAGGGTGGGGTTCTTGCAAGTCGGAATTTTGTTTAGAAAAATACGCGTACAGAATAACAAAATATTAAAATCAAAGCGTTTTATAAATGTTCTAAAATGTCCGGCATTAAACAATGAATGCTTTCATTTACCGTTAAAGTTGTAAATTTTTACCAACTATGAGGTAGTTACAAAATAGAGCAACGGCCTCCGTATGTTGTACATTCCGTGAACAATCTTTAGGTTATCTTGCGTTATCTCGAAGTTGCAAGCGTCGGCATGAGAATGACATGTGCAATTGTAAACGTATTTCTTAAATTAATTACTAATTTTCACTTCACTACGAGTTCATTACTGACGAGCTATCACTAGATCGGTTCGGATCGGGTCGGGACCAATGTACGCACTCACGTCGGCTTTTGTCGGTCAAATGAAATCGGATTGGAGCGGATCGGATCGGGAGTAATACGGGTCCAATGAAGAAATACGGGTCCAGCCTTAGACATTGTTAATATATTTTATATATGAGTTATCCTTTTCCAAATGGAGCTATGTACATGAAAGCTAATTGTTAACGAAAAAACTGTTACAGGAGCTAATGTTTTTAATTTCCGTTAAAAGTTTTTTTTTTTTTTTTTTTTTTTTTTTAGAGGTTGTTGGTTTACTACACAGGGTTACATGACGTTTTACCCTTTTACTACACTAGTTTTTAGGAAAAAGTAAATAATATTTTGGACATTTGGGCCGTTTTGTATGCTGGACATGGGTCCTTTTGGAAATGGATGAATCATATGGAAGTCAATGTTTAAAAATCTAAAACGTAGAATATAGGCTGTTACCGGTTTATTGCGGCAATTAGTCGTCACATTATTGAATGAATATTTTACAATGTAAGTTTTAATCAGCTTTAATCGAATCTATTTAATATTAAATAATTCTATTCATATAAATCAAAAAACATTTTCTAACTAAGATTGACCTGGGCTAAGTGTGTGTCACTTTCAATCAATGCTGTTATCATCGGCATTGTTAGTCAGCTGTCAACATGGCTTATGAGTTATAGCCTAACAGGGCAGAACCTAGTGATCCAAGAGATGGCCACATTAATTGACACAATTAGTATCTCTGAAGTGATATAATTTAATACATTTGATTGGAGGGATTTAGGGGTGACGTAGCGCAAACTCACTCGCGTCACTTTAGCTGATGTCGTTCAGCTCTTCCCTCCTTCAGATATATATATATATATATATATATATATATATATATATATATATATATGTATATATATATATATATATATATATATGTATATATATATATATATATATATATATATATATATATATATATATATATATACAGGATGGGGGAAGTTTGGTCCAGTAGTAGAGCACTCGGTCCATTTTCTGGAGGGCCCGAGTTCCAAACTCGGTGGCGTACCAATGATTTTATCTTCTAGAGCTCTAACTCGAGGATTGGAGTCGGGATCCCAGACGGGGAAAATCAGGCAGTCAGAGCATAGTTCTCACCACTTAATCTGTGGTCAAGAATGAGATACCTCTCTAGAAACAAACAAAAAAGGGGAAATACTTAGAAGTGATGACGTATGTGTGGTAACTGGAAGTTAATCGGCCAAAAACCTTATAAAGTTCCGACAAAAGTTTCATAAGACTGCCTCAACCGGGCAATAGGGTACTTCAAGTTGAGATGCATTCAATGCGAAATATAATGTGTTTCTTTTTTAAGCTTCCTAAATTATACCAGATATAAGCTTATTATGGAATACTCTAAGGTGACGCACACTTCCTGCGAATCGTCGAGATTTTGGGAAAAAATAAAATACAAAAAGTTATTTTAATTTATCTTTCTGTGTAATGTGTCTCGAGGCGTTTTCATAAAATATTGCTTCCCCGATTTTCATTAAAAACACGAAAAGGTTCTAATTATAAATAATAGTAGGCACAGCTATGAAAAAATATAAAAAATGGATTTCTGAAAATTGTTGGCAGATATTTTGAATTTATATACTCCAATAGGTTTGGCTTATTTTTTTTTTTTAAGGTGCATTGACATCTAGGCCATTAGCGCCCGCCTATCTATAGGTTGCCATCCTTCCTAGACATCCATGGGGGAGCAGGGAATCGTTTTAACCAGCCCTGGAAATAAAAGATAACCTGCCACTCGACCCAAGTTTGGCCTATTGTTGTTAAGTTGACTATTATTGATCAGTCCATAGAAAAAAAAAAGCTTTATATATTGGGGATAATGCACCATAAGGTAAATATAATGTGCATTTTGTCATCTATTAGGTAGAAGAGAATTGTATAAAACATTAAGGCACCGGATAAATCCGAATAAATATCGTTGAATAGATTATTTACAATTTACTGAAGGGTTTGTCCAAATGCTGAGTATTCAAGCTATGTACTGCAATTATGATGTCATAAATATTTTAGTTTCAGTTGACACTGCTACATCCATAAATAGATATGATGTGGATGTTCACTATTCAGAGACTGCCACAGTAAATTGTAAAGCATACATTCTTAGAAGATGATGCAACTGGTTCATTGTGAGTCGTTGTTAAAATGAACAACCTTGTATTGCCTATAACAAAACAGATAGATACAAAAGTTACTTCCTTTATCGTAAAATACTACGTGTGTCTCCTGCATAGATCTAATAAAAGGATAATTGTAGGAATTTAACACCAGGATGTAATTGCAACAAAAAAAAAAACAAACACAATAACATCCTTAATTATACCTTTTAACTAATATCAGACATTCTTTTACTTAATGCTTATTGCAATGAACGATTTTAAAAATGAAATGGAATAAATGATTTAATTCTTTTTTCTGGACACAGATCCCTTAAGAATAATTTTAAATTTCACACAATTATTATAAATCATTAAACTAGTTCACAGTAGTTTGAGAAACTTGGGACCTACTTCTAGGGGTCGGATGAGAGTTACAGGTGCAAGAGGTAGTGGAAATGCGAGGACTTTTCCAAATTTGGGTCTTGGGTATGAAATTCCAGAGAGAGGTGGCTCGGCTAACAAACAATTTTTCTAAAGAAGCTGTTTGATTGGTAGGAATATAAGGGTCGGAAGAACGGGAATGGATGATACGAAAGTAAACAGAGGATTTAAATTTGATAAGTAGAAAGATATATGAAAGTATTGGATGACTTGGTAAAAAGGCAAGAGTCAATTCATTAAGTAGTAGAAGAGTAATTTATTTGAGTCTCTGGCCGTTCCGATGAATTAACGAATGAAGCGGTTCCTTAGTTATTGGAGTTTTAATCTCCAGAAAGTATATGGTACATCCAGAAACCACAGTCGAACGGTGAGATGAGAGTGTGGTTGTAAGGTTTAGATGTGTCTTTATTGGGAATATATTCCAAATATATTCCCCAAATATTTAGTCAAAATGAAAAATTTACTAATTCTGTACAAATTACTTAGCAACACTGGAATCAACTGATTTTATAACAATTTAACGCTTCTTAATGTGTGTCCTTAAAAGTATAAGGTAATCGTTTTAAATACATAGATTGCCTATATTATGGTAAATATGAATCCACAGTGGCTCCTATACTTTTTCAAGGCACATGTTTTTAGGGCCTTAGCCCCATTTTCAATCGCCCCATGCAATCGTTATAATTGTAATGCTTTTACTTCTACTTTTTATTTAAAATTAAAATATTCCACAGCTGCATTCAATATGCAAGGATGTCCCTCAGTTTTCTACACACAGCCTATTGCAAAAAA
Organism: Gonocerus acuteangulatus; assembly: GCA_946811695.1. Classification (NCBI taxonomy): domain Eukaryota; kingdom Metazoa; phylum Arthropoda; class Insecta; order Hemiptera; family Coreidae; genus Gonocerus; species Gonocerus acuteangulatus. Next base: position 75,127,381 of record OX328125.1, read on the forward strand.
ACGATACATGTTAGGTAGTATCCATCCATTTTACCTGTCTTCATGTGTATAATTATCCTAAAAGTAGATAAAATTGATTCTCAGTAAAGAAAGCGAGCGGTGGGACATCTGTAAGGAGACCGAGTCGAAATTAATCTTCCAAAGTTTTTTATAAGACATATTCCAGCTTCTGGAATCACAATACAAAAAGTCCAAAATAAAACAATGGGTACACTTTTATTCCTTTTATAGCTGTAATGGAGATAAGAGTCTATATTAGAACATGGGATGGAGGTCAAGAGATCAACGGCCTCCCCTACAGGTTTGTTTTGATTTTTTACCCAGCTATTCTAAGGGCCTATATCTTCAGAACATTAATGTCTATCAGTAACTAATTAACTCTATTCATCAGTTTCAATTCATTAATTTAATTTTCAACATATTTCCATTCATTAATCTGGGTATGTATTCGGACAGCTGAAGATTTACTGATCCAGGGTTAGGGGAAGTTACTTTATTATCGACGGTGTCATTAATTTTGTGTATTTATAAGATAATTCTTTATTGGTTGGTAAGATAAAGGCTTAAGGCCTGCTTCATATATTAGTTTGTTTTTTTTTAAATACAAGTTTATTTAAAATCTGTACAATTTATATAGTACAATAATTAATAGTGCTCGTCTTATATACATCTCAGTGAATAGAATATGGAAGGAGCCAATCATTATTGGCACTTCCTAATATATGCTAACATTCATATTTTCTAGGTTTTTTATCGCTGCTAGGGTAGCTGGTCACGGGGCCAAAGTCTCGTAAGCCTCCTGGGTAGGTCTTTAGGATGGATCCGAGTGGAAAGGGATTGACCTCTAGGATTTGGATGGGATGACAATTTGGAATAGAACGATAGGAAACGGGATTTTGCGAGGTCTTTTACGAAGGGGATATTTAGGTCGTCATGTAGGGTTTTGTTGGAGACATAAAAGGGAGCATTGACTACAGGACTTTGGATTGGAATGCTTGCATTCGTTGTATGTTTGAGTGCTTCGCTTTTCCCCATAATTCTAGTCCGTTAGCCCAAATAGGTCTGTTCATAGTTTTGTATATAGTGAGTTTGTTGTGTGTCGTAAGCTTTGAAGTAGGTCCAAGTAGTCGTAAGAGTCCATATCTCCTGTTGAGCTCTTGTCTTTTTAGTCGTGTGTGTGGGTTTCATGTGAGTCTGCTGTCTAGTAGAATTCTCAGGTAACCTACCTCATTTGATGCAGGAAGTTGACTGTAGCATATGAATACAGGAGGGCAAGTGCTCTTATTAGGAGTGAATGTTACGTGACAGCATTTTTCATGGTTCACTGTAATTTTTCACTAGTTGCACAATTTCTCGACAGACTCAAGGTGCTCCTGTAATTGCTGAGAAGCTGTAGAGGGTTCGGGGAAAGAGAAAAGGTTGGCACGGCGTAGGTTGTTATATGTGCAGACTGGTCGATGGTCATATATTAGAAAGTAATAGAAATGGTCAGGTACTTTTTGAATTAATTTTCGGTTTGGGTGATTAGAATCGTGGAATCCAGTTTTCTACATGTTTTTAATTCATCTAAACAAAGATGTTTCAACTTTGGTACGTGTCTTCGCATATTCTCCTTAATATCTTGAAAACACTAAAGAAATCGTGGTAAGTGGAAATTCTCTACAGATTCTGAAGCACTTTTCGATGGGGCGATGTCAGTGGGAGTATATGGTATAGTACATGTATGTATATGTATATATATTCATATATACGTATACATGTCTCATATATTCACCATCAAAGCTGAAGCCCACTACAACTACAGGTTCTATTTCACAACGGTCGCCAGAGGGCAGAATGCGGCATGTTCAGTGCTTCCAGCGGCAAGCTGAGTTACTATTTAGGCTAATGTTTATTTTCCGCTTCTTTGAGGCGAGTCTTGCCGCTCTATTCGAACCTCCCTGGTGACATATCGATTGTAATTAGTATATAAATAGATGAAAGGGAGGAGCTGACGTCATAAAATCTCTTCCGGGGAGCGGCCTGGGCTGGGCTAGATACTCTCGTCACGTCCGCCTCCGATGTGACAACTTTTCGTGTTTACAGAGACAATGTTACAATTGTTCATTTCTTCTTATATTATTGTTTCTATAAAAAAAAAACTAATATATTGACAACAATATGGCCAACTATTATTATCAGATTTTATTTATTATTAGATCCTATATTGGTATTAGTGACATAGGAAAAGTTTCCTCCTTATTCTTTGTTTTTATTTAACATTTTAGATTCCTGATGATAAGCCTAAACAGGTTCGAAACGTCGCAAATGTATGTTAATGTTTTAAACAACACTTGCCATGTTACTTCAAGAATCAATTGCTCTTTCCCCACCCTCACCTTCAACTTACATATATAAAACGGTTACGTTCATTGGACTGTATTTTAGTAATATTTAGCAGTGTGTTTCCTCTAAACGTTTTAAGGATCTCTTTCTTAAGAATAGATATCCTCAGCACTCTGACACGCCAAAATAAACACAGTATTATTAGCATAGAAGCTAGGAACCCCATCTAGGTCCTATAAACAACAAGAAACCAAAGGAAGGTACACTCGAGATATGATAATAAAGAAATTTGCTTGCATCAAAGGAATATTCTCCTATTCCATCATGTTTTCAAGTGGTCTCGAAACTGTACACAAATTAGTTTTACATATAGATTAGAATATTGGATTTATGATTTAAGTTACAAAATGACAGCAAGTGAAAAAAATAATATTATATTTTTCAGTACTATAAAACTAACTGTAATTTATACTATTATTAGTTAATTACACAGCTAACACTAAATGCCACTGTTATTTTTGAAGATAATAAATTTTGGACACATTTTGTCTGTTAAATTAGTTATTAGATTAAAATTATCACTCGATAAATGATAACATTAATTTTATAATAATTATCATTTTTAATAATTATAGTAAGATTAAAAAAATAATGGGATCACATTAATGAGGTGTTTTTCGTTCTGGAGGTGGTCGTTAAAATAGTTATGTTCTACATTTGATTGATTGTTTTGTATTATTTTGAAAGCGGAAGGATTATTTGCTACAGAAATTATGCTTTTAAAGAAAAAGAAATATTTATATTAGAACCTACAATTTGCAATTCTTTCTGCATTTTGTATAAATCATAGCGTTAATGGATTCCACTGAGGATTTGGTGTTTCTGAGAAGTTTATGGGGCACTATTTCAAAAGGAGTTGCATATACAAGCTTTCTTCTCGCAGTATGAAATATTCAGAAATGTAAACAGTTATCCTTGAAAAATTCTATAAATGAATGTGAAAACTGATGGCAAAGTTTTCAACTATTTGGTAGTATGTTTTCAATATTGAATGCAAATTAACCATCAAAGAAAATATTTGTATTTTAGCTAATTCTTGTGCAATCAGGAGAGTCAAATTCTAATTCGAGAAGGATAATAGACATTACAATATTTTAATAATTCATGAGAAAAAAGATCAGTGATGCCTTTGTTCGAGAAAGTAATAACTGTCATGCCGACTTGAATGCGTGTCGCCTCAGAAGATCCCTGGGGATATTAGGACCGAGCCGTCAACAATCCCAAACTATTGGACATTCTTGACAACGGTGTTAAGATTCCATCGGGAAGGCAAATAGAAGAATTAATGCTGGTCGTGCCTGTCGTGTTATAGGCTACTAAGTCATGAAATAAAGAAATTTCTATTTCCTAATTGTGTTATATAGTGTCAGGATTAATGGGTGTTGAGGCGTGAACACCGGCTGGTTCGGACAATGAGATCTAACGACCATTTAAAAAATATTCCTTCAGGCCCGCTTGTTAGGAGGTGATAGAACAAACAACTTACTTATGTATTGCAGGGGAAATATACCTATTGAAATACTTCTAAAAAAATATTGAAAGCAAAAAATATTCAGTGTCAAAGCTAAGGCTTATAGACATTGATTTTTATTTTAATTACTGGTTAACGACTAGGATATACTTGTCTCGTCCGCACAAATTTACCATCGAGGAATGGTCAAATTTTCATCTAGAAAACAAACGGGAAGAAGTAATTCTCTGCCGATTACGGATTGGACATTAGGGTGGGCCGAAAAAACTCATTTTTTTATTTCGAAGTTGTAATAGTCCGGGAAAGTTGTGAATTATATAGAGAAATAAAAGGAAACAAAAATGATCAAAATCGGTTGACATCTTCCGTTCGCGCATTGGCTTTGAAATTTTACAAAATATGAAAAATCTTACTTTTTGCGACTATTTTTTAAATTTTTGAATTTGATGATTTCTTAATATAATAGTTTTTAACGTCTTCGGATAGAGTCTAAAAACATTGTGTATTAATTTGGTTTAGATCAGTTGATATCTTTCAGTCGTGCAAAGGGCTCAAAATTTGCTCAAATATTGAAAATTTCACATTTTTAAGAGTTATTTTATGTGTGTTTCTATTTTTGAACGTAAAAACATTGTGTTTTTTTATGGTGTAAATAAATTAACAAATTTCGGCCGCAGAATGACGCCAATGCAACAGAAAAACTGGACCTCAAAAAAGATAGTTAGGCCTATGACATGATGGGCAATAACAGTTATAACGGCCATGGTACACTTCCAATTGCTGTATATTTAAAAAGCTTAAATATTTAAGATACAGAATAGTTTTTAACAATAAAGTTACGCTTATAAAATAGAAAAAACATAGTTCTGTATAAATTACTGCTGTGTTAGTTGAACCAGTCCATTAAAACTATTCTCAGTTATCTGCCCTGCCTTCAGGATTTTTCAAAGGCCAGGGTCTCTTATATGTTTCTTGTAATCTGGAGTCACTGCTAACAGTAAGTATCCAGGATGGCGATAAACCATTCTGATCAATTACATGATAGACAACATGAAGTAAAAGTTTTGGCAACTGCCTCATAGATTGTTTTGCTTGGTAAAGAAGTTTTGGGCCGTCTGTAAAGTGTGTACTTGTTTTGATAGTAAACCACATTGGTATGTATGATTTCAATATAAACAAACCTAGTTCTTGAAGTTCAGGTGAGGGCATTTCTTCACGTACGTACAATCTGAGGGTTCTAGTTGCATTTGTCAACCACCTCGATACGATAAACGCCCATTTTTCGACGTCTTTATTAGTTCATATGAAAAAAATCTACGCCTATTAGATTTAAATACTGATTTTTTATGATAAACCAAAAACCCGTTCAAAGTACCATTGGCGTCAAAATTGAGAACAGTTTCAGAATCCTGAAGGCAGGGCAGATAACTGAGAACAGTTTTAATGGACTGGTTCAACTAACACAACAGTAATTTATTTTTTATTTTATAAGCGTAACTTTATTGTTAAAAACTATTCTGTATCTTAAATATTTAAGCTTTTTTAATATACAGCAATTGTAAGTGTACCATGCCCATTATAACTGTTATTGACCATCATGTCATAGGCCTAACTATCTTTTTTGAGGTCCAGTTTTTCTGTAGCATAGGCGTCATTTTGCGGCCGAAATTTGTTAATTTATTTACACCATAATAAAACACAATGTTTTTATGTTAAAAAATAGAAACACTGTAACTATTACGTTTAAAAAAATATATATTAAAGATACATAAAATAACTCTTAAAAATGCGAAAATTTCAATATCTAGGCAAATTTTCAGCCCTTTGCACGACTGAAAGATATCAACTGATCTTAACCAAATTAATACACAATGTTTATAGGCTCTATTCGAAGACGTTAAAAACTATTATATTAAGAAATCATCAAATTCAACAATTTAAAAAATAGTCGCAAAAAGTAAGATTTTTCATATTTTGTAGAATTTCAAAGCCAATGCGCGAACGGAAGATGTCAACTGATTTTGATCATTTTTGTTTCCTTTTATTTCTCTATATAATTCGCAACTTTCCCGCACTATTACAACTTCGAAATAAAAAAACGAGTTTTTTCGGCCCACCCTATTGGGTATACTTAGGTAAAAAAACGAATTCCTAATGGCAACACAAAATATATCTAAATCCCTTATATACAACTTACCGTCCAATATTTACAGGCAGACTCCTGGGACGATACCAGTTTAATCTCTCGAAAAAAATTAAAATACTCTGTAGAGTTTAATTAAGAGTGAGCAGGCAAAAAAAAAATACAACCATTAAAAATAACAATATAGTATATAGTTTAAATTAGCTGTGATTCAATACATTTTTGAGTTAAATTGACATTCGTGATTATCAGGTGGAAAAGGTTCTATTTCACCGTGTGTATTTTAAAAAAATGGTGGTTCCTGGGGATGCTATAGTCTAAATAGCCAACGTTGCGATGCACTAATAATATATTAAATCTACATATCTGCTTGTCATTCGTACAGTGTGTAAGTTCATATTGTATTACTGTAAAAACATAATTAAAGACTGTAGATGGAGATAGTTAGCCGCTGTAGAGATACGAAGACAGGTATAGTTGGGATTCGGCTAGGAGAAAAACGTCAGACTTTCAAAAAGAAATCTGTATTTTGGACGTTTCGACTGCAACAATGGCAGCCTTCTTCAGCTAAAAAATATATACAACTTATAAGTAAAGAAAATGTACAAGTAGTAAGTAAAAGACAGGCAGAAATGAGCGGAGTATATACATCAATACAAGTCATACAGCATATAGAACTAACAAGTTCTACATGCTGTTTTCTTTCCAACTACCGTATTTTCATTGTTTTTAAAAATAAGATTGGTTAAAATTTATTGTATTGATATATATACTCCGCTCATTTCTGCCTGTCTTTTACTTACTACTTGTACATTTTCTTTACTTATAAGTTGTATATATTTTTTAGCTGAAGAAGGCTGCCATTGTTGCAGTCGAAACGTCCAAAATACAGATTTCTTTTTGAAAGTCTGACGTTTTTCTCCTAGCCGAATCCCAACTATACCTGTCTTCATAATTAAAGACTGTTAGATAATATTAAATTCCTAGTATGAGAATCCTATTTATTTGATATTCATGCACCTCTCTAATTTATTCATTGCGACACACACTTGCATGCCCTTGAAACTTGCAATAATTCATCAAGAAACTCTATAAATATTAACAAGGAATCGAAGCTGGAAGGTTTCACAGTTAGCTGGCTGAGAAGCGAGCTTTTAGGGCTGCTTGGGCTTTTACTTTAGCCGAAGATAACTGTTGTACATTGTAAAAACAAGATAATTTAGTACTTTAGCAAATGAGTTAATGATCCACTTACGGCTAATTTGCAACTCTTAATCGGAAATTTGCTACAATTTCACTGAGGAACATGTAACTCCGATCGCAAGCAGCTTTGTGAGCGGACAGTTACTCCTAGATCAAAGTGTGCGATTGCCGCCTTGCATAGATTGCTTCAACACTCACTCCAGTTCTCTAGTAGGTCGAATTATTGCACCCATTCTATTCATAGATGGTTTAAGTGCTATTTGCTTGGTTCAGAGAAATTTGATTCTGGCAACTGTTAGGAACTTGTGATAACAATTGTTACACTGGATATTACTGCGCAGCATTATCAAAACAATTAGAAATTGTGGTTTCTAGAAGAAATATTTATATGTTTAAATGTCATCGGACACATATTTGTTCAAAAGTAAATCCAGATATATGTATCCAGAAATACTTTGATATTGAAGGTAGATCAAATATATAAATACTACCAACAATACATTAAAAATTCCCACCGCGTCATCTTAGAGTGTTTCAATCGATAATGCTTGTATCTTGTCTTGGAAATTTGATTAGGAAAGCTTTGGTGAAACGGGGAAAAAAAAATGCTGAAACTTTGGTAGAGAGAAAAGCCAAAGCTGAAGCTTTGGCTGGGTAAAAAGCTTGCATATTTTTTTTTAAGGCAAGATGTTTTTGCGCCAAATTTCGTATCAATTGAGTCATTTTTGTATACTTCACATAACGAAGAGACAATATATATAAACATAAATTCAGTAAAAATTAAACTGGCTAAATCTTGTAGTTCTTGAAATTTGATTTTTCAAATCCAATTCCTTTTTTATTGATAATTTACAATCTGTACAAATATGCACAATAAGTAAATCTTAAAAATTTAAATATTCCTTCATATAAAGCTTTGAAAGAGTTTTGTTTGGCTTAATGTCGGACGCTTTTAGCTTCTTAGTGTCTTTAGAGCTGCTAAACAGGTCGTGACGCCAGTATTTAATTGAAAAACACCCTCACCTCATAAAATGAGATAAATAGCAATATAAGAGACATAAATCAGATCTCATAATACAAGAGTGAGAGAATGGGAGTGACTGAGCGGCTAATATGGTTAGATTTATAGCGACAAGTGGAGTCTTCTTTTTATTGTAGCTTAGAGATAAGAATTGACGGAGAGGCATGTAGCTCGCTGGCCCCACCTCTTCCCGTAATCCTGTGTTCGGGCTGACGCTTCCATCTAGATATGTATATGAGCTAATCCCTAGGGAACCATGACGAAGGGTAGAACATTATTAGTAGGAACTGGTAGTCGCAGGGATTAGAAGAATATGAAAGAAAAAAAAAGTGCAAAAAGTTTACTCCCAAAGTTCTTTTGTGACATAAGATTATTAGCAGGAAACTGTGTCTTTTTGCACTGAAGTTAAGTTCTCTGTACTGCAGACTGCTTCCACATCTTAATGGGACTGGATCGCATCACATGGACTATGCTTTAAGGACGATGAAACTCCGTTCTACATCATATGCAGGTGTACGGTGCTTGCTGCCATGACATATCTGCAGTTTAAAAATTACCCAAAGTGGTTTTACCTGAGCCGAGCCTCACGACTCTTTGGAAGTTCGTAATTTGAATGTCTAATTGCAACGATATCAGTGCTGATATTAAGTTAGATGAAAAATAAAATGTTATTTTATGTTCAATTGTAAACATTTGTTAATTATTTACATGTAATTCAATAAACAGGGGGGAAAAACAAAAATCTGGCTAGACAGAGTTATTCTAAATTTATTTAATTTATTATTAAGCTTATTAATTTTCATTTAAAAGAATAATCATTGAAATCGGTTAAGATTTGGGGGCTGTAACCTTTTGTGACACACGAAATGTCGTTTGGCCCCTCTGCACGACGCACAGTGTCACGAGTATATGGGGTAAGAAATCAAAAATCGTATTTTTATCTAGACAAGGGTTATTGTTTTTTTCTGTTATTAAATACCTCGAACATGGGAGAAAAAAGAAGTTTCGACTTAAGAAAATAATTTATTATAGAATAAACTTTCATAAAATGTATATTGAAACTTACCTATGATATTTACGAACTTATAAAAAGTATATACAGGAATTTTACTAATAAAAAAAAGTATTCCTTCTCAGAATTGCTTGAGTGTAAACAAATACTATCATTTTTATTTAAAATTAAGTATGATAAAACTTTTGCTTCAATTTTTTATTTCTATTTTGGAGCTAACTTTAGTTAATATTTTTTATTTAAATTTTAATTGTTACATATTTTACTTAAAGTTTAAAATATGGATCTGGTGGGAGGAGAAGTCTATTCATTAACTCCATATTTGTATCATTACAAGAAGCGGTTAATGAAAGACATTGGCATATACCATGAATAATGCTTCAGATATAATTCTTAAGTCTCACCAATTTATTCAGTAAATTTCAGCATATTAATTGATTTACCACTAGAAACCATTTTCAAAATGGTGCCCAAATTGATTATTAATTATATCTCCAATCTAGTAATTTTGGATTGCCAAAAAATGTGCGGCCGGTTTTACCGTCGTTAATAGAACCAAAAGAATGCTTTGGAGTATCAATTAATAATCCCATTTTCTCCTTGGAGATTTCTTCGTTACTATATCCGCAACTCGTCTCTTTGTATAGTATGATGCTTCCACGAAACGTACTTCGGTCTTCTACGTGATGGACCTGGTTGATTATTATCTCGTCTACATATTTCAAAAACCCCGTCGGGAAGTTTATTGTTTTTACTCAACCACTCTTCGTATTTTGTTTCGAATTTCCCTGAAATCCAGTAACAGCGGGCCCAATTATTTTGAATATCCAGGCAAAACTATGTAATCAATGTTCTTATATTCTCCTTAACTTTATCCTAACATTCAGATAAATTATATTCTTGCACGATTCTATCAAATGAAGCATCGTATGTGGTGTGTGGTTCATTACTGCGCAAGACATCGTTCAGTTGTGCTTTGGTTATAAAATCTAAAGCCACAAAATCGCTGTGAGAAGCAGCCGAAAGCAGGTAAACTAGGTATCAAAATAATCGTGAAGCAATGTACCATTTATGGTTAAAGTATGAAAAAACCTTTATTCTACGTTTTTTCTTAAATCAATTCTAAAGTTGAAAGAATGCTGAGAATTTCTTACATAATTAAAACACTAGAGCTTACCCATTTTTTGACCTGTTGGCCAATACATACTAATATTGACCATACATTTTTTTTTTTCAAACTTCATGTTTATTATTTTTGAACACTGCTCAACACACTGTCCGATGGCTGGAACAATTGGTCTTATTGGCCAAGGTGCGGTTCATCCTGAACAGTAATAACAGGCACCCATTATCTAAATCAAAGTGAATATTTCATTCTTAGTTTGTATCGAAAAGTGCTATTAGGTTTTATGAGGATTCTAAAAGGGATGGTTATATCAACAAATTTAATATTCTAGTGAAAATACCGGCATATTCTGTCTTACTCTAGGCAACATCCTGAAATTTCGAGTATTCACATCATAAATCGAACGAACTTTTTAAAAAGTAAAAAATTGCTACTTAGTCTTCTTCTATTTTTTTCTTGTAATTTTTTTGCTTTGGCTGCTTGGGCCATTAGCACAGTCTTCTTCAAATGGGCAAAAAATAATCAGTAAATGTGTAAAGCAATCTGCTTCAAATTGCAAAATACATTTATTTTTAATGCATACTATTCTAAATACCACTCCTGTAAATATATCGTTTTTTGAGACATAACGTTATTGATTTAGTGCACAGAAAAAAATAGAAGAACTCATATTTGGCACATACATTAATTATTTTAGTAGATATAATCAATTAAGATGACGAAGAGTTTTAGAAAATCTTTCGTGAGGAAACCCACAGTAAAGTGCAACAAATGATGATGCAGTGATAACATTTTCTAAGTATTTTAATGACGCCTATTTAGAACCAATGAAGCTAAATGAGCTGTCTGTTATTAACGTATCATGTTTGTTAGAATAGCTTTGCAGTGCTTCTTGATGATCTAATGTTAAAGTCCTCGGTAAGTATTAAATGAGGTATAAAAAGCACAACGAGCAATTATATACAGGCAAGATGTCGTAAAACGTTCAGAAGGCTAATTGGGATTATAAAAAGGGCATAAGTCTCCCACAGAATCACTGCTGTGGCCAAAGTGCTAACGAAGTGTTTTCACGGCTAAAATTACTCATGTAAATAAACATCGTGTGTTTACTCAGACTCAAATACTTGGCAACATTCCTGGAGTTCATTATTGCAAGCAAACACTTTTAAATAAAGAATCCACCTTCTATGTTATACAAATCCACACTGTTTGACGGATTTTGATCAAACTTGGACAACAAGTAGGTCTTGATCCGGGGAGTGTCGTAGGCTAGGTTGAAATCGTCTAGGACTCACAGTTTGGACGTCACGAGTTCGAAACTCTGAACTGTGTTTGTTACAGATTTGCGTTATTAGATTTTAATATTACTTATTTGGTATCTGATTTATTTTTGCTTTTCTAGATGTAGCTAGCATGGCACTCCGGATAACAGCTAGTTAAATACACACACACACACACACACACACACACACACACACCTAACGGTCACAATGTTTTTTATATTACAAATAAACTAGTCATACATCATTCTAATCGAAAGAGAGAAAGCGAGAAGAATATATATATATATATATATATATATATATATATATATATATATATATATATATATATAAACAAGCACAAGTGCCTCTCATATTAGTTGATATAAATCTGGAGCTATTCACTAAAGTTGCCGAGCTCACAAGAAAATAAAATAAAAATAAAGATTAAGACCATTTGTACAAATAAACTAAATTAGTCAATTACTAATAGGGGCTTACTCTGGGACAAAATTATTAATGTTCCCGTACTGACCATTATTTTTACTTCAATATATATCATCTCCTACTAATGAGGAACATCTGTTAGCATTGACTCCAGCATGAAATAAAATAATAATAATTGAGTCAGTATATATATTACAAATACACACACACACACACACACATATATAAATAAATTTAATTTTATATTAAACGTTGGTCAATTTAATAACATTCTTAAGGAATGCGTCGTAAAGGAAAATTCCTGTGAAAATAGCTTTTATAGTTTGATATTATTTTAATTTATTATTAACTCAATTTACTTTTAATGGTTGCATTTAGTTATTCAAACCAATGCAAAACTAAACATACTATGTAATTTACCTAATTTTTTATCATTGTAACAAAATACGATACATGGGGCATGTAGAAAATAAACGGCTTTAGTTTTATTGAGGTATGTAAATAAATAAATAAATAAAATAACACAAGTGAATTTCTTGAAACGGTTTCCTATTAATAGATATATATATATATATACATGACTGCATACATTCAGGGAAAGAGAGAGAGAGACAAAGGCAGGCATAATGCAACAGATTCGTTCTAGATCATGATTTACCTGATGGAATTTGACAGTTTAGAACTGTCTGAGTACATTATATTGGCGGATTGTTTTGTCTGGAATTCTAGGCATCCGTATGACTGATATTATATAATAATTGTAGGGATGCTGCCTCCTGTAGACTCCAAGGTGAACGACTTGGAGATATTCAGGAGCGAGAGCTATTCGCAGCAGCTCAACACGACTGCCATTTTAATATATATCTATGCATACATTAAATCAAGCCATAAAACCCATTTTATTGACCGAATATAACATTTCTGTCAAACCACCTGGAAATATTGCATTACAAACTGGCATATTTACTAGATAAGATAGAAAGAACCGGATATTCAGAAATATAAATAAAACGATGCAGAGAAAATAATTAATAGAAGCCACATCGTTTATTTATGACAAATTAATTTATTTTCTAATACATAATATATACTACTATTTTAAAAAATAATATAATAAAAGTATGCTAATTTATACACTAAGAAAGCACAAAGAAAGAGGTTTTTTTAATCCATGCATGTTTGTGTCTTCTTTCAAAGGAATATTTAAAGATATTTTAGGTATATGTTTTAAACGAAATAAATAATAAGTTGAATACTAAGACGATATAAGTTAAACATAATACAATATAAATTTAGAATCAGTAATAAATGAATATATCATAATTATTTCTTATTTTGATTTTAATATAAACATATCGCACTAGTATTTCTAATGGGACACAACTCAAAAATCCACCGTCATAGTTATTTCTATGAAGACATGGTAAATATCTCTTATTGACCATCAAAACTGTATGCACATAGATTCAGAGCTTGTACACCAGAGGGCACTTGTTTCACCCTTCCTGTCATAATGCTAAGCCCCCTACATAGGTAAGAGTCTCAAATTTTAAGTTGAGTTTTATTTTGAGTTGTGTCACTTTAGAAATACTAGTGCGATGTAGTAATAAAAACTAATTAATTCAATTGATAAAATAAAAAATAATTAATTCACATGATAAAAAAATAACTTTTGAGAAATTATTGAAATATTCAGACAACATTTGTAGGATAATAACAAAGTGAATAAAAGTAATAACAGAATTGCTGCTTATTGTAAGTTTCTTATAGTATATTTTACCAACAAATATAACCAATTCATGAAAATGTTTTATTAGAGTTTAATGCTTATTCCCCATGAAATTTAATAAGTGCGAAAATTATATAAAGCAAAATAAATAGTAACTGGCGTTCATGGCCTCAAAGGTTGACACGCCTTATGCCCAAATAAAAAAAAAAAAATAAATAAATAGTAAATGTTGTTTGACTATTTTAATTATTTCTCAAAAGTTATATTTTTATCATGTGAATTAATCAGTTTTTATTTTATCAATTGAAATAATTAGTTCTTTATTATTATTAAATAAATAGTAAAATAAAAAGAGAGAAAATAAGAAATAATGAGCTATTATTCTTGGGATCGTTTAATCATTATGTCGATTGTTCTTACAAATCTTTTATTTTTGCATTAGCAGAGGGAAGAGTTGCTGGAATACATGATCGTAATAGCCTTGTATTAAAAGTTAATTTGCATTCTCGCCGTCGCCCCACCCTGAGCGCCACCGCAGAGCCACCATGGCTTAGCTGTCAATAGTATTCACCGTATTATGATAATTTAAATTGCCCGAGGAGGTTACAGCGGCTCTGGGTAGGTTACAAAGGCTAAGGTTAGGAGCTTGGCGCCAACGCACTCACTATTACAACACACACTCAGTCTGAGGGCAAACCTGCTTAGTCTGGCGTTCTCCTCTTTCAACATATTCATTCAGATAAATATTTATTAAAGCCATTGTGATTATCAGGTTAGGCTAAGAATAAAACTTATTTAGCTTCACAACGGTATCCATGCGAAATGTATTAACACATTGACTTCCTGAAACTTGGATTGAAACTGCCTGTGTTTTACCTTTTGACTTTGGAGTCTAGGAAAAATTATATACAGATACCATACGAATTAATTACCAGAAATAGAACATATTTATTAGCTTCATACATACTTTATAACGCCTTTATGTTGATAGCCGTAATCGCCGTGTCAGTCTTTGTTGTTAAACATTCTGAAATAGTGGCCGTATGTTAACAACTTCCGAAGAAAATCCGAAAATATTATTCTTATATAAATATATACTACTTTTCCAGTTGTATATGAGTAGATGTAATATAGGGTTTCTGGCGCAGTCTTCAAAATTCCCTATTTCCCCGAAAAAACCTGATCGTCGATTTTTGTAGGATTTTTCATTTTTATCTCAAACATCTAATTTTTTTAAAAAATATACATTTTCTAACATATTTCTTTAAAACCTAACAAATAAAAAAAAATACATATTTTTAACATATTTCTTTAAAACGATACAAAAATTGGGATCACCCCCAAAAGTAAAAATAATATATAATTAATTTAATTATTATTTCCATTTGTTATACACGTTTAATCATCAATATCACTTTCAGATTTCTTAGATTTAGATCTATTTTCATTTTTATTTTCTCGGAAGTCAATAATATGAATTTTCTTCCCATCATTTAATTCTTTTAAACCGTCATAAACGAATAATAGTTTTTGTGAATTTAATTGTTGAATATCTTTTTTATTTAATTTGTCATTAAATCTATCTGGTAGATAAACTTGAAATTTATCTTCCTTATCTTTTAACGTAACAACTATACGTTTTCCAAATTTTGTAATACTTTCTTTAAATTCTTTAATTGAATAAGATTGACCACATTCCAATTCTGTTAGTTTCTTTATTGGAGTATTTTGACATTGACCAACTCGTTGGATCTTTTTTAATACTTCCATTTATTAGAAATGAAATTTTTAAATCCTGCAAAATATTTCAATTCAATTCTATACTCTTTACATGTTAAGAAGTAAGATATATTCTTACTTCTTTAACATTTAAAGATATTAATTTATAAGAATCTTATTTAGAATTTTATTTAAACATTTTTATAATGTCCTAATGCTCTAGTATGGATTCCATCTTCTAAAATATAACGTTTATCATCATCTGGTGATAAAGCTTTTTTATTAACTTGAATTGAATATATCTCATGTTTATAACTCCTGATTTGATTCATTGTTCTATAATGAACTCTTTTATTGAATAAACAATCTTTATAATCTTCAAATGATATTTTCTTATTTACAACAGATTTCTTTACACCTTTTGATTTCTTACAAATAGATATCTCATTTTTATGAGAATACATTTTAGATCTTAATCCAATAAATTCTGTCATAATAACTCCATTATTTTCATCTTTCATTTTACCTAATACTTTCTTATTTACTCTAGGTATATTGAATCTGTTATCAACAGGAAAATCTGAAGTATCGAACAGATCAATCATTTTTTTCATGTCTTCATAAAAATCGTCTGTTTTAATATTATATATAAGACTGTCTGTATCCATGTACATTAATTTAAGATCATTTCCATATTTCCGTTTCATAGTATTGTAATGAAAATCGTACATTAAATGTTTCGATAAATCTAGAATACTCATTCCTACATAAATCGGTTTATTAAATTTAACTTTTGTTTTGTTCATATGAATTGCTGATAGATTTTCATCAAATATTGTTCTTCCTTTAAAATTTGGTTTTGATATTAATTTCTCAACTTTCCCATAATTATTACACAATTTCACATCAATTCGTTTTCTTATATTTTCCATAGTTTTTCCAAACACTGAATTATTCATTAGTTTATAGAAATCTTTTTCAAAATCATTTACAGCTCTAGTTCTCATTTTTGTATTGAGATCAATATATTTTTGTAACCAATTCGATTGTTTAAATTCTAATACCCTATGAACTTTTTTTAGCTTTAATCCCATATCCAAACATTGTTTTAAATTTCTGTAATGAATCACATATTTTTCTTTATCAAATAATGTCGTTAATAATTTTACATGTTTTGAATTACCTGGTATTCCATTTTCTGGAGCTAGAGGTAAATCAGAATGATCATCATGTAACTCTTTTGGATATTCAAGATCAACTTCTAGTATATAACCTTTCTCTGAATCATCATCTAAATTTTCCATTTCTTCTGGTTTTATCCATTTAAATCCTCCATAAGGTAAATATTGACTCATCGCCCAACCATATAAATTATTTGCATCTAAATACATTAAATAACTAGATGGTAGATTTTTATCATATTTTTTCATATATTTATTATTTGCTTTAGAATATCTATTACAACATTGTGAAATTCCACCACGAGTTCCTTTTTCCAACATCAAAATCATATCATAATCATTTAATAATTCCAACTCGATTTCTGTAGTTTTTAACATTGCATCCCAAGATAATCCTGGAGCTGTAAAATACCAAGCTGGATCAAGTTTATAAGTTTTTAAACAGACATCTCTAAAATTTTCAAATATATCAGACAATATTAAAACATCTGATTTAACATATAAATCTGAATACTCTCCTAAATTTCTAATTTCAAATGTTTTCCATACTTTTTTCGCATGTTTATAATCGTTTTCAGAAATATCACAATCATTCAATTTACTATAAAATTCTTCGATTGAAGGTAATTTTGACTCTTCAAATTTTTCTTCTGAATCCATGTAATCATAAGGATACACACCTTTTCTCGTAATTAAATCTAATTTTTCATCTTTATAATATTTACTGGTTTCTCTAAACATAGATTTCAAGAATTTATATTCTTCTAACTTTTTACCTTTCATTTCTTCAGGAATTTTTCTTAAGTTCGTAGATAATGAATCTAAACTCGAAGCCATAAATCTGAATGAATCAACAAATCTAATTTCTAATTTATCAACTTTCTGTGTGAATGAAATATATTTTTCTTCAGTATTTGGAATTACCTCAAT
This sequence comes from Gonocerus acuteangulatus, assembly GCA_946811695.1. Lineage (NCBI taxonomy): Eukaryota > Metazoa > Arthropoda > Insecta > Hemiptera > Coreidae > Gonocerus > Gonocerus acuteangulatus. The sequence goes on from OX328125.1 coordinate 75,145,010, forward strand.
ATTTTCTTTAAATTTCCCCATCGCTTTAACAAATAGATGTGCATCATATCCAGATAAATTATGAATGAATACTGGAACAAAGGAAGGATTTTTATAATTCAAATTACAAATTTCATGAGCTGGACCTCGATATTTTCCAGTTAAATGATCATGATCTCTTACCTTTTTTCCTAATAACCCAATAGGTTTTTCCCCATATTTCTTATAATTATTCCATGTGATAATATCCTTTTCACATATATGACAAATATCAGTTTTCTGAAACTGTTTTTCTTCTTCAAAAGTCATCTCCAACGGTTTAATTTCTTCATAAATCTTTTGAATATTTTTAACTTCCTCATGAATCATTTCTACAAATTTATCAGTACAATCAGATCCTCTATATACTACAGGTTGTTTGTAATCATAATTTTGATATTTTATATAATAACAAAAACTATTTGGTTCATGTTTTTGATATTTCATAGTATAAGAACCTGATGAATCAGGTTGACAATTATCAATTTTTTTAGTTAAACATTCAAAATCTGCATATATTACGAAAGGAACTCTTAACGATCTGTTATAATTTTTGAAACTTAAATATTCACCTTTTTTCGGCATTTCAATTTTTACCGCCGTTTTAGTTTTACAATCAAGTTCATGATTTTCTAATTTTTCAGCTGAATAATAATATCTTAAACATCTTTCACATGGATAAATTTTTACTTTCATATTTGTTAGTTGTGTTTTGATCAATCGAGAAAGATCTTTAATCCAACAGTAATGATCATTTTCATTATCTTTAATATAAAATAAATTTACATGTTTATCTAATTTATGTTTTGTAATTCTTAAAGGATGAACAGATTCTTCATACCCATATACATTTATAGATATATCGTTTTGTTTTTCAAATTTACTAATATCTTTAAAGGAAACTGGGAAGTTGATTCCATCAAAATTTAATTCATCTTTATACATTTCATATTTTGTAACTCTTTGAGGATCCTTGTCTACTGGATGTAATGCTGATAGAACTGACCACATAAAACATTTATTATCATTATTTTTTACATTAATAATTGCTTTTTTAGATTTTATTTTTTCTGGTAAATCGATATATGAAGAACCTCTCAATGGATTATATTTATTGATTCGAAGTTCTAAATAATCAATACTTACTAACTCCCATCCTGAACCATTTTTTTCAAAATCATCCATTTCTTTTATCAATTTCTCAATAGCACTATCATAAAATGTATTTAGATCTGAAGATTGTAATATGATTTCATTTTTAGTTTTAAATGAAAATTCTTCCAGAAAATAGTGTGCTCCACCAAACCATTTTTCTCCCCCCCTTTTTTTAAAGGTAAGGAAAAATTTAAGATTAACTTTCAAATCCATATTTTTTACATTTTCAGTTATCTTATCGATTATTATATTTCTTTTATCTTCCAAGAATTCTCTCGGATGAAAAAATCCTTCCATATTCCTAACTATATAGGTTTTTAATCTTGATTCATAAGCTGTTTCAATTTCCTGAATTTCTTGTTCATCATTAATGTTTACTTTCTTGTGTGCTAAAGATTCAATATGTTTCTCTTTATATGATTTTTTATAATATTTATTACAATCATCACATTTGATTTGTTTTTCCCTAGGAGGTTTAGGCTTTGAAAATAAACTTGGATGGAAATTGAATTCATTTATTGATGTTTTTTTGGATTGATTTATCGATTTTTTAATGGATTCATTTATTAATCTCTTTCGGTTTTTCTTTCTTTTTTCATCATTAGTGATCAACTTAATAAGATCAGATTTATTCTTTAATTTTGAAAATCCTTTAATATTACGTGATCTACAATAATCTTGTAATTGTTTCATCGTCCATAATTCAAAGTTTTTATCAGGTTTTGGTCTAGAAAACAAACTAGAATCAAAATTGAATTCATTTATAAATTTCTTTTTCTCTATTTCATCAATAATATGATTTATAAGTTCATCTTTCTTATTATATTTAAAATATCCTTTAATATTGTGAGATTTACAGTAATCTCGAAGGTTTTTGAGAGTTTGACTTCTCAGTTGGTTCTCCATTTATTAGAAATGAACTTTTTAAATCCTGCAAATTTTTCCATCCTAGAAAATAATTAAAATTATTTAATATTTCTAAATTGATTCAAAATATATTCTCTAAATTCATTTTTCTTTTCAATTATCTCAAATGGTCTCATCTCTAAAAATTCATTCCACAATTCTTCATTTCTTTTAGATTTTCTTATTCGAACATTATGTTTAATTTCTAATAGATCTGCAATTTTTGCAATAAAAAATTTATATGGTAGGGCTTTTCGTTTATAATTTTCATTAAAAACTTCAAACACTTCTTCAATTTTAATTCTATCTTCAGGTTCATCTATTAACTGTAATAAATGTTCATGAAAATATCTCTGTCTATATTTAAAATTATTATGAGGATTTCTTGTTGGTGGATAACAACTATAACAACGATTATCTAATACCGATTGTTTACAACAGATCTGACAAAATTCGAAAGGTTCTAATTCCTCCATTTATTAGGAACGAACTTTTTTAGATCTTACAAAATTTTACATCATCATTTGTTTTAAAATATACTCTCTAATAGATTAATTTATATTCAAAGTTATTCCATATTTTCACCATTCTCTTAGTTTCCTTAATTTCAATATTATTTCCTACTTTTAAATAATCTGCAATCTTTTTTACTAAATATTTATAAGGTATATATTTACCTCTATAATTATTAATAAAAGTTTCAAATATTTTTTCAATTTCAACCTTATCATTAACATTTTCTATTAAATTATTCAATTTTTTACGAAATCTATTTATTCTATACGATTTACGATTATATTTACCTATTTTAATGTCTGTTACACAATTATAACAATTATTATTTAATACACTATACCTTCCACATATACTACACATTTCCATTTCTCCATGATCCAAATTTTCATCTATAAAGTTTCCTTCTGTATCCGAATTTTTTAAATCGTCTCCATAAACTGAAGTTAATTCAAATTCGTCTTCGTAATGTGGAGGTAATTTAAATTCTTCCATAGATTCTTTTTCTTCTAATAACTTAATTAAAACAGATTTCTTCATGTTATAATAATTTTTTATTTTATACTGACTTCCCAAACGTCTTAATTCAACTATTTTTTTATCACTTAATTTTTCTTTAGTTTTAGATTTTTCTAATATTAAATCAATTAATGATTGTTTTCTCAGTTTAGAATAACCCTGATATTTATTTTCTTTACATATTTTTTGTAAATCTTTAACTGTCTTATTTTTCAGGTCTTCCATTTATTTAGAAATAATTTTTATCAATATAAAATTTATCATCGAAATATTTTGTTAAATATCTTTTCAAACTCAAATATTCTCATTTTAAACCTCTGATTATTGATTAAATTAAAATTAATTCTACATTCATAAGGTATTTCATAAATAGTTACAAGATCATTAAATCTTACCTTCTTCATTTATAGTTTTAAAAAATTCTATATTTATATTCAAATTCTTCAAAAACAAGGGGGTCGTGATTTCCGACCCCTTTGAAATTTTTGCAGGTTGATAAAAAGTTAATATAAATTGTTTCTACTGAAATATATCAAATTCTGAATGTATCAAACCCATTCCTAAATGTCTTTTAATTTTCATTGCATTCGTTGTCAAATATGCCGCAGTTCTTTCTCCTATATCAGCATCACTCGAAATAACTCTTTCCCATGCTTTATTTTCTAAAATTTTGTCTGCGATATGTCTATCTGATACTTCTTTATGATCTCTATAAGATATATCATGTTCTTTTGCAGCTTCATCTAATTTATTAATTGGTTTATCACCTCTTTCCAATCTTTCATTTAATTTAGTACCTGGACCTAAATAGTTATAACCCGGATAATGTAATTCAAATGGTAATCCACTTAATATTTTATTAAACAATCCAGATCCTATAGTTTCATCCTTAATTATTTTATGTGGAAGAGCATTCACTAATCTTATTAAATATTCAGTTCCTTTTCGATCATCAATATGTTTTTCTAAAAGATTTGTTAAAAATCTGATAATACCGACTTTTTCATTATGAAAATTATTATCTCCAGCCAATTCTGAAGCATATATTAAATTCAATCTTGAAATCAATTCATTCAAATTTTGTATATACATAACAGAATGTTCATTATAATTAACTATTCCTCTTCCGGTAACCGGAATTGTCTTTAATTCTTCGTATATAGGTTTTAATAAATTTTTATATTTTTTTGATTGTGGAGCTTTTGGTCTATTTGTTGATGAGTTATTTTTGTTATATAAAACCTCACTATTAATTAAAATTTCTTTATAGGTATTAAATTCTTCTGGTGAATATAATTTTTCACCTTTATTATCAAATAAGTTTTCATAATTTTGTGTTAAGAGAACCCATAATCCTTTTGTTCCAATATATTTTTTTCCATCAATAATTAAATCATTTCCATCTATATTAACTTTATTCTTTCCGATTTTAAAAAATAATTTTTTTTCATCGTAAGTAATTCCATAATGTTTATCAGTTAGTTTTGGTAAATATGTTGCTCCAAGAGGACCAATTATTTGACCGATAACAGATGATGAAATATTCAATGGAGTATCTGATTCATTTAAACTGTCTTCACTTAAATCTGACTCGTCTTCTGAAACTTTTTCCATTGGAACAAATGTAACTCTCTTTTTGTCTTTTGAAAAAGGTGTACTTTTTGCAAGTGGTGTATCTTTATCGTATAATTCTCCTTCAAAAGATGTTTCTTCTCCCGAAGGTGGAATTTCCATATCTGCTATGTTTCTTGTAAACGGTACAAGATCTGTAATTAATGTTTTATTTTGTTCTAACACATTTTTTATACTCTTGTCGACTTGAGAAATCTTTTCATTAAAAGTATTATCAAGTTTATTGATTGCACTCGTTATCGGTAAATATTCTTTACCTTTTAAATCTTCTTCAAGTATTCTTTGTTTTCTGGCATGTTCAAATTTTTTAATTAATCTATCTCTTATCTTAATAGTTTGTTTTGGATCCATTTATTATATTAAAAAGTTCAGAACGGTTTAACTAGATTTAACTAAGTTTAACATTTCGTTAAGTTTATTTGTCATGAATCAGACTTAAATATATAATATTATTAACATTTTCATTATTTAATAATTCATGTCTTTCATTCCTAATAGTTACATTTATTTTTTGAATTTTATGAATATCGTTTCTAATTGGAACATAAACAATTTCTAGGGGTTTTTCTGAAATCTTTGATTCAAAAGGAACATTCGGGAAAAAACTATATACTAAATCAGTTTCTTCATGTATGTGTTCATTAGAAGAATGACTCACTAAACTAGATTCAACTAAATTACAATGAATTTCGATAACATCAAAAGGTCTTAATTTAGGTCTGAATTTTCCAACATGTACTGTGTTACTTGCATAATCTGTTGAAATTTCATTTTTAGTTGGTATTTCGAAACCAAAAATGTTTTTAAGATTTACGTCCAGATCAAATGGATACGGTGAAAACATTTTTACCTTTCCATCATTATTACTTTTTATATAGAACTTTTCGTTTACAAGTTCTTTCTTTATTAGATTATCGATTTCTTTTAAACTCCAAAATCCTTTTTCAATTTTAATATGTTTTCTTGATTTATTAATATCGAATGAAATGAATGAATCTTTTTGTATGTTAGGAATGTTATTATCCGAATAAAAACCAACAAGACCTATTTTATAATTTATATTTTCGTCTAGAAATATTGGATGTGCTAATTTCAAAGTCAACTCAGAAGTTTTACCAGTTATTTTTAACAATTTCATCTTATATAAATTACTCTATTTATAATGGAAAAAAAGTATCGTATAAAAATTTACCACGAAGATAAAAATAAGACTAACAATAAACCTTTTCCATTACCATTAAGATGTATAATTATCGGTAGTAGTGGTTCTGGAAAAACAACTTTATTAACAAATTTTATTTATGGAGATTGGTTAGATTATTCTAAATTATATGTATGTAGTAAATCTTTAGATCAAGATATTTATCAAGAAATGATTGAGTTGTTTAGTGATATTGGAAATAAAATAGGAGAGGATGTAGGGCGTTTTTATAATGATATTGAAGAAATGGAAAATGTAGATACTTGTGAACCAAATAGTTTAGTTATCTTTGATGATATTATATTTGAAAATCATGAAAAAATTAATGAATATTTTGTTAGAGGTAGACATAAAAATATTTCTTGTATTTATTTAAGTCAATGTTATAGTAAAGTTGATAGAAAGTTTATTAGAAATAATGTTAATTTTATTTGTTCTTTTAAACAATCTCTTCATTACACTGAAATGATATATAAAGATTTTGCTGGAAGTGATTTTTCATCCTTTGATATTTTTAAAAAAATTTGTAATGATTGTTGGGGGGATGATTATGGTTTTCTATCGATAAATACATATAATAAATTAAACAATGGAAAGTATATCCATAAACTAGAGAAATTTATCTATTTTAAAGACTAGATTTTATCCTATAATAAATGGTACTTATATATTGTGTAAAGTGTAAAAAACAAACAGAAAGTAAGAATTATCATGAAGAAACTTCTAAAAATGGAAAACTCATGGGTAAAGGAATTTGTGAAATTTGTGGAAGTAAAAAGAATACTTTTTTAGGTCAAAAAATGAAAAAGAAATGAGTGTAAAAGAAGGAATAATTGAAGAAATTCATAAACCGGTTAGAAGAAATTTTGAAAGAACAAAAATTATAACTCGAGGAATAAATGACTTGTGGCAATCTGATTTAGTTGAGATGAATACTGGAAGTTTAAAAGGAATATCAAAAATTAATAAAGGATTTAAATATATTTTAACTGTAATAGATACATTTTCTAAAGTTTCTTGGGCAATTCCTGTTAAAGATAAAACTGGTAAATTAGTGACTGAAGCATTAAAAAGTATATTGAACGATAAAAATAAACCAAAAAATTTACAAACGGATAACGGAAAAGAATTTTATAATAAAGAATTTCAGAATTTAATGAAAGAATATAATATCAATCATTATTCTAGTTATAGTGAAATAAAATCTGCTATAGTAGAAAGATTTAATAGAACATTAAAAGAAAAAATGTGGAAAGAATTTTCTAAGAGAGGAAATTATAAATGGATAGATATTTTAGATGATTTGATTAAAACATATAATAATTCCTATCATAGAACTATAAAAATGAAACCTATAGAAGTTAATAAGAAAAATGAAGAAGAAGTATTAATGAATATTTATAATGATAACAATGTTAAAAATGAAAAACCGAAATTTAAATTAAACGATTATGTAAGGATAAGTAAATATAAAGGAATATTTGAAAAAGGATATACACCTAATTGGTCTACAGAGGTATTTAAAATAAATAAAATAATAAATTCCATTCCTATTACTTATAAATTAATAGATTTGAAGGAAGAAGAAATCGAAGGTAGATTTTATAAAGAAGAATTAATGAAAACCAAATATCCACATGATTATCTTGTTGAAAAGGTTTTAAAAAGAAAAGGGGATAAAGTTTATGTCAAATGGTTAGGTTTTGATAATTCACATAATACTTGGATAAATAAAAAAAATGTTGTGAATTAAATTTCTTTTTCACTGTGTAATTCCTCTATTTTTATAATTAGATATTCCTCACTAAATTCTTCATTATTTATTCTAAAATAATTACCATGAAATTCTAAATCATTTTTTAATTTTTCTTTTATTCTAGAATATAAATTAACACTATTTGGATCATAGAATTTTATTATCTCCTCACAATCTTGATGTTCTAAAACTATTTTATCAACAGCTCTTTTTAAATATACTTTTTGACATCTTATAACATAATAACTATATTCACATTCATAGTCGTTTAACTTAAATAATAGGAAAAAATGTCTTAATTTTTCATCTTTAGTTTTAGGTACAACATCAGATTTGATATTTGTTATTTTATTATTTAAATTTTCAATTTTTTCATCTTTCTTTTTTATAATTTTGTCTTTACTGTATAATTCTTCCTTCAATTTATACTCCCCTGTTTTTCTAATTGTTTTGATAACATTGTAAACCCATTTTTGAAATTCTTTTGCTTGAGGTAATTTCGATTTCATAATCAAAGAATATAAACCTAATTCGTTAATAAAAATAGTATGTGCTTGCATATTTGAAGGGTGCTCTTCTAAGGAGCACCCTTCTAAAATAAGATTTAGATTTGTTTTATGTTCTTCATCAACAAGATTATATGCTTTGGTTATTTTTTTATACTCTAATAATTCAGCAATATCTCTAGCTTTAAACCAAGGATCGTTATTTTCATCTAAAATCATAAATATTTCTTTATTATTATAGTTAAGTTTGTTGTTCAGAATATTTAGAATCCCCTCCATTTATTAGAAACGAACATTTTTAAATCCTGCAAAAATTTCCAGTAGAAAGAATTTATATTCTTTTTTATTCATTATAAATTAAAGAAAATGAGTGAGTATAAACCTTTTAAAATTTCACTAACGGAAGGTCAAAAATCTAAAATTATTGGTGCTGTAAAAAAGAAAACTGATGTTACAATCGATACAAAAAAAGGAAATAATTCAATTTTGTTAACTCAAAGACAGATCGATAAGATTAACAGAAATGCTAAAGACGGAAAGGGAACTAGAATTAAATTAACATATAAACAATTAAGAGAAAATGAAAAAGATGGTGGAATACTTCCTTTAATTTTTGCAGGATTAGGAGCTTTAGCTGCTTTAGCGAGTGGAGCAAGTTCTATTGCAAACTCGGTTATCGATAAAAGATATAAAGATAAACTAATAGAAGAACAAACAAGACATAATAAAGAAATGGAAAAGAAACAGGGAGGAAAACTTGTAACAGTTAAAAAAAAAAAAAATAACTCCTTTATCTAATTTTGATATCGAGAATATCGTTAAGAAGTTAAACATAAAACATTTTAGAGGAGTTTTTATGAAAGATGAACTTCCGAAACATCCTAGAAATATTGAGTGTGGAATTGTAAACATTGATAATTCTTTCGGAAATGGTACTCACTGGGTTTCTTATTATAAAAATGGAAATAAAAAATATTATTTTAATTCATATGGAAACTTACATCCATCAAAGGAATTAGTTATATATTTGGGAAAAGATAATTTAATATATAATGAAGACAGACTTCAAGAAATTAATGATCCACCTATTTGTGGACATTTATGTTTGTTAGTTCTTAAATTCTTTTCTAAAGATATGGATTTTAATGAAATTTTAAATATAATAAATAGAAAGAAATGGAATCTTATTCAAGAGTTATTTTAAAATTTGATGTTTTAGGAAATCAAATTGTTTTTCCGGAATCTGGCGATATTGATGAAACGAAATTAAAAAGTGATATTGTAAATGAACTTTCAAATTCTTTTAGAACAGAATTCTCAACATTCCAAACAAAATTAAAAGATGATGAAAATAAATTAAAGAATGATTTAAAAAATGATTTTAATAATAAATTAAAGAATGAATTAAAAGTAAAAGTTGATGAAATTATCGGTTCATTGTTTACATTTACTAAAAGTTATATTGGTTTTAATAAAAAAAGACTTGTCAGTGTTTCAGAAGGAAGAGATAATAATGATGTAGTTATTATGAAACAAGTGAAAACGATGATAGAGAGGGCAATTAATGAAAATAAAAGAGATAAAAGAACAACTGATACAAAAGAATTTGAAGAGATCATCGATGAGAAATTATTTGAATATACAACTAAAGAAGATTTAGATGAAAAGATGAAAAAACTCACTCAGGATTTAATTAGTGATGTTATACCAGTACAAGTTGATAGTGATATAAAGAACAAAATGGAAGAATATTTGAAAGAAGAAGAGTTACAAATACATCTTCAAATATTTTCTGACACTTTATATAATAGTTATTACCCACAAGTAGAACAATTTATGAAAGATTTAAACAATAAAATAGAAGAACTGGAAAAAGACATAGCGAAAGAAGAATATAAAAAATCACTAAATGAAAGTATTCTTAAAGAAATAGAAATAATAAGAAAAGAATTAAACACAAAAGTATCAGAACTGCGAAGAGAACTTCATTATATTGCTTTACCTTCCGAATAGTATTATTTCCTAAAGTGGTAACAATTTTGAAAATTAAAAAGATTTTTTTCTTAATAAATGGAGACAACACAAAATAATGATTGGGATGAAATATCTTCATTTCCTGGTTTAACAACAGAATTTTTAATTGTATTTCAGAATAAATTAAATTGGAAACTTGTTTCACAATACCATCCGTTTAAATTAGAAGAATTAGGAATGTTTTCAAATAAAATAGATTGGAAAATCATTTCGAGATATCAGAAAATCGATGAACAAAAGATCGAGTTTTATTACTCATTATTTGATTGGAACATTATGTCTTTTTATCAAAAGTTTTCTCCAGATACTTTAATAAAATATAAACATTTGGTTAATTGGATAATAATTTTCGAAAGAACTGATATATCAAATGAATTTAAACAAGAACATTATGAAGAATTTTCGAAATATTATAAAAATAGATTTAATGTTGATACTGTACCTTCATTAATAAATTATGTTTTTTAAATTTTCAAACCTCGTCACTGAGACGGGGTCTAATAATTATAAACTACTTTTTAAATTATAACGATTTTTTATCTTAATAAATGGAGATGTATTCAAAATATAATCCTAATATAGAAAAACAACAATTTAAACATTTTTTCCCATCGAATAATACCGAATTGAATTTTAATAAAGAAAATCAGAGAATAGAATTCTTAATCGATGTTGGTGATAATTTTTTAAGTTCCCATTTTCAGTTTGTTATTTCAGGTTCGTTCAATGCCAAAGATGGTGAACACTATGGTATGAATTCGGGAACTAAATTAATAGATAATTTTATTCCTTTCTTATTTCGAAGTATAGAAGTAAAAAAACATAACAAATTAATTGATAGAATTGAAGATCCAGGTATTATAAGTACTGTAAAACATACGATATCACTGTCTCAAGATGAAACTTTGTCTAAAATGAATGGTGCAGTGAAATGTGATCATAAATATGGAAAATTTAATTATTGTGGAACCTTAAACGATTTAGGATTAGGATATTTTGGAGGTATAAACATACCAATATACAAAGGAGGATTTTTAATAACATTTCTTAGAAACACTGATGATGACGGGATTTTTCTATCACTTCAAGCAGATGGAAAGTCTTATGCACCTACAGGTAAAATTACAATAACTGATTTTTATTTACGTGTTCCTATCATAGAGTATTCAACACCTTCAAAAATTGAATTAATTAATGAGATGGACAAGTTTGGTGGAACACAAGAATTTGTATTTAAAACTTGGGAGTGTATTGAAAAAACTGGTATTATGGGATCAAATTTAAGTTTTGATATAACTAATATTTATAGGAACATTGATAAACCGAAATTCATAATTGTAGGATTCCAAACATCGAGAAGAAATGATCAAAAGAAAGATCCTTCTAAATTTGACCATGTTGATGTTAGAAATATTAGAGTTAAAATTAATGAAACATATTATCCGGAAGAAATGTTAAATTTAGATATTAAAGAGAACAATTATTCATTATTATATGATATGTATAAAGATTATAAAAGGTCTTATATCGGAAATATGAATATGCTTTATGATCCTGATGATTTCATAAAAAATAGACCTTTATATGTAATAGATGTTAGAAAAGGACCAATTAATATTTCAAATAGTAAAAATAATATTATTCTGAATGTTGATTTTCAGAATGTAGTTCCTGGTGGTACAAATATATATGTGATTATTGTTTCTGAGAAAAAGTTGAAATATGATTTTATAAAGAATGATTTAATAGAAATTTAGAATGACAAATATTATAAGATTTATTTATGTCTCTCAAGACTTTGAAAGTAATGGTTAATTTTTTTATTTTTAATTTTTTCTAAAAAAAGTTCATAGGGTATTAGAATTTAAACAATCGAATTGGTTACAAAAATATATTGATCTCAATACAAAAATGAGAACTAGAGCTGTAAATGATTTTGAAAAAGATTTCTATAAACTAATGAATAATTCAGTGTTTGGAAAAACTATGGAAAATATAAGAAAACGAATTGATGTGAAATTGTGTAATAATTATGGGAAAGTTGAGAAATTAATATCAAAACCAAATTTTAAAGGAAGAACAATATTTGATGAAAATCTATCAGCAATTCATATGAACAAAACAAAAGTTAAATTTAATAAACCGATTTATGTAGGAATGAGTATTCTAGATTTATCGAAACATTTAATGTACGATTTTCATTACAATACTATGAAACGGAAATATGGAAATGATCTTAAATTAATGTACATGGACACAGACAGTCTTATATATAATATTAAAACAGACGATTTTTATGAAGACATGAAAAAAATGGTTGATCTGTTCGATACTTCAGATTTTCCTGTTGATAACAGATTCAATATACCTAGAGTAAATAAGAAAGTATTAGGTAAAATGAAAGATGAAAATAATGGAGTTATTATGACAGAATTTATTGGATTAAGATCTAAAATGTATTCTCATAAAAATGAGATATCTATTTGTAAGAAATCAAAAGGTGTAAAGAAATCTGTTGTAAATAAGAAAATATCATTTGAAGATTATAAAGATTGTTTATTCAATAAAAGAGTTCATTATAGAACAATGAATCAAATCAGGAGTTATAAACATGAGATATATTCAATTCAAGTTAATAAAAAAGCTTTATCACCAGATGATGATAAACGTTATATTTTAGAAGATGGAATCCATACTAGAGCATTAGGACATTATAAAAATGTTTAAATAAAATTCTAAATAAGATTCTTATAAATTAATATCTTTAAATGTTAAAGAAGTAAGAATATATCTTACTTCTTAACATGTAAAGAGTATAGAATTGAATTGAAATATTTTATTTGATAAATTTCATTTCTAATAAATGGAAGTATTAAAAAAGATCCAACGAGTTGGTCAATGTCAAAATACTCCAATAAAGAAACTAACAGAATTGGAATGTGGTCAATCTTATTCAATTAAAGAATTTAAAGAAACTAATACAAAATTTGGAAAACGTATAGTTGTTACGTTAAAAGATAAGGAAGATAAATTTCAAGTTTATCTACCAGATAGATTTAATGACAAATTAAATAAAAAAGATATTCAACAATTAAATTCACAAAAACTATTATTCGTTTATGACGGTTTAAAAGAATTAAATGATGGGAAGAAAATTCATATTATTGACTTCCGAGAAAATAAAAATGAAAATAGATCTAAATCTAAGAAATCTGAAAGTGATATTGATGATTAAACGTGTATAACAAATGGAAATAATAATTAAATTAATTATATATTATTTTTACTTTTGGGGGTGATCCCAATTTTTGTATCGTTTTAAAGAAATATGTTAAAAATATGTATTTTTTTTTATTTGTTAGGTTTTAAAGAAATATGTTAGAAAATGTATATTTTTTAAAAAAATTAGATGTTTGAGATAAAAATGAAAAATCCTACAAAAATCGACGATCAGGTTTTTTCGGGGAAATAGGGAATTTTGAAGACTGCGCCAGAAACCCTATATTACATCTACTTATATGGAGTATTAAAATACCTCCTTATTTTTTTTATATTATTTTACCACCTTATTTTACATTTCGCCCTACATGTTTCATGGCCTCCTTCTTCTACTTTCAGGAGCCATGAGAACCTGTATGAGGTTCTTTCTTTATCTGAAAAGCTGTAAAAAATAAGCTGATTCTATGTATGGGTCACAAGTGGAACACATGCATCGTTCCGATGGCCCCTGAAGATGTGGCAAGGAGGCCAGGAAACATGGAGGACAAAATATAAAATAGAGTGATACAAAAGAGAAAAAATGAGGTGCCTCTTTTTTTTTATGAACTACACCATATGCAATAGAAAAAAGTGAAACTATGTGATTGGAAGAGAAATACTACGTTTCTGACCATGTACACACTTTTATGTAGGTATATATGTATATGTATGTATGTATGTATATATATATATATATATATATATATATATATATATATATATATATATATTTATATATATATATCAAAATAGGAAAACCAACAACTCCAGCTCTCCACCAATAATAACATTTCATTTGTCATTATTTGTGGTGGAGACCTGGTGTTGTTGGTTTTCTTATTTTGATGCAGTACCACCACCCCATTGCCAAATCAATGTGAAGATTATATATATATATTATTTTTTCTGGAGAATTACGCAGTATATATTTAACTCTTTCTCATAAATCAGAACACTTTTATTTTCATCTACTTTATTTTCAGTTTAATGCTCAAAATGTTTCGAGCTTCACCGAACCTCCGTGCTTTCCTAGAACAAACTATTTTATTGTATAGGGTTGGCAAATAAGTCCTTTCGGTTTTTGTATTCATGTTTTGTTTACAATATGTCACATTTATCTGATGCAATTAATCCCAACAGAGGATTGTTTATCCTATTTGTAATATGTAAACAGTTATGTCTGTCGACACTTATTAAGATTAGGTCAGTATTGCGTTTGTGATCCAGCTGAGAAGATGGACGGTAATTCATTGCAGGCATATTTTGCTGTATTATTTCAAAAAAGGAAAGCGAGCTGCAGAGGCTCATAAAAAAATATGCGGGGTCTATGGGGAAAAGCCTTAACAGAGCGCACGTGCCAAAATTGGTTTGCCAAGTTTAGGGCAGGGAATTTTGACATAAACGACGCACCACGACCTGGTCGTCCACAAGAAATTGAAAGCATTGATGTTAAGGCTATAGTCGATCAAAATCCTTCCCAATCAGTGCGAGACATTGCTGAGGCCCTAGATATATCACATGCAAGCGTAGAAAATCATTTGCGGAAGCTCGGCTATGTTTCTAGGCTGGATGTTTGGGTCCCCCACTCTCTGACCGAAGCCAACTTGGCAAAACGCATTTCCATTTGCGATTCCCTGCGAAAACGTCAAGAAAACGATCCATTTCTTAAAAGACTTGTGACAGGGGATGAAAAGTGGATTGTCTACGATAATGTGGTGCAAAAAAAATTTTGGAGACCTAGCGACGAACCACCTGGAACCACATCTAAAGCGGGATTGCACCCAAAGAAGATAATGCTTTCTGTATGGTGGGATTTCAAGGGTGTGATTTTTTATGACCAGCTGCCACAAGGTAAATCAATCGATTCCACTCTATACTGCTCACAATTAACAAAATTGAATGAATCAATTCGACGAAAACGCCCAGAACTGGCAAATCGAAAGGGTGTCGTCTTCCATCATGATAATGCCAGGCCCCACACTTCGTTAGTCACCCGCAACAAATTGTTAGCCCTTGGATGGGATCTTTTGCCCCACCCTCCCTATTCACCGGACCTTGCTCCTAGTGACTACCACTTATTCCGGTCTCTACAAAATTCCTTAGGTGGAAACGGTTTGAAAACGAACAGGGTGTCAGGGAGCACCTTGATCATTTTTTCGCTAATAAACCACAGACATTCTATGAGCATGGGATTATTCAGCTGATGGAGAGATGGGGTAAAGTAATAGAAAATAATGGACATTACATTGTAGATTAAAATAAAAATTATGTTCAAAATATACAATAGTTTTCTTTCAACTTAAAAAAACCGAAAGGACTTATTTGCCAACCCTATATATATCAAAACATAATATTGGATTTTCCACCACTACTACCATTACCGAAGTAAAAAGAAAGACATATCACATTAACTAACTCTTCTTATAGCCAAAACGTATTTGGGTAAGATATACTTTCAATATTTGCATTGAAATGAATGCAATTGAGAAAGCTTATAGTAAGTTATGTTTTGTAATGATTGAATACAAGTGGAATTTCGGCAATATAAACGTAAGTGCTGTTATATTGTCAAGAAACTCTCAATCAGTGCCGTTCATTATCCTTTCGTCCTTGTTAATAATTCTAAAATATCTCCATATACAAGGAAAAAAATAAGCTTGATTTGTTCTGAAACCATTTATAACCAACCTCGTTCGTTAGCCTAATCTCTAAACTTATAGCGCCTATCTGATTCTATAAGACTCAAAAGCATGCCGGCTTACTTATAATTTTATTATATTTTTCTGAACTCTGAGTAAACGTGAGTAAAGTATTAAATGCTGGGCATTAGGTCCTATGACAATGAAATTGAAACCTCTTGACAGCAAACCTTATCATTTTCTGAGATTTGACAGGGACACTCTGAACGCTCTGTATTTTTAACATAAAAAACTTTTTTTTTATGAAGTTATCAATCATCTTATTTAATTTTTTCTAATTTGGAGATGTGTTGTCTTTCGGCGCTTCCCGCGGGGTTGGGTTTTTTCACTTTTGGGTTCGCTGAAATAATTCTTTACTGACCATAGATTTTAGGAAGAGTGGCAATCTATAGTGATAATGACCTTGATGAAGAAGTGCTGTAAATAAATAATAAAAACTACCGTTTATCCATGCAACGTTTCTCAAGTCAGTAGATACATTTTTAATTATATTAGGTACAATGGGATCGTAATTTTTGTATTATATCGGTCAATTTGTAGTTTTGTTGTCTTAATTGTGATATCTTCAAACAAGCTTGGATAATATTTTATATTTTCCATTCTTTCTCTGAAGTTATGACCATTAAATATGCTTAACTGGCTTCCTGAAAACGCCCTGATGACGGTAGGGTGCTCCTTGATTGGTTAAATACAACAATTTGTGCCCTATACTGGTAGGTTCTGAATCATTCAGTAATCACTCTGTAATTATCTAGTAACACTGTTTATTCTCATCATACACATTCCACTGACACTCACTCCGCCTAGCATCTTCAAATATTCCTGCAGTGAGGGTTCCAGTGGTTGGCCTCTGGTTAAGAATTCCGGTAATTTTGTTGGAGTATCTCGTAAAAAATATAGAGTTGCCAATAAGAATTATTGCATATAAATAAATGAAGATAAAATATTTAGAACTCAGGCACCATTACATGAATGCTAAACCACTTCACTAAATTAACTAACACATTGAAATATAAAAATAATCGGTAGGTAATATTTTCTTATAGATCTCGAGGGATTTCATATGTAAGTAATTCTTATAAGTTGTTTGGTAAGTTTTGTTTTCGACATTACTGTAATTTTGTTATTATGTGTTTCACAATTGGTTTCGGTGTTTTTTTTTTCCTGTTTTAGTCAGTAAGCATTCAAGAGTTATTGTTGTTGGTCCAATTCTAAGTCCATTAAGTAGCACTTCTTCTGGTCAAATTCTTATTTTTCTACTAGATTCGTGTCTTTTATACCCATTTCTTCTTCTCGGAATATTATGGTGCGTTCAGTTTTTTTAAAGTCAAGAATAGCTTAATAATTCGCTGTATAAATTGGCTGTTAAATAATG
Organism: Gonocerus acuteangulatus; assembly: GCA_946811695.1. Classification (NCBI taxonomy): domain Eukaryota; kingdom Metazoa; phylum Arthropoda; class Insecta; order Hemiptera; family Coreidae; genus Gonocerus; species Gonocerus acuteangulatus. Next base: position 75,162,582 of record OX328125.1, read on the forward strand.
AGCCTTGTAACTGGTCACAAGGGCCCAGAGTGGCAGATACTATTGAGGTATCTGATTCTCGGCCATAAGGCACACTAGGGAGATAGTCTGGTCGATACTATGCTCCGGCCACCCATTTCCCCTTAAAAAAAAAAATCAGTCCCGTAACAGGCCACGAGGGCCATGAGGGGCAGATTCTATAGAGGTATCTGATTCCTGACCATACGCCACACTAGGGAGATAGTGTGGTCAGTACTATGCTCCGGCCGCCTGATTTTCTTCTTGGCTGCTTCGACTGGTAGAGTCATTAGCACCCAAGGTACCCATTATTAAATTAATTAAAGGCTGGGTCGGCCTAGGGACGGTCAGGGAGGCCGAATTCAACGAATTAACGAAGACACTGGAAGAAAAAATCTTTAGTGCTTGCTCGGGATTTGAACTCAGGCCTCCAGCTTATTAGTCCAGTGCTCTACCACTGAGCTAACCTCGCCCCCACCCATTTCCTCTTATAATATATTAAGTAAAGGCTTGGTGGGCCTAGGGACGGTCTGAGATCCCGAATTGTAATTAAATAATGTTGAAAATGAAGACTCCAGGGGAGGTATGTTTACTAATTCGCTAACGATCGCGACTACGTGGGAGTGAGAAAGAAGGCCGAAAACCAAAAGCTTGTCCTTGGTGAGTCACGGGCGGCCGATCTAAATGCCTCGCTCAACTTGAATGTATAATCAGGACTAAACATCTATAAATCGTCCCACACCCCTGCTCACTGCAAGCCCACTGCCATCTAGATACTTCCTTCATAAGTACTCATTTAATATGTTAATCTCAGGAAGTTATTTAAGATAACTCTAGCTATCTAACCTAATGAATAAATTCCTCTGAAAATAAGCTATCATTTCTTTAGGGAAAAAGATCATCTTTAAGCGATTTTTTTTATTAAGACTTGCTTTCGTTTTCAGCAAGCTTTTATAAAGCACACAACCGTAAAAAAGTGAATTAACGATTCTCTATACAAAGATAAATAAAACCGATGTTTTCCACTCTCAAGAATGAACGTTCTCTCATTAATTTTTGGAAGGATATTCAAGTGACTTTTCATGTATACCTAGTACCTACATAAATATACGAAAGCTGAACAGCAACTTATCAACCTTTTGAAAATCATTTCATCCCATTTCTGTTCAACCCTAGGTAACATTAGAATTCTATACACTTGAAATGTTATTAAAATTTATTTTTTATTAATACAAATACCTTTTTAAACAAATAAAATAATATTTGCTAAATATGCTCTGTTTTTGGCATGCCAATGTATTTGGAAAGCTAATTTGTTCTTTAAATGATGAATTTCCTAGCCTTTTCAATATTTTTTTAGATTACGGCTTTACGTTTATTGCCTTAAATTCCCCTTGGATTTCTGGTTTCTTATGCGTTTTCGCCCCTAAAGTCTTGCTTATCTAGACTTTTCTGTTGGGTTGAGGGTTTAAATTTTTCATGAAGTATCAACAAAAAAAAAATTTAAACTGTTTCTATTCAAGCTCTAAAAATGGCACTCACATTGTCCATAACATATTCAACATCAGTTGTATTCTGTGTCCCTTACCTAGTCTGTTACATGTAATGTATATAACAGACTATGACATGTACCTTATCCCCTATATATCGTTTCTAATCCTTGTTAGTCCGTTCCTTAGTTGTCGGTTTCTTTACCACATCTCATTAAATGTATATATATATATATATATATATATATATATATATATATTCTTTATATATGGCCAAGGTCAAAAGAATAGTACTCCAATTCACTTTGTACTATTTATTGTGTAATAATACAAAGTGAATGTGTGTTAATAGTACAAAGTGAATTGGAGTACTATTCTTTTGACCTTGGCCATATATAAAGAATAAATGATTAGACGTAAATAAAGGTCAGAAATACGTGGAAAATAATATATATATATATATATATGTGTGTGTGTGTGTGTGTGTGTGTGTGTGTGTGTGTGTTTGTGTGTGTGTGTGTGTGTGTTTGTGTGTGTGTGTGTCTATTCCTTATTTCCTTCAGTCACCTAATCACCTATAGTGTTATACCCTTCAATTGTCCTATCCTGACTCCCATTCCCTTAAATAGTTAATTTTTATTTATTTGTTTCACTGCGTATCCACAATTGGACTATTAATACCGGGCTACCTACAGATTTCCACCCTTTTATAATGGCAACAACACGTGGTCCGTGACCCATTCAAGTACCGGTGACGCCCGACGTTGCTTTGCTTCTGTGATCGACGGGAACCGGTGAATTCAACGTGGTTATTGCCGTAGGCCACTAAAAAAGTTAGAGACCGTTCTAAGAATATAAGAACGAAAGTGCGCTAAGATGCAGTTCTGTAAGTAGGATGCCGTTTTCTTTACACAAGGATGTCTTGTAATATACTGCCATAGAAGTCACTGATTGGCTTGAAGTATGCAAGTTTGTTTCCCTTGTCAGTTCTGTATGCACTAATCCATAAATCTCATTGTATTTATTCTGTCGAGGCTGTAAAACTACCATATTTCCATTCCTTTAAAATAATAACTAAAATTGTACCCATTCATATCCTTCTTGAATCCTTATAGTAAAAAGATCCTTCATTAGAACGTTCTATTCCACGGAGGTACATCCCAATTAAAATGTTCTGTCTCAAGTACGTGACGAAACAGTGCTACTCCCCTTTTTTATTTCTCCACTTCTTTTCTTTGACACACGTCTGTTTTGTAGAGCCTGTCATACTCATTGTTTAGACAGCTTTCATGTCAGCAGCCACAGACTTCACTATTTACACACTAAAGATTTTATAATTTCATTTGTATTGATAGTGGGATTTTTTTACAATTCATAAAGTATTATTATTTAGTATTCTTCAAATCTTCATTAGGCCTACTTTCCTGTAACTTTTTTGTTTTGAACACAATGCTATATAAATATAAATTAATACGCTACTGGTAAATATCTAAATTTAAATTAGCACAAACTCTAGTATAAGGTAGCCCTCTAATAACAAATAACATTAAAAAAAATTTCATTGGCAACCTCGCATTCTCTCAATGTTGTTAATTTCTCGAAAGTGGGCCAAAAGTTATTTTCTTTTTGTTAATTTCTCTACTCCTGACGTATCATAGTTTGTACGAGGCCATCAAACATGCGTAAAATGTTCTATTCGATCAATCATCGTGGAGTAACCGAAACAAAATTTCTGGTTTTCTTTGATCCTTTACGCCAAAATGCCTAAAAATGGTTACTTGGAAGTGGTATTAATTTAAGAGCTACGACGTTTTGCACGAATTTTGACGAAGGAGTAGTATACTACTGATTAACAAGTACCGTTTTTTGGCAAATTTCATCAATATATCGTCGATACAAATGCAAAGTATCGAATATGAAAAAACGCATTTTTCATTTTCAATCTATACTGATTGCTGTTGGACTGATGTACGGCATACTCTCGAATCTAAGTTTACTCAGTGACAGGGGAATGTAACCACTTTAAAAACAATCGAATCTGCCGACGATTTTACTGTCTAAAAGCAAAGTAATAAATAAAATGTTTTTCACTTTTGAAAGTGGTGATTTTCACATTCGATACTTTGCATTTGTATCGACGATATATAAACATACAAAACGACAACGTTTCTCTCCTTTACTAGCGGATTCCCTGCAGACAGTGGGGATATACACTATGAAATATAACACCTGAACACTTTGATACTGAGGCTAAGTAAAAAAGATAAATGATTTTATAAATTGTTAGTGATGTCCTTGATGTGTAGGAGAGTGAGAGCTGTTATGTTTATTGAGCATTTATGCAAAATTCCTGGTGGCCCGCCCAATCTCAATTCGGCCGCTAATTCTCCAAGATATAATGGCTATTCTTCAAGGTTACTTTCAGGTGTGTGCGTGTTCAGGAGGAATTTTAGCAAACTTTATCAATTATTTTTGTAAAATCATGACAAAAAAGAACTTTATTAATTTACTCATTGACTGCACACTAAAATAGAACTCTTAGTTTGTGCTGTTGCTTCAAATGGACAACTTTCTTTAATGGCATTCCACTCCGGATTAGTAGAAAACACGTTCATTATTTATCACGCCAATTCTTGTGCTTAACTCAGATCGCCAAGTCTCTCCGGGTCCTGAGAAATAATGCCGCAAATTTAAATTTTAGTTACGTTTAGAGTTAACAAAGTATTATAAAAAAAAATATTTTACCAACAGACATGAGAAGTTGGAGAATATCCGTACATTTTCTTAAATATCTCGAAAACTGTCAGAAAATCGGTTTAAGTAGAAGGCAACCGGCAAAACGGAACTTAAGTAATTTTCGGTTGGACGATATCAGTCGGAGAAACAAGTTCTTAAATCTTCAAAAAGTGTTGGTTTCGTTGCTTTGAAAGTGTTGGTTTCGTTGCGTTCGTTTATTTATATTTTTTTCCTCTGTATTTTATTGCTTGGTGTTTTCATAATTGATTTTCGCAGTGAATTGAATTTCCCTGTAAAAGAAGACAGGTAAAGTGAAAACAAATTTGATCGTTTTTATTAGACATTTTCAAGCAAACGTCTAAGGTGGCAAGTGAGTATTCCCGCAACTCTAAGCTTCTGTGCATAATATGGCTCCTCAAATCTCACTGTTCTTCAACGTCTCATAGGTGTAGATGCTTAGAGCTTTTACAAAATATTAACAATATTTTTTCCAAGCTTTCCAAAAGGCACTAGGGATAAGAACATTGTGGAAACGCGCTAAGATGACGCGGTTCCAGCGAGACGGACATTTTTAAATTTTGTTCTGGAGTAACCTCAACTTCCAATGGACCGATTTAGTTCAATTTTACAACATATCTTTCACTAGATGGCCATGACATGCCTAGTTTTTTTGCTAATTAACAAACTCGTTCAATTTTTGCATGGAAATGGTTTGTACCAAGTTCCATGGCGTAGAAAATTGTAGCTATTGTGTCATCAGACCCATATACTTGAATATTAATGGATATATGCAAGATATAGCATTTTTAACGGAGACATTTCAGTATCTAGTATGAAGGTTTTTTTTTTTTTTTTTTTTTTTTTTTTTTTTTTTTATGGGGAAATTCAACCCCTTAGGATCATTGTTGCCCTCAGTCATGGTTATGGGATGAGGATTGTATTGTAATATAGTTTACTCTGGGATGATGAAGTGAAGCTTTACACTACAATGTTGTAGACATTAACGGATAATTGAGTTGTCTCGTTGATTTAGGTCCTATTTCTGTTTTTTCATTAACTTAATAATCTGCTCGAGGTTATATGGATGTGATCATGTATAAAATATAAGTAACTTTACTGGAAAGTGAAGGTGATGGATTTGATTGCTAGTACCGAAGACACCGGCAGAGGACCCCAGCGGTTCAACCAGACATTGCTTCTGAATAGAAGGTTGATTCCCTTAGTAATTTTAGGCTCGGAGCAAAGGATCTGCATAGTGGGATCAGTAGGTAGGATTAAGGAAGAATTGAAGAAAGTTAAAATAAATGCATTTATGAATGCAACCTCAATTGTTACCTTCCTCCAGAAAGCATTAAATATCGAATATTACTCAGTGAGGATATATAACTTTATAATTACTGCAAATTAAGCAATTCATTGTTTAATATTTGTTGTTTGGATATAAAACTACTTTAATCATTGTGCCGTTATTATTCTGCACACAATTTCGACTCGGATGAACTTTAGTACCTTTCTATAGACTGTGTTATTTGCTAATGATAAGATAATCTGAATACTTTGCCTTTGAGGAATGCTAAACCAACTCTCAGCAACCTAATACACCGTTTTATCCAACTGAGGTGGTTTTATGGAAAGGCCGTAGCCGGGTAAGCATGGGTTGTCGGCCCCAGAAAGGTTTTCGCTTGAAATTTGGAGGATCAAACTCCCCTTAAAAGTGGCCTAAAGCCAAATTTTCAGCTGTGAATTCTCACCCCCCGTCGAATAAAAAAAAGAAAACCGAAATTGCATTAACAATTTTTGTCTCAGGATTGATTTGTCGGATCAGAATGAATAAAAAACGAAAATGTGCATCTTTCTTAAGGCTTTTAGAAAAAAAATTATTCGGATTTCGGGGACATTGCATTCAATTGTTTTTTTGTGTTTTTATTTTTTAATAATTTTTTTTATGGAGTATCCGTTTTGGTACAATCACCAAACTTTTTGTGAAAATTCTCTTACCATCCTTGTACAACCTCAATTTTTTTCGAGACGCTCCAAGCGGTACGCCATAGTAAAAAAAAATCGATTCTTTTGTGAGATGTATTATGGAAAAGCTAAGACGGTTATATTTAATTGTAAATTAGTTATTAATTTTATATATATATATATATATATATATATATATATATATATACATATATATATATATGTGTGTGTGTGTGTATATATATATATATATATATATATATATATATATATATATATATATGTATATATAATATTTTTTACTTTTTACTGAATATTTGTTGATAATTTTTATTATATGTTTCATCAATGCTTATTGCTTAGATTTATTTTATTAACAATCATACAATACTTAATCCGCTACTTATCTACTTATTACTAATATTTGGGAAAGGGTTGAAGGTAATTTGTACTCTCATAAAGGTCCAACGAACGTTTATTAGGGTAATTTGGAATTTTACATTACTAAAAAGCAATTAGAATTTAGAACCATACAGAAAAAAATCAAATAAAAATAAATACAAACAAATATATATTATTATATAATAACAATTAATCTTCGTCGCTATCGTCAGCAATTACAATGCTTTCATTATCTTTCATGAATAATTCGCTCAATATTTGAGCAGGTCTAGGAATTTTCGAAATGTTGTTGTTGTTGTTTACTGGTGCTTAAGGGCAAAAATTTTCGAAATGTATCTTGCATATGATAAATAGTAAATAATTGCTGCTATATGTGAACAGCATCCAACAGTTCTTGGTCCATTAGCACACTCACAGAAATATCTCCGTATAGCTGAATATCCAACACCATAAGGTTCATAGTCGATGAAACATCTGTACAAATTGTTCTTAATGTGGCGAGATTGAACTTGGAATTTTAATATGTGTGCTTGATCCTTGACGAATTGCAAGTTAATCGAGCCTTGTTCATTCATCAGTTCAGCTAAATATGATATAGCTTGCTTATACTGATATGAACCCGTAAATAATATTTTTAGCTGTTTTTCTGTTATTTCTGGAAAATCATCTAAGACATCCCATGTGACGCTTTCAAATGAAAGTTTCTTGCGCTGCCAACAATTGGCTTCAACCTCTGCAGCTAATGTATTTTCTACGTACCTCTGACCCTTCATCCTATTTAATATTTCATCTGAGTAACCAAGATCAGATGAAAGTCGTTTTCCAAACTTATTGTGGAGAAAAGCTCCAATTTTGAAATAAATACCAATTTTTGAAAGCATCTTTTTGTCTATTTTTTTATCAAGTAGGCGAAATTTTTGTTTTAACGTACCATGTACTGATTCAACAGGCCAACGGATTTTAGTTACAAACCTTGATTCGTTTGATTCAGCAGTCGTTAATTGTTTTCGGTTTCCTTTCAAGGCTGGCATTAGTACTTGAAAGCCCTTATTTTCCAAATCGCTTTTTACGTCGCGAAAACCTCGGTCCACTATACAAATATCACCCTGTACCATCAATTTGGATAAGCCTCCTGGAGCACTTACTGCCTCCTTCATGATACTAGCATCATTCACATTTGCTAGGTATGGTCCTAACATATCAACTATGCAACCATTTTCTTTGATATTCGTTGTTAGAACTTTTTTGATGACGTTCATATGTACCATCGCAAATTATCATTAGCTTATCACGGGTATTGTGCAGTTCTTTTGCAAGAACTGTAGTGTGGTTTTCAATAAGGTCGGCTCTTTTTGCCGCAGCAATTCCAAACCGAGAAGGCAGCACATCTACTTCGAAGGCCTGAATAACTGTTGCTGAGAAATCCGAAACAGATTGTTCTCGTTCCAGCTGGAAAAGTGATGATATCAGTTTATTCAAGTTTCCTGTTCGAAGCTTGCACAAGAAAACTATAACTGCTTGTAAGACAGACCGATTTGTACTTTACCTTATTGATGTCATCATGTTTGTGAGCTCAATAATATTTTCCCATGTAAGGCCAGTATAGATTTGGATTTGTTCATCGGAAAATCTGTACTGACTTATTTGATCGAATGGCGTGGAGCTACATTCGATAGCAAAGCTTTCCATCATGATACGAAGTTCACAAGCTTGGAGATTAGTATAATTGGAGTAAGCAATTAGGCGATTCATATCGTCATAGTAAAATCTATCGTTAATTAGATGATTTGGACAACAACGATTGCCGGTTGGTATATAAATCCGTCGCTTAGTGTAAGACTGTAATCTTGCACCTTGAGGAACTACCATAGACAGAGATTCCCAGTAGTAAAACACACACAACAATATCTATGAGTGGCTACTGTTCTGTGAATCTGTACTTCTATGAATTCAGAATCTGTGCTATCCTGTGGGAAGCGTACTATTTCTACAGTCCAATCATATGTACTTGTGCTATCATCCGAAGAACTCGATTCTGACATCACTGATTGAGAACTTTCTGCCAACTCTGTTATATTCTCATCATTCTCTTCTAATTCGGGTTTTCTTCTTTTTAAACTTGTTACACGACATTTTCCGCAAAGAATATCACCCACAGATACTCGTTTGCCAAAAACTTCGAAGTACTCCTCTATATCAGTTGGTTACAATCTTTTTGGATGTACCTGGAACTTTTTTCACAAAAAGGACACTTTGGATTATATATTCTTAAAGACGCCATATTTTAAGTAAAAAAAGATTACTGAACACACGATTTTTTTTCTTTAGAATTGCACTCAAATACTACTTAGATGGCACTGATTTCTTTGCTGAAACCTTCCAGAGCCGATGTATAAAACAAATAAATAAACAAATAATAGGACTAATCTAAGCAATAACCGTTGATGAAACATATAATAATAATTATCAACAAATATTAAATAATTAGCAAATAACCTATATATATATATATATATATATATATATATATATATATATATATATATATATATATATATATGTCCGTCTGTTTGTTTATCTGTTTCTTCAAAACAAAATCGGCTTCACTGATTGATTCAGATTCTGACGGCCATTTTGAATCGGCAGCCATTTTGAATAATGTCTAGGAATTTATTTTTTTATGTTGTTGGTAATTAAAATAACTCAAACTCATTGATGACATTACATCACTATATGATCATGTAATGTAGTTTATTTCAATTTTATTTGAACAATCACTGTCTAACTAAGGAGTGATGGCTTTTCGTTGAAAGATATATTCATATTCACACCGTTTGACCGATTTTGACGTAACTTGGTACACAGGTAGATCTTGATGGGGGGAGTGTCATAGGCAGAAAATAGGTGTAGCATAGCACGCCAGGGAACAGCTAGTATTATATATATATATATATATATATATATATATATATATATATATATATATATAGACACACACACACATATATAATAAATTACTGATTCACAATTAAATATAACCGTCTTAGCTTTTCCATAATATATCTCACAAAAGAATCGATTTTTTTTACTATGGCGTACCGCTTGGAGCGTCTCAAAAAAAATTGAGGTTGTACAAGGATGGTAAGAGAATTTTCACAAAAAGTTTGGTGATTGTACCAAAACGGATACTCCATAAAAAAAATTATTAAAAAATAAAAACACAAAAAAACAATTGAATGCGATGTCCCCGAAATCCGAATAATTTTTTTTTTTTCTAAAAGCCTTAAGAAACATGCACATTTTCGTTTTTTATTCATTCTGATCCAACAACTCAATCCTGAGATAAAAATGTTTAATGCAATTTCGGTTTTCTTTTTTTTATTCGACGGGGGGTGAGAATTCAGAGCTGAAAATTTGGCTTTAGGCCACTTTTAAGGGGCTAGTTTGATCCTCCAAATTTCAAGCGAAAACCTTTCTGGGGCCGACAACCCATGCTTAACCGGCTACGGCCTTTAGGTTTTATGGATATTAATTATATTATTAACTAATTAATATTAAATTTACTATATATTTGTCAAATACCACTCACTCACTGACCTATCATCGCCCAGCCCAAACCACTTGGAAAGTTGAAATTTTCCAAGGACACTCCCTTTAGCATTTAAACACTCGCTGGGAAAGGATTTTTTGATATTCAAGTGTTTAAGTATTTTTAGAGGGGTTGGTTAGAGAGCAGGCACGCCTATGCAACAAGCGTTGCAAGGACGATACCAGGTCAGCTGTTACCGTACTGTATTTTTTTTTTCTTAATATTATTTCTATTTAAGCTTCATTTCCAACTATGATGGCAGACCTTGAATTATTAGAAATAAACTGTGATTTTGTCCCTCATAGAGCTCACACTATAACTGGTGGTCCATCCGAGGTAAAAATATCCCGAACCCTTGCGCAGCTTCCTCGCCCATCAGCATCCCCAGTCAGAACACTTCTTAGTAATGCTTGCAAATATAATAGGTGTTTCCAAAAGACATCTTGGAAACATAAATTTTAACGTCTATTTATTATTGACATCGAATTTTAACCTGTACTTGTTAAGTTCCTGTTACTAGAAACATATAGATAAGGGGTTATCTGTTTGTTGACACTAGTCAATAGCGCCCCAGTGTCAAGAAACATTATATTTTGTTTACCTATCAATTGAAAACATATACTATGACCGGAACTGTGCTATAATAAACTGCACAAAATTATATATTAGCGTGAACTTTTATGATACCTCATTTAACGCAATAAAATAACTACTTATCTGCCGTGAAGAAGCACGGGTATTCAGCTATCTACTATATATTTGTCAAATACCACTCACTCACTCACTCACTCACTCACTCATCTATCAACGCCCAGCCCAAACCGCTCGACAGAAAATTTTGAAATTTTGCATGGACACTCCCTATATAACGTAGGCGCTCGCTAAGAAAGGATTTTTTGATATTCGTATTTTTAAGCATTTTTAGGGGGGTTTAAAGTTTGAGTTGGTTAGAGAAGGCAAGCCTAGGCAGCCTGCGTTGCTAGGACGATAAAGAACAGCTGTTACCTTACATTATCTATCTCATAGTTTTATTTCTAATTGAGGTTAATTTCAATTATGATGGCAGACCTTGAATTACTAGAAATTAACTGTCCCTCATAGAGTTTTAATTGCGTTTCTTTTCTGCCTGTCCCCGTCAGATAGGCTTGCCATATTTTTGGAGAGTTAAACCGAGACACGTTAATATGGGATGGGAATACCAGGGGGGGGGGGATAAAAAGAGTACAAATTATAAGCAAAATGGTTGGTGAGTTTTAAGCCTAGCAACTAACGGGAAGGGGGAATCCTAAACTGTTAGTCTACCCAAACCTTAAAAATAAGAACGGAACTTTTTTTGCTACTTGATTTTCTTAAAACAATCTCTCAGCCAAATAGTAGTGTCTGGCAGCTGGCAGCGCTGTGCAGGTAGTTCCAGCGCTTTACAGTTAGATTACTTCTCATTTCTTTGAAACTGTGAGCAGTAGTAAAAATGTTGATTGTAGAAAAGTAACCGATTTATAAAAGATTCTTATAAACATGCATTCATTACTTTTTACATCTTACAGCCTTTTCCGGGACATTGATAAAACCGGGCGGGACACCGAAACAATTGCAAAATACCGGGACAGTCCCGGTCAAACCGTGATGTATGGCATATCCTTAGGTTTTCCAGGCGAGGTAATAATATCCGGAACCCTTGCACAGCCTCCTCGCCTATAACCTTGGTAATACTCGTAAATATATTGGGTGTTACCATATGACTTCTTGGAAACATAAACTTTTAAATTTTAATGCCCATTGAATAAAATATAGTATGACGGTAACCGTGCTGTAATAAACTGCACAGAATTGTATAGTAACGTAATTTTAATGAAACATTATTTAACGCAATAAAATAACTACTTATCTGCCGTGACGAAGCACGGGTATTCAGCTAGTTTACTTATATATAACAACGATTTTCTGGAATGGGTAATCTACAAGTTAACACCTTTTTATAGCCAGGATAGGGCTGATGCATTCTCTTTTATCGAATGAAAGCCCCTAGTGTAAATCCAAGCACTCACGACCATCCTTAATTTATTTAGAATTTTAGATTGAAGAAAACAGTTGAACTAATCAGCTCCTAAATTAGAGGTAGTTTGTTGAGAGAACCATTACATCACTAAGATTTTAAGAATCACTAACATCAAGTTAAAGCATGCCAGCCATTAGTTTTGAGCGTTGATCCTGTAGGTGAAGTGTTCATTCGACTAGATCAGTGTCATCTGATAACCAAAGGGACTCGTTTGTATAACTAGTGTGTCTTTCAGTGCTACTCTCTTAGCCCCGTAGTTGAATCTTTAGAGCGGGAATGTTCTAGTCAAATATTTAGTTCTTCGTCGGTCCTAGGAGGTTTTTTTTTTTTATACTGATTCTAATTAATATCAAATAGCGTTTTTTTTAGATGTTCTTAATGAGGTCAAATAAATGGGCTTCCTTTCGCTGCAATCGATAAAATAGAGTACTTAATCGATTGTAGCATGAATTTCGATTAGAAAGGTTTTAGCGTGTTACCTCTTCCGCTGTAGAGAGGAAACTCGCTTGTGGCAACCACTTATGTCAAAGGTTTTATTAAACACGAAAAAGCTCACATATCAAATATCTATAATGAATGAATGAATAAACAGTTTCGTACAACCGATGGCCAGACATATTAGGTGAAACTTTCCTTTCATTCCGTCGCCTTTATTACGCAGTCCGGAATTACGGACTATAAAAATCCATATAAAATCTACAATTTATATTTATATATATGCAAGCGTTTTTTTCAGCCCTAAAAATGTTCCGGTTTTGATGATATTGGGTATAAAAATACATTTTCTACGAAAGGAATTAAAGGTCATGTTCGCTAAAGAAAAGAATCAGCACACTGGAACATTATATAACTGTTTTTTGACAGAAGTGAATATAACAAAGAATATCCGGGTTTGTTACTCCAAAAAAGATGGATTGAATTGATATTTTTTCCAGGTGTTTGACACTCATGTAATCTAAGATTTATACATTTTGATTAAGTTTGCAGTTGAGTAAGTACTAATATAACAGTACATGAGCTGTTCTGAGTTCTTCTTAAATATCTCGAATACGGGTGTTTGCTCGTGGTAAGCGGAAGGTAACGGCTCCATAGCTTATTATTTTTTTTAATTTTAACCTCCATTATAATTACCTCATGTCAGGACGGATTATCTGAATGTCACCGCCCTTTTAGGACTGATGCCGTTTATTTTTTCCAAAGAAATCCACCAACCTTAGGGGGAATCGAGCCCACCACCCTTGGAGTCTTAACAGCTCACGCCTTAACACACACGGCTTGAGGGTAGTGATGTTAAAAGCGAGCCCTGACTAGAGGCTTCAGGCCTGAACCTTGAACCTAGCCTCTACCAGAGATGGGCATAATTTTATTTATAAATGAAAATACAAATTTATTCGTACTTCATATATTTGTGAATACGAATATAAATAAATTCGTATTCATAAGTGTGAATACGAATTTATTTGTATTCACATATACTAAATATAAAAATACAAATAAAATTTTATTCGCAAATTTTTCTGCGAATAAAAATAAATTCACAGAAAAAATTGTAAATAATCACAAAAAATGTGAATATTTACAAAAAATCAAGTGATTACAAAAAAAATCACATTAAAATATACGAATAAAAATTCACATTATAATTTGTGAATAAAAATTTATTCAAAATAAAATTCGCAAATAAATTATGAATTTATTGAAGGTGATATTTTTTTTTTTTTTTTTTTTTTTTTTTTTTTTTTTTTTTTTTTTTTTTTTTTTTTTTTTTTGGACGGAGGTACAGATGACAAACTGTGTTCGTAATATCATCTTAATACGAATAAATTCATAATTTATTTGCGAATTTTATTGTGAATAATTTTTTATTCACAAATTATAATGTGAACAAATTTTTATTCGTATATTTTAATGTGATTTTTTTTGTAATCACTTGATTTTTTGTAAATATTCACATTTTTTGTGATTATTTACAATTTTTTCTGTGAATTTATTTTTATTCGCAGAAAAATTTGCGAATAAAATTTTATTTGTATTTTTATATTTAATATACGTGAATAAAAATAAATTCGTATTCACACTTATGAATCCGAATTTATTTATATTCGTATTCACAAATAATGAAGTACGAATTTGTTTATATTTGTATTCACAAATATATGAAGTATGAATAAATTCGTAGTTTTATTTATAAATAAAATTATGCCCATCTCTGGCCTCTACAGCCCGAGCTCTGAGGGCTCCATGAAGGCTCCGGAGTGAAGCTTCAGCCTAACCTTATCAAGCCCTGAAGGCTCGGCAAGGTTCTCTCTCGGGCCTTGAAGGCTCGGCTTTGGAGCCTTGTGAAGGTAGAGCTTCGGCAAGCACGGTTATAGTCAAACCCTTTCTAGTGCTTTAATAGATTATCTATATACAATAATTACTTACTCTTTAATTATTACATTTTTTTCATTTCGATTTGTTGGTGACATATCTCACCATTTATTTAACAATAATAAATTGAAATTTCTAACGGCATCTTTATTTACAAAGGGAGGAAATTTAGCTTTTATCTCTGATAATTCTTATTTTGCTTCATTTGTAATTTATTAAAATTCAACAGAGTTCAGTTTATAACGTTAATGATTACACTAAATAAAGTGCTTCAATTAGCTGATTTTTTAAATTCTGTATACTTATGGCTTAAAATCTGAATGAAAAATTGTATGGACTATTATTATTTAAGGGAGATAAAAGTATGACAGTGTCATACAGTTAAGAAGTATGACAGAATTTATTTTTTAGAAAAAGCTACTATTTTTAACCGATTAGTGATCCATATAATCTAGTTTATCGATGTCATGATAAATTTAATTACTAGCAAGTATTTCAGTGTGGCGGAAACAATTTTGGACGAATCTACCAAAGTATATTTCACGAAACAGCTGTTTGCCCGCCATCCCCCATTTTGGAAATGATAAGTAAAAGGCTTCAAAGCGTGCGCCTTCTCCCGAGGTGAGCCTTCAACGCTCGCGCCTTCTACCAAGCCGAGCCTTCAAGGCTCGCGCCTTCTATCGAGCCCTGGCCAAGCTCTGAGAGCTCGAGCTTTTTGTAGCCGCGCCTTCTAGCCTTAAAGGCGCGGTCTTTTACAAAACTTCTTCAGGGCCTCAAATCATCTGCAAACCCGGTTTTTTTTTTTTTTTTTTGCAATTTTCTGTAGAAAGAATATTGCATTTTAGTGCTTAAAAAAGTGTTACATTTGTTCCTTTGAAAGAGTTGTTGCTGCACAGTTCCTCAGGTTCCGTTTCATTAATTGCTTTTAGGTTAAAATAAGTGCGTCTGTAAAGCAATGAATGTAAATTGAGAAACGAATTCATATTATTTGGTGTTTTCATTTTGTTTCTTATTTTAAGGCATGTCAACCATTAAATATGTCCAATAGGAGAAATAGATGATGAACCCACTACGGGCTAAAGCATCCCGGTCCCGTACCGCCCGTTCTCAACAAAGGTTGGAGAGATATTTAGTGTTTTTAATAAAACTTTACTAAAGACCGAGCAGAAGTCGTGTAGGCAGGGTGAGTAATTTCATACAGCAGTTCGCACCTTTTCTTCGAGTCTTTGGAGTGGGTGTTTAAATTTTTCAAAAGTAAAATCAGTTTATCATAGTAAGATTTCTACAAATTACAAGAAGCTTGAAACCTCAATACTAGCTGTTTTTATTCCAAGTTTTCCAAACCAATGAATAAAAATGTAATGGAAACAGGATACGCTGACCCAGTTCCTGCGAGTCGGACTTTTCAGAATTCTTACCGTTCGCATTGTCGTACATTGGAGAACATGCTTATACTTCCAAGCAATCTAAATTAGAATCTTGCTCAATGAGAATTGACAACATTAATCCAAAACTAAACCTAATAAATCTCTATTTCTTCATCAGACTTGAACTTTATCTGATAGATTTCTCGCATACTTAGATAGTTCAACACACAGCTGTAGTTTTTCAGACCACCAGTACTGGTCGAATTCTTTAAATATCTTATTTTCTTAAAATCAACATTCATCAACGTTCATTTACGTATGTGAAAGTCAGTCATTACTATATTCAGGTGATTGAAGAAACTATAATAAAAATATTTTTAATGTACAGCTATCTATTCAATTACATTTAACAATAATATTTAGTCCTGATTATAATATTACATTATTTATCAGAAGTATCAGCCATCATACTCCTTTCCTTAATTTTGTTTTTGTTGTTTTTTTTTTGTTTTTTTTTTTACTGCAACACATTGCATGCTTTCCAATACATCTTAATTTTTCAACAATCATTTGATTCGATTTTTAACCAAGGAGGTAAAATTTATTTTTATTATATCGTAGGGTCTTTTTTTTGTAGAATAATACGGTATTAAGCACATTTGTTTTTAATTACTACCAGAATAAAAAAATTAACAGATTTTGAACCATGCAAATCGTAAACTAATTTATTTATTATTACCAGTATTAATAGAATAAATAATTCAGTATTATTGCTATAATCTTTTATTATGGCTAGAATTTTTTTTCTTTAAATAATTCCTTCAAACAATCATCGTGAAATGGCTTTAAACGTTTCTAGGAGAACAGATTTTGGATTTAAAGCATCAACTAAATATTAAGACTTCCGTTATTATTTACTTTTATTGCCGAAAGTATCGTTCATATGGGACAAATGTCAAATCAATTTAATAAATTAGCTTTGAGAACCTCATAAAAAGAAAATAGTACAATATGAAGGGAGAATAAATGAATGCCAATTTTATTTCAGGTTTCTTTAAAATAGAATTTGATACATATAAACCATTTAAAAAAGTCCGTCACGCAGGAGCTGCATAACTAAGCACTTTCCTCAGAATTTGGGTAGTGTAGATTGCTTTCCAGAACAATTTGCTTAAAATATCCTACATAAATAAAATAAAAACATGAATAGTTCTCTTTTAAATTTGTAATGAGTAACTGATCAATTAATAATTTGCTTCCAGAGTTATGTTTACACATGGTACCTATTACACTACGTAATAAATACAAAAAACCTCATATTATCGTATTTTGATCTAACGCAGGAACAGGATACAGTCACTCTAGTGGTAGAAAGCGCTCCTTGCGGCGGCTTTGTGAACCTACGTCTGACGGGCTTTTCTATTGAAATATATTACAAATTAAACCCCCGCTTTCCGATTGACCGATTCAGCTCATTTTTACAACACTTCTTTCTCATGAGTTACCCACGACGTATACCGCGTTTCGTTACAATACAGCAGAAATTACGACCGGTATGAGTATATTAAGAATTTGGGTCAAGAGTAAACCCCCCCCCCTTCTAATGAACCGATTTAGTTTATTTTTACAACATATATTTACCTGTAGATTACCACTACGAATACCGAGTTTCGTCGAAATATACCAAAAATCACGGCTGGTAGTGGCGAATTGGTATTGTGGGTCCGGAGTAAACCCCCCCTCCTCCTAATGAACCGATTTAGTTTATTTTTACAACAGTTATTTACCTGTGGATTACCACTACGAATACCGAGTTTCATCGAAATATACCAAAAATCACGGCTGGTAGTGGCGAATTGGTATTGTGGGTCCGGAGTAAACCCCCCCTTCTAATGAACCGATTTAGTTCATTTTTATATCTCACTTTTCTCTCTATATTACCACTACGAATACCAAGTTTCGTTGAAATATAACAAATATTACGGCTGACATAGTCAAATTAGTGTTTTGGGTTCGGGGTAAACCCCCCCCCCCCTCCGGTGGACCGACTTTGGTGGTTAACGAACTCGTTCAATCGTTTGCTAATTGAATGCTATATACCAAGTTTCGTGACGAAAAAACAAAAACTCTGGCCGCTATCGTGTTAACAGACACATATATAGGTATATATATATATATATGCATATATATATATATATATATATATATATATATATATATATATATATATATATATATATAGATATATATAAATTTTAACGGGGGTCATTTTCGGTGTCTACTAGGTAGGATCGATAAAGATTTGAAGAAATTTTTCAAAAATTCCGTCATGAGTCCAACCTCAATAGCTACTTTCCTTCGGAGGAAAGTGCTAAAAGGGAAACCCATTTATCTCTCACACAAAGTATTTGTTTATAGAACAAATCATCGTA
The DNA here is from genome assembly GCA_946811695.1 of Gonocerus acuteangulatus. Classification (NCBI taxonomy): domain Eukaryota; kingdom Metazoa; phylum Arthropoda; class Insecta; order Hemiptera; family Coreidae; genus Gonocerus; species Gonocerus acuteangulatus. The sequence goes on from OX328125.1 coordinate 75,180,986, forward strand.
TGGTCAGACGACCAGCACTTCATTTATTTCAGATAACCATAAAAAAAATCATTCCCATGACAGGCTGCAAGGGCAAAGAGGAGTTGATCAACAAATATTTGATTCTTCACCGACCCGCACATCAAGGATATAGCAAGGTTAGTAATGTGCGCAGGTCAACTAACGCTACTCTTTATAAAGCCTACGTGGGCCTTGTGAAGGTCGCAATGCCGGTCACCAGACGACGACACTAGCAGATAAAGTGATTAGCGGTGATTTTTAAATGACGTCCACCCATCCAGGTCTATCAGGTGTGTCATGGTCAGCACTGTTCTACTTGAGCTACACTCGCCCCTCAATCACAGCGAAGTTTCGGCAACTACGCCATAAGCCCGGGACTATCTATAGGTTGCCGCCTTTACTGAACATCCAAGATGCAGAAGAAAATTTTTTCAACGGGCCCTGAAATGAGAAAACGCTCGCTGCAGGCGGAACTCGAACACTATCTCCCGCATGAGAACCCAAAGCGCGAAACTCATCCCCTAACAATAAGTAGTATAATTATTTCTAGAATATTGTGTAACAAAAACAATTTCTTTATAATTCCTGGACAATAGTAATTCAATTTCATAACGATCTTTAATTTTATTTTGGAATAGAGTTCCCCAGATATTGAGACTATAAGCAGAATGGCTACCAAAGAATTTCAGAAGTTTAACAGTCGAGTACGGTGGTTGTCAGAGTCGGATGAAATAGTTTTCGTCCCCACGTAATAATGCAGCAAACTAAGAGTTCAGTCAAGAGTCTATAGCTCAAACTGTACGATAACTCCTAGTTGGCAGTCAATGTGTTTAAGGTGGCATCCTTAAGTCAATCATTTATTCTTGACAATTATAAGGTTAAAGTACGAAAATCGTTCCTTAAAATTGCTGCTATTACGAATGTGAAAGTGGTTACTTTAGATTCACCTTGACTGCTGCATTCTTGACTTAGGAATCGAGAGCAAGCCCATTAGCAGTTCGTCACGTAAAGTCTGGACGCCCAAGGAGATATGATACTAGACTCAGAGATGGAACGCATTACATCAATAATAACCTTCGAAATCGGGTGGAACATGTCTGGCACGTTGTGCCCGACGGTACGTACATTATACGGACTATTTTAGAAGGATGTTAGGGATAACGGTCCTAGGTAACAGGTAGTTATACCGTTCCGTAGAGATTGCCGTCACCACATGAGACAATGGTTCCATTAGAGTAAGACACGTGACATGATCCACGGACCGCTAGGAAAGGAAATGGACCCTGAGGATGCCTTTGTGCCTTGGGCTAGGGGTTCTATCACCGGTCACCGATCGGAAATCATCCTATTGTTAGATCTCCAGACGCTTTAGGGGAAAGGAGTACAGGATATTAACCCAATAAGAATATAGCCGACATTTGTACACACTCGTTTAATAATTCTATCTTAATTGGCTGAAAAGGAGCAGAATAATTCTGTACCTTCGAACAAAAAGGGTCAATGTTCCAACCTCTGAAATTTGAGTGACCTCCACGAGTGACATTAGGGTGGAACCCAATGATTGCTAAGAGGGCCAATGTTAAAAAAAAAAAAATATTCTTCTTCTCAATAACTAACAATGGGAAGATATTGGCCATTTTCGGGCAATGATAGCCACGTAGTTTTTTGCCCTAAAACACAAATATACAAACAACAACATTGACCATTTTAACAATTAATGATTTTTCCACCCAGATGTCACTCGTACAGTTCACTCAAATTTCACAGATTTGGACATTGGCCTTTATTGTTCCAAGGTACAGGTATTGTTCCTATAACATTTGCTAATACCAAACCATCTAAGATACACCATAATCAATTGAAACCAAATCAAATTGGCCAAGATAATAACTTTTCACGCGATTTTTTAAACACGCTTTAGCAGTAAAAATAGTTAAATCGAGAAGTGAATAGGTTAAAAACCAAAAACAAGGCTTGTGGCTAATATTTCCTTTACCTGTTCCTACAGTCCAACAAGCGGATACCGCACTGGGAATCGAAGCATAAGTTCAATATGAATCATTTTCAAGCATTCCCACATTAAGGTTCGACAAATTGCAGATCATTGAGATAAAAAATCGCCTAATAACCAAGTAATGTGGGGGTTCAACGGATGTATAGCTGAGTTTATGACTCCATGAATTAACTTGCGAACAGGCTTTAATTTTCTCCTGGGAAAAAGTATATTCCTATATCTGTACTTAATTTTTTGTTTTCTTTTATCCTATTTTACTCTTCCCTGTAGGGAGTAAACACCTTTGACGAGTTCGACGCGATGGTGCGATCTGGAAGAGCTGTCATGGAAGACAGGAGAAATGTCAACTTTTCACTACCCATAATTCACGATAAAATCGTTCGTTCAGATTTGTGAAGAAATAGATTTTTGATTTTCAGTGCTCAACATTTATTTATTTGCATTTATGCAAACTAGGATACTACAATTTCTTTACATCTGGAAAAATGAAAGTATTAAAACAGGAAGCATATTTGCATTTTAAATTGAATATATAAAGTAGTAGATTTACGTTAACTTAAAAATTTAAATAAAGATACTACTGCTTAAAAAGGGGTACTATCTTTATAGGAGGGTATGCATTCATATTTGAAGTAAAAGATAAAGCTTAAGCATACACATTTACTTCTTTTTGAAATGAACAAGCACAAAAAAAGAGATATATAACAGAAACGTAGAGTATAACGTTGTGCTTGGAATATTTAATCATTAATCTTTGCTCAAATTTAGTGAATTAATCAAAATAGGGGGAAGGTAAATAATACCTCAATATAATAAAGGGTCGTAATTTTTAAAAAGGTTATATGACTATATTTCATCTGGGAATTAAAATTAATTTTTAATCACACGACAAATCAATTGTCGACCAGCTGACTACTTTCCACCATATTGGATTCTTTCAGTCATTGACCAGTAGACCTTTATTTAAAACATTTTCCCCATAAGAGGTAAAAATAGGTGCGAAAATGTAATTAAGTTAAATAAATATTCTGAAATTGAAATAGTTATGCATACAAGCTTTGAGATTTCCTTTAGATTTTAATAGTAAAACCAAATCCTTTAATTACACATATAGTTCAGTAATCTCTGAGGAATTCCGTAATTGGGCACACTCCCAAAGTGAGAGATGTTAATCCTTAAATAATGAAGACTAATCCATTAATATTGATTCCAAAGAAGTGCAAGCAAAGGTAGGCGGGAACTGGAGCACCTACCTCTGTGCGTAGGCCTGGCCATAGCGAGCAGATCAGAAGTCATTCATCATAGGTTCATTCATGTTGCTAGAATGTTTACAACTGGATTGTAAGATTCACAGCAATACACAATAACGATCAATGAGTACTTCCATTTAGCTTCATATTCCTTTTGTTAATTCCCAAGATAGATTGAAAACACATGATGTAAATAGCAGTGTTGAATGCTCTTATTTTGGATATTTTATTTAAATATTAAAATCCATCTAAACATACGATTTTCGGGACGGGATACCTACAGGTTTCATTCTTTTTTTTTCGGATGAAAAATCACTATCCTTCGTTGGAATCCAACCCATGATCTTAGGCAGGGAGTGCTTACGCCTTACCTTTCACAGCCACCGGGTCTCCCTGTGAAAATTGAAATAAATGAAATGAAAACCCGGTGCCCCTGAGTGCTAAGTTGTGGGCACTCCCAGCCTAAGATTATAGTTTCATTCGTTATCCTATTTTAGAAAACTTGTAAAAGTGTACCTGCAAGCATATTAGCACTACGAAATTTTACACAAAAATTTCGCCCCATAAACCATTTTTTGAATGTTAACGAACTTGACCTTGCAAATTAGTCGAATGATTTTTGTTATTTATTTTGTATTTCGTATCCTGGGCAATAAACGCACTAAGCGAAGTCTTCTAAGAGATCAGGAATTGGTATTAAGAGTACATTTTTATTATAAGTCCCGGATTTAATTTATTAAAAGCATAAAAATTATTATACAGGAGGTTTAACTTCTAGTCATAAAGAAAATTCACTTATTCGTGGAATAAAAATGTAGTTTCATTAACTTATCGTCTAGATCTTCGGTTCTAGATATCGTCTCGATATGAGATCGTATAATCTTGTATTTCGGGGATATGTTAAGATACTGTCCATGTACTGGCTACCTTCAGTCAGTTCACACATGTTGTTAGGGATGATTTTTGTATCAAATTCATCAGTATCGGACCATTTTTGGGACAACTATAGAGTAAATAGACAAATACATATATATATATATATATATATATATATATATATATATATATACATATATATATACATATATATATATATATATATATATATATATATATATATATATACATATATATACATATATATATACACATATATACACACACACACACACACACACACATATATATATATATATATATATATATACATACATATGTATATACATATATATATATATATATATATATATATACACACATATATATACATATATATATATATATATATATATATATATACATACATATGTATATATATATATTCGTGACCTGTGAGATGTGAAACGTGGACATTTCTCGTTGACACTTACATATGGAATGGAGGAAACACGCAAAAACTTTCATTAAAATTGTTGATCTGATCACTTTAAAAAACAATTCATATTTTCATTTTTCTGTAAAAAACAAATAACCTCAATGCGTACATTACATTTTTTCTAAAGCGTTTCAATGGATGTGATGAGACTAAATAAGTTTGACAATTGATGATTTTCAGAAAACCTGAACTGTTTCCCATACCTGTCCGTGTGTTTTAACAATGAATTCGGATTTATTTTTACTTCGGCTAAGCCACAATGAGTTTACATAGACATGCTAAAGTCCTGCTAATTGTACTAATTATCTATGCAAATAACAAGGCCGGCAATAAGATAAAAGGACCAGTAAGGTAACCGTCGGTAGCAGAAGCGAACGACCAGATAAACAGGAGCAGGCTCGCTGATTTAAGAATGCTTTTATGTTAGAAGCCGCATTGCCAGGTTTATCTCTCTTTCGCCAATTGGTGCTATAAATAAAACTGCAGCAAGCTGCGCAAAGAGAGATATGACTGAGTGTATTACTGCACATTCAGGTCGCGAAGGTTGTCGACACGAGGAAATAAAACGAGATTCTGATACAGAAAGAATGACAAGGCCGTAACTAGGGGAAACAGAAGGATGGAATTATTGAAGTAAATAGGCTAGCTATTATCAACTCTTTGCTCTAGAGATATCAGTAGTCTTATCAGTCATAATTATACCACGGCTTAACTGATTTACAATTTTACATTGCAATCAACGCTTATGTAACCTACAACAAACACAGCGCCACAATGAATTATAACGAGGCCTGGCAGAATTTTAAAATATACTAGATGTTCCCCGGCGTGCCATGCTACACCACTGTGGATCTGTAAAAGGAACAAACATACAGACAGGCAGCTCATAGACAATTTTTACTTAGCCTATGACACTCCTCGTATCACGATCTACCTGTGTACCAAGTAATGTCAATATCGGCCAAACGGTGTGGATTTGTATAAGGAACAAACAGATAAACAGACAGACTTGTGATTTATATATATAAATATATATAGTTATATATGTGTCCGTTAACACGATACAGGCCAGAGTTTTTGTTTTTTCGCCACGAAACTTGGAATGTAGTATTCTCCCATCAAACGATTGAACGAATTCGTTAACCAACAAAATCTGTCCATCTGGAGGGCAGGTTTACTCCGGAGCCAAAATTGTTATTTACCAATACTAGCCATAATTTGTGTTATATCCCAAAGAAACTCGGTATTCGTTGAATTAAACAGAAGAGAAATATTTGTTATAAAAATAAACTAAATCGGTTGACTAGAAGGGGGGTTTACTCCGGACAGAAATTACTAATTTCCTTATACTGGCCGTAATTTCTGTTGTATTGTAACGAAACTCTTTATACTTCCTGGCTATCTAATAAGAAAGAAGTTTTGTGAAAATTAACTAAATCGGTCTATTGAAAGGGGGGGGGGTGTTACTTTGTACTATGTTTGAAATGAATTCTTCCGCCAAACGTAGATTCGCGAAACTCATCCAGATCAATAGATGAAAATGTGAAGCTTTGTGTATTTAGTACGTAGTAGTACCCCGCATACACAAAACTCTGGAAGGAAATTAATTAAAAAATTAAGAATTGAAACAGCTGCTCATAAGAAATGCAAAAGAGTAGAACAATTTATGTTTTTATTTTATTTATCTATATAGGTTATTTTTAGCAAATTATTCAGGAATGCACTCGACACTACCCAATTCTGAGGAAAGTGCTTAGTTATGCAGCTCCTGCGTGACGAAATTTTTTTAGTATGAACTGGCATACGAACGCACACATACATATGACTTATGGCTTACAACATTTCTGATCTATACTTCCGGATATCGTCATTTCCGGATAGCGGGTTTCCTTCCTTCAGCAATAAAAAAAGAAGGCAACAAAATGTATGATATACTAGCTGTTACCCGCCGTGCCATGCTACACCTATTTTCTGCCTATGACAATCCCCGTATCAAGATCTACCTGTAAACCCCAGTTATGTCAAAATCGGTCAAACGTTGTGAATTTGTTTATATCTGTCTAGATGTAGTTCGTGAGACAGCCAACAGAGGCGAGCACGACAGCAGTTCAGAAAGAAGCCGACAGAGGCCAGCACCAGAGCCTGCGAGTTGATAGCTGTTATCAAAGGCCAGCGCTCATTAGTTAGACAGAGACTGTTGATATAAAATGGAAACAAACTGCATTACATGATTATATAATAATGTAAAGTCATCAATGAGTTATTCTAATTATCAAGAACATCAACAAATAAATTTGAGACATTATTCAAAATGGTCGTCAGAATCTGAATGGTTCAGTGTAGCCAATTTTCTTGAACAAAACTTTTGACCAAATTTTGAAATTTTCTATTTTGACCTAGCCTAGGAGATTTCCCGTATCAAGACCTACCAGTGTGCCAAGTTTGGTCAAAATCGGTCAAACGGTGTGGATTTGTATAAGGAACAAACAGATAAATGGACAAACAGACAGACACGTGATTTTTATATATATAGATATGACGAAGGAAAAGTAAATAACAAATATATTTAGTAAAGCCGAATAAAATACGTCTATCCGGTGTATTAATGTTGAAATAGCAGATCTTTGATCCAAGCAGATACCGTACCACTGTGTATTTATTGGGTACGATATTGGACGAAGGAGCCACGGTCAAGAGGGCTGCTGTAAAAGAAAAGGAGTTATTTCTGTTTATACTTCTTCAATAAATTACTTGAAGAGATTCTGTATCCATTTATAAATGGATATGAATTTTTGAAGAAACGAACTGACTATAAAAATGATTAATACAAGTAAATATTGGTTCAATTGACACTTCCCAGTAGTCCAGTGGGTAACGCCTTGGATTTTCTAGCGGGTTCGAGGTCCGCCTGCAACCGGTTGAGATTTTTCATTTCAGGGCCCGTTGAAAAATTTCCATGCCCCGCCATGAGTGGCAACCTATTGGTAGCCCAACGGAAATGGCTTAGTTGTCGAAGGGCCTTACAAAAAAAAACAAGAAAACACATTGGTTACTAATTAAAGAGTAATTGATCGTGTGATTAAAAAAATAAATATACCTCATGAACAAAAAATATTCTTAAGTTTTATTTTTATGTAGAATTGAAACAGCAGTCCTGGGTAAAAATTCCGACCTCTCTGGAGAGAATTTCAGTTTTGTCGTTGAATTATTCTACAAATGTTTCATTCTGAAATAAATTATAGAATGTTTTATTTCAATTGTTTTGTTTGACATGGTCATAAATAAAATTTATTTATTTTTTTAAATTTATTTGTGAGCACCCCGCATCAAAAGCGAATCACTCATATACAAATATAAAATGGAAATACATATCCAACCAATTACATAATAATCATAAATCCATAGTAATTACCATCTTACATAATAATTATAAATCCATAATAATTAGCATGTCACATAATAATTATAAATCCAATTACATTATAGTACGTATCTATCTAATTATACAATTTGGTTTGTGAATAAAAAACAGCTAAAAGTAAAAATAACTTTGTAATAGATTTTTTAGAACAAAAAAATAAAAAAAAGGTAACGGAGAAAATAGTTTCTATGTACAATATGACTATACATAAGCGCAACAGTTTCTATGTACAATTTAGGTGATATGCATGATATGACTATACACAGGAACAATAGCTCCCATGTACAATCACAGTTACTCAAGGAGGATCCTATGTATTATAACGCCTTGATTAATAAACACGTCATGAGTGATTTTCATTTATTACTAGCTGTTACCCAGTGTGCCATGCTACACCTACTTTCTGTCTATGACTCTCGCCGTATCACGATCCACTTGACACCTAGTTGTCTATACCCAGTTACGAAAATTGACCAAACGATGTGAATTTGTTTTAGTTCATAATGATACCGGCAGAGGCCAGCACAACAGCACGTCATCTAACAGCGGACAGGGGCCAGTAGCAGAGCCTGCGAGCAGATAGCTCTTTTCAAAGAATAGCCAGCGCTCCTTAGTTAGACAGTGAATGTTGAAATAAAATTGAAATAAACTGCATTACATGATTATATAATGATGTAAAGTCATCATTCTAATTATCAGGAACAACAACAAATAAATTTGAGACATTATTCAAAATAGCTCTCGATTCAAAATGGCCGTCACAATCTGAATGGTTCAGTGTAACCAATTTTTCTTGAACACAACTTTTGACCTTTTGACCAAATTTTGAAATTTGACTATTTTGACCTAGCCTAGGAGATTTCTCGTATCAAGACCTACCTGTGTGCCAAGTTTGGTCAATATCGGTCAAACGGTGTAGATTTGTATAAGGAGCAAACTAACAAATAAATAAATAAACAGACAGACACGTGATTTTTATATATATAGATTAAAACTTTTCAAGGACGATGTTAAAAACACAGTTTGGGTCGTCTAGACAATCAAAGAAAGTTTGAAATTTATATGGTGTTGTAATATAATTAAGAAAATGAAGTGGTATTTGTACACACACGTTATTTAGGAAGTTTTGTCTGGCGTTTGTTAAATTTTATTATTTATTTATTTAAATTTTAACGTCCATTTATTATTAACTAGGGATTTTAGGACGGGTTATCTATAGGTTACTACCCTTTTCTAGCCAGGATAGGGCTGATGCCTTTTCTTTTTTCTAAAGAAAAGCCACCACCCCTAGTGGGAATCGAACCCACGACCCACGACCTTTAAGTTAAATTTTTTTTTTTTTTTTTTTTTTTTTTTTTTTTTTTTTTTTTTTTTTTTTTTTTTTTTTTTTTACGGCGCGTCTACATCTTGGCCACTAGCGCCATTGATATGGTGACTGCTATCACGGAATAATTAAAAAATAACTCCACAATACAAAATACAAAGAGGCTTTAGATGACTCATCTGGAACACATACTCCATTCTGTTGGTCTGTTCTATTAGAGTCGTGAATGGCTTAACGATGTCTGTGCCCTTGAATCGATCCCACATGCAATCGATTACCTATACAAATGACTCTGGTTTGTAAAGATGACGAGTGAAGAACGGTCTGTGTTTCTTGTCGATTCTCCAGCTGTCATCGCCGGTTGATGAATCTATCTTTAGAAGAACGAGGAACGCCTTCAATACGCTGCCTAGTCGTCTTACAATCGACATGTCGAAATAAAAAGCTTTAGATGGCGCACTGCGATATTTCAGATCAATAATTTTAATGATTTATACATTTCGAGTATTGGAATTTCTTTATTGGTTCTGTTCATGAACTTCTGTTGGAATGTTTTCATCAACGACCTTCCAAACACTTGGAGTTTGTCCAATTCTATTTTTTCGACATCCTATAGGAACAAAATAAATTTCGATCTTGTCCTTCGTCTCTTATATGAGAGTCAGGGTCGTCTGGAACAAAAATATATTACCTCTAAAACCTCGAATAAGTAGAAAATTAGGGTTATGTTAGACCAATCCAATAATATGTAGATTTTTTAATATATTAGTAGCTAGAATGAAGAATTATGAACTCCTAAAAGAAAAAACACTGATAAAAAATTATTATTTACAATTTTCAAATATTTAAGTGTTATTCATACTTGCAGCCAACTGAACACGCTATAATGTAGTTGAAGTCTACTTTTATAACTTTATTTATTCAATCAATTAACTACTGTTAATCTAAAAAAAAAAAAAAAAAAAAAAAAAAAAAAAAAAAAAACTCAGAGAGGTATGCTCCTTATGGGGTTTTTGGGGTTGCTGATTACGATGAGAGGTTTGGTTAACCTTCATCACATCCGGTTCAAGGTCATTTGAAGGTAAAATAGAGAGTCCAGTAGGAAAAATCTGGAAAACAGCATGCATATGATTTTAAGTCCTTGAATCCGAATCTGTACTTTGTTCGACCTTTAAATCTTTTCCAAGAGGTCATTTGAAGGCCCTTGGGAAAGATTCGTCCAAAAACTCCAAAAAAATCTAAAAAAAAAGTCATTCAAACATTCGTTTTCTAGGAGTGCGAATCAAACAAACTATGGGTTCAGACTCCCGAACCGAAAAAAACATACGCATGAAATGTTTCGAATTTTTTATACGTTTGTTTTCTTTAATTTACCTTAAAATGAACTCTAGGAAAAGGCGTAAAGGTCAAACAAACTACGGATCCAGACTCATTGGCCTCAAAAACGCACTTGACCCCCCATAGTTTTTTCTCTATTTGACCTTGAAATGACCTTGAATCTGATGTGATGAAGGTTAACCAACCCGCTCCTCGTAATCATTGACCCCAAAAACCACATAAGGACTATACCGCTCCGAGTAGTTTCTTTTAGATAAAATGTTGACCTGTGTTGTTTTTTCCAATTAAGACTCAATCCCTTCATTAGCGATTATTTTCTCGATATTAATCAAAACAGATGTTAATGATTCTAGTATTATAAAAATATAATAGTAGCATTTCTTTCCTGTGTTGTCGGTCAAGGGGTCCTCACGATCAGAACAAAAATACAAAAGATTAGGTAAACTTCTTAATACACTTTTTGATAGGCAAACCTCGTGCAAAACAGAATCATAGCGCTTAAAATTTTGGTTTAATAGTCTTCCATGTATACTATTTGTACTCCAAACCTGTCTCATATAGTATAGAACAAAATTATTATTTGAGTTTAAAACATTATTACACGTTTGGCTGGCTATCATGTAAACTAAGAGAAATGTTGGTTACCTTTGGAGCACGGGAAAGATTCCTAAAATAATGTTATCGATTTTTAGCTCTGATATGATTTTACCGATGATGCGATATTTCCCCCTGCAGTGTATCCTAATTTAAAAATGAAACGTTTTCAATAAAGTTGTTGACCTCTGAATGAGCTTAGGAAAGGAGAGGACTATCATATTCTTCAGCGTCTAATATTACCCCTATTACCAAGGTTAATAGCCTGTTATTTAAGACGTTTAAATAATTTAATAGTTTCAGAGATATTTTAAAGCTTGCATTTAAATTAGATAGAAGCTGAGAAAACCAAAATCTCAGGCTCTCATGAGAGCCTGGTCCTCTTGCAAGAGGAAAGATTTCATAATCTCCTTCCATGAAACATGTGCAAATACTACCAATTAATACGGACTTTAATTTCATCATTACACTTTTTTCCAGAAATTTTATTTAGATTTTTTAGACCAATTTATATTAAAATCGTTATCGAGCCAATAGAAGGGAGGAGGTTGTATTGGCTCGACTTAGGATTGGCCATTCAAGACTTACTCACAAATACTTAATGACAAGACAAGAGAGACCATCGTGTGATATTTGTAATTCAGACTTAACAATAAAACATATTCTAACAGACTGCATTAGACGACATGACTTAACCATACCTCACAACATGTGTGAACTTCTCGCTGAAGGCAGCCAGTACATACACAGTATCTTAACATATCTACAAAATACAGGATTATATGCTCTCATATGAAGGTCTCAAAGACAGAATAATGTAACTACATTCTTATCCCATGAATAAGTTCATACTCAGAATAATTTACAGTTAAAATTTCTCTTACTAATTTGAATTCTTATAGTAACAACTTTATTTGAAATAAATGAATTCTGTATTAAAATATGAATATTTACAATAACATCCTGATTTCTTAGAAGACTTCCTTCGGTGTGCTTATCGCCCATAATACGATGCACTTAAAATAAATAAATATTAAAAAATGACTTTTTATATCCGTCAAATCCCTAATATATAATACCGTCGATACAAATGCAAAGAATCGAATGTGAAAATCACCATTTTCCAGAGTGAAAATACTTTTATTTATTACTTTGCTTTTGGAGAGTCAAATAGTCGGCAGATTCGACCTTTTGACAGTGGTTACATTCCCTTTTCACTGAGTGATTCGGGAGTTTGTTGTCCCTCAGTCCAACAGCAATCAGTAAAGATTGGAATAAAAAATGCTTTTTTTCTCATTCGATACTTTGCATTTGCATCGACCATATGATAATAACAATTACATATAATAATACATGCATCTTTATTGTATGTTTTTAATGGGTTTTATTAGGGCAAAAAACTCCAAGATTATCATTTCCTGTTATTTAGCGTTTTTTTTTTTTTTTTTCTTTAATTATGGAAACTCTTCGCAGCTTTGGCGATAAGAGGTTTGCATATGATAAGATTTTACATAGACAGATAATTTTAAGCGCCATAACGTAGATAGACCGTAAATATATTTTTGCACAGAATTTTACATACATAGACGTTAGAGCTTTAAATCTGATGTAGTTGTACTTAGGATTATAATTCATATTTACAATTATAACTATAGCTTTTTACAATACAATTATAATTAAAGGGTTTTTTATGATTTCGGTTTGCTCTTGAAATGATATTTTATTTCATCAAATTTTTGAGATTTTATTTTTATTAATTTGTTTTATTTGTATTTATTTATTTTTCACTTCTTTTTCCACAGTCCTAAATGTCATCGTATATTTTTCCTCTTTCAGGAAGAGTGAATATTTTTTCCATCTTCAACTATTCGTCTTCGTATTAGGCGGTATATTATCATTATCTTTTTTAATTACCAATAAAAAGTGACTTTTGATTTAGCGAATGAAAAAATCTTACGAATACATAGGTACATACAGAATCCATCTAATATATATGCAAATGGCTCTAGCAATCTTAGCTAGATTGCTAGAGTCATTTGCAGAGGTTTAGAAAGATGTACTAGAGGTTTAGAAAGATATATATGAAAGTTTAGAAGGATATACTCTATTAGCGCTCGATACATCTTCATAACTTCCTTAAGAAGATGCGGTATCTACATTCAATAAATTGCCCAAACACTGAAACGCTTGACTGAAAAGGCAACCAAGCATGAAGAGAACTATTATTTCTTAAGCAGATCTATTCATAGATGCAGGCCAACGAATTCTAACAATAAACCATCTCTTTATTATTTCTTGACAGAGTTAAGACCTAAGAACAATAATCGCATTGAAGAATTGGATTATAGCTGCTTCTATTTATAACAAGCAAGCTCTTGTTAGAAGGAGGTATAAACAATGTTTTACAGTATTCCTGAATAATTTATTGAAATCCAAGATGGAGTAGAGGCAATATGAACTTATACATGCAACTTTAACTCAAATACAGAACTTATGCTTTCCTCTGTTGGTTAGTTTTCTTTTAGAGGACTTGATCAGTTTTCTGATTTTGTGAACTAATCTTGGTACAAACTATATTTTTTCTACCGTTTGATAAAACTAATCCTTGTGAAAAAATGTCATGATGCTCCATTATCCATTGGAAACCCGAACAAAAAAACTAGGTTCGTTGGGGTTCGTTCATAACGTTTGGAACATAATAACGGTCAGATAGACGTTGGAGAAGACATAAGCATGATTTTAACATTATTTTTATAATGTGTTAGAGAGGTGTTCTAAATTGAAAAGATTTAATAATCAAATACTCAGGGTTTTTTACGCATTGTTTATTATCTTAACATGTTTCGAGCTAGCAAATTAAAAAAAAATATATATGTTTTTTATTTCCTGATGCTCATATTACCAGATAGTCCAAACATTTGCTGAATAATGTCATAAAATGGATCTCCCCGTGTTTTAATGGCTAACGCCTTAGATCCTCTTGTGGTATATGGGGAGGAGACCCAGAGCGACCCAAGGCCCACCCAGACCTTCATTAATTTATTAATGTGTACTTGCGAAGGGGAAAATCAGGCGGGCGGAGCATACTGACCACACTTTCTCCCTAGTGTGCCGTATGGTCATGAATCAGACCCCTCTAAACTATCTGCCCCCCCCCCGGTGCCCTTTTACGGGACTAAAGAAAAAAGAAGAAAAGAATATTTTAAGAAACCTATTTACAGAAATAGGCCTTGCTTAAGCATTGTACAGTAGAACTGAAATAATCACCATGCGCTCTTTCGAGATAAAGCCGTTTAAATCAAATATAGTATTCTGTAACTCGGATTGAAAATTCGATTGTAATTTTAAATGTCTTTAGGGCCTTGTCTTATCTTCATATAAGAAAATGTCCTTAAAAATTTCATTATATTACAGTCAGAATATCAAACATAACACTTTACTAGAAAGAAATATCTGGTCGTTTAACAAGGCTGTAGGCTTGAACACAGCCATTGAGGGGTGACAGTTGAACGTTTATCATTCACATTTGTGAATTTCACAAATGTTATCCATCCCATAACGTGAGCCTTTTTTTAGGCGAGCATATGCATATACATAGTTTTTTTTTTTTTTTTTTTTTTTTTTTTTTTTTTTTTTTTTTTTTTACGGCGCATCTACATCTAGGTCATTAGCGCCGGCATATACATAGTTATTTCTATTTCAGGAAATTAACTCTCTAGAATGCTCCACACTCAATTGCAGAAATGCATCACATCTGTGAGGATTAGCTCTTAAACCCATTTATCCTGTTCTTTAGGTAAAATCATGAAGAGGGGCAGTTGGTATGACTTTCAGCTTTCGTGAAAGCTGATTATTCTGTGTAAAGAAGAAAACCAAACATTAAAATTATAGGGTTGCTTTAGAATCTTGTAATAAGCCTTGTACAAGGGATCATGAACCCTTGTAAGTAACACGAGGTAAAAATACAGGAACAAACCTTTCACGCTTAATGTTGGATGTAATGAAGATATCAAGCATGCCATGCTTGGGGGCAACAAAAAGCTCCCGACCGAGATCTCTTATCTATCTTATGAAAGTCAAATTCATGTTTTATTTTTCTCCTATCGGTCTTTTTTCTCTATCCTCGTACTGTTTCTTGCCGCTCAGTCCTTGTTTTGGTATCGGAACCCATCTCTATGAAAGTCAAATTCCAAAGGACGATAAGCTCTGAATTCCCCTTCGAATAGGTTATCCTGTAGAAACGGCTAGATCATGGCTAACATTACCTTTAGATCGGGCTATCCGGGAGGGAATCGGAGATAAGCAGATCGCATGGGCCATTTCTCGCCTAAAACATAGGTGATTTTACAACTGTATTAAAAAAAGACAATATCGGCGGATGTTAAGAGGCCCTAGCGGACTAGCGAGGTGTGGTACCTCAGAGGAATGTTAATAGCACTATTGTAGATCTAGATAGGTACGTTTGGTCGCGTGCCGGTACACTCACTCATTCTCTCTCTCTCTCTCTCTCTCTCTCTCTCTCTCTCTCTCTCTCTCTCTCTCTCTCCCTCTCTCTCTCTCTCTCTCTCTCTCTCTCTCTCTCTCTCTATCTATCTATCTCTCGATTATAGAAAATATATTATAAAAAATTAACATGGTATCCCATGTGATATAATATTCGTGAAAAAGTAGCAGCCAATGCCTAAACCCAATATTCTCTTGCCTACAGATCATACAACATTACTATCTAATTTTTTGACATGTACTTAATAATCAGCACCAAACTACAGACATTTTAAACCCTCAGTTTTTGGTAGTTAAAGAACCACTTCTTATCACAACACTGATTCAGTAGAAATTACACAAGATGCACGTCCATATTGTCCGACATTTCGTTAATACGAGTATTTAGACCCGGTGGCCGTGAGGGTTAAGGCGTGCGCACTCATCACTCCGTGCCAAAGGTCGTGGGTTCGATTCCCACTAAGAGCGGTGGCTTTTCTTTCGAAAAAAGAGAACGCATCACCCCTATCCTGGCTAGAAAAGGGTGGTAACCTATAGATAATCCGTCCTAAAATTCGTAGTAAATAATAAATGGACGTTAAAATTTAAGTAAATAATGCGAGTATTTAAGAAAATATCTGCACAGTGAAATTCTCTAAACTTATTTTCAGTTATGAGTGGATGAATGACATCTACGACAATTAGCACTTTAACCTATATATTATTTTGTTGTTAAAGAAGTGATATGCTTATTTAATTATAGTAAAAATAGGACTTGCTTTAGTACACAATACGCTTACTCTCACATAAGGTCACAGACACCACACCCCAGGATCACTTTCCATGGTTGTTGTTACACCGGGCAGTAGGTTTAAAATATAAACGAAATGGTGGAGCGACTACGATTATTATCTAACATGAACCTGGATTGAGGTATGCTCCAGAGGGAATTTCTTTCCAGGCCTTGGCGTCGGAAGCACTACGCGCGGTGCCCCAATGCCATACTAGCCCGTAAGATCAAGGATGTAAAAAGAAGCACAGGATCAATCACCGACTGCAGCTTGGAGGAGAGTAAACCTAAATATTTTTTTTTTTTTTTAATTGCATTGAAATCGGTCAAGATTTAGTTGTTTTGATGTTGAGTATCGTAAAAATAAAATAATAATAATAATAAGTTGTTATAATTTTTGTTCTATTAACATTTAATGAAAAAATGAAACAATTAATGACCCGCACAATGCTCAATTAACTCAAAGATGACATCATTCGACCTAACATTCTCTCTACTTCTAACCACAAACTCCTTTTAAAAGAGAAAATGTATAATGACATAGTATTAGGTGTGTTAAAGTTAATTGACAGAGGCACGATAGCTGTTAGATTGTATTGTAAGGAAATGAATGAAAAAGAACAAACACCAAAAAGCCATTATATAACTGTATATGTAGGTTAGGATGAGTTAGGAGGAGGTTACGTGAGAGGAACCAATCAGTTTGCCGACTCCTAGCTGAACGGATCTTCTTACCTGACCTAACACAATAAATCAAGGAACTCATTCTTAGGTGGGAATCTTAACAGTTCACAAAGATAGCCACTCTACTTTATTAGTTTCTCGGCGAGATCTGAAGCTTTTCAGTTAATCATGAACCAGACACCTAACACCTTCAAAGTGAAAAGTAATTGAATTGTTTTAAAAATAATAAATGGATGCGGAGCAAAATTATGAATGTCGTGCAGCGAATGTAGCACAACTGAAAATCGGAATTGCACTCCAGTTCGAACGATTGCTAGCCGGAGCTCAGGATTCCTGCTTCAGAAATCTGAACTTCAGAGAATTAATCGACACAATACGATGAGAACCTACCTTACGGATTTGTACAGGAAGAAAACTGGGAAAAGAGGTGTATGAGGAACTGCTTAACCAGGGATGCATCCACAAGAAGGGCCAGACATCGTGGAAATCGTCAATCTCCGAAATTATCTTGTATCCGAAGACAATCCACTGATTACCTTTGTAAATCAGTGGTTGCCTGTTTGTGGCAAGTGGACACATGGTTGCATAGGCAGATAGCTCCTCCTTGCCTGACGAAAGAAGGAACAAAGTCTGATGAAGCACATTGGGATTTGGACGAAATATCACTGCCAACAACAGGGCACCGCTGGAGAAAGAAGGCGAATGGAAACCAGAAGAAATGCTTGCAATAACCAAAAATATGTTAAAGGGCTGCAGCCCAAAATATTGATTTAATCGGTAAAAGTGTGTCATAAAAACCTCAAAACTAAATTAAATAAGTTCACTTAGTTCAGACGGAAATTTTTTGTTTTTTTTGGGGGGGGGGGGTTTAATTGGCTAACAATTCCAAGTTCTAGATTGTTACTATTCCAAACCCCCTAAATGCTCCCAGCTCCCCCGCCCGAAATTATTTCCTGTATACGCCCTTTGTGTGCTGAAGTCGAATAGACTGGTGTATTTGGCTAATGTTGGCGTTTAAACGTGAAAAAGAAGCCTAAGAGTGCAATGAAAGGAAGTTCTGTGGAGCAGATTGGTTTTCTTCATCCGGAGTGCGAGTTAATGGGACGGAGGCTTTATCGGGCGGAAAGGCAGCTACAGTGATCGCTCCCACGTGCCGGATGTTACGAAATTCACTGAGACAGGATGTGAGTGCACCAAAGTGCAGTTCGTCACCGCGGCATGATTCTCGCACCAAGTCTATATATAGCCCTTCCCGTCGGTCACAGGTCTGTGATCCCGCTTCCTATGCAAGAAGTCACTGTCTTGTGGTTATAGGGTGTGTGTATATTTGAGGCGCACCCTATCAGAAGGGTAAACTTGTCAGTTGAAGTTATTATTTCTACTTTACCGTTCGTCTCGTCTATTAACATGATAGGTGCAGCTTGTTGAGTTCGCCTTAGAACAATGAAAGAGATACACATAGAACAAATCGAGGGGTTCGGTTTTAGCGATAGCAGCGTGGACCAGAAGAGCGCACTTATGCATTTTTCTCATCGAAGTTCACCATTCTGGTAGGGAACACCTCATATGAGAGGCGTCGACTTTCAAATCAGGATACATATATCCAAATCGTATAACGTTTCTGGGGACACAAAAAGCATCTAAGCTAGTAAACCTTTTTCAGTAAATTAATATCACACGCTTACATTCTTACATGTTTGAGGAGATTTAATGAATTCCCCCCCCCCCAAAAAAAAAAAAAAAAAAAAAAAATATTTTGCTTTGTGAGAAAATAAAAGTTTTTAGAAAAATGTATTATTTTGATGAAAACATGGATTTAACCCATTTTGAAAGTCATCGCCTCATATATTCAA
Organism: Gonocerus acuteangulatus; assembly: GCA_946811695.1. Lineage (NCBI taxonomy): Eukaryota > Metazoa > Arthropoda > Insecta > Hemiptera > Coreidae > Gonocerus > Gonocerus acuteangulatus. The sequence continues at coordinate 75,200,111 of OX328125.1, forward strand.
CAACAATTACTAAGGTGGCAGGAAGCATGGGTGGGACATAACAAGAAAGAAGACTTTTTTTTTTCTTAACGATTTTCAATTTCTCGTTGCGTACAGTATTTCCCCCTAAAATATATGAACTGATAAAAATTTTAATACACCATTCAAGGAAAGAGTTTCATATTTCCTGGGAAAAGGCAATATTTTATACTTGAACGGTCACTGACGAATGTTCATTGCAGATGCATTGAAAGAAAAAAAAATGTAATGTATTGATTTCCGGAAGTCTAGAAATGGTTAAAAAACAAAACTATTTCTGAATAATACCTTTCAGATTTTATAGTACAATCCCACAGGTGGTTAACCAGTATGGAGATTCGGTCATAATAGTTAATAACATAACATTTTTTCAAATAAAAATAAGATTCTTTTTATTTCCAACATTTTGACTTAAATTGACTTCACCAGGGCTAAAACAAGTGCAAGAATTAATACATTTGATGGTCGCTACTTCACGGAATCAGGGTAGCGACTAGCTCCGACTACCCTTACACGAGTCAAACATAATTTTGGATTCTGAAAATTGGTTTCAGAAAGTAAAGATGTTATTTTCTACGAATTAACGAGTCACTAATCACACCTAGCCATGGTAATTGATAGCTGAAAAGGGAACAATGATGTGTCCGGACCTAGTTACTCACCACACTATCTCTTAAATGTCCCTTTCAATCAGGAATTAGTTGCCTGTTTATTATCTGGTCCTCTAGGTCCTCAAAGAAATTAAGGGAAATGAAATTACTAATCAAACATTTTTAGTTATTCATATGGGCGAAAAGGAATTTCAACTCTCAATAAATAAGTGTATTCTTCTATAAATAAGCGTATAGAAAATGTGTCGAAAGTAGCTGTCTACAAGATAAAATTTAGGAAATTTTAAGGAAGCATTGTGAAACGCCGGGGTTACAGTCCCGAATTAGAATTTGAGGATTCTTTCTGCCTAGAACATGCCATAAATAACAGTTGTATTTCTCAAATAAACTTTACTATGGCAGGTAAACACTTCACTAATTGCTTACATTCTTGAGCATTGTAAGTTCCCAAAACTAATCTTAGAATACCATTAGGTTACTAACATTTAAGAAGTAAATTATAGAGCATTTTTGTAGAAAATTAGTATAGACATATATTTTCACTTTTTAAATGCTAAGATTAATTAGATGTAGGCATTCGTTAGAAGAAAAACATAGGCGCAATCTGTAATGTAAAACATTTTGCTATTGCTGAGTAAATAGAGATTGGTTGTGTTTACTTAAGGAGTTGGAAAGAATTGATTTATTTTCAATTATCAATTGTCACTTTCCGAAGGAGCTATTTCCTCTCATGAGAGAAAAAAAAAATCAGTCCCGTAACAGGCCACAAGGGCCCAGAGGGGCAGATACTGTAGAGGTGACCACACGGCACACTAGGGAGATAGTGTGGTCAATACTATGCTCCGGCCGCCTGATTTTCCCCTTGCTGCTAGAGTCATTAGCACTCAAGGTACCCATTATTAATTAAATTAATTAAAGGCTGGGTAAGCCTAGGGACGATCTGGGACCCCAAATCCAACCCTCGAACGGCAGCACTAGAAGAAAAAATCTTTAGTGCGCGCTCGGGTTTTGAGCCTGGTCCTCCAGTTCATTAGTCGAGTGCCCTACCACTGAGCTAACGTCGCCCCCCCCCCCTCTCATGATAGAAAGTTTTGAAAAATGTCTTCAAAATTTCTTCGATCCTCTCGATACTTCTTGTTGATACCGAAAATGGCAATCGTTAGAATATGTATGTTTATATGTATATTAACACGACAGCGGCCATATTTTTTTTCGCCTCGAAACTTGGCATATATTATTCTCATCAAAAATAATTAAGTGAGCTCGGAAACCAGCAAAATCAACCCATCTGGAAGGGCGTTTCATCCATAAGTCATTAATTTACCCACACCTACAATCATCTTTGTTTTCTTGCAACAAAACTGCATTGTTACCAATTATTGTGATATATGTATAGTGGAACAAAACGCCATCGGTCCATTAGAAGTGGAAATCATTGAGGAAACCGAATTATAAATTGGCTCGTAATGGCCGTAATCTTTGCTTCGCTGCAACAAAACCCGATATACAACGTACCAAACTAAAGATAAATATATTTTGTGAAAATACGCAAAATCAGTCGAATAGAAGTGGAATTTTATTTTGGATTCAAATTTGTGTTTTTTTAATATTTAATAAAGTGGATAATAATGAATGTATTTTTTTTTCTTTCCACAAAGCAGGATAAACGGTTTTTTTGTGTTGTTTTTTTTTTTGCGACCTATAATCCCTTTAATTTGTTTAAATTTTCGTTATTTATCCAGTTTTTCTAAATTTTGTTAATTATTTCCGGAAAAGTTATTATTTTGCTAACGTTATTACTGAACTTGTAATGTACAATATACGTTACTCATCGTATCAAATATTCACTGAAATTTAGGATCGACCTAAAATAAGAACTAGATATAATCTCTCACGTTTTTCCCTTCCTTGAACTTTATTTGTGTGATCCGAAATTGGGAGGTCACTAGGCTTCTATTGGGAATACGAATCAATGCCATAATGTGTTCGAAATATATTTACGAGATTAAACGTAAAATGTGATTTTCGAAGGACTCGGTAAGGATCGTCAAATATACAGCTGGAGCAAGAAAAAAAAATGAATTAAACGTTAAATAAAAGGAAGTTCTCATAAAAATATGTATTACAGAGGAAAAAATATATACATAAAATCACAAGAAACCAACTAACGATTTATACATAGGCCAAAAGCACATTATAATTCCAAGGAAAGTAAATTTTTTAAGAAAAAAATATTATTCTTGGATAAGAAAGCTGTCCCCAAATATGGTCAGTCATCAGTTGGACCTGACTGTTTATTATTTTACAAAAATTCACATAAAGCTTTATTTAATATATAACTCATTGTTAGTTTACTATCTACGTTTTTACTTGTTCCATACCTTTGGACCGTTCCTTGACTTTGCACTTTTTTCTAAAAAGGAAAAGAGAATTAGTTCAGAAACTTTGTTGTCTATATAATTATTTTTGGCGCGTCAACTCAAAGTTAAAGTTACCTTTTTTACAATAACTTTGTTATTTGCATATTCCATTTCGAATGAAGAAGTTGATGCAAGTAGATCCATCCTCAATTATTAGCTTCTCCATTAGGTAAGCAGAGAAGCCTGTCAATACTATCTAATCCGGTTTACGATTTTAAAAAAACAAAAACAAGAAAAAGTTAATTGGTGGCGATTTTTTCCTCCCCTCGACCGCAGCATCCGGAAGGTTGAATAATTAACTAATTATCGTGGATATCTAACGTTTCCGAGGTGTCGGGTGTGGCTGCGGCTATTTCTTGTCATTCCTTCGTTTTATTGACATCTCTATTTACAACCTCTCCTTATCATTTATAAACATCAATGGAGGCGGGCGTAATACTACTGCTACTAGCATTAAGCCTTTCATCATTGAGGGTTCATAGTTACGAGAGGACAACCTAAAAACATGCACCTGAAGAGTGCGAAAAAATCACGAAAAATGTCGGGTGAATATGATTAAAACAAAAGTAGCCGAAAACGAAAAGTTCCTGATTTTTCGGCCGCAAGAATTGAAAACAGTTTAGAAATATTTTGGGTCATATTGAATTATAAATCATAAATTATAAATTATGATGGCAGACCTTGAATTACTAGAAATAAACTGTGATTTCGTCCCTCATAGAGTTTACGCCCTGGTCATGGTCCATCCGATGTAATAATATCCCGAACCACTTGACACAAAAATTTGAAATTTTGCATGGACAATACGTTTAGAATGCAAACACTCACTAAGAAAGTTTTTTTTTTATATTCAAATGTTCATGTACTCTTAGGGGGGGTTGAATTATTAAGAAGTAACTCATCGGCTCAAAAATGGTCCGATTTTGATGACATTTGGTACAAAAATCTTTCTTCTCATTTGAACCTTTCAAATGACCTTGTTCAAGTTCGTTAACCAGCTGAAACTGTTTACTGGAATATAGTTTTTGGAGCAAGATTTGCGCGAAAAAATCGGAACGCTTACATTTTCGAGTCCATATGCTTGCAGGTACTCGTTATATTGGTTCCTTGACGTAGGGAAACGAATGAAACCATTTTTAAAGCGATTTCTGTAACCGTTTACGAGGAAAATGTATAGAAATACTTTTCCAAACTATTTTTCTGTTTGGGTAATCAGAAACGATGATTGGTTCACTTGAAACTTGTACCAGGTATTGTGACATTCATCTAATCTAAGATATTTAAACTTTGGTATCGTTTGGAGTTAAGATGTATGTGGAAAAAAATTGTATTAATGGTGATACAAAGTTTTCGGATCTCGATATATTTTCTAAAATATCTCGAAAACTGTTCGGAAATCGTAGTAAGTGGAAAGTCGAAAAGTTACTAAATTTTCTACAAAAAAGATTCTGTTGTAATGTTCGGTGGGGCGATGTCAATCGAAGAGATAAGTCCTTAAAACTTCAAAGTTGTTATTTTTATTCTTTTCAACGTGTATTTATCTCTGTTTACCTAACTTTTTAAGGGTTGTTGCATTTTTTTTACTCCCAACGGAAACAAACACGGTTACTTCCACATGGTGTTTTCTGGGTACCTCTAAAGTCCGTGTAATAATAAGCTGCACACAATTATTATGTATCAACACAAAGGGTGTGTATATATGTGTGTGTCTATATATATATATATATATATATATATATATATATATATATATATCAAAAAATATAAGTTGAAGAGAATTCTAAAAACGATAATTTTGTCAAGTTATAATATTTTCTATTTCTTTTTGATTTTATAATTTAATCATTTGTGTTACATATTTCATAAAGCCTTCTGTTTCACTTGACAAAATTACCGTTTTTAGAATTCTCTTCAACTTATATTTTTTGATATATATATATATATATACAGGGTGTCCCAAAAAGAAACGGCCAAACTTTGGGAGTCGATGCAGGATAAATAAAGAAATTACTCCCAAAGTTTGGCCGTTTCTTTTTGGGGCACCCTGTATATATATAGTGTGTGTGTGTATTTATATATATATATATATATATATATATACACATATATACACACCCTTTGTGTTGATATATATATATATATATATATATATATATATATATATATATCCATACACACACACTATATATATACAGGGTGTCCCAAAAAGAAACGGCCAAACTTTGGGAGTAAATTCTTTTTTCATCCTGCATCGACTCCCAAAGTATGTAGTTGATATATATATCAACACAAAGGGTGTGTATATATGTGTATATATATATATATATATATATTTATATAAGTTGAAGAGAATTCTAAAAACGGTAACTGAAACAGTAGGCTTTATGAAATGAGTAACAGAAAAGATTAAATTATAAAATCAAAAAGAAATAGAAAATATTATGAGCTAATATTTTGATAGATGATAACAAGTCAACTTTTTTTTGTAATGCAAAATGCGAATGAGTTGTACATTTGGCAGGGTACTTATGTAAATCAGTTCCTCATATATGGTGTTGGGCCTCAGTATGACGCCTACACATCTTGTCGGAGTCGAATTGCTGTTCACCATTCCACGTCAGGAAACAATCAAACTTTCGATACCGAGGTGTGCATCAAATTGCCGCCAATCATACCGTCCTTGGTAACATATGTCTAGCAAGTACATACTCCATAGTACCGGTGATTACGATAAGGAGGTAATGCTCAAGTCCCAGTATCTCACCGCTACAAAGAGGTACGGTGAAGAGGAGTTAATCGGACTAACCTCCTTGGCGGCCCGTTTGAACTAATCGCTTACGAGTAATACCCAGCTCTTATCTTTCGATACCTCTTTATTATCGATCTCTCACACCTTTTCAGCCCGTTTATTTTGTAACACGACCCGCAGCCAATTAGATTTTAATCTGGCGATTCTACCCTTAACCTCCACGAATCCTCTTCAATACATACGTCACGAGTAAGTTTCTCCTTCTATAGTTGGTAGGTTTGAGTCACGATTGAATGCCAATGCAACCAGTCACTGTTTGAACAACTATGAAAATATCTATGCTTATATTAGCATTCATGCACACAGATGATTAGATTAGGCTTTTTCAAGGAAACTTCAGAGTCCCTGAAAATATGAGATAGGTAGAATGGAAGACGGGTGGTTAAATTATTTTTATATCTAGTGAATCAGCCTTAATTTAATGTACCGTTTAGAATCCAATGTTCTTCTTCAGGCATAATATTGCAATTTCATAATTGCAAGTAATATATTTATTTAAATTTTAACGACAATTATCATTAACTTAGAATTTTGGGACGGGATATCTATAGGTTACCAACATTTTCTAGCCAGTATAGGGGTGATGCCTTTTCTTTTATCTAAAGAAAAGCCATATATAAGAAGCATAAATATAAGTTGTATTTCTCTGCCTTTCCGGCTGACAAATGAACAGAACTAATTGGAAAACGAACAACTCACGAAATGAAGACCCAGTTATTTGTTGGGTAAATACATGACTATTCCAACCAAAACGGAACACCTCCATAAACTAGTATTGAAGAAGCAGAAGTGAATCCTTCTTGTTCGAGAGCAAGTAAGTCGATGATTTATCTTTCTATTATGCAAACTCCAAAGAGGTTATAAACTGCCGAGATATATCTACACCAATCTGCTCTTCAATGGTCGAATATATTCCTCAAGACAGTTCTGATATATATCGATGATTACTTTCATACCATCTTAGAACTGTTTTTTATTCCGTTAAAGGAATTCGTTATTTATTCTGTAAACATCTTTGTAAATTATATGTTTCCACAATGGCTACATTATTCATGTTACGGGAAATTATAGGAAAACATTTGAACTCAAGAAGCTGCTTAAGAATTCTGTCAACATTGCTTTTGCTCTGCCTTGCTTAAAGCATTTTAGAATCTCATTTGTCAGTCTTTTTTGTCTGAATGGATTTTTTAATCTCAGGAAAGATAATCCTCATAATACGTTTTAACTTGAAAAAATCTTTAAGAATGAAATAACGTTTTAAAAAAAGCTATTACAAATATGGACACAAGTCTGAGGAAGGAAGATGGAATTCCTGCGAACATAAGGCTAACATATTATTTCGTTTCTTTTTTTTTTTTTTTTATCAAACCTCCTTCGTTTGCGATGAACGCACTCCGAATTCTTTCTCCTACCTCAGTAAAAACTTTCTGAGAAAGAAATATTTGATGGGGGGGGGGGTCAAAGCAATGTCTTTTTATCTGCGGAGTGGAAGTCATGCTTGTAAATCAAATGGTTTCTCAAAATCAGTTACACCATTATCCAAACTATTTAGCTTGTTGAGAATCTTTGCATTTCTTATACCTGTATGAAATAATAAAGGAGCTTACATAATTTTCTATGGATAATCGGTCCGCCGGAATAAGTCCCGATTTTATAAGAATAGCGATGATGTCAGTTCGCAATATTTGTGTTGTCTATTTATTTCTAGCGGGTATTAGGAAGAGATCCCTGGTGGCTGGGACTCCTCAAAGACCGCTCACGCCTACATTTTGTTGTACTCCAGAGCCAACTTTATCAGATGCACGCCAGCCATTCGTATCACCTCTTTAAATAGCCATCACTCTCTCTCCTGAACCTTGGGACTTGTTGGCGGCGAATCATCTTCCAGCAACTTATTTCTGTTCTATGGGCGTTCATGCTAAAATGGAATCTTATTTATTTCTATTGTTAATTTAGTACAAAAATAACGTCTTCTAAATGTACTGTAATTAGTTTTATAAGAAGTTTCACTGGTTGGTTTATAGCCAAAAAGCCTTATACCCCCACTCCCCCGCCCCTCTCTCTCTCTCTCTCTCTATATATATATATATATATATATATATATATATATATATTTATATATATATATATATATACATATAGTTTCCGCCTTCCCTCCCTAAATAATAATAACATTTTTAGTACCTATTAATAAAATTATGTTCTTGTTACAGGCCTAACGTATGCAGGAGTGAAGGAAGGGCGTATTGCTGTCCTGGGTGGCACATAAAACTCCCAGGAGCTCTCTGTATTATTCGTAAGTGATTTTTATTGCATTTATTTATAGTACTCGTTAAGATTTTTTCAAATTATATTGTTGAGTCACTAGTCTCGAAGACTAAGAAATGAGCTGTTTAACACTGAGGCGCGTGATTCTACATGCGCTGATGCTCAACCGATTACCGAGACAGTTCACTCTTGTCGTGGCCCTGCTTAAACAGTTGGTTGGTCTTCTAAAGTTAAGGGTGCCCATACACAGAGAGGAAAAATCTCAAGATTTGGACTGTGTTAAGTCCAAATCTTAACACATTGAAGGCGGGGATCTTGACGAAAGTGTGCTAGGTGCCATCAAGCTACAGTCGATATAAATCCTATTACTACGACTCCCGCCTTTAATGTGTTAAGATATTTCTCACCGTGAATGGCTCATCCTTGAGGCCAGAGTTGAACTGTACAGTCCATGGATGTAGAATTAATACCCCAATAAATTAACTGTACAGTCCAATGGAGCCGGGAGTGTGCCTGCTAGGCCTGAGGTGTGTGGACAAGAGGATATTTGTATCACATTCAGTGGTTCTACTGTAACTATACTGAGCAGTCACGGCCTTCAGGTTTATTAACTTGTCGTGCGTGTGCTAGATCCGTTCAGGCCAAACTGTGGTGTCCCTGCCTTGAGATTTGACCTGAACGTGTATGGCCACCTTCAGGTGTGCAATTAATTTCGATGGTTTTGAAGAAGCATCGATGGAGGTTTAAGAAGCTTACGAGGTTTCAATAAAGTGTTAATTAGTAGAACATTTGTAATTATTTATTTGTTCTTCTGGCAACACAACACAAACATAATAATAATTGGGCTTCTTTTGTTTATACACCCCATTAGGCGTAGTAACGATTAGGCTTCGCACTTATTACAACGAGGTTTATATATCTAAGGAAGTACGGTGCAAAGGAAAACAAATGCACATTTCTGCTAGAGCGTTTTATATTGATATAATTATGATGTCATTAATTCAGCAAAATTAATTTATCAAAAACGATGGTTAATCAATATCAGAATTGACACAGTTGGAGCTTGGAGGAATGCCACATCATTTAGACTTCTAACCACTAGCCGGCTCTTTAATCTTTATGATTTAATCATTTTAACTGGGATTTATTTACTTTTCTTCTGATATATTATATTAGGAATTTTTATTTATGAGTACATTTCATTTTATGCTATGGGTGGTTGGGAACTCGCCCTTTCCAGGATGACATTTGAATACTATTATATGCAATCTAACTCTCATCTTTACAAATGTTAAATACTTAAGGCTTTGTTATTAATAAGTAGTATAAGATTTATTTATTTATTGCAGCAATTTAAATCGAAAGTACGTCTTTTAAAAGTCATAAACTACCTTAGAGGTTTACTTCAATTCAACTTGATGTTAACAGTGCGCTGGATTATCACTGTTGAATGCGGTTTCGAGTATCGCTTGTGGCAGATTGCCTTTTTCAGCGAGGGCTCGCTGGAAACGTTCTCCAGCCTGTCGTGCAGAAAGGGTGGGCTCGGAGCCTAATGGCCTACAGATTGATGTAAATTAGAAAAGAGAAAACAAAATCTGCATCACTTTAATTTTATTGTTCTGTAATGCCAACGCTATGAGAAAAGCAGCGTAATTGTTTTCGGCTTAAATATTTTCAATATCTCATGGCTTTCAACTATTATGCTTTTGACCTCTACATTTAAGACGGGCATTGTGCGTGTTAAGCGGAATTCATTGGCCAATGGGGGCATTCCTCTCACGGAGCTGATTTCGTATTTTTCTTGGTCCCTTTACTCATAACTGAGGTTAGACCTAGTAGAGTAACAGGAGCAAGGTATACATCACACACTATCTAGTGGTGAACTTAGAGGACTAATAGAATAACAAGGAAAGACTCCTAGATAGCGCGAGAAATGAGTTTTATGAGAAAATCTGTTGCGTCTTTGTTAGCCCGCAACAGTGAGGGAGCACCTTAGGGAGTGTGGTTTTATCAGCCAGCACCAGTTCGGGAGCAGCGGTTAATGGGTTATTATCAAACAAATTATGCAGAGACAATCCAAAAGAGCAGTTACGGAAAAACGGAAGATGTCTAGGTATATATATCGAAAGACAACAAACTAAGAAAAATTAAACTTACCTTCAATAAAATGCCTCATGGCAGGACAGACGGACATGTGAGCTGAGTAACATCCCAGTAACGATAAAGCACAACAATATTAACTAAGAGAAAACTATGTCTTACCAGACAACATGATTGAACCACTTCCCGATGGGAATCAATATAGATGTAAGATAAACAAGTACTAAAAAAATAAAAACTTATTTCACAGGCCATGACTATAAGGATCACTGTCTTTATTTTTTACATTAAAGAAATATTTTTTTATTTATTATTTTACATGAGTAAATTGGATATTTCTATTCGGTGGTAATTGGTATATAACGAAATATTATCCGGAAACTCACTGATTGACACACCGCTTTACTACTTATATATATATATATATATATATATATATATATATATATATATATATATATATATATATGAGTGTGTGTGTGTGTATAAATCACGTGTCTTTCCGTTTGTCTGTTTGTTCCTTATACAAATCCACACCGTTTGACCGATTTTGACCATACTTGTAACACTGGTAGGTATTCATACGATGAGTGTCATAGGCTAGGTCAAACACATCTGCCAGCTGTCTGTCTGTACGATTGTTCCTAATACAAATCCACACTGTTTGACCTATTTTGGCCAAACGTGGCACACAGGTAGGTCTTGATACGGGGAGAGCCATAGGCTAGGTTAAAATCATCCATGACTCACAGATCGGAGATCACGAGTCCGGAACAATGAACCCAAATAGTTACAGATTTGCGTTTTTAGATTTTAATATTAATTATTTGGTTTCTAATTTATTTTTGCTTTTATAGATGCAGAAAGTAGGTGCAGCATAGCACGCCGGGTAACAGCTAGTGTTTACTAAAAATAATCATTAACTTGGCAGATACAATAAAACATTTGTTAAATGAAGTGGGTTCGTTTCCCACTAGGAGTAGCGGTTTTTCTTTCGAAAAAAATAAAAGGCATTAGCCCTGTCTTGGCTAGAAAAGGATGGCAACCTGTAGATAACCCGCCCCATAAATATGTGTAATATTTAAATAAATAACAATTGAAACGTTTTATCTCCTTTTGTAAATAAATTACAAAATATTTCCTGACAAGAAGCTAATTTATGCTATTTTACTATTACCAATAGCATAGATTATCAAAATAGTTTGTACCCAGAAAAAGTAGATATTGTCCGTACATTTTATTTACATTTGTTAGAGATATACAAACCATTTACTCAAAAGTCATATAAGTTGTAAAGCATGTATCATAGAAGATCGTTCACAGAATATGGCTTTTTTCTTTGGAAAAAATTAAAGGCGTAAGCCCTGTCCTGGTTAGAAGAGCTTGGTAACCTATAGGTAGTCCTTCCTAATATACTGTGTCAATTAAACATGGTCTTTAAGATTTAATAATATTAAAATATTTCTATAGGAGGATCAAACGCATGGGAATCAGTTTGAACAACGTGCTTCTAAATAAGAAGATTCTAATTGTGATCTACTGGTTAGGCGCAAAAATAGAAGAAAAAAGAAAAATGAACCCAATATAATTCACAAACTACAAGACAAAAAAAGGCTAGGGTTGCCACTGGACAAATATTTACACAGTCCTAAAATAGCTAGTCTAATAAGAATGGTTGGTAACAGACAGCTATAATTAATTGAATCCAAATAAACTGCTGTATTTGCACAAATAAACACATATTTTTACATCATAAAAATATTTACTTTATACGTACATATTTTGTCAGATGGTGTACGTGACTTCTTAATTACGCATCAATCAATCTATTCGCTGCCAAAAAAACAGACTAAAGATCAATGAACTCCAAAAGAACATTCTTCGCGTTTTATCTGTCAAAGCATCATCTAATGAAGGTGTGTTTATATGTATGCTAGCTGTTACCCGGCGTGCCATGCTACAGCTACTTTCTGCATCTAGAAAAGCAATAGAAGTAATATTAAAATCTAATAACTGTAATCTGTAACTATCGGATTCGCAGTTTCAAATCCGTGACCTCCGAACTGTGAGTCTAAGACAATTTGTAGGATCAAGACCTACATGTCTGCCAAGTTGGCTCAAATTCGGTCAAACGGTGTGGATTTTTATAAGGAAGAAACATACAGACAGACAGCTGGTCGACACTCCACAGGTCAAAATCTACCTGCGTGCCAAGTTTGGTTAAAATCGGTCGAACTTTGTGGATTTTTATAAGGAACAAACATACACAGACAACTGGTAGTCGTTTTTGACTAAGCCTACGACACTCCCCGAATAAGGATCTACCTGTGTCCCAATTTTGGTCAAAATCGGACAAACGGTATGGATTTGTATAAGGAACAAACAGATAAACAGACAATCGCCATAACCCAGGGAGAATTGCTTTTATTTGTACCATTTGAGACTAAAACATATTAAAACTATACATTTGTGCTAACACGTTACTGACTGGGAAAAACATATATTTTATTACCAAAGTTGACTATATCTTTAAGCTAATGTAGTTTAAAATTTGTTACATCGTTGCTTTGTAAAATTTGTGAACATTTTTAATTAATTGCATAATTGAATGAATATGTAATATTGTATTGTTGTAAAATTGGATGTATAATTCCATTTGTATATTTGGATTTATATATCTAAAAATGTAATTGGATATATGCATATATATATAGATATATATATATATATATATATATCTGTATTAGTAATAATTGTTTTGAGCGAATCACATTAGCTGCAGATGCTCGGAAATAATATTAAAATAATCGTCTTGTGAAAGATTTAGATATCCACTTTTTTAAGGGGAAAAAGTTATTACCACCGCTAAGTAAAATGACAAGAGAAGTGTTCGAGTGAAAGTGTCGGTAAATCGTTCCAATAGGACGGGGGGGGGGGGGGGTGAAATGAGAAAATTTACTAAATGTATAATATAATATCTAATCTACTATATATTTGTCAAATACCACTTACTCTGTAGATGCGCCATAAAAAAAAAAAAAAAAAAAAAAAAAAAAAAAAAAAAAAAAAAAAAAAACACTCACTCACTCAGAGACCTATCATCGCCCAGCCCAAACCACTAGACAGAAAAAATTGAAATTTTGCATGGACACTCCCTTTAGGAAGTAAACACTCACTCAGAAAGGTTTTTTTTGTTATTCAAATTTTTTAGTATTTTTAGAGGGGTTTGAATTTTTAGTTTTACGAGAGCATGCTCGCCTAGGTTGCATGTGTTGCTAGGACGATAACAGAACAGCTGTTACCGTACTGTATCTATTTCATAGTATTATTTTTAATTGCGATTAATTTCAACTATAATAGCAGTCCTTGAATTACTAGAAATAAACTGTCTCTCATTGAGTTTACGCCATGAGGGACAAAATCACCATTTTAAAATTTCCAAGTGTCAAGAAACATTATAATTATTATTTATCAGTTGATGTGTAACATGTAGTATGACGGGAACCAAGCTATAATAAACTGCAAACAATTATATAGTAGCGTTAATTTTTTATGATAAATTATTTAACGCAATAAAAAAAACTACTTATCTGCCGTGACGAAGCACGGGCATTCAGCTAGTTTTAATATAAAATTAATATTTAATAATCGAATCGTATTAGCGCGGTTCCTCCCTCCCCCATAGGGAGGACCCCCGCTTATAAGGTTGATCTCATGACGCAATCCAGAAGTGCCGACTAGAAAATTTTGCGTTTCAGAACCCCTAGAGACCGAAAATGATAGTGGTTCAAATTTGTATATATATATATATATATATATATATATATATATATATATATATATATATATATATATATTTGTCTGTTCGCTCTCTAGGTAGAAGACGAATAGTCCGATTTTGATGAAATTTGGTAACAAAAATCCGTCGTCCAATTTGAAAGTTTAAGTTCGTTAACCAGCCAAATCCGTCCACTGGAAGATGGCGTTTGGGGCGAAAGTCGCGCAAAAAAATCGTAACGCTTACGTTTATGAGTTCATAAGCTTGTAAGCACTCGTTTTATAGGCTTCTCGGGCTAGGAAAACGAATGAAACCATTTTCAAGGCGATAGCTTTAACCGTTTTCGAGAAAATTGGAAAAATAGTTTTTGAATACCGTTTTTGGGTTGGGTACTTAGAATCATGGGATTCAGTTGAAACATTTTCTGCATGTTCTACTTTCATTAAAACTAATATGTTGAAATTTGTGTTTCGTTTGGAGTTAAGGAAGGGTTAGAATAAAATATTTTATTAACAGACATAAAAAGTTTTGGTAACTTTGTATACCTTCCTTAATATCTCGAAAAAGGTTGAGAATCTTGGTAAACGGAAGAATACCATTAGAAAGCTTACTAAATGTTCTATAAAAAAGGTTCTGATGAAAGTTTTGATTAGACGATGTAAATCGGAGAAATAAGTGCTTAAAACTTTAAAGTAATTGATTTCGCTTATTCGAACTATTATTTTTGTCTGTTTTTATTCCTTGTTATTTTTTAACTGCTTATAGTTGGATAATGTATTTGATAATAAATCAGGCTAAGAAAAATAAAAAAACAATTTAATCTTAGAGATATGGATTTCCAAGATATAGCTATTCAACTGCCTAGCGGGGTCCTTCCTAGGGCGGGTTGGCCTATCCAGGTAAGATCGTAAATAAGAACTTTCTTGAAAGTAAAGATGGAAATGTCAACTTTGGTCCTCCTCTGCCTCCCGGCACTTTCATTGCTGACGATGGCTACCAATGAGTAGCTGAAACGTCCTAAAAATAGATATTTTAACAAAAATCGTATTGAGGTTTCTTTAGCCGAATCCCAACCATTCCATCTTTACTTATCACCTCGACGGCTAACTGTCTAATCTTCAAGCTTTCTAGAAATGTGGATCCAAAATAATAACAGCTTCTATTTTAATCATTTTAAATGAGTCTAGAGATAAGAACGGAACCGCGCTAAGATGATGCAGTTCCTGCGAGTCGGACTTTTTTTTTTAATATAAAGGTGTGGTATATTGTTGAAGAGCCTGTCAGAGTGTGTCAACACATGAGTCAATTACCGACGGGTCCTAGGATATGATTCATCACTCTAATGCCTGAAGGAACAATGTGTCTGTTTGTCCTCTCCAGCTCAGCCTATTTTCCTTTTGAGCTTCAGTATCCTCAGGCAGTTAGCCAGAAACTAAAAGTCATGTATTATATCCTCCAAGGCCAATTCGGGAATATTCACAAGACAAAGGAGAGGGTTAGAAGGGAAGGAATGTTTTTGCTTGTTTACACTAAAGGCAGGGGATTCCCTTATGGCGTCAATCCAGAAGAATTGTAGACCCTATGTAGAGTTCGCAGGACGTGAGAACAATGTAGAAAGAAATAACGTGGCAAAAACAGAGATAGCAAAAATATAATAATTAGATAGTCGAGGTGATAAGAACTCAAGGAATGGTAGGGATTCAGCTATGAGAAAACGTCAGATTTCCAGAAAAAAAAACTATAATTCGAACGTTTTGGCGTGCTCTTTGGCAGCCTGGAACAAATTGACCAGTCGTATTATTCAAAAAGTCCGTCTCGCAGGAACTGCATCATCTTAGCGCGGTTCCGTTCATATCCCTAGTCTAATTTGGAAAGATTAAAATAGAAGCAGTTATTATTTTGATTCCACCAGTCTTTTTTTTTTAATTAATTATTATAATGGCGTGTCAACCCTTAAAGTCACTAACGCCATTCCTGTGTGTAGTAAAGTCTTGAAAGGTCATGATTTACAATCTTACCTGGAAGGGTCGGCTACACTAGAAAAGGACCCGCTAATGACAAGGTCTTGGAATCTTGGAAATCTATATTTCTAACAATAAATTGTTTTTGTTATTTTACTTAACCAGTTTTATTGTCAAATACATTATCCAACTATAAGCAATTAAAAAATAACAAGGAATAAAACAGGCAAAAAGAACCATTCGAATAAACGAAATCAATTAATTTAAAGTTTTAAGCACTTATTTCTCCGATTGACATCGCCTAATTAAAACTTTCTTCAGAACCTTTTTTGTAGAGCATTTAGAAAGCTTTCGAATGGTAATCTTCCGCTTCACAAGATTGTCAACGGTTTTCGAGATACTAACGAAAGTATACAAAGTTACCAAAACTTTTGTTGTCTGTTAATAAAATATTTTATTCTAACCCTTCCTTTACTCTAAGCGTAACAAAAATTTCAACATATTAGTGTTGATGAAATTCGAACATGCAGAAAATGTTTCAACTGTATCCCATAATTCTAAGTACCAAAATCAAAGACAAACAATCCTCCCTAGGAAGGACGCTAGGCAGTTGAAAAGCTATATCTTGGAAATCCATATCTCTAACATTAAATTCGTTTTCCTAGCCCAGGAAGCATATAAAACGAGTACTTACAAGCTCATTAACTCAAAAACGTAAGCGTTACGATTTTTTTGCGCGAATTTCGCCCCAAACGACATCTTCCAGTAGGCGGATTTTGCTGGTAACGAACTTGACCTTTCAAATTAGACGAAAGATATTTGTACCAAATTTCATCAAAATCGGACCATTAGTGAGGCCAGAAATCCGCGAACAGACAAATATATATATATATATATATATATATATATATATATATACAAATTTTAACCACCGTTATTTTCGGTCTCTAGGGGTACTGAAACGCGAAATTTTCTAGTCGACACTTCCGGATTGTTTCATGAGATCAAACCTTATAAGCGGGGTTCCTCCCTATGGGGGAGGGAGGAACCGCGCTAAAAATCAGTTGAGAGTAATTAAAAACATTATCAGAAGTCCAAAGTAAAACAAAATGCAGAAAAGAATTTTAGCAACAGTAAAATGGCAATGAAACAAATGAGCACAAAATAACAGTACTTTCCTTTTATATTTAAAAAAAAAAAATGTTATAAAAGAAATAGTAATACATACCAGCTAAATGCCTAGGTGAGGAAGACCGTGATAACTTTTAGTTGAACCTGGATTCTTGTGTGTAATAATAATAAAGACTTTATTTGTTCCATTAATTCAAAAATATAAGAAGAAAAACAATACATAATAATACTAAACAAAAGATACGTCCATATTAGGAAATAAGGAAATAAATGAATAATAGTCTTTTGGTAGTTTTTTTTTAGGAAAAATGGTCCACTATTGAACAATGCCCTCTCCCAATTCCATCCATTTGGTTCTATCCTTGACCAACTTGTACCAAAAGGGACCAGCATGGTCTTTGATGTTGTCTTGCCATCTAGTGATAGGTCTTCCTCTATTCCTAATTCCATGTAGAGGTTTCTAAAGATAAGGTTCCCAACCCACTTCCATTTTTATGATTTGATCCTGTTTACTATTTCTGTGGAACCCGTCTCTCCCCTAATAAGTGAACTTCTGATTTTTTGGTGCCGTCTAACTCCTTTCCATAGCCTTCTGTGTTCTTTTTAGTTTGCCTAAACGTGTAATTATTTATAAGTATTTTTTAGCTGGCTTAGGCTGCCAAAGAGATGCCGAGAAGATCTCTTATTCGAATCTCAACCATTCCTTGACTTCAAAAATATTAAAACTGTAAGAAACATTAATCCGAGACTTAATTAATAAAGAGTCAATGAAGAAACAGTTAGCGAATCGACTTGAAGCTGCAGTTGGAACACACAACTCAGAATAAGTCCTCAGCCACCTAACTGTAGTTCAGCTAAGCGTAACACAGTCATAAAATATGACATAACAGGACGCACTACCTTGCCAATGCTGGAATGCGACTATTGAAGACATTCACAGTTGACCGTTAAAACGCATTTAATCAAACCATTTAATGACATAATTCCGTATCTTAAATTATTATTTTTTATTTATTACTGAGTCCCGCAACTATAACGATGATCTCATTTTATTTATTTGAGGAGATCCGCAACGCAGGGGATTTTCACCATGGAATTTCTTACATACAAAGTTGACTTAAAAACATAATAATAAACACAGATAATGTTAAAAACAAAACAATAAAGCTAATATAAAAATACAGATACAGAGGAAATAAGGGTGAAAAAACCTAAATTTTCAGGAACATGTTTATCAAAAAACAGCTGTTTTTATTAAACTAGTGCCTACTATTAAAAAAAATGCATAAGAAAACATTACACTCATCACATTTATTTACTTTTTCCTAGCCACATCCTTCTTCGATATTTTAGTTGTTTGAGGTTGACTCCGCTTCAGATAGTTAGTATTTTCTGTACTTCTTGATCTTTCCATTTTTTTCACATCTTTGTTTTAATCCGAATGCCTTTCTACATGTCGGGTGATACTACTAAGAGATTCCTTTCGAGGGCCCCTAGCTTCTTGGGGAAGACGATTTAAAATATCTCTCTCAGGAGACAACATTCTCGCCAGTGTTTCCAGCACTTCCAGACGCTCAGTAATTTTCTCGTTTAAGACATCCAATCTTGAGTTAATATCAGTATCTTCATGGTTACTTTCTCTTCCATGCTTTGGCTCTGATGATCTCTTTTACTAGGGTAATAATTTTGGAATTCAGTCGAAGAAGAAATCAATAAAAACTAATAAAAATAAATGATTGAAGATTCCCTACAATACATACTGCTAAATATAGTCAGTGCTGCATTTGCAAGTTGACCCTCTGTTTACTGTCTGTCACCATGGGGCTTACTGTACGTTCCTATCTATTTTCTGAGAAAACCGTGATTTAGTTACTAGCGTACAATACTTCTTCCCGTCTTGTGAGGATTTCGTTAATCCAGGCTCTTGTGATTTTAATTTGTCTTGTTTTCATATCGTCGATACAAATGCAAAGTATCGAATGTGAAAAAATGCATCTTCCATTTTCAATCTTTACTAATTTCTGCTAAGTATTCCACTATCAAAAGGTCAAATCTGCCGAATGTTTGACTGCCCAAAAAAAAGTTGTGAATAAATGCTTTTCCACACTGAAAAGTTGTCATTTTCACATTTGATACTTTGCATTTGTAACGAGGATATTTAGTCAAATCTTTTTGTATTTCATCCAAAGTGGTTGTTACTTTGTTTATCCTACATTAAGGAAACAAAATCCGCTAAATGCTCGCCCGCGGCTAATAGTTGATTTTTGAAATTATGATTATATTTCTAATTATAACTGACATTAGATTTAAAAAAAGGAAACAAAATATATGTACCAAATAACAAAAAAAATAAAATAAAATATCAGTCAGTTAACACGATAGCGGCTATCGTTGTTTTCTTGTAACGAAACTTACATATACATATATATATATATATATATATATATATACATATATATATATATATAGTGAATATATGATAGTGAACGATTTATTGCAGACACAACTACCTCATAATGCAGAAATATTAGCTTTTGCGGATGATATAATCATTCTTGTACGTTCGACACTATTTAAACATATGCAAGTACTAATAAACATAATCACACAAGTCACAGACACCTGGGTAAAACATCACAAATTACAATTTAATACTACTAAATGTCAATACATCATTTTTTCAAAAAAACAACAAATACAACCACTTAAAATATACATACAAGGACAAGAAATAAACAGAGTCACTACACTGAAATATTTAGGGATTACATTTTATCAAAAATTAAGCTTGAATACACACATTGACAGACTACAGAACAAACTTCTACACCTAATTCACAATCTGTCCAAAGCAGCCCGTACAACATGGGACTTACCCTCTCAAGCACTACACATACTGTACAAAGGAGCAATACTCCCTTCACTCACTTCCGGACTTAACATTTGGTACAATGGACTAACTAAACTACACAACCAGAAAAAATTACAAAGAATACAACGATTAATGGCCTTAAAAGTAATAAAGGGTTTTAAAACAGTGTCTTATGAAGCATCATGTGTACTTGCCAAGATAATTCCTATTAATCTCATAGCAAAGTAGTATGTAATGGAGTATTCTCTCTTGAAGACCACAAAAGTCAGCCCAATGTACACCCCTGAGGAAATAGAAAGACCTGTGAGGCATAATGACTGGATGCATCCTGCACAGTATCCGACGGTATTAATGGAGTACAATCCCGATGCAGATATTGATATTTACACAGACGGCAGTCAAGAGTGGGAGCAAGTGGGCTGAGCTTTTGTGGTTTTTAGGAGACAAGAATTAACTGAGACTAACAAGTACAGACTAGGACGGCTATGCATAAACAATCAGGCTGAAAAATTTGCGGTACTACAGAATTTACTATGCATTCAAAGACAAGAACAAATTAGACATATAAACATCTATACTGACAGTCAAAACACACGTCAATCATTAAATAATTACACAATTCATGACCCACTTACTGAACAAATACGACAAATACTTTACAATCTTACTCAACGAAACATTCATGTACACTTCATATGGATTAAAGGGCATTCTGGTATTCTTGGAAATGAACTTGCTGACCAAGCAGCTAAATCAGCCTCTAAAGATCTAAGAATTCCAGAATGCTACAACAAAATAACAAAAAGACAGTTACTGACAGATACAATAAGACAATGGCAAGAAGACTGGACTTTAACTACAAAAGGACAACACCTAAAGATATTTATAACAGACATTAAAGAATACTTTGACAAAATGTATGCTAAAACAAATTTTTACATGACACAATTATTAACAGGACATGGGACAGTTAATTCATACTTTTATAGATTTGGAATAAGCCAACATGTAAAGCTGTTACTGTGACTTCAATACAACACAGACATATCACCATTTACTGTACGACTGCACACTTCTAACTGAAGAAAGAAAAACATTACAGACATATGTGACCAAACACATAGGACATTGGCCTGTTGCAGAAAAAATATTATTTCTTAAGTGTGAGAGGGCTTTACTAAAATATGCTGAACATATTTATACAAAAATGGGATACTGGAAAAATCATTATAGGCGAAAAAAAAAATCCTTCGATTTCTTTTTTATATGAGATATAGTTTTGTTTTGTTTTTTGTATTCTAATTCCTTTTTTTTTCTTTCTTTCTTTTATTTTTTTTCATTTTTTCTCCTTTACGTTCTACATTTAGAATATAATCATAAAGAATAGAAATATTAATATGTAATCAATTACATGCTATGTACATTTGTCATGTACGGCACATGTAGAAAATAAAAATAAACTCCCTTCCTTAAGGGTTACTTAGGGAAGGAAATAAATAAAATTATATATATATATATATATATATATATATATATATATATATATATATATATATATATATCAAACGATTGAACAAGCTCGTTTATCAAGTTGCTCCGGAACCAATTTACTAATTTGCCGGTTGTTATTTGCGCTTCCTTGCAACAAAATTCGGTAGACGATATTTCCCATCAATAAGGTACGTGTGTTGAAAAAAATTAAAATCGGTCAATTAAAAGTTGGGGTTTTTTTTTTTGGTTGAATTTAAGGCGTGTCAACCGTTGGGGTCATTAAAGCCAGTAGATTTTAATGGTGTTTAATGATGTTAGCTGTAATTGTCTGCGTTGTAATTACTTTGAAGTAAGTCAGTAGATACAATCGGTGATGTGATGAAGGAAGGGGAGAGTGAGGGGCCCAGAGAGGCAACCAACGTGGGGAGGCAAAGCAGGCAGACACTAGAAGCCTTCTCTTTCTATTGCCTGGCCAAAAGTTGGGGTTTAATCCAGAAAAAAAAAAAAGTTAATAATTGAGTCAGCTGTGCATTACAAAAGACCAAAACTATTCCTGTTTATTGTCAATTTATATAGGTTATTTTGAGTAAATTATTCAGGAAAGCAGCCTACACAACCACCTTTCTGAGGAATGTGCTTAGTAATACAACTCTTGCATGACGGCCTTTTTTTTATTATTTACAGAAGATAAGTACATTTCGTATAGAACTGACTTTTTGAAAGAATAGCAGAAAAAAAAAAACACATTTATAGGCGGCTTGGGAGAATGCGGGCGGGCTACTACCTTGACAATGCTATGAGATCTGCGCCTTTTGAATGCTAAGAGGTAGAAATGTTTCGGAAGTAGTAGAGCGAGAGAGCGGAAAGACGTGGCGCCCCCTGACTACTGACTAGAACTACACATATCATGCATCTAATCGATATTCTAAAGGGTTTTCCTTTATGTCAGGATTAGTCCTGGAGCCGGATTCACTATTGGCCAACAGCCAAAAACTAGATAGTGTAGAATGAACACCGAGGTAGGGGACACAAAACAGAGAAGCTTGCATGACTCCACAGTTGGGGAACAATTAAATAATGTTTCAGTTCTCAGTTGCTCATCATTTGTTCTTTATCTTGAAGAAGTTAAAACAATTCTTCAGGAATAATCTCATTTTTCCACTTTTTTTTGTGCTACAGAAAAACAGTAGATTGTAAATACATAAATGCAAAAGTTGATATGCAAATATTCCATATTTATGAGCCACACTGAAAGACCAAAAAAATATTAAAAAATGTAATATTTTCCTATATAGGAAAATTAATAGTAAATTATCTACAAGGGCATTGTTAAATTATTCTAAAACCAAACGAGAGTAGTTTAACTATTGGCAATGTTTCAAGGTATCTTGTAATTCTTGCATAATTCAAACATGCCGATTGCATGCTTTATCTCTCATTTCCATGCAATAAAGAACATGGATTGAATGTCATGATACACGAGGAGAACCTATATGGAGGACATTGTTTACGGCTCTTCTCTGAACGTTGGTATTAAAAATAACCTTAAGTGTGCCTTACGTGAAAACATTCCAAACGTTTGGTTTTAACAATAAAATTGGCAAACGAGTCGAGCAGCAAAATTGGACTATTAGGAGTCCAATGTATTTATTTTTATAATTACTGAATTCTAAAGGTATTTCTGGCAGTATGCTTCTATATTATGAGAATAAATATGTATAGAAAAGGACTAAATTGTTTGTTTTTTTAAGTAATTGTAATGTTATAATAATAGAATTGAAAATAATAATAATAATGATAATTTAGGATTAATTCATTTTATATCAAAAAGTTTAAGTTTAATAAGAAGTTGATGGTAATGCCAGTATGTCAAAGCTTAAATTGCAAAATGTAAATAGGAGGTCTGGTTTTTAAGGGAAACCAGCACCATATGTATTAGCTCCAATTTAATCAAACTACAAATAAAACAAATTTTAATGTCAGTACTTATCACAATATTAAAAAAAGTCCGACTCGCAGGAACTGCAGCATCTTAGCGCGGTTCCGTTCATGTCCCTAGTGCCATTTGATAAGCTTAGAAAAGAAATAAACTTATTTTTTTTATATATCTCGTGAAAATTGTCAAAATCCTCTCGAACATCTCGAATAAAAGTGATATTAAGGCGTCAGGGACACCGACAGTAGCTAACTTTTACACAGAAGCGGAAATTACAGAATCTGGCTCTCATTCTAAAGCAAAGCTCTATAAATCAATACAAAATATGCCTAATAAAGCCTTTCTAGAGGATACAGAAGCATGGGCGTATATGAGGGGGGGGGCTGAGGGGGCTGCAGCCCCTCCCGAAATTTTGAATTGATGATAAAAACTTCTCGTAAAACCCTTAAAAATAAATTAAATAAGATCACTTAGTTCATAAAACATATTTTATTTTACGTGCAATAGCGTTTTAGTTGCCTAAAACTATTCCAAGCTCTAAATATTTAGTATTCCATACCCTGGAAATGGTCTCAGCCCCCCCCCGAAATTGTTTTTATATACGCCCATGTACAGAAGGATCAAGAAGAAGTACACAAGATTGAGTAGAATACCCTGCCTAATATAGCCTATATAGAATAATATGCCGAATAAAACGTATCTAGTAAATACACAAGGACAAATAAAAGTCTTGACGAATAACAAGTCAAAAAAAAAACTTTATTTAACAAAATAAAACAAAGTTTAGTTGCCCAACTACAATAGAATAATATACCTAATTAAGTCTACGGAGTAGACACAAATGGACCAAAAACAAGTCTTGTGGAATATTGATTTTTTTCTAATTAAATACTTTTTATCAATATTTAGTATATAACCTTTGTTGAAAATTATTGATTGCTAATTGATGAATCGGTTTACAACTAAGTAGTCTTTATGAATATTTAGTATATAACCTTATGTTTGGATCTGAGTTTTTGGGGTGCTCTCCGCCTAGGCTTTGTATTTGTGTCGGCAGATACCTGGGGTATATTTACAGCTCTTGAGGATTAACTCTTAGCAGGTAAATTTCCTGCGGCCCCATTGTGTTCTACGGGCATTGAACCGCCATATACGCTCATAGTATCTAACCGTTGTGAAGTTTATTTTTTGGATTTAGGACTTAATATACATATGTAGACTAAATCATAGCAAGAAGTAATCCTCCGTCGTCGGTTCTTAACTATGTAGACTCGCTAATGTTATCCAATCTTAGATACATTGTATTTAAAATCCACAGCAAAAACACGACATTTCATCAGAATCCCCTGCTGAATAAAACTTATATAGAATAATATGCAAAATAAAGCCTATCTAGTGGATAAAAATAGAGGGAAAAAGCCGTTCGTGGTGGTAGAAAATCTTAAAAGTATTTCGCTCAGAAATCTCCGAAATATTGTCACTAATTTTACGTATCCTGTTTTATAGCCAAATAGATTTATATTCTATAATCAATAAGAAAAACCTACTAACAATAAAAAACTATGGGTAACAGATGAAAATAGGGAATACCAAGAATAATTCTAAAGAACGAAACCAACACCAGTACTGTAATCTAGATATTCATACGGCATCATCGAATTCTAACAAACAAAATATTGATTCTAATTATACGTATCCTGTTTTATTGACAAATACATTTGACTACTATAAGCAATTAAAAACACTAGGGAATATGCCAAAGAACTCGGAGTAGGAGCCTCGACAGTTTCAAGACATTTGAAGGAAATCGACAAATCCAAAGCTGACATTACTTCGCTTATTCAAAACTTTCTTTAGAACCTTTCTTGTAGACCATTTAGTAAGCTTTCGAATGGTAACCTTTCGCTTCCCAAGATTTTCAACCGTTTTCGAGATATTAAGAAATTATACGAAGTTCCCAAAACTTTTCATTATTTCTGACAACAGAAAATTGGTCTCATTTTACCTATCCTGTTTTACACACACATACATTTTCCTTACAAATACAACATAAGAAATTAAAGAAATAAAAAGCAATAAAAACCCAAGGGAAAGAGACAAAAATTACAAAAAGAACGACAAAAACCCGTTCATAAGAACAAAACAGACGTATTTGAAGTTTTAAGCATTTATTTCTCCGATTGACATAACCTAATCAAAAATAGTTTTAGAATAATTTTTGTAGAGAATTTAGTAAGCTTTCAAATAGTTTCAATCCACTTACCACGATTTCCCAACCGTGTTCGAGATATTAATGAAAGTATACGAAGTTTCCAAAACTTTTCATGTCTGTTCATAAAATATTTTATTCTAACCCTTCCTTAACTCCAAACGTAACATAACTTTCAACATATTAGTTTTAATGAAAGTAGAACATGCACATAATGTTTCAACTGAATCCCGTTATTCTAAGTACCCAAACCAAAAACGGTATTCAAAAACTATTTTTCCAATTTTCTCGACAACGGTTAAAGCTATTGCCTTGAAAATGGTTTCATTCGTTTTTCTAGCCCAAGAAGCCTATAAAACGAGTACTTACAAGCTTATGAACTCAAAAACGTAAGCGTTACGATTTTTTCTGCGCGAATTTCGCCCCAAACGCCATCTTCCAGTGGGCGGATTTTGCTGGTTAACGAACTTGACCTTTCAAATTGGACGACAGATTTTTGTACCAAATTTCATCAAAATCGGACCATTCGTCTTCTATTTAGAGAGCGAACAGACAAATATATATATATATATATATATATATATATATATATATAAATAAATATATACATATATATATATATATACAAATTTGAACCACCGTTATTTTCGGTTTCTAGGGGTTCTGAAACGCAAAATTTTCTAGTCGGCACTTCCGGATTGTTTCATTGTATCAACCTTATAAGCGGGGTTCCTCCCTATGGGGGAGGGAGGAACCGCGCTAAAAAAAAGTCCGACTCGCAGGAACTGCCTCATCTTAGCGCGGTTCCGTTCTTATCCCTAGTCTAATTTCGAAAGATTAAAATAGAAGCAGTTATTATTTTGTTGAGAGGAGATCGTTGACCGTTGATGATGCAAGGTAGGGATTGTCCGGGTTAGGTCACTGCTACTTAATAATACATACCCCATATGTGTATGTATGTGGGCATATATATGTACATATGTGTGCATGTATATGTGTATGTGTATATGCATATATATAAATATATATATATATATTATATATGTATATATATATATATATGTATATATATATATATATATATATATATATATATATATATGTTAGGTATATTTACATAGATATGTGCATATATTAGTGTTAAATATGTCCTACTTGTATTTACAGCCCTGATGAAGGCTTGAAGTTCAAGCCGAAACGTCGGCACAATAAAACCATTTTTACGATAAAATGTAGTTATATTAAGTAGCAGTGACCGAACCCTGACAGTTATATTTTGGTTCCACAAGTCTTGAAAGGTAGGATTTACAATCTTACCTGGATGGGTCGGCAACAATAGAAACCGTCCCGCTAGTTACAAGGTCTTGGAATCTTGGAACTCTATATTTCTAACAATAAATTGGTTTTCTTATTTTACTTAACCTGTTTTATTTTCGAATACATTATCCAACTATAAGCAATTAAAAAATAACAAGGAATAAAACACAGACAAAAAGAAAACTTCGAATAAGCGAAATCAATTACTTTAAAGCTTTAAGCTCTTATTTCTCCGACTGACATCGCCTAATCAAAACTTTCATTAGAAACTTTTATGTAGAGCATTTAATAAGCTTTCTAATGGTATTCTTCCGTTTACCAAAATTCTCAACAGTTTTCGAGATATTAATGAAAGTTCCCAAAATTTATATTATTTCTAGCAACAGAAAATTGGCCTCATTTTTCATATCCTGTTTTACACACAAAATTTTCGCAACATAAGAAATTACAAAAATAAAAAGCAATAAAAAACGAAGGGAAAGAGACAAAAATTACAACAAGAACGACCAAAACCCGTTCATAAGAACAAAACAGACGTATTTGAAGTTTTAAGCACTTATTTCTCCGATTGACATAACCTAATCAAAAATAGTTTCAGATTCTTTTTTGTAGAGAATTTAGTAAGCTTTCAAATAGTTTCTATCCACTTACCACGATTTCCCAACCGTGTTCGAGATATTAATGAAAGTATACGAACTTCCCAAAACTTTTCATGTCTGTTCATAAAATATTTTATTCTAACCCTTCCTTAACTCCAAACGTAACAAAACTTTCAACATATTAGTTTTAATGAAAGTAAAACATGCAGATAAAGTTTCAACTGAATCCCGTAATTCTAAGTACCCAAACCAAAAACGGTATTCAAAAACTATTTTTCCAATTTTCTCGAAAACGGTTAAAGCTATCGCCTTGAAAATGGTTTCATTCGTTTTCCTAGCCCGAGAAGCCTATAAAAAGAGTACTTACAAGCTTATGAACTCAAAAACGTAAGCGTTACGATTTTTTCTGCGCGAATTTCGCCCCAAACGCCATCTTCCAGTAGGCGGATTTTGCTGGTTAACGAACTTGACCTTTCAAATTGGACGACTGATTTTTGTACCAAATTTCATCAAAATCGGACCATCAGGGAAGCCAGAAATGAGCGAACAGACAATATATATATATATATATATATATATATATATATATATATATATATAAATAAATATATACATATATATATATATATATATATATATACAAATTTGAACCACCGTTATTTTCGGTCTCTAGGGGTTCTGAAACGCGAAATTTTCTTGTCGGCACGTCCGGATTGTTTCATTGTATCAACCTTATAAGCGGGGTTCCTCCCTATGGGGGAGGGAGGAACCGCGCTAAAAGAAAAAAAAAAAGAAAGAAAAAAAGTTTTCCATGAAGTATGATTTCTTTTACATTCGATTGCCATGATAATTTGCTTTTTAAATTACAATCGTTGTTAAATAACACTATTTTTATTTATTTAAATTTTAACGTCCACGTATACATAACCTACAGGTTAGCAATCGTTTCTATACAGGATAGCCTTTTCTTTTTTTCTTTTTTTTTTAGAAAAGCCCTTATCCCTAGTGGGAATTGGACCGACGGTCTTAGGCAAACAGTACTCACGCCTTAGCACTGACGGCCAAATATTTTACTTTTTTCATCATAAAGAAATAAAAGTACTTTATATGTTAAAGTAACTTTCGAAATAATAGAAGAAAATAATGCAGTTTCATTTAATATATGTTTGTGTGTGCCGGGGAGGGGGGGATCTCCAATTACAATTAAAAGACATAAGCCTTCTACATCTGGCCTTACGTCTCCGTAAATTGATCATTTATTGCCATTTATAACTCTTTATTAAAAATAAATAAATTTATGATAATATATATTGTTGAAATGTGTCAATATTTACCCTAAAAATATAAAAAGTATGATTAAGAATAAAGTGAATAATATTCACAATCCTTTGTGGCATAAAATTATCTAATCACTTTATGGTTTTTTTCTATTCTATTAGGGTAAGTTAGTCAGCTTTAACTTATGCAGGGGGGAGGGGGGCAAAACAATACCGATATACAACTATCAACAAGTGATACGGCGCTGTATATATACAGGCCCGCACGACCGATCTTGCAATCTGTCGTGCGAAACTTCTTATCGGCAAGGTACTGGATATGTTTCTATATTGAAGGTAAACAATTTCATTTTATTGAGAAAGACTAAATTCTTACAACTGTCCTCTTATCGCCTGAGATACAAAGCTCAAAACAAATAGTAAATAATCTTTGAAATATTCCATTTCTCCTTTTCAAAATAACATATAATATTGTTTGTAATGATAATATCCTTGTGACACATAAAGAAGCTTCAACTTCAGGTAACAATAGTGCCTAGTAGTAAATAGTAGTTTTGTTCCTCACTCTTGGAACTTGCGGGTTTTCTTTTGGTCTAGAATATGAATTATAATTAGAAACGGGGGCCCCAAAAGACCAGGCTAAACCGCTCCGATGCCTATGAGACCCATTGTGCCATCCAGCACACAGTGGGGCCAAACAACATTTCGTGTTTCAAAAAAGGCCACAGCCTCTAAATCTTTACCTATTTCAATGAATTTTTTTTTTCAATGAAAGGTAATAAAATTTAGAACAACTTTGTCTAGCCAGATTTTTGTTTCCCCCCCTTGTTTATTATATTACGTGTAAATAATTCACTTACTTTTACAATTGAATATAAAATAATATTTTATTTTTCATCTAACTTAATATCAGCAATGATATAGTTGAAATTAAACATTCAAATCCTGATTAGACTTAGAAAAAATCAGACCAAGTCATCTTCAAAACGTAAATTTATCTTAATTCAACAACGTGAAAATTGAAATAATATGAGCAACATTGCTAAAAAATGTTCAACATGTGTTATGTCTAGAGTTGAGAAGCTCCTGCGTTACTTTTAGTTATAATTTCTAATGTGAATATACAGAATATACAGAATATATTCCATTACATTTATGTTACAGCTATATGTGCTAGCCGACGATGCGGCCGAGGTAGGTGTGTGAAGCCGAACCTCTGCCTTTGCGAGGGCGGCGTCCTGGCGAATTCCTGTCCAGCTTCAAGTCCGTACGTTCCGCCTTCAGGACATAGCCAAACTGGACCTGGAGCTCAAACGATACCCATGCCGCAAAAACCATCTGGCCCACAGGCGCCAAATCTCCCTCACAAACATATCCAAACAAATATGCACCACGCGCCTTCCGGGAACGGGCAAGGAAGTCATCATCGGATGTCTCACACAGGTAAGGAATGAATAATAATGACTTTATTGGAAAAATTTAACTTGTTTATTTTGTCCAGAATATTTTTCAGACTTCTTTATTGGAATGTATTGCAGGGGTGCCAGAGAGTCATGCGAAAGCCCCTGAGGACTGCGGAGGATGCCAGAACGGAGGAACGTGCGTCATGAGAAGATGCCACTGTCGGCCAGGTTACACCGGCGAGAAGTGCCAAGAACGTAAGCATTCTATATTGTTTATTAGATTTAGATAAAATGGATAACCTTGATTGGAAACAATTGGAAATGTAATAACACATATAAAAGTTAAAACACGTTATCCTTTATTAATCGCAGAATATTTTATTTGTTTCAGCTGTTTGCAAGGAAGATTGTCTGAACGGTGGAAGGTGTATTGCTCCTGACCGCTGTGCTTGCGTCTACGGATACACTGGCAGAAGATGTGAAGCAGGTAATACAACGTTGACGTAGATGAGCTTGGCACATATATGTATGTACGACTTAAAAAAGAAAGATTTCATTGGTAAAATCGCGATAAAAATGAAGAAGTTCTCTTTTCTATCGAAACCCTAAGTAATTAACAAATTCACTGCCAACAAGCAAAATAAATTATTGTTTGTTATTCGACATTATATGAATTGAATTCGACTCCAGAATATGAAAAACAATGAAAAAGTCCGACTTGCAGGAACTGCGTCTCCTTAGTCCTTTTTCGTTCATATCCCAAGTAGCCATCAGTAAAGGTAGCCATCAGAAGCAGTTATCTGTAGGTTTTGATCTTTTGAGAAAAATATAAAATAAAATCTCTAAGAGAAGAAGATTTATGGTGCCACAACAGGAAACTGACAGTAACCTGAGCGCAAATGAAACCCCCCTCCCGCCTTCTCAAGGAGCTTTAGGGAAACACTATTCCCAATATGTTTACTACTTTTTTTTTTTTTTTTTACTAAAATGCTCATTTTACTGCCAAATTCAGTTAAAAATAACAACCAATTAAAAAGTGAGCTACACAGAGTTAAAAACTCGTTCAAAAGAACAAAACTAACACTTTCGAATTTATAAGCAATTATTTATCCGATTGACATCGACCCATCGAATATTGCTTCAGAACCTTTTTATTAGAGAATTTAGTAAGCTTCCGAATGGTCACCTTCCACTAACAACGATTATATAACCATTTTCGAAATATTTAAGAAAATATACGAAGATATTTCGAATACTCCCTTAACTCCAAATGTAATAAACCATAAATGTCCTATTTTAAATGAATTTCAAACATCTGGAGTGCTTTTCTACTGAATCCATCGTTTCTGAATACCAAAACCGAAAATTAATTAAGGAACGTAGTTTCAGTCACTTTTCTCGACAAGGTTACAGATATCGTCTTTCTTTTAGCGCGGTTCCTCCCTCCCCCATAGGGAGGAACCCCGCTTATAAGGTTGATCTCATGAAACAATCCGGAAGTGTCGACTAGAAAATTTCGCGTTTCAGAACCCCTAGAGACCGAAAATAACGGTGGTTCAAATTTGTATATATATATATATATATATATATATATATATATATATATATATATATTTGTATATATATATATATATATATATATATATATATGTATATATTTATTTATTTATTTATATATTTATATATATATATATATACATATATATATATATATATATATATATATATATATATATATATATATTGTCTGTTCGCGGATTTCTGGCCTCCCTAATGGTCCTATTTTGATGAAATTTGGTACAAAAATCGGTCATCCAATTTGAAAGGTCAAGTTCGTTAACCAGCAAAATCCGCCCACTGGAAGATGGCGTTTGGGGTGAAATTCGCGCAAAAATATCGTAACGCTTACGTTTTTGAGTTCATAAGCTTGTAAGTACTCTTTTTATAGACTTTTTGTGCTAGGAAAACCATTTTCAAGGCGATAGCTTTAACCGTTTTCGAGAAAATTGGAAAAATAGTTTTTTAATACCGTTTTTGGTTTGGGTACTTAGAATCACGGGATTCAGTTGAAACATTATCTGCATGTTCTACTTTCATAAAACTAATATGTTGAAAGTTTTGTTACATTTGGAGTTAAGGAAGGTTTAGAATAAAATATTTTATGAACAGACATGAAAAGTTTTGGGAACTTCGTATACTTTCATTAATATCTCGAACACGGCTGGGAAATCGTGGTAAGTGGATAGAAACTATTTGAAAGCTTCCTAAATTCTCTACAAAAAAGATTCTAAAACTATTTTTGATTAGGTTATGTCAATCGGAGAAATAAGTGCTTAAAACTTCAAATACGTCTGTTTTGTTCTTATGTGCGGGTTTTTGTCGTTCTTTTTGTAATTTTTGTCTCTTTCCCTTGGTTTTTTATTGCTTTTTATTTTTGTAATTTCTTATGTTGGGAAAATGTATTTGTGTGTAAAACAGGATAGGAAAAATG
The DNA here is from genome assembly GCA_946811695.1 of Gonocerus acuteangulatus. Taxonomy (NCBI): domain Eukaryota; kingdom Metazoa; phylum Arthropoda; class Insecta; order Hemiptera; family Coreidae; genus Gonocerus; species Gonocerus acuteangulatus. Next base: position 75,232,802 of record OX328125.1, read on the forward strand.
AGACCAATTTTCTGTTGCTAGAAATAATGAAAATATTGGGAACTTCGTATACTTCCATTAATATCTCGAAAACGGTTGAAAATCTGGGGAAGCGAAAGGTTACCATTCGAAAGCTTACTAAATGGTCTACAAAAAACGTTCTGAAGAAAGTTTTGAATAAGCGATGTTAATCGGAAAAATAAGTGCTTAAACTTTGAAGTAATTGATATCGTTTATCCGAACGGTTCTTTTTGTCTGTTTTTATTCCTATTTTTTCATTGCTTATAGTTGGATAAGGTATTTGACAATAAAACAGATTAATTAAAATAAGAAAAACAATTCATTGTTAGAAATATATCAGGCTGTACCGTATGAAATGTCAGTTTTGGATTTGCCGATTTCCTTCAAATGTCTTGAAACTGTCGAGGCTCGTAATCCGAGTTCTTTAGCATATTCCCTGTTGTTTGCAATTGCTTATAGTAGTCAAATGTATTTGCCAATAAAACAGGATACGTATAATTAGAATATTTTATTTTTGCGGAATCTTGGGATTCTCAGATCACGTATGAATATCTATTAGGCCCCCTTCGTATTTTTTCCTTAATATCTCTAAAAGGGTTAGGAAATCGTGGCAAGTGAAATGTAACAGTTCGAAAGCTTACTAAATTCTCTACAAAAAATGTTTTGAAGAAATGTTTGATGGGGTCGTCACATTAGGAGAAATAAGTGCTTAAAACTTAGTTAGTTAGTTTCGTTTATTTAAACGGATCTATTTGTGTGTTTCCCGCAGTTTTTTTTTTCACTGCTAGTTATTTTTGTAATTTCTTATAGCAGTCAAATGTATTTGTAAGTAAACAGGATACGTATAATTAGTAGCAATATTTTTTTTGTTAGCATTCGAAGATGCCTTGTGAATATCTAGATTACAGTACTGGTGTTGATTTCGTTCTTTAGAATTGTTCTTGGTATTCCCTATTTTCATCTGTTACCAATAGTTTTTTATTGCTAGTAGTTTTTTCTTATTGATTATAGAATATAAATCTATTTGGTTATAAAACAGGATACGTAAAATTAGTAAGAATATTTCGGAGATTTCTGAGCGAAATGCCTTGTAAGATTGTCTACCACCACGAACGGCGTTTTTCCTCTATTTTTATCCACTAGATAGGCTTTATTTGGCATATTATTCTATATATGTTTTATTAAGCATTTGATGAAATGTCGTGTTTTTGCTGTGGATTTTAATTTCGATGTATCTAAGATTGGGTAACATTAGCGAGTCTACATAGCTAAGAACCGACGACGGAGGTAGACTTCTTGCTATGATTTAGTCTACATATGTATATTAAGTCCTAAATCCAAAAAATAAACTTCACAACGGTTAGATACTACGAGCGAATAGAGAGTCGGATCAGTGCCCTTAGGAACAGAAGGTCCACAGGAAATTTACCTGCTTGGAGTTAATCCTCAAGAGTTGTAAATATACCCCAGGTATCTGCCAACACAAATACAAAGCCTAGCTACGGTACAGAGAGCAACTTAATGATATCATTCACCAAAATTTCTTAAACTATACTAGATTCTGAAATAACACAGTTCCAAACATAGGTTATATACTAAATATTCATAAAGATTACTTAGTTGTAACCCGATTCATCAATTAGCAATCAATAGTTTTCAACACAGGTTATATACTAAATATTGATAAAAAGTATTTAATTAAAAAAAAAACAAGATTCCTCAAGACTTGTTTTTGGTCCATTTGTATCTACTCCTTAGACTTAATTAGGTATATTATTCTATATCTTGAGTTGTTATTCGTCAAGACTTGTTATTTGTCCTTCTGTATCTACTAGATAGGCTTTATTCGGCATATTATTCTATATAGGCTATATTAGGCAAGGTATTCTACTCAATCTTTCTTGTACTTCATCTTGATCCTTTTGTATCCACTAGAAAGGCTTTATTAGGCATATTTTTTATTGATTTATAGAGCTTTGCTTTAGAAAGAGAGCCGGATTGTGTAATTTCCGCTTCTGTGTATAAGGTAACTACTGTCGGTGTCCCTGACGCCTTAATATCACTTTTATTCGAGACATTCGAGAGGATTTCGACAATTTTCACGAGATATATAAAAAAAAAAAAAAAAAAAAAAAAAAAAAGTTTTTTTCTAAGCTTTTCAATTGACACTAGGGATATGAACGGAACCGCGCTAAGATGATGCAGTTCCTGCGAGTCGGACTTTTTTTTTAACTTTAAAAACCTATTAAAAGGGTACCTGCAAACCTATTAACGCCAACGCGCTGCGACTTTTTTCGCGCAAATGTCGCATAAAAACCCTCTTCCGGCCTACAAATTTTGTTGGTTAACGAACTTGGCCTTTCAAATGAGACTTAATTGTTTCGTCGTATAATCGTACCATTCTTGAACCTGCTAGAGCGCCAACAAATATCGGCACCTCCGGATTACTTCATGAGATCAATCTCATAAGCGGGCTTCATCCCTATGGAGGGAGGGAAGAAACGCGTTAGGCTGTACCTAAATTGGACTCGTAGTTATCCCGATCCGATCCGACCCGATTTTGTTTGACCGACAAAGGCCGAGTGTGGCCAACGTGAGTGCCTACATTGGTCCCGACCCGATTCGATCCTATTTAGTCACAGCTCGTCAGCAATAACCTCGGAGTGAAGTGAAAATGAGTGATTAATTTAACAAATACCACCTTATGAGCATAGAAACCTTCGATTAGGTTGAATGTTGGAGGTAAGAGAAGCATTAGCATTCATATTTTAAAATTATTTATAAGAAAGGTAGCTAGAAGGTTATTACATTGGAAGGTTTTAGACATTGTATGGTAATAAACATCTTTCCACGTAATTTAATAAACAGGGGAAGCAAAAAACAAAAATGTTAATTAACAAAGTTGTTCTAAATTTTATTAGCTTTCATTTTTAAAAAAATGCATTGAAATCGGTTAAGATGTAGAACTTTTTGAAACACAATATGTGGTTTGGCGACATTTTGGGTCGTCGGTCCGAAATTGGTCTAGAAACAAACAAGTTTAAATGGCCAAGAATCGGTGGCCATCGGATCGGGTCAGGTCGGGACCAATATTGGCACCTCCTTTGAAGTGCACAGTAGAAGATGGGGTTTACTCCAGAACGATATTAATTATTGAATCATCAGTTCTTAGCAAATATAATTCAGCAAAATTATAGATGTTTATTTTGAATTTACTATTACTAGTACATTCCTAAACTAAACACAGTGCTTAGTAATATGCTTAGTTTTTCAGCTCCTGCGTGACGGACTTTCATGCACACGGCCGGCCCAATGTATAACCTTGCCGAAAGTTATCACTGACCTTGATAAACCTACATTTTCGTCACTAAACTGACTACTGCTGAAGCTATAGCCTCTGTGGTATGCAGAGTGAGATAGATCTCCATTCTTAGAACGAGATCTCTTCCAGATTGCGGCAGGCTTCCCTGAAATAAAGTCTTTCTTAAGGGACCACCCAGATCGACCTTCTAAATCTGATTAGAACTACCTTCTCCAGATAAATCGTCCGCTACTTTAAGTTAAGATAACAAGAGTAATCTTGTCAGGCTATCTCTTTGCTCATAGTTATCCCAACTAATAATTACCAACCTCTATGGAGCTATTTTCTGGTGTGATCTTGATCCTTGTTGATCAGCAGGCTTTCAAGATAATAGTTTCAGCTGCTGAGCATTAATGGCGCTACCAGAAAATTGCATGGCGTGATTTGATCTTTCATGAAATAAAATGATAAGAACCGTTTTGAATAATATTTCGGTAATATATTTCATTTAAAAAAAAGTTTTCCTGTTACTAAGGTAATAAGAAACTTTCATGAAAATACTTTTGCCATGACTTATTTTTTTTTCTTTATACAAGAAATTAAAAAATGCATTGGCAGTAAAAAATAAGTGAATTTTTAATTATTTAACTGAAATTATCTGGGATCTGAACTACTAAGTTTTTTGAAGGATATAAAGGAGCTCTCATGAATACAAAGACCTTTTTTTTTTGACAAGTTTAGTCCATTCTTCATGAACCATAAAAAGGTAATTTGGTTGATAAATCTACTCTATCCCAATAAGGAATCACAAAATTGAAGTATCTGGCTGTTAGCTAAGCACCTTTAGTTAAAACCATGGGGATTTACTTTCCATGCAATTAATTTAAAAAACTGTTCATTTTCAACAATCTTTAAATGTTTTTATAGAAATAAATGTGCTTACGGCCACTTTTTTGCCAGTGTTTCTGTTTATTAGTTTTTCGACATGATGAAAATGTGCTATTCTGTTTTTTTAGATTATAGGACAGGCCCGTGTTTTACAAGGGTTACAAATGGGCTCTGTGGTGGTCAGTTGCCAGGAGTTGTCTGCACAAGGAATCTCTGCTGTGCCACTGTTGGGGCCGCTTGGGGTCACCCCTGTGAACCATGCCCGCATAATCTACCCTGTGATGATGGATACCTCAAGAATATTCACAGTGGGCAATGTGTTGGTAAGTTTAGAAGTATGTTTAGTAATTATTACTTTTTGAGAACAACTGAGTAAACATCCTGGTTAAGAACAAGACGATGGACTGAAGACATTTCGCTGTTTTTGGAACTAAACTTGAAACAGACTGTAATGACTTAAGTGCTTAATGAATGGCAGGGTGAGTAGTCACATTCGAATGGCATCGAACTTCAATGATTATTTATCAATTAATGAATAACATATACATAGCATGACGGGAACCAAGCTATAATAAACTGCACAAAATTATATACATAGTAGTGTTAATTTTGATATTACATTATTTAACGTAATAAAATAACTACTTATGTGCCGCGATGAAGCACAGGCATTCAGCTAGTAGTATATATTCATTACTTATTTGTAAATGTGTTAAAAATCCAACAAGTTTAATAGCACAAATCAACCAATTATGGGTTCTTAAAAGAAAGAGTCCGGGATGGAATGAATATTTTTGAATTATATTTCTTATTTTGGTTGCCTTTTGAGTGTTTCAAATTTATCTTTCTGTATTAACTCATTCACAAACTTCTCACAAAATAGGAGGTACCAAAATTTCAATAATGCAATAAATAGTAATAAACTTACAAACTGAATGCAGATTTATTCAAAACAATGATGTTCCTGGCATGACTTTTTCAGTGAAGAGAGCCAGCAACTATATAGAAAAAAATTAAAATTATTGAAGTAAATCATACTATATTTTTAAATTATAATTATTTGTAAATAATTTCAAGATATTGAATCGAAGACTGATATGAAACATGGGTTGTAATCTGTGCCTTGAGTCTTGAATCCCCTGGGGTTGGTGGCTTTTCTTTTGAAAAATAAAAAGAATTACACCTCTTTCCTTCCTAGAAAAGGGTGGTAACCTGTAAATAACCTGTCCTCAAAATACTGTGTTATTAAATAACGTTAAGATTAAAATTATATGAATACTATAGATGTAATCACTGACTAATGACATAATTGATTTATTTAAATTTTAACGTCCATTATAATTAACTCAGAATTTTGAGATGGGTTAGACATAGACCAACACCCCTAGTGGGAATCAAACCCACGACCCTTGGCACGGAGTGTTAAGCGCTCACACCTTAACACTCATGGCCACCAGGCCTCCTGACATAATGAATTAATTCCATGTAATAAAAAATGAAAAATTGATTTATTTTTATTAAAAATCATTTTCATCATGCATTCATAAAAAAATATGTTTATTGTCAAGAAAATTTAAACTTCTACTAATCAAACATATCTAGAAGAACTAATAAATTATAAAATTGCCTCTAATTTTATGTTGTTTTCTTTCGATAGACATTAATGAATGTGATGCGATCCCTGGACTTTGCTTGGGAGGAACTTGTGAGAACACAATTGGATCGTTCAAATGTAAATGTCCCAAAGGCCAAGCTAGAGACGAGAGTTCCAACATGTGCCGAGACGTCGATGAATGTCAAGAACATGGAGCCTGCGAGAACGGTCAATGTGTCAACACTGATGGTAGCTTTTACTGCCTCTGTAACCCTGGATACATCCGAAACCCTGATATGACTGGATGCATTGGTATGTGATATTGTAAAGTTTTTCATGTTAATTATATTCTGTCTCTGTAATGCTATCAAAGGCTCTGAATAAAGTTATAAAGAAATCAGAAGATCATTTTTGCGCTAATTGGACTCTTTATCGGCATTTTGATGTGGGGAATTGGTGATATCTTTAACCATTTTCACTAAAAGTGGCGAAACTAGATTTTTTGTTTCATCTAAATACATTGTTCAGATGCCCCAAATTTGTCAAGATTAAGATACATAAATATTGGTTATGTTAGGAGTAGAGAAGTTGCTTAAAAAAAAGTTATCATCAACAAATATTGTACTTTTCATATATATTTTTAACTTTTCATATAATTTTGAAAACAGCTGCAAATTCATAGTAAGTGGAATATTGTCATTCAAAAGCTTAATAAATGTTTTGAAAAAAAAAGAAAAAAAAAATTATGTGGTTAAATATTTATAGGATCACCTCAGTCAGAAGAAATGGTGCTTGGAGTTTTAAAATGTTGGTTTAGTTCCATTCAAAGCTTTCCAAACCACACCAGATATTTTGTGCATATGAAATTCATGTCAAAATATTCTTTACTCTCTCATTTGACTACTTTTTACAGAATTTGGTTTCTGTTTTTTATTATTTAATTTCCCTTTTTATTTCAATCATGGGTGTATATAAGGGGGGCTGCACCCCCCCCCCCCCCCCGAAATTTCGATTTGATGATAAAAATGTGTTATAAAACCCTTAAAAATAAATTAAATAAGTTCATTTAGTTCATAAAAAATATTTTATTTGAGTTGTAATAGCATTTTAGCTGTCTAAAACTATTCCAAGTTCTAAATTGTTAGTATTCCATTCCCCGGAAATGGTCCCCCCCCCCCCGAAATTTTTGCAGCCCCCTCCGAAATTAATTCCTATATACACCCATGATTTCAATTGTACCTTTAAGACAAGTTTGTAAGCTATCTGCATAATAGTATAATTAAAATAATTTTATTAGAAGGAAATTGTAAATGTTTTGTCATGAATGAAATCGAAAATGTTTATCCGTTCTTGCTCATTTACTTTTTCCTCCTTTCAAAAGTACATAAGGTCAATTCCTTAATTCATTTGAAAATACTAGATAATGCACCCCTCTACAATGCTATTGTTTTATTGGATGAGCTCATTTCAAATTATTTTGTCTTCTGTTGAAAGATGTCCGACAAGACGATTGCTACACTGAACTCATTGATGGACAGTGCTATCAAAGCCTCTCGATGAAGTTATCGAAGAAAGATTGCTGCTGTGGTATGGGCATGGGAAAGGCATGGGGGAGAAATTGTGACCTCTGTCCAATGAATGGAGAAGGTAATTAATTAAACTGTGCACTTCTTATTCTTTTACTATCTGGTATTAAAATAATAGTTTATTTCGCATAGAACAATACAGGCAATAAAGGAAAATTAGTGATGAGGACATTACAGAAAAGATTAGACAAGACACATATTCAATGATAAGTCACAAATCACAATTTCAATTTCATTTATTTTTTTATGAGGGACAACTCATATGTTTTTTTTATAAATAAAGGTTCTTCTAAATATATTGACAAATTCTGCCTATTTATTAGATCTTTTATTTAACCCTTTCGTTGCTCTGAACGAGTTAACTCGTGTTCGACTTGCAGTACCCCTCATGCTCCACACGAGTTAACTCGTGTTCCACTGTCAGTACCCCTTACGCTCCACACGAGTTAACTCGTGCTCCCGTTAGCCCCGTATGTTGCTTCTCCGGCCTAGTGCTATTAACGCGTATAAAATCAGTGGGACCTTATCAGATCTTTTTCGTATATTAATTTAAATTAAACATTGTGCAAGTCTATTATTATCTATAAAAAAAAATTGTAAAGCCCTACAATCGGCATTGTTATAGCAATTGTTGGAGGTTGAAGCTGGTGCGCCTCGCCGCCTATTTGTAGGGTGATACTCAAATTTGTCTTTCGAACCATATTGTTGCTGTTTTTATCTTTCAGTCAAATTTGGATCATGTTTAGTTCGCTCGGTATAAATATCCTCCTTTTTTATTATATAGTACACATGATATCATTCAAGTAATTATATCATCATTTCATATCTGAGTCATTTAAAAACGTGTTAGAACCATCTATCAACCAGCTGATAAGCAATGTTTTTATTCTCGTTGTTGCAAAATTCCCCGTAGGATTTTTAAGTGAATTTTGATTTAATTTATTTTCTGTTAAGTCGTCAAACATTAAAAAGATCATTGGTACGGTAAAGTAGAGTCTAAAAGGAATGAAATAGATAAATGCCAAGAATGAATCTCTTAGACAACATTACCCAAGCCTTCATAACTTTGGTTCTACTCAATACTTTGTTTTCATTTAAACCTATGTGTTAAGTCAAGGATAGTAGGTCATACAGACAGACAAACATATCTTTAATGGTCTCTTAATTAATTTTGTTTTAATCTATAGTCTCTGATTCATGAAACAGAAAGATATCACAAAAAGGATTGATTCGATGCAATTTACAGGCGAAACTTTAATTTTATTTATCTACATATGTAAACAAAAAAAAAATTAAATTATTTTTCACAGTTTAAATTTATCTTTATACTTATTAAGGCTACTGTTGTTATAAATATTTATTTATTTATTTTTAGATGAATTTGATCGGCTGTGCAAGGGGGTCGTGGATATGACAAATGTCTGTGCTTTTCGCCCTACAATCTGCGGAGGGGGACGCTGTCAACCAACCGTTAATGGCTATGAATGCGTCTGCTATCCAGGATACACGAAGAAAAGCCAGTCACAAGTGTGTGAAGGCTAGTCGTAAATCACACGTTAAATAACAAGTAAACTTAGCTACATCACATAAAACATTCTCATTTTCACTTTTATAACTAGTTAGTACATAATATAAAACACTTAAACATTTATTTCTATTTAACACTTTGATGACCACAAATTTTAACCTTAGGTCCCTTATTTATTGTTAAATTGTATTAATTAGTAAAATATTCCTATTTCTTTATTAGTTGTGAGAGAAGTTTTGAAAATATTATAAATTATCTTTGTATTGATATTTCTGGTAAGAAGCTAAAAAGGCAATGGAATAGTTGGGTCTTCGCGTTTTCAAAAAGTGATGCCTATAGAAAAAGTAGCAATATGTTGAAAATAATTTCAAAATACAGTTTTTTCTATTCCTGTGAGCTTATAATTTCATGGTTTACCGTGCAATATAAGATTTCAAACAAAGATTTACTTACATTAATATAGATTTGTTTTGTTCCTGTATACATTTCTCTTACATATCATCTTATAGGAAGAAAGTGAAAAAATGTAAGCTCTTTTATTAGGTAAAATAAAAGTGAATACCCAAAATTAAACTCATTATTTGCTTAAATAAATGTCTCGACGGAATTGTGATTTTTTTGTTTTTGAATTATACATTAAAAGAAAAATGTAGGTTAACATCTTTGTAAGATGCCTACCTAACTAAGATAGGAGTCTCCATGATCTAAGGGTATTTATCAAAATATTTATCAATTTTCTCCAAACCGATGACAATACTCGTGAGTTTTAAATGATCTATCTATTTGATCTTAGTATTTTATACTGTATGAATATTACATAATTATTAATAATTTATTTCAATGTTATTTCATTTATTTGAATTTTTCCATAGTTCTCCTTCGAGATAAATTTAAATGTATTTTTAATTTATCAGGATTTGTTTTAACCAGTAACAAGATTAAAGAAATTATAACAACTTGAATCATCAAAGTGTTAATTTGTAATAGATAGTTTGCCTTAGTTACTTGTTCATTACATCACTGCATAACATACACATTAACTATCTACTTTATATACTAACAATCAAATTTGCTTGAAAACTGGGACATTGTTTTATGGATTTGTTTTTGTTGTTTAATTTAAGGCTACCATTAACAAATACATCTTAAATCTATTCTACTATTTTTGAGTTTTCTTTAACTAATTTTTATAAAATTTATGCTTGGAAGTACTATTTAAAAAACTTTATGTTAGACCTCATTCTCAATCCAGCAATTAGAACGTTTGGATGTTCTTCGAATGTTCTGTTGGTGCTGTTGGAACATGAAGACCATAACAAATAATTAAAATATGTGACAAACGTCTTTTTGGATATTGAACGAAAAGCTGACAGGGTAACAAAAAGAAACTAAAAAAGCAATTAATTCTGGAGAAGTAGACTTGCAGTGCTGGAAAACACCTGAGCAGTCTAGATAAATACTGACAGTTTCCTAACTCCAAAAGAGTTTTTGTCAATTGCAATAATTTAAGCAAATTACGGTAAAACAAAAAAGAAATAATAAAAGGATCATTACACAATTTCCCTGAAAAAAAAAACAATACAAGGATTTTTACACTCAACAGGAAATACAGTAGACTCTCTAATCCGACGTCGTCGGGACCGGGTACAGTCGGATTAGAGAATTCAGTTAGAAGTGGTCATTTATGTATTTGAAAAAAACCTTATTATTTGAGGATATAATAATATTTACCATTTTTAATATTGCATATTTAATGTGCATTTAATACCTACATTTAAGTAAAATGTAGTTGCCGAATTATAAACTAAATTCAAAATATGTGTATCCTTGCTGGTCTATATCAGGCGTTAGTAAAAACATTTATTTCCTTAGCAGAAACACAGGTTCATGTCTCTAAAACGAAACATATATGCCTTCTTTGACTTCCATTCAATGAAATGCCATGAAACAAATGTTTGGCTTGCTAGAAAGGGAAGGTTTCCTAGGAGTTCTCGAACAGGTCTAGTTTTTTTTTAGTGTCTCCATAAATTAATTTATTTACAAAACAATTCAAAATTATAGCCTTATAAGAGTAAATTATTTTTTAAGGCATCTAAAAGAAAAAGATACAGTATTTGTTAAGAACTAAAAATTGTGTAATACTTAATGAATATATTTGATTAACAGATATAAACGAATGCGCCCAAGGGTTCTGTCTTGGAGGAAACTGCATCAACTCAAATGGCTCATTTGTATGTCATTGCCAGGAAGGATATCATGTCTCATCAGATGGAACAAGGTGTATAGGTAAGTAATTCATGTGTTCATTCAGTTTTGTAGTGTCTGTTCCTATTCAGTGTGCCTTCTATGTAATTATTCCCTCCAAGTGTAAAAGGTCATAAATTTTCATTTAATTTTATTGCAAATCAGGATTTTAATAAAAAAGTGATCTATGTTGAAAGATGCCTGCTAGACATTCATTTCATTTTTATCTACAGTTGTGGACAAAAATGATATTATAACATTCTAGAATTCAACAAAATTATTTTAAAAAAAAAATATTGGAAAGATTGTTAGCATTTCTAGAACACCATGACATTTTTATGATTTTTCAAAATGGACAAGAGACTTTTTGAAATTCAACTCCTCAAATGATTTTTTATAGTTAAAAATAATATGTATGGGATCCAATCAATAAAAAAATTTAAATCTGGAATTAATAATTTTTTTTTTTTTTTTTTTTTTTTTTTTTTTTACGGTGCATCTACAACTTGGCCATTAGCGTCGGGCTATCTACAGGTTGTCATCCTTTTATAATGCCAACAGCACGTGGTCGGTCACCCATTCAGGTACTGGCCACACCCGACGTTGCTTAACTAAATTATTATCATTATTACTTGTGTTGTTTTAGTTACATCTTTATGTAATATATTAAGGGGAAACTAAATTGCAGGGAGTGTTAAAGTATTGGGTCCCATTCCTTCCAGGATTATTTCTCCTTTCTTTTGCACAAAAGAAGCGGCAGTTATCTTATGTGAGGCCACTTCTGATGCCCCCTGAAATAAGCAAAAATATTATAGCAAAATATAAAGCTCTAAACCTTTTTTTTTTTTTGTTTTACCCTTATACATGCATATTCAGAAATAAAATAATTCTAGTTTTATATATTGATGTAATTGAATTTTTGTTTTTTTTGCAGATTATGATGAATGTCGCCAGACAGGGATGTGTGCCAATGGTGAGTGTATTAACATGGCTGGATCATTCAGATGCAGCTGCAAGAGAGGTTTCATTCTGTCTTCCACAGGGCATGCTTGCGTAGGTAAGCTTACACTCTTTTTGTTTTACTTATGTTCTGCATCAGCTTCTGGTTTATTATGTTGATTTAATAATTCAATTTAATAATAACAATAGTGGAAGTAATTTTTTTTTTTTTTTTGACAATCTAATAACTAAATATTATAATGACAGAATTTATAAATATGTGAAATAATCTATTTAATAATGAATTTTATTTTCAATATTAAGGATAAAAAGAACAAAAAACAAAAACAAATGAATAGCCAACAGTTTCCTGTCAAGATTGCTATTTGCTGTTTGATTTAGCTTATGCCTGGAATATAAATGCAATGAGATGTACAATTCATTTATTTTATTATTATTTTCTTTGGAGATTACTTCAGAAACTGAATTTAATATAGCTAAAAGTTATTATATAATTGTAACCTGCTTTGTAATTCTTGTTGTGAAATCCAGGACCAGATAAAAAAGCTTTTCTTATTTACTCGCAGATATTGATGAGTGCTATGAAAATCCTCGGATCTGTCTTAATGGTCGCTGTGAGAATACACCAGGCTCATATGAGTGCCTGTGTCAGCCAGGCTATACTCTTTCTTCCGATGGTGCTTTCTGCTCTGATATTGATGAATGTTCGCAACAGTCGCCTTGTGGTCAGAATGGGCGTTGTATCAACATGGATGGAACTTACAAATGTATTTGCGATTCTGGTTTCAAGTTGAGCTCAAATGGAAAACGATGTTTAGGTAATTTAAACTTATCTATTTTTCAATTCATTTCATAAATGTTGAGTGCCATAAGATATTCACACTGATTCTTTTAATGCTCATAACATTTACTAATATGATCTCATTATATTTTTAAGATTACTTTTATTTGTTCAACAGATATTGATGAGTGTGCTGGGCAAAATCCACCTTGCCAAAATGGGCAATGCCAAAATACTATTGGCAGTTTCCGGTGCCATTGCCAACCTGGCTTTAGTATAGGTCCGGATGGGCGATCATGTATAGGTGAGAATTTTTAAATCTTGTTACTGTTGTTAAATATATTTATTTAAGAAAGAAAATATTTTAATCTCAATGTTAATTAATCCTTACGAGATGACAACCCGCATTACCTTAGATGCTCATTGAGTGGAGCCTGTTTTACCCTCCAGGTTCCACAGGACGATATTAAAATAGCTAAGCCTCTACCACAAGGGTAGGCTTAAAATTCATTTAATTTTTAAATTTTGGTTTTTACTTTTTTTAAATTATTTTTTTTTTAAATAATATGAAGACAAATATCTCGTTGTTGGTATAATATCTACGGAACATGAGATCTTTGTACGTCAACTGGTAAAACACAAATAAGGCCCTTCAGAGGGACACGAGCAATGCAAAAGGTCTGGGTAGCAGAGGGAAACCCCCATTCAATTGATTCTTTTTTTTTTTTTTTTTTTTGAGGACAAAATCAACCACACTGGGCCATGGTCACCCTGTGAGCTCCCCTATTTGTTTCATCTTCCTGCTTCACAGTTTTAAGGGTCCATTTTGTTGCTGTATAGTAGTTTTAGTGTTTTTGAGCCTGCCGAGCGATGAGGAGTCATAACACATCATTGGCACTCAGTGGTGATACTTGAGCTGCAAGTCAAATATTTATTAATATCTATAAAATTAAGTAGTGACTAATTATCTTTAATGTATGGTTATATACTAAACAAATAATCAATTTACTATTAAAATATGGAAATATTAAAATATCATAACAATATATATACAAAATCAAGGATTGATAAAAGCAGCTGCCCTCTACTGCCTATATTTTGAAATAGGCTTGTTGTGAATATTAGATAATTGTATTTTGTAAGTTTCCTTGTTGTGTAGATTTATTTTAATTGTATAGTATATAAGTTGTATAAATACATGTATTTTATCACTTAGAAAACATATTTCTTCTAGAGACAACCATTTTTAATATAAACTTTTGTTTGCAGATGTAAAAAAGGATTTGTGTTATGTATACGAAAATGGACAATGTCGTGAGCAGTCTTCTGGTGTTGTTACGAAGAGTACATGCTGTTGTTGTACGTCATCAGCATTTATGTTCGCTTGGGGTTCGCATTGTTCACCATGTCCTCTTCCTGGAACTCATGAATTCAATCAGCTTTGCCCAAATGGACCTGGAATGACACCTGACAACAGAGGTAAATTTGTGTTTTAATAATACAATTTTCTATTAATTACATTTATGTTAACAAAAGTGCTGCCATTCACCATTTTAGAGCATGAAGCATTATGAATAAAAGAATATCTTCATTAAATTCTATATTTTAAATTATTCACATTTTAGCCATAACAAAACAGCTGTTATCCATTCAAAACTTCAAGCATTTACATTATGAAATTGACTTAAATAATTACCCTAATGTACCCTATTTTTTTCTTCAGAGAACCAAACACAAAAACAAAATTTTTTATAATTTAAAAAAAATACTGTGCTTTGTGTCAGATTTCACTGTTGAAGTTTTAATCGGAGATAAAAAAATCCCTCAAATGGATTTTTTTTTTTTTTTTACAATAATGAATCACAGGATTTGTCTAATTGTAAGTTTATGAAAATTCCACATTTGGCATATGTTACTATGAATTTGGCCCATTTTCTGGCTATAGCCTGGTGTCCCATGACACGGAGAGAATATTTTCTTATCGAAAATTTGAGCGATTTGAGGGACTGCTTGGGCACTGTAGTGATGACTTGGTTGCTCCTGGCAGTCCCTTGGATTGCTTGAGTACAATACGTGTTGTGTCAAAAATTATTTATAGACATTTTATTTTCAAGGGAACTGTTTTTGTCTTTTCACAGATATTAATGAATGTGTGCTGACACCTGCATTGTGTGAGAAGGGTGCTTGTGAAAATATGAAAGGAGACTACAGATGCATCTGTAATGAAGGATATGAACCTGATTCATCAATGAAAAAGTGCATCGATATAGATGAATGTAAAGATGAAAGTGTCTGTGATGGAGGGCAGTGCCGAAATACCCCTGGAAGCTACCAGGTAGGCAAATGCCGTTTCTTATTTTAAAAAGTAGTTTAAACCTGAATGACTAAGGCATTTTTGTTTGTTTTATTTCAGTGTATTTGTCCTCCAGGTACTAGGGAAAATGTTGTCAATCATGTGTGTGATGACATTGATGAATGTGTAGAAATGCCAGACGTCTGCTTTAATGGTGAATGCATAAACTCAGTTGGTTCATTTGAGTGTGCCTGTCCTCCAGGCTCTGTTATTGATCATACAGGGAAAGTTTGTATTGGTAAGTATCTTTTTTGCAAACAGATACAATTAATTTCTCAAACATTAAATAGAATTTAGCCAAAGAAAGCAACTTGCCTTGCTATAGCCGTGTTTTTGGCCAGAGGAAAAATAATAATCATCATTTTAGGTTACATTACTTATAATTATTATTAGCATATTAAAACAAATTTTAAATAGCTTACAAAATAAATTCAATCTCTGAAAAAGCCCCGTAAAAAATAAAATAAATAAAAATTGATGTTTCAAAACTCACGTAATAACCGGTTGTTCATATTTTTATCTAAATATATATTCATTGTATATAATCGTCCATTCACATTCCAGCATCTACAAAATGATCCATTTTTGATGAAATTCGACACAAAAATACAATGTCAAGTTCATTACCTGCATAATCGACTCACCAGAACACCATTGTTCAGTGAATTACGCAACAAAAAATATTTTAGTGCACAGGATGTTTTGTCAATAGGTTTCCAGGTACGGTTTCTGTATTATTTTGGCTTGAGGGATCAAATGAGATCATTTTCAAGGTGAATCTTTTTCCATTTACAAAATAAGTTGAAAGAACTATAATGTTAGTTTGTGTACTCCAAAACGATGGATTGGGTTGAAAAAGGTTTCCACATCCAAAAATGTGAAAATGTTTGACATTCATCCAAACTAAGGTATATACATTCTTGTGTTACATTTGGAGTATAGGAAGTATTAAAAAAAATAAAGTAACAATAGATATAGCAGGTTTGGATTTTTTGTACACTTTCTTAAATATTTCAAAAAGGGTTGCAAAATTGTAATAAGTGGAAAACAATTATTCAAAAACTTTCCAACAAACTAGGTTTTATCATACTTATTGGACAACCTCAGTTCGAGACAAGATGCTTGAAATTTTGGAAGTTTTATTTAAAGTTTGTTTTTATCAACTCTAACATTGGCGGAGAATTGATTGAATGTTATTTGTCTCTAGATAACAGGAAAGGTAATTGCTGGACTCGGCTGGTTGGAGGGCGTTGTGAAAATAGCTTACCAAGCTTGACTCTTCAGTCGGAGTGTTGTTGCTCAATAGGCTTGGCATGGGGATCACCTTGTCAAATGTGTCATCATACTGAGTGTTCTTGTCCAAAAGGATTCACAAAGGTAAACAAAGTTTACATATAGCACTAATATTCAAATAAAAAGAACTACTGCACTGTAAGACATCTAAGCCTTTATAACCTCACATAATTGCAATGTAGATGTGATCATGCTTCCTTAAGCTTATATTTTGTGATTCATTGAAGAACACATTTTTTTGTTTTGAAACTTCACCTATGAGCATTATCCTTGAGGCTATTTTTAACAATAAAAAAATACTCATTTATGATTTTTATTCTGAAACAATGAAATTGGATTAATATTTCTCTTACGAAAGACTATAAAATGCTGTGATAGGATTGTCACTACTTCACTATGGATGTTTCTAAAGGGTGGCTTTATTGCTACTACTTATACAAATGTTTTTTTAAGTGTACTGGATGTATACAAAAAAAATGACCTCAGAATATTATCTGGATAATTATTTATCCAATAAAATTACCCAATATTTTAAAGGTGTAAAAAGGAGAGTTTTCTAATGTCCCATTCGCCATTAGAAAACAAGCCTTTATTTATGTTTACATGTTTCATTGCCAACATGTAAATAATGAAATTGACCACAAAATATAGGCTATAGTTATCTTGTTACTTATCAGATTCGGTAAAAAAAAATATAACCTGGAAACTTCCTTAGACATTACTAATGTTATGTTATCATAACATAAGACCATCCATTCATTTAGCAGAAATTTAGAGAAATTAGGTACGATGATTTTTCAAAAACCTGATCTCAGATTCTAATCCTTACCCCAGAACTTATAAAAGGCTCAGAAAGCCTTATATGCTTAATGGAAACTGATATGTCCCATAAAACAATAAATTGATAACCATTACCATAAATTAAAAAACTTTTATTACCTTGGTCAATTGAAAAAAAGTAGCACTGCAACAATACAACACTGAGCTGCGTAAGTATTATCAAACAACCTCCATGATCTTCACTCAGATTATAGCTCAAACCTAGCTACCATTGATTATCACTTTTCTTATCAAATAATAATACAGAAAAATTCTGAATTCATTAAATTAAAAAAACAAAAATACTTTTCTAGACTGATGGAAAAACGTGTACTGATATTAATGAATGCGCACTGAATGCTGGGGCTTGTCGAGGAGGAGGAACGTGTGTCAACACTGAAGGATCATTCACTTGTGTGTGTCCTCCAGGACTGAGTCTTGACTCTTCAGGTAAGTCATATGCATTTTTCTAAATAATTCATTAATCACAATTTAAAAATAAATTGTGTGTTTAGTCCTTTCTTCAGAAACAATTCAAGAAGCCTAAAAGTGAATCCTTTCTGTATTATAAAATCATTAACATTTCACATTGGAAAGCAAAGTTTTTGCAAATTTGTATATGCTCTTTCAGTGTTAGTTTCATTTTAAAATAAAATGCACTTGTTCTTATAAAATTTTGTTTTCTTTTGAAAAATGCAAATAAATATAATACAATTTGCTCTCCAACATCTTATGATAGTACTTGTAAATCAATGTTGCATTCAAACTTTTTAGTCATGGTCTTCATTAAATTATCTTTTGGAAACCCGGCGGGCTATGAGTGTTACACCCCCTGCCTAGGGTTGTTGGTATAATTCCCACTAGAAGAAGAGACTATTCTTTCGAAAAAAGGAAAGTCATCAATTCTATCTTAGCTAAAAAATGTTAACCTGTACATCCCAAGTAATCTCTGTTGTTAAATAAGAAGTGTTAAAATTAAAAATTACTGGCATTAATGACCTCAAAGGTTGACAAGCCTTAAATCCAACTAAAAAAAAAAATAAAAATTATCTTCTTTTTTTCAAAAAATGTACTATAATAATTTATCTGTGCCTTATCGAACCACTAAAAAGCTTTCAAAAAAATAATCTGAATAGTCACCTCCATATTTATTATTGCCAATTTAATATAAATAACATAGATCATTAGAAACAATAATCCTATTTCTTCCAGGTACTGTGTGTATTGATGTTCGTCAAGAAAGCTGCTTTTCTGAATTTAAGCATGGAATGGGTGCAGGAATAATAGAAGGCTTGTACCCGAGGGCTATGTGCTGCTGTAGTAGGGTTGGCAAAGCTTGGGGCGGC
Organism: Gonocerus acuteangulatus; assembly: GCA_946811695.1. Classification (NCBI taxonomy): domain Eukaryota; kingdom Metazoa; phylum Arthropoda; class Insecta; order Hemiptera; family Coreidae; genus Gonocerus; species Gonocerus acuteangulatus. The sequence goes on from OX328125.1 coordinate 75,251,495, forward strand.
CCACCATCTGGCCAGCGTTGTGAAGTCTGTCCAAAACAAGGAACTACTGCTTTTAGTGAGCTTTGTCCTAAAGTAATTACTTTAAATATTATTTTCAAATCATATGAACATTTTCCATTATTTGCAATAAACAGTCTCTTGGAAAATAAATTAATGTAATTTAATGGCTTCCTTAAAAATTCAGGTCCTGGCCTTTATTTTAATTTATAAAAATAAATAGCTCAACTATTAAATCACATATTGTGTCAAAGATTGGACTGATACATACCTGAGCTATAGTTCTTACTGTAATACAATTTCTATAATTATCTTTTAATCAAAGAATTTTTGCAAACATTAGGAGGTTTTGCCTAACCTGAGCTACAGTTCTTACTGTAATACAATTTCTATAATTATCTTTTAATCAAAGAATTTTTGCAAACATTAGGAGGTTTTTGCGACAATTCTCATTAACTTCCAATTGTTACATTTTTTTAAATAATTTACTGTTAATAATTAAATTATAATTTGAACTATCTGATCAGAATTACTACTTCTCAATGAGCAACTTTAGTTAAGAAATTGATATTTTCTTTTAGGGTCCTGGCATGCTGGAACGAAAAGATATAAATGAATGCGTTGAATTCCCAGGGATCTGCAACAACGGAAGGTGCAGAAATACTGTTGGCAGCTTCAGCTGTCGATGTAATCAAGGATATACACTGGACGAATATGGTATAAAATGTGTTGGTGAGTACAGTGAACGCTTATTCAATCGTGCTAAATATCCATAAAATATTATTTATTTTCTATAAAATAAACATATTCATGTTTGCTTTCGAAATAAAATATTCCGGCTATTACCGGGAGGATAAATGAATAATGAATAATTTAATGAAGAAGCCACCGTGTATTGTTTAGATTGATCTTAGGGAACTTCTATCATTGCTTTACAGCTATAATAATTTGATATTTTAAAAAAAAAAAATCAAGGCACCACCTCTATCCTGGCTAAAAAAGGGTGATGATCTGTTGAGCCCAAAACATTCTGTGTTAAAGTGATGTTAGCATTAAATTAAAAATTAAAATAAATATTTTTGATCATTTGCATGTTACCAATAATATCTGTAGAACCAAATAAATTTATGTTTATTTTTCCCTATGCTTTATTTTAGACATTGATGAGTGTAACATCATGCATGGAGTTTGTGGAAATGGAACCTGTGTGAACATTCCAGGAAGCTTTATTTGCAATTGTAAAGAAGGTTTCGAAAACTCAGCAATGATGCAAGTCTGTGTAGGTAAGAAAAAAATTTAATTATTTTCTGCAAAACTGTATATCATAATGTATGCTATTGTGTTTCTGGCATTGTTTTAATGTTATTTGGGAGTTTGGATTTTATATTTAAAAAATAATAATTTTAGACAGTGGTAGGAGATCATTAGAAAGCTTATTAAAATTTAATCAAAAAGATTGAAGATTACATTTGTTTTTAATGTATCAGCTAAAGGAAATTTTAAGTATAGATTTTGGTATCTTCTTACTTAATTCATCCAAAATCAGTTGTTTTAAAAAGCCTTAACTCCATTATTTTTTGTGTGTTTCCAGTTTTATAAATAACATAACAGAAGATATTTAGAACTACACATCCATAAAAGAGATATTTAAAAAAATCTAAATATACATATATATGGTGTAGTGCCAGTAGGTTGAACTTGTTTAATGGAGTTAGGGGTTTTTTTTTTCTTTTTTTTTTTATATATAAAAATGTAGAGGACTTCTATCATAATGTAAAGTATACATTTACTTTGAAACCCGTTCAATCTTACTCAAATTTAAGTTCACTCAACTTAAATTTGAGTATGGTTGTTTCTTAAAAATAATCTATTCTGACTTGAAACTTTTCAGATGTGGATGAATGTGAGACAATTCCTGGACTCTGCCGAGGAGGAACTTGTAAGAACACTCCAGGAAGCTTCAAATGTATTTGTCCACCTGGGCATGAGCTTGCTCCAGATAAAAAATCTTGCAAAGGTATACAAGAATGTATAGACAGTTACATAATCTTTTTTACTATAGACATCCTTGTTACTTGGTAGTGATTTGATAATATAAGAAATACTTTGCTATTAATAATGCTAGGTAACCTAAATATAGCCTGTCCTAAAATTCGTAGTTAATAATAATGGACGTTAAAATTAAATTAATGCTAAGTAACATTGTGATGAATTTTACGAAATTTTATTTTATTTTAGATCTATAGTCCAGTGATAGGAATGTGATTTTCATTGTTTATTGTTAACATTGTATAATATTTGGTGAATACATCGTGGCACAAATTGAGGGTTTGAGGAATAAATATTTATTTACAACAGTTAAATTATACATTGTATGCAACAAATAATGTCTGATTTGAGCCACTTTAGGCTATATTAATTTGACTATATTTTTGATGTTGTGATGTTTTCTTGCTTAGGGATGTGCCAAATAAATGTACCACTTAAAATATAACAATTGACCCCTGTAATCAAATACTTTGTCCTCTCTAATGAAGAACTAAACTAAGAGAATATTACTTATGATAGTTTGCTTCAGTAATACTTATATAAGATAAGTATTAAATAAAATATTTTATTTAGATTATATAATCTGCTTGGTGGAACCTAATTCTATATAATTTAAAAATTGGAAACTGTCATAATTGAGTATGTCTACTGCTCTTTCCTGTTAACAAAACTATTTTTTCCACAGACATTGATGAATGCTCAAGAACAAGTGGTATCTGTTCAAACGGAGTATGTGAAAACATGATGGGTACTTATCAGTGCGTTTGTGATGATGGCTATCAACACGCAGGAATAACCTCACACTGTGAAGGTAAGCCTGTTTTCTAATTTCAAATTATTTGTCTGTGCTATGTACATTTTATTGTAATTAATTGTGTAAGTCTGTCACAAATATATTTCAAAAAGCTCAAGGACAAAAATATTGATAAATTGATTTTGATAATGAAATTAATATCTTACAGATATAGATGAATGTGATAGTAGTAATGGAGGCTGCCAATCTATTTGTCTTAATACTCCTGGAAGTTTTCTATGTGATTGTCAGTAAGTATCAAATTATTTTTTTTCTATTTCGTTGGTGAATAATTATAAATGCAAAATAACTTGGTGGGAAATTTCTAAAGTTTTTTGATTTCTGGATTAACTTGAAGTTTTAACTTGTTTCTGGAACGTAAATTCCCCATAATCATCTTGTTGCCAATCGTTGATACCCTTGCAAAATACCAAAATATGGAAAGAAAAATATGTGTATACATAAAAGCACAATGCATAGTTTTCCTTAACTATGTTCAGATGCTGAGTTAAATTAAACTCGTTGATCCTTTTGTCATCAATTTTATCTTAAATAAAAATTTAATATCATCTGAAAAATAGAGACCGCTGTATTGATTAAGAGGATGAAATAAATTTCACAAGGCCAGGTATCTTAAAAAATATTATGACTTGTATTATAAGGCTTCTTCGGCCCTATATCTTAACATTTAGCTATGAAATATATTCATAAAAATACCAATAATGTTTGTAGCACACCTTGAAATTTATTTAAATCTTACTAAAAATGTATTTCTTTATTCCATCCAATTCATTTAATGATTCCCTTCCAAGAAACTACTCCAATGTACAAAAAACAATTATCTTGATCTAGAATAAATGTAGAAATTCAGCTCTCTTGTAAATTGTCAATGTTTACCTTACCACAATATTTTTTTTTGTAAGTGAATTTTGAATAAAAGACTCAGCTTGCGCCTCCTGATGGTGCACTTCCTGTGTGTCAAACATTTTTTATCTCCTAAACCCCAGTTTACTTACTAAAACAACCTAATATCATTCACAAATACAATTTTAAATATTAGCATTAAACATTATTAGCATTCTTTCATTAATATTAAGTACTTGTCGATGAACCTGGCTACCATAGTTTGTATTTATTCTTTGAAAGTTCATTTTTTATCAGTATTTTTTTAATTTTTAGGAGAGGTTTTGCCCTCAGTTTAGATAGCAGAAGTTGCACAGACATTGATGAATGTAAAGAAAACCCAAGAATTTGTAATGGAGGAAAGTGTAAAAACACTATTGGTAGTTACGCTTGTGAATGTACAAAAGGTCTTCTTAAGGGCTCAGATGGATCTTCTTGTGTTGGTACAATAATGGTCTTTTACAGTGTTTATTAGTTTAACTTTTTTAATTTAAATGTTAATGTGTCCTAAATATATTATTTCAATAAGAAACAAATTATATTAAGATTAATTTTCTATTTGTGATGATGAAAGAGAAAATTATTTAAATTTATCTCCGTTCTTTCAGATATTGATGAATGTGCTGACAACAAAGATATATGTGGGAATGGTGATTGTGATAACACTGTAGGCTCGTATGTTTGTCATTGTGAACCTGGTTACTCCGTAAAACCCAATAGCCCTGCTGTTTGTACCGATGACGACGAGTGTGAACTCTGCAATAATAATTGTGATGCTAATGCTGATTGTATAAACAATCCCGTAGGTAACAGACTAAAGAATATTTATTTTTCCTCATTGTTTCAATCAAGTGTCTAAAATAAAAACAAAAGAAAAAGAAGGATTTTTTTTTTTTTTTTTTTTTTTTTTTTTTTTTTTTTTTTTTTTCAAATTCACTTATTTATTTTTCCAAGGATATCATTGTAAATATATTTTTTTAAAGTCTATATCACTTGATTTTTTTAATTTTTTCTCTTACAAAATAACTCTAAAATTTGAATTATAATTTTTGTAATTATTCTGAAATTCTACAGTTGTTTATTATATACTTCTTTCTTTCCATAATAAATACTGTTGAATACATTTCATTCAAATTTGTTTGATAATAACATACTTGGATTCTCTCTATATTTTTTTAATATAACTCTCACAATAATATTGTTTATTTGTGTGGACTTTGTTAAAGGTTCAGCAATCTGTACAGTAGTCCCCCCCCCCCCCCCCGGGGGTACAATAAATATACAAAGTTCCTCTATCTATTTTGATTATTAGCCTGAAAAGTATAATGTCTAAATATAACCTGAGCATCTTCATGGCATTTTAGCATCGACACCTGATGTGCAATTTATTTAGCATATATTATCATTGCACAAGTATATTATTCTTTAAATTAATGGAAATATATCTTTTCATGACAAAATAAAGCAGAATAATATGAAAATTCTAAGGAAGTCTCAACCTTTCTTGGTGACCTTTTGAGCTAAGCCATCTTCTTCCCATTCTCTGAAGTTGTCCTTCCCGCATAGTCCAAGAATATTGGATATCAGGATTCTGGTTTTTGTGTCCTCATGTTTTTAGGCATAAGGATTCCTCCAATCTTCCCTGGTGGTTCTGCTGTTTCACAGGTTGTTTTAGAAATGAAAGGTTGATGTACTGAAACTGATTTCAGAAGTAAAATAAATACTTTTAGCATGTTTATTTATTGTTTGCAGATCATACAAAACAATAAGCAATATACATTTTATCATTCGTTAAAATGAAAACAATAACGCATAAATCATAATAATATATAAACCTTTTATCTACTTATTTCACTTCTAACTTGTATACAATTTGTCATATTATTTTAAAAAAATTACAAATAGAAATATTGTAGTTATTGTGCATTCATTGATTCAAGAGCTGAAAAATTGTCTTCTTACTATTTTCCTAGAGCTAATCGCCCAGTTGCTAGCTCTAAAACCATATAAATACATAAATACTATTTTCCATCCATTCACATACTTTATAAATATTTGTTCAGGGTTCATACAGTTGCCGATGTAAAGATGGTTTTACTGGAGATGGTATTCAGTGTCAAGACATCAACGAATGCCTCACTAACAATGGTGGATGCAATCAAAATGCTCAATGTGTTAACACTGATGGATCTTATAAGGTAAATTAAATTCTCATATCTAATTCAGGCCACGTTGGGCTCTTCCCTCTTTCCATAAATAAAAATAGAACAAGTTAATAGATCATTGACGTTTTTAAAAGTAGACAATTATTGTAAGTTGATCACTGTATTTTAAACATAAAAGAAAACAATATAATAATAAGTATAAATAATAATGGATATAAAACTATGCTAAATATTTTGATGAGCCATTAATTCAAAAATGAATAAAATCAGTAATTTTAAATGTAAACACTGCTGAACATCACTACTTGATTCGAAGAGAAAATATGGCCGTATCATTAATTTATTAAATAAAATCATGCAAGTAACAGTTAACTTGATTTCATTTGAATTCATATAAAGCATAGTTGCCATTGAAGATATAAATGACTTTGTTGTAAAATAATTATTGAAGTGTTTAAGTATTTTGAAATGCTTGTTTATAGGTTCTGGCCTGTTGGTAGGCAATAGTCTGATACATTGTATGTCATAAACATAAAAATACACAACTTGTTAGAATGTTACCTGATGGCTATCGATAACAACTCATTTGTATAGCCTTCCACCCTACTGGGATTACATTATAAAATTTATCAAACAAATCCTATACACCCTGCACGCATTCTGTTTTCAGAACTATGCAATTTAAAAAAAAAATCTTCCTAACTGGTGCAATGATTTTTTTTTTATGCTACTATGGATCTTTTAGGTGAAACAGTTACACATTTTCACCATATTATTGTAAATATGCTGTTTTTTAGGTTCCTTAATGCAATTGGCTGAAATTTGTTTGGCTTTTAAATGTTTGCATTTCAATGAATTTAGACACTGACTTTGCAAATTTAGGTTGTTTTCAAGTAGCATAGTTGTTGAGAATGAATGAGTAGAACTAGGAAGATATAATTTTGAGCAAAAGAATGCATTTAGACACAACAATTTTTTGCTAATGTGGCCCAGATTTTTTGTAGTTTCATCTTTCCTTGATATTAAGAGTGTATATAAAGAGTGAGAGAAAGAATTTTAAAATTGTAAGCATAGAATATTTTACAGTATGCGTTGGTAAGATATTGGAGTATACTTAGATATGTTTCTAGTTTTATGAAACTATTTTGGTGTTCAGATCTTCATTCAAAACCTTTAACCATTTCTGTAACTAAATGTGTAATAGATAATTTTACATAGCTCTTGGTTTCGTAATATCTTTGAACGTTTTTCAGAAAACTAGCCTGGTATTCAAAAATGATAGATGGAAAGTTTTCCTCATGTTGGTCATTCATCTAAAATAATTTGAGTAAATTTTGATTAGGGAAGTTGAAGTATTAGGAACAAATTGTTTTATTAGCAGTCATGAGAAGTTTTGAACGTTTCATATATTTTGTCAAAAATCTTGATAATGGTTGAGAAATTGTGCAAGGTGACTATTCAAAAACTTAATACATTTCCTACAAGAAAGGTTCATCATACTTAAATTTCAATAGGACCATGTCAATTATGAAGAAAAGTGCTAGAATTTTCAGAAGTCCTGTTCATTCAATTCAAAGTGATTATTCCTGTAATTTTTAACTTCTTTTAACAGTAAAATAATTTTGTCTACATAATTATGGATATAAAAAATGAGAAGTGTGTTGTTATTTTTTAATGTATATTATATTTGTAATTCTGCGTCCTTTCGAACTACCGAAAGTCAAGAGATAGAGGGAGTGGGCTATATCTATAAATTTGTTAAAGTATAATATGAATGGCCCAGCGTTCTAGCAGAAGTGAAGGGGCAGTTCTACACATTCAAATGCCTAATAAGTAGTAGTGATTCAAATGCTTTGTGGATTTACATTTATCAAATTTATTTTATGACTAAATATTTGTTAACAGTGTGTTTGCGACTCTGGTTTTCGTGGGGATGGATATTCATGTACTGACATTGATGAATGTTCAGAGAATGCAATGCTTTGTGAAAATGGTCACTGCCTCAATTATCCCGGCTCATACAGATGTGAGTGTGAAATGGGATTTATGCATCCAAATGACAACACTGAAACAGCTTGTGTGGGTAAGATATTGGAGTATTCTTACATAGTTTTTCAGGTTTTATGAAACTATTTTGGCGTTGGTCTTCATTCAAAACCATTATTGTTTTCAAATTCATTAAATTACATACCTGAAATGAATTATATCATGTCAGGTATTTATTATACGTTAACAAACAATTTTATCTTTTCAAATCCTAAAAAAATTAACTTCCATATACGTATTTTATTCTTTAACGTATTTTCTAAAAATTTCATAAAATAATAGAAAATGTCATTATGTTAATATTTTAGATATCAATGAGTGTCAGATGTTTAGCAACCTTTGTGTCTATGGAGAATGCATTAACATATTTGGTATGTTCCGTTGTGACTGCAATGAAGGTTTTCAGTTGGATAACACAGGTGGTAAGCTGAAATTTATATTTAACAAATTATAAAATTAAAAATTGGTTTTATAAATGTTACAAGTTAAACATATTTTAAAACAGATCTGTAGTAGGAGGTGAGATTTAATGGTGCTCTACTTTTTCTTTTAATTCTTGGTTCTCCTTTTTTCTTTTTGTTTTTTTTTTTTTTATAACTAAGTTCATAAAAATAACAAGTTGATAATAATAATAAGTTGTAAAGGAACATTGAGGATCTGCTGCTGAGACTTAATTATAACTCTTCTGGCAATAAACCACAATTGCTTAATTGCTTTCTGATAAATGCATGGAAATTTTCCAGGTTTTAAATTATTATTTATTTATTGTTTAAGACCACTAAATGAATGAAATATTCTACCACATACCCGCGCTTTGTGGAAATGAGCGTAGCTCATTGTTATATTCCCTTAAGTATGATCCCTGAATGATGTCATTAAAAGATTTAACCTTCCGATCGAGGGCTCTACAGATCACTTTGTGTACCCTAGTTTAATGTAATTTTTTTTAAATCTCAAATCATAGATGTGTCTGAATACTTCTTCTGTTATTATATTTTATTGTTTATACAGGAAACTGTACAGATAAGAACGAGTGTGACAGCCCACAAGCTTGCCAATATGGCACCTGCAAAAATACTATTGGAAGTTATACGTGTTCATGCCCTGAAAACTACCAGTTGGTTCCTGCTGGTAATGCTTGCGTAGGTAAATCTATTGATTGCTTTGTTCTGAGTAGAGGTTTTGTTATTTAAGTATTTCAAATAGTATTATTCTTTTTTTTTTTTTTTTTTTTTTTAAGACAAAAGGGAAAGTCGATGCTACTTGCAAGTTGAAAGATTGCCTGGACGTGGACCACGTTGCTCTAAAGAAACCGGTGGGCCAATGACAAAAGCTACCTGCTGTTGTTCTCTCGGCAATGCTTGGGGTATTTCGTGTGAAGTCTGCCCCGAAGTTGGTTCTAAAGAGTATAAAGAACTTTGCCCTGGCGGTACTGGATACAGACCGAATATAGTCACAGTAAGATTTCATAAATTTAATAATATAATTAATCGAATAAGGAATAAATAGTTTGAAAATAAATAATAAGAAATAAATTGTTTAAAAGTTATTATTAAGATCAGTTTGGCTTAATGTATGTACTCATAAAGATAAATTAATTCTATTGAACACATCACAAGTTTTACTTAGCAATAATAACTCCTAACAAAATTTCACTGTGCTAATTTCCTCAGAGTTCCATTTGACATTTTGGGGGGAAACCCGTAGTGTGGTGGCCCGGAGTAATTAGCGACTGGCAATCGCTATTTTGTGGAGAATGAGGATACAACATATTTTGAGTACTTATAGCCTGATCCCATGGGGAAGCCTCTTCTTTCATGATTTCAATTTGCTGCCTATGGAACTTCTGATACTAATGCTGTCTGCCGTTCTCCTTTTTTTGCAGTTTAGGATGGTTATGGAATTTCAAAGTCTACCCATCCATCTTCCTTGTTGAAACTCTTTTATTTCTTCTCTATCTCAACAATTTCTCTAATTATACATTCTTGGTATTTATATGACGAATGTTTACCTTATCAAATTGGATTCGAATATCCTTGCTGGAAGAATATTCTGATTTTTTAATATTAATATTCTTGACACTCTTCTTGTGTGTAACTATTTTGGTAGTGGTCTCCCCATGGTCTATTGGCTATCGCCTTAGATTCTCATGCGGGAGATGGTGGGTTCGAGTCCCACGGGTGGCAGGAATTTTCTCATCTCACGGCTCATGGAGAAAGTTCCTCGCTGCACCAGGGATGCCAGCACTAATGGCCCAGAAGTCAAGCACCATAAAAAAAAAAAAAAAAAAAAAAACTATTTTGGTATAGCTACCTGTTTGTCCAAAATATTTGTTATCACAGAAGCTTGGAGCACTATAGGTACCATACTGTACTTATTTCAGTGCAATCTTCCCAAAACAAAATAAAGAATCTTTCCAAAGAGTAATTATACCATATAATTGAGCTGATTTTATAAGACATTATTTGATTTGATAAGTTTATTATAATTCATAATTATACCTGGAATTTTATAATTTCAATCAGGTAGCTTTGGAAGATATTAATGAGTGTGCAGATCACGAAAACCTATGTAGAAATGGCCATTGTACAAACACTTTTGGAAGTTACATGTGTTCATGTAATGATGGATTCAGACTTAGCAATACATCTGCAGTATGTATAGGTATGCAAGACATTTCATTTAATACAATATACCATAACAATTCTAATATATTTTTTTTTTTTTAATGTAAACTAAAATTGAATATATTATGTATACAGATATTGATGAATGCGAAGAAAAAATTCACACCTGTGGACCTGTTGGCTACTGTGTTAATGAAGAGGGGTCTTTCCACTGTATCTGCCCAGAACACTACATGCTTCTACCAAATGGAAGTACGTTCTCATTATCATTAATTTAAAATTAATTTACTTCTAATAAGTTATTTAATATTTTTACTTTCCAATTTTTCCTACTTGGTAATTTAAGACGTGAAGAATTTACTGAGCATTTTAAATTAATAGTTAAGCTCTTTGGTTATTTTCTATCTGTGTATGTTCAGTTTATTGTACATCACTAAGAAATTAAGAAGTGCTATTGTAGTTGTCATAAAGTGTTCATTACATATTATTACTAAATTTTATTCTTATATACTTTTTGTGCAATTGTTGTATGCTTGATATTGGAATATTATATGAATGAACTGGCTATTTTCATTGAGTAATTGTGTAAGATTTTACATAATGTTAATTTTTTTTTATTTATTTATTTATTTATTTTTTTTTTATGTAATAAGTAAAAGTTTGGCCGGCCAATTGTCAGCCAAACTAATGCATGTTTTCCTTCACTTGACCATTCATTTGTTATTTAGTCTGTGAAAATTTCATTTTATGTCTCTGATACATTAATTTGTTGTAAAAGCCAATAAGAATTTGTGTATTTTTGATTGGATGACATCTTTATGAAAATGCTACGAGTTGGTGTAAACTGTTAGTTTCTTCTAAGAAGTTATTTGTGATTAGACTGTCAGTATTATGGACAATCTAGGATGAAATTCTTATACTTTCTTATATAAGAATGAATATTTTAAAAGAAATATTGAACAAACTCCTGGCCATAATGAATCATCTTAAAAATTAATTTGACACAAACATTTACTAAAATAATAAAACAAATTTTATTCTTAAATACTTAAATAAATCGGCGCTAATGGCCAAGTTGTAGATGCGCCGTAAAAAAAATAAAATAAATAAATAAAACAAATAACAATAAATGTCTAGTTTAGATAACTTATATTATCTCTTTTCAAAGTATGTTTCTGATTGTATTATTACCTTTCTAGAGGGTTGTGTTGATATGCGCATGGAGCAGTGTTATACAGTGTACACAGAAAATGAGTGTACTCATCCAATGATGATGAAGCAAACTAGAATGCTTTGCTGTTGCTCGATGGGAGCAGCGTGGGGCAGTCCTTGTCAGCCATGTCCAATTCCAAGCTCAAGTAAGTTATATTTGTGTTATTTATTTATTTTGAATTTATTTCCTCTCATTCATTAACATTAACTGAGACTTTTCTTAGGATTTGTTGAAGACAAATTATTTTAATGAATTCTTGATGATTAACTGTCAGGTTTTAACTCTGGAAGCTTTGGATTACTAACTGATATCTTAGTCACAGCTGCAAAACTCCCAATAGTTTGAAGCCAATGAATAAATTAAAATTTACATCTTAACCCATTTGAGTCGATGATTTTTTTTTTTTAACATGGACCCCAGGAGCGAGATTTTTTTTCTTCTTTATATTGTCCAATTAAAAAAAAAAGAAAAAAAAAAGATTACTATGGAATGGAAATCAACCTATTCGTAAGTGAATTCACATAAATAAGATCATTGCACCCCAAGTGTGCAGCTCGCTCTTTGGAAAATTTTTAATTCGAGGACCATTATTATGGATGTAGAATGTAAAGTAATATGAAAATACAGATCATTTTTTAGATTTTTGGTACACAGTAAACCAAATGCTGACTTTCCTTTTCCTGTATTTTACAGATTTCATTAGTTCAAGGAAAATCATATTTCCACCTTCAAATCATATTCCCACCAAAATCATATTCCAGTTTACTCAGAGTAACTGATAATTGCACTTTACTGTTAGTGCACACACAGTGTACAGTCCATTTTATAGTCTCAGAAATCAATTGCACACACGGTATGCAATTGGTCTTGAATGAGTTAAGCTGTTTTTAGCTCATAAGCAATGTAACATTGCTCACATATTTACTACTAAAAAAAATGTGGTACTGCTATATTCTTTTTTAATTCAACAATTTATTTTTAACAAAGTTTTAGTACAAAATAGATATTCCTTGGCCTATTCCTGGAGTTTACCATATTTATGATGTTTTATTAGTATTAAACCAATAAAAATCAAGTTATAATATATTTCATTCAACACCAAGTTAATAATAATATTAACTTGGTGTTGAATGAAAAAGGATAGAAATATTTTGAATACAATATTCTGTTAATCATAAGTCATTCTAGACATAGATGATTATGTTTATAATTGTGATCAAACTATATTTTGAATTACATCTTTCACAGGAGAATATCTGGATTTATGTGGAATAGGTCCACTAACAGACCCCATGACAAATCAAACTATTTTCATTGACGAATGTTCTATGATGCCTTCATTGTGTACTAATGGAAAGTGTATGAATACTCCTGGTAGCTTTGAATGTGTTTGTAACCAAGGCTTCTCCTATGATCAGGATGCCCACCAATGTATTGGTAAGTACCTAGATCTGCTTCTTATTAAAATTATAAATATTCTAGAAGTTCTGTATATTTATTATATGTTTATAAAATTATTATGACACATAATAGCCTGGTTTGATGCCCTTATGTGTTGTCTCTCTCAATGTCATATTGAATGTTTATGTATCGATAAAATAGAAAAATCCATGGCTTCATCTGTACTGAATAAGGTAGGACTGCAGTGTACTGTGTGAAGCAGGGATTATAGAGCCAGCCACTGTAAATTAGAATCTGAATCCGGAGTCCGTTTCACCCCAGCACGTCAGGCTTAAGGGGATTTGACGATCAAATTTTGTATGAAATTGTTTAAGAAGAAATAACTAGAGCTTTCATGGTTTTGAGGGTCGCTGAATTCAAATCTGAGGTCTTTTTCACCCCATCAGTGAAAAATCAAGCTCATTTCAAGGACAAATATGTCTATTTTGAAAAAATGAATTTTTGTCTGCAGATTCTTTTTTTTGCAAAATTAACATATTTGTTCTTGAAATCAACTTCGTTTTACGCCGATGGGGTGAAACAGACCTCGGATTCGAATCCAGCGACCCTCAAAACAAAGGAAGCTCTAGTTATTTCTTCTTAATCAACTTCATGCGAAATTTGACCTTCAAATGCCCTTAAACCTGATGTACTTGAGTGAAATGGTCTCCAGATTTGGATTCAGCATGTCGAAATACATAAGAACATATGTATGGTGTCATTGGAAGAAATAAGAAATTATTTCGCATCATTATTTAAAGACGCTTCTTCAAAACATAATTTTTACCAACTACTATTTTTATCTAATCCATATTATTTTTACATTTTAGATGAGAATGAGTGCACTAGAAGTCCATCGCCTTGCAGAGGAAATTCTGAATGTGTCAACAACCCAGGAAGCTTTGAGTGTCGCTGTCCGGATGGATACAAGCTTGGAATAACACATAGAGATTGTGTTGGTCAGTATTTAAATCTTAAATAATTGAAAAGTCAAGATGATTAAGATTCTAAGAGACAACCAATTGAAAAGATTTTTTTCCTGAATGTGGATCTGTGTTCTATGGATATACAGGGTGTCCCTTGTATGTGGGCCACAAACGAAATATATTTTACATCCTCAGAGATATCGCTAAGGACCAAGTTGTAGCTCTCATCGATAACATACAGATGTGTCATTTGTTAATCCAAAACATTCAGTTTTAACTATTAAGCGTGCGCTCAAATGTTGGCTTTTCCTATTTATCCCCAAATTTTGAATTGTATTTTGGATTCGATATATTAATTGCATTATTATTATTATTGAAGTTTGGTATATATGAATTATATAAAAAATTCAGATCCTATCAGCTTGGAATGAAGTATGTACAATATTTTTCCCTGCTTGAATTGATTTGAAACGTACGCTACTTTTACAAGAAACAAAAAAAATTTGAAAATCAAAACATGATTTTAAATCCTGTTGCTTTAAATTAAAATGATTAAATTGTTTTCCTTACAGACATAGATGAATGCATGGAAAAGCCTGGAGTTTGTGCGCATGGAACTTGCAACAACTTCCAAGGAAGTTATCAGTGTGTCTGCCCAACTGGCTACCTCCTCTCGACTAATAGGGATTCTTGCGTAGATATAGATGAATGTTCAAGACATCCTAATATTTGTAACAATGGTACCTGCTCGAATAGCTTTGGCTCCTTTTCTTGCTCATGCCATCTTGGCTTTAAACTTAGCCACAACAACGACTGTATGGGTAAGAGTCATTCAAATACATTATGGTGATTCCCTTAAAATATATTCAGAAGAATATAACTATTTAGAAAATTAAGTGCTATAATAGACCAAAAATTGACAATCTGGTTCCTAGAATTATTTACATGAAGCAATCATTTTGAGATTTTTATTCTAACAACATGAAATATCTAAATTTTTATATCAAAATTCATTTATTTGGTGTTAGTTTTTTTGCTTTGTACAACTTTAAATGTATTTAACGTATTTAGCATTGAAATCCAGGAGGACAATGAAGTCCGAAACGTTGCATTAAATTGAATTATAAAAAATAATTTGGAAGGTTCACTACTCATCTTTTAATTCTACTCAGTTTATTTAATTTCTTACAGTATATACTGGTTATATTTTTCTTATAATTTTGTGTTTTGAATTACAAAAACATTAAAGTTTGTTGTCTGATATGATCTTTAAATTTTCTCTGCCTTGGATATTTATTATTTTAATAACAAAATGTATCTTTTATAGATGTTGATGAATGCCACATTATGCCATTTCTTTGTAAGAATGGAAGATGCCGAAATACTGTTGGATCATTTAAATGTGAATGTTTTGAAGGCTATGTACTCTCTATTGACCAGCAACATTGTCGAGATCTCAATGAATGCACTGAAGTAAGTTTTTAAATTATTGAGTAAATCACCAATTTTCAAAATTTATTCGAAGTATCGGCATGATAAAATTATTTTTTTCAGATGGATGACATATGTCAGCCCCCTGGAAGATGTCAAAATACAATTGGTTCATTTTTGTGTACCTGTCCTCTTGGGTACCGCCTTTCACATGACAGAAAATCCTGCATTGGTAATGAAATATTTTTAGAGTACAGTTTATTATGTTTTAGTTTATAGGATAATTTCCAATTATTTTGAAGAATCTATTTAATTAAAAAAAATCATAGGTTCTCATAATAAAAAAGTAACATACATAACTCTCATAGTGAGGTGTTAACTCTAAAACAAATAAATGAATAAATAAGAAAATCTCCAAAATTAGAAAGTTAATCATAACACAATTTTTCAAAATTTGTTGTTGAATTAATTAATTACCTAATTGAATTATAGTAAACCTACAAAATATTATATATAAATTCAAGATTTATTTTTAAACTGGCATACTTCTTGCAGATATTGATGAATGTGTTGAACGAAAAGGAATTTGTGAGGGTGGAATATGTAATAATACAATTGGAGGAATGATATGTGATTGTCCTGAAGGGTTCGTTCTTTCTGATACTGGTATTAAGTGTGTTGATATGCGAAAAAATCTTTGTTATGATGCCTACGATCAAGGTATGTATAAAATGTTTCTGCACTCTTAAATATTTATTTAACCCTATTTTAGACCACTATTTCTTAAATTTTTCATCCAAGTAACATGAATTTGTTTAAAATAGCTTTAGCACTAATATACGAAATAGGTGCTAACTGTGGTTTGAGAATTGGGTATTGTTATAATAAAATAAAATGAAAGAATTTATAATAGCTACACGTTGATGTGCCAAAATGTTATATTAATAAAAAGTTTTATTTTTAATAAGTTTATTTACGTTACGCCTCTACGTTAGGAGCCAATATAATAAAAAAATTATAATATTTAATTTTAAAAAACTCTTTATCTCAGGGGTCGGGTTCGAGTCCAGTAAAGTAAAACAAAGATACTTTTAAATAATAAAAACAAAACAAAAGAAAAAACTCATATATAAGTTATATACAGGCATAGATAAACAAGCATTACCTGATATAAAGCCAGCTCGGTATTAACTGCATAGGACAGGATCTTCTTTACAACCGTATCTTCTTTTCACTGAACTGCACTTATGAGACTGTATCTTCTTGTAAACTGAACTGTAGATATGAGACATGAGACTGACACTTCCTTTACAGACTTCAACTGTATGTGTCTGTATCTTCCATTACAACGCAACAGACTGAACTGCTTTCAATAGACTGACTCCTGAGACTGGAGCCACCTTTTCACAGACCGCTTGTAACAGACTGAACTAAATTTTCATGGCGGGAGCGTCCTACCGGTATCCAATGCTACCTGTATCCAATGCTAGACAAATATAACCAATAATATTTGTTTATCCCAATTGAATTCAACATATCAATGAGCTTTTTGAATTTTCAGAATTTTCTGTGTTAATTTTAAAACTTTTAAATATGTAATGTAAAATATCATTACAGTATTTCTTACATCTTTTTTGAATTTGAAAGATTCATAAAGAATAAAAAAAACTTTCTTTACTCTTCTACTGAAAGATTTTTTGTGTGTGTGTGTGTGTGTGTGTGTGTGTGTTTTGTCAACCACTAAGCGGCCATTAAACACATGATCAAATAGAATGTTTAACGGATACTCTTTGGTTTGCTGAATGGTTGTGGCTGTTGATAACAAAGGTTAAAAAAAAAGTACAATGTACGTCTCCACCGCAAATTTATAAGCTTTTATAAGGAGCACTGCAATTCATCTTGAACATTCGCTGAAGATGAAGCTGCAGTCTTTGAAAGTACCCCCTGTTTAGACGTTAGACAATCTGTGTTGGAAGCTAATATTATACTTCTATTTAACCTTTTAAAAAAATGTTTCTTAGTCACCTCAAACACAGTTACCAACTGATCTGTAATTTATTGATTATGTATGCAAGGACATAGACTGGTTTACATTTCTAAATATATGAATAGAGTAAATTTAAAAATTCAATAGAATAATAAATAAATACAATAATAAATTGAAAAATTTAATTTTGTTTAGTCATTGCTACAGAAATAAATTTAGATCAATATTTTCTTAATGAATCCAGAATATTGGTCAAGTATTCGAAGGTCCATTCGAAGTTCCTGATTTTTTAATGTCAATGATTATTTTATTATATAAAATATTTGTGGAAAATAGAAACTTCTTACATTTTATTTTTTGGGGATTTTTTCAGGTTATTGCTCCGAGCCAAAGATGAAAATGATTACAATGAAAGAATGCTGTTGCTCTATGGGTGTTGCTTGGGGAGTGGATTGCACTCCTTGTCCAGAAGAAGGAACAGGTTAAATAAAATTTATATATATTTCTTAAATCCACTGCACTGTAATACACTCATTGAAATTGTAAAATTCATACTCCTGAGTATAATTATGTGAATTGAATTCTCATTGTTGTGACTTGCCTTTCAGTCTTTTCTCTTTTTATTTTAGAGGAGTTCCTACAGTTATGCCCTCAGGGTTCGGGGAGAGAAGATACAGGTCGAGACTTAGACGAATGTGCCATCATGCCTAACGCCTGCACTGGCGGAGACTGCATCAACACTGATGGGTCCTTCAGATGTGAATGCCCTTCAGGCTATGTCCTTGACTCAACCGGAAAAGCTTGCATCGGTAAAGATTTTTCTTTTCTTTGATTTGATCTACTAACTTATTTTTTTCTTGCTAGGTCATAAAATTATTTTCTCCTTCTACATTATTCTGCAATGATTTGATTTTTGCCTGCACCCCCACATACCGCCATCAGGTATGTTCCTCGTCAGTGTTAGGACCTTCCTAAATAGCCTGTCTCCAAGCTCAGTTTTCCCAGGCCAACAGGAATCTAGCTGACCTTTGTCAATTTGCATTATGTCAGTTTGGGTGCATTCAATTTTATCAATGTCCTTCCGAGTGTGCCCTCCTTGGTTTTTTTTTTTTTTTTTTTTTTTTTTTTTTTTTTTTTTTTTTTTTTTTTTTTAATTAATTCGTGTCTGCAACTGCTATTATTAATCTCGGAGAGAAATCTTGTTTAAATTTAAGCGTTAAAAGAGTTGATTTATTTATTATTATTATTTATTTATTTTTTTACCTTCTGCCCACGTATATAATAAATATTTGTCTCGTTTTGTACATTGTAAGAAAAATATTACTATTAGTTCATTAACATATATTTATGTATTCAGAATAAGTATTGTAGTTATGAGAAATCAATATATTCACTTTAACTAAAATATATTTTTTTATCGTAGATGATAATGAGTGTATGCATTCAAATAATATTTGTGGGAATGGAACGTGCACAAACATTGAAGGCAGTTTTGAATGCAGCTGCAATTTTGGTTTTGCTCCTGGTCCAATGCAGGTTAGATTGAAGCTAATAATCTTAGGGTGGGTTTACACTTGCTAGTTATTGCAGGATACTTATATCAGAGAGAAATTGCGACTATTGAAACCCCACGTAAAATGTATGTCTGCAATAAATTGCTCATGGTAGAATTTATTGCCGACATACATTTTACATGGGTTTTCATTAGTTGCAATTTCTCTCTGATATAAATATCCTGCAATAACTAGCAAGTGTAAACCCACCCTTAGAGAACTTTTTATTTTTTATTACCTTTAAAAAATATTGATTGAACTTATATTTTTTAGACTTGTGAAGACATAAATGAGTGTCAGGAGTTCAGCAATCAGTGTGCATTTCGGTGTCACAATGTTCCTGGTTCATTCCGTTGTATATGCCCGTATGGTTATACACTTGCTCCTGATGGAAGGCACTGCAGAGGTTTGTTATTTCTTTCTTTACTGTTGTGTATTTTCATATTGATAATGGAAAACATTTAATTTTTTTTTTATTATAACATTGTTTAGTATTTATAGATTTTTTGTTCTGTCTATCTTTTTTGTCTCTAACATTCATATCTTTACAGATGTTGATGAATGTTCTACCCCTGCAAACAATTGTAAATTTGAATGTAAAAACTTAATTGGATCATTCATGTGCATCTGTCCTGAAGGATATTCACAGGTTTGTAATATTATCATAATTTAAGCATATTATTTTATATCAACTTCAAGCTGAAATCAAAGCTGTTATTCTAAATATTGTACAAAATCATTTTTTTATTTATTTGATAAATGCATAAAATGTCTGTTGTCTGTGAAATTGAACTCCTGATTTCTATCACGTATATTTTTGAGCTTATCATTCTTTCTAAGCCTTCATCATTTATGAAAAGTTATCAAGTTGTTGCATTATCCTTTCTTTTTTTCTTAGTCAGATAAAGAAGTAATTTAATTCTGTTTTCTTTGTAAAGAAAAGTTACCATTTGGGAATAGGATTCACAGTTCTTGAATGAGATTGCTTCAATTTTCACATTAACACTTAATGGCCACCCAAAACACAGGCACCCCGTAGGAAGTAATTACTATAAACCCTAAATCATATTACTCGCCTAGTATTAAAAACCAAAAAAATGATTTTTTTCTAAAAGAAAAAAGTCCTTTAGATGTTATTCCTTTGCAATAATTAAGGCCAAAGACTGTGTAGTTGAGGTTCCATGGAAGACGGAATCAACTTAAAGCCGTAATTTTGTTGGTAATGAGTTCAGGCATTAAGAAACTTCAGTTAAATCACAGAATGAATATTATTGGACTTCAATGAATTTTAGAAATTTTAAGCAAACAAAGCTTAACTATAAAAATCATAGTCTACCATTTTGATAGAAATAATTTTATATGAGTTATTATTATTTTTCTTTTTTCAATTAGGTGGAAATGTCTGATGATTGCGAAGACATAAATGAATGTTCAACTATACCAGGTGTATGTGAGAATGGTTACTGTGTCAATAATGAGGGCTCATATCGTTGTGAATGTAATCCTGGATTTCAACCCAGTCATGATCAAAAGAGCTGCATCGGTGCGTATTATTTATTTTTATAACTTTTCTCACTGTATTAGTATTATTAGTAATTATTTTTGTATTAAATTCTTATAGATCAGAGAGTTGGCAATTGCTATCGATCCCGAATAAATGGCAGGTGTGGCCCACAATTGAGTGAAAAAGAAGTGACACGTGCCGATTGCTGTTGCACAATGGGAGCAGCGTGGGGGTCAGCCTGCGAACTTTGTCCACCATCACACTCTTTTAATTACACTTCCCTTTGTATGGAAGCCGGCATAAACATTGATGGCCAAGGTATACAATTTCAATGCATATATATACTTCTGGTATGCAAAAATAAGCAGCAGTGGTTGGTTGTAATGGAAAATTATTTATATTCTTTACTTTCTGTAACATCATAAGACAAAGCAACCAGATGAATAAAAAATTCTCCGATAGCAATTATTATTATTTTTGAATACTTATAAAGAATATAATTTACTAAGTTCTGATTTTTCAAAGAATAAATTATGGATTTTTCTGTTTTGTTTTATTACAAAAAATATTTTAATATTTAAATTTTTTTTCAGATATTGATGAGTGCACAACTCTTCCGGATCTTTGTAAGAATGGAAGATGCATTAACACTCTTGGATCATACAAATGTTTGTGTAATAAAGGATACAAATTGGATTATACGGGAACTAGCTGCCGAGGTAATTTGTTTTCCAAAACACTATCCCTTTCCAAATGACGAACTCCTTTTAATTTTAATATATATCCATCAAATATTTAAATTATTAATGTTGTTACAGATATAAATGAATGTTACTTAAGGCCAAGCCCTTGTAAATTCCACTGTCAGAATACCGATGGAAGTTACCGCTGCACATGCCCAGATGGCTATAAAATTGCTTCAGACGGTATTACATGCCTTGACATTGATGAATGTGCCCTACACAGACATACTTGCCAGCATACTTGCATCAATACCCTGGGAAGTTTCACATGTTCCTGTCCACCAGGATACAAGCAGGAAGGAGATCATTGTTTAGGTAGACAAGTTTGCTATTTTGAAAAGTGATCGGGCCTCAACATTTTTTGGGGGGGGGGGGATTGTGTAAGCAGAAAGTCAATAATTGAAACTTTTCAACTAGAGACTCATTTTATTGAAACTATTGGTTTCACATATACCGATTCCTTTTAAGGAGCATAAGAATCTCTTAGAAACTAAATGAATAACCTAAACACTTAATTAGTTGTGCAGCCCAAATTTAGGAAGCTATGGCTAAATGTTGTATTGATACGGAAGGTTCTCTTTACTGCATTTAGACAGAGCAACTAATTTTTATGTGATTCTTATGTTAAATATTATATTTTATATTTATTGTATTAATAGCTTTTCTTATTGTTTATGTTTATATAATGGTTGGTATGTTATTATTGTACAATTATTTGATGGTGCCAACACTGTAATGAGATAACAGCTGCAGGTTGGCGGACTTGTTTGCCCTGTCCTAGTTAGTGTGATTTGTATGATGTAATGTCCGTTTTTCTGTGTTGTCTCTTATTCAATGTATGTATATAATGTATTGGACAGACTTATGCCTTCCATCATTAAATTTAACATCCTATGCTCCAACAGAGTCATCAATGGATGTGAAACAATTATAGCAGTATGCTAAAGTATGCCACTAGTCGAAAAGTTTTAATTGATGCTCTACTGGCACAAAAAAAAATTGTTTTTTCTAACAGCCATATTACGTGTTGAGTATTTCAGAATTAGTTTATTTTGAAATATTTAACTGCATGTTTATAATATTTAACAACATGTTCGACAACATATAACAGCATGTTTATAATTAAGGTCTGGAGAAAGAGAGATAATTTAGGTCTAAATGTAAAAATTAGGTCTGGGGCTCAATAATAATTTAGGCCTCGAGTAAACCCTCACTCCTAATAGACTGATTTTTTTTTTATTTTCATAATACACTTTTATTTTTAGCGCGGTTCCTCCCTCCCCCATAGGGAGGAACCCCGCTTATAAGGTTGATACAATGAAACAATCCGGAAGTGCCGACAAGAAAATTTCGCGTTTCAGAACCCCTAGAGACCGAAAATAACAGTGGCTCAAATTTGTATATATATATATTTCTCTGTTCGCTCATTTCTGGCTTCCCTGATGGCCCGATTTTGATGAAATTTGGTACAAAAATCTGTCGTCCAATTTGAAAGGTCAAGTTCGTTAACTAGCAAAATCCGCCCACTGGAAGATGGCGTTTGGGGCGAAATTCGCGAAAAAAAAATTGTAACGCTTACGTTTTTGAGTTCATAAGCTTGTAAGTACTCTTTTTATAGGCTTCTTGGGCTAGGAAAACGAATAGAACCATTTTCAAGGCGATAGCTTTAACCGTTTTCGAGAAACCTGAAAAAATAATTTTTGAATGCCGTTTTTGGTTTGGGTACTTAGAATCATGGGATTCAGTTGAAACATTTACTGCATGTTCTACTTTCATTAAAACTAATATGTTGAAATTTTGGTTGCGTTTGGAGTTAAGGAAGGGTTAGAATAAAATATTTTATTAACAGACATAAAAAAGTTTTGGTAACTTTGTATACTTTCCTTAAAATCTCGGAAAAGGATGAGAATTTGGGAAACAGAAGAATACCATTAGAAAGCTTACTAAATGCTCTACAAAAAAGGTTCTAATGAAAGTTTTGATTAGGCGATGTCAATCGGAGAAATAAGTGCTTAAAACTTTAAAGTAATTGATTTCGCTTATTCGAACTGTTCTTTTAGCGCGGTTCCTCCCTCCCACATAGGGAGGAACCCCGCTTATAAGGTTGATACAATGAAACAATCCGGAAGTGCCGACTAGAAAATTTTGCGTTTCAGAACCCCTAGAAACCGAAAATAACGGTGGTTCAAATTTGTATATATATATTGTAATGATATTTTACATTACATATTTAAAATTTTTAAATTCGAATAACCGTTAAAGGTGAAAAAAGGCGGGAAAAGACGAATGCAAGGTTTGTGGAAAATCAAAGGACAAATAAATTTTTTCTTATATTAACGTTCATCAAAAATTAAAAGTTTTAAATTAAAAACTAACACAGAAAATTCTGAAAATCTAAAAAGCTCATTGATATGTTGGATTCAATGAGATAAGCAATTATTATTTGTTATATTGGTCTAGCAGTCCATACAGGTAGCAGTGGATACCGGTATGACGCTCCCGCCATGAGAGAGTGCAGTTCAGTCGGTTACAGCGGTCTGTTACAATCAGTCCGTGATGAGAGTCCATTAAGGTTGGGCTAGTCTGTTATAAAATGAGTTCAGTCTGTTGTTAGAGTAATGGAAGATACGGACACATGAGAGTTGAATCCAGTCTGTTATGGGAGTCTGTTGTAAGCAGTCTGTTACAGTTCAAGTCTGTGAAAAGGTAACTCCAGGTTCACATGAGAGTCGGTTACAAGAGACAGTTACAGTTTGTTGTACAGTGGTCCAGCCTTTTTGAAAGCAGTGCAGGCTGTTGAGTTAAAAGGAAGCTGTTTTTGTAACGAGGATCCTGTTCTCTGAGGTTGGTTCCAGATTTGGCTTTTATATCAGGTAATGCTTGTTTGTCTAATTCGAAATTTAACTTATCTATGAGTTTTTTCTTATATAAAATGGTTTTTTGTGTTACTTTACTGAAAATCGAACTCTAACCCTGAGATAAAGAGTTTCTAACATCAATTATTATAAAATTTTCTTTATTTTTGAATATTATAACATTTTGGCAACCCAACGCGGCGCAATTGTCTATTCAAATCGTATAAATATAAATAATTTCTTCTTTATTCTTTTAATATTATAACATTTTGGCGTCCAACTTGTTGGCTAAGTAAAGAAATAATAAGTGAATTAAAATGGCGGAAAATAGTATTCTAGGTATTTCGAATGGAAGCCAGAACGCGTCTGGTGATGACGTCATCCAATGCGAGGAAGTTGAATTCTCAGAAACGGCCGATGTTGCGAGTGGCGAGTTCCTACAACCAATGAATAATACTATGGAACCAATGACTAATACTATGGGCGAGGTCCTGCAAATATTACTAAGCCAAATTAACGATATAAAAAACGATATAAAAACAGGACAAGCCAGCCAAATTAACCAAATCAACGATTTTAAAACGGAACAAGTCAGACAGATTAATGATATAAAAACAGGACAAGCCAGCCAAATTAACCAAAATAACGAATTAAAATCAGAATTACGCAACCAATTCAGACAGATTAGCGATTTAAAAACATCATTCGATAATTTGGAAAAGAAAATATCTAAAGATATAGACATTAAAATCGAGTTGCTAAAACAAGGTATAAATGGGCATGATAAAAAATCAGAATATGAAAAATGTGATGACATTCTAAATAAAATTAATGAGAAAAGTGATGAAAATTTAATTGAATGTAATGATAATTTAAGTGAATTAATAAAAGACAATTTGAATTATGATTGTAGTATTAATGATAAAAAATTTGAAGAAAATAAAATATTTTTTGAAACTGAAGATGGAAGTGAGTATGTTTGTTTAGTGAATGAAGATGTTAAAAGTAAAAAAATATTATTGAGTAGTTTGAATATTAAAAATGAGAAAATAAATCAAATAATTAAAAATAAAATAACTAATGATAATTTAAAAAATAAAATAAGTACAGACGTTATGGAAGAGATTTTGAAACAAAATAACATTAAAAAATTAGTTGATGATCATATAATTAATTTAAAAATAATGAGTTATAATAATAATAATAATGGTAATAATCAAAATAATATAATGAATAAAAATGTTAACAACAATAATCACCTGAAAAATTTGGACATCAAATTTGGAAATAAAGTAAAATTTCTTTTTGAGTATCAATGTCAAAATGGAATAGTAAAAATTGCAAAATTAAATCGACCCCCAAGAAAGAGAATAAAACAAATCCTTAGAAATAATTCGGACAGATGCAAAAAAGATATTAATGATAAATAGTGGATCCAGGACAATTTTTAAATTTAGAATTAGTTTAGTATAAGATTTAATTGATAATAATAATATTTAAAAATTTATCATAAATTTACAAATCGTATTAGTTTAGAATAAGATAGTTTGATAATGATAATGTTTAAAAATGAACAATGAAAAATGATAATTTAAATTGAGAGATGATAATGAATAAAAATTATGTAACAAAATAAGTTATTGAAAAATTTAAAGAAATAATAACAGGCTGGCCAATAGTTCTAATCTCGATAACCAAATTTTAAATTCTATTTTTTATTTTAATACCGAGCATAAATCATTTTTTTATTATTTTTTTTTTTTTGACAGAAGTGCAAATGTAATGATATTTTACATTACATATTTAAAATTTTTAAATTCGAATAACCGTTAAAGGTGAAAATAGGCGGGAAAAGACGAATGCAAGGTTTGTGGAAAATCAAAGGACAAATAAATTTTTTCTTATATTAACGTTCATCAAAAATTAAAAGTTTTAAATTAAAAACTAACACAGAAAATTCTGAAAATCTAAAAAGCTCATTGATATGTTGGATTCAATGAGATAAGCAATTATTATTTGTTATATTGGTCTAGCAGTCCATACAGGTAGCAGTGGATACCGGTATGACGCTCCCGCCATGAGAGAGTGCAGTTCAGTCGGTTACAGCGGTCTGTTACAATCAGTCCGTGATGAGAGTCCATTAAGGTTGGGCTAGTCTGTTATAAAATGAGTTCAGTCTGTTGTTAGAGTAATGGAAGATACGGACACATGAGAGTTGAATCCAGTCTGTTGTAAGCAGTCTGCTACAGTTCAAGTCTGTGAAAAGGTAACTCCAGGTTCACATGAGAGTCGGTTACAAGAGACAGTTACAGTTTGTTGTACAGTGGTCCAGCCTTTTTGAAAGCAGTGCAGGCTGTTGAGTTAAAAGGAAGCTGTTTTTGTAACGAGGATCCTGTTCTCTGAGGTTGGTTCCAGATTTGGCTTTTATATCAGGTAATGCTTGTTTGTCTAATTCGAAATTTAACTTATCTATGAGTTTTTTCTTATATAAAATGGTTTTTTGTGTTACTTTACTGAAAATCGAACTCTAACCCTGAGATAAAGAATTTCTAACATCAATTATTATAAAATTTTCTTTATTTTTGAATATTATAACATTTTGGCAACCCAACGCGGCGCAATTGTCTATTCAAATCGTATAAATATAAATAATTTCTTCTTTATTCTTTTAATATTATAACAATATATATATATATATGTATATATTTATATATATATATATATATATATATATATATTTGTCTGTTCGCTCTCTAAATAGAAGACGAATGGTCCGATTTTGATGAAATTTGGTACAAAAATCTGTCGTCCAATTTGAAAGGTCAAGTTCGTTAACCAGCAAAATCCGCCCACTGGAAGATGGCGTTTGGGGCGAAATTCGCGCAGAAAAAATCGTAACGCTTACGTTTTTGAGTTCATAAGCTTGTAAGTACTCGTTTTATAGGCTTCTTGGGCTAGAAAAACGAATGAAACCATTTTCAAGGCGATAGCTTTAACCGTTGTCGAGAAAATTGGAAAAATAGTTTTTGAATACCGTTTTTGGTTTGGGTACTTAGAATAACGGGATTCAGTTGAAACATTATCTGCATGTTCTACTTTCATTAAAACTAATATGTTGAAAGTTATGTTACGTTTGGAGTTAAGGAAGGGTTAGAATAAAATATTTTATGAACAGATATGAAAAGTTTTGGAAACTTCGTATACTTTCATTAATATCTCGAACACGGTTGGGAAATCGTGGTAAGTGGATTGAAACTATTTGAAAGCTTCCTAAATTCTCTACAAAAATGATTCTAAAACTATTTTTGATTAGGTTATGTCAATCGGAGAAATAAATGCTTAAAACTTCAAATACGTCTGTTTTGTTCTTATGAACGGGTTTTTGTCGTTCTTTTTGTAATTTTTGTCTCTTTCCCTTGGTTTTTTATTGCTTTTTATTTTTGTAATTTATTATTTTAGGAAAATGTATTTGTTTGTAAAACAGGATAGGAAAAATGAGACCAATTTTCTGTTGCTAGAAATAATGAAAATTTTGGGAACTTCGTATACTTTCATTAATATCTCGAAAACGGTTGAAAATCTTGGGAAGCGAAAGGTTACCATTCGAAAGCTTACTAAATGGTCTACAAAAAATGTTCTGACGAAAGTTTTAATTAGGCGATGTCAATCGGAGAAATAAGTGCTTAAACCATTAAAGTAATTGATTTCGTTTATTCAAACGGTTTTTTGTCTGTTTTTATTCCTATTTTTTCATTGCTTATAGTTGGATAATGTATTTGACAATAAAATAGATTAATTAAAATAAGAAAAACAATTCGAACAGGTAGATATCGAAAAAAGTTGTGTTTCAAATTAGAATCTATTGTTGAGTAATTATATGAATCTTTGGATAATAATTCCAATAGTTAAAATTATAACTAAATTGGAAAATATGTATTTAATAGAACTCATTAAACCTTTTACAGAGAACTCTATTTTTATTTTTATATTATTGATCAACAGGTCTTCGCATATATTTAAAAACTCTGTTGATATAACCTCTATATCGTTTTTTGTTTTTAGGCCAATCTATAATTCCTTTGGGTTAATATGTTTTTTAAATTGAAGCTTTAAAGCCTCAACAGGAATATTTGTGTAATCACCCTTCACAGTTAATTTATTAGAATCATGAGTGACCGTTTTTGTGTTACAACTAACAATCTTTGAAAACGAAGTTTGACTATCCTTGTTATTGTTATTTTCCTTCTGTTTGGCCGAGATTTTCTATTCATGATCTAATTCTCCTTGAATTTTTTGACTAGATCAAGAACCTAATTTAAGCACTCTTAAATTCCTTAATTTAATTGAGGAAGTTTATCAAGCTTGATATAATCACTTTTGGGTTAATACGGGTGGTCTATACCGAGTCCTTTGTTTGTAAACACAAAGAGCCTTCTGAGTAACGGTAAAGGGCAGTAAAAGTATATGACTACCTGGAAGCAGACCCTGCATACAGAGAATTACAATACGAGACCTCATTCATTCTTGCACCAGCTCCCGTGTAACACCTTAGATCTGTTTATATTGTTAGCGCGGTTCCTCCCTCCCTTCATAGGGAGGAACCCCGCTTATAAAATTGATCTCATGAAACAATCCGGAAGTGCCGACTAGAAAATTTCGCGTTTCAGAACCCCTAGAGACCGAAAATAACAGTGGTTCAAATTTGTATACATATATATATATATATATATATATATATATATTTATATATATATATATACATATATATATATATATATATATATATATATATTTATATATATTTGTCTGTTATTTGAAAGGTCAAGTTCGTTAACCAGCAAAATCCGCCCACTGGAAGATGGCGTTTGGGGCGAAATTCGCGCAAATAAAATCGCAACGCTTACATTTTTGAGTTCATATGCTTTTAAGCACTCGTTTTGTAGGCTTCTTGGCCTAGGAAAACGAATGAACCCGTTTTTAAGGCGATAGCTTTAACCGTTTTCGAGAAAATTGGGAACATAGTTGCTGAATAACGTTTTTGGTTTTGGTACATAAAATCATGGGATTCAGTTGAAACATTTTTTGCATGTTCAAATTTTATCAAAACTAATATCTTAAACTTTTGGTTACGTTTGGAGTTAAGGAAGGGTTAGAATAAAATATTTTATGAACAGACATGAAAAGTTTTGGGAACTTCGTATATTTTCATTAATATCTCGAACACGGTTGGGAAATTTTCATAAGTGGATAGAAACTATTTGAAAGCTTTCTAAATTCTCTACAGAAAAGATTCTGAAACAAGTTTTGATTAGGTGATATCAGTCGAAGAAATAAGTGCTTAAAACTTCAAATACGTCTGTTCTTATGAACGGGTGTTTGTCGTTCTTTTTGTAATTTTTGTCTCTTTCCCTTAGTTTTTTATTGATTTTTATTTTTGTAATTTCTTATGTTAAGAAAATGTATTTGTGTGTAAAACAGGATAGGTAAAATGAGACCAATTTTCTATTGCTAGAAATAATGAAAAGTTTTGGGAACTTCGTATAATTTCTTAATATCTCGAAAACGGTTGAAAATCTTGGGAAGCGAAAGGTTACCATTCGAAAGCTTACTAAATGGTCTACAAGAAAGGTTCTAAAGAAAGTTTTGAATAAGCGATGTCAATCGGAGAAATAAGTGCTTAAAATTTGAAGTAATTGATTTCGTTTATTCGAACGGTTTTTTTGTCTGTTTTTATTCCTTGTTATTTCTTAATTGCTTATAGTTGGATAATGTATTTTACAACAGAACTAGGTAAGTAAAATAACAAAACAATTTATTGTTAGAAATATAGATTTCCTAGATTCCAAGACCTTGTAACTAGCGGGACCCTTTCAAGTGTTGACCGACCCTTCCAGGTAAGATCGTAAATCAAGACCTTTCAAGACTGGTGGAACCAAAATTATAACTGCTTTTATTTTAATCTTAAGGCGATTCGCCAAAGTTGCGAAGCCTTGTCAATAAATAAATATTTTAATCTTTCCAAATTAGACTAGGGATAAGAAAGGAACCGCGCTAAGATGATGCAGTTCCTGCGAGTCGGACTTTTTTGTCTTTGATTTTAATACTTAAAATTATGGGATTCAGTTGAAACATTTTCTGCATGTTTGAATTTCATCAACACTAATATGTTAAAATTTTGGTTACGTTTGGAGCTAAGGAAGGATTAGAACAAAATATTTTATTAACAGACATGAAATGTTTTGGGAACTTCGTATACATTCCCTAATATTTCGAAGACGGTTAGGAATATTGGTAAACGGATGGTTACCATGCGAAAGCTTACTAAATGTTCTACAAAAAAAATTCTGAAACAATTTTTGATTAGGCTATGTCAATCGGAGAAATAAGTGGTTAAACTTTGAAGTAATTGATTTCGTTTATTCGAACGGTTCTTTTTGTTTGTTTTTATTCCTTGTTATTTTTTAATTGCTTAAAGTTGGATAATGTATTTGACAATAAAACAGATTAATTAAAATAAGAAAAACAATTCATTGTTAAAAATACATCAGGCTGTACCGTATGAAATGTCAGTTTTGGATTTGTCGAATTCCTTCAAATGTCTTGAAACTGTCGAGGCTCCTACTCCGAGTTCTTTGGCATATTCCCTAGTGTTTTTAATTGCTTATAGTAGTCAAATGTATTAGTCAATAAAACAGGATAGGTATAATTAGAATCAATATTTTGTTTGTTAGAATTCGAAGATGCCGTATGAATATCTAGATTTCAGTACTGGTGTTGATTTCGTTCTTTAGAATTATTCTTGGTATTCCCTATTTTCATCTGTTACCCATAGTTTTTTATTGTTAGTAGGTTTTTCTTATTGATTATAGAATATAAATCTATTTGGCTATAAAACAGGATACATAAAACTAGTGACAATATTTAGGAGATTTCTGAGCGAAATACTTTTAAGATTTTCTACCACCACGAACGGCTTTTTTTCCTCTATTTTTATCCACTAGATAGGCTTTATTTTGCATATTATTCTATATAAGTTTTATTCAGCAGGGGATTCTGATGAAATGTCATGTTTTTGCTGTGGATTTTAAATACGATGTATCTAAGATTGGATAACATTAGCGAGTCTACATAGTTAAGAACCGACGACGGAGGGTTACTTCTTGCTATGATTTAGTCTACATATGTATATTAAGTCCTAAATCCAAAAAATAAACGTCACAACGGTTAGATACTATGAGCGAATATGACGGTTCAATGCCCGTAGAAACAAGGGGGCCGCAGGAAATTTACCTGCTAAGAGTTAATCCTCAAGAGCTGTAAATATACCCCAGGTATCTGCCGACACAAATACAAAGCCTAGGCGGAGAGCACCCCAAAAACTCAAACATAAGGTTATATACTAAATATTCATAAAGACTACTTAGTTGTAAACCGATTCATCAATTAGCAATCAATAGTTTTCAACAAAGGTTATATACTAAATATTGATAAAAAGTATTTAATTAGAAAAAAAACAATATTCCACAAGACTTGTTTTTGGTCCATTTGTGTCTACTCCATAGACTTAATTAGGTATATTATTCTATTGTAGTTGGGCAACTAACTTTGTTTTATTTTGTTAAATAAAGTTTTTTTCTTGACTTGTTATTCGTCAAGACTTTTATTTGTCCTTGTGTATTTACTAGATTGGTTTTATTCGGCATATTATTCTATATAGGCTATATTAGGCAGGGTATTCTACTCAATCTTGTGTACTTCTTCTTGATCCTTCTGTACATGGGCGTATATAAAAACAATTTCGGGGGGGGGGGCTGAGACCATTTCCAGGGTATGGAATACTAAATATTTAGAGCTTGGAATAGTTTTAGGCAACTAAAACGCTATTACACGTAAAATAAAATATTTTTTATGAACTAAGTGATCTTATTTAATTTATTTTCAAGGGTTTTACGAGATGTTTTTATCATCAATTCAAAATTTCGGGAGGGACTGCAGCCCCCTCAGCCCCCCCCCCTCATATACGCCCATGCTTCTGTATCCTCTAGAAAGGCTTTATTATGCATATTTTGTATTGATTTATAGAGCTTTGCTTTAGAATGAGAGCCGGATTGTGTAATTTCCGCTTCTGTGTATAAGTTAGCTACTGTCGGTGTCCCCTGACGCCTTAATATCACTTTTATTCGAGATGTTCGAGAGGATTTTGACAATTTTCACGAGATATATAAAACAAAATAAGTTTTATTTCTTTTCTAAGCCTATCAAATGGCACTAGGGACATGAACGGAACCGCGCTAAGATGCTGCAATTCCTGCGAGTCGGACTTTTATTTTTGGGAGTCATATGGAGAATATTTTCGCACCAATTTTGATTATTTTCATAGTTCCATCAACTCAGGGAGTGTCAGCAATGGCTGCCTTCTCCCTCTATTTTTCCTTGTGCTAGTTTATGAGATACATATTTACTTATTGTATTATATGTAAACCATATGTATACAGATTGTAAATATTCAATAAATAAAAAAAAAAAAAAAAATAGTTCCATCAATATTCTTCTATTATTATTTTCAAGTCTTTTTTAATAATTTCCAAACCAATATAACAGAAATTACGATTGTTAGGGCATATTAATAATTTGAGTCCAAAGTAAAACCACACTTCTGATGGACCGATTTTGCTGGTTAACGAATGAATGGATGATGTTTGTGTGTGTAGAGAGAGAGAGAGAGGAGAGAGAGAGAGAGAGGGAGAGAGAGAGAGAGAGGGAGAGAGAGAGAGAGAGGGAGAGAGAGAGAGAGAGAGGAGAGAGAGAGAGAGAGGGAGAGAGAGGGAGGGGGAGAGGGAGATGAGAGAGAGGAGAGAGGGGAGGAGAGAGAGAGAGAGAGAGAGATGAGGGAGGGAGGAGGGGGAGAGAGAGAGAGAGAGAGAGAGAGAGAGAGAGAGAGAGAGAGAGAGAGAGAGAGAGGAGAGAGAGAGAGAGAGAGAGAGAGAGAGAGAGAGAGAGAGCAGAGAGAGAAGCATATATTGTAATGGGTTTCATGTTCAGTAGATAGGATTAATGACAGTTTGAATCAATTTTCAAAAAGTCATTACAACCACACTTGCTAAATTCCTTTAGATTGGGAAAAGAACAATCATTTAATACTACTTTAAGCACTCACAAAAAAGTTTTAATGTCTATAAAATTTAATAAAACACTATTAAAAAACTAATTCAGCTGAAATTGTCTCAATGAATTGATGATTTAAAAAATTACATAATTACCAAACTATTCCATTCCGGTATCTAATGAAGCACATTACTTTTCTTTTTCTTTTTCAGACATTGATGAGTGTGCAACAGGTGTGGGTATCTGCTCGCCACCAGGTACTTGCATAAATACTCTTGGGAGTTTTAGGTGCCTCTGTCCTCGTGGCTACAAAGCTGACAAAATGGCCATTGTCGGGATGACGATGATGTGCTGATGACTCAAAGTGCGAAGCAAGGTTGCCAGGTCTGTTTTCTATTCATTAAAATGTTTTGAATTTTTTTTATTTTAAAACAGCTATTAAAGTAATATGTAAATAGAAAGGAGGAATCTTCAGAAAAAATAATTTTAGTTTAATATCACAGCATTATTCTACTAGCCTTAGATTAATTATAAAATAATTTTATACTTTTTAAGAGGGATTTATATAATTCAATCTAGAATATTATATAAGCAGATTGATGCTATCTCTTTTCTGTTTACGCTAATATCAAAGATCTGTGAACAGGTTTTGCACTGGTGCACTCATAGGATTTGATCTAACAGAGTGACAATCGTTCGTTTGTTGAATTATATCTTCTACAGTAGAGATGCTGTTAAGTCAAAATACATTCATCCATTTATATCCAGATTAGAATTACATTTATATTTTTAAGCTGTCCAGCATCTTCGACTCTGTAGCCAGAAATACCAGGTCTGTAGCTTTGTGTCCCTATGTGCACAAGCCACACAATATCACCGTATAGTATCTCCTTGTCTTCATGTCAAACCTATCGTGTCAAGGCATATACTAACACTTATTAAATATTTGTTTAAAAAGTCATATCTTAGTCTTGCTTTTTGAAACAACGTTCACTCATAATTGTTACTTGCCAAACTTTATAATAAAAATAAGTTATAAAAAAAATTGTATCCATTATCAATCATTTTTAGGCTAATTCTAGATAACTCTGAAGCATTATGAATCCTTCAAGATAGGGAAGATTTAGCCCTAAAATAGTCCCAATGCTTCTCTCCTCCTTTTGTACGTTTGGAAAACTGCTGCTAAAAGTACTTTTTAAAAAAATGCAAGAGAAAGTGATAAACAAAAAACAACACTTTTAAAACTTGGCTCACAGTTATCTCTGAGATTGCTTTATCAAATTTTTATACTAATTTTGGGTTTCCAATTTATCAAGTTTTCAATTGGTCAACTTCCACTTACAACGATTTCGCAACCACACCTGTTCCACACTTGCAGTGGAAAAAGGCCTCTGATTTCCCCTACTTGCTAATAATTTTATCAATGAATTTTTAAGAAAAACTCTAAAAAGTATCTGTTAAATACCTATCAGTTTTAGTTTATAAACTGAAGTTCACAATAACAAAAGGTTAATGTTTAAGGTAGTTATTTATGAGAATACTATTATTAACTCATTTCTTATGTATGTAGTAGGAACTAGAGCTAGATGGTGTGTGTATATATATATATATATATATATATATATATATATATATATATATACATACATGAATTAAATGGAAGCTGTATATGATTTGTTCATTTGTATGTAGTTTTTAAAACGGGCATTAAGAAGCAAGTAGCAGTATAAGAATTATGTTTGCATGAAAATAAACTTATAGCAGTGCATCATCACAAGAATAGGATTTGATTTATCCCGAATATTTTAAAAATTTTAAAAGTGTTTGAACTGTCATGAAAATTTGATAATTTATTTATATTCTCTAAAAAAAAAAAAAAAAAAAAAAATGATTGGAAATATTAGAACATTACAAAAATGACTCATGGAAAACAAATAGACTTGGAACCAGTGTATTTTTTCCCCAATAGCAGATTGAAGAAAATATTTGACACATCTTGCTTTATTTATATGGAAGACCATCGTGGATACTCTATAAGGAGTTGTTCATTATCCTCTAAGCTGAAAGATATTTTGAAGATATGAACTTATGAAGAAAGGCCTCTTCAGTTTCATGGTATAACTGATTTCGTTTTATTCCAAATCATCTTCTTTTCAAACTTTCTTGCCTATTATAACATTTCATAATGATTTCTAACTAGTGGACTCTATTAAAATTTTATAATTAAGCACACAACCATTTTAAATTGCACAAATATTATTTACTAACTTTATATAAAATTAATTGAGAAGATATAGTTGACCGTTGAGATATAGAAGGTTTTGATCTTCGAGTTTCGGTCTTTTGATTGAATAAAAACTATATTTATAGTTAAAATGAGTTTATTTATGCCAACGTTTTGGCTTGACTTTCAAGCCTTCTTCAGAGCTATGTAGGAGAGGTAGAACTGTCAGAAACCTCAGAAATGTAGCGAAACGGGACAGTTCTCCTTCTCCTCCATAGCCCTGAAGAAGGCTTGCATGTCAAGCCAAAACGTTGGCATAAATAAACTCATTTTAACTATAAAATGCCGTTTTTATTCAATCAAAAGGTCAAACCCCGATGATCAAACCTTTTATATAAAATTATCATTTTTGTGCATGAGTCTTCTATCATGTTTTCTCCCAATAAGTAAAATTATGATTCATTGTCTCAATTATAAATATTGAACTACAGGGGAATTTTCACCGAATTATGTGTCTGCACATGAAAAATTATATTGGAAAAGAATAATAGAATTAGGTAAGGATTTTATGAACGTGTGTTATTGATGTTGTGTTGTATCATAATTACACTGTTTTTATTAATAAATGGTGAAGAGCATGTTTAGTAAATTTCTGCATGGTTGTTTAAACCAAGAACAGTCATTAGACAAAGAGTAATTACTTTTATGATATTGTATGTAAGCTCTGTTAGATTAACCTATCAGACTAGTCTTCCCATTCATCAGTAAAAATTCCCAAAACCCAAGACCGAGGAAGATTCTTCATGTTGTGGCCTGTTAAACCATTTGAGACAACGACATTTTTCGAACAACCACCAGGTGCAATTTTTTTATTTTATTTTTCATTTAAAAAAAAAAAAGAAAAAAAAGAAAAAAAAAATTTATATGTGGCAGAAGGTCCAAATCATACAAAAAAATACACTTTCTATACTACTCCTTTATTATGCCCTACATGTTTCGCATTCCTATGATGTCTCTTCAGGAGCTCTTAAAGTAATATATAATTACAGCCTACACCACCAAGAACCTTCCGCAGTCTAGACGTGGCGCTACCTGCGGCAGAGTTGGGCAAATGTTAGCGGTCGCTAATATCTAATACCTTCTCGCTAATTTAGCGGTTCTGATAAGAGCCTGCACTAACGATTAGCGCATAGCGACGGCAGAGTGCTAATCGCTAATTTATTCATGAAATGTTTAATCATCGTGATAGCTAATAGCTTTAGCTATAGTTAAGACATTTTGTCATCTCAAAGTTCACTTCCGGTCTGCTCTGAGCCCGGGGGCATGCACCGCATATAACTTGAGGTAAAACTGAAGTTTAGCGTCCTCCAAACCGATTTCTTTCAAATTTTGTACAATAACGTATTTTGATGCACTAAACACGAATCTGCTAAAAAAAAAGTTTGCATTCAACTAGGAAAGAAGTTATTAAGCACTAAAGTCCGCTATTATGGGGGTTATGAGAGCTAATGTAAACAACTAAATTTGTCAACATGCGCGCTTATGGGAAAGTTCGTAATAAAGAAGTTTAATTGAAATTTACCATCAATTATTTAAATTCAACAGCAGTTATTTATTCACAACCATTTTTTTAAAATAATGAAACACTCTTCACATTTCTTGTTTCGTTCATGAAAAGTATTATATAACAGAAATCCCTAAATAATTAGCTAATGCCTTTATAATTATTAGTTCATTCTAATTCGCACCTGCTGAACTTTAATTGTCAACATACTCTTCTTTTATAAAAAAAATAGCAATAAAGTTGCGCGAATTTATTATTCTCTTCAAACGTGCTCATAAATATGAAGAGCGCTTAAAGGCATTTTTCTGTGCGACTGGGGATTTGTGTCCACGGAACATCGCGTCTCAAGAAGAAGAAGAAAGCTAAGAAGTATGTCTAGGAAGATAAGAAGAATGTCTAGGACGACGCTTTTAGGCATACAGCCATGCGTTTCCTCTCGCTATGCTCACTCAAGAAGATATCGAAACCCAGGGGGAGGATACCCTTAAAACTGACAATATTTTTGAATAAATGGTTTATGAACATTTCAAACGAGAGTTCTCTGTTTCCCAATGTTACATATCTGCGCATGCGCGTGTTTACAAATACGCTGTTTACGCCTACTTTTATAACCTTCCTAACAGTGAACTTTAGTGCTTAATAACTTCTTTCCTAGCTGAATGCGAACTTTTTTTTTAGCGGATTCGTGTTTAGTGCATCAAAATACATTATTGTACAAAATTTGAAAGAAATCAGTTTGGAGGACACTAAACTTCAGTTTTACCTAAAGTTATATGCGGTGCATGCCCACGGCTCAGAGCAGACCGAAAGTGAACGTTGAGATGACAAAATGTTGTAACTATAGCTAAAGGTATTAGCTATCACGATGATTAAATATTTCATAAATAAATTAGTGATTAGCGCTCTGCCGTCGCTATGGGCTAATCGTTAGCGCAGGCTCTTATCAGAACGGCTAAATTAGCGAGAAGGTATTAGATATTAGCGACCGCTAACGTTTGTCCAACTCTGACCTGCAGAAGGTTCTCCATGGTGTTGGCTGTAATTGTATATTAATTTAAGAGCTCCTGAAGCGGCGACATAGGAACACGAAACACGTAGAGCATAATAAAGGAGTAGTGTAGAAAGTGAGTGTTTTTGTGTGATTTTGACCTTCTGCCACACATGAATATATTAGAAAAATAGGGTCACCATCTTATAAAAAAAAAAAAAAAAAAAAAAAACAACATGTTTTCTATGGAAATCACCCAGTTCGTAAGAGAATTCACTTAAATAAGATCATTGCACACTGGGTGTGCAGCTCGCTCTTCAGAACATTTTTATTACGAGGAGCGGATTAAGCACCATTAAATTTTGTTTTCCTGTACTTTACAGATTTTATTAGTTCAGGAAGAATAATATTTCACAGAGTGGTTTACTCGAAATAACTGATTATAGCACATTATTGTTATTGCAAACACGGAGTGCAGGCCGTCTAATTGCTTCGGAAGTCAATTGGTCTCGAATGAGTGAAAGGTGTATGGATTGAAAAATATTTCTTCTCAGTATAAAATAATGGTTTAAAATTTGTTATTATTTAAATCTGCTCATGGTTAGAGATTCAAAATATTCATATATCATACCTGTTTTCATATTATATGAAATAATTACACAAGGGTTTAATTTAAATAGATATATATATATATATATATATATATATATATATATATATATATATATATTATAAATAACTAATAGTTCATTTTAAAACAGCAATATGAAATCATTCACCTGGATGACTTGATTTTAAGAAATCATTCATGTCAAGAATAGTTTATTTCTTCCATCTTTCTTATTACAGAAAAACGTTCTAGTATTTTGTAACTAATTTATTGTTTTTAAAATTAGTCTAATGTAAAATACATTAAAATATCAGTAAAAATATTTAAAAGCATGTAATGTATAAGCGTTTGTCAGCATGTAGCATGTAGGTGTTGATATTTATACACAGGGTATCCCAGAAATGTATACCCTCTTTTTGAGTATGTAACATTAATATTCATTAAAATACAGATCAATTTTAAAATTCTTTGAAATTTGAACAAATGTAGAAACCAGAAATTTATCAAAAGTGTTCAAATTGTCCACCATTGTGTTGCTGAATCATGAAATCCAACACATTCCTAATCATTGTGATTTGTTATTTTGACACATTCTTTTCAATGGCATATTTTAACTCATTTATTGTGGCTGGTCTTTTGCTATAAACATTGTGTTCGCATATCTCCATAGAATATAATCCATCGGCATCAAATCTGGTGAGCCTGGAGGGTACTCAGTACAGCCTCTACATCCCTTCCATCTTTTCAGTGCGTGTTCATCAACGTTGGCGATGGTAATCCTGCTGGAAACAAGATTCTCTATTCTGAATCATATCTTCAATGTCTGGCAAGACATATTACTGTAGCAAGCCTAGGTAATTTACGACACTCTTTGCTCATAAAACCAAGATCCAATCAAGCCAAATGCTGATGTCCCACACCATACTGTAACTCCTGATAGGATCAGATGATTTTCCATTGTTCATGAGGAAATTCACTTATCTATTGGGCACAATTGTGACAATTAATTGAACCATTTAATTTAAAAGTGCCCGAATCATTCCAAAGAACCACATATTGAAATTGTTTTTCCTGTCACAAAATATAACTACCACCAGATGGTTATTTTTACATCTTGGGTGATACATTCTCACAATTTAGTTCTCCAGTCTTAATTCATGGTGGTTTAATCTAGGAATAAAGTTTTTCATTGGAAATACTGCAAAATGCAATGGATGCTCACTTTTGGAACTCCTGTTTCACGAGCAACTTGCTGCTCAGTCTTTCTTGGAGATTGCTGACATCTATTGATATCCTCTGCAGTTATGATCTGTACAAGAGTGTATACATTTTTTTGAATGGCCTGTACTTATGCAGTTTTATTTATAAAACTTATAGTTAGATTATTATTTACTTCTATTCATTTCAATTCACATTTGTTAGACCATTCTTTTATGAGTTCTCTCTAATTATTTTAGAGACTTGATATTGTCAATTAATTATGAAGATAACATATCTCACAATTTATGTACTTAAAATCAAAAAAGTTTGGTTCATTTCTTTCTGTATAATATTATGTTAACAAATATTTTGAAGCCAGAACATGTTGATATCAGGTGAATAGGAGAATTATTGAAAATATTACTCAAAAGCAATAACATTTGTATTTATTTGTAAATTAAGAATAAAATCCTTCTATAATTTATTTTTATGAAAGTTCTGTAGATGTCTTAATTCTTCTAATAAACAAATTTATTAAATATTATTAGTCTAATTCCATAATCTTTTTTTTAATTATTAAGATCAATAGTGATAGAAAATAAATATATAATTGACAACAGCAACTAATAATCATTCTTTTTTTAAATAATTTCTAGACAAAATAATTATATTGAAAGTGAACTATTTTTATAAAGTTTATTTAGTGTTATGTAGGCTGGGAAATATTTCTAGAATTACTTTACTTCATAGGAATATTAAGCCTAATTCACTTGATTATTTTGTTGTGAAAGTACTAAAGCTCTAATATTTACCTCAGTAAATTATTCGTAGTTTGAAATATTTCGTTTTAAAAGTTTTTTGTTTTTCTTTTTTGGGTCTTATGTCATGAACTACACATAAACTTAAGAAACACGTATACATGAAAGATTCACATAACACCTGCGAACAAAAGCTAAAATAAATAAGCAAAATTCACCATTCAGTATACATCAATAGATAAATCATTAGCCATGTTAATTCTTTGGTTGATCCCGTTGCTTAAAGAAAACTATTCTTTCGTTAATGTAAGCTCTGGTTTAATGCGTGTATTGTTTTACCACTAAAATTCAGGAGCACTTAACTTCCCTGCCTGCAGGTCTTAAAGAGTTCAGGCATGCTTAAAGTTTCTTAAAATAACTATATCTCTAAGTTCACACACATAAAACTGTTTCTTCTGACCTGAAACACAAACAGTCTCTGTTTATCATTTCACAATTCAACTGCTTCGTTATGAGGTTGACCTCATGATGCAATCCGGGAGTGCGGGCTCGAAAATTTCATGTTTCACATCCCGTAGATCAATCATACAATGGTGGTTCAAATTTTTCTATATATATATATATATATATATATATATATATATATATATATATATATATCTTTTGCATATATATATATATATATATATATATATATATATATATATATATGCAAAAGAGATCTGACGAATAATTTGATATATTCAAAGTTTATTATTTTCAAAAACTAAGCGAAGAATTATTTTAAGTAAAATAACCCTTCCTTAAAGTGTCAACTATTGGGTCACTTGCCCTATATTGCTTTGATTAATAAATTCTTGAGAATTAAAAATATTAATATAAGTTTTTCTTTTTTAACTCATAATTGTTTTATATTCTGTTATTAGAATATGCTTGGGAGCTACAGATGTGGTTGCCCAGACGGATATATGAAGCATGTTTACTACAACAAGTGTATTGATGAGAATGAGTGTTTGAGAAGCCCCTGTGGGAAGGCCGACTGCATAAATACTCTCGGGAGTTATAAGTGTGGCTGCCCAGATGGTTTCCAATTCGATAATGGCCTTTTGATCTGCCTGCAGGTATTACCATTTTTTCAATTTCTTATCTATTGTATTTATAAGTAAATCCAGGAGAACATTTACAATAATTATTCTAAGAAGATTGTATAACTGTTTTGAATAACCCACCCAAATTTACAGATTCATTAGTTTACAAAATCAGTAAAGTTTTGATTCCTTAATATCCATGGTTATTCCCATAACATTATTGTAGAATACATTGTCTCAAATCACTGTCCAAAGCAGTTGTTAGTGATCTTGTATAGAATGTATGAACTAATAACTCTTTAAATGAATAAATACTACAATTGAGGAGGTGATGTGCAAAACTCGTTCATTTCATTTTTTGAAAAATTGAGATGGCATTAGATTCTAAGAGATATTTCAATGCTACTTCAACATATCGTCGACACAAATGCAAAGTATCGAATGTGAAAATTGGTTGGTACCTTATAGATGACTTTATGTATATTTTATCCTATGATATATTTTAATTGGACTTAATGCACATTCGTTAGTTTGATTTTCAGTAATTGATAATTATTTTCTTTAATTTTTGAGAGTTTGACACAACGTACATCAGTCCTAAAGCACTCAGAAAAATTGATAATGAAAAATGCGTTTTTTCATATTCGATACTTTGCATTTGTATCAATGATATGTTAAAATATAACATAAATATGTAAACATAAAAATGTATCTTTCGAAGGCAAAAAAAAAAAAAAATTAATCTGGCCACTCTACAAGATGTGGTTTTGAGTTTCTTGAGCTTCTTGAAAAATATGTTCCTGTGGAACGAACGAGTTTTGCATCTCACCTACTCAATTGAACAAACATCACTGAACTATCTCATGAGTAATTTAAATTTATCCCACATTGGCAAGACCATCTTTTTTTATTTTTATTTATTTTTTTTTATTTTTTTACTGCACATCGACACCTAGGCCATTAGCGCCAACATCCAGGGTGCAGCGAGGAAGTTTCCAAATGAGCCGGGAGATGAGAAAATTCCTGCCGCCGGTGGGGATCAAACCCACCATCTCCTGCATGTGAATCTAAGGCGTTAGCCACTAGACCACGGGGAGACCCCAACACCATCTTATTTCAAAATTAATAAATTCCGAATAAAACCCCCAATAGACTGTAAAACAAACCCAGCCTGAAAGAGCCGATTAGCTCTATTGGATGAAAAATATTGTTCTTAGTGCAGATCCACCAGAATTCTTCTGGAACACTCGTGGTGGTTCTAATTCAAAAAGTAATTTTTAAATAAATAAATTAAATTACCTTAGATAAAAGAATGGTATTATAACAGGATTCATTATAAACTTATCACGGATAAGGAAAGCTTACTTAAAACACAGGCTAAGCTAATTATTTCCATTGAAATAAATCTGAAAAAATGTTTCTCAAAAATACTAAAAATAGAGTTGTAAAAAGTCCGTCACATAGGAGCTGCATAACTAAGCACTTTCCTCAGAATTTGGGTAGTGTAGACTACATTACTTAATAATTTGCTGTAAATAACCTATATAAATAAAATAAAAACATGAATAGTTCTGCTCATTTATATTTCTTATGAGAACTGTTCAATTATTAATTTTGTAAATAATTTGCTTCCAGAGTTATGTTAATACATGGTACTGTACTACTTAATAAATATACAAAAACTTCATTTTCCATCTTTTGATCTGACGCAGAACAGGATACAGTCCCCCTAGTGGGAGATAGCGCTCCTCGCGGCGGCTTTGGGAACCTACGTCTGGCGGGCTAATTCTATTGAAACAGAGCTTAAAGTAAACCCTCCTTTCCAATAGACCGATTTTCTTCATTTTTACAACACTTCTTTCTCATGAGATACCCACGAGGTATTGCGCGTTTCGTTACAATACGGCAGAAATTACGACCGGTATGAGTATATTAGTACTTTAGGTCCGGAGTAAACCTCCCCCCTCCAAATAACCCGATTTAGTTTATTTTTACAACCCATTTTTCTCTGTTGATTACCACCACGAATACTGAGTTTTGTTGAAATGTAACAAAAATTATGGCTGGTAGTGGCAAATTGGTAATGTGGGTCCGGAGTAAACCCCCCCCCCCCCTCCTAATGAACCGATTTAGTTTATTTTTACAACGTATTTCTCTCTTTAGATCAACATAAGGAATACCGAGTTTCGTTGAAATATAACAAAAACTACGGCTGGCATGGTCAAATTAGTGTTTTGGGTCCGGGGTAAACCCCCTCTCCCGGTGGACCGATTTTCAAAAATTCCGTCATGAGTGCAACCTCAATAGCTACTTTCCTTCGGAGGAAAGTGCTAAAATGAGGCGTTGCAGATACAAAGGGCGAACCCAACAAAAGGTAGTTTTGAGGAAAATGCGTTTAATATTTTTTCCATAAGTGCAAACTCTGCTAGAGTATATTTAAAACATATTTTTGTTGTGGGATGTCTCATTGTTCAAATTATATAATAATTGACTAGGAACTATTGTGAACTTCATTTTAAGAAAAGGGCCATTTTATCATCCAGGGGATCGGTAGTGGAGTGTTGAGTTCGCCTTTCATATCTGCCTTCCTATGGCAGTTTCCAACCAGCTTGTTTTCATTGTCTGTGTATTTTGAGAGGGAAAGAAGGACAAACTCAACATGAAATCTATACCTGTATATTCTCTGAAGCATCTAGATTCGGATTGCAGGAAAAAAAAATTGACCGGACGTTGAGTTCGCCCTGCGTATCCACAACGCCTCAAATGTACCTCCTGATGTGCAAAATATGCATTGCCTGTTTATAATAATAATTTTGTTAAGAATTAGTACATTCATTAGATAAACTTGTAAAATGATTCTAGTAAACAAATTGTTAATTATGGTAAAAATTCTATTAGTCACAGAGATATATATATTTTTTTTTTTGCATAGAAAAAGAGTACTTAATCATTATTTTGAATTATTGATTGGCATAGGAATCATCCACGACATATTAAGAAACGCTTAAAATTAAGTTAAATGCTCACTTATTTACTGTTTTTGATA
The DNA here is from genome assembly GCA_946811695.1 of Gonocerus acuteangulatus. Lineage (NCBI taxonomy): Eukaryota > Metazoa > Arthropoda > Insecta > Hemiptera > Coreidae > Gonocerus > Gonocerus acuteangulatus. The sequence continues at coordinate 75,296,310 of OX328125.1, forward strand.
GCTCAGTTTGCTCTACTTATTTTTCTGGTGTGATTTTTCTTCTTTTTTGTCGATTTGACGGAGCCAGATTAAAAGATGTCTTCTTGATATTTAAGAAAAATAATTCCCAAGACAAGAACTTTGACATATATTTAGGTAAGAGCTTACATTTTCTCTGGAAAAAAAAACTCTTCTTCTTGTATTAGCAGAGAGAATACTTTAATTCTAGAAAGTCAGTAATTATGCTCGACTCTGGACTATGAGAAAACTCATTGTTAGCTTTATTACCTACAATGCTAATGCTAGTGCTCAAAAGAGACTACTAACTAACTCACACAATGTCGGATACATACAAAATACACAGCAGTCAATGTGTTAAGAAAAAATACTTTATTCTAATTGATTTTTTATTCTTGCTTTGTGAAATTTTGGATTAAGCTTTGTGCTATATAAAGAAGATTTTTTTAATTAATTGGTATTAATGAACATCAGGTCAGTTCTTCATGCTTTGGAAGCCCATGCTCATTTGGCTGTACTCCTAAGATAAATGGAAGTTTTGAATGTGCATGCCCAAATGGCTTTCAACATATTGGACAGGTATAATATAAAACTTCATTTTGGTCAATCAAACAACACAATTTAAAATTTATTTCTTAATATGTTTGGTTTCATATTTCCAGGGCCATTGCTTGACCACTATCAATCCTGTAACTAATTATGCAAGCCTGGAAAGTCAGCCACAAACAACAAATGGCGTACAACTCCCAATTGGTGTTCAACTACCAAATGGTCCTCAACTCTACCATATTCCTAATGATAAAATCATATCAACTGAAGGATGTTTTACTTGCAAGGTAAAACTTATTATTTTAATAAAATCTTTCTATTTTTTCTCAAATTCTTGACTTCTTTATTTTCTGTTAGACAATAAAGATGCATTTGAGTTTCCTTAATTAATATGTAGTTATAAGTGAGGCTATTCCTGTGCACACACATACACACACACACTCCTGTGCAGGTATCAGATACTCTTGAATTATTGGGGAATTACATTGCTTTTCCTAATAATATACTTTAGCTTAAAACACCTTGGTATGATCAATTCCTCAGTCCTAAATGTGTCATTTATTTACATCATCATTTTATATATAATGTTTCGGCCTTAAGCCCATTTTCAAATTCTTAATACTAGCAGCCTCTTTATTAAACCTTTTAAATTTAGGCCTTGTCATCCTGGCATTCTTCTCATAACAAATCACATTTTATTGGTATAATCTAATTCTTAAACACAGCCATTTTCTTTAATAACCCCCACATTGCCAAGTTTGGCAGATAGTGGAAGATTCTAGAAAAAAACAGATGATCTTTCCAAATGTCACCTAATAAAAGTCAACATCTCAAAAATGATCATAAATCATCATTTTTCACTTTGTCCTTCGATTGTAAAGTTTATTTATATTTATAAATATTTATCTTATTTATGATTTTCTTTATTTTAAATACATAAAATTAGTTACAGAATAATGGACGTCAGAGGCGTATGACAAATGGCACACATCAAGCTGGAGTAACGTTAAAATCAAAATCCCATAAGCCAAATCAAGTAAGTTAAATAATAATGAGGAAATCGCCTTATATAACTCATCGGGTTATTTTTGGAGAATATATTTATTCAAATTATATTAAAATATGCAGTAAATAGTTCTATTGAATAACTTAAATAACAAAATATTTTTTTAAAATGATATGAAATTACTAATTAAAAGATTCAATTAAATAAATGGGAATTATAAAAATAAATAAAAAATTATGAAATATTCTATTAATTCAATTTTTTATATTGATTTTAATATTGGGCTAGAATAACCAGAATTTTGAAGTTTGAATGAAAATTTGTGGCATGTATCACAAAGATATTAAAGAGAAATCTGACTTTCACTTTTTGTGAAGTGCACGAAAATAAAACTCTTTAACTGCTTTATCAATGAAGTCTCATAAAAATATTAAGAGAATAATCTAGTAATTTGGAGACATAAGGATTCTTAAAATATCAGTTTTTTTTTCATGTATCGTACCAAAGCGGTCGGAGGGACCACCAAGAGCAAGCCGAGTCATCACTCCCCCAGTCGGTGTGCCCAAGCGGTCCCTGGGATTGCTCAGTTTTTATTGTTTATAATCCTGGTCATATGTAGGGAAAAAAAGTCCCTTAACGTAAGCCCTGAAGTATGACAAGTAAATGCACTGACAAAGACCAATGAAATGTAAGTTAATACTTCTTTCAGAATAATTAATGTCAATTTGAGTATAAAATTTTAAAAAATCAAGAAAAAATTAACCTAGCTTTTTAAAATAGTCAGGAAAATTGACAAGGTCACACTTCCCTGGCAGTTGATTACAAGTAGCAGGAATGGAAGGGGGGAGGTTCACGGAAGCCAGAAAACAGTGTACATTTTCAAAATGTCTCGCAATTATAGAAACAAAAATGTTAAATTATTTGAAGAAATTAGTATTGGGGGAAGTAAATTCAGGTTTCATTTTATTTACTTTCTGACTAAATTATTCATTATTTTTTTATTTTTTTTTTTTTTTTTAATTTTCCATAATTTGGCCAAAATAAACAATTTTATTTAAATAACATCTCAAAAACATATTTTAACCAGTGTATTATGGATCCCAGAGTCACCATTTCATAGACATTAAGTGTTTCAATTATTTTCAAGGATTGCATTTCAAATAAAAGCAGTTTTAATGGAGCTATAGGCCCATTGAATTACTTGTGTTAAGGGAAAGAATTACATTTGATTTGAAAAAGGTAATTCAGATTGGCAAATGTTCATATTTACTTCAAAATGCTATACTGGTGAGTGTGAATCGCATAAAAATCCTCTTTATTTACTACATACACCAAGCATTAATTATTCGCATTCAACTAATAAGGCTTTTTGAAATATCAAGATTATATCATTTTCTATAAAATGTTTTTTGTTTTAATTTGTAAATTATCAATTCTATACAAGTTCATTAAATGCAAATTGACTCATCAATGAGTCCAGAGCATGTACAGTACAACCTCGTTTGCCCGGATCAATTGGGACCAGGGCCGATCCGTGTTAATGAAAATCCGGGTTTTCCAGAGAATGACGGAAAAATTAAACAACAAACATATAAATCACCTTAATATTTTTTATAGAGTTAAGAAATTATTATTGACACACTTTCACCTAATATAGTTTTATAGCTACAGACTAGTCTGTAATAAAAAAGGCACTGAGCTTCTGCTGTCTCAGTTTAGTGTATCGCTTACGAGCTGCACGATCTCGCATCTGCTTTAACATTAGAAGTTCATTTGGCAATGTTTTGGCTTGACTTTCGAAATACACCATCAATCCCTCAATATTTTTTCTTCTACTTCTTCGTCGTTCATAACCATCATAAACTATCCTTAGAAATAATTTTGAAATAAAAGTCTTAAATGTGTTTTCTGTTCTTTTCCAATCAGATATGGTCTACTTTCCTACTCCACACTCAGCAGCAATGATCTTTAACGATTCTCCCTTATCAATTCTTGTCAATGCTTCCATCCTTTTAGCATAAATATGCTTTAGCGGTGACTAAACTGGAAAAAAATGTTACAAAAAAGTGTCCGCTGGCATTCGCGAATGCGCAAACAACCGGCCATGTGGCTTGGCCATGTCCAAAAAAGAAGACTGTATGTGTCACAAAAAAAGTTTCCACTGGCATTCGCACATGCACAGTAGCCATGTACAAAAAAGATGACTGTAGGTTATAGAGTACATTACATAGGTTTATTTGGTGGACCTAGTGTTTAAAAAAAAGTGTCACAAGAAGGTGTCCGCTGGCGTTCGCACATGCACAGTGGCCATATACGAAATAGTAGACTATATGTTATACAGAACATTACATAGGTTTGTTGGGTGGACCTAAAGCATATTTATGATCCTGAATTTGAGCAGAAGGCTCTAAATATAATAATTTTTTTCCATAGTCACAACATTGTGTTTACATTTCGTCTAAATCTCGGTCGGTTTTCATTTACTACGCTGAACAACATAATTTAGTTTTCAAAACTGGTCCCGGTTAATGAGGTTTTACTGTATTTCTAAGTATTTAAAATGTCTGAAGATTTTTTTTTTTTTTTTAATAAGTAATTTGTGTGCATTAACTAGGTAAAGTGCTGACAGAAATATTTTAAAGGTTATTATGTTTTCCAAATACATTTAGTTTTCAAATTGTGTATAAAGTGGTAAGATTTATCATATTACATTCCTCAAAATGTATACTCATTTATTATTTTATTTAAATATGTTTTTCCTACATAATAATTTCTGGTTGGGCTATGCCTAACACATTTTTTTTAGGAAAGATGAAAAAGTAAGTTGTCACCTTGATCACCACAAAGAAAATATTCAACTTATTTGAAAATAGTTATTTACTTGTGTTTGTATGCAAGTAAATAATGAATTTGTGATAGTGTTAATATAAAAGTAATTAAAGAGACTGAGAAATGTAAGGTATTGGTATTCATTAAGAAAAAAGAACGACATTTCTTAAATTGTAAAATTGAGTTTTTATTTGTAATTACTTTAATTCGATGTTAGTCAGGAATTCTGTGCACTTTGAAGATAAATTTTATAAAGAAGAGATTGGATATCTGGTGGGTTTTTAAGTAGTTGTTTTTTAGAAAGTTAAGAATGTGTAAGTATATAATTGTGGATTATTACAAAAAAATGAATGTGAGGATGATACTTTGTGTTAATAAATTATAATCATGACAGTTCAAACAATTTTATAAGTTTTCAAAAATTTTAAAAGTAAAAACATGAAAATACAAATATTTAATAAAACTGAAAATATATTTTGGGCATATTCATGTAAAAAATGGAAGACTGCTGATTTTTTTTTTATTTTTATTTTATTATTATTATACAAGGGAAGGACTTCCTAATTGCTTCACTTCCCTAATTTATATTAATTAAACCAGAAATTTTCTATTCTAATCTGCATTATTTTTTACTTAATTAATTCTATTTATTTTTTCTGTTGTGTATGGCGTTGGTAATTTAAAAAAAAAAAAAAAAAAAAAAAAAAAAAAAAAAAACTTTTCGCTTTTCGTTTCATTTTTACCTAATATGGATGGTGAGCAGACCACAAGCAGGTTTCTAATAGCCCTTGAAGAGGTGGCAAGAAGTAGAGTAAAGACATACAAAAATAGAAATTTAATACATCCATATACAATGAAAAAAGTGAACACAAATTTTCTATTTATTTTTATTTTTTCGATTTCAGTTGAATTTTCATTTAATTCTACAAACCAAGGTTACTTAATACTTTTAAGGCATGCACTAGAAAAATAGTTTCTCAGCTTGAATTTAGAGCTTTATGCTTATGTAGTAATAGTTTGTTTGTATTGCACCTAGTTTGGTATTTCTATAAATATCAAGTCTTATGTAATAGAGAGTCAAATGCAGTGATGGCCTAATACTTATAACAATTTATAAACTTTTTCTTTCCCATTCAAGAGACTGGAGGAAGTTTCTTTTTCTCAAAATACACGTTTTATGAATTTTGAGTGTAATGCAACTAAAATTATAGTAATACAAAATGTTGTTGAAAGTATTATCTATCTCTGATTTATTTATTTTTCTTTCAAATTTAACTGTTCTGGGGCTCCCTGAATTGAAAAAAGGACTTTTTTTTTTTTTTTTTTTTTTTTTTTTTTTTCTTTTTCTTTTTTTGCATGAAAATACTTACTTCTTAAAACCCTTGATGGTAAGGTCAAAAACGTAATATTTGTTGTTAGCAGAGGCAGTCTTCAGGAATAACATTGTCTTAACATGAAGCATTTTCTACAAAACATATCACTTTAAACGAGTTATAGTTTTGCTTTTTAATAAAATGTATCACTGCTATCTGACTTTTGTTGATTTCAAGCAAATATTTGTTATTTATGAATTTGTAAATTTTCATATGACTTTAGGGCCGACAGAAGAGACACCATGGTGGCAAGCACAGATCACAACTTCTTCGATTGCCCGATCTGGGGAATGCTGACTGGGAGTTTAAAGTTCTGCGACTTACCAGGCTCCAAACAAGGCATAGAAGGATAATTCTGGAAATACAGCCTGCTATTAAGGTTTTCATTTAATCTTTGTATTTATTTAAATTTAACATCCATTATTATTAACTACAAATTTTAGGACGGGTTATCTATAGGTTACCACCCTTCCTTCTTCTTTTCTTTTAATTTTCTTTAAAATTATACAGATTTTAAGCAAAAACTTCAGTATTACTTATTTAATATTTTTTTTTTTTTTTTATTTCATTCTCAGGGAAATTATGTTTATAAGATTCTTCACGGAAATGAGAAAGGACAATTTGAGCTGGAACAACACAATGGAGCTTGGGCTCTCCATTTCAAGAAACGTATTAACAACTCTGGTATCTTCAATTTAGAGATAGTGGGTTTGCCTACGATTCGACGATCTCTCCCTGTTACTCAGCCAATAGTACTTAGGGTCAGGATAGTGGTTGTGTAATAATTTTCATCCCCTTGTCTTCCCCATTTGTGAGATCGGTTGAACGGGCTTTTAAAAAGCTTCCTGATTTCTGTTTCTCTTTAAAACAGTACTGTATGGAAAACAGTATATTAGAGTATGAAGGATACTCTCATAATTTTTTTTTTCTTGATATTGTCTTAAACCCTCATGGACAAATATCTTTTTGTAATTCAAATTTGTTAAAGCAAAGTGATTGTGATGAATTAAATGTAGGTTATTGTTATAATTATTTTCCTTATAAAAAGAGACAACAGTAAGTTTTCATTTTAATAATATTTAAAATAATAATCTCTAATAATTCCTGCTTTTTTTGTTTTGTTTTTTCATTAAAACAAATTGGCATAAGAGAATATCCAGTCACTGAGGATAAATAGAAATATCACTTTTACTGCTGTCTCTTTTTCACCATTAGTGGAAGCAAGTTATTCTGTTGATATAAATATAGGTGTATTTTATTGTTAATATTTTCACTATGTATTAAAAGTTTTTTTTTTTTATAAGCAAAAGAAAGCATGGCATTGTGGATAAAAGAAAGTATGTAGATTGTGCAAGTGTAAGTTTGTCAGCTTTAAACCTAGGTATAAAAATTTATTTATTTAATGTGTATATTACTTGTTGATTTGTTTGTTCAGTCTAACTCACTGCCAAAATTAAAATACAATTTGAATGTAATATGTGTACGCACTGTTAAGATAACTAGTTTGTAATTGAAGTGTATATTTTGTCTTTGTAATTTTTCATAATTATATATACGACTTATAGACTTTTTTTATACTAATTTTCCAAAAACTGGGAACATAAAAAAAATTACTTTCAAAGTAATATGATTATATTCTAAAATATCCAGATAGAAGTTTTATTTCAACTAGTTTATCTCACACTTTAAATTTAAGCAGTGTTCATATCTGTTTAACTCAAATATTTCTGTGATATCCATACCCAGATCAGTGGCATAGGAAATGGGAATCTTCTTTCTAAATTATTTGAACAAGGGACGTTTATGGTTCTAATAAAATATTTCAGTAAGCTACTTGAGGAAGTGCCACAATTAAATAAAGATTTACATCAATACGAATAGATATCACTTGAACCAAACAAGTTGATAAATTCTCACCAAAATCTTAGGAATGAATTGAAATACTACCTACTGATATTCGTTTTTTTCTTTAATCTTCCTCAAATCAATCAATTTTACATACATAAACGACTAATTCTGCGTAAGAAATTGTTTTTTTGACACTATTTAATAACTTCGTTCAAACTCAGTTGATGTCACACACTTCGTTACCTGATAATCCCCATACTTGCAAAGCAGATGTATTTAACTGTATTGGGCTTTGCTTGCTCATAGCTTCAGATGCGAAGCCCTTAAAATAAATAAATAAATCAATTTCCATAGTAAGAAATTCATATCGGACTTGAAGAAAAGCCAATTCAAAAGTCATGAAGAAAGAATTGTTGAAGAAATATTTTCTTTTGATGAGCATATATTATCTCTGTAAAAAGTCAATATCTTAGGCCTGCTGTGTGAGCCAAAAAGAAAAAAAAAAAAAAAAAAAAAAGAATGTCAGCGAAGGCATTTTAACTTCTGAGAGGCAGACCTATCAGGATGAGAACTAATTATCATACAGTTCTCCACCTGATTCCTGAATTTTCACAAACCCCCTGTGAATTGTTATGATCAATGGAAATAGAAGAAACATTTGATGCTACTGATCACAGGGTTTGGATAGACACATACAGCAAGCATTGGCATGGATTGATTTAATTCAGCTCTGAAAGGAGGTATCTACTTTACCGTGGACATTTAGAAACACTTGCTATTGACTTCAACAAATAAAAATATTTATTAAACTATTATACTCTGATGGAGAATTTGAACTCTAAGAATGAAATGGTGGCCTCAATAGTAAAAATAAATAATAGATCTATAGATCCCAAACCTAATTGGACATGTTTTTTGCCAACAATTTAAAAAAATACTATTTATTATTAAAGTTTATTGTATGAATACAACAAACTTTGGACTTTACCTCTAATCTAGGCTTCAAAAGTACTCTGATTTGAAGGAAAAAAATTCACTAAATATCACATTCCATTATTACTAATAGAATTTTAGTTTATTTCACAATTTTATTAACAGTGCTGCGCACATTTATATAATACAGATAAACAAACTTTTTTTACATGTTTCTCTTCCATTTAAATTCATTTTAGTGAGTAACAAGTTAAAAATTACACAGGGAATAAGAAAGAATGGTAATAAGTTAGTCTTAAAGATAAATAACATTCGTGACAGACATTTGCATTCTTCTTATCCAATAAGAATAATCAATATTATAAAATAAAAATATATTTGTTATATCAGACATCTTAGTATGTTTAAAAATATAATATTAATGTAAACACAAAATCAGTAACAATGAAAGTTAAAAAAATATATATAAAGAGGATTTTAATTATTACTGTTTTATTAAATTATACATGAAATTATTTTCAAAAATTAATTCTTCAAAAATAAGAAGCATATTTTATGACCTGGTATTTTCATGAAACAAAAAGGAATCTTAAAACAAGGAACAATGTTTCCAGAAGAACACTAAGAAAAAAAAATGAAACTTTTGGCTGGAACACTATTTGATATTGTTCAAAATGTTGAAAAATGCAGTAAATTTTCAAATTGAGCTTCCCAACTAACCATCCCAGACCCTGCACTTTCCCGTAGTTACTTAGAGAACATGCTTCAAAAAACATACGAGAAAAAGAAGTCGCCCAACTTAGGCCAACAATTCAAATTTGAGAGAATTTGTCTTTAATCAAATTAATTATACTTATTGTATTATCAGTGTACTTTGAGCGGCAATACAAATGATACTAATGAATAAAGAGGTAAACTTCACAGCCAATCAACAATTCGTTATACAACAAAATAACAACTCAAAACTTAGTTTTTTTATTACAGTCTTCTTCAATGTTTTTATCGATGCTCCTCTTAGCAGACTTTGCCAGCCAAGATGTCAATGTAGATTGGTTTCCTTTTTTCCTAAGAAAAATAATGAAGAAAAATAAATATTCAAGTTATAAATAATTTATTATATACTCTTTAAAGAAACATTTATTCATATTGAATATACAAATGCAATTGTACGTGTATTTTCTCCTTTAATCTTCCTCGCTGGGACCTCGTTCCTCTCATTCCATCTCTCCGGCATCTTCCTCCAGCAGAGTCCTGGTGTAATATTTCACCCAACTCCTATTGGGCTTCAACAGACTTGGTGTTCTCTGTTACAGGTAGTCAGGAGTTATTATATTATTATTAAAGGCAGGATTGTTATAGCTATTATAGGCTCCTGCCTACCTGTGACCGAGAACACCAAGCCTGATGATGCGCAATAAGATTTGGGTAAAATATTACACCCCTAGAGCAACCAGGTCACCGCTGGAGAGATGGAATTAGAGGAACATGCATTTTCATGAAAATGCCTCGTAGGTTTTTTTATTGATCCATGAATGTGCTTTCCAAATATTTTATCAAGGACAAGCTTTTAGTATAGGATATATATATATATATATATATATATATATATATATATATATATATATATATATATATATATTGTTTAGTTATTATTACTTATTGTCATTCCTGCTGGTGGAGAACATTGTCACTGAGTACTGTGGGCGAGCACTTTTGACGTAAGTACATCATTCTCAAGCCAATGTTAAGTGAGTACTAACTTAACAGTGGCTTGAGAATGATATATTTACGTCGAAAGCATCTCACCGACGCCAGTGAAGACGGTCTCCACCAACAGGTATGGCAACAATCCATTTACTGGCGGACCTAACCCTTTAGATTACTATTACTTACCTTGGTTTTTTATTTTGTCCATGAAATTCAGGCTTCCATTAAAATAAAATGAAAAATTTTCCAATCCACATTCTCCTCCATATTTTGTAAGTTTTCCTAATTTCTTTCTCTTAAGTGAAATCAAACAAGATATACTTAAATAAATCCTCATCCTTTCTAGCTCAAAGGAAATTTCAAATAAATTGAGTCCTTGCAAGAATAACAAGTGTAAGATAAAACAATTAGTAGAGAAGAGAGTACTTACCCCCCATCAATACGCCTATTGCAATCTGGATCCTTGTTACAAGAGTTATTAACAGTACTTGACACTGTGTGCCAGCTGAGAAATTCACACTGAGATAGGCTTGCTACTGCTTCTTTTTCATCAACATCTTCGAAGTTCAACCAATGCTGTGAAGAAATTAAGACATTCAGTACTGTTACAAAATTATACTAATTTAATTTTAGACTAATATAATAATAATATATAATTTAGTAACAGAGTAGTTGAGCGAATGCAGATATTGTACCACAGAAGTGTGAGTACTTCCAGAATATTATAGGCTTCACCAGAGTTGATCTGGATTTTAGTTTTTCTACACTTTTTTCTCAAGAATTTTTGTTTTAGTAAAAAATGACCATGGGATTAAAGATGCTTTAATAAAATATTTGTAAAACATACTTATCATGTAATGTCAAGAGTTCCAAACAATGGATGAGTGACGCACTTAAGATGACAGAATTTTCTTGGTTAAAGAAGGTATAATCTTACGATCTGTAAAGCGAACATTTTTTGCCAGTAGGAAAAATTGACTTCACAATTGTTTACTTGAATACTCATTTTTTTTTTTTTTTTTTAAATACAAGCAAAAAAAATTGTTTATCTCAATCTGTGATATCAGAAATGGTTGCACCTACAATGTTTTCCCAAGTATCATAGAATATCTTTTCCATTTGTACAATTTTCAGGAGTGGATTTCATTTGTATTTTTACTATAATATTTTTATAAATAAAAATCTTTATCTTAAATAGGAATATTCACTGACTTGGCCCCTTAAGTGACTGACAATTATTACATTATCAGGAAAGTCAGAAAAATCATATAGATCATTTTTATTTTTCTATAGAATATTTTAACAAAAATAGAAAAAAGAACAAATAGTGAGGTAATATACTATTTCCACTTGGACTCGTTTGGTTGGGCATTGAAGTGCTAATATTTTGAAATCTTATAGCTGATTAGATTCTACAGGCTAGAGGCATTCAAACAAGTTCTAATTTATTGTATTCAATTTATTTAAATTTACAATTATTCCTAGGGACACATGACCAGGAATAAGAATAAAATTGTTCAATTAATTTCTACTCTGGCTTCACTAAATTACATACAATAAGTAATTGAAGGGTATCCCCTTGGTCTAGCGGCTAATGCCTTAGATTCTCATGTGGGAGATGGTGGCTCGCTGCACCATGGTCAGTGCGCAGTAAAAAATATAAGTAATTCATTCGTTTAATTTTCCCTTGTAAAATATTCCAAGATATTTTATAATTTTGTTCTTTGTTTCACGTGCTATGCTAAACATAAGATCTGTAATCCAGGCTTCCCAAATTCCACTTATTTCTTTGTCTAAGCCTGGCCTTTTTTACATTAGTCATCTTCACATTTAAAGAATCTCGCATAATCTACAAAACTACCATCTTTTTGAATTTTATTTTTCAGTCACTGTCAGTTAACTGATGGAGTATGTTTTTTTATAAAATTGGTTGATAGTCATAAACCTATGTGTGCTGATATGCAGCATAAGAGAAAGAATAATAAAAAATGAGAGATAATTTAAAAAATAAATATAAAAAAAACTTTATTTAAGAAGTACAGTTGGACCTCTATTATCCGGGGTTCCAATTAACCGGGGTCTCGATGGGGGAATTTTTATTCCTTTTTTAAATATTATGTACATAGTATGTACTACATACATATATGTACATAATATTTATATGTATTGCATTATTTTTATTTTTATCAACTAAAGCATTTGGTTTCATAATTATGTATTAAATATTTGTATGTATGTAATGACGATTATGTACATAAATACGAATTTAAATTAATTAAACTAAAGAATGGAAAAACAGCGCTGTTTTCGGAAGAATGTGATGATTCCATATTTCTGGAAACATCTGACTTTATTTCATATTCTTAGAACTGAAACATTTTTACATCTTTCAATGAATCCCCTACTGGTGTTTCGATTATCCGTGGACCACCCTCCCCGTCATTACCCCGGATAATAGAGGTCCTACTGTAATTGATTCATTCAGTAAAGTAATTGATATAACTTTGAGCAAATAACATTACGAACAATAACATTACTTACCGTAATTTCCTCTGGAGAGGAGAGAACAGCTGGCATGCGGTGGTGGAGCCAAGACAATGAGGGCGAAGAAGACATGGTTACAACTGAGTAACTTGGAATTATTTTTTTCTGTTGGAAATTAAAATTATAACATTAAAAGATAAAAATTTCAATAGAAAGCACTAAATAAGCAAATTTATTAATGAGATGAAAATTCCAAAATGAGCAACAAGTTTACAATCTTATTTTATTTGTATCATTACTACTATGTTGAAGTTGTTAGCCTGAATTTTTTCTTGGAATATCAGTTAAAATCAAGGTTCCAGTCGTTAATCAGTAGGATTATCCAGGCTGGAAATACTAAAGTGGAGTCCTGTAAATAATTTTAAAACCTTGATAAAATTACGGTAGAGCTCTTAAGTGGCATTTTATTTTATTAATCTTGTAATCACATAAATATACAAATATTTTATGCTCCAAACATTCATATTGAAACATAATATGAGCCTGAAATGGTTTTGGGCAAAATAAAAATTCTGTGTAAGAAGAGATATAAAATGAACAAAATCTACATATTCCCTCCTTTATACAGCCATAAAACGGGCAATACAATGGGTTTCTTGTTGAGAATTGGTGAGTAGGTTCACCATTGAGTCCTCAACTTCAAGAGATTACTGAACTCTTTTTTGTGCAAGAGCAGGAATATAATTTTTAACTTGAACCAACATGAAAAGTGAGATTTTGGGCACCACAATGCACTGAAAACTTTCAGTAGATGAAATTACTCACCCGGTCTCTTTAACATCTGCTTGGAAATCCCTATTAAAAAAAAAAGTTTGTTTCTTATTTTATTTATCTCTTTTTACTGACAATTTCATTTACTCCTAATAACAATTCCAAAAACAACAATCAATATACAAATGTACATTAACTTTTTGGTTTCACAAAGGCGCATGGTACATATTAATTCAAAGACATACTTCTGGTGATTCCCAAAGTGAGTAAAGAGCAGCCATGCAAGTAAGTGAAGGTCCTGACCAGCCCTTTTCTTTAGACCAAGTACCATTGTACCAGTGACTTGCTTCATCCACCTTCATCTATAAAATAAAAAAATGAACGTATTTCTTAGGACACTAATGAATGTCATATAAATTTATCAGATTTTTTTTTTAACTTAAAATGTCCTGTGGATGTTTTATGAACAATTAATAAGGAAACAGCCAAAAATAAATTTTTATTTCGACAACACCAAAATAAGTTTGAATAAGGTAAGTGTATGGAGCATTTTTGACTACTGCTACTAGAATGTGTTATAATTAATACGAAATATTAACACAAAACAAGACAACATCATGCTCAATTTTTGTGCCTAGTGACAGACTCATTTTACTGTTAAAAGTATTTTTCAAATAAAGCAGGAGAAGGGGTGAACTTATTCGATGGAAAAAATCCAAAATTTAAAACTTTAATATATATATATATTATTAATCACAGAGAAAATTCTTCACTTGCCCCACATACGAGTATTTGCACATTGTAATTAAATATTTACTTACACCTTGAGGCTGCTTGACGTAAATGAAGGAAGGGTTCTTATTTCTTGTAGTAGCTGTCCCAACAGATTGCCATTCATAATAGCCCTCACATATAACTACACACCTCTTTCCTTGCTTCAATGAACCTTTATACAAATTTGACTCTTTTACATTTTCTATCCTACAATTGTGAGTTGAGTATTTGCCGCTTTTGTAATTACTCTGTAAAATAAAATATTTACTGAATTAATTCATTTATTGTATGAGGTAATGTCATTAGATACAGATATTAAAACAATAAATTTATTTTTGAGAGGACCCACCACTTTTTTATGGAATCAATCTCCTTGTGCAATTACAGTACTTTAAGTCAAGTTTATGAATCTCAAAAACAAATTGTCTCATTAAGAAACCCTTTCCTAATGAATATTCAAATTCAAATGTCCAGCCCCTAACAATCTCGAAATGATGTCAGTGAATGAATGGTAAACTATGAAATGTGTAAGAATGCAACTTTTCAGGATTATCGGAAAACAGGCTCTTATATGGAAGTGAAATATTGCACTAGTATTTCTAAAGTTAAACAACTAAAAAAAAAAAGTCAACCAGAAATGTGTCACTCTTGCCTATGTAGGGGAATAGCATTAAGACAGGAAAAGTGTCACAAGTGCTCCCTGGCATACAATCTCTGAAAGCTACAGTTTTGATGGTTGATAAAGAGATATTTACCGTAAAAACACCGATTTTTGAGTTGTCACTTTAGAAATACTAGTGTGATATGTCTGGCTTCAGGATTTTCCAAACAATTACCACAGTAATTTAATTTATTTTGAGTACGTATCCAGATGACAGAATAAAAGTCTATTAAGTATTGGTCAGTTTATCATTAAAATGAAGTTATAAAACAAAATGGTTGTATACAATGAAACCAAGATAAAATCAAATATTTTAATAAACTAATTCTTCCAGTCATTGGTTTAGAGTCAAGAGTCAGGTTCCAAATTGTCCCTAGGCCCACACAGTCTTTAATAGGTAACTGTAAAGGGGAAAATCAGGCAGCCGAAGCATAGTAATGACTACAGTATCTCTCTAGTGTGACGTATTATGGGACTGATCATATATATAATTATTTATGTAATATATATATATATATATATATATATATATATATATATATATATCAATTTATTGTAATTTGTATAGGGACATAATACAAGATAAGCAACCATGAAAAAATTTACATAACTTCCATGTAATTTTCCATATTATCATGGCACATTTCTATATTACACTCATCCCTGGAGAAATTCAGAAAGCTTAAAGCACAAGCATTTAATATTTTGTTTATAAGGTTAAGAGCTTCATGTAATTTTTGCTTGGATGTTAGAAAGATAAACTCATTTAGAGGTAAACTAATGTACCAGGCAACACAAAAAGTCATGTCGTTTTATTTTAAATCCCATGTTTACAAATTTCTTGCTTTAATACCATAATGATAAATAAAGAGCAACCTTGTAGGACTAGTAGATGCTTGTTTTGGTAGTAAACTTGACTACTTTAACTTTCATCCAGTTGACGTTCTGAGCTGGAAAAAATTGTTTACAATGATCTCTCTTGAAATGAAAATTCGCTCGATTTTACTCTACGAGTTATAATTAGTCCTAAAAGCCGCCGAGGCTGCTCGGAAAACTGCGTCAGGTGTTTGGGGAGGATGCTCTCTCAGATCGGAAGGCGCAATTCTGGTTTGTAAAATTTTGTAGAAAGGATGAATCGCTCATGGATGAACCTCGAAGTGGAAGGCCGGAAGTTGTAGATGACGACGCCCTGTCAGAAATCATTGTCAGATCCACGAAAAAGTTGCTCTGAAATCGCTGGACAACTTAAACCTTCGGAGTCAACTATCAGAAATCACCTAAATCGAATTGGTAAGACCAAAAACCTTGATAAGTGGGTTCCCCATAAACTGACCGACCGCAAGATCACACTGGACAAACACTTAGCGATTTGCTGGAAAAATCTACCTCACCCAACATATTACCCCGATTTGTCACCACCTGATTACCACCTGTTCAGACCTCTAGACAACCGTAAGCAGGGGAAAACATTTACGGATGTGACGACCTAGAAAAACACCTTAGAAACGTTTTTTTCATCCAAACCAACTGAGTTTTATAAAAGTTACAAGTTTGTGACATTGAGGCATGTTGGAAGAAGGTGTTGGTGAGTGAGGGTGACTATTTCGACGAATAAATCTTATTGGAAATATTTTTTTGCTTTATTTTTACCCTATTTCAAAAAAAGTACAGGACTTTTTGCGTTACCTGATATATTCCTTCTGAAGGTAAAGTTTCATGATAACCAAAATTAGTAGTTAAAATTGTTTTAAGATGCAGAACAGTAACATTAGCTAATAAGGGTTAAACCGAAGTAACCGACTCCTTTTTTGCTGGGTAGTTAAAATGATAAAGAGGAAGTGATAAACTGGATTAATGTAAGAAATGGAAATTTTAAATAGTTTTTGCCTGGTGAGATTAACCTAATGAAATTTTCAGACCAGCCTTTTAGGTAGAAAATTTATTAAGCTTTTGAATGGTCATGTTTTTCTTGCCACAATTTCTTAAAGGTTATGAGATATTTAAGAAATAAAACAAAAAGCCCAAACCTGTAAAATTTTCTGTTTTTGAGTGACGGAAACAAATATTTTTCTAGGTTTAATTTGATGATAACAAAAAAATACAAACTTATAAGCTCCCTTGCTGGGTAAAAAAGAACTGTATTTTTTTGCCGCCATTGGCAAAAAAAAACAATTAAAATTGAAATCATAAATAAAACAAACAAAAAATTGCAAATATTATTGTTTAGTTTAGTCTGATATATGGGAGATGTATTTTAGTAGTTTAAGGAACCATTCACATCACCTATGTAAATTTTTATCTCCGATGAAAGTTATAAAATAACAACTATGGTAGTAAGTTCCTAAAAATACAAAGACACAAATCAAATTGTTCGCCTCAGGTTACATGATTAAAAAAAATTACTTTACCACTTTTTTACTTGCAAGTATATTATTCCATTCTGCATGCAAATTTCACTAGCTGTCACAACTGCTATGTAAAGAGAAATTAATAGTCTCTTACTATTGGAATTAAGAAACTAATCATATGGCATTGAAGAAAAATAGCTCTTACAAATTTAGTAGAGAAATGCTTACATCAGCCCAAGGTGGTATCATTCCCCACACCATAGGTTTAAGTACTGGCGATTCAGTCTTAACATCCCAAACTAGTACTGGTGTTACATCA
Source organism: Gonocerus acuteangulatus (assembly GCA_946811695.1). NCBI lineage: Eukaryota > Metazoa > Arthropoda > Insecta > Hemiptera > Coreidae > Gonocerus > Gonocerus acuteangulatus. The sequence goes on from OX328125.1 coordinate 75,313,909, forward strand.
GTCGGAGCTACATTCGTTGAAGGGTTCAATTCAAGATGGCTAGATTTATCGAGCAAAGCCTTTCTATACTCATCAGACGATGGATCATAATAACTGGCTGCACATTCATAACGTTCTGCTCTAAGAGCACTGCAATTAACAAATTCATTAGAATTTTAATGAATAATACAATTTCAAATAGATTTGACTTATTTATCAATAGATACATAATCAATGTATTGGGGTTCTTGAAAATTCGGTGCTCCAGACCTTCCAGTGAGGCCTAAATGAATTGCTCATTTCATGCCTAGGATTGTGGGTTTGATTACCAACAACTGTGGCAGCTTTTCTATCAAAATAAAAAAAGGAAAAATATCAAGTGATACTTTTTCTTTTGCAGTGCTGCTATCCAGGTTAGAAAAGAGTGATAACCCATAGGAAATTCATGTGAAAAAATCTCTCATATTAAAATAAATTTTAACGGGTGAAATAAAAACAATGTGTATATAAGCAAACAATTTCAGTTTCATCTTTATTTATAAATACAATGAAAATAAATATCAGGTAATAACGATGGTAACATTTAACTTAAACAGTTTATTCAATAACATGTATTTCCTTATTTAAATTATAATTCAAAATACATTTATGGTTCTTGTGAAACACTATCTCACATAGAAACTCATATCTTCAAATAACAGGTTGTTTGCACTACTATCTTCCTACTCCGACCTTGAATGCTGAACTACATAGCTCAGAAAGACCAAAATTTTACTTAAAAATATGTTTTGCATCTGCTTAGCCAAAACTGAACAATATCCTTGGCTTTTGTTTGTATGTTTATTCTTTTAGTCGGTTTCCTCCATCGGGAGAAAACATGCTTATGACCGACTAGAAAATTTCATGTTTCAATGCCCATATATCTATAGAGTCTGTTCACACTAGCTGCCCCAAAAATTTGGTACAATTTATTATTAGGAATAATCTCGGAAGGGTTTTTTTTATAAGTAACTGTTTTTGAAAAATTTGGATAAAATTAATTTGTCAGTAAAAAAAGTACATAAAACTCTAAAATGAGAAAAAAACATTTGGTTGTTTGTGATGGGGCTTCCCAATCAGAAGTCAAGAGTCCGAGTAAGAGTAGGTAGGTAAGTAAGAGCATTACAAAGAATAAAACTGCAAAACAGAAAAAAAAACAAAGTCAAAAACATAACTAATGTAGAAATGTTTTAGACTGAGGCAAACTTAAAAATTAAGAAATGTAAAATCAATAACTCAGTAGAGTTATAAATAAATCACAAAAGACAAATGAAAAAAGAATCCTCATGAAGCATTCTTTTGATTGTTTTTTTTTTTTTTTTTTTTTTAAAGAAGCTGTGTTGACTCTGTAAAGCAATTAGTGCTATTAAAGCTGAAGTCCCTTTCTATAAAAAAAAATGCATTAGCCCTATCCTGGCTAGAATAGGGTGGAAACCTGTAGGGGTTATTCCATGTCAAATCAACACACTTTTCGGACTTCATGTCTCAGATTTTCATGATTTTTGGTATGCAGTAATACATCATAGACCTATGAAAGAATACCAAATTTCAGTTATGTAGCACAATTATTTTTGAAGTTATTAATTTTTAAAGATTTGAAATTTTATGAAAAAGTGTCATATTTTGGCACCTTTGGATGCATATAGGCTCGCAACCAGTTATGATATTAACCTGGGAGCGGTCTCATTTTAAAGCTGCTGAATGGGGCTTTAATATGATATGCCACAAAATAGGGGTTACAATTTTAAAAAAGTTAAAAATTTTAAAATTTAAATTTGTCAAAAAGTGGCAATTTTAAAAATTCCAAAAAAATATCAAATATAGTTTGTAATGTCTTAATACATATAGCAAAATTTAATCATGGGATCTCAATGGGATCAGGAGATAAGGGCCTCAGAAATACACGTTTTGTAAAAAAAATACCAGAATTAGTATCGTTTTTGAATAGTTCAATGAATGAAACAAGCAACACTTTACAATGAAACAAGCAGTGGCTATTACTTTTACATTTTTTTTCAATTGATAAAGGTCATATAGACACTTATCATCCTTTATTACGAGTAAAGTTAAGGGTTAACAAATTAGTTCAACGAGACTTGAATCGTTGGAAGATACCTACACATTGGTTCATTTCACTGTTTCGTAAACTATGTTCAGCCAGTCTGTGTGACAGGGTTCCCTTTGCATATCACAACTGCAAAAGGGATCCACAGTGTATCAGGTGGTGTGGGATATATAAATGAGGGCGATGGACCTGAAGGATGGAGGAAAGTAACTTGCACTTTACTGCAATCTTCATCTTTATCCAAAACATAGCTCAACCACCAAGTGCCATCATAGATTGATGTTGCATACCTACTAATATCTGCTGTATGTCCTTAACAGCAGGAAATATTCTCGAAACAACCGCAGAAGAAAGTAATTAGTCATTTACATTGGTTCAACATTTGAGAGGTATGAAGGCAAGTAATTTCTGGGTGCCTTATAAAGTTATAGCTGTATTGTTGGTTGGCCAGTTCTTCAGTTGTATTGTATTCTTCAAGGTTCAAAATACAAAGTTTATAATAGATATGTTCTGATGTGACCATTCAAACAGTAGCCTAGCATCCATAATTTAGTTCTTATACGGTCTTTGTAGGCTTGCAATGGCTGCTAGTCTTTTCATCATGACTCCCAGCCCATCACATGGTCCTTTTCCATGTGCTGTTGCTGAAAAATGCCATTCAGCCTTAGCTCCAAATTCTTGCTTTTGATTACACAAGTTAATGTAGTTTTGTTTATTTTTGTATTGGGTTCTAGAGCCGTAGGATAAATAGAAAAATTTTTTAGATCTCTTTGAACCTTGCATTTCAGATATTCCCAGATATAACTTGGGACAGGTTGAAGGCTCTAGTGTTGAGGTTGAGACAGTCTGAAATTGTTAAAAAAGTCAAATTTTTCACTTCTTTCTATTTAAAATACACCACAAAAGGGCTTGCCTAACTATTTGACCAATGGTATGATTGTGTCTTATCTTGCAAAATGATCGAATAATTCTCAGGAAAGGCACAAATGACAGCCTTGGTATGTCTCAGAAATGCACTTTGTTGTTTTGCCGTGATGTGATGACGAAGTAGGACAGGAATCCCCGTTTTATCGGAAAAGAAGGGGTTTCCCTCTGCTTGTAGGTCCATCAGCTTCAGTTTTCTTTTACTGAGAGGTTTCCAAACATGGTACTATAAAGTAATCATTACATTGTATTAATTTAATAGAGTCCTGCACACTTCATAGCAAAATTAGTAATTAAGAAATAAAATTTAACTGATACGGTAGGTTATTTACAGAGCATGTATATTTCTGAAGCCCTGTATCTCCTGATCCCATTGAGATCCCATGATAAAATGTTGCTATATGTATTAAGACATTACAAACTATATTTGATATTTTTTTGGAATTTTTAAAATTGCCACTTTTTGAGAAATTTAAATTTTAAAATTTCATTTTAAAATTTTTAACTTTTCTAAAATTGTAACCCCTATTTTATGGCATATCATATTAAAGCCCCATTCAACAGCTTTAAAATGAGACCACTCCCAGGTTAATATCATCACTGGTTGCGAGCCTATAGGCATCCAAAGGTGCCAAAATATGACACTTTTTCATAAAATTTCAAATCTTTAAAAATTAATAACTTCAAAAATAATTGTGCTACATAACTGAAATTTGGTATTTTTTCATAAGTCTGTGATATATTACTCCATAAGAAAAATCATGAAAATCTGAGACATGAAGTCCGAAAAGTGTGTTGATTTGACATGGAATAACCCGTAGATAGCCTGTCCCAAAAATCTGTCTATTGTATAAGTGGACATTAAAATTTAAATAAATAAACTGTAATGCAATTGTACAGAAACGACAACAATCTTCATTCATTCATTTTTTAAAAATTCTAACACAGAAAATATACTGGATGGCTTTAACTAAGCCCTTTATTACAAATACTCTTACTCCTACTTTTCATTAGAGCAACACTCATGTTCAATCAAGTTTAAGTCTTTAACTTTAAACAACTAAACTTTTCATTGGATGTAATGGCTAGGATGAAACAAACCAAAATCAAGAAACGAACCATGAAGTTCTCCCACACATTTCAGAAAAGTAGTTTTATTCAATTATTACGGAACCTCAAATAAATTAAAACAATTACATTTGTTATGATAAGAAAGAGAGACTGAGATCAGAAACAGAACACAATCATTTTCTAAAGTTTGACAATCGATAGAGAACCCGCCATTCCTTGATAAAAACAGTTTATCCAACACACTAAGTTAAATGCAACTTAACTAAAAATTAAGATTTCATTTTTTTGAAATTATGGAAAAAATAACCTTATAAAACGTAATTTAAGTTTTAGAAAAAAAAACAATTAATTTTCAGCAATGCAGCGCCTCAGCCCCCCCCCTAATAAACGCACATGCCAATGGACTCCTTAAAAATGTTATCAATCATCTACTAAATTTCAATCATGTCATTTAAATTGAACTCTACAAAACCCGTTATATTTCATTAAAGATTTCATTAGCGAATATGAATGTCACCATCGAGAACGCCAAGTCCAATATACTTCCGGCTTCTTGCTTCCGATTTAGGTCACCCAAATTCCTATGAGAGTATTACATGGATTTTTCATTTTCAAAATCGGACATTCCTATTTTAAATATATATCCTATGGCATAAGCTGATGTGGCCAAAAAAGGCTCAACATTTCTTAGTAGCAATTTTTTTTTTTTTTTTTTTTTTTTTTTTTTTTTTTTTTTTTTTTTTTTTTTTTTTTTTTATACGGCGCATCTACATCTAGGTCATTAGCGCCGACATCCAGGGTGCAGCGAGGAATTTTACCAGCGAGCCGTGGGATGATAAAATTCCTGCCGGAGGTTGGGAACTTAGTAGCAATTATTATCAAAATTATTCATTTAGTAAAGGATAAATCCGCATCTAAAAAAAAAAAAAAAAAAAAAATGCAAAACCGAAATATATGGGAATGACACGTTATCGTTACGGTTCTATGTCAAGATAAGACCTATAGAGATGTTCGCGTACTTGAAGAAAATAAATTTATTCCATGGAGTGTACACGGGTGGGGCTGCAGCCCCCTCCCAAATGGTTGATTTAATCTGTAAAAATGTGTCAGAAAAACCTTAAAATAAATTAAATAAGATCACTTAGTACAGAAAAAATACTTTTTTTTGCATGTAATAGCGTTTTAGTTGGCTAACCAATCCAAGTTCTAGATTGTTAGTATCCCACACCCCCCAAGTGCTCCCAGCCCCTCCCCCCAAATGCTCTTGCCCCCCCCCCCCAAAATTATTTCACATATACGCCGTGATGTGTTCGAGAAATTTGAAATATATGTAAGCATACAAAGAGCGCTCTCTGGGATGTGTTGCGTTGACAGTTCATTAGTTCTCATCAGGCGTTCACACCAGGCAGTTCCAACAACATTCAGGTCAAGAATTTTCACAGATTTATCCATTTCAGACTTTTTTTATCTATCAGCGAATTTCTTTACAAATTTTATTTCTAATTGGAATTATAATTTATGACTCAATTTGGAATGAATACATCAAAATAAATTAAAATATTCATCGTAATTATTCCTTTAGCGTGTATCCTCCCTACCTAAAGGGAGCAAACCCCATTTGTGGGTCCACGTAGTGCGGACGAGAAATGTCTACGGTTAATAGCCTATAGATCACGAAAACAAATTTCTGTGGGCGTTTGTTTTATATTATCTCTCTGTTAGTGGGTTTGTATACTTCTTTTTTGTCTTATCACTAGGGATCAGACAGACATTTTTACTCTCTTACGCCACCAACAATGTTATGAATTTGTAACTTTTGTTTCTTCAGTGATGCATAACGCATTTTCACAAAAAGGCGGACCGCATTTCCAGAAGTTACCAGAGAATAGGTGACCGCCAAATTTCAATTGTCTTATAACGAGAAGGCGATATTCTTGAAATGCTGCATAGTGGCTAATGGGATTATTTATGGTGCTTAAGATTCAAAAAAAGAACATTGTTACAGCCCTCTGACATACAGCTGACTAACAATGTTCTTAATCTGATAGATACGTAATCGCTAAGTAAAATTAAAAAAAAAAAAAAAAATACCCTTGTCCCTATGCACTCATGAAACGAAATTTGGACAACACTTATTTTCTGATAAATTTTAAAACCTTAAAGTGGTGGTGCAAAAGGAGGAAGATGATATTTTCCTGAATATTAAGAGTTTTTAATCTCATCTCATGACCTGTGAGTTATGAGGCGTCGACATTTCTGAACCTTCAGAATGCGTCATAATGTCGACTTAATAAGCTCCCCAAGCCCTTCCATGAGCTGTATGACGTCAAGAAACAACTCCCCTAGTGGCATGGGCAGAAACAAAATGTCATAAACAAAAATCTATTTCAAAATACTGATTAAATTAAATTAAATAAGACATGCATTTGTATTATTTGTCATAGGCACTGACTAACATCCCGCTAAACGTCTAAAATGATTTTGTGGAAAAATTGTAGTTCAACCTTTAAAAAAAAAAAGTGTAAAAATAAACTAAATCAGTTCATTAGGAGGGGGGAGTATACTCCCAACCCAAATTCCTAATTTGCTCATACAGGTCGTAATTTCTTTTGAATTGTAACTAAACGCGATATACGTCATGGGTATCTAATAAGAAAGAAGTATTGTAAAAATGAAAAAATCGACCTATCGGAAGGGGGGGGGGGGTTAGTTTCTACAATGCTTGAATAGAAATCTCCCGTCAAACGTAGGTAGGCAAAGCTCCCACTAGGAGCCCCTCTGTTTTGATACCGGGGGGGGGGGGGGATTTGTGTTCCTTCTCCCGACCCTGGGGATATGCGTTTCAGGCCCTGGTTTCACCTATTTGTAAGTTTTTTATCTTAAAAAAAAAAATTGTGCAACTAATTCCTTCTACGTTTCTAAAGGATGTCGTTCCGAGCAGAGCCTAAAGCTATTGAAGAGGTGGTTGAGAAAGAAAGAACTCCGTGGCACCTTTCAGATGCTCAGCTTGAGAAGCAGGTAACCACTAATTTACTCATTCCTTTAATAAAAAAAAACGTTCGTCACGCAGGAGCTACATAACTATGGAGGAAGTTGGTAAGTTAATCCCACAAATGTTTTTTTTTTTTTTTTTATTTTGTAAGGCGCACCGAAACCTAGGACATTAGCACCGACATCCATGATGCTGCAAGGAATTTTCTCAACGGGCCCAGAAATGAGAAAAATCGACTGTATGCTGGATTCGAACCTACATCTTCCGCATCAATCCAAGGCGTTAGGGGCTGCATCATGGCATGCTGCTTATAATTATAGCATGCTGCAGCAAGAATTATTGATCTTCTAGCCATACTGTTAACAACTGGCGTCGGTACATAACATATAATATATGTTATATATATGACATATAATATATTTGACATATTATGTCATTCAAAATAAGATTGTTGTATATAATTGAACTTGACGAAATGGTATATAATTTCTATTTTATTTTAGTAATTGGAAGAGGATACGAACAACAAAGTAAAGCCGATATGAGCCTAGTATGATAGGCTAGGCGTTGTTTGTAATAGGGATATGGATGATTCAGTTCATTGAGCAATTTAAAGGAGCAATTGTTCCCACTTCAAGACCATATGCACAGAATAATAGGAGATACGGATTAAATGCCAAGAATGTATGCCTTAAAATTTCTGGTGGCGAGTCAATCTTAATAAAGCAAGAGAATGGTCATTTAATGTTTACTCCATGGGCGTATATTGAAAATAATTTCGGAGGGGCGGGGAAAATTTCGAGGAGGGAGGCTGAGACCATTTCCGGTGTATGGAATACTAACAATTTAGATCTTGGAAGAGTTTTAGCCAACTTAAACGCTATTACACCCAAAATAGAATATGTTTTATGAACTAAACGATCTTATTTAATTTATTTTTAAGGGTTTTATGAAATTTTCACCGATCAAAATTTCTTAGGGGGGCTGCAGCCCCCCTTATATACGCCCATGGTTTGTTTTCATGTCGATAATCGCTAAGATGAATTGGTTGAAAACGTTATGGAATATATTAAATAAATAGTGTAACCATCCTTTACTGAAAAAAAAACAATTATCCAATTGGCGGATTCGAAAACATTAGAGAAGTCGTAGTTTGTGGAAGGGGAACATTCAAAGCAAAGTAAATTTCTTAAGAAAAGTTTTCAATTTTCAGTTGGTGATCTCCGTCGGTCAAAAGTCACAAACGAATATGACACGTCAATCTTTCTTCTCTGTACTTCCAGATTACATGAAAAGTGAATTGACTCCTACAGCGGAGGTTGAAAAGACGGTAAAAACAAGAAAATTGAAAACCACAAAAGAAACTGTTTATATAATTTTAAGAAATCTGTCACTCAGGTGCAAGCTGCATTCCTTGAAGTATTTTCTTAAAATAACCTATATTTATTTATTTAAATTTTAAAATATAAATTATTTATTTACTTACATTTTATTTATTTATTTATTTAAATTTTAACGTCCATTTATTATTAACTACGAATTTTAGGACGGGTTATCTATAGGTTACCACCCTTTTCTAGCCAGGATAGGGGTGATGCCTTTTCTTTTTTTCGAAAGAAAAGCCACCTCCCCTAGTGGGAATCGAACCCACGACCTTTGGCACGGAGTGTTAAGTGCTCACGCACTTACATTTTAACGTCCATTATTATTAGCTACGAATTTTGGGACGGGTTATCTATAGGTTACCACACCCAAATATAAATTTATTTATTTAAATTTTAACGTCCATTTATTATTAACTACGAACAAATATAAATTAATAACTCTGCTCTTTAATATTTGTTATGAACAGCTGGCTGAATTATTAACTTTTTTGACTGGCGTAAACCCTCTACTTCCTATTTAATTAAATTATACGTAACACAGATTTATAGGATGGGTTATTTAAACGTTACCATCATTTCCTAGCACGAAACTGGCGGATGCTTTAACTTGTACTACTTTCCGAAGGAATGTAGCTATTGATGCTGCACTCAAGAAAGTTTTTGAACAATTTTTTCGAATCTTCATCGATTTTACCAACTAGAAACCAAAAATGGCCTCCGTTAAAATGTATGTGTATGTATATATGTGTGGGTTTTTTTTTTTTTTTTTTTTTTTATAGGGTAGGGGAAAAATCTTGCATGAGACGAAGTGGACAAAGCCACTACAGTGTGAGATTCCTACTCACTAAAAAAACCACCTCCCTATACACCTCAACCACCCTACGGAACCGCCCTCAGGCACTACTTCGCAGGGGGGAGTTGGCCCTAAGCCTTCTTCAATAGTGGACTACATTATTTTGAGCCGTAGTCAGGCCCTTTCTCTGCCGTTCTTCATTTCGTAGCTTTTTGGCGATGAGAGCAGAGTATTCTGACACAGCCTCCCAGTTCTCGGTATTAGCCAGGATGAGGCTGACCACTTTTTCTGGCTTCAAGGGCTCGCCCAGTTTTCGGTCCAGTTCTGCCTTTTCGATGCGAAATCTCTGGCATTCGAAGAACACATGTTCCGCAGTCTCATCGTTAGGGGCGCATGTTGGGCATGACGACTCATCATCAAACTTAAAACGAGCTAGGTAAGCTCTGAAACAGCCGTGTCCAGTGAGCATTTGAGTTAGATAAAAATCTACTTCTCCGTGCTTCCTTTCTCTCCATGTTTTGATGAGAGGTATTAAACGATCTGTCCATCTTCCCGATGTTGAAGCATCCCAACGCCTTTGCCAGCTCTCCATCGTCAAGTTCTTCTCCTCTTTTTCGATAGTCTTCCAATGGACGTCTGGATCTCTCTTCCCTCGATAGATCCTACTACGCTCTTCTGCCAAGAGGTCAATTGGAGGCATATCTGCAACGACACACGCTGCATCATACGAAACGGTGCGAAAAGCTCGGCAGGCACGTAGAGCACTTTGACGATAAATACTAGTGCAATTTCGCGCGTATGCCTTTATCAACATTGCGCTCGACCAAACGGGAGCAGCATACAGCAAGATGGAGCTAGTGATTGTTGCCAGCAGGCTCCTTCGATTTTATCCTGGACCACCGATGTTTGGCATAATCCGAGCAAGAGCCTCTGTAGAACGTGCTGCTTTACTGCTGATCATCGTCAAATGTTCAGCAAAACGCAATCTTGCATCAATCTGCACGCCTAGATATCTGATGGATGTCTGAGAAGATATATCGAATTCTCCGACATTTATAGTGATAGACTCCATGACTTTACGGCTTGTAACTAGTAGTACCTCGGTTTTATGATCCGCAAGCTTTAGGCCTACAGAAGGAAGCCACTGACGAATGGTTGAGATAGCCTTGTTCGCATCGTGTGTAATTTCTTCCAGGAGCTTTCCACAAACTACTACCGCAAGATCATCCGCGAAGCCCATCAAAGTCGTTTCCTCCGGCATGGGAAGTCTGAGTGCTGTGTCGTACATCACATTCCACAGCAAAGGACCTAAAACCGAACCCTGAGGAACGCCGCCTGTAATCTTATAGATTTTTGAGCCATCGTCTGTTTCGTATCTCAGGTATCTTTCAGAGAAGTAGTTCCTGATAATCCACAGGAGGTACTGTGGGACTTCCATTTTTCCCAATCCGTCCATAATACAATCCCATCTTGCTGAATTGAAAGCATTCTTTATATCCAAGGTTATTAAAGCACAATACTTTTTGCTCCCTCTCCTCCACCTCTTACCTGCAATGGCTTCTCGGGCGGTTTTAGCGCGGTTCCTCCCTCCCCCATAGGAAGGAACCCCGCTTATAAGGTTGATACAATGAAACAATCCGGAAGTGCCGACAAGAAAATTTCGCGTTTCAGAACCCCTAGAGACCGAAAATAACGGTGGTTCAAATTTGTATATATATATATATGTATATATTTATTTATATATATATATATATATATATATATATATATATATATATATATTTGTCTGTTCGCTCATTTCTGGCTTCCCTGATGGTCCGATTTTGATGAAATTTGGTATAAAAATCTATCGTCCAATTTGAAAGGTCAAGTTCGTTAACCAGCAAAATCCGCCCACTGGAAGATGGCGTTTGGGGCGAAATTCGCGCAAAAAAAATCGTAACGCTTACGTTTTTGAGTTCATAAGCTTGTAAGTACTCTTTTTATAGGCTTCTTGGGCTAGGAAAACGAATGGAACCATTTTCAAGGCGATAGCTTTAACCGTTTTCGAGAAAACTGAAAAAACAATTTTTGAATGCCGTTTTTGGTTTGGGTACTTAGAATCATGGGATTCAGTTGAAACATTTACTGCATGTTCTACTTTCATTAAAACTAATATGTTGAAATTTTGGTTGCGTTTGGAGTTAAGGAAGGGTTAGAATAAAATATTTTATTAGCAGACATAAAAAAGTTTTGGTAACTTTGTATACTTTCCCTAATGTCTCGAAAAAGGTTGAGAATTTGTGAAACGGAAGAATACCATTAGAAAGCTTATTAAATTCTCTACAAAAAAGGTTCTAATGAAAGTTTTAATTAGGCGATGTCAATCGGAGAAATAAGTGCTTAAAACTTTAAAGTAATTGATTTCGCTTATTCGAACTGTTCTTTTTGTCTTTGATTTTGATACTTAAAATTATGGGATTCAGTTGAAACATTTTCTGCATGTTTGAATTTCATCAACATTAATATGTTAAAATTTTTGTTACGTTTGGAGCTAAGGAAGGATTTGAATAAAATATTTTATTAACAGACATGAAATGTTTTGGGAACTTCGTATACATTCCCTAATATCTCGAAGACGGTTAGGAATATTGGTAAACGGAGGGTTACCATGCGAAAGCTTACTAAATGTTCTACAGAAAAGATTCTGAAACAATTTTTGATTAGGCTATGTCAATCGGAGAAATAAGTGCTTAAGCTTTGAAGTAATTGATTTCGTTTATTCGAACGGATCTTTTTGTTTGTTGTTATTCCTTGTTATTTTTTAATTGCTTAAAGTTGGATAATGTATTTGACAATAAAACAGATTAATTAAAATAAGAAAAATAATTCATTGTTAAAAATATATCAAGCTGTACCGTATGAAATGTCAGCTTTGGATTTGTCGATTTCCTTCAAATGTCTTGAAACTGTCGAGGCTCCTACTCCGAGTTTTTTGGCATATTCCCTAGTGTTTTTAATTGCTTATAGTAGTCAAATATATTTGTCAATAAAACAGGATACGTATAATTAGAATCAATATTTTGTTTGCTAGAATTCGAAGATGCCGTATGAATATCTAGATTACAGTACTGGTGTTGATTTCGTTCTTTAGAATTATTCTTGGTATTCCCTATTTTCATCTGTTACCCATAGTTTTTTATTGTTAGTAGGTTTTTCTTATTGATTATAGAATATAAATCTATTTGGCTATAAAACAGGATACGTAAAATTAGTGACAATATTTCGGAGATTTCTGAGCGAAATACTTTTAAGATTTTCTACCACCACGAACGGTTTTTTTCCTCTATTTTTATCCACTAGATAGGCTTTATTTTGCATATTATTCTATATAAGTTTTATTCAGCAGGGGATTCTGATGAAATGTCGTGTTTTTGCTGTGGATTTTAAATACGATGTATCTAAGATTGGATAACATTAGCGAGTCTACATAGTTAAGAACCGACGACGGAGGATTACTTCTTGCTATGATTTAGTCTACATATGTATATTAAGTCCTAAATCCAAAAAATAAACTTCACAACGGTTAGATACTATGAGCGATATGGCGGTTCAATGCCCGCAGAACACAAGGGGGCCGCAGGAAATTTACCTGCTAAGAGTTAATCCTCAAGAGCTGTAAATATACCCCAGGTATCTGCCGACACAAATACAAAGCCTAGGCGGAGAGCACCCCAAAAACACAGATCCAAACATAGGTTATATACTAAATATTCAAAAAGACTACTTAGTTGTAAACCGATTCATCAATTAGCAATCAATAGTTTTCAACAAAGGTTATATACTAAATATTGATAAAAAGTATTTAATTAGAAAAAAAAAACAATATTCCACAAGACTTCTTTTTGGTCCATTTGTGTCTACTCCATAGACTTAATTAGGTATATTATTCTATTGTAGTTGGGCAACTAAACTTTGTTTTATTTTGTTAAATAAAGTTTTTTTTCTTGACTTGTTATTCGTCAAGACTTTCATTTGTCCTTGTGTATTTACTACATACGTTTTATTCGGCATATTATTCTATATAGGCTATATTAGGCAGGGTATTCTACTCAATCTTGTGTACTTCTTCTTGATCCTTCTGTACATGGGCGTATATAAAAACAATTTCGGGGGGGGGGCTGAGACCATTTCCAGGGTATGGAATACTAAATATTTAGAGCTTGGAATAGTTTTAGGCAACTAAAACGCTATTACACGTAAAATAAAATATGTTTTATGAACTAAGTGATCTTATTTAATTTATTTTTAAGGGTTTTACGAGAAGTTTTTATCATCAATTCAAAATTTCGGGAGGGGCTGCAGCCCCTTCAGCCCCAGAAGGATGCTTCTGTATCCTCTAGAAAGGCTTTATTAGGCATATTTTGTATTGATTTATAGAGCTTTGCTTTAGAATGAGAGCCAGATTCTGTAATTTCCGCTTCTGTGTAAAAGTTAGCTACTGTCGGTGTCCCTGACGCCTTAATATCACTTTTATTCGAGATGTTCGAGAGGATTTTGACAATTTTCACGAGATATATAAAAAAAATAAGTTTATTTCTTTTCTAAGCTTATCAAATGGCACTAGGGACATGAACGGAGCCGCGCTAAGATGCTGCAGTTCCTGCGAGTCGGACTTTTTATCACAAGGTCGATTGCATCAATTGTTGATCTGCCTTTTCGGAATCCATACTGATTCTCTGCCAGACCCCGGATACTTTCACAAGTTTCGCTTACTCTATTGTAAACAATCCTCTCCAGAACTTTCCCTGTGGTGTCCAGGAGACAAACTGGTCTGTAAGATGAAGGTTCTTCTGGAGGACCCTTGCCTTTTGGTAAGAGAACAAGATTTTGTTTCTTCCAGAGGGAGGGAAAAATGCCTTCACGGAGACAACAATTATAGGCCTCGAGGAACAGATCTGGCCTACATTTAACAGCCTCTTTGAAAGCAACATTCGGGATATTGTCCGGGCCTGAAGCCTTAGTGTTCTTGACTCTTTTGCAGGCTTCGTCTAGTTCTTCCTGTGTGATCTCAGGCACTTGATCCTCCTCGGATAGCTGATCCACACTTGTAACCATTTCTTTTTGCCTTGGAAAAAGAGTTTTTACTATTTTCTTCAGCAGATCGGGAGAAGTAGGAGGTGACAAACTTGAACCTTTCAGTTTTGCCATAACCGTTTTGTAGGGCATTCCCCACGTATCCTTTTCTACCTCTTCGCATAGCTTCTTCCAGCTATTTCGTTTACTTTCTTTAATAGCCTTTCCTAGAGCCCTCCTAGCTTCCTTGTGTTCTTGTTCCAGCTGTTCGTAAGAGGGGCGACCTCTCGCCCGCTGTGCTATTCTCCTCGTACGAATGCATGTTTTCCGAAGTACAGCGATCTCCGCATTCCACCAAAATACTGGTAAATGTGGCGTTCCTTTAGATCTCTTTGTCATTGATACGTCATAGGCCTCTATGACAAAATCCATCAATTGTGAACGACCCGGCGCTGCTTCCACATTCGACAGCAACTGGCGCAGGGGCTCTGGTAGCTCATTAGGGAGTGGGCCTCCTTTCTTTGCATGATAAGATGCCACCCTCGCCGTGGTGAGGATGCCAATAGGAGGCACGCCTGTAACCACGCACAAAGCTTCGTTGGACACGGTTTTATATGCTTTGCACATTCTTTTCAGAGCAATCCTCTGCAGACTGGTCAGCGCTCGCTGGTGGTGCTTCTTCAATAACAAGCTTCGACCGCATACAACATCACTCCGACAACACAGGCCAGGTACATTGTTCTTGCCGGCTTATATCCCATCCCCCAGGTGGGAGCCGACAACGTCTGAAATATATTCAGTACGGAGTTTACTTTCTGGGAGAGAGCACCAATATGGGGTGTTTTGCTTGGTCCAGGTCCTAGGGTGACTCCAAGATATGTGATGGTCTCCGCAAAGTTTAAGCGTTTGCCCTTTACTAGTGCCCGAGGTGGGTGGCGGCGGTCAAACCGGCCCTTCACCACCATGGTTGTCGTCTTCTCCGCCGAGACACGCAGACCAACCCCATCGCACCAATCCATAACGCGGGTTAGCGCCAGTTCGGGTCTTCTCATGGCAGCAATCCTTGAGTTACCAGTTGCCACTACTGCCAAGTCATCAACGTAGGCCACTGCTGAGAATTCCGCTTCTTCTAGGTTTGAGAGCACCCCGTCAAACATTGCCGCCCAAAGCAACGGACCAAGAACTGAGCCCTGGGGACATTCTTTAGTAATAATATACGGCTCCTCGTCTGCCCCCGAGGATACCATTACTGCTGCACGGGACTCCAGGAAACTAGAGATTAGAGCATATATATTACTTGGGATTTCCATGCGTCTAAGTGCCTGGCAGATAGCCGGCCACCACGCATTATCGATCTACACTGATTAGGACTACATACTTTGCCGGGGCTGACAAGCAGACTTCAATTATTCTTTTAATGGCATCACCCGTTGACCGCCCAGGGCGTGATCCGTTCTGCCAATCACTTAGGCAAACCTCGATTTGTGGGCGTACGTACCCCTTCTGCTCACCAGCGTTTCGAGAGTCTTGCCTAATACGGAGAGCAGAGAAATAGGCCTATACGCATTAGGTCGCAAAGTGTCGCGGAGTCCTTTTTTCTTAAACAGAAGAACTACGGCCTTTTTCCAGATGAAGGGGGAAGTAGCCGACCCTTTGGCAACCATTATATATTGCGAGGAGGTATGGAGCGTGTATCTCCCTAGCCTCGTAGAGCATTCTAGCCGTGATGCCGTCCTTGCCCGGAGCTCCTTTTCTGTTAGCCCTCTCTATTTCCATCACCACATCTAGTAAGTCCCAATCGCTGGAGCAGTCAGTATCCAATGGGATATTTACCAGCCTTCTTAATTCCCGCTGCCGGTCTGTGTCCTCCTCAGGATTGTCGGCTCCATATATTTGGGAAAGAGCGTTATAATGAGCCTCGTTGCAGGATGACGGGATATCCGCTCCTTCCATCGTAAATGCCGGGAAGGCCGTAGGGTTTGCATCATTGCGTGTTTTCGCGACACGGAATGCCACTCCCCAAGGCCCGTCAGCTGTAGACTCCTGTACAAAGTTACGCCATGAAGTTTTCTTGGCCCGATCGATCTTCGTTTTGTAAGCCTTTCTGATTTTCTTGTACATGCTGAGGGAGGCCTCCATTCGCTCCGTTCCCTTCATCCTCCTCGCTGCCTTTCTTGCTGCTATTGCCGCACTTCTAGCTCTCTTCAGATCAAGGGACCACCAGTTTTTAGGTGGAAACTTCCGAGGGCCTACAATCGGCAGGCTCTCTGTCGCCGCAGAAAATAGTTTTAGCCAACTAAAACGCTATTATATCCAAAATATTTTTTTTTTTTTTTTTTTTTTTTTTTTTTTTATATAAGCTAAGTGATATTTTTAGTGGTGAAGAGCCCGAAACACTAGCACATTTTGTCACAACACTAGCACAATTCTTTGTCTGGGAAAATGTCCACATAACATGCTTCTCATCACTCGTCGCCTTCACTATGTGAAGCAAAGACTAATAGAGCTCCTTGAGGAAAAGAACTACCGCTTCCTTTAGAGGTGTATTGTATAGACGGTAGAAGGATCTTCCAGGTTTGCAGATATTGTCGCATTTAAAACAAAAAGCGAACTCCCATATATCATTGACCCCACTGTGAGGTTCGAAACGAACGACAGCGAGCAAGCTAATGCAATTGATCGAGAAAAGAGATAGATTTACGAGAAATGCGTAACGTTATTTTCTGAAAAGTTCGAATAACAATTCGGCAAAAGGAAATTCACCGTTAAAGGGCTGTGGTTCGGAGCTCGAAGAACCATATCAAAGGAGACAAGCGCATTCTTACAGGAACTTGGCCTAGATGTAAATAGCCTCCCGCTTTTAGCCGAAAAAATTTTGATGGCTCCCATGGGATCATCAACCATCATATTTATGGTTATTTATTTGTTTCAGACCCGTAAGTATTTATGGTTAAAAATAATGAAGAATCATAAGCAAATAGCACAATCAATAAGGAGCAGAATCACCTGTACAAAGTGATCATTATTACAACCCCGGATTCCCCAGAAGTAACTGACTCTTTGGATTAAACTACCTAGTCTTAAAGATTAAACCTGGATCATAGTGTTAAAAATAAACCAAAATAATTCATAAAAACATTTACCCGAAGACTGTTGAGCTGTGTGGTTTAGCAAACCCATTAGTTTGGGCAGCCTCACATTAATTTTTAAGAAAGTGTTCTTTCTTTCTATTTTTATGACACATTTTTACCGATCAAATCAAAGTTTCGGGGCTGTAGTCCCCTCCCCTAACATACGCCCATGTATAGTTCCCATAACAAACAACCACTAAAATAGATCCATCTGAAGGGGGGTTCACTCCAGGCCAAAATTACTAATTTGCCTATACCTGTCATAACTTCCGTTATATTGTTGAAAAAAATCCTGGGTATCTAAAGAGAAAGATTTAAAAATAAACTAAATAGGTTCTTTAGAAAATAGTGTTTTAATTATGTCCAAAAATTTAATTCAGCCACCAAGTGTCAGACATTGGTTGGTACTTCTACCACTAGGGGCTCTGTATCCGGTTTCAGCGATGTATTTAGCAGCGAAAAACTTTAGCATTTTATTTATAAAACAAATCTCTTGTAACCAAATTCTGACATTTTGCCTTACAGGTTCGTAACTTCATGAGAATATTTCAGCTATCTGGGGAAACAGTTCTAAAACTGGCTGATATTTTCACAGAGCAGATGGAGAACGGACTAAGAAAAGAGGGTAGTTCCCCTTTCGTAATGCAGTCAACCTTTGTGCACTCTCTTTTGGATGGCAGTGGTAAGTAGACTTAATAAATTGTGAATTTGTGAAAAATGTCTTTAAATCTTCATCGACCCTTATATATATATATATATATATATATATATATATATATATATATATATATATATTTATGACGAGTTTAGCTGAGTGGAGGAACCTTCAACTATTATGCTGGAGGACCTGAGTTCAAAACTTGGGCGCGCATTAAAAACTTTATCTTCTATTGTCATCGTTTAAGGGTTGGATTCGGGGTCCTATGCCTTCCCTAGGCCTACCCAGCCTTTAATTAATTTATTAATCGCCTGCAAAAAAGAAAATCAGGCAACCAGAGCATAGTACTGTCCACATTATCTCCCTAGCGTGCAGTGTGGTCAAAAATCAGATAGCTCTTTATTATCTGCCCCTCTGCGCCCTTGTGGCATAAAAAGGTACTGACTCTGATACATACATACATATATATATATATATATATATATATATATATATATATATATATATATATATATATATATATATATATAGTGATTTACCTATAAGGAAGAGATAGGTTAAACCTATAATGAAGTGAGGAGGCCCAGCAGCTGTGAGTGAGATGGCTTTTCTTTTGAACAAAAAAAAAACCACATCAGCTCTATCCTTGTTAGAAAAGGATGATAACCTGTAGAAAACCCACGCCAGAAATTTGTTTTACGTATAAGTGTAAAGAATGAAGGCGATTACTAATGTGGAGATTAAGAGAAGAAAGGGTCTAGAAATAAATCAACAAAAGACATAATTTTATTTATTGTGCCATGGGTGTTATTAAATATGCCACTAGGAGTGATGAGTTTTGTTTTCTTACTATATAATCAACAGAACTAATGACAGATTTATTACAAAAATCCGCCCATTTTGAGTGAGGATTTAATTTGGACCAAATTAACAAAAGTCCCTGTATATCATCCACAACCAATGTGGGAAATCTATCCCCGGCTGAGAGTCAGCCTTCAGCCGTGAAGCTGAACTCATTATAAGCTCTGAGGATGGCAGCAGGAGCTGCTCTAAGCGCTTAGCATGAAAAATAAATTTGTTGTTTGTGAAGGATTGGATGTCGTTAATTTTACTGATTATCATTCTTCTCGGCCAGCAACTTCGTACTTTGAATATTTTTTCTTTTTTTAATTAGTTGATTTAGCTGGTTATAATAAATTTAAAATAACAAAAGTTATTATATTTATTACGGTCATTACCGTACTATGGAATCTGCTGGAAGTTGGCTATAGATTCTCAACAATGTTTTAATAGTTTAAATAGAAAATGCTTCACATTTTATTCCATTATTAAATTTATACATTTCATGTTTCTGTTTTCAATTCATTTTTGGAATAGTTAATGATTAAAAACATTTCAGAACAAGGAAGATATCTAGCACTAGATCTTGGTGGTACTAATTTCAGAGTGTTGCTTGTGGAAGTCTCTAATGGACGTATTACGAGGGAAGAAATCAGTAATTATGATATTACACAAGAACTGAGAACAGGGCCTGGTGTCACACTTTTTGATTACATAGCTGAATGTCTTAAGGACTTTACTACTAAACATGGAGTCACCAAGGACAATCTTCCACTTGGTATGTTTACTATTTTAAATATTTTGGCTACACTATTCCTCCAATGTTAGTTGACAGATAACATTTCCATCTATAATTATTATCATGTAGGACCAAACCACTTTGTGTGTCAAAAATTGAGCAGAAGGTGTAATTTGTATAGTGCTTCTGGACTAAACATATCTTTGAGATTACAGAAAATGGAAGCTTTCAATACTTCTGGGAGGTTCAGTGGAAAAAATAATTTACAACAACTAGATTAAAAGTAAGAAAATAATGAATGAAATAGACAGACTATTCTGACAAAACATAATGTTACTCTGATAGAACCACATTTGATAATATCATGTCCACTTTTCTATTTAATCGAGAACTATGACCGAAATCCTGACAATCAGGTTTCTTCAAATAATCACTCTGAAATAAGAACTTTCCTCATTTACAGGCCATACTCAGCTTGTATATTCATTCAGTGATAAGCTGTGGACATTTTATTCAAATAATCCTTCAACTTCATTTCAGATTAAAAATGAACAAAATGCTTTAAAATAACTAATAAATATTAATTAGATTGTGTTTTGAAATAACATCAATGTTTTAATGTTCTCTGATTACAGCAGTTTACTTTTGCGATTAAATCTTGTGATCCAGATAAACATTTATCATTTGGCCATTCATAGAATATCTACATCTATTACAGGTTTTACTTTTTCATTTCCTATGAATATGACTTCGTTATCCTCTGCATCTTTAACTAACTGGATAGGACAATTTAATGCTTCGGGTGTTGTAGGGCAAGATGTTGCCAACATGCTACGAGAAGCCATATCAAGGACTAAGAATCTTGATGTGCAACTTGTGGCTATTCTCAGCGACCCTACAGGTACAAATTGAATAAGCATATGTTGTTTGGCCTTATTTTTACAGTATCCTAAAACACTAAGTGAATAAAAAGTGAAATTAAAATCATTATCTGTTATTTTGTAGTTTTATTGTTTTATGTATGTTAGGAGCTCTCTTATGTGGAAGCCTTCTTGACAAGGACACAGCTATTGGACTCATCCTTGGAACTGGTAGTAATGCTTGCTACATTGAAGATACCAGTAAAATACAGGGTTGGACTGGAAAAGAGAAAGAAGTAAATGAGTAATATTTACAAGATAGTTTTCAGTTTATTTTTTCTGAAAATAGCGGTTGTCCTCGGCATATGCAAAGGGCTCTTTTATGTTATCCCAATATCATTCCTTTTTAAACTTGTTATATTTCTTAATAATATTTTAATAAGAAATATAAATAATGCATGATTGTTTTTTAAAATAAAGGATATTTAAAAAAATAAAAATTAATAATTATAATTTCTAATAAAGCATTAATTTTGTTTATACAAAATATTACTGTGGGGCTAATTTAATTTATCTAAAAGACCCCTTAATTTCCTGAATTTCATGCTCATGCTTGTTTTACCTGGCCCACTTGTCTCTTGTGTACCAATTTATACTTAGCATGGTCATAAATAAAGGGGGAGGTTGGCATAAAAACATGATAAAATGTTAATCGCCACTAATCCTAAAGGGGGGAGGGGCTGCAGCTCCCCCCCCCCCATTTTAATATCATGTATAAAAATGTGTCATAAAAACCTTAAAAATAAAAAAAAATGGAGTGGTTGGGATTCGGCTAAAGAAACCTTAGTACAATTTTTGTTTAAAAAAATCTATATTTAGGACGTTTCGGCTACTCATTCGTAGCCTTCGTCAGCTAAAATGACAAAAAAAAAAAACAGAAATTAATACAGAAAAAAGTTTATAATTGAGATAAGTAACAGAACTATAAATACACTTAACTTATTATAAAAGAACAATTTGGTCTTAAATTCTTAGAATGAGTAGAATGAAAATAAAAAATAAAAAAAACAACAAAAAAAAGAAGAAAAAAGGCTATTATATTGAAGTTTATATAAGTAAATAGGTGCTAATAGTAACATTTATTAATTATAACAAAGAAACAAGATACTACATACCTATGGAAATGCCTGGAGGCAGAGGAAGACCAATGTTGACAGTTAAGTAACCATTGTGGAAGTGTCTAAGAAAAAAGGAATCTACTGGGGTAAATGAAACTGAAGACAAACCAGGTGGTGGGAGAAGGTCGGTAAGGATCAAAAGCCTGTTTATGAAATTTTATGACAAGAAAGGAGAGAAAGGTGTTAATGGAAGGATACACAAGGGGCATGGGAAAATACTAGATGGGAGGTCGGGAGAGTTTTTGAAAAATATTAGCGTACATAGGAGAAATGCCTTGTTTGTCAGTTTTGTAGTTTATATTGTTTTTGTTTAGGTTTATGTGTACACATTCAGAGATCTGTAGTCTTTTTTGTTACGTTCTGTAGAAAGAATTTTTGTGTCGTCAAAGTTAAAAGAGTGTAATGGTGTGTTTAGCAAGTGCAGATTTGTACACATAAACCTAAACAAAAACAATATAAACTACAAAACTATTAATATTAAGGTTTCTTAAGCCGAATCCCAACCATTCCATCTTTACTTATCACCTCGACAGCTAACTATCTAATAATCATCTTAAAAATAAATTAAATAAGATCACTTGGTTCACTTGGTGGAAAAAAACGATGATTTTTAGGTGTAATAGCGTTTTAGTTGTATACTAGTCCAAGTTTTAGATTGTTAGTATTCCATAACCCCTAAATTCTCCCAGTCCCTCTCGAAATTATTTCCTAACATTGAGTTAGGAGGGAGTGCAGCCTAAAAAAGATGATGCCTAAATCGACCATTTTAGTGTGACTAGTGGCGCGCGAAAAGGCGAATTTTTGAATATGATTGTACACAAAGAATGAAATTAAACGAATATATAAATCGTATTCGTATCAAGTTTTATATATATATATATATATATATATATATATATATATATATATATATATATATATATATATATATATATATTTATAGATATAAATCAATACGATTATGATATATATACTCGTTAAAGTTCATTGTTTGTTTACAGTCATATTCAGAGTCAAATTTTCGCGCCTCACTAGTCACACTGGCATGGCCGATATTAGACCTACACTTTTTTAGCATAGGAAAATAGATAACGCTCCCTCCACTATCTACTAACTCAGTGTTTCCTATATACGCCCCTGATATTTACAGGTAATTTTTATTCATTTTTCATACAATTTTTGCTTTTTGAATCAGAGCCAACCATTTAAATCTCAAAAATGTTAACACTCCAATGGTCATGCCCTTAAAAATCACCTGAACGGGCTCACTGGATCTGTTAGATCTAAACTCCAACGAACTCCTACCCCCATCATCCCTGGTGGCTTCACACTGCAAATTGTAAGCATTTGCTTGGATCTGTCAGATCCAGCGTGACCATAGGAATATTAAGCTTGAGCGTATATAAGGGGAAGGGCTGAGGGGGCAGCAGCCCCCACCTCGAAATTGGTAAAAATTTGTAATAAAAACCTTAAAAATAAATTTAATAAAGCCACTTAGTTCAGAATTTGTTGTGTGTTTGTAATAGAATTTTGAGTCTTTTTGCGAAGACCACATCCATAGACTTTTGAAGTAGCAATAGTGATTGTATCAGTGATTCAGCGCCTGCGCCTGGGAGTAAAGTAACCTTCAACAATGAATTAGCTTTTGTTTATGGAAAAGCTCTGCTTATGTCAGTGAGAAAAAATGAGTCTTTTACTATTAGTTCGCGATGTTCCTGACAAAGTAAAAGGGATTGGTTTCTTACTCGGAAAAATTAATGGAATCCTATTAATTTTAGCGAGTTGGATAGACTAGAGTCGCTAAAATTCATAGAATTCTATTAATTGTGAATTGAATTGACTAGAGTTTTGATATCTTCTTGAGCGAGCGGAAACGCATAGCATGTAATGCTTAATAAAGGTAAAATATCCAAAAAAGAGAGAGAGAGAAAAGGAATAAAATATCTATGTTTACAAATATCGTTGTTTGTTATCCTTCATAACCTGCAAAACAGTCCACTTTAATGCTTAATAACTTTTTTCATAGTTGAGAGAATTGATTTTGATCATATTAACCTTTTTATTAATAAATATTGCTTGCCATTATCTAATATGAATTATAACCGTAGATAACGAGTCAAGTAGTAATAGATAATCAGCAAAGAACCTGTAAGCTAATCAGCGAGTACGAGTAACTGTTATAAATCACTACTGCTACTTCAAAAGTAACTGGATGTGGTCTTCGCAAAAAGACCCAGAATTTTATTGGTTTACTATTCCAAGTTCTAGATTGTTCGAATTCCATATCCCTTAATGCTCTCAGCCCCCCCCCCCGAAATTGTTTTTCATATTCGCCAATGGTGTCAAGTGAAAGTAAACTTCTGTTTTAGGTAGTGATAAACATTGAATGGGGCCCTTTACCAGACAATGGTCTAGTTGACTTTATTTTGACTGAATTTGATAAGGAAATAGACAAGAATTCTCTACATCCTGAGTCTTTTGTGTATGTTTCCTTGATATCTCTACTTGCTTGTTGTACTTTATAAGAAAGAAAAATGAACTTATTTATTTGTGGCATTTATTGCCTCTCTGATATTTTCTCTATCAATAATTGATTACTAAAATAATATATATGATTGATTTATTTGGTACTTACGTATTAGCTCCACCACATCTAGGTTAGAGATCAGGGTTATCAGCGCAGAAGTATAACTCATTGGAATTTCAGGCAATATGGCCGTTATATTTGTAGTAACCTTCTTGTTTACTTTCTGTTAACGGAATTACTTTGTACTGTTTTCTTATGTGACCCGATTTCTTTGCCTTGTTTGTGCTGTGTTCTTGTTTTAACTACGAAAATGCTTCTTTGGGATTTGCCTACAATTGAAAAAGATGCCATTTTATTTCTACAAGAACGCAATATTTTACACAAAGAAAGGAAATGTCCCAATTCCCATGAGATGGAACTTTATTTGGCTTCACGTAACTTTTGGAAATGCAATATAAGCAAGTGTAATAAGCAACTTGGAATTCGATCACACACCTGGTTTGAGGGAAGCAGAATTCCCTTTGTTACAGCTTTGAGATTTATATACTGCTGGTGCGAGCACTTGTCATCTATTAGATTCTGTGAAAAACAACTTGAGTTAGCCGATAAAACTGTAATGGATTGGAACAAATATATGCGGGAATTATGTGTGTTGGATATGGAGAATGAAGGAGTTGAGTTGGGTTTAGTTGAGTTGAATTTGGTTGAGTTCATATGGCGAGAACATAATAACAAGAATGATAGAGACTGTTTTGAAGCTATATTAAATATCATATCGGCCCGTTTTCCACCGAAAAATCAGTGATCTATATTATCAACTAAACGCTTAGTAATTGTACCATTAACATAAGTGCTACGCGTTTCCGCTCCTTTCACTCGCTCAAGGATATATCCAAACTCGTTGATAATATACAGTGACTAACAGTCAAAATGTTGAAAAGCAAGATTTCTATTTCTATTGCTAGTTCCTCTGAAATTGTTAAAATGTAAAGGCCAATGCACAGAATTATAGTAGTAATTATTATACTAGGCATAGTAATTTATTTTCATACATTCAATTTATTTATTTAAATTTTAACGTCCATTTATTATTAACTACGAATTTTAGGACGGGTTATCTTTATTTAATCAAGTCATCTCTACAACATTTCTACAAATAAAGAAAAAATCTTAATTAAAACTAGAAAGGATTGAAGGTCACAGTGAAAAAGATGCAAAGTTTACTTCCGTTTAGAAAATAAGTATTCTACAATTCTTCGGTACATGAGTTTACTAATATTCCTTTCCAATCTTTTAATGTAAAAAAAAAAAAATAATAATAAATAAACAATATGAATACATGTAATCAGTCTTGTTCGAGCTTTTACTTAAAATGGGTGTGCATGCAACTATTCCTGAACGAGAAATAGTGATTAACAAATTTAAAATGGCCAGAAAAACAATAAATTGCCTTTACTATCAATAGGAGTTATGCGACCGTTCAATATATTATTGAATGTTTTTAAAAAAGAAACCAGAATAATAAGAAAAGCTAGAGTGATTGCAAAAAGAGTTTTACTCTTTTTATGATGAACGTTGGATTTTGTGTTGAATAAAAAATAATCCAAAATTGGCTACATTAGTTAAAAAAGTCTAAATAAAACGATAGTTGCTCAAACCAAACAAAGGGTATTTAGAAAAAAAACAATACAGTGGTATTGTACAAAATGTTATTTAATTTATAAAGGTTATTTTAAGCAAATTATTCAGGGATGCAATCTAAAGAACTCAAATTCTGAGGAAAGTGTTTAGTTATGCAGCTCCTGTGTGACAGCCTTTTTATAGTGATAACGACCCCAAGAATTCTTATCTCACAAGAGAATGGTATTTATATTATTACCCAAAACTATAAAATCATCCACCTAATCACCAGACCTCAACTTCATAGAGAATTTATAGAGTAAACTAGAAACAGAAGCGAGGTAACATAAGATATCAAACCAAGAATATCTCAAAAAGACGCTACTAGGAGAATATATGCCCATCTTACTCAGAAAAGCTTGTCTCATTGTTTGAAAGAGACAATAAATAATAAAGGATTACTTACAAAGTACTAAAATTTAAAATACTTATAAAATTTTGAACGCTTTCCATTTTGCGTAATTTCCATTGTGGCATTAGAAGTGTATATTGATTTATAAAGTTTTTCATTAATTTTTTGTTTTCATCTTAAATACATTTTTAACTATTGTATATTCTAGCCTGGTGACCCTACTGTATTTTTTGTAAACAAAGATCTTTGAGAATAAATTTTGGCTTGATATAAATTTTATTTTTTTTTAATTAAACATCTTTCATCATTTTGACTGTGAGCCACTGTACATAAATGTTCTTTCCGTCGCCATATTGGCAAGAATTCAATTGACTTCTGTGCCTGTGCTGATGATCCAGATCTCTGACTTAGATTTGGTGGAACTAAAACGTATGTACCATTTATTTTTTGTACTTTGATACCTTCAGCATGGACAATTTTTGTTTTTTAGATTTGAAAAGCTCATTGGTGGTAAGTTCTTAGGAGAATTGGTTCGATTAATAATAATTGAGTTAGTAAATAAAGGACTTCTGTTTGGCGGGATGGTGAGTAACATACTTAAGGAGCAAGATTCATTCAAAACTTCATTTATATCTGATATTGAACAGTAAGCTATAATTCTTATAACTTTTAGTTCAGTAATTCATTTATGTTCTTCCTCTTCATGTATGTATTCTTCCTCTTTTTTTGTTTGCGTAAAAATAAATACATTTTTTAAAATGATACATTTTAACTATATTTTAGCATGGTTCCTTCCTCCCCCATAGGGAGGAAACCCGCTTATAAGGTTGACCTCATGACAAACCGGAGAGATTAGAACATTTCATGTTTCAGAACCCATAGATCATGAATATAAAAGTGGTTCAAATTTGTATATATATATAAATATATATATATATATATATATATATTTGTAGGTTTGCTCTCCCACTGTCTCAAAAATATTCCGATTTTGATGAATTTGGTACAAAAATCGTTCGTCTAATTTGAGAGGTCAAGTTTGTTATCCAGCAGAATCAGTCCACCGGAACATGGTTTTAGGAGGATCAGGTTTTTAGGAAAATCAGAACGCTTATGTTTTTGAGTTCATTGATTCCTTAACACAGCAAAATGAAAGAAGCCATTTTGAAAGCGATATCTGTATCCGTTCATGGGAAAAATTGATGTAAATAAATTTCCAAACTAATTTCAGTTCAAGAAATGATTGATTCAGTTCAATGTTGTTCCAGACGTTTGACATTCATCTAATCTAAGATGGTTAAATTTTGCTTCCGTAGTTAAGGAAGTACTAGAAATAAAATATTTCATTAACTCGATAACGGTTAGAAAATCGTGGTAAGTTGGAATTTCCGATGGGGCGATATCAATCGGAGAAATAAGGTATTGAAACTTCGAAATTGTTAGTTTTGCTCTTTTGAATGGGTTTATGTATCTGTTTACCTAACTTTTTAATTGGTTGTAGCTTATTTTAATTGTATTTAACAGTAAAATGCGTATTTTACTAAAACAAGGTAAGGAAATGTGAGACAGTGTTATAGTGTTTCCAAGAGCAAACATAGAGAAGATGGGGGAGTCGCTTATGATACTGTCAGTTTCCTGTTGTGGCGCCTTAAATCTATTTTCTCTCCAAGATTTTATTTTATATTTTTCTCGAAAGATCAAACCCCACCAATAACTGCTACTATTCCTTTACTAACAGCACTAGAAATATGAATGGAACCGCACTAAGATGACTCAGTTCCTGCGAGTCGGACTTTTTTGTTATAAAATGGTGTCCCTATTATTCACAATGTATATGTATATATATATATATATATATATATATATATATATATATATATATATATATATATATTGGGGCAGAAGATCAATTTTCAATAACTACGCCACTTCATTTACTATTCTTTTATTCTGCTCTAGAGTCCTTCCCCAGGCAGGTTTTACCTCTAGACTTACTTTATATTACA
Source organism: Gonocerus acuteangulatus (assembly GCA_946811695.1). NCBI lineage: Eukaryota > Metazoa > Arthropoda > Insecta > Hemiptera > Coreidae > Gonocerus > Gonocerus acuteangulatus. Next base: position 75,342,183 of record OX328125.1, read on the forward strand.
ACAGCTTATTATATGATCATCACCTCAAACCATAAATATTTCATTATTATTTATTTATTTCAACTTCTTATACATAACTCTTTGCCCTTTAAGTTAGTGTTAACTCCACAATAAACCCTCTTATTCCATCATTTGTATAACAGAAATGATGTAATAACTGGGGTTTTCTTCTAGTGATTTGAAAATGGCCTAAAGGCCGAAACTTTATGTATAATATGTATAGGTGAAATAATTAAATGAAATTTTTGTGTCTTGAGGTGATAATCATAATAAGGTGTTTTAATTATGCTTGACATAAGAATTTTCTTTTTGAGAAAAGAAGGATATTATAAGACAATTACTTTATATTTTGTTAATAGTCTCTCAGAAAATTGATATTTACTTTACTTTGCAGTGAATTTGGAATTTAACAATTCCCTTGTGGTTTCAGAGACAATTTAGAGAAAGTGAGTGATAGGACCAAGACAGTGCTCAACAATCTAGGAATCAACTTTTATTCTGACGATGATGTTCAAATAATCAAATTTATTTGTGAAGAAATCTCAATAAGAATGGCAGTTCTCACTGCAGCTTGTGAGTTTTATTTTACCATATTTCTAATACACTAGGAATTAATAAATGTTATAACAAATATTTGTTTCACTGTACTGTAAAGTGTGTGTGTATGTGTATATATATATATATATATATATATATATATATATATATATATATATATATTATTACATCTATCTAAGAATGCTCTTCTTGCAGGTATCGGAGAAATAGCAAAGAGAATTGACAGGCCAAAGGCAACTGTGGCTGTGGATGGATCTGTGTTCAAATGTCATCCAAGGTTCCATCACTATGTGTCTCAGTTCACTGCTACCCTTGTTGGAAATCAGAAAGTTGTAAGTTTTTTGTTAATGGATTTATTTTATACATGGGCAAATTGTTATGTCATAATGAAAGCAGTTACTTTATATTATATGGATCTCAACAATATACAATATGTTCTCAGAGAAAAGTACTGGAGGAGAACATTTTTTTGTAATTAACACCTTGATGACGGCTGTTGAAGGATGTTTGACAGTGGCGCCTCCTACCAAATATGATAGTGCTCCTCAATTCAGTTCACACTGAAACTCCTTTCTTGTTCTTAGCCATTACGAATTTGTTTTCTTCAAGTCTGACCGGCCCGCCAATGGAATTTTCTATCTTTCAACTGACACAACTGACTACAATTGCTATTCTGTTAGCTTCTGTGATTTTTCCCATACAATTTGGATTTTTTTTTTTCAATTATTACATGCATACTATTCATAAATAGAGCTCCTTTGTTTTGGCTGAACTATATACTATACTTCCGTAATCTAGTTTTGAAAGGACTAAAGCTTTGTAGATTGTTATCAGAGAGTTTCGACCGGCTCCCCAGGATGTATTTGAACGCACTTTAAGGAGTTTCAGTCTATCCGCAGATTGCCTGCCATAAAGGAATATTAAAATAACATTGTAATTAAGTAGTTCTGAATATTGTATATTTTTATAGGTATTTACTTTTTAGGTGAAGTATATTCAAGCCTCAGATGGAAGTGGTATCGGAGCTGCTCTTGTTGCTGCTTTGGCATACAAATGTCAGAGTTAATAATAGTCATTTTCGAGTTTATGAATGTTGGGTATAATACTTATACATCTTAAATAAAGTCTATTTACAAACATGTTACTTTAAAAAAATATGTATAATTGTTTTTCTCAGTACTTTAAAAAATAACACCAAAAAATTACATAAAGAGAAAAAAAATTAAATTAAAAAATTAATTTTGACGTAGAAAAACCAAAATTGCTGAAATACCTCAGAGATTAGTAGGACATTTTGAAAATCTAGCTGTAAACAATTCATTGTAAAACTTGTGTAAACGTTTTCTGAGTATTACTTTAGTTATATTTCCCAGTCATGGTACAATGTAGTAGTTCAGTGAGTAAGTATTGCTTTACTCAGAAACCTGTAAAATATAAATAAATATCACCAGAAAAATATATTGTAATTACTTATATTCATTTTATTTTGTATTTATTTATCACTACTTTATGTCATATTTGTTATAACATTGCATAGAGATATATGTAAACTTTATAATTGTCAATTAACATCTTTTTGTAAGTCAGAATGGATATGTTTGAGAGAAATATATCGCAGAAATATATTTTTGCAATTTAAAATGTTTAATATTATTAGATAAGTAACCCAAAAATATTTTTATTTACAACACTATTGTAATTAAACATTTTCAGGGTGTCTACTGCACGAAAAAGTCACGAAAATCACGAAAATGTCACGAAATGAAAAATAGGGCACGCAAATCACGAAAAAGTCACGAATTTGGAAACCATGTCACGAAAGTTTTCTATTCAAAGATTTCCCACCAAAGAGCTAAATTCAGGGAAGTTTCTGGAATTAATCTTTTTCCACTAAAACTGTGTACAATCCGGTGGAGTAAAAACTCGCAGGTATTAGCTAGAGCTCATACGATGATACCTGCCTTAAAGTTATGTATAGAAAATGCTTTTGATGATCCTCCAGTTGGCAGGAATTCCACAGTTGTGCAGAACCATGTTCGTGTAACCATGTTCCGGTGGACGGATTCTGCTGGTTAACGAACTTGACCTTTCAAATTAGACGAACGATTATTGACCGAAATTACATCAAAATTAGACCATTTTTATATATATACACACGAGAGCCATCCAGAAAGTTGGTTACGTTTTGGTATAAAAAAAAAATAAGACGAAGTACAAGACTTTTTTTTTATTATATACATTTGAAAGTGGCACTAAAATACTATTTTTCTACAAGTACATAGTCGCCAAGTAAATTAAGACATTTCTCATAGCAGTTAAACAGTCTTGAAATACTAGTGTCATAGAATTGTGCGCCGAGACTTCACCCAGGTTCTCTACCCTCCGGCAGTTCCGTGGGCTCATCAAAACGCTGCGTCGCAAGCTATTTGTAAGGTGGATGTGGTAACACCTCCAACTTGAAAACATCCAGGACTTATCGAGTTCGATTGGCTCTATTTGGTCGGGCGTTGTCGTAAAGAAGCTACATTTTTGAGCTCAACTTTCCTCTGCGCTTGTTTTGAATTGATCTTCTTAACTTTTCTTAGGCTTCACAATGCCTTGCAGAGTTTATTTTCGAGTCATGTTCTAAAAAATCAACAAGAAGGACTCTTCCTGTGCAAAGAAAAAAAAAAAAAAAAACAGTCGCTAACGTTTGCATGTATTTGCTTGGTTTTGAGGAGAATTTGTGTGCCCCCATTTTATAGACTACAATTTGGTTTCTCCTATAACAATTTGATCGAGTAGTGAATCACCGGCGGGTTTCTTTAATTTTCTCATCGACTTTAGTGGCAATTTCATCGGCCACAATACTTGTCCGTCCACTAATGCCCCATTTGGCTCTCCACCTTTAGTGATCACATCGTGCCCATAAACTTCAAAGATTTGGCGATTAATCTCAATTGTTTTTCTGTTCTTAGCCAACAAAAACCTTATCACCAATCGCACTTCACAGGTCGCGGGATTTTCAATAGCGACACACGTTTAAAACTAGTATTGTACGCGGTTGAGCTGCTATGATAAACTCTCAGTAGCACGGCTAGGTAGCCAATAAAAGAACGAACGATCTGACACCAAGATGGCCGTGAAATCCCAGGCCCTAGCGGCTAGAGCACAAAAAAATTTAGGCGTTTACTTGGGATATACTTGCCTCACAAGTATTTACTTGCAAGTAATAGTAAATACTTGTTTTATTCACTTAAATTTTTGTGTTAACTTGGTTTTTGAGACTGCACGAGTATTTACTCCTCCAGGCAAACCTCCATGGTGAGTAACTCAAGTCCTTGTAGTGACGTTACTGGGGTATGGGGTGAGACATTTTACACCCAAAAAGTGGTTAAAACTTCAAAATTGTTATTTTTGTTTTTTTTCAACTGGTTTTTGTCTCTGTTTACTTATTGTTTTAATTGGTTATTGTTTTTTTTTAATTGCATGTACTAGTAAAATTAGTATTTTTATAATACAAGGTAAGATAAAAATTGGTAATAGTGTTTTCCCATGGCGAACTGTGAGAAGATGGGGGAAGTCATTTCCGTTCAGGATACTTTCAGTTTCCCGTGGTCTAGTGCCTAGCGCCTTAGATTCATAAGCGGGAGATGGTGGGTTCGATTCCCACCGGCAACAGGAATTTTCTCATCTCAGGGCTCGTTGAGGAAATTCCTCGCTGCACCCCTGCGCTAATGGCCCAGATTTGTCGATGCACCGTTAAATATATATATATATATATATATATATATATATATATATATATATATATATATATATAATAACTATTAGTTTCCTGTTGTGGCGCCTTAAAGCTTCCTTCTCTTTGAGATGAATGAAAGATCAAAATCGACCAATAACTGCTTCTACTCCTTTGCTAATGACACTATAGATATGAACGGAACTGCGCTAAGATGACGAAGTTCCTCCGAATAGGACTGTTTGTATAACACATAGATCTGGATCAAGATGCTTTATTTTTGAAATTCTTGAAAAGAATGCTTTCACCCTTTTATGGCAATGCAGAAGTTTAAAGAGGATTAGTAGAGAATGCCTAGTAGAAAATTTACATGAACATTATTTGATACCTGAAGGTTGTGTATATTCCTCTGTGATGGCAGCTGGTGACAGAAGTAAATACCTAAAGGAATGATTTCTTCAGATGTCAAAGCATCAAAAAGGAGGAGAGAGGCTTTAAATATCAATGATATATAGATACAGACAAACGTTTTAAGCCATTAAAGCTCTAGAAGAAAAAAAGGTCCGACTCGCTGGAACTGCGTCATCTTAGCGAGGTTCCGTTCTTATTCCTAGAGTCATTTGGAAAGCTTAGAATAGAAATAAACATTTTTTTGTTGTTGAAATTTCGTGAAAATTGTGAACACCCACTCGAACATGCTGGAATAATAGCGATATTAAGGCGTCAGGACACAGGTTTACGACAGTAGCCAAATTACACAGAAGCAGAAATTACACATGTTTAATATTATCAAATGTCAGACCCGTCATTTTAGAAATGTTGGACCCCCCCCCCCCCCCCCAACATCTCCTGACACATAGAAACGCTACCATAATGCTTATTATGGAGAATACAGCTAAAGTAAATTTTGGAATCTCCTTTTTGCAGAATTCGTTAATGTTATCAAAAAAAAGTGTAGACAAGTTTTGTGGATTATTGCAGGATGTAAAATTCGTCATAAATATTTGTGTCATAAAACTAATCGTTTCGCTGAAAAATCCGAATAACCTTTTTTGCGAACTTTGACCTTGAATAAAATTGTTTGCAATCATGGTTGAACCATTTTAAGCACCTTTTTATAGGTCCTTGACGAACGAAAACGAGTGAAACCATTTTTAAGGCGATATCTTTAACCATTTTCGAGAAAAGTAGAAAAATAGTTGTTGAATAAAGTTTTTGATTTGGGTACTTAGAATCATGGGATTCAGTTCAAATATTTTCTGCGGGTTTGAAATTTATCCAAGCAAAGATTTTTACATTTTGGTTACGTTTTTCGTTAAGGGAGGATTTAAATAAAATATTTCATTAACAGACATGAAACGTTTTTGGCACTTCGTTTATTCTCCTCAATATCTCGAAAACGGTTGGGAAATCGTGGTAAGCGGGAAGTAACTATTCGAAAGCTTACTAAATTATCTACAAAAAAAGTTCTAAAGCAATTTTATATGGGATGGTCTCATTTCGAGAAATAAGTCCTTAAAACTTTGAAGCAGCTGGTTTCGTTTATTTAAAAGGTTCTTTTGTCTGTTTTCATTTTGTGTTATTTTTGTAATTGCTTATAGTAGGAAAATGCATTTCTCAATATAACAGGACAAGTAAAAGTAGAAAAAAAGTTTTTGTTGTTATAAATAAGCTTTCCTAGTGGGATTTGAAGACGCCGTGTGAATACTTTTATCTCTGTTTACCTCAGTTCTTAATTGTTTTTTTTTTTTTCTCTGTTTGCCTTAGTTTTTAATAGGTTGGTATTATTTTGAAGACATTTTTAACTTAAAGCAAAGATGCGCGCATGTCCAATGCTCTCCATGGCTCAACTGACCCCGGGATTGATGATTCAATTGACCCCTTACATGTTATGACTTTATTGTAATTATTAGTAAATGAAAAATGAATACAATATTATTTTATTATTAATGAAGTTGGGAATTATAAAGCATGAGTATATGAAACTATTACTATGGGAATTTTATCATTTTATTAAAAAAATGTAAACATTATTAAATAATTTGTCGCAAGTCCAAAAGAAAGTTTGCATACCAAAAAAAAAAAAAAAAAAAATCGGAGTTTTCCAAAATGTATTTACCACAATGATTCCAAATTTTCGGCATTTAATTTTAAGAGGATGATTCATTTTTTTAACTATTTCAATTTTTTAAGTAGACTGGTTCAATTGCCCCATGGCTCAATGACACCCCTCTCCCACTAATCTCTGAACTATTCTCTGATGCTGGGAAGAAAAAAATAAGACTTCCAAAAAATGATTGCTTTGAAGGCATTCATTATTTACATATATTTTTATTGTTCCTAATTCATATTCAAAAATAAAATTTGTTGTTCTTTATTCATATTCGGAGGCCCAGTGCTCGTGATTGTTAAGGCGTGAGCATTTAACACTCCTTGCCAAAGGTCGTGGGTTCGATTACTACTATGGGGTGGTGGCTTTTCTTTAGAAAAAAGAAAAGGCATCGGCCCTATCCTGGATAGAAAAGGGTGGTAACCTATAGATAACCCGTCCTAAACTGCTTAGTTAATAATAATGGGCGTTAAAATTTAAATTTATTCATTTTAAGAGGTTGTCATGGAGACTTAAATATTGAAATTGAGTACACTTTAGGCCCAGGGCACACGGTGAGACTGTTTTGCAACTACAGTTACAAACCAGTTGCCCGCGCAGTTTTCTGAATGCTTGCAAGTTTTCAATGTGAGAATCATTCGTCCCACTTCAGGTCTATAAGCCGAGTTCTTCCTGAACGTTGATCAATGTCTCTGGTACGTATTTTATTTTTATTTTCACGGCGCATCGACGTCTAGTTTTATCCAGGGTGCAGCGAGGAATTGAGAAACTTCCCCCTCCCAACGAGCCGTGGAATGAGAAACTTCCTGCTGCCGGTGGGGATCGAACCCACCATCTCCCGCTTATGAATCTAAGGCGCTAGCCACTAGACCACGGGAGACCCCTTCAATTTTATTATCTTAATTACAAAGCTTATTTAAAAACAAATTGTTTACATCAATAATTTGTTGTAATTAGTTCAATTTAGAATATTTGTCTAAAAATAAATGACATTGTACTCAACATATTTTAGGTGGCTGGCAGCTTAAATAAAACATAAATATTATCAGCAATTATCCTATTTATAAATGTTAAACTATGAAAGTGGAGAAATGTGTTAGAAGTACTGGAATAACATTTCATTGCTTCTAAAAATTTCATCTCCGGATAGGAAGTAAATACTCCCTGCTGGAGTTGTTGGATTCACAATACATATTACATCAGCGAATGGTACATAAGTACAGTCTATGTATTACATGCCACTTTAAAGGGCACATAAAGAAATAAAAATTGACACCATCGTGTTTCTACCGTAAACAGGAGTGGAGTTATATATTTTGCCGCAGCAAGATTTTGACCATTTCTTGAAAACTTTACATGGACGTATTTTGAAAACCGTTTGAGCCATTAAGCTGAGATTTGGTGTTTTTCCTAGTCTTTATGAAGGTAACCCATGTACCAAATGCCATCATAATTAGAGCTGGTGAGGGAAAAAATGTCATAAAAGTGTGTTGATTTGAGACAAAATTACCCCAACGTCTTCTTCGTCTGAGTCTGACAAAGTCAGCTCACACGGCCAAGCCAAGGCCTTAAAGACAAATACATACAGCACTTAATAAACATTCCACTTTTACTGTATCATAGGCGCAACTGATTTAACACTAGCCCTTTGCCGGGTCCCCCGCGTGCGGACAGAAGTTTTATTTCAGCTGCAAACTGGTTTCAGGCGCAACTGGTTTGCAACGGAGTCGCACTGTGTGCGCTGGGCCTTAATTGACAAAAAATATTTATTTAGAAATTTTGAATTCTACTACCATTGTTTAATATTTTTGAGTAGTCATTCTAGAGTCATCGTGCCTTCACTTTTAAAATTAATGTAACTATCCTCTTTAACACATCGTCCCTGCCATGTCAAACTAACGAATATGCAAATCGGAGCACAATAGGAACGATCATATTTTAACCATTGACGAAATAATATATTCAAAAATGGTCTTATTCGATACTTTATTTAAGGCATTAAAGGCTATTCTATAAAGGGGTTAGAGTTGCGACAATTTGCGACAAGCCGTATCGCCCGCAATCCAAGAGCAAAGTACCGAATCTTGAGAAAAAATCCGAGTATTTGCATATTCGATATTTTGACATGGCAGGGACGATACGATGTATATTTTATACAGTTTTATTAATTGTTTTAAATGTATATAAAATTGTGAGTTTATAGATATCACAGTAATCCTTTTAAGTTACAAATAATTTTAAGCTAAAGCATAAGGCTTTCTCTTTTTAAGTGAAATTATTTTCTTTTTAATGGGCACGAAATTTGCATTTCAAGTCACGAAAATGTCACGAAAAAGTCACGAAATTGACTTTCACGAAAGTAGTAGACACCCTGATTTTATAGTGTATCATTTGCTATGTTTACTCCGGTGGATCATTTTTATTTGCTCTCTAAATATTTAACTTTGAACCTTGAATTAAATATGTAGGAGATATGGTTAGTTAAAAAGTCCAACTTGACTCGCAGGAACTGTGTCATCAGCATTTCCATAACGTTCTTTTTCCTAATGTTCTTTTACAAAGCTCTAAATAGAAACAGTTAATATTTCTTTTGATTTTTTGTGAAGAAGTTCAACACTTAATACAAAGAAATCTTGAAGAAAAGTGAGATTTTAGGCACTACACCACACATAAAAGTGACAGTAGTGGAAATTAGTCCCTTCCCATATTGGACCTCCACTCGTAAATCTCTATTACAAGCAACAAAAAATTGTTACTCATTTTACATATTTTGTTTTAATGATAGATTCAGAAACGTGTGAAAGCTCCCAATACTTTTGAATTTTTAATAGTTCTTGACTGAATTGTTTTTGAATCATTACTCATAATGTATAACTTAAAATATTAACAGCCTGGTAGATGAGATGTACAACCTAGTGTGTCCGCCACCAACTCCAGCTCTAGTGTCTTTGTGGCCACAGAAAAAAATTGCCGCCTCTTATGAATACATATCACACTAGTATTTCTAAAGTGACACAACTCAAAAGAAACTCGACTGAAAATGTGTCACTCTTGCCTATGGAGGAGGAATAGAATTAAGACAGAAGTGTGAAACAAGTGCCCTCTGCCTTTCATACTCTGAAGCTAGGTTGATACATTTTTGATACCAATTTCTTTCATGGTCATAACTGAATAACACTAATTTTTGAGTTGTGTCACTTTAGAAATACTAGTGTGATATATGTACTCCGAGTTTGGCTCAGTAGCAGAATACTGGACTCATGATCTTAGAGGAATTGAGTTCAAGAACGCACTGAAGTATTTGTCCTAGGTAGGTAACTTGTTTTTTCCCCCAGATTTCACTATGGTAATGATTGACAAGGAGCATTTGGATCTTTGAAGAGTCTAAAAACTGTCAGAGCTTGTACACAGGAGGGTACTTGTGTCACTCATCCTGTCCCCTGTCATGCTATTTTCCCTACATAGGCAAGAGTGGCACATTCTCAGTTGTTTTTTTTTGTTTTTTTTTTTTTTTTTTTTTTTTACGGCGCATCTACATCTAGGTCATTAGCGCCGACATCCAGGGTGCAGCGAGGAATTTTAAAATTCCTGCCGGAGGTTGGGAATCGAATCTCCCGCTTATGAATCCAAGGCGCTAGCCATTAGACCACGGGAGACCCCTTTTTTTATTATTACTATCAAAATTGGGTTTTATAATACAAATTTTAATTTATTTAAGTTCACTTCTCTAAACGTGTCAGTTTTAGCTTATTACACAAAAAAAAATAAGTTATCAAAATGTTGATCAATGCCTTGACCAAGTAACAAAAATTCTTTGCTATAATGAATACATATCTATATTAGATGAATTTATATAAAGCGTAATTTTTCCCTCCTCACAACAAAACTTGACTTACAATCGAGTCATTTTAGAAAAATTGATGCATTCACTAGAATCGGTGATCACTTGAACAATATTCCAAACTTAAATGTAAATGTTTAAGTGGTGGACATATTTGTTTAATGAAACTTGCTATATAGTATCCAAAGCTAATTAATTTATTTATTGATACATCAGTGAGACCGCGACAAGGGCAAAAGCTAATTAACAATATGCGTTCTGAAGAACAGCAAAAATCGGTGCTTTGGAAATAAAGATTTAACTGATAAAATTATTTTTGATTATGAGCCAGCTGGTTATATGTAATTTTAAAGAAAGGTTAGGGGTTCGATTCCCATTAGAGGTGACATTTTTTCTTTAAATTTTGGCTAGAAAATGGTGGTAACCTGTCCTAAAAAACTGTGCCATTTCTAAATGCATGGTGAAATTTAAATAAATAAATAAATTGTATAGCTGGAATAAGGTAGATATTTTTTCTTAGCGGAAAATGTTGAGTATAATAAAGCCAAAGCGGATACTTCCAATAGAAGTCATTTATTGAGTGGAATCCGTTACACTTATAGTCTGATCACATTTTGATGCAATTAAAATAGTCTGCCAGGCTAGTAATAATTATATGTAAGCTCTTTGTTGGTTCTTTGCCTTAATATTTATGTACATTATCTTCCCCTATATACATATATTATCAACTTGGCAGATGAATGTAACCTAGACCATATAAAAACCTAACAGGTTCCAGATATAGCGATTTTTTTTTTTGTTTTATTTATGGTGAAATTTTTATTTTTACAATCTGAAATTGAGACATAATCTCACCTCTGAGTATACTGTTGGAAAGATAATTCAATTTTACAAGTTTTGTGAGATTCGGGACCTTGCATAAGTTTTTTTGGAAGAGTAGTGATTCTTGAAAATGTTTCCCTAACTAGACTTTCTTCTTAATATCAAGTTTTTGAACAGTTATTACGATTTGAAAAATATACTTGTGGATAATGAAAATGCATTAACCCTAGATTAGATTAGATTCCTGTTTTGGAAGGCAATAAACAGGCAAGGTTATTACGCCCTTCTGAGTAAATTATTATACATTAACCCCATAATTAACCCTAGAGAAAATTTAATGCTGATTTCAAAAAGTAATGTAAGGTTGAAAAACAATGTGTAAAGTCAGAGAAAAATGGGGGTTTTATACAAAAAATATGTTTTTTTTTTTCTCCTTCAAAATAGCCTTTAGAACGGTATGCCGTTTTCGGTTGGCAGCATTGAACTGCATTTGTGGTCTAGATCTAGTTTCGCCCCCTTGAGTATTGTCATCTACTTGGATACACACCATATATAATTAAAGCGTTGGGGCCTCCCCTTGGTCTAGTGGCTAACGCCTGGGACTCTCATGCGGGAGATCGGGGTTTGAGTCCTCCCTGCAGTGATTTTTCTCATATCAGGGCCCATTGAAAGGGTTCTCTGCTGTAGCACTGACATTGCGAAAGAATTACAGAGGTGTATCACCTGATAAACTGAAATAAATGAAAATATTTAAATTCTTGCATCGAGACTGGCTGTAAAATATCCGAGTCAAATAAAAGAGATTTACTGTTAAATTAAGCAAAATAGTTACGTTAATTTCTTAAAATGAAATATAAATTTGCCCCCTTCCCCCGTGGAGCTAATTTATTTAAGTGCACGCGGCCTTGAGACCTAGGAACACAATTATGTAACTACTGTAAATATCTAAAATGTATTTATTTGTAAATGGCTTCCTTATATCTGAATGTAAATGTCTTTATCATTGCCTTATGTCATTTAAATTTTACCCATTGGATAGTGTCAATCTCCCCCATGAATTTATTATGAAAAAAAAGCGCTAAACTATTCATTGTACTTAATAATAATCGACTAATGTACACAAACCATTGAGTTATAGTAGGGGTTTCTATCTAAGAACTCATTGATAGAAATTATGACTATCGGTGTGTACAGAATCGATTAAGAAATGTTTGAGGAGGTTATAGTTGTTTATACAGGCTTACAATCGCCATAAGTTATTATTGCAAATAGTAATAATGAGGTGCAATTATTTTTATCTTAAAATACCATGTAAATAAGCGTTTATAAATAAATAAATAAGAGGAAAAGTTCGTGTCCATAAGAACAGAATCTGCCTAATTTCCAGCACAACTAAGGTCTATTTCATTATCTTAACTAATTACACCGGTAATTTCATCATTAGTTTAGTCAAAACATAAATATACAGTGTATTAAGTAGATAGATATTTTTTGGAAAAACAAATAAAGATACAGTGAATTTATTGTTGTTGTTTTTTTTCCGTTCACCATAAGAAATCTCATTCAGTAGATCGTTTGGGATCCCATTGCTGCTAAGCTCTGATATTGGTTTCATTTATTTATTCATATATCTTAAAGAGCTCGCGAATGTAGCGATTTGCTCTTTTACGATTGTAGGTGGAAGAAAATACTGACAGTGATATTGGTTTAGATGTCAATAAATGAAATAACTGTAACTAAGAAAAAATCAACTGGTTATTAAAGAAAACTAGTTGACCCTTTGATATCTTTTGTTTGAATTTTAACGTCCATTATTATTAATTGGGAATATTTGGTATCTTAAAGTTCAACAAAGATGAATGTTTGGCCCTCATGTATAAATCTAGCTTATAGAGAAGCATTTAATTTTTTTTTTTAGCTGAGTTAGCTACGGTTAACCGCGGTCAGCTTTTAGCGATGCGTTTTATCATCTGATTTTATAAGTGAATCAAATAAATTGGTGGCGGTGGGAGCTCACCGTGAATGCAATCTGCTAACTAATCTCACTCACAGACGACTCTACTTGGCTCTTATCAGATAAGAAATTAGCAACCCCGTTTAGTTCTCCAGCGCATCAAAGGTTGTACACGTCTCTCTTTACAAGCCGCTCCCTTTCTTAAGTAAGTATTAAACGGTATTTCTCACACTGGTAATTGGCATATCAGGACCTAATCAATGACAACCGTATGCAATATAGATTTATGTTTCTCATTCTAAATCGTAAAAATCTACATATTAAAAATTCAATTTTAGATTATAAAACATTATTTGATATTCTATTGAAATATCTATCCTGGAAAAAAATATATTAAAACAGTAATCTCACGCCAAAATTTAAATTATAAATCTCAATGCTATATTTAAAAGAGCGATATTGAAACATTTTAGAATATAATTGCGATTAACTAAAAGAGTAAACGAGTTTTTAAAAAAGGTTTTAGAATAATAACACTCTGAGGCTAACACAATTGAGATTTCAATTAAATGAACACGTTCTTATCTAAATGTTCTTTCTTTTTCTGCTCTGAACATATTTTATGTACTCCCTACCAATACATTGTAAACAATTAGATATAAAACGTTATTTGGTATATATCTATTCAATAATTTTTGAATGGATGATTGATTTAGTAAATAAATGGTGATGTGTCAAAGTCTATAGCTTACATTAGTCGGCATTTTCCGCCCCCTCTCCCATCCACAGGCATTCCTATCAAAAAGGAGACCCGGTGCATTGCTTGCTTAAGGCCGTAAATTCGATTCCCTCTAGAGGTGGTGGATTTTCTTTCGAAGATAGAAATGGATCACCTCTGTCCTGGCTAGAAGAGGTTGGTAGATATCTGTTCGTAAAAATCTTCGTTACACACAAATTGACGTTAAAATTTAATTAAATAAAACAATCTCGAAGGGGCCTCTAACTGCAATGGAGACTATATTAAATATCTATAGATATTAAGATATCTATTAATTTTATAGAACATATATTTTCATACTTTGCTTTTGGGAACTTTATGAAAGTAAATCAAAGGAAATGCTTCCACGCAGCACATCCCGCAGAAATTAGACTTACGATGACTTTTTGAAAAAATTCCTTAAGTCCTCGTCTATCCTTCTGCTGATATACATTTTGTTTTCAAGCAATGAAACTCGCTGTATAATACAGCGAGACAATAAGGTAAATGCATTTTAAATTTAAGGGAAATCGGTTTATACAAAATCGATTGGGGGATTCTTCCAGGACGTAATTACGATTTTACCATTTCCGGCCCTAATCCTTGCGTGTTTCTTCTCTCTTTTATGCAGGAAACTCTACTTATGACGTGACCCGATGACTCAATCTCGAGTGCAGACAGGAAACATGGGCGTATATAGAAAATCATTTCGGGAGGGGCTGGGAAATTTTCGGGTGGGGGGGGGGCTGAGACCATTTCCGGGGTATGGAATACTAAAAATTTAGAGCTTGGAGTAGTTTTAGGCAACTAAAACGCTATTACAGGTAAAATAAAATATTTTTATAAACTAAGTGATCTTATATAATTTATTTTTAAGGGGTTTACGACAAGTTTTTACCATCAAATCAAAATTTCGGGGGGGGGGGCTGCAGCCCCCTCCCTTATACACGCCCATGACAGGAAAGACTAAAGAGAATATTTTTGTTGAATGCTGAACACACTTTCATAAGCTTAAATTACCACTCCCGCAGGAAAAATACTAAAATAAATTTAAGTGCATTTTTTTGGAAATTCAGACGAGAAATACAAGCAAATCAAAACGCATTTTACAGAGAACTGTTCGACTTATCAAAAATCTGATTGCACAACCTGCGATCCTTGTTCTTTTAGTAATTTTGTAAAATGTAATGCAACACAGGGTTGAAAGAGAACCCTTCACTTCAAAGGTCTATTTAAGCCCCTAGAAGGGTTATTTTCTTATTTCCGAGGGCACCATTGTATAGATCTCGACGAGAGCTACAACTTTGGCCCTTTCAAAAATGTTGATATCTCCAACTCTTTAGGAGTTATTTCTCTTGGCTCGCCAGATAACTGGGGCACCCTGTATATATTGGAGGTCTGGTGGCCGTGAGTGCTTAAGCGTGAGCACTCTGTGCCTAAGATCATGGGTTCGATTCCCACTAGGGGTGATTCTATAAAAAGAAGAAAAGGCATCAGCCCTATTCTGGCTAGAAAAGGGTGGTAACCTGGAGAAAACCCGTCCCAAAAATCATTGTCATGTATAAGTTGATGTTAACATTTAAATAAATTCAATTAGTCAATTAGTTTCTCCTAAGGTTTGAGGAGAGACAGTTGAGTCAAAACACTTTTGGTTTGTTACATGCATTCCTACCTGATTTTGACATGAAATAAACTCTGGCCTCATGCCATTTTTAGGCAGATAGCCAATAGCTGACTCTGCTCCTAAAGAAGTTTTGCAGATAAGACTTATAAATTATAATTTAAAGAGCAGAATTTAAAGCATATACTTTCTCACGGATTGGGAACTCAGAAGACAAATGAATATTGTTTTGTGCAAAAAGCTTTTATCTCATGCTATCATGTTAGAAAATCTTTTTAAGTAAGGGTAGGGAAGGATTAATGGATTCTTGAAGAAATTGCAGGAGTTGCTCCCAAAAATTAATTAATACAGTAATTTATATTGGCGATGTTTCGAATCTATACAGGTCTATTATCAGGAATCTTGTATTTGTTTAGGTATTTTAAATGAATTTTAATTTGATCACTGATTTTAAGCTTTTTAATGCACAATATAATTACATCAAAGAATAAAGCAGCATATGTTTTTTTTTTTAGTAGCTTGATTCCCAGGTGAGAGTCAGGTTACATAATAATTATTTTACAATAAATTATGTCGATACTTCAACACCTTCCTTCATAATTTACTTGTAAAATAATTAAAACTAATAAATTTAATATAACACATAAATTGAATGTTCAAGAAAGTCCTAAATCTTGATTTAGCTTCTTAAGTCTAGGACTTAGTATCGGCTTCGTTAAACTGTCAGCAAGTTGATTTTGGGTATCCACTCTCCTGATATGAATTTCTCCCTCTTGAATCTTTTCTCTGACAAAGAAGTGGCGAATGGATATGTGCTTTGTACGTTTGTGCCAAACAGGGTTCTCTGCTAATTTAATAGCAGCGTTATTGTCGACAAAAAGCGTCCCTTCTTTAAAGTCAGTCATCTCTTGAAGCAACCTTTTGAGCCAAATCATCTCTCTTGCACCCTCACTTGCAGCGATGACCTCTACTTCAGTGGTAGAGATGGAAACTGAACTCTGTTGTTTACTAGACCATGATATGACACCACCTGAATATATACAAGCAATGCCAGTAGTAGACCTCCCAGTTAATTTATCACCACCAAGATCTGCATCCGTGTAGCATTGAAGAATACCCTTTCTATGGTTTTTCTTGTACAATATTCCAAGTTCAGAAGTCCCTTTTAAATAACGGAATATTCGTTTGACCCTGGCTATGTCACTATTTTCTTCTTCTTGAGAATCCTCTTGATGTTCCTCAAATTCTTCTGGATTCTCTTCTTCTTCCAAAGGTATTCCTTGAGATTCTCCTTCATTTTCCTTATGTTCTTCTGGATTTTCTTCATAATATATGCCAATACCTTTTGCTTCACTTGGATGAAATGAAGATTCTTCACATATTGGTGCTTTGAGTGACTCCTGGAATATGACGTCTCTTGATCTAATCAGCTTATTATTTGAGAAGACTCTGTATCCATTGTCCCCATCATATCCAACAAGTACTCCTTGAACTGCCTTTTTATCAAATTTTCTTCTATTTTCTTTAGGCACTTGTACCCAACATTTGGATCCTAGAATACGAAGATTTTTTATTTCCGGTTTTATACCCATCCAATATTCAAATGGAGATTTTTCTTTTTCTGATTATGGACCTGTACGATTTAATATATAGGCAGAAGCATTAATCATTTCTGCCCATAGCTCCTTAGGTAAAGATTCTTCTCCTGAGTGCATGAGGGCTCTTGCAGTTTCTATAATGGTGCGGTTTTCTCTCTCAGCGCATCCATTTTGTTGTGGTGTGTATGGCATAGTGTATCTGATTTCAATGCCTTTTGAATTGAGTAAGTTTTCTACTCTCTCATTTTTAAATTCTCCACCATTGTCACATCGAATACATTTTATTTTATGACCTAACTGGATTGCTTCTGCTAAAAATTCCTTCAATTTTTGAAAGACTTCATCTTTAGTTCTAATAAAATAAACTTTTCTAAATTTTGAAAAATCATCCTTAAATATAAAAAAATATTTAAAACCACTTTTCGAAGGGATAAAAGGACCGCATACATCAGTGCTTATAATCTCACCAGTCTTCTCAGCTCTTTTCCGGCGTCCAAATTTGAGTCTATGAGCCTTTCCCTTTATGCAGCCCTCACAGAGTTCACCATCAAGTCTTAATTCTAAATTAAGTTCCCTTTTAATAACTTCCTTTACATGTCGTTTATTTTGATGGCCCATCCTTTCATGATATAACTGTAATAAATTCTGGTCTTTGATTGAAGCAGATACATTGTTATTTTCTGATTTACAGCTCTCTGTTGGTACTACCCTAATGGCAAGTTTGTAGAGACCACCTCCAATTTGGTGATTCCCTGACACAAGAGTTTCTCTACCTTCAAATAATTTACAGCTAACTGCAGTGGATTCAAATTTACTCTTTGGCCTATGATCTTGAGCTGCTAAAAGTGAAAAAAGATTCTTAGAAATACCTGGAACTAGCCAGACATTAGTGAGCTCAAATCTCTTCCAAAGACCGTTAGATGCAGCTTCAATAAAAATAGATCCCTTGCCAAGTGCCCTGACTGGAGAGCCATCAGCTGTAATAATTACGTGGTCATCTGTAAATGATTCAAAATTTGTGAACCATTCCCTCTTGTTACATATATGATGTGTCGCTCCATTGTCCACATACCAAGCCTCACTTTTAGTCTCCGATGCAAAAACCTCTGAGGTAACTGTTACCAGAGTTGAACCTTCGCTTGAATTATTTTGAGCAAATTTAGCTTAAGCAGGCTTAAGTGGTTTGCCATCAGCAAGCCAATACCTACATCTTTGAACTGTGTGGCCCTGTTTATCACAGTAGTGGCAAATTACCGAGGTTTTCTGAAAATTACAATTTTTATTCCTAACATGCCTATGAAACTGAGATTTGGTACCCTTAGCAACCAAAACTTCTTCTGAACAGCTATCACCCAGGTTGCTCTCAAATGTACATAATTTTTGTGTAAGGTTGTTTAAATTCCTATTCTCTTCATTAATAAGTCTCCATCCAGCAGTAAAGGATTTAAATTTATCAGGAAGGGATTTTAAAATTTTACATATTAGTAAAATATCTTTGCTACCAGCAGGTTGCTTATCAATTTCCTCTCGCAACTGCTTCCATGCATTGGAAATTCTAGTAATAAATGCAACAGCATCATCTTCTGGCATCCACTTACTTTCAAAAAATTTATTATATAAATCAAAAATTCTGTCTTCTGAGAATGTATCAAAAATTTGACGAAGTCCCAACCACATATCTCTACAAGACTCATGGTGTCTCACCTTTTCAAACATCTCCTCTGTCATGTTAGTAGACATAACCAGCAATGCTTGGTTATCAATTCTATTAAATTTAGCTAACTCTTTATCATAAGCATTCATAGCTTCATTATCAGTTCTATCAGGAGGTTCTAAAGGACACCTGTAAGTTCCATCTATTATTTCTATTGCCCTAGGTATAATTTTTAATCCCATTCTTATTTTCACCTTCCAGTTTTCCCAATTGCTCTTTCCTTCTAATAGAGCAATCTGAGGAATAATAATCGATTTGGACTCCATATTTTTTTAAAAGAAAAAACGTACCTCAGAGCATTCACTTCTTCAAATCTTCATTAATTTACCTTTCTGTGAATGTTACTTATAACTTCATGTTGGGCCCATAACCTGTTTAGGTATTTTAAATGAATTTTAATTTGATCACTGATTTTAAGCTTTTTAATGCACAATATAATTACATCAAAGAATAAAGTAGCATATGTTTTTTTTTTAGTAGCTTGATTCCCAGGTGAGAGTCAGGTTACATAATAATTATTTTACAATAAATTATGTCGATACTTCAACAGTATTAAGTAGTGTTAAGGTCTATTGTGATTTTAAATTTCATTTTGAAATCCATAATTTTTAAATTATTAAATTTTGATAGTGAACATTAAATCCAGTTAAGAATCATGATGTATATAGTTATATTCACACTATTTAAAATCGCCAAGTAGACCTTAACACTACTTAATATAAGATGCCTGATGATGAACCTGTATAGGTTCAAAATGTCGTCAATATAAATTAATGTTTTAAAAAATTTTGGGGAGCAACTCTTGCCGTTTCTACAAACATCTTTTAAGCTACAAACAGTTTATTGAAATTATTAAAAAAATGATATTGTTGTCATGCCTGTTGATGGAGACTGTCATCACTGGCATCGATGCGTGTACTGTGGGCAAGCACTTTGACACAAGTACGTCATTATCAAGCCACTGCAGATGTAGTACTGAGTCTGGTTTGTAAGGTCAGAGACCAAACATATATAAAAAATGATATACCTAGCTTTGAATGATAATGGCCTGGACATAACAATGATGTAACAACAATGATGTACTTTAAATTCCTGCATGGAGTGAATGAAGGGATTTTTATATGATTTTCAAGGATTGTTATTTACAAGTTGAATTCAAAGAAATATTTTTTTATAGTTTAAAAATTAATCAAATCTCCCTATTATTCCACCGTCAAATTTACCTCTTTTGATTATTGCTAAAGAAGCACCAACGTTGAAGCAAGAAACCTCTATTAAAAAAATGTCTTCACAGTGCACTTTATTAAATAGATTACAAGAGTCACCTCATCAAATAATAATAATAAGAAGGTGAATAAATTCTTGGGGTTTCACTTTACAGGATGACTTTCCGAGCTGAGCCTGTGTCCATAGAGAAGGTGGTTGAGAAACAGATAACTCTGTTCCAGCTGGGAGATATTGAGAAAGAGAAACAGGTAAGAGTCCATAATTAGGTTCTGCGTACATAAGCAGAACAAGAGTTATTCATAATACAATAAAAATTATAAAAACTCACAAAAATAGTATTTAAAAGAAATCTATCTTTATATTAAATGAAGCTTATTCTACGTAAATCTGCCTTATTTTATAGGTTCGAGACTTTATGAGTCAGTTCCAGCTATCAGGAGACACCGTCCTGAAGTTTGCTGATGTTTTTACAGAGCAAATGGAAAATGGTCTTCGGTATGATGGTAGCTCACCTTTCACAATGCAGTCAACATTTGTACATTCTCTTTTGGATGGGAGTGGTATGTATGAAGAATTGTCCCACTATTAAATCAATTAATGTTCTTCTTTCAATATTTTTATTTATCTTTTTTCAGGAAAGAACAGTCAATTGTTATTAATATTAGAATAGTTAATTATTATATCAGGTCATCCCATAAGAAATGTCGATTTTTAATATTCTGTCTGTTTATGTTTATATTATCCTTTTCAATTTATTTTTGTTTTCATTATTTTTGTTTCTTATACCATTAAATACAATTCTATTTATCATGTTTTGGTTGAAATATATGGCGAAAGTGAGCGACAAGAGCAAGCGGTGGTTTGAATGATTAGTTGTAAACCACAAGCTTGAAGATGAGCCTTATACAGTGTGACCAACAGAGCTTGACGACAAACTCCTGTAGGTTACTGTAGAATAAAATCTATTTGTAACAGTCGAAGAGCTAGTGCTTCATTGATTTTATCCTATACCTTAAAGCACATCATTAAAACCAACATTTCATACGGGATGACCTGATACTTATGTTTGATTAAACCTATCATACATTTCTGTATTTTAGAGATAATTTGTCATTTACTCTCATAAATCTAAATATTTCAGAGAAAGGGAAGTTTCTTGGCCTGGATCTTGGTGGTTCTAATTTCAGGATTGTCCTGGTCGAAGTCTCCGAAGGAAAGATTGTGAGAGAGGAGATCAGCCACTATGATGTAACCGAGAAACACAGAATGGGACCAGGGGTTGAACTTTTTGATTATCTTGCCAGCTGTATTGTTGAATTCACTAAAAAGTATGGAGTTATCGAAGAAAATCTTCCTCTAGGTATTTTTCATATATAAAAATTGTTCACTTCTTTGTAATCTTTACAATATGTAGCATCAACAAATTTTGTTGCAGTGGAAACTGTTAAAAGATTTGAAAACTTCTCCTGTAGTGATATTAAGTTATTTTGATAAATAAATTTTAAGTTGTGATGACTTAAAACTCCGTGCCAAGGGTCGTGGATCATGGGCGTATAAGGATTTGATCGGTAAACATTTCATAAAACCCTTAAAAATAAATTAAATAAGATCATTTAGTTCATAAAACATATTCTATTTTGGGTGTAATAGCATTTAAGTTGGCTAAAACTCTTCCAAGATCTAAATTGTAAGTATTCCATACGCCGGAAATCGTCTCAGCTCCCCCCCCCCCGAAATTTTCCCAGCCCCCTCCGAAATTATTTTCTATAAATGCCCATGTCGTGGATTCGATTTCCACTAGGGGTGGTGGCTTTTCTTTGGAAAAAAGGAAAGACATCAGCCCCTATACTGGCTAGAAAAGGGCGGTGACCTATATATAACCCATCCTAAAATTTTCAGTTAATTATAATGGATGGTAAAATTTAAATAGATAAAGAAATTCATAATATGTTATATTAAGTTTGAGAGCGCATGAGGAGATAAAAAGCATAGATTTCTGAGGTATTTCAAATTCCCTTAATAATTTGTTTACAGGTTTTACCTTCTCATTTCCTATGGAACAGTCATCATTAGACTCAGGAATATTAACTCTCTGGATAGGGCAATATGATGCTGCAGGTGTTGTTGGCCAAAATGTTGTGAATATGCTTCGAGAAGCAATTGCTAGGACAAAGGAATTGAATGTAGACGTTTTGGCTATACTCAATGACACAACAGGTTTAGTAAAAAATTATTTTGTGAGAATTTAAATAATTTAAAAGTTATACAGTAATTATATATATTTATACTTGTTAGGAGTACTCATAACAGGAAGCTTGTTGGACAAGAATACAGCCATAGCACTCATTCTTGGCACTGGCAGCAATGCTTGTTATGTTGAGAAAACTAGTCGAATGGCTGGCTGGAAAGGAAAAGAAAAAGAAGTAATAAATAAAATATATAATTATAATTGACAACTCAGAAAATTTGTTATTTTTGTTTAAAACCAACCTTCTATTTCAGGCAGTATTAAATATTGAATGGGGACCCTTACCTGATAAAGGTCAAGTTCACTTTATTCAGACTGAATTAGATAAGGAAATAGATAAAAATTCCCTTCATCCAGGCTGCTTTGTGTAAGTAACCTCTTTTCAGGGTAGTATTGACACTACAATTTACTAAATCTGCAAACTTTTTTTTAGGGAGGGGATTAATTATATATTTCTTATTATCAGCTCCTTCAAATAATTTAAAAGCTAAACAGAACAGAAATACAGTCTGTTGTGCCATTAAATTCATTGTCAAATAAACATTTGTGATGGAATCAAGGCGCATCGCGTTGTACTCAGCTATAGCCGCATATGTTTCTTTGCTCAGCGTGAACTTGGAGGTCAAAAGTAGCATAGTTGTATTGTGTCAGTGTTTAAAGAGTCTTCAAATAATAAAAAGAAAAGAGTGTGACCTACTTTGTGAACTGAGCTTGGAACCTACACTTTATCTACATTTCCTGAGAATGAATGAAGAGGTGTTTTAGGAACTGTTGAGTATTGTTTGCCCTCTGATTGAGAAACGCGACACATGATTGAGGTCATGCTGCAAAATATTGACAGGTCCGCAAACATTTTATAAACTTTCAGAAAACGTTTGAACACCCCACAAAATATTGAATACCATTTATTTCCACAATATTTCTCCTCACACTTGCAATATTTTTGAACAAAACTGACATCTTCAAATTGTTGTGCAAACTTTTTGTCAGTGTGAGGGCCCCTCAAGTCTCCTCTCCTGGTTTTTACTCTTTTTTTCATTATCCAAAATTATGACTGTGAAATATGATGATCAGTAATATACAGGGTGTCAACAAAATAAGCGGCAAAACTTCAGGAATCCACGCAGAATGAAAAAAAGTCCTTTGGCTTAAATCTCGTTTTTGCATTGTTTCCGAGAAAAACGTAAAAAACTAAATCACTTTTGTGAAAAGGCATTAAATGCCTATACAAAAACCGTTAAAAGTATATGTTTTATCTTCCACCCCCTCCCCTCACCTTACCCCCACCTCCATCAATCCCCCACACCAAAAATATAGGAGTCAGTATGTCTCCTATATTTTTATTCCTATATTTTCCACACATGATATTATGTGGAATAATGAGTCTCCACTTTTTGAACCCTTGCAGTCTTTCACGCATTCCTCGATAATAACCTGTAGTTGTTCTTGGAGGAAGTCCTTTTGACACTAAGATTAGGAAACTGGTTCCAAGTTGACAGTTGTCCAGCCCACTATGGGAGGGGCGTCCGATATTGCTTGGGCAATGACTATCCATGGCGTTGGTTAGGACTTGGTGGGCCAGTGTCTTGGCCGGCTCGATCTTCAGACCTCACGCCCTTGATTTTCTTAACCTGGGGACACATTAAAGATTTGGCCCTTAGGCAGACCATTGGCTCTAGGGAGCACCTCACCCGTGGCATCAGACGGGCCAGGGAACAGATTACAGCACAGCAATGCACACATTTTATCCATTCTGTCAATGTGCGATATGATACCTTTATTGCTGCAAGGGGCCAAACCTTTGAACAGTTTTTAAATTGTTTGTTAGGAATTATTAGATGTTAAACTATTATTTTATAGTTGCCTATGCATCCAGTGATAAATGCTAAACTGTTTTCAGATTTTGAAATTTTATTTTATTACAAATTTTTGTTTTGTTTTGGGTATTATTACTTTCCTTTGAAGATAAGTAGCTATTTAAGTTTTGTTGAACTTGCTGCTTTACATGCTGACATTTAATTTTTTTGACCAAGAAGATTTTGGGGGGGGTGGTTGAGTAGAGGGGGTGGAAGATAAGACATACACTTTTAATGATTTTTTTTAAAGGGACTATGAAAGAATGCCTTTTCTCAATTTTGTTTGTTGTCGGAAACGAAGCAAAAACGAGAAATATGCCAAAGGACTTTTTTTCATTCTGCATCGATTCCCGAATTTTGCCGTTTATTTTGGGGACACCCTGTGTAGCAACTAATGAAGAACTAGGTGTTCAATAAACACATGCATTTCTATAGACAGTTTCTATACATGTCTAAAGGCAATCGTTGGACTTTTTAAGTGTGTTTCTAAGTTTCACATAAAATTCAGTACCTTGTTAACAATTATATTCTAACTCATGGGTACCTGATGACAAACCGAAACGTATGACTTGCAAAATAGACCTTACTGTAAAACATATTTTAACAGACTGTCAGTTACGACATACCCTGGACATTCCTCATGACATGACAGACATACTTTCTGAAGGCAGCCAGTATATTGACAAATCATTGACTTATTGAAAAAGACTAACATGTGTCACAAAATATATAATGGTACAATAACCACAAAAATTCATTTCACTTTTTTTTTGCAATAATGATACAATAAAAAAATAAAGCACTCATAATTAAATAATTATCTTAACTTATTAACTTTACTTTTAGTTCTTAATTGATTTTCTAGTCATTTGTTTAATTCTTGTTTTCTTGACTATTCATATTTCAATACTCAGCTAATTGTCTGCGCTAACTAATGCTTTTGAGTGGCATTGTTTAATGCAGTGCCTACAGTAGCTTACTACAAGGTATTGCTATTCGCCCTAGATGCGGAGCATTATCTATAAATAGTAATAATAATAATTATATTCTATCTCTGCTACAAGGATTTCTATTAGGATAGCCAGTAAAATTATTTCTATTAATGGAAAATTTTTGGCCTTATTTTATGTTTTCTAAAATCTGAATATTAAAAAAAAATTGCTGATGGTATCGCGCTAATGGCCTAGATGCAGATGCGCCGTAAAAAACAAAACTGATGATATATACAATTTATTGTGCGTCGACTACAATGGCCTTTAGCACAACCTGATGATATAGTCCGTTATTAGAAATCATGCAGTTATTTATTACTTCATTTCATTCGGAAGGTCTAATTTGAGCCATTGTTTGATTGATTATAGATTTGAAAAGTTTGTTGGTGGCAAGTTTCTTGGTGAACTGGTTAGATTAATCATACTTGAGCTAGTGAAAAAAAGACTTCTGTTTGATGGGAAATTAAGTGATCTGCTAAAGCAGCATGAGGCATTTGAAACTCCATTCATATCTGAGATTGAACAGTAAGTTACAGTTCACTTTTATAACATCACTATATACCCAATGTCTCAACCTTTTGGATTTTTTTAAATTAAATGCAATGTTATTTTAGGGACAATTTAGAAAGAGTTAGTACAAGAACAAAATCGGTGCTGAATAAACTTGGGATTGACTGGTTTTCGGAGGATGACATAAAGATAATTAAATTCATTTGCAAAGTACTCTCAATAAGAATGGCTCTTCTCACGGCTGCGTGTAAGTTTTATTTATTTAAATTGCTGTATTTACTCTACAAGTTCGAAACAGTTGAGTTTTAGTATTCATAAAGATTAGTGTACATGGCTTCTAAAAGTTAATTTTTTTTTTATATGGTGCGTCGACTGTTATGGCCATTGGCACCAAGCTAAAAGTTAATTTTCCTTTATTAAGTTTTAACCATTTTACATGTTACTATTATTGTTATTATTAATGAGGGAGTAGAGAAAGGTAGAAAAACTTCATTTTCCAAAAAAGAAAGTTTGTTTGACCCACTAATTTGGGTTGCATGAAACACAACTTATTCATCAACCTTTATTTTTGGAATTGCAAGACAAAAAAAAAGAAATAATATACATATATATATATATATATATATATATATATATATATATATATATAGTGTATGTATATGTATGTGTCCGTTAACACGAACTCTTCAGAGTTTTTCTTTTTTCGCCATGCAACGAGGCATATAGCATTCTCATATCAAACGATTGAACGAGTTCGTTAACCACCAAACTCGGAAAATCTACTTTCTTGGAAAAATTACATGACATCCTGGCAAGCAAGTGAGCACAAGGTTCAACAACCTAGGCTGAAAGTTTTTTTGTTTTTTTTTATTACACCTAGACACCTTTCTTAGGTAATTTATTATATATCTTATTGTATTTTCAGGCATAGGAGAAATAGTAAAAAGAATTGATAGATTGAACGTAACTGTTGCTGTGGATGGTTCTGTGTACAAATTTCATCCAAGATTGCACCATTACATGACAGAGTTTACTGGTATTCTTGTAGGAAATCAAAGACAAGTAAGTTATTCGTTTAAGTTCAAGAAAATCACCTCATAATTGCTCTTCAATAAATATATTAAGATTTTCCAAGCTTTTGCCTAAAAAAATACCTCACTTTTTTCTGGTACATTGACTGTTGAAGTCATTAGCACCCTGAGTTTTTAATAAAGGGGACATTCAACAATTAAAATAAAATAATAAATTAACAGCTGTGAACTTCAGAATTATGTTCCTAATAATCTTCCTGATAGTTCCCTGTTTTAAGAGTTATCAAGTAAATGAGAGCAACAATATTTAATGTTTTAAAGTCTTCTGGATATGACCGTGTCAAATTGGTAGCAATCAATGTTTCGCCAGACATTCTGCCGACTTCCTCAGGGTTCCTTTTGAAAATGAAGATAGGGTTCAGTCTGGGTCTTATTTATACCTAGTCGGGGTCGTAGTAGGCCTTTCCAGGTCTCTGATTGGTCAATTCTTTCCACGGCCTGTTCTGGTCATATCCAGAAGACTTTAAAACATTAAATAACATGGCCGTGGAATTCTACAAGAATTAGCAACAATATTTTTTAAAAATATGAATACCTGCAGTGTGTGTGTGATCTAGTCCTTTATTTCCCTTGCTATAATGGTTGAGCCCTAATATTAAGCAAATTGTTTTTGTCCAGGTGAAGTACATACTTGCCGAAGAGGGAAGTAGCAAAGGAGCTGCCCTTCTTGCTGCGTTAGTAGCCAAAAAGAAGCAAATTTAAGAATTTTTGAGGCTACATCAAAGATTTGCTTTATGTTAATGGAACTTACAGAATGAATATTGTTTATTAAAGGATTACAATATGTGCATAATTTCCAAATTACGGAATCAGCTTTGAATCAATACTCACTAAAGAACTGACCTAGTCTCACTAGTATTTCTGAAGTGACACAACTCAAAAGTCTATGTTTTTCAGTTATGACTATGAAAGACATGGCAAACATCTCTTTTATCAACCATAAAAACTGTATGTACCTAGCTTAAAGCTTGTACAGCAGAGGGCACTTGTGTCACTCTTCCTGTCTTAATGCTATTCACCCTTCATAAGCAAGAGTGACTCACTTTCAGTTGAGTTTTATTTTGAGTCGTGTCACTTTAGAAATACTATTGCGTAGTATTGAGCAGAGGTGATTTGTAAAGCTCAATGAACTGTTAACATTACTGTAACTACCTCTTCAAATCAGAAATATTTACATTTAACTTCATGTGTCGACATATTTAAAAATCATGTATTCACATTCTAAAATATAAATGAGAAATAATATTAAAACATAATGGAAAATAAATAATAGTGCAGTAAACAAAGGGTGGAAACCTTCCAATGATAAGTTTATAACAGAGGGGATTCTCCCCACGGATGTTGGCACTCCCTTTTCCCTCCAATTAATATTAGAACGTTGTTATTGTTAGAATTTTTTTCAGCCCTAGTTTTGCTAAATATTGATAACAATTTTACAATCCCTCCCTTGTCTGACCTCTTCAAAGCCTTTCCTGGTCACAAAAAAAAAAAAAAAAAAAATAAAATAAAAGATTATCAGGTTTTTTAGTGTTTCGTGTATAGTTTTGTAAATGGTTCATTAAACGGCTTTGCAAATGGCCGATCAGAGGGGAAAATATCTGTCCATCAGTTAGCTCATCCTCTATTGAACTATTCCGTCTATCTGGATGGGCTATAATTACAGCCTAATGGAACATAGACAAACCTCCCACCAAGGTCCAGGCATGGGCGTTTATAAAGGGGGGGCTGCAGCCCCCCCCCCCCCGAAATTTTGAGTTGATTGGTAAAAATTTCATAAAATCCTTAAAAATAAATTAAATAAGATCATTTAGCTCATAAAAAATATTCCATTTTGTGTGTAATAGCGTTTTAGTTGGCTAAAACTCTTCCAAGATCTAAATTGTTAGTATTCCATTCATCGGAAATGGTCTCAGCCCCCCCCCAAAATTTTCCCAGCCCCCTCCGAAATTATTTTGTATATACGCCCATGGGTCCAGATCATAACTGACGATACAAGATGTCAGTGAGCTGTTTAAAATATACATATAGCCCAAATTTAAAAATTGATTATCCAAAAATAATATTGAACAAAAACTGGCAAACCAACTTGTACAAAATGCAGCAGTGACTGTACTTCAAAACATATCTTAACATATCAAATATGACTTAAGTTAGACCTTCATTACCACAAAACAAAATCTTGCAGATGGAAGCCAAGATATTGGCAAAATATTCTCATATCTAAAAGACTGAGAGATATTAAAAAAAATATAAAGTAAAAAAAACATTAACCCATACCAAACAGCTCTCCTACTTTTTCTATCTATCTAATTTTCTTTTCTTAGCTTTATAGCATTATCAATATTTACATTACCTAACTGAGTTATTTATAATCAATTGAAAACATATTATTTATTATACATTATATAACTTATTATAAAGATAACTTTTTAATTTAGCTGCATTCTTCTCCCAACAGTTTCCTTAATTTTGAAACCCTGCGTATAGTTTTTGAACAAAAGTGGTCATTGTCTGAGAAGTGACATTTATTTATCAATAAATAAATAATAATAATAATAATGATTATCCAAAGGAAATTACTGAAATAAAAACAGTCTTATCCATTTTTATTTTGTATTTATTTTACTATTTTCTGTAAATAAGAAGTCCAATTCATGGGCCAATATATTAAAAAATATATTATTTAATAAGTTTTGTTTATTTATAGCCTTATTCCTGTTCTATGTATATTTTCTTTTCTTTTAAATTTCATTATCTTTCTTTCTCTATCTCTCTGTGAAGTCATATATTATTTTTTCATTAAAGCGAGGGTAGCTAGATCCCTGTACTATGTTGTTCTTCAATTTTTTTTTATGTGTTGTTTAATTCTCTTCTTAAGGAAATATGACGATTTCCCAATATAAACTTTATTACAATCATTATAGCTCAATCAGTCTCGACAATGGCCCAGAGGAAGCCACAGGACACTGTAGTGTGGTTAGTACTATGCTTTGGCCACCTGATTTTCCTCTTTGTACGTACCTATTAAAGACTGGATGAGTCTAGGGACTGTCTGGGGTTCTGATTCTGACTTGTCCTCGAGAACATGAGTCCAATGCTCTATTTCTGAGTCAATTTCGCCCTCTATTCGTATATACATATAGTTAGTACCTTCTCAAGTAAAATTACATATGTCAAAATTTTTATTTTTATTTTTTTATTTTAAGGCTTGCTTATAAGGCTAGAGAAAGTAACATTCTTTAACATGGGCGTATATATGAAATAATTTCGGGGCGAGGGGGAGCTGGGACCATTTCAGGGGTATATGGAAAACTAACAATCTAGAACTTGTAATAGTTTTGGCCAACTAAAACTGTATTACACCTAAAATAAAATATTTTTTATGAACTAAGTGATCTTATTTAATTTATTTTTAAGGGGTTTATGACACATTTTTACCGATGAAATAAAAATTTCGGGGGGGGGGCAGCCTCCTCAGCCCCCCCCCCTTGTATACGCCTATGTTCTTTAATCCTGAAAAATGTCACATGTCAGATTGCATTAGAGTCCGATTTAGAGCACTAGCGTAGCTTTTCTTCAAAAACGTTCTTGTGCACCCTTTATCAGATTTAGCGTCTCTTCTGACTTCAGTCGATGTATTTGCATGTGGACGTTTTACCAGTTTGCCAGAAAAACGATATATTTTATGTTGTGCCAGCACACTCAATAAGCTCATGCATATATCATCCTCTTCAGGCACTAGCGTATATACAAAATAATTTCGGGGGGGGGGGGGGCTGGTAGCACCTAGGCATTTGGGGAGTAGAGACAATTTTAAATATTTTAGTGCAAAATGGTGTGTTTTAAGGTCCTGTGGGCAGCTAGTAGACCAAGGTAAATGTAGAAGAAATTTTTAGTTGTTAAAGGTTTTTTTTTTTACATGAAATGTTCTCACCAAAACAAAATTTCGGGGGGGGGGGGCTGCAGCCCCCTCTTATATACGCCCATGTCTTCAGGGTTTTGGAAAAGTCACACATTTCGCTTTGTGACAGTTTGCTTGAAAAAATTGTGCATATATCGCCATTCAGTTTCTTGAAATAGTAACTCATTCCGTGTTATCACGTTTTGATTGATGAACTATTAACCCCTTGATGTACTTGTCACAATCTTCAAAGCAAACATTTTAGGTTGTGTCAGTTTTCATTGTAAACTAAGTGGCACTTTTTAGAGTTGCATTAATTATCTTAATGTGGTGAAAATGTCTAAAGCAGTTGAAGCACCCCCCCCCCCCCAAAAAAAAATATAATTACTGAATTCTACGACTGGCCAAAATCAATTACACGAGGAAGTATATTTGTCTCAATAGAACTGCCACCTCTGCAAATTAGGAACAAGAAGCTGATCTTTTCGTGGCGAAGACAGCTTCATCAAAGCCAGAAGCAACAACTTCTCACAACAGTCGATGCATTTCAAGTTAGGTTTTATTGATTAATAATAGTAATGGTTTGGAAAGTGGTGGTGTCCTTCGCCAAACTATTGTCATCCCAAAGTATAGCAGATCCCAATTATTCAGATCGGAATTTTCATTTTGGATACTTCAAGATGGCGGACTGTTGAAAACGTTTGGGAAATCCAAAGGTTTCCCAACTGTTCAGTGGAAGATAACTATTTGAAAGCTGACGAAATGCCCTACAATAAAGGTTCTTGATGAGACGATCTCAGTGGGAGAAATATGGGGTTATAGCTTCGAAGGGGTTGGTTTTATAGCGAAGCTCCCTCTCTGTTCGAATTTCACTCGTACTAATCACAAAGAGAAAACTAGAATGACTCTACGTAGGCTGTCTTACAACACTGCAGCCGGTACTAACGTAATTTTAGTCAGCTTGTGGCTCACGCTCTCTGTCTCGGCAGCTACCACGTGCTGCCCAGGCGACCAGTGCTTCCGACTCCGTTGTCCAACAGTGCTTGTGGCCGGTGAATTGACACAGGCATAAATGGGTGACGTTGCATTGCTGAGACGGTATTTGTGTATATTTTCCTGTTTTTTTTTTCTTCTTTTTTTTAATTGCTTTTAACGGTAAAAGGGACATTTCAGAAAAGAAGGCAAGTAAACGAGAAATGTATTTGAAATAGTTTTCCTTAGGAAGTCTAGAATGTAGAGTCAGTAATTCTCGCTTAGAATCGAACCCACGACCCATCGACACGGAATGTTAAGTGCTCACGGCCACCGGGCCTCCACTATATAAATAATTGGGAATAACGCGTCCTAAAATTCGTTGCTAATAATGAATGGACGTTAAAATTTAAATAATAATAATAATAATAATTATTATTATTATTTAAATTAATAAGGCACTTAGTTCCCAATTATTGGGAACTAAGTGCCCTCGGAGGGGGGGGGGTGTACCCTGAGTAATATAGAAAAAATATATCACTTTTGTATCTTCTTTAAGCGATGTATGTAGGTAGGAACTGGAAGACGCTTACACTTATCCTGTAGCAGCAAGTGATTAATAGAAAGCATGGTTGCTAGGGACTTGCCTAAGAGAGCAGTATCTAGCAACCAGCTGTTCTAATTAAACTATTACACACAGTGTACTATAACCTCAGTCTTGTTTCTTCTTCTTTTGTGAGTACATCTATAAAAACAGACACAGCCTCCAAGAAGAACGCCATTCTACAATAAAACTACAAGTAACCTTCTCTATTTTTGGACAATTTAATATTTCTATTTTCACTTCCGCTCACGACGAATTATGTAAACATGTTTATTTATAGTTTTTTGTGTTATTTGATTTTTGAACATGCAATAATATTCTTGTTGGGACCTTCTGACGTTAATAACCATACACATGCTTACATAACCCAACAATCCATTTTGTGGGTTTGGGGGGGGGGTAAGATAGTTTCCATGAATCAGGGATGGGGACTGCTGAACAGGCGGTGTTTTTTTTAAAGGTACGCCTTCTTTAGGCCATTAGTGCTGCTCAAGTGTTGTACTAAAAAGTAAAGTACGTCGCCGGGACAAAGGGGTCTTATTTTCAAACTTCTCATTGGCCCTTTCAAGAACCCTTTAAAATCTGAGACCAAATCTTGCTTACACTAAAATCTAGGACCTCTTTGTCTAATTGTTCTTTGTTCTACCTCGTTGGTTTAACATCCCTACCTATATCAAAATAACAAATTCAAACAAGCAGAAACTTAACTTTTTTTACTTACTTGTCTCTGACACTCAATTGTAGAATGCTTACCAACAGGGTTTATAAATTATCGAAGCACGACATGGAACTCCACTGGGGAGAACTTGAGAGTCGGCAAAAACGAAACCTCCCGTCAGATCTTTGCAAGTAAATAAAACATTTCTAGTATTACACTTTCTTTATCAATTTACTCTCTGTACATATTTTACTTTATTATTAGTAAAAATTCCTTCATATTTATGGCAGAAAGACAATTAAAAGACACACTAGTATTTCTTCTCAAACCGCTTTCTAATTAAACTTCAATGAACATCTTTCTTATTTTCCTTACTAACACATTACATTAGGTACCATTTTTACATGAAAATTGGTCTTCCCTCATGCCTTGACCCCTATTATTGTGAACATGTGGGATACAAGTTCAGTTTCAAGGTGAAAAGACCTTTGGAGACATGTTGGGCAAAGCTTTATAAAGTAGTTGGGGAAGAAATAATAGTGTACCACTTTTTAATTGACTCATTGCCTTAAAATTACCCAAAACAACATTAAAGTTCATAGGCATAACAAGAAGTATACTGTAACTTTAGTACTCTTTAATTTTCTTTAAGGATTTATAATTGTAATTTATCATAACTTTTAATAATATATGTAATTGTCAGAAAATATTTCATTTTTGCATTATTTTTGTTTAGGGCTGTCATAATGGGCGCAGTGAAGCAAGAGAATCCAAAGGACTACTTCCCTGAATTGTTGTCCTCAATATTTTCTGTGGAGGATGAAGAGGATGGTGGTCTGTTACTACCACCTGAGCAATGCCCTGAAAATGAAGTGATCCGGCACACAATCAGACTCAATCTTTATTCCAAACGAGTCCAGCGCTTTATTAGGTAGTATTTCTTTACTGAATCAATAAAGGTTAAATTATTATCCCCCTTTTGAGTAAATAATGCATTTCTTATCACTGGTATTCCAAAAACATATGGCTATTTGGTTTCTTTATGATGGATGAAATGTACGGCTGATTCGATTTATGGCAGGGTATTATTGTAAGGTTATGGAGCCATTCTAAGTCAAATAGTCCAGAAAAAAATATTATTCGTTGTCTAACCATTTTATAATCAAATATTTATTCCTACTCTATTAGAGACCCTAAAAACACTAATTTTTATTATTTCCAAAGGCAGCCATTTTTCTTTTAGAAAACATGCTGATTTTGGCATTTTGGGGTTTGGTTTAACTTTTATTATGAAGAACTTGTAAACCTTCATGAATTTGATGATACAAAAACCAATTTATTTAGAAAGATACAGCCTTACGCCTTATATTGCAACGGCACTAATGGCCCAGTTGTTGGTGTGCCGTAAAAAAAAAAATAATTATTGTATGACTAGGACATGGTTATTGTATGACTAGGACATGGTGAGTTTTAATTATGACAATAAAATTTAGTAAATAGTTTTGGAGGATGTAATGTCTGAAATAAATATACTATTGTAGATTGCCTGAAGATGGACCTGGGTGTCCGAAACGTAGTGATGGGAGAATAAATGGATATTTTGAAAAAGTTTTGAAGGGTTATTCTTCACCCGTTTGGTATTATTAATTAATACCCTTCATTTAGTAATCATCATTTTAATCATTAAAAAAAATAAAATAAATAAATACAAATTTCTAATGCAAACGGCATGTGTTTTTCTCAGACCATCACCCATCCAAGTACTTAAAAGGCTCAACATTGCCTAACCTTCGTAATTTAATGGGACTGGTGCATTCAACTTAGCTTGCTACTGCCTTTATTATCTTAAGTACCAATTGAAGGAAAATTGTGTTGAAGGCATAGCTTCCTTAATATATTTCAACCTTTTATCTTTGTTGAGCTAAACTTTAAAAATCAGAACTGAATTAAGTTTAATCCTCTATAGTGTATAATACTCCGTAGACATTTCATCTTGGATACTAATTTAAAAGACTCTGGAAACTCTGCCTAAAACATATTTTTTTTGTCTAAACTGACGTATTATTAAAACAAAATACATTAAACTGAAATAACATTAACAAGTCACATTGCTTTAATTTATTCTTTCATTTTTAGAGCTCTTGCTGGAAGAAAGGCTGTTTGTAATGGTTCACCTATTCAAGAACTTCGGAAAGTTCCAGAAATGATCATGAAGAGAAAAGAACGACCACAGCGATTCTATAGGTTTAGTATTGGTCAGGGCCCTCCATTACCAAACCTCGATAAGGATCTTATTAATGCAATGCTTGAAAAGGCTGTTATTGTAATCCTAGCACAAGCAGGTTATGAACGTACAAGGAAAGCAGCTCTAGACACATTGGTTGATATCGTGAAAGAGATGCTTAAAAAGATATGTCATTTCTGTCATGATTTTTCCCAGAAAGACTTAAACAGAGGACAAGTTGCTTACAATGATGTGCTTGAAAAGTCATTGAGGACAGTTGGTTTTGATGGCATACAAAGTGTTAAGGATTACTACAAACAAAAAGTTTTGCTTAAACGTGACAGAGCCCATGCTCGAGCGAGGCGACTTCTCTCGTTCTATGACAAGTTGCTGTCAAAGTATGGATTAACAAATTCAAGTGACAATATTCCAGAGTTACACTTCCCAGCATCAGGAAAACAAAATTCAGATGTTCTTCATGCTATTCTTAAACCAGGATATAAAATGCTCCAGACTCTTGACCAAGAATCACAGCAAAATAATGGTTTTTCTCTTGAACAGTAGAGACTTGAACTTTTTTGAAGGACTAAGTTTCAAAAGAATGTGGACATAGTGGGATATTTACAATTACCTTGGTCCCCTTTAAACCTTGGGTAGATAAAAAGGTTACAGAGGATGTTTTATTGAAACATGAAACATCAATATTAAACTGATAATAATTTGCCTTTGTGATAGCCTCAGGGATATGGTGTTGAAGATAAAGGGCTTTACATCATTCAAAGTTCCAATTCTGACTCAGTCATCTTACGTTGGCATTAAAATAAACGACTGCCTTCTATACTAATATTCTTTTTTAAACTGAAACTCGAACAAGCCACTAGGTGAATTTTTGTGGGTGTTATTTTATTGCAGGTTTCAAGTTGAAATAGTTCATACATTAACTCGTCAATTTTTGCCAGTCATATCCAGGTTGCCAGTCAGTTGAATTAGACAGCAATGAAGGGAGTTTAGTTAAGAAAGAAGTTATTCTGAGCCCTTTATGTAATTTATAAATTATTCCTATATTAATGCTTTTAATATTTTTTAAATGACATTTTATGTTGATTAAATTTCTGAAACTTGATTATAATTTACTACTTTTCAATGCTATTTATTTTCATTTTTTTTTCAATACAAAATAGCGATTGTCTTTGCAAAATTTTCTTTGCATGTATGTGATGTGATATCTAAATAAACTTTATACTCTAATTAAATGTAGTAATCAGTTCCTCACTTGACTTCTGTTCTATTTGGACACTCTATAGATTATTTTGTACTAATATTTTGTGCCTTAAGGGCTGTTTTGGTCAAAGTTGAAGTTGTAGCTCATCCGAAATAGAGATGAAATTTGTAAATTATTTTATTGATTTTGAAAAAGGTAAGCTTGTATATCGTACAAATAAAATCTCTTTAACTTCCGTGTCTTCAAAACACAAATAGTACTTTATTTTCCTAAATTAACTGTACAGTCATCTTGAAGGATGACATTATATCGTACATCCAAAGGAAAGAACTACTCAATCACCAAGGCTTTCACAGCATATTACTTGTTACGTTGGCAGACGAATACAATGCAGGTCTCATGGACATTTTTATTCTAGTATTTATATCTAAGTATCCAACCTGTGTATTCTATGATCTAACTATTTCTTATTGTTATTAATTTATCTCTAACATATATATAACAACAAATACAGACTTCCACCCATTGAATCTGTGTAGTATGGTGAGCATCAATTGCTGGTGCCTACGTGATTGAATAGGTAATTGTCAATAGACTCTATACCCCAGTTGATAATGTGGTATTTGCTAGCAGAGCAGTAAACGTCTTGAGGCCACTGATCAGTAAAGAAAAACACCTTGGAACAGATTGAAGTACACAGTCTTTTTGAAAGAAGAATTGAGATGTATTGTTTTAATGGCTATATACAGGACCAACAAACATGTAGCAAATGAGATTGGACAATGAAGGCATATAAAATGAAGATTATTTACGGTCAATTTCAAAGCATTGAATCAATCATGACAAGAGCTCTACTCTGATAGTAGTACTATACATAGCCCAACAAAAGTTTTATTGATTTACAGAGTAACAATTGATTGTATTCAAATTGTTATGTAAGGTGGCTGGTGGAAGATAATTTTCACTCTAGTAAAAAATGTGCCCGAAACTTCCACTTAAAACATCTTTATTTGTTTGTAAATTTAAACTTATTTCAACATATAGCACTATTGTGAATATGGTTCTTTGCAAACAAATTGAATAAAATCAAAATACATTTTCTTTATTGTTTAACAAGAAAGATACATACATTATCTTGGAGAGGAAATTATCAACATCCGTGGAATGACTGAGTAAGCCTGCTGTTTGATAAACTTCATGCATGTTTGATTTTATTAAATGGCGATGCAATCAAAGATAAGTAAACTCAAACTCTTGCTACTTGTCCATTACACGTAAAATGAAAGCCAGTCATTGGAATATCAGTATACAGTTAATAATCTTCAGTCTTCATATCATTCAAGCCAAGTTCTTCATTTTGGTCATTTGTTCTTTCATAATGCGTAATTTTTAAAGAAGGATCTGGCTCCGGTGCAGTCAAGCTCTGTAATGAAAATTATATTTAAAATATATTGTAAATCTAAGACAATCTGAAAAACCATTTGAAAAATTCTAGGTTAATCAATTTGTCCTGGGATTTCTGAAAAATCAATAATTTTAAGAATATTTTAAATGTATATTTTCAAAACTACTTTTTTTAAACAGGTGTACAAGAAAATATCACAAGATCTACAAAACTGATTTTGTTAAAATTTACAATATTTTCTTTTAATTTAAATAAAATGTAGTCCTGGTGGCCGTGAGTGTTAAGGCGTAAGCACTTGACACCCCGTGGGTTCGATTCCCACTATGTGGTGGTGGCTTTTCTTAGGTGGTGCTTAGGAATCAGCCCTATCCAGGCTAGAGAAGGGTGGTAACCTATAGATATCACGTCCTATAATTCTTAGTTAATAATAATGGACGGTAAAATTTAAATAAATAAATAATTCATTTAAGAAATAATGTCAGTTTTTTGTTGTAGAAATGACAGCTGTTTGGAAAGAAAAACATTATTGAAATTTTGAGTTTAAAAATATAATCATGAAGAAATAATAATCATAGTACCCAATAAAACAAGATCTATATCTTAGGAAATATTATTAAGAATATGTATTGCAAATTTTAACTAAATTGATTAAGAAACTCCAAAAAATGTAGATTTTTTTTTTTATAGCGTAATATCCTAATTAACTCCTAAGAAACAAATTGAAGAATTTGACCTGAAAGTTGTTCTAGATTTTAAATAAGATCTCTTTGTTAATTTATTTTATGAAAATAAAGATAATTTCGTAAAATATGGATGGTAATTGTAATTTAAAATATTTGTAGGTAAACTAAAATAAATTTACATTTAAAATATGAAAAAAAAAAGAAAAAAGAACAACCGGTGCTAATGGACCAGATGTTGATGGGCTGTAAAAAAACAAAACAAAAGAACAAACCTGTATGTAAGAATTTCCTGCTGGGTCATCTAGGACGAGAGTAACAGATTCCTCATTTGCAAGAACCTTTTCTAGACGTTCAACAAGTTTGTTGAGAGCTGAAATAGTCTCTGGTTGAAGGCTATCTCTGGTCAATACATTCTTCTGAAGGCCATGTTGTAAGTCAACGAGAACACCTTCAACAGTTGTAAATTTACCTCCAACAACAAACGGGCCAGCCTCTAGCTCGAGTTCTGGTATCAGGATTGAACATGTTTCTGACTACAATAATGTCAAACAAAAAAAAGTAGTCAATAGAGAGAAATATAAATCTAAATCACTAAAAGCTTAAATATCTCAAAATATAATTTCTCTTCCTGAAAGTACCACCGACCCTATTGTTCTCAAATCAAGTTTTCAGAGAGACAGTAATATTTCACTATTTTAGTATTAATAGCAACAAAAATCAGCGCTAATGGCCTAGACATCGATACACTGAGCATCGATACAATAGCAACATTAAGGCGCTAATGGCCCAGATGTTGGTGTGCAGTAAAAAAAAAAAAATAAATAAAAAAAACATAATTTATTAATCTGAGAGAAGACAATCTGAGAATTCATTTGAGAATATGCACATTGTTTCATGTTACCAAACAACCATGTGCACCTAGTGAGTGTTCTAAAATTGAGGTTTATGGATAACTCGTATGTTTATGCACATATTGTTAGATGGTGGACAGATAAAACAATGTCCACAATACACACTTTGATATTTCAATATTAACCAAATGTAGTACATTATTGATTAATGTATTAAAACCAAATTTAATACATTATTGACTAATGTATTTCAAAATTGTATAACAACCTACCTTAAGAAGATCTCTTGAGAAGTCTTCTTTTGAAGAAACATTTACTTCTATCTTAACTCCTTTGTCCTCAATTCCAGCACCTGATTTTATTTCATTCGTCCTGTGACCACAGCTATCACAGGTTGTAGCCATAATAATCACTTCTTTGAAATATGGAATTTCTGAAATAAAAATTTAAATTATAAAAAAATAAATAAGAATGTCAAAAGGTCTAAATTTGATTGTGAAAATAGGTCAATGAGAGCAATGAAGATAGAAATATTCCTCTCAAAGTTGTCTGTTATAAACCCCCAAAGCAGGACCTTTTTAATCTTTCTGCAACGGAGTTTGAAAAACCCAAACATTTTCTGCAGCCCCATGCGGTTCAAGTTGTGTGTAATATGAACGGCGAGGGAGATAATCTTGAAGAATAATCGGAAATAAATAAGTGCTTGTAATATAATTAAATTAAATTGAATAAAATACAATAGTAATTCAACATTTCTGCAAAAAATAATTGTATTGACTTTTTCTGTGCCAATATTTAAAAAACCACTGGTCGGCCAGGCTGATCTTTCTGCAGCCCTTGTCGTCTTTCCACGAAAATGTCGCACTGTCGCCCGTAGTTCTGCTATAGGGTTTTAAACTAATAAAACCTGTGGTGGTAGTGAAATTTTCTGAAACCAACATCGGAAATTGTAAAAGTCCACCGGACTTCTGTAAAGCAAAAATATAACTTTAAAAATATTCAATCAAATATCATCCCGATCCCAGTGTGGGAGCAGTTTTTCAAGGAAATGTTACCAACAAGTGTAAAGCGAGAATACAACTTCTAGTCAATCGATATGCCAGATCTCAACCATGAAATAACTCTGATGGAAATAGATGATACAATAACGCACATCAAAAATGGCAAAGCCACCGGTGTAAATTTAATTCCCAATGAAGGCTTTAAAGCAATGGATGAAAACTGGAGACTGAAACTCTTGAATTCCATATGGCAAAAAGAAAAGATCCCTTTATCCTGGACAAAAATAACAATGAGTCTCATTCATAAAAAGGGACCAAAAGATGATCCTCAGAACTACAGAGGAATCTCTATATTGAACAGTATCCTGAAAATGTTCACTATCGTGATCTACAAGAGACTAAGTAGTTGGGCAGAAGAAAAGAACTTTATCCCAGATGAGCAAATAGGTTTCAGGAGGGGTAAGGGTTGCAGAGATAACGTATTTATTCTATTCTTAATTATAAACCTGGCGCTCAGACTTAAAAAAAAGAAAAGTAATTGCCACCTTTGTGGATTTTAAGAGGGAATTCGATTCGGTGAGCCACAGCTTGCTACGGAGAAGATTATACGACATCGGACTTAGAGGGAAAATACTGCGGCTGCTAATGAATCTGTATGAAACGGCAAGATTCGTAATCACTATAGGAGAGCAAACTTCTCAAGAAATCTCAACCTCAGAAGTGCTGTTACAAGGCGATATTAAGTCCTCTTCTATTCCTGCTGTATATTGGCAATATCTTGAAGTTCTTTAACCTTTTCGATGCGACGTGGACTAGCTGCCTATTCCCTCCACAGGCGGACCAAACTCCCTCTCCTAGGGCGGGTGTACGCACCCGTATATATATATATA
This sequence comes from Gonocerus acuteangulatus, assembly GCA_946811695.1. NCBI lineage: Eukaryota > Metazoa > Arthropoda > Insecta > Hemiptera > Coreidae > Gonocerus > Gonocerus acuteangulatus. The sequence goes on from OX328125.1 coordinate 75,383,214, forward strand.
TATATATATATATATATATATATATATATTTTTTTTTTACTTAGGTGCTTGTTACTAATTCATGTTTATCTTACGTGAAGGACGACGTGCATTACTTGAAACGACTTATTTACTACAACTGAGGTACCCAGCAAACCTACAATAACCATTTAAAATAAAGGCGTACCTTTCTCGATGTCAGGGAAGTTCTCGCAAGCAGCAGACCATTTTGTTTCAAAATGCGCCATAGCAAATGGAAGCTATTTCAGAAAGCACTCTTTTGTTTAATGCAGAAATATGGGGACCCCAGTACACCGGAAAAATTGAAAGAGGCCAGCTTTTAGCACTTTACTCCGAAGGAAAGTAGCTATTGAGGTTGCACTCATGACGGAATTTTTGAAAAATTTCTTCAAATCTCAATCAATCCTACCTAGTAGACACCGAAAATGACCCCCGTTAAAATTTATATATCTATCTATCTATCTATCTATATATACAGATATATATGTATGTGTGTGTGTGTCCGTTAACACGATAGCGGCCAGAGTTTTTGTTTTTTCTTCACGAAACATGGTATATAGCGTTCAATTAGCAAAAGATTGAACGAGTTCGTTAACCACCAAAATCAGTCCACCGGGAGGTTTACCCCGGACCCAAAACACTAATTTGACCATGCCAGCCGTAGTTTTTGTTATATTTCAACGAAACTCGGTATTCGTTATGTTGATCTAAAGACAGACATACGTTATAAAAATAAACTAAATCGGTTTATTAGGAGGGGGGGGGTTACTCCGGACCCACATTACCAATTTGCCACTACCAGCCGTAATTTTAGTTACATTTCAACGAAACTCGGTATACGTGGTGGTAATCAACAGAGAAAAATGGTTTGTAAAAATAAACTAAATCGGGTTTTTTGAAGGGGGGTTTTTACGGGCCGAAAGTACTAATATACTCATACTGGTCGTAATTTTTGCTGTATTGTAACAAAACGCGGTATACGTTGTGGGTATCTCATGAGAAAGAAGTGTTGTAAAAATGAAGTAAATCGGTCAATTGGAAAGGAGGGTTTACTTTAAACTCTGTTTCATTAGAATGAGCTGGCCAGACGTAGGTTCCCAAAGCCGCCGCGAGGAGCGCTATCTCCCACAAGGAGGACTGTATCCTGTTCCTGTGTCAGATCAAAAGACGGAAAATGAAGCTTTTGTGTATTTATTAAGTAGTACAGTATTATGTATTAACATAACTCTGGAAGCAAATTATTTACAAAATTAATAATTTAACAGTTCTCATAAGAAATGTAAATGAGCAGAACTATTCATGTTTTTATTTTATTTAAATTGGTTAGTTACAGCAAATTATTCAGCAATGTAGTCTACACTACAAAAATTCTGAGGAACGTGCTTAGTTATGCAGCTCCTGCATGACGGACTTTTATATTTTAAGAGACTCCTGCATCTTCCAAGGAACACACCCAGTAGCTAAGTGCAACTTGAAACTGGTCGAATCCATCTTAAGCACAAGATTTTCAAAAGGATGCTTAACTGGATAACACTTAAGGATGGCAGCACCTGTTAACACTACCAAAAACTGACCTCTCAAAAGGCTGTTATTTGGCACTGGTTAAAATTGGTGAGGCTTATGCAATCCCTTTTAATTGGACGCATATGAGGTCATATTTATAGACAGTTGGATGTGAGGATATATGGCAAAAACAAATACTATTGAACAAGCAATAGATAGGTGAAATTATAGAAAAATCCAAAAACCACTATTTTTCCCTGGACGTGGAGGCAGTAACAAAAAGCTCTTATAGCCATGTATATAGGAACCTTAGCTCATATAGCTGTAAAGGAGAGCCGTACTTATATCTGACGATACATATAGAAAAGCTTCGCTTCCTTGCCCAACTCAGGTTATCTAACACAAAGAATACCAAAATATACATCCAAGGCAATAGCTATGTTTTTAATATGCCCATTATGCAATACAGGAGAAAATACTATAGCACACCTACTTACTGAATGCAGGATTCTCAAGCCACTGAAAATTACCATTGCCAAAAATCAAAAATTACCATCCACCCAACTTGTTGATGTCTTATCCCCCAACGCCCAAAAACAGCTAAATGCCTTTATCATGATGATTAGGTAGTTGGCCGTCGAGGTGATAAGTAAAGATGGAATGGTTGGGATTCGGCTAAATAAACGTCAATATGATTTTGTTTTAAAAAATCTATATTTCGGACGTTTCGGCTACTCATTGGTAGCCTTTGTCAGCTAAAATGACAAAAAAAGAAATTAATACAAAAACAAAAAAAATTATAATTGTGATAGGTAACAGAACTATAGATACAATTAACTTATAAAAGAACATATCGTCTTAAATTCTTAGAATGAGTAGAATGAAAAAGTAAATAGGTACAATAATTGATTTTAATAGTAATTAGTAACGTTATTGATTTTACAAAGAAATAAGAAACTACATACCAATGACGAATATAGTAGCTAATAGTAACATTAATTAATTTTACAAAGAAATAAGATACTACATACCAATAGAAATGCCGAGCGGCAGAGGAAGACCAAGGTTGGCAATTAAGTAACCATTGTAGAGTGTCTAAGGAGAAAGGAATCTACTGGGGTCTTTTCTCCTTAGACACTCTACAATGGTTACTTAATTGCCAACCTTGGTCTTCCTCTGCCGCTCGGCATTTCTATTGGTATGTAGTATCTTATTTCTTTGTAAAATTAATTAATGTTACTATTAGCTACTATATTTGTCATTGGTATGTAGTTTCTTATTTCTTTGTAAAATCAATTAACGTTACTAATTACTATTAAAATCAATTATTGTACCTATTTACTTTTTCATTCTACTCATTCCAAGAATTTAAGACGATATGTTCTTTTATAAGTTAATTGTATCTATAGTTCTGTTACCTATCACAATTATAATTTTTTTTGTTTTTGTATTAATTTCTTTTTTTGTCATTTTAGCTGACGAAGGCTACCAATGAGTAGCCGAAACGTCCGAAATATAGATTTTTTAAAACAAAATCATATTGAGGTTTATTTAGCCGAATCCCAACCATTCCATCTTTACTTAAATGCCTTTAGTCACCAAACCCTTCGATGTCTACAAGCTAGGAAAACTCTTCTAGGCTGAAATCAGTGCCAACCTTCAAAGTGCTCCTAATTTGATGCATATTATTTATTATTATTTTACAAGCATCATGTATTGTTTGTTTTTGCATTAAAAGATTTCTGTTATTTTAATAATGTTATGTATTATTTGTTGATTTAGATTTAGAAAACAAGGTGCCCGGCTAACCGAGGAACCACACCGAGGCCTACAAGACCTATTGTGCCACCCGACGTGTCGTGCTGTTACAATGCCAGACCCGTATCACAGATGAACTTCCTTAAAGTTTTGATGTTCAGCTCCGGTGTCCTCCTTGGATCATCAATTATTGCAGTCCCGAAGTGCAGATACCTCTTGGCTGCCAGCGTCGTGCATCTGCATACAATATGGTATGGGGTCTCGTCGTCCACAGAGCGCAATCTGCACCATGTTGTATTGGTGAGTCCCATGGAGTAGAGGTGTCTCCGTAGTTTGCACGTAAGTAGGGCCGTCAGTAGTTTCACCTTGCTTCCACATAGATTAAGCAGTGAATCCGTTCTTTTCTTATCCGCAAAGACCATAAATTGCTTTGCCTGTCTCTGGGTAGCACTTCTGCTCCATTTCCTCTTGTGTTCAGCTTCAGCCCACCTACGGATGCTCAATCTGGCAACAGCCGGTGCAATTCCACAAATTGGCTCTGGTGAGAGAGGTGTCGTGGATGCTCCTATGTTAGCCAATTCATCAGCCTTCTCATTTCCAGGTATGCCAGAGTGCCCTGGTACCCATTCTACTTTGACCCTGTTTTTCCGGCCTAGATTATTCAGGCTATCCTTACACTCCTGTACGACCTTAGATTTTATTCTGTTTGCAGCTAATGCCCTTATAGCGGCTTGGCTGTCCGAGAATATAGTAAAGCGTTTGTCTCTAGGGCTTCCGCTGTTCATGATGTCTGCACACATATTTATGGCCAATACCTCAGCTTGGAACACTGTAGCATAATTGCCAAGTGGTATGTTGAGTCTGTGTGTGGTATCCTGAATCCACACCCCTGCTCCTGTACCTAGTTCAGTTTTCGAGCCGTCGGTAAATCCATAGCTATCTACCCGGCTTTGTATCATTTTATGTCCCATCGCCTCCTCTCTTGTTTTAATTGTTGTAACAAAATTTGAGCTGAAGGTTATCTGGTCTTGGTAGTCCGAAGGCATGCAGAGAATTGGTTCCTGCAGATTCCTCCGGATAATATCACAGTGTGCACTAAACGTTGGACATGGTTTCTGTCCCAATATACTGAACATATTGCCAGTTTCTTCAATAAAAATCTCTATTGGTCTTAGGTTAAGCAGGATCTCCATAGCCCCCGTGGGGGTGGAGCCCATTGCGTCTGTAATCATCAGGCAAGCCATCCTTTGCGGAGAGCCTAGTATTCTCTTATTAATGATAGTGTCGCAGCGATGCCACCACACTATTGCTCCATACGTAATTATCATAATTATTATTTGTTGTTTTACTATGGAAAGTGAAATTTAATTTTAAGTGCCAACTCCTTGCTGTAAGTTTTTTACTTAACAGCAATAAACATATTCATTCATTCAAATTTTCTTCACATTCCTGACAGGAATGTCAAAATAAGTCTGACACCATAAGCCATGTCAAAATGTAAGTACAATTATAAAGATAAATTTATTTATATTGAAACTTTGGCTCATTAAACCTCCATCTTATGAGCACATATATAGTTAGGTAAAAATGCAGTTTCACGCCCTCCAAACCGATTTCTTTCAAATTTTGTACAATAACGTATTTTGATGCACTAAACACGAATACGATAAAAAAAACCTTCGCATTTAACTAGGAAAGAAGTTATTAAGCACTTAAGTTCACTGTTATGCAGGTTATGAGAGCTAATGTAAACAACTAAATTTGTGACGACTTTAAGGCATACATGACTTTAAGGCATAATTGACGACTTTAAGGCGTACATGCTATGCGTTTCCACTCGCTACGCTCGCTCAAGAAGATAACAAAACCCCAGTCAAGCCAACTCGCTAAAATTAATAGAATATAATATTAAGCACTAAAGTTAGGAAGGTTATAAAACTAGGCGTCATCAGCGTATTTGTAAACACGCGCATGCGCAGATATGTAACATCGGGAAACAGAGAACTCTCATTTGAAATGTTCAGAAACCATTTATTCAAAAATATTGTTAATTTTAAGGACATCCTCACCCGTCGCTTAAGGGTATACGTGCTATGTGTTTCCACTCGCTCAAGAAGGTAACAAAACCCCAGTCAATCCAACTCACTAAATCCATTTAGAATGTAAACACTCGCTAAGAAAGGTTTTTTTGATATTCAAATGTTTAAGTACTTCTAGGGGGGTTTCAATTATTAAGAAGTTTCTCATCAGCTCAAAAATGGTCCGATTTTGTTGACATTTGGTACAAAAATCTTTCTTCTCATTTGAAAGATCATTCAAACCAGCTGAATCCATTTACTGGAACATGGTTTTTGGAGCAAAATTTGCACGAAAAAATCAGAAGGCTTACTTTTTTGAGTCCATATGCTTTCAGGTACTCGCTGTATAGGTTTCTTAACGTAGGAAAACAAATGAAACCATTTTTAAATCGATTTCTGTAACTGTTAACGATTACATACTAATATTTTAATATATATTATATATAATATATATATATATATATATATATATATATATATATATATATATATATATATATATATATATATATATATTTTAATATTTTTCCAAACTAATTTTCTGTTTGGGTATTCAGAAACGATGATTGGTTCACTTGAAACTTGTACCAGGTATTTGACATTCATCTAATCTAAGATATTTAAACTTACGGTATCGTTTGGAGGTAAGAAGTACATGGGAAAAAAAATGTATTAATGGTGATACAAAATTTTCGGATCTTGGTATATTTTCTAAAATATCTCAAAAACGGTTGGAAATCGTAGTAAGTGGGAGGTGGCTTTTCGAAAGGTTACTAAATTCTCTACAAAAAAGATTCTGTTGTCATGTTCGGTGGGGCGATGCCACTCGAAGAGATAAGTGCTTAAAACTTCAAAGTTGTTAGTTTTTTTCTTTTCAACGTGTAATTGTCTCTGTTTACCTAACTTTTTAAGTGGTTGTTGTATTTTTTTTTTTAACTCCCCAACGCAAACAAGGACGGTTACCTCCACATGGTGTTTCCTGGGTAACTCTAAAGTCCGAGCAATAATAAGCAGTACAAAATTATGTAATAGCGTTAATTGCCGTCATACCTTATTTAAAGCAATATAAAAAATACTTATCGGCTGTGGTGAAGCACGGGTAGTCAGCTAGAAATATATATAGTAAACTTCCTCTAATCCGGCATCCTATGGTCTGGCATGCTTGATAATCCAGCATGGCAGGGATGTCAAGGCCAAACATGAAAAGTGTGCTCTTCGGTTCTTATGCATAAATTCCATGAAAGCTCCTTCAACAACCCCGTGGTGCCCAACAGGGTCATAGACAAATTCCCGAAAACCCTCATGGTGATCAAATACGTACTTCTTTTTCCTTTTTTTTTTTTTTGTGCTTAACGGTGTATCAACAATTAGGCTATTAACGCCGGGCTATCTACACAGGTTGCCACCCTTTTTTAATACCAACAGCATGTGGTCTGTCACCCATTTAGGTTCTGACCACGCCTGACGTTGCTTAACTTCGGTGATCTAGGGGAACCGGTGCATTCAACGTGGCTATGGCCGTTGGTCAAATACGTACTTATTGCCAGTTCAGTTTATAGTTTTCGCTCGACTGAGACCATCTTGATCAACAGGACAATTAAAATAATCAATTATGTATACATACTTGTTTTGTATTCTAACAGTGTGCAGTTTTATTTTAGTCATTATTATAGTCTACATTTTATTTAATTTTTTTCGACATAGATCCGGTAAACCGGAATATTTGATTATCCGGTAGGCTTCAAGTACCGAACATGCAGGTTTAAAGGAACTTTACTGTAGGTATATATAATATGATCCCAGTGAACTTACTAGTTGGTTTCATATTTGTGGTTGTAGGAGCTGAACATGAAGGACAATTTGTATGAAACATGAATACTTCTTGTTCCAAATCCAGGGGCGGAGCAGAACCCATTGAAGGTAGTAAAGATTCGTCATCTTTCTGTTCTGATTCAGCAGGGGTTTCCTCCTCACCCTCTTCAACCTCATCCTTGGAATAAATTCCCAATATATGGTCTTCTTCTCTGGTTCGTACAAAGTGAACAGTCTTGCAATTGGGATCTGGCCTAGGCGCTTTAGGATTTTCTATCCATGAATGCCCACTAATATCTTCAAGAATCTGAAAAAAAAAAATAAATAAATAATAATAATAATAATTTTATTGCTAAATACAAAAATAAGAGATGTATCATCATTGATATAATACTTAAAATATTTTGGTAACATTAGAGGTGATAAAGATTTGAGTAATCACAATTTCTTAGAAGAATAAAAAAAACCTTATTGAAATTTATAAATACAAAAATATCCACATATGTAAGCTTTTCCCAATTAATTTTCTTGAAAGATACACAAATTGGTTGCAAGTCGAAAACTTGGCTAGTTTATCTCGATCTTTGGGACTAGGAGATGTGTCGAAGAAATGGTTATCCTCGAGGATCCAATAGTGTTAATGAACCTGTTCCAATTAAATCTCTAGTAAATTTGAGTTTATTAGAACAATACGAGCATAAGCTCGTGGGATGTACATTATGAGACTCAACTAGACTTAAAAATAAATAGTGATATTAAAAATAATTATATCGTCCCTACCATGTCAAACTATAAGAAAATCGGGGCAAACCAGCAAATGAACATATTCATACCAATTGACAAAGTAATATATTGAAAATGGTCTAATTCAATACTTTATTTAATGCATTAAAGAGCCTTAATCTTTGTTAGAGTTGCGACAATTTGTGACAACCCATATCATCCACAATTCAAGAGCAAAATCTCGAATCTGAAAAATAAGATTTTTCATATTTAATAGTTTGACATGGTAGGTACAATGTGTTAAAATAATAATTACGTCATTTGTAATAATTATATTTTTAAGTACATGTGGATGATAGTTTATCCAGAGATGTAATTTTTAGGCCTCCTTTTAAGAGTTTAAAAATGCATAAAACAAAAGAACTCACAAAATATTTTGTCCACAATTATTTACATAAATTGCCTCATATATTTACGATGGGTTATAAAATACATATTCTATTTTTACATTTACATTGAAATACCAACCATCACAAATGGTTCAGAAACATCTTTAAGTTCTTCTAATTTGTTAATAAAATCCTGAACTTTTTCAGCAATCTCAGGATCATTGGCTCTTCTCGCGTCTTGATCTTGACTAAGTCCTTGAATTGCTCTTGAAATAATTCCTTCAACAGTGGTGACCTCTAAAAAAAAAAGAGGTGAACTTTAAGAAAAATTGAAAAGTTTTTAAAAACATGAGCTCAAAACTAAGAAACATACACCAAGTCCTAAAGATTAAGATCTAGTTCAACACATAATGCATTTCATTGAAATTGTTTTACCTGGTCCCCAGTTTACTTAAGTGAAGCGTCAGTGCATTCTTTAATGAACGAACACATTCGATTTGCAGATTTACTTAAAAAAAAGGACTTCAGATAAAATCAACTCACCGCCTTTTTGGGACTGTGAAGGAATTTCAAAATCCAAATGGGGAAATTTAACTGATGCATTGTCAGATTTTATAACTTGTCTATTTAAATCCTCTATTTTTTCAACATTTAATGTCACTCTGACACCTTTTTCTTCTATTTTTCCAGCAGATTGAATTTCGTTGTTTTTGAATCCACACTCGGGACATTCAAATGACATAAGAACTACCTCTTTATAAAAGGGAATTTTAGTGAGAAGTAATTTAGTTATGCCCTGGAAAGAAAATATAAATACAATAACATGAGGAGGCAAATTTTAATTTTAAAATCAGCATAAAAATCATCCAGATCATACAAATTCAGGTTTTTATAAAACTGAATTTCCAGAAATTAAGAAAAAAAAAACTGTCTGAAACCTAGAAGCTTTTGTCTTGAATGTTATCACTATTCAAAAGGTGTTAGAATATTTACATTATCTCTGCAGTTGACACATAGTGATTCGATTTCCGTAGTTTCATTTGCTGGGTCATCAGGATCAATGTCAGGAAATAAAGGATGTGCAGGTGGTAAACTGTCACAATTTACGCCGTTCAATGTTGGCATGTTTCAATCTTCTAAACACTTTATTTTCAAAAGGTAACTTTGAAGCCATGAAATAACCTCCTTCCATTGAGGATCTTATATCTCTTAATAGAGGTTCGAACCCGTGCTGATAAATATGTTACACTTCACCTTGTATACTTAGAAAGGCTGGCTACCATCTATAAAGCACAGCACAAATAGCACTTTCCACATTTGGGAGCTGTAGGGGAAAAATGTTAATAAGCACGAAAATATTTTCGCTACGAAGGGTCAAGATTTGGACATAGTTACTAAAATATACAAAACACTGTTAGTCTTAATTATTTAAATTTTAACGTACATTTATAATTAGCACCGAATTCTAGGACGTGTTATTAATAGATTAGCATCCTTTTCTAGCCAGAATAGGGCTAATGCAATTTTTTCCCCAATGAAAAACAATCACTCCTGGTGGGACGTATAATAATGAACATTTAAAATATATTATCAAGAAAACAAAAGCTTAATTCTTTTGCCTACGTGTTTTATAATTTGATTTGTTTCATCTTTTTACGTCTTCGTGTGCTATTTTGGTTACACCCCAAGTCAATTTAATCACTCTTTTATCTTTGTACGTGAATATTTTTTTAACAGATTCAACAATTATGTCATAAAATTCAGTTAATTGCCTGATATGATTGCATCCATTCATTAGTAGATATTTCGACTGAATGCAATTCGTTCTTATTTCCATTTAGTCGTTTGACGTCATCAAAGTTTAAAGGATTGCTTGTTACCTGTACTCGTAGAAATAATCCTCCAAAGAGGTGGCGCTACACTGCGGACAGTCTCTGAACTGTTGTGAGAATGTCAATATGTCGGCAACTATCCACTGAGTAGGTTGTCGGACAGTTCTCGGAGCGCTCAGTCGCTTGTCCGCCCGCTTTGTTCCCCGGTCTGTCTAGTATTGTCCGAATGTCCGATTAGTATGAAAGTTCGCTGGACGCAATGTCCTGTCCTAATATCGTGGTGGAGTGGCTTCGCTCGCTCCAGTTGGGCCAGTACGCGGAGTCCTTTCTAGATAACGGCTATGACGACCTGGAAATTTGCAAACAGGTCGGAGACCCTGACTTAGATGCCATCGGAGTTCTAAATCCTGGACATCGCGCTCGTCTTCTTCAATCAGTCAGAACATTAAGGGAAGAAGGGGCAGCCTCTGTTTACTTCACACTCGAAGAGTCTCAGGCGATTCAGGAAGAAGCCAAAGGCTCTAGAAGCCCTTCCAGTGCAGAAGATTGTCCTCCAACAAGATTTGCTGACGAGTATGAAGAAGGGAAAGCAGAATTGGTTAGAATACCTAAAATTCAGCTTAAGATGTTAATAAAGGAAAAACTTGTTCAAGAGCGCATCAGGCTTTCCTCTCAGCCATATTCAACTTCGGTGAGTTTATAACCTGCTTACTTGTTCCCTTCTCGAATTTTCCTTGTGCACTGTCCAATTTAATTCTATTTTCTCGTTATATTTCGTTAATGTTTCGACCAATATTACATCAACATTTGTTACTTATGTATTGTTTATTTGGTTTGATGGTTGTCATCAGACCTGTCAGAATGATGACAACTTCATGTATTCAATATGTAAACAACAATTCCTTTCTCTGAATTAAATACTGAGCAATTTATTTCACTCATATATTGAAGTTTGTTTATTGGTTTTTATGGGAAAAAACTGCAAGGTATATCATTGCCTGTATATAATGAAGTTTATCTGTCTATCTGTGTTTATTTGCATTCTTTTTGCTTCATTGGAGGTTTTTTTTCTGTTATATTTTATTCTACCTCATCTGTTTGTGAAAATTGTTTTTAATCAATGTTTGCTTCACTTTGTGATGTTTAAAAATCAAATGATAAGAAGTTGTTATTATATTTTGTCTGATCTTAAGTAATTCTGTTGGGAAAGGCTTATTGATTCTTAACTTCTGCAGTTTTGGATTATTTGGAATCATTGGTCTATTTTTCTGAATAATTTTTGTATTCAATTTTTTTTAGCATTGACAACAATTCATTGTATTCACAGTACACATATAAAAAGAAAAGGGGTCTCCATTGTATTATGCACTGTAAAATCGGCACATATAAGCAAATTCTTTTCTGTTTATGTCTGTTTGAATTTGCTTTCTTTAATATTTCATTATCATTTTGTATTCTTTATACGGTAGTGGTAAACATGAGATTATACATGTCTATTATATTTAATAAGATTTGGCCATTTGTGATCATGTGTGAGTATGACTCCTGAATAGTCTATGTATTAATAATACCACTCCAAATTTACGCAAGTTTAAGGCTTTCCTTATCATTTTTTTTTCAAAGCATACTGACAAAATGGTACCCCTATATATATATATATATATATATATATATATATATATATATATATATATATATAAATATATATATAAATTAAATTATTATTTTTTTAGAACATATTACATGAAAATATTGTTTCTTATTAAATTTGCTACTACTAAATGCTTCGCGAGAACTATATGCCTTCTTTACACGTGTGATATTTTTTTAATTGGAATGTTGCTAACCCTCAAAATAAACAATTATTACACATCACATATTCAAGTGGTCGCTTCATAAAAATAAATAAGGAATTATGAGTATGTTTTGTGACAAACGGGCATCTGATTGCCCTAGGAAGGGCTCTGGAGTGCTGCTTTGCTCAGCTTAAAGGAAATGACATTTAAAATTAAAGTTAAATTATTTTTTTAATAATAACATACAATGCCATACTAAGATAAAACAGTTATATGGAAAATAAGAACAGATTCTTTCTCTTTAAGAAATGGATTCTGATTCTGCTCTTTCTTGAATGTAAGATAAAGTAATATTGATAGTATAATAAATAAAACATAGTGATTACTAGGATGAAATAATTATTATTATTTATTATTGGTTTCTACATCGCTGATAACTGAATATATATATATATATATATATATATATATATATATATATATATATATATATATATATATACATATATATAAATATATATATATATATATATATATATATATATATTTATATTTATATTTATAAGTAGTAAGCATGCATTGGTATTTATTTTTAAAATAGGAAATTTCATGGATGTGATTGTTCAGGCTTAGCATCTTAGTAGAACTGATTCCGCGAATCACATTCCAAAATCAACTGACTTCATTGAATTCATGTATCAACTGACTCTTTGAATCTAACAATAGACCACAGGGATTCCTAATCTAACATAATTCATCTCATTTAGCACTTTTCAAATGAATTCTGGTTGCACTCATAAATGAGGTTTTGAGAATTTCTTCAAACCTTTATTTATTGTACCTGTTTGATAAGGAGAATGAGGAAATTACCCCTCCTCCACTGTTAAAATTGATGTCTATATCTATATGTTTGCGTGTGTTAAAACAATAAAGGCCACAAAATTTGTTTATTCACAACCAAACTTGTTAAATAGCATTCACATAACAAATGGTTGGAGGAGTTCCTTAACCAGCAAAAACGATCCATCTGAGGGGGGGGGGGCACATACTCCGAATGCAAATTAATAATATGGCCTTAACGGACGAAGTTTTTGTTATATTGTAAGCCTCTTGCCAACAAAAAGCAAAAGATAGTTTTTGGGGGACATAATAATTGGGTCAGTTGTTTATTACAAATATAAAGTCCTACTCGCAGGAACTGCGTCATCTTACTCCTTATCCCTACTGTAGGAATAGAAGCAGTTATTGGTAGGTTTTGATTTTTTGTAAAACATATAAAATGAAATCTCAAAGAGAAGGAAGATTTAGAGGCACCAAAACAGAAAACCGATAGTGTTCTAATTACTCCATCCTCTTTCTCAAAGTTCTCTCTTAGAAATACTATAACCAATAGCTTTCTCATTTTCATTCCTATTTAACTAAAACACTCATTTAACTGTAAATGCTTTAAAAAAATCATAATAAAATAAAAACATTACAAAGTGAAGTAAACAGAGACAAAAATCCGTTAAAAGAACGAAATTAAAACTTTCAAGGTTTTAAGCACTCTTTCTTGTACGCGGTTACAGATATCGCTTTCAAAATGGTTTTCCTACATTTGAAACCCTATAAACAGTTTATCTAAAAGCTTGTTCACTCGAAAATGTAAGCGCCACGATTTTTTTTTTCGCACGAAAAACCCAGTTCCTAACGAACTTGGGCTTGCAAATTTGGCGAACGATTTATTTTTCTTGCTTAACGGCATATCAACGAAAAATCGGATATTAACACCGGGTTATCTACTGGTTGCTACCCTTTTAGCACTTTCCTCCGAAGGAAAGTAGCTATTGAGGTTGCACTCATGTCGGAATTTTTGAAAATGTTTTCCAAATCTTTATCGATCGTACTTAGTAGACACCGAAAATGACCCCCGTTAAAATTTATATATATCTATATATATATATATATATATATATATATATATATATATATATACATATATATATATACATATATATATATACATATATATATATATACATATATATATATATATATATATATATATACATATATACATATATATATATATATATACATATATATATATATATATACATATATACATATATATATATATATATACATATATATATATATATATATATATATATATATATATATATATATATATATATATACATATATGTGTGTGTGTGTGTCCGATAACACGATAGCGGCCAGAGTTTTTGTTTTTTCTTCACGAAACGTGGTATATAGCGTTCAATTAGCAAACGATTGAACGAGTTCGTTAACCACCAAAATCGGTCCACCGGGAGGGGGGGGGGGGGTTACCCCGGACCCAAAACACTAATTTGACCATGCCAGCCGTAGTTTTTGTTATATTTCAACGAAACTCGGTATTCGTGGTGGTAATCAACAGAGAAAAATGTGCTGTAAAAATAAACTAAATCGGGTTATTTGGAAGGGGGGTTTACTCCGGACCTAAAGTACTAATATACTCATACCGGTCGTAATTTCTGCTGTATTGTAACGAAACGCGGTATATGTCGTGGGTATCTCATGAGAAAGAAGTGTTATAAAAATGAAGTAAATCGGTCCATTGAAAAGAAGGGTTTACTTTAAACTCTGTTTCATTAGAATTAGCCCGCCAGACGTAGGTTCCCAAAGCCGCCGCGAGGAGCGCTATCTACCATTAGGGGGACTGTATCCTGTTCCTGCGTCAGATCAAAAGACGGAAAATGAAGTTTTAGTATTTATTAAGTAGTACAGTATCATGTATTAACATAACTCTGGAAGCAAATTATTTACAAAATTAATAATTGAACAGTTCTCATAAGAAATGTAAATGGGCAGAACTATTCAGGTTTTTATTTTATTTATATAGGTTATTTACAGCAAATTATTCAGTAATGTAGTCTACACTACAAAAATTCTGAGGAAAGTGCTTAGTTATGCAGCTCCTGCATGACGGACTTTTTTTATAATTCCAACACCACTTGGTCGGTCACCCATTCAGGATCAACGGAAACCGGTGCATTCAACGTGTTTATGGCTGTTGGCGTAAGCGATTGTTGTTCCACATTTAATCAAAAATGGGCTATTTATCACATTGGTACCTCTGGTTTGCGTCACAAGGTCGCCATCATAAGCGATGTACTTCCCTAGTCGAGAGAGGGAGGAAACGCGCTAAAAACCCCGGTATGAACCGTGTGAAGGTAGAACTGCGGAGTTCACATTGGTAGTAACTGATTATACTCTCCGGTATACTATATAATTATTTCTGCCTTTTAAGCAAGCAATCCATGAGGGAGAAATAGAGTTTTACCTTTCACTCTCTATGTCGTTGAGCAGCTGTTCACTAGAATGTCACATTTCACCCAGATGTCTCATCCGACCTTCTTAAGTCACGCGATGTCTTTCTTCTGATTATAGCTTCGTGATCTCAAGGTCGTATATTTTGTTTCTTTATCTTCAAACTTTATATATATATATATATATATATATATATATATATATATATATATATATATATATATATATATATAGTATCTCCCTTTCATTATCACGAAATTTACTCTAGTTCCGGTTTGAAAACTGATCGTTAAAGCTTAAGGCTTTGTCTCTATCTTTGAGCTTCTTTCCTCCCTCCCTCCATAAAGAGGAAACCCGGCTATGAGGTTGACCTCATGAAGCAAACCGGACATGCCGACTAGAAAATTTCACGTTTTAGAACCCTTAGATTAGAATTAGTAATTTCATTTATAAATGTGCAATTGTAAATAATTGTTATTATTTTATTTTAATTTTAACGCCCGTTTATTATTAACTACGAATTTTAGGACGGGTTATCTATAGGTTACCACCCTTTTCTAGCCAGGATAGGGGTGATGCCTTTTCTTTTTAATTATTATTAAACTTTGCTTGCTTATGTGGCTCTACAGTCCAAGATGGACTTCGGCCTCCCGAACAATTTTCCTGCATTCCTCTCTATCCTGGGCCTTTCTTCTTCAGTCAGCAATTCCAATTCTTCTGAGGTCCTCTTCCAGGCCCTTTTGCCAGATTTTCCTAGGACGTCCTCTCTTCATCTGTCATGGGAAGGGTACCCCTGTGACCTTCTTAACCATTCCGTCGTTGGGTAACCTTTCATCATGGCCAAGCTAGCTAATTCTTCTCGACTTGATAAATCTTTCGATGTCATCATTTTTATTAAGCTCATCCAGTTCTCGGTTATTCCTTATTCGCCAGGTACCTTGTTCGCAGATGGGATACTTGTCTCCCCATCAGCCAGCGAGCTGAATTGCTATAGCTTCAGATGAATTAAACAGGTACAAAAAAAAAAAAAAGTTCTGACCCAGAGAGCAGACCATGTTTACTCTGTGTTTTTTGGGGGTCGCTAAATCCGAATCCGGGGCCAGAAAAACCCCTGCATTTTTTGTTTAAAACCCTCATAATGATATGCTACACTATAATCTTTTTATTCAACTTGTTGACCAAAATGAACGCCTATTTCCTGTGTACTGCCTTTCAAAGCTAAGAAATACAGATTTTTTGAGACCTCAATCAAGTCGATTGATCTATCAAGTCAAGTTACAGCCTTTTAAATATATGAATTTTCTCAAAACGTAGCGTTTTTGCTTATATTTTAGTATTGATTATGTTTTCTCATATTAACAATCTTTGAGTTATTATACAAAAATTGACCCAAGGCCTTCGGAGGCGATTCTTGAACTGGGTTATTATGCTCATTTATTTTCGTAATCATATTCATATTTTCGTAATCAGGACGTCTTATGAAATTAAATTTTTCTTTTATTTCCTTCTTATCTATTGTTTGTCTTATAAAGTTTATCCGTTGATTTTCTTGGTCCTTAATTTATTCTGAGAGTCTGAAAGAAATTTTACTAGAAATCCAATAAGTCTGTTGTAGTGTTTGCTTGTCTAAGGCCCTCGGCTTGTAACTTTGTTTCTCCCTCTTCTACTTCTAATTTACTAACTCTGCAATGATTTTAAGGGAGAGGGAGAGCTTCTTCCACCTATCTTTCGGTAAGTGCACTTTTCCTTCCATATAATCCAATTGATGAACGTGTTCTAAATGTCTTTTCCGTTTTCTCCAAAGAAATTGAGTTGTAAATATATATATATATATATATATATATATATATATATATATATATATATATATATATATATATATATATATATATATATATATATATATATATATATATATATATATATATATATATATATATATAATATATATATATATATATATATATATATCTTTACAACTCAATTATTTGTTAAATTGTTTGGCTTTGGTTCATGTGTTTGGTTGGAGAGACGGCTTCTCTCTGCAACGGTTATGGTTCCCACCATAGTGCTTCATTTCGAATTATTCACTTATTTTTTTTTCTCTATACCTCAGTAACCCTGCGGTTATTGGTAAATATCTATTTTTACTCATCAACACTATATATACGTATCTTCCAGAGCTTGTACGCTAAAGGGCACTCTCGTCACTCTTCCTCCTTAATGCTATTCTCTCTACATAGGCAAGAGTGACATTATTTTATTTATTTATTTATTTTTTTTTTTTTTTTGAGTTGTGTCACTTTAGAAATACTAGTGCGATTGGTCGTCAGTAGGTCGGTTGCGATATTTTGACTTAATTATCTTCATTTCAGAAAATTACCACTAGCACCTGTAAGCTCAAGGAAACATTGTCGTCAGCTGAAGGGTGATTTGCCTTATAATCGTTTATTTAACTTCAAATGTAAAACACCAAAATTTTTTGTATTAGATGCTGTGGCTTTGAAATGAATATCTGAAATAATCTGCACTAACCATTTTCAACAGAACATGAGTCTATGTTAAACTGACTAGCTATTTCAGTAGATAATAAATCCTATGTTTATACACGAAAAAGGACAACTTCATTACAAAACAGAATCTATTATAACTACTTATACTAAAAAAAAAAAAATCTCTGAATCTACTATGTATTTGTCAAATACCACTCACTCACCTATCATCGCCCAGCCCAAACCACTTTACAGACAATTTTGAAATTTCGCATGGACACTCCCTATATAACGTAGACACTCGCTAAGAAAGGATTTTTTAATAATCGAATTTTTAGAGGGGTTTGAAGTTTTAGTTGGTTAGAGCAGGCAAGCCTAGGCAGCTTGCGTTGCTAGGACGATAACAAAACAGCTGTTGTTGTATTGTATCTGTTTCATAGTATTATTTTAAATTGGGACAGATACAATACAATAACAGCTGTTTCATAGTATTATTTTAAATTGGGACAATTTGTAGTTAATAATAAATGGACGTTAAAATTTAAAAACAAAAAGAAAAAAAAAATTGGGAGACCCGGTAGCCGAGAGGGTTAAGGCGTGAGCTCTTAACACTCCGTGCCAAAGGTCGTGGGTCCGATTCCCACTAGGGGCGGTGGCTTTTCTTTCGAAAAAAGAAAAGGCATCACCCCTATCCTGGCTAAAAAGGGTGGTCACCTATAGATAACCCGTCCTAAAATTCGTAGTTAATAATAAATGGACGTTAAAATTGAAATAAATATTTTAAATTACGGTTAATTTCAACTTCCCAGACCTTGAATTGCTAGAAATGGACTGTGATTTTTTCCCTCATAGAGTTTACGCTATACCTGGTGATGGTCCATCCGAGGTAATAATATCCCGAACCCTTGCACAGCCTCCTCACCCATCAGCATCCCCAATCGGAACACTTCTTAATAATGCTCGCAAATATAACGTGCGTTTCCAAATGACATCTTGGAAACATAAATTTTTAAATTTTAGCGTCCATTTATTAGTGACAAAGACTTCCACCGGTACGGGTTAAACTTCTATTGCTAGTAACCTATAGATAACGGGGTATCTCTAGGTCATCTCTATGTATGACGGGAACCGTGCAATAATAAACTACACAAAATTAAAGAATAACGTTAATTTGGAATATACATTATTTAACGCAATAAAATAACTACTTATCTGCCTTGACGAAGAACGGGTATTCAGCTAGTAGTTCTATTTAGGAAATATTTTCTCTAGAACGACTCAAAAAGCGCTCGCGATGGACCGTTTGGGCACCCCTGGTCTACAGTGCTCCAACCAACACTGATAATAAACATGGAATTAAATAAATGTCCATGATTTCATTTGCTCACAAGGATACCTAATGTAACTCTCAAATAAGTACCTAACGATTAGAAATTTAGATTTTTGATTGATTGGACTTATAGAAGTCATAGTAGAAGTTAACTGGATTTATTCTGAGTTGTAGATAGATAAGGAGCTGTGTAACTTGGAGATATGCTGTGTAGTAAGTTCTCTGTTATCTAGGGCTGGCTCAGCTAGACTCTGCTTATGTCTGCCTTTCTCTTCCTCAGTTATATTAGTTATGAGATGAGAGATTTAGTGGTCTGCTTTAGAAACAGCCCTTTGCGGTGGGCCGTCTGCTATTCCATATATTCACCTCATTCTGAATTTAACTGTTTGATTTACATTTTGAAATAGAGATTGACCAAATATATTTATTACAGTTCACTTACCTACCTGTTGTTAATGGATACATAAAGAAAATTTCAGAATTTTAGGGATGGATACAATTGTGTACTCTGGCCGACACTAAAATATGCTACTCACCTGTAACGCTTATTTATACATATAATACAATTCTAACGGATGGCTGTCTGCACATGGAAGATATACGGGAACAAATACTATTGGGGGCCATTATCAACGTAATAGTACCCAAAACAATGATTTTTATTTAATTGTTGTCTGTTTGTATGTCTGCTGTCTCTCAAATACTCTATATACACCAGGGTTTAACTATCCCTAATGGGTCAGCCCTGTGCCTCTGTCACGTTTTACCAATCCTAGCAGCCTCTATGCTTGATCCCCGATGGCTTTACGTCGAATATCGTGTATTGAGAAGTATATATAATGATATTTTTGGAGTTATCTGAAGGTATATTATCCTGAAATAAGAAACTTTGACTTCGGAGTTATGTGCTGTATTACTATATTTTATTATATGTCTTTTTAGCGCGGTTCCTCCCTCCCCCATTGGGAGGAACCCCGCTTATAGGGTTGATACAATGAAACAATCCGGAAGTGCCGACTAGAAAATTTCGCGTTTCAGAACCCCTAGAGACCGAAAATAACGGTGGTTCAAATTTGTATATATATATATATATATATATATATATATATATATATATATATATATATATATATGTATATATTTATTTATATATATATATATATATATTTGTCTGTTCGCTCTCTAGATAGAAGACGAATGGTCCGATTTTGATGAAATTTGGTACAAAAATCCTTCGTCCAATTTGAAAGGTCAAGTTCGTTAACCAGCAAAATCCGCCTACTGGAAGATGGCGTTTGGGGCGAAATTCGCGCAAAAAAAAAATCGTAACGCTTACGTTTTTGAGTTTATACGCTTCTAAGTACTCGTTTTATATGACTCCTGGGCTAGGAAAACGAATGAAACCATTTTCAAGGCGATAGCTTTAACCGTTTTCGAGAAAATTGGAAAAATATTTTTTGAATACCGTTTTTGGTTTGGGTACTTAGAATCATGGGATTCAGTTGAAACATTTTCTGCATGTTCTACTTTCATCAAAACTAATATTTTGAAATTTTGGTTACGTTTGGAGTTAAGGAAGGGTTAGAATAAAATATTTTATTAACAGACATAAAAAGTTTTAGTAACTTTGTTTACTTTCCTTAATATCTCGAAAAAGGTTGAGAATCTTGGTAAACGGAAGAATACCATTAGAAAGCTTATTAAATGCTCTAAAAAACAAAAAAGTCCGATTCGCAGGAACTGCATCATCTTAGCGCGGTTCCGTTCTTATCCGAAGTGCGATTAGGAAAGGAATAGTAGCAGCTATCGGTAGGTTTTGATCTTTCGTTAATAATATAAAATAAAATCTCAAAAAGAAGGAAGCTTAAAGCGCCACATATGGAAACTGACTTCTAAGCGGATGGGACTCTCCCGTCATCGCGACGCTCACTCTAGGAAAACTCTATTACCAATATGATTCTTATTTTCTCAGCTTTAATGAAATACTCATTCCACCGTTAAATAAACTTAAAAAACAAAAGTGAGGTAAACAGTGACAAAAAACCGTTTAAAATAACAAAACTAACACTTTCGTAGTTTTAAGCACTTACTTCTCCGACTGACATTGCCCCATCGAAATTTCCTTCAGAATCTTTTTTTTAGAGAATTTAGTAAGCTTTTGAATGGTTACATCGTACTTCCCACGATTTCTTAACTGTTTGGATGATATTAAGGGGGAAAAATGGTGCTAATACCTACCGATAGCTACTATATTCCTTCACTAATCGCACTTGAGATAAGAACGGAACCGCGCTAAGATGAAGCAGTTCCTGCGGGTCGGACTTTTTTTTTATCTTTAAGTACGTCAGTATGGTATCAATATGTGGGCTCCTATCGGGTAATAGTCGTAGTTTACTTAGGCATCGAGGAATCTGTACGTTGTCTCTTTTAAGGCAGTCTGTTAAGGTTAGTAAGAGTTTTGCGGTTATAGGTACGTTGAATGCGGTTTGTCATATTTTGTGAAGAGGTACGAATGGGTGAGTTGTGTAAATACATCAATTATCGTTATTTGTTGCGAAGATATTTCCGCAAAAATTAGCTTACCACCTCGCAACATCCAAGTTAAGCTAGCTAGGTTTTTACAGAAGCGCCCTGGTCCATAAAAAGCAATGAAAATAGAACGCATTGAAATAAAGCTTTTCGTTAAAGACCTACACAAATGAACAGGCTAACAGCTGAGCCATTTTTTCAGTAATTATATAGAATATGTAAAATTATTCCATACTTAGTCATGTTTTAGTTCCGCCATTCAGTTAGGCCATTTTAGGAAAATTTCGAAATCTCCCCAGTTACTAATCGTGTGAGTTATTTCTAGACCTTTGTTTCGTATTCCTGAAATGTAAAATTGTTTAACACTTAAGGCTATATGTACATTCTATATAACTATTTTTAATTTGATACCCTCAATAAAGTTAAAAATAATTAAAGCTGCTAACTATTATAACATTTAACCAATGAATAATAAATGAATCGACACATTAAAAGTACATTTCTTGATTTGCATTTTGCTTCATGGAGGAAACCAAAGGCTCTTTTCTAAGTACCCTCCTACTGCTTGAAATGTTCCTGTCTTATCGCTTTCTTGGATTTCAAGTAGTCCATTTTCAGCAACTCTGCAAAGAATATTGCCTTTACAGCTAGCCGTCCTATTTTTTGCGAAGTTATATTATTTAAATGGGATATTATTTCATTAGATTATAAATACATTTTGCTTGCTTGTTTCACTCTATCTTTTGTTTAGGTAGTTTTCAGCATGTAATGTAATGCATTCGACATTAAAGTTACGCATGTCAGAACTAGAAGCCATGAAGTCACCTCAGCATACCGAGTCTATTGGTATTAGCACTTTCCGATAGAAGGTATGAGGTTGCACTCATTAAAGAATTATTGACAACTTTCTTCAAATCTTCAGCCGTTTATCTACTACCTAGATACCGAAAATAATTCCTGATAAATGTATATACTTATCTATCTATCTATATACCTATATATGGTTTGTAAGAGTTGGATTCTTATTAAGAGAAACCAGCAAAATCGGTACTTACGCAGGGAGGGGGGAAGTACTCCGAACCTAAATTTTCCCATACTGGCCGCCAATTTTGTTACATTGCAACGAATCTCGGTTTACTTCATGAGTATTTAACAAGAAAGATGTTGTTAAAATAAATTTAATCGGTTTATTAGGAAGATGGGTTTACTCCGCTTTCCCGTTTTTGTATACCTTGCAATGAAAATATGTAGAATGATGCCTCATCCATCAGAAAAATGTGTTGTAAAAAAATCAAAATCGTTCCATTAAAAAATGAAATTATTTAAATGTATTATGAAATTATTTAATCGTCCATTCAGGGTGTCAACGATTTAAATCAATTGATTTAAATCAGTGATTTAAATCATGATTAAAATCATTTGATTTTTTAAAAAAAATCATTGATTTAAATCAATTTGTTTCATAAAAAAGAAATATTTATTTAAACCAATTGATTTTATTAAAAACATTATTATTATATATGTATTTTTTAACTTTAGTTTATTTTTTTAACTTAAATCTAACTTCTTCTGCCTTTTTTTCAGCCATTTCAACATTTCGTCTTTATTTTTGTCCCTAGGGCCTACCTTCACTTGAGCGTTCTTATCTATTCAAAGTCTGTTTCTTTTATGACCCTTTCTTTGTTTTTAATTCTGCAAATAAATCTCCTTTTAAGTTTAAGATAAAAGAGATTGGCAGGTAGTGGGCGAAGTGAATGCTTTAAATTGGTGGAAGTCTTCGTCGGCGCTAAAATATTGTATTTCCTCAAAAGAACTGTTAATAATAGAGCAGCTTATGACAGGAAAGGCAACTTCTGCAGGGGTGGAACAAATGTTTTCAACCCTTGGTTTTGTTCAAAGTCAAATGAGAAACTACCTAATTAGATGTGAAAAGGCTGACAAACTGGGTTTTTTGTGCAAAGCTTTAAATAAATAATATTACTGTTAGTGTACGTGATTAAAAGGGAACGGATGTATATAAAATTCAAAATATGTACATATATATATTTATCTATTTATAATAAAATATGTAATAACAAATTGAAAATATTTAGTAAACAAATACCTTAAACACTATAAAATATTGAAAAGAAAAGCCTAAATAATAAGTAGGAACTCTGTTATTATTAATAGAAAGAACAAAAGTATAGAACAAAAATACAGGGTATTATAAAAATAATGGTCATCTGTTGGCCAGATGATTCTCCAATGCGAGATCGGAAAACATAACCCCCATATTAACCCCTGCAAAATTGACCTTATTGTATATTTCGCAACTGCGAGCCATGCGGAAGAAAAAAGTCAACGGCACCATAAGTCAGAAATGACTCCTTATTGTCAAAATGACCATTAACAGTGTATACGTGGGCCATTCTATAACAATCGACAAATGGTGGCCAATTTTGATAATTTTTTTTTCTTTAGCATGTTCTAACATTGTCTTACACAAAAATACCTCGTTTGATTTTTTTAAAAAAAGCATCTTCCAGTATAAAAAAATGTAAGTATATTGAACAACGGCAATCATTAGAGGACCAGAACGCATATTTTACAATTGACAGAAATGCCTTCATGAGGTTATTCTCGAAGCTTATCAAGAGCTCTTTTCTATAAGCTTTCAATCAATCGATGAAATTAATCATTAAGGATTTCACAGGTCTTGTATGAATTTCATGAAGCAGCCAGTCCTCTTAGAATAGAAGATAGAATAATTGTCCTTGCCTGTGTGCAGAAAAAAAAGTTTCTTCCTAAAAAAAAACAAAAACTTAATAAGTAAGATTATCACTCCAGCGCCCGTAGCAATTGTGTCCGTTCACCAGCTTAAATATTTCGGACCTCACTTCTGAGGCAAGCGGCAAACTTTTTCCAAATTTTTTTAAATGCCCAAGTTATTCTCGTCCATTTTGCCTGCTGTGGACGGAAACGGACAACAAACTTTCTTCCGTCCACAATACCCGCTGGAGGAAGTCTGGATGACCTTCCAACATGTCCAGCACCCACCTTCATAACAATGCTCTCTGCTCCTGATCCCCGGGCCTCAACTCTTGAACTTGCTGAATTTGAAGGAAGACGTTCTTCCCAAGGAAGTTCTGGTCCTCCAACGATTGCTGCCGTAGTTCAATATACTTACATTATTTTATACTGGAAGATTTTTTTTTTTTTTTCTTAAATTACCCACTTAAGGCCCACCACTTATTTTATTATTTGCATTGTAAATAAACAAATATTTTAGTTGCAGACTTATATAATGAACAACTAGGTAATAACCAGCTCTCTATATAGACTAGATACATTTAAAAAGTCTGATTTCTTTTTTAAAACCGGTTTTAGTAAAAAAATTCAATTTAAATAAAAAAAATCCGATTTAAATAAAAAAAATCTGATTTAAATCAAATAAATCCGATTTTTTTACACCCTGCGTCCATTTATTATTAACAAAGAATTTTAGGAAGCGTTACCTATATGTTACCAGCCTTTTCTAGCCAGGATAGGGCTGATGCCTTTTCTTTTTTCCAAAGAAAAGCCACCACCTCTAGTGGGAAATGAACTCACGACCCTTTGCACGGAGTGTTATGTGCTCACACTCACAGCCACCGAGTTTCCCAGAAAGAAATTATAAATATTAACAATTCAGTCAGCTGTTATTTTTAATTTATATAGGTTATCTTAAGAAAGTTATCCAGGAATGCACTGTATATTGCCGCATAGCCCTTATTTCTTATTAATAAAAATTATGACACGTTGATTTTACTCGAGAAATTTGTTCAAAATATTCAGATTTAATGTAAGTAAATATGCTTTAGAATTGAAGAATTCTCTCCCTTATTTTCTGAAAGTGAGTAATATTTTCTTTGTTAGATTGCAGATATTCCTATTTCATTCGTATCTCTGCTTGGTAGGGATGAGGAGAGCAATAATATTTTATTGCTATTTCGAAACTTTTACAGCTCTTCGCTTGGAGCAAGGTAGTCGCTGACGAATAGATATCCTTATAAATAAAACAAAGATCTTTCTTTTTGCCTTAAAAAGGACTCACGTTTATTTCCGCCGTTCATGAAGGTGTAGTAGTTTTCTGTCTTTTTTTTTTAATCCATGTATTATTAGTTCTTTCCTTCAACCAGGGAACTATTCAGAAAACTCTTAAAGAGATAAGATATTTTTATTTTATTTCCAGTTTTAGAAGAAAATTCTATTGATAGACTAAGGTGGCTATTACCTTAGGTAGTACAAATATGAATAAGACCTTGGTGCGCCTGAGCTGCGGTCAGGTGTGCCGTTCATTGTTGAGAGGCTGTTGAATGCTGTGGCATCTGTTGTTCGGTTACATTTCAATATAATACACCATTTATATTAGGTAAGGATGAAAGTCAAAAGGTTGTATAAATTGGAGAATTTTACCTGTATTTGTTGTTTCTATAATTTTAGAAAATGTCGTGATTATTTTTCAAGTACTAACTGTATTCGATAAAGCCAAGATGAGGACATAATTATGTCAAAAATCAATTCGTATTCATGCTGTGAATCCGCGTTCGCTCCTAGTGGACCAATTTTGCTTTTAGCGCGTTTCGTCGCAATCTGGAAGTGCCGACTAGATTGCGGCACGTTTCAGAACCCATGAATAACTAAAAGACCCCCCCCCCCATTTTCTATACAGTGTGTTTCACAAGTAGATGACGACACTTAAGGCATTGAAACTAGAAATCTTATGTAGTTAAATGCTGCCAACCTCATGTTTCTATCTGTTTTTGTTCCAGACATAAGCCATTTAAAAGGTTATTTATACAAATAATAACATTCTAACGGGTCGCTGTCTGTACATCGAAGTTATATGGGAAAAAATACTATAGGGTGCTTTTATCAACGCAATAGTACCCAAAACAATGATTTTTAGAATTTTTGTCTGTATGTGTGCTGTCTGCCAGACACTTCATACACACTAGAGTTTTAACAATCCTTACGAGGTCAGCTTAGTAGCTCTATCACGTTTCAGCAATCCTAGCAGCCTGATTATCGTGTATAGAGTCGATTTTTACTCTATACACGATTACTGTAAAGTAGATTCTTTTTAAATACCCACACCAAAAGATTCTTTTTATAATGCAAAATAAACCAAAAGATATATCCAAAACTGCTGCCCTAAGTCACTATCCACGCAGACACGAAGTCGCGGGCACAGCTACTTTGGAATAAACCTCAAAAATGATTTTCAAAAAAAAAAAAAAAAACACAACACAAACAGAAAAACAATTTTCTCTGCTGACACACATTATTTTTCAATGTTACATTACTTTCTTAAATTAGCATTAAATTTCCCTTAAGGATAATTATGTTCTGTCAATGTTGACAAGGCTCTTGTGCAAATCGCTATAACTGTTTAAAAAGTTGATATTAATAGAAAAGGCCACAAATTTTCTTTAACATTAAAAGTGCATTAGCCTTATAGAACACTAGCTGAATACCCGTGCTTTGTCACGGCAGATAAGTAGTTATTTTATTGCGTTAAATAATGTTCCATTAAAGTTACGTTACTATACAATTCTGTGCAGTGTGCAGCACGGTTCCCGTCATACTATATTTTATTCAATGGGCGTTAAAATTTAAAAGTTTATGTTTCCAAGAAGTCATTTGGTAACACCCAATATATTTACGAGTATTACCAAGGTTATAGGCGAGAAGGCATTGCAAGGGTTCCGGATATTATTACCTCACCTGGAAAACCTAAGGATATGCCATACATCACGGTTTGACTGGGACTGTCCCGGCATTTTGCAATTGTTTCGGTGTCCCGCCCGATTTTATCAATGTCCCGGAAAAGGCTGTGAGATGTAAAAAGTAATGAATTCATGTTTATAAGAATCTTTTTTACATCAATTACTTTTCTACAATCAACATTTTTACTACTGCTCACAGTGTCAAAGAAATCAGAAGTAATCTAACTGTAAAACGCTGGAACTACCTGCACAGCGCGTTGCCAGCTGCCAGACACTACTATTTGGCTGAGAGATTTTTTTAAGAAAATCAAGTAGCAAAAAAAGTTCCGTTCTTATTTTTAAGGTTTGGGTAGACTAAAAGTTTAGGATTCCCCCTTCCCGTTAGTTGCTAGGCTTAAAACTCACCAACCATTTTGCTTATAATTTGTACTCTTTTTATTCCCCCCCCCCAAACTCTCCAAAAATATGGCACGCCTATCTGACGGGGACAGGCAGAAAAGAAACGCAATTAAAACTCTATGAGGGACAGTTAATTTCTAGTAATTCAAGGTCTGCCATCATAGTTGAAATTAACCTCAATTAGAAATAAAACTATGAAATAGATAATGTTCGGTAACAGCTGTTCTTTATCGTCCTAGCAACACATGCTACCTAGGCTTGCCTTCTCTAACCAACTCAAACTTTAAACCCCCCTAAAAATGCTTAAAAATTCGAATATCAAAAAATCCTTTCTTAGCGAGTGCCTACGTTATATAGGGAGTGTCCATGCAAAATTTCAAAATTTTCTGTCGAGCGGTTTGGCCTGCGCGTTGATAGATGAGTGAGTGAGTGAGTGGTATTTGACAAATATATAGTAGATTTAACGCTGATTTAAAAAAAAAGTAGTGTACCATTAAAAAAAAAGTGTATACGCAGTTGTTTGTAATACAAAAAACACGTTTATTTTTTCTTTCTAAATAACCTTTAGAATGTCATATATCTAGAAGATAAAACATAGAAATGTGCGGTTAGCAGTAAAGAACTGCACTATTGTTCTAATTTCACCCCCTTGAGTATTGTCGTCTACTTGCAATACACCCTGTACAGTTTAAATAAGTTTAGCTTTCAGACATAACAGTATCTACCCACTGTACATTTTTAGCGAAAAAATAAATAAAAATAAATGTTAATTATTTTTTAAAATTGAGTATCTAACTCATTAAATGGCGTCCAAGCTATTTCCTAGGTTTCCTGCCCCTGTAGAGGGCGCTGCTGTCAACATGTATTCCCGGTGTTGTCAGCTTTTGCAGAATAAACTATTAAATTATTCAAACATTGCTCTAGTTGCTCGGCAATTTGCCTGTGCCATTGTATGTAAATTATATGTTTGACTGCTTGCCAAATATGAAGTCTAAATCTGAATACCACTTTGTTGAACAATGTCTCCATTTGTGGAAGAATAATGTTAAGTTTGATCTAGTTATTTTTTTCACTTGTTCGGTCTTTCAAGGTTTTAATTTTCGTTGTATTATTCAAATATGAATATTCATGATTCGATAGGCTGCAATGGTAGTCCGAATTCTAATGACTGCATAATATTGACCGTTAGTTAAATTCCGTGTTATTTAATCTTTTTATTAAGACTTTAAATACTTGTGGCGAAAGTAATTTATTATTTTAAACTATGACAAAGTTTTTTAAGCCGGCAACAGTGAAGATTACTAGAAATTCATTTTATTTTTTGAGTCAACCCTCCCATTTTTTTTAATGTACCCCAATTCCCACAAAGGCTAAAAATAAATAAAAGCTTTCTGTTAATTAAACCATAGCTCCATCTCAGTATCTTAACACAAATTGGAAAATGTCTTTAAATCTCACATCAATCGACTCTACTATATATCAAAATGTCCGTCACGCAGAAGCTGCAGAACTAAGCACATTCTGCAGAAGGGTAGTGTCCAGTGCATTCCTGAAAACTTCGTTGAAAATCATTTTTTTTTCAACTCATTTTCGGTTTGTGTACTTAAAATCGTGGGATTTAATTGAAATATTTTCTAGATGTTTGAAATTCATCTTGACTTAGATGTTTTTTATTTTATTTATTTATTTATGAGCGACCGTAACTAAGGCGACTCGCTCAGAACAAAAATTACATATATAATATACATACGAAAATTACATCTAATTAAATACAATCTTATTTTACACATTTTTGCCCAAATATACAAATTGAAATTTATATACACATCTATTTATAGGAGAATACAATATTACAATATACTTGAATATATGAAAAATCAATATTATAATAATGCATAAAGTTTATACAAATAATCAATTAAGTTGGTTAAAGGAGGTTTCACACTCCTTTTAGTTTTATATTGTCACATGTAAGATTTTAGTATAGTACGGCTGTATAGTTTTAACATTATAAGACAAATAAAATACATACACATATATGTGTGTATGTCCTGTTATAATTTGTTCATGTTTAATTATAATTATAATTTGTTTAGGAGGTTGGTCTTGTTGAGGTAGTTCAGTATGTTATCTATATATTTGCTTCCATCGCCGAGTAATTCAGTCATATTGTAAGGTAAGTCATAGTTTTGTCGCTGTAAACATTCAGTAAGTATGTGCTTTATAGTCAGCGGTGTGTTACACTGTGTACATGTCGGTCTGTCCTGTCTTGTCCTGTCTTGTTGCGAAGTTTGTTTTCTGTCGTCATGTGCCAAGATTTCTGCCACTTTTCTGTAATAAACCTTCTTACTTCGATTTGCAGGTCTTGTAATGTTTAATGTAATTAACTTAGATGTTTTAAACTCAGGTTAAATTTGGAGATAAGAAAGAATTCGAAAAATATATTTAATTATACTTCGTGCTTCATGATAAAAAATGTTTCAAAGTCATTAAACATATCCGATTTAGTTAACGTGTATTATGGGAATTTCGAGTTGCAACTATATGCCATAGAATTATGGTTTAATAAAGTGCAAGCCAACCAAATCTTTAAAATACAAAAGATGATTATAAGACAGATTTTGAAGCTACAAAGAAGAATATCAACAAGGAAATACTTTGAGGTATTAGGAATTTAAAAACTGCCCCCGCTCTATATTTTAGCAACAGTAAACTATATGAAATAGAACTTAACCCAATTCAAGGAGATGACCACTACTATTTTATAAGGCAAAAAGGAAAAATCAAAATCGAGAAACATATCACAACATTTTATAGGAAAGGGGTCGAGTTTTGTGGGTCCGTTTTGTTCAATTGCCTGCGTCAGGAATTAAGAAACATCCAGGCGAGACTTATAATGAAACTGAGAAGAATACTTCGACAAAGGCCATGGTACACAATTGAAGGATTTTTTGAAATAGAGCATCCACACTGGCAACCTGATTAAAATATGTAAACGTATTATTTTATGAAGTGTCCATCTATTCTAATAGTGTGTAATCTATTCTATGTAGAAATTACACTTTAAGGCTGAAGGAGGTTTTTTTTGGATACATTTATAGGGTTTCACTTTATTAAGATCGTTAACAAAAAAAAAAAAAATAAATAAATAATAATAATATGGGAAAAATATTCTGGCTGAAGCCATTGGATTTGAATATCATCGTGGATCCTTAGAAATCTCGGTTATGGAGCCCGTTTTGTTGGATTTGAAATATAAATGGTTGCGAGAGAGACGAAGTGACAAGACACATTCAGCTGGCAATAAGGAAGAAGAGATTGGCTGTTGACAGGCGACATGTGGGTTCTCTTTACAACAGTAATTGGATTCTCCCTGTCTTATTTATACCAGTCAGTACTGTAAAAGGAATATTTTCTGATATGTGATACTCGTCAAGATATTCTTTGAGGTTAATTGAAGTTTAAGCTAGATCTAAACAGTGATATGGAGAGAAGCAATTAACACGTTTCCTGGCCCCTTTATGAAACATGAAAACAACCCGCCAAGTCCAAATTAATTTTTATTGAAGATGGGTTCATTGAGTCCAAACTTAAAACTATACATAACCTAGCAAGTTGAGCGAATGTATTTCAATAGAACGAGCGTAGTGAGGTGCTCTAGTGTCCCGTTTCGTGAACCACACGTGGTTTACGGGACAGGGTTCGTGTTAATTCTGATTTTTTTGTGATAACGTGTAGATCAGCTATACCAAACCTGCGGCTCGTCGATTGTCCATCTGGTGTTACTTTATTTTAAATCATTTTGAATCTCGCGCCCATTAGAATTATTCAGAGCTCTTTAAGTCCTATTTAGCGCTTCCGCGCCGTAGTGATTAAACAAATATATGTGTATATATATATATATATAGACACTCACACATTTACATGCGTACATACAATTTTGAACCACCTTTATTTCGTGATCTATGGCTTCTGAAACATGAAATTTTCTGGTCGGCACTTCTGGATTGTGTCGTGAGGTAACCTTATATACCTATGGAGGGTGGAAGGAACCGCGCTAAACCGTTGCTTGAAATTTAAGAGAGTGTCGGTTTCTTTCAGTCTAAACATTATAAATCAAATAAGGCACAATCATTATATGAAAACACGCTTATATGACGCAGTTCCTCTGTCAGACTTTTATCCAGACGCCTTCAATAAAATTTTCTTGAAATTTTCAGTTAACTTTACCCAAAAAAATGCATGTTGCTAAACTGCTGTGTGATGTAACATATGAATAATCTTTTTGTTGAGTTTTGCGCTCCCTACAGTGGCTAACACTCGTTTTACAATAATGGAAATCGTCCGAAAATTCGGCAGTTGAAATGGATTTTACCCGATAGGAAAATAATGAAGAAACGCCAAGGGAACATTGTACAGCCACTTTTTGAAGTGGCTAGTGGTCTCCGTCTATTAGTGATTTGCGTACACATGCGATTCATTTTCGGTTCCTTTCTATATTTATCGAGAACACCACCTACTTGTCGGAGCAACAGTTGGTTGCCAACGAGCACGTGACATGGTGGATTCGTACACCTGTAGGGCTGCAGGACAGCTGCAGGAACACCAGCTGTTCAAGCTCAGCCCCTCATCCTGGGATATATACTTGGCTACACACCGACTACATAGGCTCTTATGCTATGCATTACCTTAATAATAGAATTTTTATAATTTTTACATTTAACAGGTCTTTAAGTGGTTATCATATCATTTTCTTTTTGTGTTATCCCGCTACCTGTAGGCCGTCATTAGTAAATTATGTCTTTTAGGGCAAGCCCCCTCGGGCATGGCAGATGCTCTTGTTCCTTCCATAGCAGGTATAAAGCTGTTTCACTTGCGAACTACTAACAGTCCCAACACGGCTGGGCAAAAATCATTCAGAATAATGAATAGTGAACAAATCTGTTATTTCATTCTGAATAATGAATAATTTTTCATTCATTATTCAGTCAGTTTAATGAATAACGTAACCTTTTACTTTTATTCATTATTGAATAACAATGATTTAGTGAATAAAAATTTTTATTGAATAAAAATGCTTTAATGAATGAACATTTTTATTGAATAAAAGTTATTTATTCGAATGAAACAATTTTTTGAATGAAATTGATTTATTTGAATCAAAGTTTTCGTTAAATACAACTGATTTATTTTAACAATCTTTTCTTATAAAAATGATTAAGTTCATTAAAAGTTTTCTTACTTTTAATGAAAATTATTTACTTGAGTGATATTGTTTACTAAACCTAAAGAATCTGAGTTTGTTGTTCCATGAACCACATTATGTGAAATGTATTAAAATAACGAGTGAACAATGAAAAATAATGAATTTTCAATAAATAAAAAAAAAGGTTAATGAAAAGCTGAATAAATGAATTAATTCTTATTCAATAAAAATGTATTTGAATGATAATTGAATAATGTCCTACTCTGGTCCACAGCGCATCTGTAAAAACTTATACTTGAATGTTGCAAGCTAATTTTTGCGGGAATATCTTGTGGTTGGTATTTTTTAAATATTAAAATTTAATTATTCCTTAGGGAGGAATTCCGTTCATGAGGTTGACCACACGACGCAATCCCGTTGTGCCGACTAGAAAATTTCACAATCGTTCAATTATAAAAGAAAAAAAAGTTTTATATTTATTATAGTCGTTTCTTTGCTGAGGAATACGCCTTGTTCCTTTTCTTATCTTTTATAGAAGATTTATTTCTTACATACATATTTAAAACGGCATAACCACGTATTAAAATAATAGTTTTTAAATTGTATATAATTATCATTTCACTGAGCTGAATTATTGTGGTTAAAGAACATTTCCATTCCTATGTTCTCCTAAAACCTAGTATTACTTTAGAGAGACCAGTTGTTTATCATTTCAGTTCTTTATTGCAACACGGATGCAATCCCTTAAATGTATCATACATTTTTTTCTGAATCCTGTATTTAGGTTTGAATGAATTATAAGTTTTTAATTGGAACGTTTCAATAAAAAAGGTAAATCATCGTATGAGGTACGAACGTATGGAAGTCAGATCCTGTGCGCTCTGAATGTCACATTCCTGGCGTACTTCCCGTCCTTGGAAGTAATGGTACGTCGGCCCTTCACTGCTTCTCACGGTTATTAACATTACACGCTTTTGAAAATTAGACTCTTCAACTCCTTTCGAAAGATTTCCAAATACTTTAATTAATGGCACTAAAAATAATGAGTGTTTAATGTTAGAAGTGCTTGACGTGATGATTTTAGGAATCGAAAGTGAAAATATGTTCACTTTGGGCTAATGAATCGTTTTCTCACTTTTTAGTTCTTATTATAAGTAAAATATAACATGGTTTCTGTTCTACAATTATTTATACATGCGCGCATATATACGTTACATATGTGCTTTTGTTTGTGGGGCTGCATGTATGTTAAAACGGCATCGGCCACAATTTGTAATCATTCATCGTGACTTCTGCATTAAGCATTACCGTAACAAATAATTGTTTGTGCATAACCAGCTCTTCTGGAGTTGGAATTTATTCCGGACCCAAGTTAAGCCACAATTGGAGTGTTGATATGTTCCTGAATAGGTGATAAGGAGGGGTAGGAATATGTAGTTGTAAAAAAACAAAAACAACAATATGCTACTTTTTTATGATCTGACCCATTTCCAACTAAAAATTGAATAAACCTCATGGAGGTAAATTACTAGAGATGCACAAAGAATATTAACAACTGGCAGATATACCCGTTCTCTGTGTCACAGATGTTAACATTTGAATTATAAGTTTATATTCTTATTCGTCCATTCAAGGATGGAATGAACACAATTAAAATAGAAAACGTCCATGCGGAACATGTTTTGGGCCACAGTTTGTATGGTTTCGTCGCGATTTGGGTACCTACCGCCCAACATTACCTAGGTACCCAAGCATTACCTACCGTAACAAACGGTTGTTTATGTATTCGAAACATAATCAGAATTTCTGGAGTTGGGATTTACTCTCAGCCCAAGTTATTAATAAGACCTGACGGACGCAATTTGTATTAAGCTGGAATTTAATGAATAATTCATAAGTGGGGGGTTTACTCTGTACTCAAATTATTGATATCAGTCCAGGCAACAAATGCTTGAAAACAGATATAGGTGGAAATTTTTGGAACACAATTTTTGACTTCGTAACTTTGTTTGGGCTGGACAGAAGGTGAACATATCAAAAGTCCTCGCCCCTAGCCTTTAAGCCGGGGGGAGGGGGGGGGGTTAGAAGGTCCCAATTTTCGGGTTTTAACTTATATCTCGGAAACCCTGCGTCCTAGCGACATGACTATTCTATAACAAATGAAAGCTGATTAAATTTCCTACAAGTTCTATTCAATAAAGTTTTTCGTTCGTAATTTTTGTTATATTGCAACGATAGTCGTCTTATGAAATCCGAAACAAATAATAGAAGGGCCCAAATTATTAATGATCCCTCAAAGGTCATAAAAAACAGTGATATGAAACCAAGTTGAAAATGTTTCAACATATTTATATATATATATACTCCTTGTTTGATATTTATATTTAACAGATTCCTCCTTGGGTGAAGAGGAGTGGTCAGCTACAGAGAGAACTAGCGAACGAACTAGCAATTGAGTGATCTAATTTGAAACAATTATTTCTCATTGACGGAAGACGGTCCGACTTCGCCTATTGTCTGTAGTTATTGAATTTCAGAACTTATATTTTCTGGAAGCGATTCCTTTAAAGAGTATATATCTAATATATTTTTTTCAATGCACTGAGTTTCATCTTACTATTAGGATTTCGTTTCTGAATAGTACTTAAGTGTCACCTGTATTGTGTCCATATCGTTACTGATAGAAGTTTTTGTTACTGTATTATACCGTGAAGCTTAGGGTTTCTGCAGCGAGCATACCTCTGCTACCTGACCATTCAAAGGCCTTCTGGTCCATTCATCGCTTCTACCTACCTCTTTGGAGTGCTATTCGCTCTTTCTGAACGGCTCGTTCCCTTTCACCGTCACGCTTCTTTTATTAGACCTTTTTTCTTTTTCTAGCCATTCAGCTTATTGGGACTGAGTTCCAGCCATCAGTTGGATTCCAACGTTAATAACAACATTCTACAGCAAAACTGGATAGCATTTAACTTGAGAAATTTTTTAATCAGTTTTAGGTTATTTTTTTTTTAATTTTATTTCGTTTAATATTTTGGAGGGAATAGCTGTTGAGTTAGGCTCGATTCTAGTAGGATTCTGTATGTTTGGAGAGCTCCAGCTACACTTCATTGTTGAATACAATTGACTAAATTAATTTGAACTTAACTGAATTTCAATTTATTGAAAGACCGAAATTACCAGAGCATTTTATTAATTTGTCTTTTTTTTTTTCTTTCAGGTAAGTTCTCAATTTTCATGAAGAGTGGATGATTATTGTAAGTTAGTATGTAATTATATTTTCAATATTTACGTTACACATGAGCCATTGATTCGTACATTATGAATTAGTACGAATCAATGGATGGTTGGTATTCAACAGAAGTAAAACCCAGATATCTCTACGAACCTGTTTCGGACATTTTCGCAAGCTCTATTGCAGCCATTTTTTTTTTAGAGATTGATCGCATTAATTAGCCATGATGTACAATCGTTTTTGTTTTTTAGCTAAATGTCTTCTGGGATTCACTGCTGAATAATGCTGCCAGAGAGGATGCTTATAGGTGATTTCAGAAATATGCGTTTTTCTTTGGCCCAATCCCAATGATAACCCTTTTGAATGGACTCAAAAGTTCAATTGAGCAAGGACGAACTTCTGAGGGAAATATCCCTTTTACTTTCCATTCTGTTCCGGCCATTTGCAAAACCTTTTAATGAGCTAAACTTTACGTTAAACACTGTAAGAAGTGATGTCTCGTTTAGGACCATGGAAGGCTTTGAGGAGTCAAGCATGGGAGATAGTGTTAAATATTTATCAATACATAGCCAAAGCTAAGGCTGAAAACAAAACTATGGACCTGTTCAAATAGATGGTCTGGTTGGATATGGCCTATATTTGCAGAAAAATTCCCTTTCATACCCTCTTCAATAGTGGCTTCCACTATAGGTGTACGTGAGTCTTTTCGCGCTTTTGTGTCGGCAAAAGCGTCCAATTTTGATGAACATTGACACTGAAATACTTTGTCTAAATCAATGCATCATGTTTGTGAGCAGTATCCTCCAACGGAACATTGCTTATTAGAACAGATCTTTCTTAACCTTTCTGCCAACAATCTTAAACTTATTGACTTCTTTGAACAATTCGTTCAGATGATATATTGGCTTTTCGGGGCTAATGATATAACTTTGAAGACTTATACTGTAATTGAACTCGTAAAAATTGGGAACGCAAGGCTTGCGGTGGACATTTCCTTTAAAATCACGGATTAACTCTTAAGTTTTTTAAAATATTCGATATTCATCCTAACAAAAATATTGGAATTTTTGTTAAGTTTAGATAACAAGAGGTTTTAAATAAAAAAAATTATTTTATTAAAAGCCAGGAGCAGTTTTGGACTTAGGCATAATTTAAACATCTGGGAGATTGTTGAGAAATCTGAATATGTGGAAACTGAAAGCTAATAGGCTGAAGTTGCTTTAAGTTTCGCTAGCGTTGGTTTCGGTGTACTGAGAGTTTTCCCCTTGTCTTCCTGGAAGGAACCAACTTATTAAATTTTCAAATATGTTCGCGAAGAACGTGCTGGGGTCGAAGGATTTAATAAAAGTTTATTAATGTCTTATTGATGTAACTTTGATTTTATTTATTAGTTCCTTTTATTCCCAAAATAATATGGCTTAGACCGGATTAAACAATATATCTCAACCCCGGAGGTAAAGGACACCATGTCGCATATTTGTATTTATCAGGAGAGCCAATTTTCCATAAATTTGTTTCTTCGTTACTTATGGAAACAGTTTAAAGAAAATGTTTCACATTGTTATTGGCATTGATAGGTAATATGAAGTATTGATCACAAAACAAAATTAAGTCCACATGGTGTCTTTTACCTCTAATGAAAACGGACATGATGTTTTTTTTTTTACCACCTTATCTCTGTTATTTATGATGACAAGTCATAGTGCCATATTATATGGATCGTAAAATCCACATTAAGAACATGGTGTTCAGTCATTTAATAAAAAAATAAACATGGCGTCCTTTACCTCCGGGGTACAGATATTATAGTTAGTATATTGCAGGATTCCAAGTGAGATACATTAAGTAAATTTAGTCCTTTTGAATCATTTAAATTTCTAAGGCCAAAACTTTTGAGCCTATTGAAACAACATTTATACATAGTTTTGTTTTGTAACAAACGAATTTGATCAAATATGACTAAGATAAAACATCTTAGGCTAGAAAAAACAAATGATTAAAATTAGAAAATTTTTATTTACTTAATGTAGCTAAAAGATATATTGTTATTTAGATATCCTTGCTACATTGATGATAAGTACTTTTTCGGAGGTTCTTTATGTTTATTATTAACTATTAAAGGCCACGTAATGCTCAGCCTTGAATAAATTCGGAATATGAAAATGGATTAATCTTTTTGCTAAATATATGTACCATTTCTCATTTTGTCAAGTTAAAGAAATAAATAATGAACGAAATAAAAATTGCTCTGTAAGAGAACTGTCTGGAAAAAATGTTGAAGGAGTGGGTAAAAGGAAAAATAAAATATAAATTTGTGATAGAAATCCTGTATTACCAAAGTTTGTGAATTGTGACATTACTTTTTTCCTAATAGGAAACTTCTATGAATTCTTACGATTAAAAAAAAATAAAATAAATAAATAAAAAGGAGGAAAGTGCTTTTCTCAATGGGGAAGGAAAGGAAAATGTTAGAGAGGAAGAATTGCTTATCTGAGGACATAAATAACAGGCATAAATACATCCTCGAAGATGGGGTCGGAAATTTATTCCTCCTTCCCATGTAAAAAGTATGAAGGCAGACTATGGGGAAAGGGAAATGGACAAATATCTCAGTAATTTCCTTAGGAAACTTTCGAATAGTTTTGATATATATATATCAGAAGGTGAAAAACAGTCGTCTTCCCATAAACGTCTTTAATTTGCACATGACCTTTCAACATGTATCATCATCAGGTGCTCGCATACATGTTCATTTATGTTTTCATCATTGTATGTCTGATGATGGCACATGGTATGCGGAAAGACTGTTTCCATAGTTTTGTAGGAAGACGAATTTTTCGTTTTGTGGGAAGAAGTAACCTCACTACCGGAAAAACGACACACACACACACACACACACACACACACACACATATATATATATATATATATATATATATATATATATTTAGATGGAACGGCATTTTTCTCCAGCGGTGGTACTCCATCTCACTTCTTCCTGGGATATTTTGATGGGTTCATCTCCATCTTCGTCAGCCAGGTACTTGTTTCTTCCTCGGTGGTTGCCAAGGGAATGAATGCCATTCCCTTGGCAACCACCGAGGAAGAAACAAGTACCTGGCTGACGAAGATGGAGATGAACCCATCAAAATATCCCAGGAAGAAGTGAGATGGAGTACCACCGTTGGAGAAAAATGCCGTTCCATCTAAAAATATCATCCCAGCGACGAAAAATAAACATCAAGCGTATATATATATATATATATATATATATATATATATATATGTGTGTGTGTGTGTGTGTGTGTGTGTACTAGCTGAATACCCGTGCTTCGTCACGTTAGATAAATAGATATTTCATTGCGTCAATTAATGCACCATCAAAATTAACGCTACTTTTCTTTCTATTTTTTTTTTTTGGGGTGCATCGACTACTGTGGGTGGTATAATGTTTCTTGACCCTGGGGTGCTACTGACCAGTGTTAAGAAACAGAAAACCTAGGAACAGGAGTTCAATCAGTACAGGTTAAAATTCGTTGTCAATAATAAATGTACATTAGAATTTAAAAATTTATGTTTCCAAGATTACATTTTGAAACACCTATTATATTTGCGAGCATTACCTAGAAGTGTTCTGACTGGGGATGCAGATGGGTGAGGAGGCTGTGCAAGGGTTCGGGATATTTTTACCTGGGATGGACCATCACCAGGTATAGCTTAAATTCTATAAGGGACAAAATCAGTGTTAATTTCTAGTAATTCAAGGTCTGCAATCATAGTTGAACTTAGCCGCAAATAAAAATAATATTTTGAAATAGATACAGTACGGTAACAGCTGACCTATTATCGTCCTAGCAACGCATTCTGCTTAGGCGAGCAAGCTCTCT
Organism: Gonocerus acuteangulatus; assembly: GCA_946811695.1. NCBI lineage: Eukaryota > Metazoa > Arthropoda > Insecta > Hemiptera > Coreidae > Gonocerus > Gonocerus acuteangulatus. Next base: position 75,423,245 of record OX328125.1, read on the forward strand.
TTCAAACCAACTAAAAATTCAAACCCCTCTAGAACTAATTAAAAATTTGAATATCATAAAGTCCTAAAGGGAGTGTCCATCCAAAATTTCAAATTTTTCTGTCAGGTGGTTTGGGCTGGGCGATGATAGGTCAGTGAGTGATATTTGACAAATATATAGTAGATGTATATATATAATTTTATTGACTGCACTAAAATTAATTAACCGAGCAAATAAAGCCTTTGTGGAGCTCAATTAGGAAATGAAATAAATTAACAACCGAAATTCTGATAATGAAACATGTTAAGTAAAAGGGTAATTAATGTTTGCTGAATTTAACCAATTTTTATTAAAAATTGAGGAATGTCCTTTGATTATTCATTGTGGTATATAGATATGTGAGGCCTGCGAATGCTGTCTCGTGGGAAATTAATCACTTAAAATGAATTATTATGTTTGAACAGTTGGCAGGCCTAATTTCCTTTGGGATCATTTTACGCATGCCCGATTTGATTGAGCACGATAGAATTTTTTGTTTTAACATTTGCTGATTTTACTGAAACGCAACTAGTACCTACACTATAAATGTAATATTTATGCAGTAGGACATACCGGATGTAAAATTAAATGCAGTTTTTACAACCATGTACCATCTTTATGTATATTTAACATCAAATGATATATCTGTACGCTATATTATACAAATAGTCCGAGGGGCCAAATTTACCCCATCAAGGAGCGGACTGCGCCTATGTTTGTACCGCATAGATTTTAAATATAGTTTACTTCGTTCCTCCGATAATTTGTTTTACTCTTAACAAAAACTTTTTTGTTGCTTAATATACACGTAGAAATGTTTTACAGCCCACTTTCATGACCTAATAATGATTGTATAATAATTTATTGTCTTCTTAGTTAATAATTATGGACGTTAAAATTTAAATAAATAAGTAATTTATTGTTTACTGTTTTGATTATTGTATTCCTTTATTTTGTATATTCATTTTTTTGCTGTAAACATTTTAGTCCAAATTATAGATGCTTGTGATAAATATGATTGTCTTACTTAGCCGAAACCCAATTATTTCTTGAATTTTCCCCCCTAGACGGCTAACTATTTGTATCTCATTATACATTTGAACTATGTTGAATTTAATTAAAACAACAAATAAACATTAGCTTATACAACGTTCTAATTTGTAATATACAGGGCGTTTCGCAATTAAATGACAATACTCCAGGGGGTGAAACAAGAGGAATAATGTAGTTCAACACCACAAACCACATATTTCTATCTTACTCTGTTCCAGACTTATGCCCTTCTAAGGTTCTTTAAAAAAAGGGAGTTTTTTGTTTTTGTAGTACGACTTTATACACTACGTATATATATATATCTATCTTATCTCTTATAGGAAAGGTGATGCAGAATTTGAAAATGTCATCTGAATTAAATTTCCCGTGTGGCGTGAACGACAAATAGCACAAAAATGGCGAAAAGTTAGCGTTTAGACAAACGGAAACGCCGTTCAACTACACTTTAGTCGGCGTACACACGCGTCAAGTATGGCGATTTCCTTCAAGACCCTGTATATTAGATAAAAACCTTTTAAGTTACTAATATTATTTAATAAGCTCCATAAATGCTTCTTTGTAACTGATAACAACAATTATTAATACTTAATTTAAATAATATGGGTTGTTGTGACGAATTGCCATAGTAGAGGCCTCACGAATGCATTAATAAATAAACAAATGGAAATTTCAATAATGCATAGGTCAGATGAGAAAAATTGTGGCAAATTCTTTTAAAACCTTAAACTTATGTTTTATTGCGTTCGACAAGCGTGGCCTACTGCTCAATAAAACATTTAAATAGTTGTTTGCTTAAGTGTTTGACAGGAATAGCTGATGTCTTCCAAGGGATTATAATAAATTCAAGGTGTTGGGGCGGCACGGGGTAAATGGTTAATTCATTTCGTAGCCATGCTGGGCCGTCAGCCTATTGCGTCATCATCCAGGGTGACGTACTACTGCCAGGATGTTATGTGGGGAATTCTTAAACAATTTTCACTCATTAATCGTTAGTACTCATTAGTTTCCTTGTAGTACTTTCTGAACGGATGTTGCTTATTGAAGTTGCTCTGTTGAAAGAATTTTTGGTTAGATAAGAAGGTTCAAATCCACCATTCGCGAAATTTGTGGGAAGCATTCGCGATGGTTTCGACTTTTGCTTTACCATTTCAATGAACAAGACGCTACGTTAGACTCAATAAAAACTGAATATGTCTCGTTTAAGAGTAGAGAATACTTTAGACAAGGGAGGTGGTGTTTAATTATTATCAATACTTAGCCAAAAGTATGGCTGAAGGTGTTTTAAAACTCCTAGCTATAAGGTTATTACAGAGAGACGTTTTACCGAAAATTTTGTGGACAAGTTAATGGTGTATAAAATCTAACTTTTCTTCACGATTTCAATTTTTTCCAAAATATTAAATATATTTATTCCAGGATTTCTGAATGACACTAGACTTCAAAACGTTATTGAAAACGCGCTAATATTTCGCAATTCTTGCGATTCGGACTTTTTATGTTTTGCTCTTTAACGCATTCTCCTCTCTTTCCAAAGTATTGTGGGGTTATCCCGACTGAGCCGAAATATTTATGCATAGCTTCTACCTGTGGTTGTGGTGGTTGCTGTGTTAGTGTGCTTTCAGAACGTAGCGTAGATAGAGCAAAGAGGAAGAGAATAGAGCAAAGCGAAGAAATCAACTCTTTGCTCTTTCTGAGCACCCTTAGACCGAATAATTCCTGAGGCGATTGCCTCACTCTTTCACGAGTTTGTTCTACGTTCCTAGAGCTACCTAGCATCCTAGCTCTGAGTTAGATGATGGGCGTTAGGAGCAGGTTTGACTTTTCAAGGATGACGGCTGGTATTATCCATCAGTAAAATAGACACCGATTAAACTGGTTCCGTGTTTAATTCTTCATTTTTTTGTTGGCGGAATCCTGCAAGTTTTTGTTTATCACGTAAAATTCTGAACTTTTGCAGGATGTGTTAGAAGATGGTAGATGTTTTTTTTTGTGTGGCCAATCGATGTCAGTTAAATTTTATATGGTATTTTACGCCCCTATTAAACCTGAGAACCTTATTTTTTAAACATTTATTTATTAATGGGTCTCCCCGTGGTCTAGTGGCTAAGGCATTAGATTCTAATGCGGGAGATGGTGGGTTCGAGTCATTTCTCTGAGAAAATTCCTCACTGCACCAGGATATCGGCGCTAATGGCCGAGATGTCGATGAAAAAAAAATTAAATTCGTTTAGAGCCTTCTGCTCAAATTCAGGAACATAAATATGCTTTAGGTCCACCCGTTAAACCTATGTAATGTACTGTATAACATACAGTCTTCTTTTCGTACATGACCACCGCGCATGCGCGCACTCCAGCGGACACTTTTTTGTAAAGCTTTTTTTTAGTTTACTCATCGCTAATGCATATTTATGCTTAAAAGAATATATATATATATATATATATATATATTATTGTTTTCGGTACTTAGGTGATAAAACATATCGAAGTAAATGAGAAATATTCAAGGTTTGTTTGGGATAGTATGTTAAGTAATAGTGTTAATTTAAGTGTTATTAGTTTTCAGTTATCATTCCAGTCAACAAACAGTTGTAGATGGAAATTTCTCGAACACAATTTTTGACTTCGTAACTTTGTTTGGGCTGGATAGGAGGTGAACATATCAAAAGTCCTCGCCCGTAGCCTTTTTGCCGGGGGGAGGGGGGGTTTAGAAGGTCCCATTTTTCGGGTTTTCACTTATATATCGGAAACCCTGCGTCCTAGTGACATGACTAGAGCCCGGAAGTTAGGTATTTATTTTTGGTTAAAATAGGCAGGCAAAAAGGCAGTTAAAATACTGAAAATAGGCAGTACTTTAGTTAAAATAGGCATTTATTAGGATTGAAGGCAAAGATGAATCTTACTCATTATTAGAGCCCGGAAGTTAGGCATTTAATTTTGGTTAAAATAGGCAGGCAAAAAGGCACTTGAAATACATAAAAGTTCTTTAATTAAAATAGGTATTTACAAGGAGTGAAGGCAAAGAGGAATCTCATTCCTAATTATCAATTAAAAGGTGCATTTTAAATACTGTTCTTACTCTTACTTTCCCTGATTACAAGCTACAACAAGATGCTTTTTTAAAGTATCAACTGTCAGAGACAGACGCTTGTCAGAAAGAATGTTTTTCATCATGGAAAATGAACGTTCTACTTCCACTGAAGTGATAGGCGCAAATTTGAAACAAGCTACATCGAAAGGACACATGCCAGTTAAAACAGAATTTTCGCCTTCCAGAACATTACGAATGTTCTTAATTTTTTCGATGTCCACATTAGCACTCAGAACACGTTTAACTTTTTCACTGACACTTTCCTTTTTCTCCTGGTGCTTGGAGCAGTTGATTTACAGCATCTTCGAAGATCCCCATAGATGATACCAGCGAATCATCTCTTTTCTCTAACTTCAAGATTGCTTCCGGTATCACACTATAATGTGCTTTTATAAATGCCAGATCATTGCTAAGCTCTTCTTGGTCCAGCAACTTTTTTACCTCGCGAACTGAACTAACTTCGTCTACTGATACTGCATGAACTACCTCACGTATCTTGTCCAAGTTGTTGCAGTAATATATTACTGCTGAGATCCAGGTTCCCCATCTGGTAAGAACTGGCTGAGGAGGTAAAGTCAGCTCTGGTGCTATGTCCTTAAAAAGCCGGATTCGAGAGGGTGATTTTAGGAAGATTTTCCTTGGCGTTAGAAACTAATTTATCCACGTTAGGATACAAACTTCTTATCTCTTCAGCGATTCTGTGGAGGCCATGTGCTGGACAAGTGAGGTGGAGCATTTTAGGAAAGAGAACTCGTAAGGCTTTAGCTGCTTTTTTCATGTAAGGTGCTGCATCTGTGACAAAAAGTAGGACATCATCATGCCGTATTCCGTCCGGCCAGAGTAGCATTAGTGAATTGGTAAACAACTGTGCCACTGTGGTACCATTTGCTCTCTCCATCTCCTCTGTCGTCAAAAGATATACTGATGATAAGTCAGTTTGCTTTGCTTCCATGGTTCCAATGATAACATTGGCTATGTAACGTCCCATTGCATCCGTAGTTTCATCTATGGAGATCCAGATCTTCTTTTCTGCAACTCTGGGTCGAATCCTCTGCATCGTCTCTTCAAAGGTTATATTTAAATACGTTTTTCTTCACGTGGATTCTGATGGAACCTCTTCTTTAGTGTACTTTTGCAGAAATGTCCTCAGGGATTGATTTTCCAGTTTCCAGAACGGAATTCCTGAGTCCAAGAAAGCTTTGCTTAGATCCAGGGAAAACTGAGATTGCCTGCTGGATGTTGTAACTGCTGTTGCAATTAAATCAATCTTAGGACCAAATGTATTTATCCTCGATTTATGTTTCGTTGTTGCGAAATGTTGAGTAATAAAATACTTTTTATCGTGATTGATAGATTTTTCACAGACTTTGCAGAAGAGTATAGCTCCATCAGTAGAAAGTAAATCCGAACCGAATTCGCGAACATAGCTATGTAATTTACCACGCAACGATGAAGCTTTCGGCATGATAAATAAGTGAGATAGAACACACGAGCTGTCATCAAGAAGTTCAACAGTAGACTAACAGCTTATTTTATAATTGTCCTGTTAGAGGGAAGTTATTTCCTCCCTTCCTCTGCAATATCTTAATATTTCGAAATCCGGAGTACCAGTTAACTAACCATCGTCACAGCAAAAGGGGTGTGAGGAAGAAGAAGTGACGTACTTCTCTCATCCTGTCTCTATCCTGGTATTCATTATGCTTCATCATTCCTTCTACTAAGGAAGGATCTGTTATTTATAGAGGTTAAATCCATGGGTTGGGAAAATGAGCTCTCGAATAGATATTTGTGAAGGATATATGTAATTTAACTTGTGCAAACTTTTTTGTCTTCGATGAACGGTGCTTTTTAAAATGTTTAAATCCCAGAAAAAAATAGTAAAAAAGGCAAAAAAAGGCATTAAATCTTAAAATAGCCAAAATAGGCAAAATAAAAATTGTCTCTACACTTCCTAAATGCACTGAAACATATTTATTTCTATCTGATTCTTCAATATATCCATTCAGGTAAAAAAGGCATTTTGCCTAACTTCCGGGCTCTAGACATGACTATTCTGCAACAAATGAAAGCTGATTAAATTTCCTACAAGTTCTATTCAATAAAGTTTTTCGAGATATCTTTAGTTTTCGAAATATTCGCTCTTGAAAGTCTGCCATTTTGGGAAAAAACACACATTTTTATATTCTCGACCGGATATCTCTTCAAAGATGAACCCAAAAAATAAATGTCGGCTGTAGGGTTGTAGAGCATTCCATTCGCTTCAATAATATATATTACTTTACTATTTTATGTATTTTCTTTCAAACCCTATTATTTATTTTTTGGGTTCATCGTTGAAGAGTTATCCCGTCAAAAAGGAGGAAAAATATGCGGCGAAAGTGTTTTTCCCCAAAATGACCGACTTTGAAAAGCGGATATTTTGGAACCTAAAGTTATCTCGAACAACTTTATAGATTAGAACTTGTAGGAAATTTAATCAGCTTTCATTTATTACAGAATAGTCATGTCGCTAGGACGCAGGGTTTCCGAGATATAAGTAAAAACCCGGAAAAAGGCGACCTTCTAAACCCCCCTCCCCCTAGCACAAAGGCTAGGGGCGAGGAATTTTGATATGTTCACCTCTTATCCAGCCCAAACAAAGTTACGAAGTCAAAAATTGTGTTCCAAAAATTTCCACCTATAGCTGTTTTTCAGCATTCGTTAACTGGACTGTATAGCGTTCATACGTCAAGTAGGTTTCGATGTTATTTATGTTTTTAAACATCAAGTCAATTGAGTGTATACAGCATTTAGTGCTACAGAATTTTAATGGAATTAATTAATGACCGGAGTGTTTAAATTGTGTTTATTTTTTCGTAAGTTGGCTTATTTGTTCAAAACGTTTTGGCTTTGTTTTGAAATTTTTAGATAGTATAAGTCCGACTCGCACCTCTCTGGTATTCTGTTCTTCATCTAAATGTTCGGCTTTTCCCCCCAGCGGTGTGTCATTTTTCTTTTGTAATAATTCCGCCCGGATCTTTTAGGGATTTATCGCCGATTTTTCTAAATTTCTCCTAGGTAGCAAGTAAATCAAGAGTGTAGTGATTTTGACTAGTTTGTTGATTTGCTACAATTTAATCATATTGGCTGTTCACTAGTAAACCAAAATCGGTGAAGTGTTTAGTTTAAGAAAGTAGCATCTGTGGTAATTTTTCAATGAATTTCTCTGAAAGTAAAAAGTTGCTAAGCCCTTCCGGCTTAACACTCTGAAATTTTTATCTCTTCGAATTTTCGTTTACTATGTTCTACCAAAATTCAATTTGACCCTTCAGTACAATATTTCTTACGCTAAGAAGCTGCCTATGACCATCCTCAATAACCCTAGAAATATGATGCAGAATGTTTATCTTAAAATATATTCAAACACGAACAAGGTATTCATTATTTGTATGCATGATTCATGTAAAATGTTCGGAGGTTTATCGACAATCTCACTTCCTACCCGCGTAATGTATTGTGAATTAGTAGGAGTAAATGCTTATCGCGTGTACGCCCTCTATTGGACATTATTTACACCATGTAAAGCATCGATATTATGGAATTATGGCAGGCAATTACCTTCGAAAGTATGAGTCCTGGAATGGATTATGTACTAGGAAATATCTAAACACATAATTTTAGGGTTTCAACACCTTTATTTACTTCCGTTCGCGATTTCAAAGGCTTTAACATGACTAACAGTATTTAGTTACAAATAGAAATTAATAATCATCTTATTAGAAAGGTTGAAATAAATTGTACTTGAGGCTATTATATTTCTTTATTTGGTACATTCTTTTTTTTTAAAAAAAGAAAATTGATTTAACAAAAAAAAAAAAAAAAAAAATGAAATTAACTTATTTATAATGTTTAAAAGCAGCTAGATTAACTCCATGGTAGAGCGATTGACTAATAGCTCAGGATCAGGGTGCACTAAAGATTTTATCTCCTAGTGTCGTTATTCGAGGTTTGGATTATCCCTTGTATAGGCCGTCCCTGGATCCACCTAGCCTTTAATTAATTACCACACTATTTCCCGCTGTATGGTCGAGAATTAGATACCTCTATGGTAATGATTTTTTTAAAAAGTGTAAAAGGCAAGAAACAGAACGAAGCCCCGGTTATCGTCTTGGCCCCGGTCTTATTGAAATTGGCATCTTGGTAATTTAATTAGATCTGGAATGGTTCATTTTAGTTATCCCAATTTTTTACCTGTTTAAATATATCTCACAAAATATTCGGAACCCTCAAAACTATTCGTACCTTTTAATTATACATGTTTTAATACTTCCTCTTTGCCAACGGCCATAGCCACGTCGAATGCACCGGTTCCCATAGATCACCGAATTTAGGCAACTGCGGGCGTAGCCTTGTAAAAGGGTAGCAACCTGTAGATAGCCCGGCGTTAATGGCCCAATTGTTGATACGCAGTTGAACACACAAGAAAAGAAAAAAATACTTCCCCTTTCAGTCGTGTTAGGGTGCGTTTACATCTGATAGTTATTGTTGGATATTTATGCCAGACAGAAATTTTGACTAATGTAAAGTACGAACAATTTATGTTTGGGCTATATATTTCTATCATGAGCAGTAAGGTATCGAATATAATAATCATGATAATTATCTATCCGACACTTGAGATATATTTCCTGCGAGAAGTGTCAGGTGTAAACGCATCCTTAAACCTTTATTTATCTTATTGTTGATGATTGTCCAGGATATCAACAAAACCAACAAACCCATTATTTTGTTCTTTTTGAAATTTGTAACAACGGATTTATAGGCCGCACTGTTGCCTACACACAACATTAATGGCACAATAAGACCGCACTAATTTGCGCATCGACTTAATGTTGTACTTGTTCGTACTTTACATTAGTCAACATTTCTGTCTGGCATAAATATCCTACAATAACTATCAGATGTAAACGCACCCTAACACGACTGAAAGAGGAAGTGTCTAAATATTTCCTAGCCAGTTTGTTATTTCAAACTAGATATCCATCAGAGTTCCTCTTAAATTCATGAATCCGAGAGAATATCCACTATGACATACCAAAGAAGCTAAGATAATTGGTGACTGTACTCCATCTAATCCCTTAATTTCGGTTGGTTCCTGGAATAGCCGTCGGGAATCTGAGAATGCTTGCTAATCTCATGGCTTAGTCATCCCTTTTCCTCCTTTATTTTCCCATCGAATAGTGCTTTATTTCTCGCTCTACTAGAAACACTATCCCCCCCCCCATGTCTCACTAATTCCAGAAATTCCCAATGAGTCATCCGAAGACCTCGTCCCAACTTATACTAGAGTGTTATTTATAATTGGATTTTGCCCTGAGTACATTTTCTGTATGGTTTGTGGTTTCCATTTTATTTTGTTCATCTTCTTGCCAATATCGAACTTTTCTTTTATTTTTGATTGATAAATGTAACAATGTTAAACAAGTTTCCTTTACCTATGTTATATTGATTTAAAAATACCTAGATTTATAATTAAATGGAACAAGATCATAATCAGTATCATAATAAGTCATAATGTTTTTATCATTTGACATAATGTTCAGTTGATATTCATGAGAAACGGATCACAGGTCTCAGTCTGGGCATAGCCGGGGACAGGGGAAGCTTTTACATATTCTTGGGTTGTAATTGATTTTTGTCTGAAATGTTCTTCAAGTAAGCGCATTGAATCAAAGGGCAAAATTATTTATTAATTTATTTGGCAATTAAATTGATTAATCGTTGTTTTAAATTATATCGAATTTGATGAACCTTAAAATCTAAACTCAAGATTTTCTGATGAATCATTTTTAAAGGGTCACTCTTTTCAACTGATTGCTTATTATTTATTTCATATTCCGTATTTTTTAAAATTCTTGTTTAATAAATATTTAAATAATTTTTGAACATTAGAGATTGCATTTGCAATTTGCAAGCGATTGCTCAAAAATTAACAGTGGCGATCCTACAAAATAATAATAAAGTGGCTTACCTAGCTACGCCACTAACGTTTGCTTATTTAATAAAGCTAAAAATAATAAATAATCCTAATGAATAAAGCTAAAAAGAAGCCAACGGCCTTAGCCACGTTGAGTACAACGTTTTCCGTTATCACCGAAATTAAGCACTTTCCATGTGATTTTGACATTATAAAAGTGTGGTAACCCCTTGGGCTGTAGAGAGCATGGCGCTTATAGCTGAGTTGTTGATATGCCGAAGAAAAGTCCTTCACGCAGGATCTGCATAACTAAGCACTTTCCACGTAATTTGGGTAGTATCGACTGCATTTTTTGAATAATTTGATTAAAATAACCTATATGAAAAATATGAATAGTTTCGCTCTTTTACATATGTAATGAGCAGCTATCTCAACTATTAATTGTTTAAATAATTTCCTTTCGGGGTGCGTATGTTACACTACTTAAACAGCGTCCCCATGTAAAAAGAGAAAACCCTACTATCATAATGCAGGTGCGGGAACAGAGCAAACAGATAATCCTCAAACCCAAACAGCAAACAGTCCCTATAAAATCATAATGTAGAGAGGGGATATTGCTGGTCAGCGCTCTTATAGTCCGTCGGCCCGTGACATTTTATGCAACGATTTTTAAGATTCTTCATTCTTTCACTATTGATTGTACAAGTCTTAACTAGAACAGTGCCACTTGTCAGCTGGCTAGGTAGCGGTGGGTTTGGCTGCGGGGGCGTTGCAAACTTCGGAAAAATATGAAAATGTGAAATGATTTTAAGATTCATGAAATTTCTTGGAGAGACACCTTATATTAAACAATAATCATTGGCACTTGTCAGCTGGCCGGCCAGCGGTGGACTGCTTGTCAGCTGGGGGTCTAAACTTGGCAAAAATACGAAATTCTGAAACGATTTTAAGATTGCTGAAATTTTGGTGGTTACTAGTATTTGTAGTGAGATTAACAAAAAACATTGTCAGCTGCTCATATCTTGGTGGAAAACTTGTCAGCTGGGGGGGTATAAGCGCTGAGCACATGGCGCGCGCTCCGCTTTATACCGCCAGCTGACATCTTTTCCACCCACATATAAGCAGCTGACAAATTTTTTCGTCAATCTTATTACGAATACTACCTACTAACAAAATTTCAGGAATCTTAATATAGTTTTTGACTATTTAATAGCGAAAGCATGCTTATATTGATTACAACTTCTGAATATATTGATTGTAAATGAATATTTTTATTATCAACGTTAAAATATATTATGTATTTGCATTAAGGTAAGATGAAAAAATATATCATTTATTTGTATAAAATACATAGCACATAAAAATTTTTTGCCTGTGAATGCGTGAAAATCAGGCAACGCTTGGCACAGTGTTTCGCCTAGTGTTAAAAATAATTTATTATTATCTAAATAGTTTGGTTTGTTCACGTTCCCATATTTTTTTTTTTTTTTTTTTTTTTTTTTTTTTTTTTTTTTTTTTTTTTTTTACGGCGCATCGGCTAATTCTTGGCCATTAGCGCCGACGTTCCCATATTCATCCAAATTTTAACATCTAATGGCAAACAATTACCTCCAGTAGTTGAAATGATTGTTCGAGATCAGTAATTCACTCAAGATATTAAAATTATTCATTTTCTTTGCTTTATTAATGTTTCATCATTTTTTTTCAATACCAATAATTAGTATTTTCACATGAGAGACAGCAGGATGACCTCACAAACACTACAAATATCGAAAGTAATGATTCTGAAGGTGAAGAGTCAGACTTTCTTTTTATTAAAAAGTTTTATTAGGTAACTATTATTATTATAAATAAATTATATAATAATTTTTACAGTATTTTATACAAATAAATAATATATTTTTTTTCATCATACCTTAATAGAAATCTATACAAATAATACAATTCTAACGGATCGCTGTCTGTTTCTGGAAGATGGGGAAAAATACTATTGGGGACCTTTATCAATGCAATAGTACCCAAAACAATGATTTTTAAAATGTTTGCCTGCTTGTCTGTTTATCTGTTTGTCTGTGCGCGCTAATCTCAGAAACTGCTTATCCGATTTAGTTGCAGTATTCACTAATATATTGTGGTACTTTTCACTTAATATTTAGTGTTTGTTTCATGCGAATCGGTACATAAATAAAAAAGTTATGCCAATGTAAAGAATCACGTCCAACATTTCATGAACTATCGTTAATTCGATACACACCAGAGGATTTTTTTTTAACGAAACTTTGTATATAGTATTCTCTTAGCAAATGATTTAACGAGTTCCTTAACCAGAAAAATTGGTTCATCTGAAGGAGAGGTTTACTCTGGACCCAAAGTCGCTCGGACGAAACTCGATATTCGTTTGTGGAAATATTAATAGAAAAATATGTTGTAAATATAAAGTAAATCGGTTTATTAGGAGGGGGGTTTATTGTGGACCCGATTTACCAACTTACCACTACTAGCCGTAATCTATCTTCACATATAATAAAATTCTAACGGATCGCTGTTTTTACATGCAAGATATATGAGTAAAAATACTATTGGGGGCCTTTATCAATGCAATTGTACCCAAAACAATGATTTATAGAATTATTGTCTGTATGTTTGCTGTGTCAGACACTCTATACACACTACAGTTAAACAATCCTTAAGAGGTCTAGAGCTTCTTTTACCAATCCTAGCAGCCTGTATGGTTGATCCCCGATGGCTATACCTCTAATATCGAGTAGGTATAAATCTACTGTAAAGTAGATTGAAAAAAAAAATACCTATACGACGATGTTTAAAATCTAAAATAAACAAACAAGAACCTTCAAGTTTAACTCCTCTGGATTACGGATGGGATATTGAAGATAATATATAAACCTGTAAATGGTTTGACGGCGAACAATTCCATCGAGTAGTTGATATGATTATTATTCGAGGTCAGCAATTCACTGAAGATATTAAAACTATTTATTTTCTATGCTTTATTAATGTTAAATTATTTTATCAATAACAATAATTAGTATTTTCAGCTGAAAGACACCAAGAAGAGGATGACCGCACAATTACTGCGGGGGGGGGGGTGATGATTCTGAAGGTGCAGAGTCAGAATCAGAAAACGATTGACTTTCTTTTTATTATTATATTATTTAGTGTCTTTAGTATACTATTATTATTATTATGATTAATTGTATAATACTTTTTTATTACCAATACAGTATTTTATACAAAAAATTGACATATTCTTTCATCTTACCTTAATGCAAATACATAATATATTTTAACGTTGATAATAAAAATATTCATTTACAATCAATATATTCAGAAGTTGTAATCAATATAAGCATGCTTTCGCTATTAAATAGCCAAAAACTATATTAAGATTCCTGAAATTTTGTTAGTAGGTAGTATTCGTAATAAGATTGACGAAACAAATTGTCAGCTGCTTATATGTGGGTGGAAAAGTTGTCAACTGGCGGTATAAAGCGGAGCGCGCGCCATGTGCTCAGCGCTTATACCCCCCAGCTGACAAGTTTTCCACCAAGATATGAGCAGCTGACAATGTCTTTCGTTAATCTCACTACAAATACTAGTAACCACCAAAATTTCAGCAATCTTAAAATCGTTTCAGAATTTCGTATTTTTGCCAAGTTTAGACCCCCAGCTGACAAGCAGTCCACCGCTGGCCGGCCAGCTGACAAGTGCCAATGATTATTGTATAATATAAGGTGTCTCTCCAAGAAATTTCATGAATCTTAAAATCGTTTCACATTTCCATATTTTTCCTATGTTTGCAACGCCCCCGCAGCCAAACCCACCGCTACCTAGCCAGCTGACAAGTGGCACTGTTCTAGTTAAGACTTGTACAATCAATAGTAAAAAAATGAAGAATCATAAAAATCGTTGCATAAAATGTACACGGGCCGACGGACTATTAGTCACAAGCTACTTGAAAAAAGGGGTTTGAATATATCAATTCATTTGGCGTTCCGTCATTATTATGCGCAGTCTCTTCTATTCGATTGCTTCACGTTAAGTGCCTCAATATTGTGAACCATCAATAAATAATTTTTAAAGGAAGTATGAAAAAAACCATCAACACCGATTAAACTCGCTTGGTAATAAAAATGGCTGTTAAGAAGAAAAGTCCTTCTCTCAAGTTTCTAGGGTCTCCCCGTGGTCTAGTGGCTAAAGAAGGTGGTTGAGAAAGTTCCTCGCTACGCTAGGATATCGGCGCTAATGGCCGAGATGTCGAAAAAAAAGAACAAAAAAACCGTTTATTTGGTATTGGCACTCAAAATACCCCCCCCCCTCAACCCCTATATTTCATATAAAAGAAATATTCATTTTAAAAGATGTTTTAATTTCCCTGCTTATCTTATATTTATCCTGCTGAGAAAAGAAAAGGAGAGTACTTATCATGACAGCTCTATTTCTCATTGGCTTTCATTAATTATATCACTGGCGATAACCTTCTCGGAAAATTAACCTCAGTTCATTATAGTTACCAGTGGAGTATCTTTAATAAAATTATATATCAAATATTACATCCTTAGAAAACTGGTTTTACAATTAATCATTGCAGATAGATAGATATGGTTGTTATTCGTGTGCCATGAACAGCAGGCGTATTCCCGACCTTTCAGTAATTTCAACTATAGGTCTATAGGTCTTCAACTATATTTCTATGAAATTGTACTGGGTCCTCCGCTATTTTATGTATTAAATGTTATCATACATATTGTTAAGCTTTAATATGTTCACCAATTTTACAATCTGCTCGGACGAGTCCTGTAAGAATGCTGATGCAGCTCGTCGCGTATAAGAAATCCAAAGCATTTATTGAGTGTTGAGCGTACATAGCATACATTAAAAATGCATGCCCCATTAAAATAAAAATGGATTTATTTCACAGACAACAGCGTCAAAACCAATGGCAGTACACTAAAAGATAATTTCTATCAAAAGCAATATAAGAATAAAATGAATAAGTATATTTTATATAGATTCTTATGCTACTCATTTAAATTTTAAATCTACACTACCTTTAGTTTATTTTATTTAAATTTTAACGTCCATTTATTATTAACTACGAATTTTAGGACGGGTTATCTATAGGTTACCACCCTTTTCTAGCCAGGATAGGGGTGATGCCTTTTCTTTTTTTCGAAAGAAAAGCCACCACCCCTAGTGGGAATCGAACCCACGACCTTCGTTTCACATTTCCATATTTTTCCTATGTTTGCAACGCCCCCGCAGCCAAACCCACCGCTACCTAGCCAGCTGACAAGTGGCACTGTTCTAGTTAAGACTTGTACAATCAATAGTAAAAAAATGAAGAATCTTAAAAATCGTTGCATAAAATGTACACGGGCCGACGGACTATTTGTAGTAGTTTTGCCAAGCTACGTTTGGCGGTTTAAATCAATTTAAATATAGTAAAAAGTCCGTCACGCAGGAGCTGCATAACTAAGCACTTTCCTCAGAATTTGGGTAGTGTAGACTGCTTTCCAGAACAATTTGCTTAAAATATCCTACATAAATAAAATAAAAACGTGAATAGTTCTCATTTTGTAATGAGTAACTGATCAATAATTAATTTGCACCCAGAGTTATGTTTACACGTACCTACTACACTACGTAATAAATACAAAAATCCTCATATTATCGTATTTTGATCTAACGCAGGTACAGGATAAAGTCACTCTAGTGGTAGAAAGCGCTCCTTGCGGCGGCTTTGTGAACCTACGTCTGCCGGCTTTTCTATTCAAATATACTACAAATTAAACCCCCGCTTTCCGATTGACCGATTCAGCTCATTTTTACAACACTTCTTTCTCATGAGTTACCCACGACGTATACATCGTTTCGTTACAATACAGCAGAAATTACGACCGGTATGAGTATATTAGGAATTTGGGTCCGGAGTAAACCCCCCTTTCTAATGAACTGATTTAGTTTCTTTTTACAACAAATATTTACCTGTTGATTACCACTACGAATACCGAGTTTCGTCGAAATATACCAAAAATCACGGCTGGTAGTGGCGAATTGGTATTGTGGGTCCGGAGTAAACCCCCCCCCCTCCTAATGAACCGATTTCGTTTATTTTTACAACACATATTTACCTGTGGATTAGCACTACGAATACCGAGTTTCGTCGAAATATACCAAAAATCACGGCTGGTAGTGGCGAATTGGTATTGTGGGTCCGGAGTAAACCCCCCCTTCTAATGAACCGATTTAGTTCATTTTTATATCTCACTTTTCTCTCTATATTAACACTACGAATACCAAGTTTCGTTGAAATATAACAAATATTACGGCTGACATAGTCAAATAAGTGTTTTGGGTTCGGGGTAAACCCCCCCTTCCGGTGGACCGACTTTGGTGGTTAACGAACTCGTTCAATCGTTTGCTAATTGAATGCTATATACCAAGTTTCGTGACGAAAAAACAAAAACTCTGGCCGCTATCGTGTTAACAGACACACACACATATATATATATATATATATATATATATATATATATATATATATATATATATATATGCATATATATATATATATATAGATAGATATATATAAATTTTAACGGGGGTCATTTTCGGTGTCTACTAGGTAGGATCGATAAAGATTTGAAGAAATTTTTCAAAAATTCCGTCATGAGTCCAACCTCAATAGCTACTTTCCTTCGGAGGAAAGTGCTAAAAGTACCCCCGCCCCTTCGTGCGGACCGACTTTTATGGCTTAATCTACTAACTAACGACTGTATTAGTTCACATTATTTTAAAGTCCATAGTTTGTATAATCATATTTAATGTTCTTTGCTACATTTCTTTAAATATAAATATCCATTTGTTAACTATGTAGAATAATAGAACTTTATATGAATGGGCAAAAGTACTTAACTATTTGAAATGCTATTCTTCAGGTTTAATTACTTAATAGGTTTATAATTTATTTAGTATTTATTGTTCGTTGAATGCAATTTTTTGTGCGACTCGTGCTGTATGGGATTCCTGAAGAATACCGTGGCATTCAAATCGTTAAGAATACTTTATAAATAATAAGAGAGTATAATAAAGGCTACTTGAGGATATTATCTGACAATGAATTAGCGAGAAGAGCATTATATTCTTTCTTATTTTTTTGGTTTGCTATATATAAGAATATTTTCCGTAGTAATAGTTTGCTCGCGGCCATGGAGTCGAATAGAATGTGCCTATTGAGCCGGTCAAACCGGCCATTCATACAAGTAGCAAAACCGCTCTTCATACAGGATGCAGTGAAGTATTAAAAGTAAGAAAGAGACATGAGAGGTAGACTGTTAGTTAATGACGTGTAACCTCAAGTGGGGAGTCCTTCACTTGGAGAGTCGCAACTGCACGACTACGGTACTGCACTCTGCCCATCTTCATGCTAAATAAACCACTACAGCTAGAGCACTCTGCTGCTTTTTAATGACATAATAAATTTTTGAAGAAAGCGGGGTGGGGGATTGTAGTATCGTTAGAGATAGTGGAGTAACAAGTGGTTTGTTAGAAGGGCCCTAAGAGACTGTAAGATCTTATCCTTTGGTCTGCTTTCTCCTTCTATTCCACCCCCTTTCCTTAGCTGGGAGGTTCGTTAATATGTTACTCCTTGCTTTAGTGGTCTTCAGAAACATCTTCTCTCTAAGGCTGCTTCCTCTTTTCTTACCCCACTTCACTTCCTCAGTAGCCCTTCCGGCGTTATACCACTTCAACAACCCCGCCCAAAAAGAGTACGGACCTTTAGTCCGACATTCTTATTGCCTTCGGCTTCTATTTTTCTCCGCATAAAAACGGGTTTCTTTTCCGTTTTCTTAGCGTTTCCTTTATTCTCGGAAGAGAACGCAGTATAATCTTTTTTTCTGCCTTTGCTATCGATAAGTACTGTGGTAAATTTTTTTTATTAGGTATGAATATTTTCAAAACTGTAATTTAACGATTTGTTTGTTGTTGTTTGGCATCCTAGGCAATAATACAAACCACGAGATGTCTTTGCAATTGTTGTGCTCATTGGTGAATAAAATCGAAAAAAAAAACTAATAATAAAAAAATAAATGAAAATCAAACTTACAAAGCGCTTTCGAGAACTGTGTGTCATCGTTAGCGCCTATAAACTTCCTCTGTGCTCGTGTGGACACTGTCAGCTCACTCAGGGAGTTTCACACGTACACCGCAAGGTACCCATGTGTGTGAGTTAGGATTATCCTTGGGAAGCCAGTTGTCGCGTTGTTTGCAGACAATATATTAATTAATACTTCTTCTATATGAAGCAAAATCTGGGATAGCCATCAATGTACGCTTTCTTTAAAAGCATTTAAAGGCAAAAATAATTTAGATTTTTCGCTCGATTGTCGACTCACGAAAACTTTGTATTGTTCATGGAGCGCAATATTTTGCTGATATTTGAACCTTTATAGTGTTTAAAAAAATAGTAATGGCTTTTAAAAAGAGATAAGTCAATGGGGCATTATGGTCTTTAGGTGAGGTTTGGTGATAACCGCTTGAATGCTTGAAGAGAATAATTCGTTCTCTCTTCGAATTTTTCCTTTTTATTTTATATCTCTATGAATAAATGTATTCAGGTCAGCTCCAGCTGTGGTTGGAGCACTCTGTTAGAAATATATTTATAAAAGTCTGTCGTCTTTTTTCTCCCCCCCCCATTTTTATCAGGAATACGGTTTTTTTTATATACTTTATTTTATATATTATTTCCTATTTTTGATATGTTTTTGAATTTCATAATAATTGTTATCTATTAATTATATATAAAATTAATAGATAACAATTATCATGAAATTCAAAAATAGAAAACAGTATATCAAATAAAGTATATAAAAAAAATCTTTTTTCCTGATGAAAATGGAAAAAAAATAGACGACAGACTTTTATAATATGTATATATATATATATATATATATATATATATATATATATATATATATATATATATATATATATATTTCAAGCGTGAGAATAATTATTCCTCTAAAGACTTCCAACCCTTGGGATTTCCTGATTTGTTGAAGCAGCCTTGAAGACACTTTTTGTCATCGATTTCTGTTTCATTTGGTATTTTCCATTAAAGGCTGGTGGATGTGTCAAGTGTTTCAACATTTTACCAAACTATCGTCGTCATTGTCATTCGAACTTATGAATGGATGGAATTGCGGGTAGTTAGGTATCTCTGCACTCAGATATGTTTTCCTAGACACAATTGTATTCACTTACATGTGAAACAACTTAATATGAAACATTAAAAAAAAAAAAAAAAAGAGAATATTATTGTCGCCACCATGGGAAGAGTTTATATTATCACCATCAGAGCGCGCTATTAAAAGCAATATTAGCCTTTTTAATAATAATATATTTATACTAATCATGTGATAACAAAATATAAATCACTTTTATACAAATAATGTAGTAAGAAATTATAAAAAAAATGAAACTGGTTGAACGGAAAGTAAATATTAAAAATATTTACTAAGAACAACCACCTAAGGTCGAAAATGAATATTTATCATTTATTAATACTTTGTTTGTTTATAACATGTATCCGTCTCAGCCAAAAAATGTAAAGAATTGAAGATAAATGATATACAGACTTTAAAGCCAGTATTAAACAGTATCCATTTTTCCTGACAAAAGCGTGATTATTAATTATTATTACATTATAAAATCTATAAAATATTGCATAACTAATAGGAAAGGATGTTATTATGATTAAATCATATCTCTGATGACCGATATTAACTGATTGCTCAAGCATAGCTTTGATTTGTTGCGTCATGAGGTGGCAATGATGTCACTTTAATGTTAAGGGAGTAAGGAAGTTATTTTTATTTTTAGCTTTATCTTGACCCGAATTGTAGTTATTTTAGATCGCATTAACTAGAACAGTGATTTAGTTTGCATTAGCCCATGTTTTAGATTTCGATATATTTTGGCATTTATTTATTTTAAAGAGGTTCTAATGGTTTTATAATTGAAGGATGGAATATTTAATTAATAAAGTGACACTGTTGACGGAATTACGGCTAGCTGTCAATATCTAAACTATTATTTTCATGAGGAGGGGGCGGCGGTGGGGCTGACAGCTCGGGCCCTTTTGAATATTCTAGCGGGTTTTCTCATTACTTATTCTCTGCGGCTGTTTCATCAGCCCTTTCGTGTGGCGGTGTCGGCTTGCGTCAGTCTTCAAAGCATCTTCGCCAGTCTTCAGCCATACTCCATCGAGTACGCTCAGCTCTAGAGGTGTGATACTGTGAAGTGTGTCCAGTTTTAGACTTGCTCAAATCCTTTTTACATTTCCGTCGACGATGACTCTCTACATCTTGGGTCTTTTCGGCGCCGCCGTCTGCTGCCTTTCTATGCTGGTTTCCGAAGCTTCTCCCGTCCTGCAGGAAATACCTCTGGAATACGGGAGTCTTCCTATAAGGCGGCCGCCAAGATTTGGGATCTTAGACTTTCTGAATTTTATTTTCGGCGTATTCATCGTCGGCGGAGTACATTTGTCTGTCTTGAGACAGATCAGGCAGGTTTGGAGTCACATGGAAGCTGTAAGGATTCTATTGGAGGAAATGGAAAATAAACTCAAAGACGAAGCTGATGTGATGAACGGCGAAAAGGACGTGTTTGAAAAAGATGCCGGATCAATATTTCAAAAAAATGAGTTCAATATTGAAGAAGAATACAGGAAAGCGTCTCAGTTATTTTCAAACGATATTTCTGCTAAACTAGAAGATGAATCAAGGATCATTCAACCAGTAGTCGGATGAACTTACACGAATAAGTTGTTCATACCTAAAGGCTGTTAGTTTCCATTAAGATGTTGTTGAGCATATTTTTTATTGCTAACTACTGCAAACACCGAAGCCATCGAGCTCTGGGATACTTACCCTGCTTCGACACCCAATCGGTTATCAGCTGTCTTGGATCAAACTTCGATTGGATCTTCAGGCAAGAAATAGTATTTCACCTGGGCACCTAAAAAAAGGTCGACTTACATCATCTTCCAGTGTATTTTATTTTCACATAGAGGGTATACTCCTTTATTCGCTTTTAGAAAAAATGATTTCTTCAATAATATTATTTTTTATTTTTAATAATATAATATAGAAACAATTAATTAAATTATAAGATTTATAGTTTTTATATCCATACTTAATAGGTAATATCATATACAATTTATAAAATTGTTAACATTCAACATTGTTTTACTTAATTATTTAGAGATACCCTTGGCTGTCCCAATTGAGGTAATCTATAAATTTTGGTTTCTTGTAACGAGCAAACTATGAATATAGTCCTCTTTAGTACAAAATATACGTTTTGCTCGTTATGTTTTGCTATTTGTTACGTTCTTTTGATAATTTTCGTATATATGGTATGTATTATGAATGTACATGAATATTAATTCATGTCTGTATTCTTAATTAAAAATTTAAAATTCTCTTTACATTTTACTTCTTTCTAATTACGAAGGGACATATGATTGCTATTTTTTAATGTATAACTAGGTTTAGGACCAATAGTAATACTTTACACATTTTATTTTTTATCTCTTGTTGTCCACTTTTTTTTTTCTTTTTTTATTTTTCTGAATGTTTTCTTGCAAAATAGGAATTACTTATTATTATTAATTATATGAAATGACGTTTCCTATTTTTTTTTTTTTACATAAATTTTAATTCATAAGCACTCATGGAGCACTCATGGATATTATTTTTTCTTATATTACTAATGAACAATTATAAGCAGTTTAAACGAAAACTAGTTTGTTTATTTGTATCTTTGTATTAATTTATATATCTTTGTGATACTTTGTAAATAAATATCTATTGTAATCATCAATATTTTTATGACTTGTTATATTTTAATAAATGACTTGTAATTTTCTATTTGGTGTTGAAACTTCTTCATTTTCTCATTAATCCTTTTGATGACTTCTTTATATTCACACCACGTTCCTCTAAAACATGTTGATTTCATTCATGTCTCTTGACATATCATAGAGTAGGTGTACTTGAGTTTCAAGATTTTGAGCTCTTACTAGGAAGATCTAAGGCTGCATTCATTTTAAAAATATCTCTCTACCTGATGGATCATGGATTTTTTCCTGTTTAAACTGTAATTTTCTACTCCTACTCGCACAAAAAAAAAATAAATAAATAAAACAAAACAGAAATACAATCCCTTAAGGAGTTTATACAAAATTTCTGCTAAATATTATTTTGTTAATAATAATCAAGGATGTAGATTTATCTTAAAGCGATATTTGTCATATCTAATCAAATTGAAACGATACTTTTGAATGACCCTAAAAATAAAATTAGGCCAGTGCATTGCACGTTCTTCAAGTGCAGAAACATTTCAAGTTCTTGTTTCCTCATAAATTTAAATTATGAATTGAAGGAGATACTTCTTGATTTTGAAATCATATTACATTGACCGTTGGGATTGTTGACCGTTGGGAATGCGAAAGCAGGTTTACATTAGTTCGGTCTTGGTATCTAAATAAAATTACATTTTGTATAAGAAAACGTGTTTAATTTTTTAAATTCAAGCCTTCATCAGACTTGTAAAACAAAGAGGCAGAGTTAATAATAATTTATGTACTGATGAAATGAAAAGAAAAACATTATACATAGACGAGGATGAATGATACATATGGTAAACGTGTGTTATAGCTAGAGATTAAACTAAAGGTGGTTAAGGCGTGAGCACTTAACACTCCGTGCCAAAGGTCGTGGGTTCGATTCCCACGAGGGGTGGTGGCATTTCTTTCGAAAAAAAGAAAAGGCATCACCCCTATCCTGGCTAGAAAAGGGTGGTAACCTATAGATAACCCGTCCTAAAATTCGTAGTTAATAATAAATGGACGTTAAAATTTAAATAAAATAAACTAAAGGTAGTGTAGATTTAAAATTTAAATGAGTAGCATAAGAATCTATATAAAATATACTTATTCATTTTATTCTTATATTGCTTTTGATAGAAATTATCTTTTAGTGTACTGCCATTGGTTTTGACGCTGTTGTTTGTGAAATAAATCCATTTTTATTTTAATGGGGCATGCATTTTTAATGTATGCTATGTACGCTCAACACTCAATAAATGCTTTGGATTTCTTATACGCGACGAGCTGCATCAGCATTCTTACAGGACTCGTCCGAGCAGATTGTAAAATTGGTGAACATATTAAAGCTTAACAATATGTATGATAACATTTAATACATAAAATAGCGGAGGACCCAGTACAATTTCATAGAAATATAGTTGAAGACCTATAGACCTATAGTTGAAATTACTGAAAGGTCGGGAATACGCCTGCTGTTCATGGCACAGGAATAACAACCATATCTATCTATCTGCAATGATTAATTGTAAAACTAGTGTTCTAAGGATGTAATATTTGATATATAATTTTATTAAAGATACTCCACTGGTAACTATAATGAACTGAGGTTAATTTTCCGAGAAGGTTATCGCCAGTGATATAATTAATGAAAGCCAATGAGAAATAGAGCTGTCATGATAAGTACTCTCCTTTTCTTTTCTCAGCAGGATAAAGATAAGATAAGCAGGGAAATTAAAACATCTTTTAAAATGAATATTTCTTTTATATGAAATATAGGGGTTGAGGGGGGGGGGGGGTATTTTGAGTGCCAATACCAAATAAACGGTTTTTTTGTCCTTTTTTTTCGACATCTCGGCCATTAGCGCCGATATCCTAGCGTAGCGAGGAACTTTCTCAACCACCTTCTTTAGCCACTAGACCACGGGGAGACCCTAGAAACTTGAGAGAGGGGCTATTCTTCTTAACAGCCATTTTTATTACCAAGCGAGTTTAATCGGTGTTGATGATTTTTTTCATACTTCCTTTAAAAATTATTTATTGATGGTTCACAATATTGAGGCAATTAACGTGAAGCAATCGAATAGAAGAGACTGCGCATAATAATGACGGAAAGCCAAATGAATTGATATATTCAAACCCCTTTTTTCAAGTAGCTTGTGACTAAGTACAGCTTTTGAGGAGGACAACGTTCGGCTACCCGAATCATTTAAAGAGTAAGGCATGTCAAGAGTGAACCAGACTAGTCTAGAAGGAGAGTTTGTCAGTAGATCTTGTTGAAATTAGTAACTGCAGTTTATATTGTATATGTGTTTATATATATATATATATATATATATATATATATATATATATATATATACGCATACATGAATCGAAACTAGTATACCATCATGACATGCAGATATACCTAGATTGTCTAGAGATAAATTGAAGACAAGGAATAGTTGGAAAACGTCAGATTATCGAAAACATCTATAATTCTTCGAGGAAGGCTACGATAAAGCTTAGGTGGCCATAGATAAGTATTAGAAACTAAAATCGTGCTCTTCTTCCATCTCCTAGGCATTTATTGCTGAAGAAGGCTGTCAAAGAGCATGCCGAAACGTTATAAATACAGATTTTGTGTGTTGATCTCTGTTTTCAGGGAATCACTCCGAAATTGTATATGTATATATATTTTTTTATTTATTTATATACTAGCTGACTATCCGCGCTTCACCACGGCCGATAAATAGTTTTTATATTGCTTTAAATAAGGTATGATCATAATTTTGTACAGCTTATTATTACACGGGCTTTAGAGTTACCCAGGAAACACCATGTGGAGGTAACCGTGCTTGTTTCCGTGGGGGAGTAAAAAAAAAAAAAAATAAATAAATAAAAATAAAAGAACGACTTAAAACGTTAGGTAAACAGAGACAAATACACGTTGAAAAGAATAAAACTAACAGCTTTGAAGTTTTAATTTTAAGCACTTATATCGTTGTTATAATTGACATCGCCCCACCGGACATTAAAACATAATCTTTTTTGTAGAGAATTTAGTAACCTTTCGAATAGCCGCTTCCACTTACTACGATTTCCCAACCGTTTTCGAGATATTTTAGAAATTATACAGAGATCCGACAACATTGTATCGCCATTAATACAATTTTTTTCCCATATACTTCTTACCTCCAAACGATACCAAAGTTTAAATATCTTAGATTAGATGAATTCAAATACCTGGTACAAGTTTCAAGTGAGCCGATCATCGTTTCTGAATACCCAAACAGAAAATTATTTTGGAAAAGTATTTCTATCAATTTTACTCATAAAAGGTTACAGAAATCGCTTTAAAAATGGTTTCATTCGTTTTCCTGCGTTATGGAACCTATATAACGAGTACCTGCAAGCATTCGGACTCGAAAATGTAAGCGTTCCGATTTTTCGGCTCATATTTTGCTCCAAGAACCATGTTCCAGTAAACGGATTCACCTGGTTAATGAACTTGACCTTTCAAATTAGAAGAGTGATTTTTTTACCAAATGTGATCAAAATCGGACCATTTTTGTGCCGATGAGGAACTTCTTAATAATTCAAACCCCCCATAAACGTACCTCAACATTTGAATATCAAAATAACCTTTCTTAGCGAGAGTTCACATTCTAAACGGATTGTCCGTGCAAAATTTCAAATTTTTGGTTTTTTGGGATATTATTACCTCCGATGGACCATCACCAGGGCGTAGACTCTATGAGGGACAAAATCACAGTTTATTTTTAGTAATTCAAGGTCTGCTATCATAGTTGAAATTAACCTCAATTACAAATAATTCTATGAAATAGATACAGTACGGTAACAGCTGGTCTGTTATCGTCCTAGCAACGCATGCTGTCAAGGCTTGCCTGCTCTAACCAACTAAAACTTTAATCCCCTCTAAAAATACTTAAAAATTCGAATATCAAAAAATCCTTTCTTAGCGAGTGACTACGTTCTATAGGGAGTGTCCATGCCAAATTTTTCTGTTGAGTGGTTTGGGCTGGGCGATTATAGGTCAATGAGTGAGTGGTATTTGACAAATATATAGTAGATTTGTTAGTATTTTTCCTTAAATGAGTTGTGTGAGTATCTAATTCTGTGATTACTCTTCCACTTCTCATGCTCTGCTATTGTTTGTTCCTGAGAGTTGAAGGTTATAGTGAAGGAATATGTCGGAAGTTGTGCTCATATTCTTGCTGGAAGACTTGACTCAGCTGAGGCCCTCCTACAATGGAGCCCTCAGACAAAGCCACCGTATTGCATTAGTGCCCGCAGACCGCACCTGCTTCTACCTTACCTGAGCACCGCGTTAAGCACACTCCCTGCACTTCTTAGGGCTCTATTGGATATAAGTCAATGTTCAGGGGGCCTTCCATGTCTGTGTAATATGCATACTTTTAAAGTTACATTAGGAGCTTACTCTAGAAATGGTTTCTCGCCTTTCCCCATAATGAGGGAATTTAGGTTACTGGGTTTACGTCCCTGAATGGATGTGATTTTTTCTCCTTATTGTCATCGATCCTATCTACCCGGGAAGTTTTTTTTTTTTTTTTTTTTTTTTTTTTTTTTTTTTTTTTTTTTTTTTTTTTTTTTTTTTTTTTTTTTTTTTTTTTTACATTTCTTACTATTTAACTTACAGAAACACAGCGCCTATCCAACGTACAGACTACAATACCGCACATAATACTGTGTACAGACTCCTCAAGTTGTTTACTCTCCTTAAAGAACATCTACACCACCAACCCGATCCTCGTTCAAATTTTACAAGAACTATCGAGACTAAAAGACTTACACAAAATGGTGTGGGTTCCTGGTCATGAGAACCTTGGAGAGACTCCAAAAGTAGACGAATAGGCAACACTTGCTACAACTAGCCGACCACATGACCAGTACTTACTTACATCACAAGACTTACAAATAAAAATAACACACACTATACTGAATAGATGGCAAGCAACGTGGTTCTGCACACAAGATAACCACCTCAGGGAAGTAAAGTGCAGTATAAAACCATACTCGTCAGGTGAACTAAGGACAAGATGCGACGAAGTAATACTAACACGACTTAGAATCGGACATACACGACTCACCCATTCGTACCTCTTCACAAGACAGGACAAACCACTATGTGAGGCATGCAACGTACCTTTAACTGTAAAACACTTCCTAACAGACTGCCTTAAAAGAGACAACTTACAGATTCCTCCAAGCCTCAGTGAACTGTTATCTGACAGGAGCCCCCACATTGATACCATACTGACATACTTAAAGACGACAAAGACATATAATAAAATATAATTATACCAAACATAACTCCCAAGTCAAAGTTTCTTATTTCAGGATAATATTCCTCAGATATCAACTCCGCAAATATATTACTACTATTTATTATTAGCATTAAAATTATAAGTTTAATTCTGTATTTATTTATTTTATTAATTCCTTACATATTTCTTTTTTATTTTTTATTATTATTCTTTTCTTCATTTCATTTTCCGTACCCTTTAATTTTGTTACTGATCCTTAGCTTATAATTTATTATTTTATTTATTATATTTTATATAAATTCTTTTAGGGCAGATCACCATTGCTGTGCAGCTCTTAAAGTAAAATAAATAAATTAAAAAAAAACTTACAGAACTACTTATTAATAACTAGCTGTTACCCGGCGTTCCATGCTACACCTACTTTCTGCATCTAGCCAAAATAAATTTGAAACTAAATAAGTAATATTATAATCTAACAACACAAATCAGTAACTGCTCACAGTTTCGATCCCGTTACCTCAGTACTGAGTCCTAGACGATTTTAACCTAGCCTTTAAAACCCCCGGATCAAGACATTCAAGTGTGCCAAGTTTGGTCGAAATCGGTCAAACGGTGTCGTTTTGTATAGGGAACAAACGTACAGACAGACAGCTGATAGACGTTTTTGGGTTAACCTACGACACTCCCCGGATCATGATCTACCTGTGTGCCAAGTTTGGTCAAAATCGGTCAAACGGTGTCGTTTTGTATAGGGAACAAACGTACAGACAGACAGCTGATAGACATTTTTGGCTTAACCTACGACACTCCCCGGATCATGATCTACCTGTGTGCCAAGTTTGGTCAAAATCGGTCAAACGGTGTGGATTTGTATAGGGGACAAATATATATATATATATATATATATATATATATATATATATATATATATATATATATATATATATATATATATATATATATAAAACAATCTGATCTGTGGAAGTATGTATTTGCTTGAATTTTATATATTTTTTATTTGAGTCACCAGTTTTTAAAAAACTTTACGCAGAACCTTTTAGGTTGCACTCATGATAAAACTTAATGGCATATGGACAAATACAATAAAATACAGGCATTTATACTTATTTATGAACAGTATTTGCAAGAGGTATCCTACTAGGTGATTTGCAGTGTGGTCTTTTATATGTATTTGCAGATGTTGATTTGTTAATGAGTGTAAGACGTTTTTGGATTGTCTGTTAGTAGTCTCCTAAAATGTTCTGTAATGTTTTGGGTATCTTGAGTTTCAATCTTAAAAATAATGGAAAGCATTATTAGATTATTCTAAGATGTATTTTTATCATCTGATCTGGGGGCGAGGTTAGCTCAGTGGTAAAGCACTGGACTAATAAGTTGTTGGACCTGAGTTCAAATCCCGAGCAAGCACTAAAGATTTTATCTTCTAGTGTCTTCGTTCATGGGTTGAATTCGGCCTCCCTGACCGTCCCTAGGCCAACCCAGCCTTTAATTAATTTATTAATGGGTACCTTGGTTGGTGCTAATGACTCTAGCAGTCGAAGCAGCCAAGGGGAAAATCAGGCGGCAGGAGCATAGTACTAACCACACTATCTCCCTAGTGTGCCGTATGGTCATGAATCAGATACCTCTATAGTATCTGCCCCTCAGGGCCCTCGTGGCCTGTTACGGGACTGATTTTTTTATTATTATTATCATCTGATCTAAAATTCGTATCTATTTTCAAGTATACAGTATATGTTATAAAATACGAAACATCTATTGATGGACACAATTTAACAGCTACTAACAAGAATGTAATAGCTATAAATACACTCTCTCAGAAATGATATAATAGATTGAATAAAGCGCTAAAAAGAAGAAAAACACAAATAGTCATTCTATTATTTTTATTGTTTGACGTTTGAGCTATTATTATGCGTCCTTAAGTGAATGCACATTTTTCCTTTTGTTCGGCTTATTTTTGTCAAATCACCATGTGGCTGAGATAGAATGTTTTGACGGAGAAGATATTTAAGAGCTCAAATCTTCAGTCAGAACATGATCTCATATAATTTCTTCTGAGTTAATGAGTTATTTAGAATCCTATACATTGTTTAGGTGAAAATATCTATTTCCCGTTCAGGATTCCTATCTCCTTTGTATTTTAGTGGCCCCCTTATACCCAAAGTCTGTGAAGGAAGCGTGGGAGGTTCTTGGACAGATGCCAAAGGATTGGTATTTGTATAATCGCTTAGGAATGCTGGAGTGTTGCATAATTTATGGAATGCCTTTTCAGTTTATTCATATTTACCTCCGTTCACTTCTTTGATTTTACGATTTGCTAAAACCAAAGGAATCGTTACTTAAATCTAATTTTCGGTTTGTATTGCTTGTGCTTTTCGTTGCCTTGATAATTTTTATCTATATTGTATGTGCTTTTGGTTTGAAATATTTATTGGATTTAGCGAATTAATAATAATATATTAATTTAATGATAAAATATTGTGTCTTAAATTAAAATCAATTAATATAATTTAAGGGGTCGGGACAAAATAGTGCCAAGCAACAGTTTTAACAAAACTGAACTGTAGCTACTATATGTTTGATATTATGTGGGACTATCAGTTGCAATGGTTAGGGGTAACAAGACGTAGCATCCAGAGCACTTTGCAGTCACATTTTAGTAGCATTTGCATCATAGACTGATAGTCCCACATAATCTCCAGCATATAGCAGCTACAGTTAAGTTTTGTTAAAAATGTTGCTTGGCACTATTTTGCCCCGACCCCTTCAATTATACTCCTAGAAGGTAAATATTACAGTTTGCTTATTATTTATATTTTTATCTGTTTAGTTATAAAAATTATGCTTAAAGTAGTTAAAAATTATATCTTCTAAAATTGGAGACATTAAATTTTAATTTGTATGTACTCTTCAGATAAAATCAATGTCACTGATGGGTACTTGAAAAGTTATGCCTATTAGAGACTTTAAAAAAAAACAACAAATATTAATATATTTTCGTACTTAAATATATTTTCGAAATTACTTTTTTTTCAAACTGGTATACAAGACATTTGAAGATCTACGCAAGAAATGCTGTTAAAATCGACAGCGCACTGTTTTATTGTTATCTAAAACAATATAGGGTACTTGCGTACTAGCTTCACCGGGTTACAGAGAAGTGGATCATGAAATGAGAACTCAATTGAAGTTGTGGCAATATGGCGACGGAAAAAACATCTATTAATATTATCAACGAGTTGGATTGACTAGAGTTTCGATATAATCTTGACCGAGCGTAGCGAACGGAAACGCTTAGCAATCATGCCTTAAACATAAGTGCTACCGGTTTTTTAGGTTATATAACATTAGCTCTTACGATAATGGCATAATTGCTATGCGTTTCCGCTCGCTCAAGGTTATATAGAAACTCTAGTCAATCCAACTCGTTGATAATATATATCACTGGTTTTTCGCTGGAAAATGGGACGATCTGCTAGTTAGGAAGAGTTAGGGAAGGTTTGTTTGGTAACCTTCCCAACTGCCTGAATGGCATCTTTTTCAGTCGTAGGTATATCCTGAAGATTCATTTTCCTGGCCGAAAGAAGAATAGCACAAAGGACACAAACAACACTAAGGACTTAATCAAGAAACAATAGAAGCAACATAGAACTTGCGTAAAAAAACACAAATCTAAAAGTGAATCGCGTTCAAAACAGTAAGTGAACAAAACGGTTGCTGGAAAGAACAGCCAATCGAATTATTCATAGAAATAAGCCAATAGAAATGCCTGCGCTGATGGCCCAGATTACTGAACGAAACCCACTTCTCTTTAACCTGGCGAAGCTAGTACGAATGTACACAATGTAGAATTTGTTTTGAAGAAGTGGCAGTTGTTTGAAAATATAATTCTTGTTGATATTTTTATAATAATAAATTTATAAATTTTAAACATGCTATGAAAAATAAATGAATACAAAAATGTAAAATTCATAATCAACCCTCGTGTTGAGTTAGAATTTTACATCGAAGGTAAACAAAAACTTTGTACAATTTGGTTTTTCAAATGAAACTCATAACTCTATACGTAAAGAAGAAACAACAACAAAAAAAGAGAATAGAGTGAATACGGAGGGATTGTGGAATACTGGAGGAAGAAAGGATCAAGGGAGCGTGGAGCAATGATGAAACTATATACGGAGGGGGATAAGAATATTGAAATATATTAAATAGTTCAATATAAAAAAAATAAATAATAAGGCAAGTGGAAGGTATAAAATGAAAAGAATAAAAAATAAATTCATAGACAAAAAAACGTAGGCTGCTTCCGTGATAGTACAACTAGGCCTTGAACGGCTAATTTGCACCACTTGAATATATCTTAAATTTTTCCATTTTGAATTGTGGCTCTGGAATTAGATACTTTAAATTTGTATTTTCTAAAATAATCAGTAATGTTTACCTCTTAGTTCCTTGAAGAAAGATAAAATAAATAAAAGTAAAGTATTTCAAAATTGTTTTAATCTTTTTACATGGCGTAATATTTATAATTAAGTTTGACGGTTCTCTCCTCCTTGGATGGATATAAAACTGATAATAATCCATAAAAGTACAAGCATACTCTTATTAAAATTTATTAATCTTGGGTCCGCTGGTAATAAACTCGTTTATGTGTCTGTTTTTGCAGACTGTTATTCATGGCCTGCTTATTAATTTTACAGGCGTCAGAATCTCATTTTTATTTACTTCTTAATGACTGAAGATTTTTATTTTGTTCACTTTCATTTCGTCTTCAGTGAGAGTGATTATTTTATTAGCCACATCCATATTGAAAGATGTTTATTATGTGCCGTTAGCTTTTATTGGTTGTTGAATTGTTTTATGTTTGCAATTGTAAAATGTATTTAAACCATATTCAGTATTAGGGTGCGTTTACACTTGACTCTTGTCGCAGGATATATGTATATGTCAGGATATATCTGTATCGGATGGATATTCCCTTGCAAGTTTACATACGGAGAGATATTTTTTTATTTTTTTTTATTTAGTATTTATTTATTTGAAATCTTTACAGGTTAACAGTACAATGATCAAGTATGTTGATGCAGATACTTTATGTACAAGTTGACAAAACTGGCAAAAGTAAAATAAAATATAAAAAAAATACAAAATTTGGAAGAAGCCAACCATTGTTGGCACTTCCAGAGGTGTCTCAATAAATATTTTATTGATCATGAAAAGATCAGGCAAGTAAATTGTCTCGGGGCCACTGCCTCTTAAGCCGCCTGGAAGGATTGTCCGGATGGGATTGGGAAGATAAGGATTGACCTTCAGGATTAGGATGATAAGACAATTTGGAGTGGAACTTTTGGAAACGGGTTTAACAGACTGGAATGCCTGTATTCTGTTGATGTTGGATGTTTTTGCAGATCCCCAAAGTTCAAGTCCGTATGTCCATATTGGTCGAATGATTGTTTTATGTATCGTAATTTTGTTCTGTGTCGATAGTTTAGATGAAGGTCCAAGGAGTCGTCTAATTAGTCCGTATCGTTTGTTCAGTTCTTGTCTTTTCAGTCTCGTGTGAGGGTTCCATGCCAGTCGGCTGTCAAGGTATAATCCTAGATATCGAACCTCGCTGGATGTTAATAGTGGGGTGTTTTAGCGCGTTTCCTCTCTCCCCCATAGGGAGGAACCGGGCTTATAGGGTTGATACAATGATACAATCCGGAAGTGCCGACTAAAAAATTTCGCGTTTCAGAACCCCTAGAGACCGAAAATAACGGTGGTTCAAATTTGTATATATATATATATATATATATATATATATATATATATATATAGAGATCATATGATTGCAATTTACTGAGAACAGTTTTTGATTTCTATTCTTAAAGAAATTGGGATTATCTCAGGAAGTAATAGGAGAAACAACGGGCCCTACGATAGAAAAGGCTATTGAAACCATGAAGAAGACGCCTGTAAAAGTAAATTCCTGGTACAAGGCTTCGGAATCGGTCGAGATACAACAAGCAACTATTCCTCGCTTTTTGATAGCGTCATTACAAGAAGAGTCCATGACATTCAACGATGTAAGTCCTTTTGAAATCAATCGTTGGATTTGTTCATTTTCGAAATCTATTAAAGTTAAAAAAATTAGGAAGACAGGTACACTATTTCTCGAATCGCCAAATAGTGACGTGACGACCAGACTTTTGGCACAAACCACTCTGAACAGATTTAAACTATCCGTCCAGCCCCACAGAACCCTCAACCAATCACGAGGTGTTTTCTATTGCTCAGATCTTCGAGACTGCAAAGAAGATGACATTCTTCAAGAATTATCAACACAGAAAGTCATCAATATTAGGCGTCTCGGAAACCCTTCAAAAAGATCGGCCTTGTTCGTAGCGACATTTGACACCCCGCAACTTCCAGAGAAGCTCTTTATTGGCTACATGTCTGTCAGTGTTCGTATGTACATC
Source organism: Gonocerus acuteangulatus (assembly GCA_946811695.1). Classification (NCBI taxonomy): domain Eukaryota; kingdom Metazoa; phylum Arthropoda; class Insecta; order Hemiptera; family Coreidae; genus Gonocerus; species Gonocerus acuteangulatus. Next base: position 75,457,047 of record OX328125.1, read on the forward strand.
CCTCCCCCCCTCATCTGTTATAGGTGCGGATCACTTGGACATCACCGTACTGCCTGTGAAAAGGAACAGATATGCAGGAAATGTGCCGAACCTCAGCATGACGGTGAGTGTGCCACGATTAAATGTTGTCTGTGTGGAGGGAATCACCGTACAACTACTAAACACTGTTCCGTGTATGCTGATGAGTTCGAGGTGAAGAGACTCATGATAACCAAAAACCTTAACTATTATGAGGCCAAAAAACAGGTGAAAGGATCAAGAACGGGGACGTATGCCAAGATAGCGAAGACTTCACCTAATGATTCCAATTCAGAAGACAAACTGACGGTTTTAATTGAACTTTTCACCAAACGTCTCAACGTTTTAGAAAACCTCTTAGTAAGAAATCGCTGTACGCCTGAACCTTTGAAGGGAAATGAAACCTCTGCGACCCTGGAGTATATCACTGCCAAACAGACCAGTGGATTCAGCACCGTGAAACCAGCTACTCAAACATCTAAACCTAAAGACGTCGCAGACACATCCACAAGTCAAGTTGGTGACGGAAGAGAAGTAGCTGAGACACTACCTCGGGGACGGCAGAATCGAACAAAAACACCTACTAACAAACGACAAGACACTAACGAAGGTAAACTTAAAAACGGTAAACCATGACTATTTTATCTATTTTAATGTTTTTTATACTATTACTCTTATTTAAATTGGTGTTTTACGATTTTTTTTATTTCCGGAAACATATAGTTATATTTTCCGAATTATTAATTTTTGAATACTTCTACCTTCTAATTTTATTGGTTGTTTTACATTTGTTAATTATTCAGTTATCCAGTAGAGTTTCAAACCCACTCTATGGTTACAGCATCTTTATGTTTATTCTTAAAGCATTTAACCTCGCACTCTGTTTTATCCATTTACTTAAATTGATACTTGGCCATCACCATTATCAACTGGTCACAGTTTATGTTGTGTCTTGCATTTTAAGGTACAAAATTACCTTAAGCCAAATATGCATTAAATGCTGTGTCTCCCAAATGTTAAGCAACAAACTGGATGATAATATACGTGCCGCTAATGCAGATATTATGATTTTTAATTTATTCGATTGTTTTAGAAATCTGACATCCTACATTTTAATACCAGTACCATCCCATGTCTGTGCTCCAGTGGAACATTAATGGAGTTCTACGGCATATTGGTGAGCTGAAACTACTCCTGAGCGAGTCCAAACCACAAATCATTGCACTACAGGAAACACACCTTCAACAAGGTAAGGATGTCAGCATACATGGCTATTCTTTCTATAGGAGAGACTTCTCCTTGGGTGGTAGAGCTTGTGGCGGAGTTGCGATATTTGTAGAGCATAGCATCCACAGCGAACCTGTTCCGCTGAGGACGACTATCCAAGCAGTAGCTGTCTCAGTACATTTTCCATTCCGTCTAACTGTATGTTCTGTTTATCTTCCGCCAAGTGAGCCCATAGACGTTCACGAACTCAATGACTTACTGACACAATTACCGACTCCTTTATTATTGTTAGGGGACCTTAATGCAAAGAGCGAAATGTGGCGTTCACAGACCAACAATAGTAAAGGAGTCCAACTACAGAATGTATTTGAACAGAACGACTTGTTATGCCTCAATACTGACTCACCGACTCACCTCTGTCCAAGGACAGGGACATTCACAAACATAGACGTAGCTTTATGTACACCTTCCGTTTATACACGTTTTTCATGGGCAGTGAATAGTGACTCTCATGGGAGCGATCATTTTCCCATTTTTGTCAGACAGAATACATTCCCGCCCACCTTTAGTGGAATAAAACGATACAACACAAAAAAAGCTGACTGGGACATTTTCCGAAGCCACGTTACTAACGTACTAATGATTTCACAAACAAAGACAATTGATGCACTGAACTCGGTAATCATTGAAGCAGCAAACGCAAGCACACCAATGACAACGAACACATACAGACAAGCACCTGTTCCTTGGTGGAACGATGATTGCAGGACAGCGATTAGAAATCGGAGAAGAGCACTTAATTTATTCCGTAGGAACCCATCTGACGTGAACCATCAAAATTATAAAAGAGAAAAGGCGAAGGCCCAGTGGACTGTGAGAAACAGTAAAAAGAAATGTTGGATAGAATTTTTATCAAATCTGAACAGAAATACACCCAAACAAGAAATATGGACAAAGATAAAACAGATACAACATAAGAACTACAGACCGCCAATAACAGGAATCAAATACTTAAACACTACTATAACTGACCAGACAGAAATCAGTAATTTAATGGGCAGACATTTTGCCACAATATCCAGCAACGAGAACTACACGGACCAATTTTTGCAATACAAAAATAACGTAGAAATGAATATCCTTCCCATTACGAACCAACATGACCACCCTTTGAATGATCCGTTTACTTTAGACGAACTAAAACATGCACTGTCGACTGCACATATTACAGCACCTGGACCTGACGGACTAACTTACGATTTGTATAAAAATCTACCCAGCATTGGCCTCGTCACTCTTTTAAATATACTTAACGAAATCTTTCAAAGCGGTGCCTATCCTCACTTCTGGAATGACTCTATAGTTGTACCAGTATTAAAGCAAGGAAAGGATAACAATTTACCCTCAAGTTTTAGGCCCATAAGTATGACAAACTGTTGTGGGAAAATACTGGAGAAGATAGTAAATAAAAGAATTATATGGTTCTTAGAAAAGAATAACCTTCTCTCAGTATTTCAATGTGGGTTTAGGCCAATGCATTCTACTATGCACCACATTGCTAGGCTTGAAAATGATATTTTAGATGCCTTTCACAACAAAAGCTCCGTAATAGCGGTGTCATTGGACCTGGAAAAAGCCTATGACAGAGTGTGGAGACGACTAATACTGGCTCAGCTACTAGAATGGGGTGTACAAGGCCAAGTCATGCTTTACTTGAAGAGCTATCTTTCCCGAAGATCATTCAGAGTGAGAATAGGTACTGCTCTTTCAGATGAGTTTTTACAGGAGAATGGAGTGCCTCAAGGAGGTGTGCTGAGTACGACTCTCTTTAATATCGCAATAAATTCCGTCACTAGATGTATTACTCAAGGAGTGTCGTATTGCCTGTACGCTGATGACCTCCTCATCTACACGACATACACAGATATCAAGACAGGTAAACTACAGATACAGAACACATTAAATAACTTAGACAAGTGGTCCTCTTTTACAGGATTTAGGTTTTCCAGAGACAAAACGAAATACATAATATTCTCTAGAAAAAGAGCAAATCAAAGAGCTCACTTAATATTACATCAGACAATCCTTGACAAAACCGACTTACTGACTTTCCTAGGTATGACACTAGACAAAAAACTAACATGGTTACCCCATCTAAAAGGACTTCTCACCAAATGCAAAAAGTCATTGAATTTGTTAAGAATCCTTAGTAACACCAAATGGGGTGCTGACAAATGCACCATGCTTACATTCTATCGATCTTACACCAGGTCTCTTCTGGATTATGGATGTATAGCATATTCATCTGCCAGTCCTACAACCTTAAGACTACTCGACACTATACACAACACAGGACTCAGGCTTGTCACAGGAGCTTTCAGAACCAGCCCTTCAGATAGCCTTTGCGCCTTGGCAGGAGAACCCCCACTGCAGTACAGGCGTGCAATGTTGTGCTCTTCATTTTATATCAAATCAAAAGGACTTGAAACGCCTTGTGTTAATTGTTTTCTAGAGAATGTCAATTTTAATAAATACCTCGAATTAAATTCGAAAAGAAAACCTTTTATAGTAAGATCTCTAGAAGGTAGAAGGAATTCAATTATAAGAGAATCTACAATTCTTAAAAACAAATTCACCGACACACCACCCTGGAAATTAAGGAACTTAAGGATTGACTTGACTCTGACGAAATACAAAAAGACAGAACCGACCTCCTCACTATTTTATAAAAATACAATTAACACCATAATAAGACAAAATCCAAGAACATTATTCACTTATACCGACGGATCCAAGACGGAATCTGGGACAGGGGCGGCTGCCATTGTAAATGACGTTACGTACCAAATGAAATTGCCAGAACCAACGACAATATACACCGCAGAACTTTATGGAATACTTTTGGCACTGACTAACGTTCATAATGCAGACACTGACATGATTACAGTTTGTACGGATTCCTTAAGTTCCTTAATGTCATTACAGAACATTTATAACACACACCCTATTATTCACCAGATATTTACTCAAATAAACATTCTTCAAAACGAAAACAAACATATTACATTGTTTTGGCTACCCGGACACGAGGACATCGATATGAGTACAGCAGTGGACTTACAGGCAAAACTGGCTACAAACCGACCCATACCAGATATAAACACTGTGACGTCATCAGACTTGACTAAAACCTTACGAACTAACACACTGTTCGAATGGGAGAAAAATTGGTTTAAAAGTAATTGCAAATTAAGAGAAATTAAAAATACGACCAAAGCCTGGGTAAAAGAACAATTCTCTCGTAGAGACGAAGTAATTTTATCCAGGCTTCGCATAGGACACACCCGACTCACCCATTCGTACTTACTAGACAAAACAGAAAGACCCCTTTGTCGACAATGCAACAGAACTCTAACTGTCAAACATGTACTGACCGACTGCAGACAACGCAGCAACTTGACGATTCCTTATGACTTACATGATTTACTGACAGAGGGTAGTCCATACATCCACATACTTCTTACACATCTTAAATCAACGCTCTTTTATTCCAAGATATAGCTATATGTCTCCTACAATCGAAATGATTTATGTCTTTTTTTTTTTTTTTTTTTTTTTTTTTTTTTTCTTTTCTCCATTAGTTTTTATTCTATATGAATAATTTTGTTGCCTTATAATTTCCTCTTGTCTTATTTTCTTTATTACTTTTTTTTTTTTTTTTTTTTTTTTTTTTTTTTTTTTCTTTTCTCCATTAGTTTTTATTCTATATGAATAATTTTGTTGCCTTATAATTTCCTCTTGTCTTATTTTCTTTATTACTTTTTTTTTTTTTTTTTTTTTTTTTTTTTTTTTTTTTTTTTTTTATTACAATCAGACTGCGACTTCAACGGACCTTTATTCTGCTATCCATATGAGTTTATCGTTACAGTCACGGAACTCATAATTAATAAAATAAATAAATAAATATATATATATATATATATATATATATATATATATATATATATTTGTCTGTTCGCTCATTTCTGGCTTCCCTAATGGTCCGATTGTGATGAAATTTGGTGCAAAAATCCGTCTTCTAATTTGAAAGGTCAAGTTCGTTAACCAGCAGAATCCGCCCACTGGAAGATGGCGTTTGGGGCGAAATTCGCGCAAAAAAATCGTAACGCTTACGTTTTTGAGTTCATAAGCTTGTAAGTACTCGTTTTATAGGCTTCTTGGGCTAGGAAAACGAATGAACCCATTTTCAAGGCGATAGCTTTAACCGTTTTCGAGAAAATTGGAAAAATAGTTTTTGAATACCGTTTTTGGTTTGGGTACTTAGAATCATGTGATTCAGTTGAAACATTTTCTGCATGTTCTACTTTCATTAAAACTAATATGTTGTAATTTTTGTTACGTTTGGAGTTAAGGAAGGGTTAGAATAAAATATTTTATTCACAGACATAAAAAATGTTGTTAACTTTGTATACTTTCCTTAATATTTCGAAAAAGGTTGAGAATCTTGCGAAACGTAAGATTACCATTAGAAAGCTTACTAAATGCTCTACAAAAATGGTGCTAATGAAAGTTTTGATTAGGTGATGTCAATCGGAGAAAAAAGTGCTTAAACCTTTAAAGTAATTGATTTCGCTTATTCGAACTGTTCTTTTTGTCTTTGATTTTGGTACTTAGAATTATGGGATTCAGTTGAAACATTTTCTGCATTTTCGAATTTCATCAACATTAATATGTTGAAATTTTGGTTATGTTTGGAGTAAAGAAAGGGTTAGAATGAAATATTTTATTAACAGACAAGAAAAGTTTTGGTAACTTTGTATACTTTCGTTAGTATCTTGAAAACTGTTGACAATCTTGACTGACAATCTTGGGAAGCAGAAGGTTACCATTCGAAAGCTTACTAAATGCTCTACAAAAAAGGTTCTAAAGAAAGTTTTAATTAGGCGATGTCAATCGGAGAAATAAGTGCTTAAAACTTTAAAGTAATTGATTTCGTTTATTCGATCGGTTCTTTTTGACTGTTTTATTCCTTGTTATTTTTAAATTGCTTATAGTCGGATAATGTATTTGACAATAAAACAGATTAAGTAAAATAAGAAGATCAATTTATTGTTAAAAATGTTGCGTTCAAAGAGAGAGACCCCAAGGCTTTCCAAATGCCTCAGAGCGGAGGCCTTTCTGCCCGTCTTATGGGATAGCTGACCCATACAGGTAAGATTGTAAATCAAGACCTGTCAAGACTGGTTTGTTTGAGATTTCATTTGGATAGATGTTTCGCTATTGATCTAAACAAAGTAATAACTGTTTCTATTCTATGCCTTCATAAACACTAGAGATAAGAACGGAACCGCGCTAAGATGACGCAGTTCCTGCGAATCGGACTTTTGAGGTAGACTGTAGGACATGATCTCCGGTTTAGAGTGAATGTTATCTGTTTTATTTTTCCGGGTTGATTTTTATTCTCCATCTTTCACTCCAATGTTGAATAGCGGAAAGGTATTCCTGCAGGTGTTGGGATGCTACTGAAGGATCAGGGGAAGTTGTTAGGATGGCAGTATCATCTGCGCAGGTTGTTAATATGGTTTGGGGGTGTGTAGGAATATCCGCAATGTTGAGGGACGCCAGCATTTATGGGGCAGGTCGGGGAAAGAGTTGTACTTTCTTTGACTTGGAAGGATCTGTTTGACAGGTAGGATTTGAGGATAAGGAAATAGGTGTGTGGAAGTATAAGCTTTACTTTGTAAAGTAATCCCGGGTTCCAAACCCGATCGAATGACGGAGAGAAATAGCTAGACATTAATATCATGGATATCTATACGATAGTTCTCGATTTGCGATACATGTACGGCCCGTTTACACTCATACATATATATCCACATATACACAGTTAATTCTACCAGCAATGAAGAAAGTATCAAAACGCAAAATCGCGGCCTATGTAATTATTATAAAAATGTTGGAAATAAAAAAAAAAAAAAAAAAACTTACTGCATGGGTTCGAGACTGGATTTCCGGCGGGAAGAATTAGGTTTCTTCAGTTAATTAATGTCTGAGCTCTGTATCGAGGATCCAGCGTTGTTTTCGATTTTTTTAAGAATGAAACGAGCAGATTTCGAAAAGCTTGCTTGTGAAATAGGTTCTCTTATATCAAAGCAAGATACAAAATTCAGAAAGGCTATTAGTGTAACAGAATGAATAGCTCCAGCTTTACGATTTTTAGCATCTGGTGAGTATTTACTTGATGAAATACTATTTTATATTATGGAATTTTTTTAATATGAACTATGTTTGAAACTGTAAATTTGATATATTTCACTATTGCATTGGTTTCTTTAATTTTAATTTTTCTTTTTAATATCTTCGGTAGTTGTACTGAATGCTTCGACCATTTCCGTTAAAGCATGATGTTTTTGTTTTTTTATTCTATCTTTATAAGCAATACGCTTAACGCCCAACAGCTCCGGTTTGCTTTGGTACATACTGATAAGTTCTATAACATCAACTTTTAACCAGTCTTTTTTATCCCCCATATTGCAAGAGAAACTGTTAAAACTCCAGCGATAAATCAAATAGGTCTGTTGCAACTAGCAAATAATCAGCGTTTACATCTGTTGATATAGAAGTGTCGACAATACAGCTAGTAACCAAGATATTTCTATGACATTCATTCTTCTGTGTATAATCAGTATTGACACTTGACGGTATAGAAGTGTCGACACTTATAGCTCGTGATAGAAATATATATATCTGACATAAATTGTTCATGGTTTACATTAGTCAGAATTTCTCTCTGATTTAAATATCCTGCAATAACTATCCTAGTGTAAACGCACCCTTATACATTACCACATGTACACATAAAGAGCAATGTTGTCTGAATGAAAATTGGTTGCTGTGTATTGCGTTTCTTAATCTTTCTGTTATGAACTTTTACCGACTTGCTTTTTCGCTAAGTTTGGATATTATAAGTACATTTTTTTTCTGTCAACTTCCCTTCGCTGTCCTATAAATATTCAATGACGAAATCTATTAACCAAAACCTGAAATTGCTTTTTCAGGGGGCCCTTGAATCTTTTTAATTTAGCTTCCTTCTCCTCCTCGTTGCCGGTTGTATGAATGTTGAATGTTAAAGAAAGGCGCTGATGCTGGCTAGATTCTATCAAGCTGAGCTCTTACAATATTTATAGAATAATTTAGCTGTGCCCTGAAATCTGTGCCTCACCAGGGGCCCCGAGAGTCGCGGTGTAATTCATAAGAGCTCATTTTGTGCCCCGCCGGTGGTCAAGGGGTTTATAAATATTTATGCTTATTTTAAATTGGCCGTGCTGCGCGTTTTTACGTTTGTGCTGAACATTCATTTTCATTAACTCTCTATGAAAGTGTAATTGTGATTGTAATTAGCATTGAATGTTATTTTTGGGACAAAATATGGATAATGGAGTCGAAATTAATAAGTGCTATATACCGCACAGTAGAGTTCATTAGCCTACTGCTTGTTACAAAAATAGGGATCCATTTTAATAGGCAGTTATAACACTAGTCTTAACAAATAAATGAAATAGATATATGAAGGCATAACATTGGGCAACAATTCGTAACATAATTTCTGTTGAGTTCGATTTTCAGATGTATTAGGGTCAAATGGGTAGGCTGATTTCACGTTAGTTCTTTTTTCCTATCATGTGTCAGCATGCGATAAATAAATACTATTTTTTGTGTATTTTATTTTAGTCCCATTTATTTATGTTATTTTTGCATATTCAGAACTTAATGGATGGATCAAACGTTTCGGAATGGGGCTTCACCATTTTACAGAATACTAACAATTTAGAACTTGGAGCAGTTTTAGCGGACTAAAACCCTATTGCACTGAAAATTAAATATTTTTTATTAACTTATCTTAATTTTTTTTTTTTTTTTTTTTTTTTTTTTTTTTTTTTTTTTTACGGCCCATCTACATCTAGGTCATTAGCGCCGACATCCAGGGTGTAGCGAGGAATTTTACCAGCGAGCCGTGGGATGATAAAATTCCTGCCGGAGGTTGGGAATCGAACCCACCATCTCCCGCTTATGAATCCAAGGCGCTAGCCATTAGACCACGGGAGACCCCTTATCTTAATCTTATTTATTTTATTTTTAAAGGTTTTGTGACACACTAGCTGAATACCCGTGCTTCGTCACGGCAGATTAGTAATTATTTTATTGTATTGAATAATGTATATTCAAAATTATCGCTACTCTTTAATTTTGTGTAGTTTATTATAGCACGGTTCCCGCATACTATTTGCTATTCATCAATTGATAAGTAATCAAAGTCTAATGTTTCTTGACACGGGGGCGCTCCGGACCAGTATCAACAAAGAGATGACCTAGAGATACCCTGTTATCTATAGGTTACCATCAATAGAATTTTAACCCGAACCGGTAGAAATTCGTTTTCAATATTAAATGGACGCTAAAATTTTAAAATTGATGTTTCCAAGATGTCATTTAGAAACACACATTATCTTTACGAGCATTATCAAGAAGTTTTCCGATTGGTGATGCTGATGGGTGAGGAGGCTGTGCAAGGGTTCGGGATGTTATTACCTCGGATGGACCATCACCAGGTAAAGCATAAACTCTATGAGGGAAAAAATCACAGTCGATTTCTGGAAATTCAAGGTCTGGGTAGTTGAAATTAACCGCAATTCTAAATAATACTATGAAACACATACAGTACAATAACAGCGAGTGAGTGAGTGAGGAAGTGGTATTTGACAAATATATAGTAGATTTTTACCGATTAAATCAAAATTTCCGGGGGAGGGCATCGGCAGCCTCCCCGCATATACCCCCATGTTAGTAACAAGGCATAATTTACAGATATTCTACTCCCCAAACCAAACCCCGTGACCTTGATTTTCCCTGAGTACCGCATCCGCTGTGATCGGTTCTACAAGGAGTGTGACATGATCTCTCCCCTTCATCCATGACTTCTCAACTGGAGAGTGAAGGCTAATTGCCAGGAACCAAGACATCTCACTTCACACTTCAATGATCAACCCATTCACCTGCGCATTTCAGTGGCTTAATTGTCTCCAGACGGATTCTTCTGAACAATTATAACCCTGCATTTACTTCGGAGATAAATCGTTTCTTGTATTTGTTATATTTTATCTTTGGTTAGCGGTTCAAACGTTCTTTAGGAAGAAGTTTGACTCGCAGTTATTTTCTTTTCGTAGTATCCGTGCTTCCATATAATGCTTATACTTAGTGTGGAATATTGCCCAATGGTTCGTAGTATCCGTGCTTCCATATAATGCTTATACTTAGTGTGGAATATTGCCCAATGGTTCGTAGTATCCGTGCTTCCATATAATGCTTATACTTAGTGTGTAATATTGCCCAATGGTTCGTAGTATCCGTGCTTCCATATAATGCTTATACTTAGTGTGGAATATTGCCCAATGATTCGTAGTATCCGTGCTTCCATATAATGCTTATACTTAGTGTGGAATATTGCCCAATGGTTCGTAGTATCCGTGCTTCCATATAATGCTTATACTTAGTGTGGAATATTGCCCAATGATTCGTAGTATCCGTGCTTCCATATAATGCTTATACTTAGTGTGGAATATTGCCCAATGATTCGTAGTATCCGTGCTTCCATATAATGCTTATACTTAGTGTGGAATATTGCCCAATGATTCGTAGTATCCGTGCTTCCATATAATGCTTATACTTAGTGTGGAATATTGCCCAATGGTTCGTAGTATCCGTGCTTCCATATAATGCTTATACTTAGTGTGGAATATTGCCCAATGATTCGTAGTATCCGTGCTTCCATATAATGCTTATACTTAGTGTGGAATATTGCCCAATGGTTCGTAGTATCCGTGCTTCCATATAATGCTTATACTTAGTGTGGAATATTGCCCAATGGTTCGTAGTGGACAGCAAGAACCAAAGAGAATACGATCCATTTTTTACTATTATTTTTTACTATTCTGGAAAAGCTATTGCGAAAATACCTTCAAAGTCTCCAGCAGTTCCGTCTTTTATCAGCTGGAATTAATAAAACTTTCTCTAATAAAACACAGATTTTATCATGATATTTTAAATCTATAAATTCACATGAAAGGGAAAAATCATGATTTTAGTGCATAATATGTTTGTATTTGTCTATCAAATTGTTTGCTGTCTTTCTATCATTCGTGTTTTTTTTGTTTTTTCTTAGCACAAGAGGTTTTTTTATGATAAAGAAATAGAGATAAATTTAACCCAAAGGACATATTATACGGTCACAAGCCACACTTTTAGAGTGAAATTAAAGAGAAATACCAAAAATCTGTTTTCATTAGTTCCTGCCTATATTTAATTACATCTTACGTCAATTTACTTTTACATTTAACTGTACATACACTATAAATTTATAATGTGTTTTATGTGACAAAAGATTAAATTTTATTAACTACATATTATTTTCGAATAATCCTTTATTTCGTTCTACAAGTTTCGCGTCAATTGGACGCATCTTTAGGAGCACTTAAAATACAAATCACAGCATCAAACTTGGAGTGGAGAACCGGGGGTCTAGACTGACAGAATCAATGATGGTTGCTGTGGATCAGCTGGAATTTTATTCACCTCTTAAGATTATTATTTTTATTTATTATTATTTTTTTTTAATGACGCACCGACTATTAGTTCATTAGCACCGACGTCCATGTGTAGTAGGTAATTTTCTCAACAAGCCCTGAAATGAGAAAACTCCTTGCTTTAGGTGGGACTCGAACCCCCATTTACGGCATAAAAATCCAAGGCCTTAACCATTGGACTACGGGGAGACCCTCTTAAGATTATTATTATTATTTTAAGAGTTAACAAGCTGAGTGTCTCCGGATGTAAAACTAGAAACAAACTAGTTTTTTGCTCTGCTGTAAATAAAAGTGCCTAGGATATTAACCTGGATTATATTCCTTTCCTTTTTAAAGCATCTGACTATATCGTACAATGGTATAACAAATTATTCTATTATAACAAAGCTAATAATGTTTCTATTTTTTTGTTTGAAAAATGATAATATTAATTGATCCGGAGTTCATCATCGGTAATTTTTTTAAAGTATAACCTTAAACGAAACCCGTTAAGTTATTTTTTTTCTTCTTTCTCGTTTTTACCATCATAATTAATAAGAGAAAAATATTAAATCTTAGACTTTGAATGTTTTTATTGAAATATATATTTTTAGACAGATGCCATATGTGGAGTAGGAATGTAAAAACCAGAAAATGTACTTATAGTTAATTATTATACATTTAGAATTGTTAAAAAATACATTTCCTCATTTTAATTCTTAATTCGTTAATATAAATTAAGCTTGACTCATTACTTAAAGTGAATTTGTAAGAATGTCCAAGATAAGTGGTTATATATTGCTATTAAATGGGATAATTAAAATAATGAATGTAACCAAAGGAGAAGTTTGTTTGTTTTTATTCAGTGGAAATATTAGGTAGGGGGTTTTCACAATCTCAAAATGAGTTTTGCTCCATAATAACTCCATAATGACCCGGCGGAAATGGCTTTTCTCTCAAGCACTATAATTAGCCTTCCTTTTTATCTTTTAGTCTCGTTTTACTTGTTATTTGAGATCGTCTGGAAATTCAATAAAGATATTATCTTTTGTTATTACCGGAAAATATGAAGAGGTTGTCTTTACAATGGCCTCTCCTGAATTTAGTTTGTTTAACGAAGAGCGATCTTATTCATTTCCGTAAACTAGCTTATATTTAACCTTTAAGTACTGAGGTATGGTCCCTGGGACCTTATGGTAGCCATTTCTAGAAATCCTCCCTACTATTTCCCTTTTGATTGCAAACAATCAATGAATATATAATTTCTTTCAAATTTCAGTAAGCAAAAGGTCCCAGGGACCATACGTCAGTACTTAAAGGTTAATATTGTTGAGTTAAATTATGGTTTAGTGTGCTTCAAGAAGATAGTTTTTGTTACATCTGTCCTGCACTACACGTTACAAATATAAAGGACCAGAGCTATTAATGTTTGTTTGAAATTTGTATAGTTTATTGTAAGCGAATTATTGAGGAGTGCAGAGAACACTAACCCCTTTCTGAAGAAAGTCTAACGCATCTCCTGCTGACGGACTTCTTAAATTAGCCACTGTATAATATACAGAACACTTGAGCTGTTAGTGAGTTCAGTTTTCAATGTTTATCTGAATGCCACAGTGGTGCCAGAGCGGAAAAATCTATTTTCGAAAGCGCTGTTTTCGAGAACCACTTTGTAATTGTTACAAATAAACATACTGTTTAGATGAGTAAAACCTATTCCGAAAATGTCATAAACGTTTATCTTGTCAATAGGCATTCATTACCATATAAGTTCTTTAATATTCTTTAATTAATTACAATAAAAACAGATGAACTTAATGTATGTTTTTGTCGAATGGGATCAGCCCCAGATTTCTATATTAATTTGTTCTCGGCTTACTCTTCAAGCTCAAAACCCACCTTCCCAGCACCCTTTACCTAATCTTTCGCTCCTACCTCTCAGACAGGTTTTTCCAAGTCCGGCATGGAACAGCCTACTCAGATTATTTCCCTGTGGAAGCGGGAGTTCCTCAGGGTAGTGTCCTCGGTCCCATCCTTTATACCCTATATACAGCTGACATTCCAACACATCCTGACACTCTCCTGGCCACGTATTTAGATGATACGGCCATCCTTTCACCCCACATAAATCCAGACACAGCTTCCCAGAACCTACAATCCCATTTAGTCCAAATTGAACAGTGGTGCAAAAAGTGGCGCATCAAGATAAACGTCGAAAAATGTCACCAAATAACCTTCACCCTTCGACGTAAAACCTGTCCTACTGTTTCCTTCAACGACAATCCTTTACCTATAACCAACACCGTCCGATACCTTGGGTTTTATCTTGACTCACGATTAACTTGGAACGCACACATTAAACATAAACGGCAAGAACTCAATCGACGATTCGGACAACTATACAGACTACTAAATCGAACATCACACTTAACCGTACATAACAAACTAACTGTCTACAACTCATTAATAAAACCGATATGGACTTACGGAATCGAACTCTGGGGGACAGCCAAGCATTCCAACATCCACCGAATCCAAACATTCCAATCCAAAATCCTACGTACCATAGTTAATGCTCCTTATTATGTTTCGAATCGCACCCTCCATAATGACCTAAATATTCCTTTTGTCCAAGATATAATCCCTATCCGCTTCTCATCTTTCCATAGTAAATTGATTAATCATCCTAATCCTATAGCCCAATCCTTATCCAGCACCAATCATCCTTCCTCTCCACCCAGACGTCTTCATAGGAAGTTGCCCCGGGATCTACTAACGCAGTGAAGTGTCGTGAAGTGCTGAAAAGTCAGTGTGATTGTAATAATGATAATTGAGAGTGATATCGATGGATATCTTCTCTCCTCGTGATATCACAGGCCACGCCTCATTCGCCTCCAATCCTCCCTGCTAGTCGCAGGGTGTGGTTGGATGGCGTAAGGTAACTCCAGGTCATCCTAGAATCCTTCCTAAAGGAAGGTATTCGGTTGACAACTGGTGGCACCTGAGGCGTGGTCAAGCTATACCTATACCTATGTCAAATTACATAATACATATACTGTAGATTGTAATATTTCTGTAAATAAATAAAAAAATAAAATAAAGAAAAAAAAAAAATTGTTCTGGAGATATTGAGTCCATTCGACCCCACTGTATGACGTGTTCATCGAATTAAGTCAAATATTCACACAGACGACGTCAAATATTAATTATTTGAGCCTTTGAGTTGATAGAATTTCAAACTGTCATTTTTACGAAAATTATACTCTCCCATTTTTTGAATATGCTTCTTTTAATCTATCTAATAAGTCTATTTTTATTTATTTATTTTTTAATTTCATTTCCCAAAAAAAGTCAATATTTTTCAGTTGACAGAACGACGGACTCTATTTGTTCATATTGTTCAACCCCATGTTCTATCATTTAATTCTAAGTGAAGCTTATGTTTTTATGTCAGTTCAGTTTGAGTTAAGAAGAGCTAAGAAAGTACATCTAAAATCATGGTGACAGAAAAGTCAGTAAAATTAGATAATTAGAGTAGCATTAATTCATTGGATTGTTTATTTTCCCAGCATTAAAAATCGTTTTTTTTTAACAATTTGATGTTGAGATACTTCAGGAAGTAAGTATAAGGATTTCCTTCGTTCAGTCTGTGTGAGATATTCTGTACAATTTATTACATGGTATAAGAAATATATATATAAATTTCCTTGAATGGTTGTGAACCTGGAAAAGAAGGAAGGGCCGTGGTCCGGACGTGAAGACAAATGCACCAATCAGAATGTAAGGAACCTCGGCCTGCTTCATTCACCAATGGAATTTCTTCGTTTCTTTTTATTTCATCCTATCTTTCCAATAGGTTTTTTTTATTTTATATAACTCTATTCGTCAATATAATGTATAGTAAATAATTACAAGTTAGTGTCCTGTAGAAGTATATAAAACTTCATAGTTCTGGTCAGTGTGTTTTATTTTAATAGACTAAGCTAAATAAGAAATAATTTGTATTGGAGGGAAAATACGTGTAAACCCATGAAGAACGATATTGGATTTTTCCTGTGGTTTTAAATTAAATAAAACTCGTTTATATTGAAATGCCACAGTTTGTTGGTCTATTTTTAAACAAGGCATTGATTTCTATAGTTGAAGAATTCCAATCTCTTCTTAAAAAGTCGCCTGTGCATTACTGCACGAACCTTGTTCAAAAACTCAATAAGTTTGTTACGTTATGTGACGGCCGTAGGCCAAGAGACAAACCCAACTTACTTCTCAATTATTTCTAGGACCTAAATGCATTTATTAAAAAACTGGTCTTAAAAAAATCTACAGTACTTCTTCTAATTGTTTACTTGCGTAATGTTTGTTTCCTTAATTTATCTTGAATATTAAATGCAAAGTGTTCGGTTATGTAATTAAGTTACACATTAGTTGATAAAGTTGTGTGTTGTCGGTCTTCATCT
This sequence comes from Gonocerus acuteangulatus, assembly GCA_946811695.1. Classification (NCBI taxonomy): domain Eukaryota; kingdom Metazoa; phylum Arthropoda; class Insecta; order Hemiptera; family Coreidae; genus Gonocerus; species Gonocerus acuteangulatus. The sequence continues at coordinate 75,473,365 of OX328125.1, forward strand.
ACCTCTTTGGAAGACATCGATATCATTATCGAGAGGTAAATCTTGGATAGCTACAACAAAGGAACTTCACTCTCTAGCCTTTGCTTCACTTGTGAAAAACCAGAGGTAACGTGAGTCAATTATGTTATGAAGTGTTTGAGCTTCTAGTTGATGCATCAACGTTTTCAATATATTTCTTTTATTTATTTATTTATTCATTGTATTTACGAGCCCGCAAAGTAGCGACTTGCTCGTTATATTGTTATATTTTATTATAGGCACATTGGCCTATACAAATTCTAATTTCTAATGAAAATATGCTTAAGTACACTATAATATTAACTTACAATACCACATGATATTAATTACAATTTGGATATATACCACATAATATGCTGATAATAATTAAAATATTAACACTAAAATATTAATAACTAATAATACTACTAAAATTATTTTAGATTAAACATACTTATATTTCACATTGAGGTTTAATATATGTTCTTTATGTGAGCGCTTTTAGTTCATCTGGCTAATAGTGGTTCATGATACCTTGCAATGCCAATGAATAAATGTATTCAATAATAATTCATCTTTATATTTTATTATAAATGTTTTTGGTTTTTAAATGCTGAATAATGGTGTCTATATGTGGGCTACCTTCAGTTAATATCTCTCGCATGTCGTGTGGTAAGTCTTAAGTAGTCCCGTTCTCTGCAGTCTGTCAGTATGTGTTTTACTGTCAGTGTCACATTACAGATTCTGCAGAGTGGCTCGTCTTGTCGAGTCATTAAATGAGAATGAGTCAAGTGTGAATGACCTATTCTCAGTCTGGTAACTACAACTTCTTCTCTTCTTGTGTATCGATTTCTTGACGGCCAGGCACTTACGCACTCTTTTATTTCACGTAATTTATTGTCTGTAGTGTACGTCCATGTATTTTGCCATTTGTTTATAATATGCGTTGTAATCCGCAGGTAAGTGTCTTCGTCAGTTCCTAACCTTTTTGCTGCAAGTTTTGCTTCTTTGTCCGCGTCAGTGTTTCCTGGGAAGTTTGTGTGTCCAGGTTTATACCGTCTAGTAATGAACACAAAACTTCTATTGCACTTACGTTGAGATCGAAATACATTGGAACGTTGGAAAATTGAACACAATTTTGATTGCCATATTATACATTGATTAAATTATCCTTTTCTTTATATATATTTCTTTGTTTTGCTGACGGGTACTATTAAATATCTGTATTTTATTAGCAACCGCGATATATATATATATATATATATATATATATATATATGTATTTGCCATTTTATATTCGTTGTGATGTAAAATGGATAATTAACATTGCATAATAATAAGTCCTGCTTCCTCCAAAACTATCGATTTATTGTCCATGGAGCGAAGTGCACAAGGGAAGCTTTAGAAAATCGATTGACAAGTGTAGTGGGAATGTTTTAAGAGGGAAGAGTGTCGAGAGTATTCGTAATTGTCTTGATGGCTTTAAAATTACTTTAGAAGGGAAGGGGTGGTTCATTTTATATAGCCTTGAGTGTTAAAGGGAGAACTTAATCACTGTGTGGGGGTTTGATTTCTACTGAGGTTGATGGCTTTTTGATCTGCGGATATTCAGTAGGTGGATCCGTATCTCATTTTAATGCTTAGGCTGTCCTTTTTATTTCTTTAATGTGGTTGTCCTTTTTATTTTTTAGGAATTCTATTTTTGTCGAGTTTTAGATATTTTCCGATTCTATAACGACGTATTGAGTTGAAAATGGTTTAAGAGGTTTGACATTCATGTAAACTGAGGTAATAAATAAATGGTGGTGACAATTGGAGTTGAAGCCAACGGCCATAGCCACGTTGAGTGATCCGGTTCCCGATGATCACCGAAGTGAAGCAACGTCGGGCGTGGCCAGTACCTGGATGGGTGACCGACCTCGTGCTGTTGGCATTATAAGAAGGCGGCAGCCTAAACATAGGCCGGCGTTAATAGCCCTAGTGTTGATACTCCGTTTAAAAAAAAATCAGTCCCGTAACAGGCCACGTGGACCCTGAGGGGCAGATACTATAGAGGTATCTGATTAATGACCATACGGCACACTAGGGAGATAGTGTGGTTAGTAGTATGCTCCGGCCGCCTGATTTTCCCCTTGGCTGCTTCGACTGCCTAGAGTCATTAGCACTTAAGGTACCCATTATTTTTTTTTTTTTTATTTTTTTTTTTTTTTACGGCGCATCTACATCTAGGTCATTAGCGCCGACATCCAGGGTGTAGCGAGGAATTTTACCAGCGAGCCGTGGGATGATAAAATTCCTGCCAGAGGTGGGGAATCGAACCCACCATCTCTCGCTTATGAATCCAAGGCGCTAGCCATTAGACCACGGGAGACCCCCCAGGTACCCATTATTAAATTAATTAAAGGCTGGGTTGACCTAGGGACGGTCAGGGAGGCCGAATTCAACCCATGAACGAAGACACTAGAAGAAAAAATCTTTAGTGCTTGCTCGGGATTTGAACTCAGGCCTCCAGCTTATTAGTCCAGTGCTCTACCACTGAGCTAACCTCACCCCCGATACTCCGTTAAACACACGAAAAAAAATGGAGTGGAAGTATCAGAAATATATATATATATATATAATCAACGCCAGATATGTCCATGTTTTAGGTGTTCTTATGAGTTCGGAAATCGAGTAGGTGAAGTGAGCAATTTCCACTAAGAGTTGGCTGCTATCAGTTTTCTGTGGATTGTTACTATACTATTTCTGAACATTATGTCCAAAACCTCGCCTTTTCAAGATGTCCTTAGAGGTTGTTTTTCACATTTCTGTTTTAAAGGTGTTTTTGTACAAAAGTTTTCCAAATGACACTAGGATTACGGAGATTCTGAAAACTTGCTAAGATAACGCTTTTCCTATTGTCGGACTTTCAATTTAAAAAGAACATGGATTATTGTATCCGATAGTAGCTTCTGTTACACTGGTTAAATGAAATGGAAGCTAATTCAAAGAGGCCCTATTTCTTGTAAGTTGGCCATAGACCTTAAAACGCCCAAACCTTTCAATTGCTTGGAGATATTTCAACTTCATAAGACATGTTTCTGGGGAGGAACTCAACTGCCAAGTTCCATCGGGACTGCCGGGAGTGGAAGGGGGCCAGAAATTCTTCCGAATGTTAATGGATGGGGCTCTGGCGTTAGTGTAGGAAGTTCAGAAAGTCGGTAAGGGGAGGGGGCTTGCCTCGAGGCTCGACTACATCTCTAAGGATTTGCAATTCATGTCTCTCTCGTTCCAATATTAGGTTAGTCCTCTACAGCGACCCGAGGGGGTGGCTTGCTTCTTATCTCTCTCTGTACAGGATCCTCTGCGGTTCTCTCGCCTCCTATACATGCTGGTCTACTATTAGTTCGCATTCAATTTTCATAGTTGAATCAGTTTTTAGTAAGGAAACTATGCCTTAGAAATTGCTGTGTCTGAATAATGAATTCATTGGAAAATAGAAATTATCTATTTATCAATGTACGGCTGTTCGCTACGAAATGGAACTTTTATATTGTAGGTGTTTATTCAATTCTGAAGGATTCATCTTTCCATATCAGTCGCTTTATTATTTTATAAAATTTATTACTTGTTTTCCCCCAACAGGAATGCATTAGAAAAAAAAATTCTGTAAAAAATATTTTGAAACGGAAAAAAAGAAAAAAAATGATCAAACATTCAAAACAAAAATAATAAAAAACACTCAAGGGAAAACGTCATTTGAACTAAATAAATAATTAGAAAAAGTGATATGAAATTCAGATGTTAAAGGGTCCAATGAAGTCTGTTGTTTTTATAAAGCAAAATATTATCCTGACATTTTTTCCTCCAAAACTAAACTGTTCGTTTTTGATTGTTTACTCTGTCCTTTTTAACGTTTATTGGTCTTTTTGGTGTCAAGAAATGATTATTTGGTATTTTTCGTCATGTCTCTCTTTGAAAATCTAAATTTATTAGTGTTCCTCTATGGAAATCTATCAACAGCCCGCTTAATTCATTAGAGGATATCCGTTAAGATGGTAGATATTCTCAGGGTTCGGTTTTATGATATCTTAAGTAACCTACATTTTTTATAAGAAAATGTGATTTATTTATGTTGACGTTTCAAATTTATGCTTTCCGCAACAAGAAACACGGATAAACAGAGTTGATACTCTTTTATATAAAGAAGGAATAAAATGAAAACATTACCTATAGATGAAAATAAATTATTTATGTAGTAATTTTTTTACACTTAGGGATTAAATGAAAGGCAGATGGATACAGTTCTAAAACATAAAAATAGGTACTAAATGAACAAACGCATTTAGGCTTACCGATGACAAGATTGAGAGCTGCCTCACAGATGTGCAATCGTTTCAGAATCTGTGAAGTTGGGATAAGTAAGAGGAGGAGAGGCGGTCAGGTTGTTTAGACCACACATTAAGGGTTGGTGGTCAGAGATGACAGGGGTGTAGAGAGAGGTGTCATAAAAGTCTTAACTTTTATGACACCTCTTTCTATTCACACCGAGCTTAATACTTAACCAAATCGATATCTGTAACTGTTTTCGAAAAAAGTGAATAAATCTAGTTTTTTTTAACTAATTTTCGGTTTGGGTACTTCAAATAGTTAAATTCAGTTAAAATATTTTCTACAAGATTGAATTCTGACGGAAACGGGACTATCGATTCATATGGGAATCGATTCTCGTTACTAATAGGAGATTGTAAAGCAGTCCCTTTTGAATTATGTCGGAGGTAACCTGCACTGAATTCAGATATATCCAAATGCACGCCTTTTCAATGCCCCCCCCCCGCACTCTGCGCTCACGGCCTTCTGTATGCCAATCGTGTTGACTACCCCCTCTGCCCCTCTGAGAATTATGTATTCTTTTTGTGCTCTCTTTGGCGCTGTCGCTCCATAAATTATTTCCCCGGCACAACGAACTGAGGCCTCCCGGTGGGGTTTTAATTATTTTCCACTATGTCATTTCCCTTTGACAAACAGATAAATATGAAATATATTTGTTTAAATATTGGCTGGAAGAAACTAGAAAATGTATTATGTATGATACTTTTGCTTCGGACGTTCTACCATAAAATTGTTTTTTCTTTTGAAGATGAAATAAGTCAAAGTGAATCTGAACTCATACCTTTAATTTATATAGTATAATACATTTTTTTTTTGTATATTCGATAGTTTGGCATGGTAGGGACGATATATTAATGAAATTTAATAATATCTTATATCATAATCATATATAATATGATTGATAATTCAAATTGAATTTTGTACGGCGAAACTGAAAATCATTCTCCTGGCTCCAAAAAATGTAATACAGCCAGATGAATTTGTTGAACCCTACCTTTGTGAGGTACGCAAAATAATTGCACGTGGCTATGGCCGTTGGCGAATGTCTATTTATTAACTAATTATCGTTGGAGTCAATAAATTTTGAGAAAGCCCTGGAATGGATGTAATATACTCATATATGATATTGTGGTTGTACTTGTTTACTCGTAATATCCCTACGATCCTTTCAATGGGGTCTCCAAAATATCAATAGTTCAGTAGGTACTGCACTATTGTTGCATATATTGCTCTTTGTTGCATCGGAAATTGCTGTTTACTCTGATTTTGTTGCTGGATATTCGATATTCTGTGGACGAGGAAATAGTAGCTCACGAGCACATTGCCTACTTATTCAAATCTATTGGAGCTCTACAGCTCTTAGTCAATTGAATAAAATGATAAAAAATACAATTATCTTTATTATTATTATTATCTTTAAAATTTAAATTCTCATAAGACGGGAGAATCGATCGGTTATATTAGCGTTTTCCATAGGAAACCCGCTTATGAGGTTGATTTCATGACGCAATCCACAAATGCTGAATAAAAGTGGAAAATTTGCAGTTTAATAGAAATTGACAAAAATAAATGAAAATAAAACATAATTTACCCCGAAAAAAAGAAATTTGTAAATTAAAACTGCGTTTTAGCCCCCATTCACTGTTCTTATAATTGGCTTGTTCTTTAAGTAAATTTTGTCTAGCTTACGACGCTGAAAATGGGAATTGCATATCTTAAACAGTTATTTAGTTATTGCTTTCTATTCAACGAAATACGTGCTTAACATAAAAAAAACACAAAATTTCCTCCTTCCCTGTTGGGAATTGACCCTCAGCCCGAAGGACCATTTGGTGTCTACTATCACCTCCTTAAGTATTCGTCACCACTTACGTGTCACCCTGTATATATAAATATATGTATATATATATATATATATATATATATATATACATATATATATATACATATATATATATATATATATATATTTATATATATATATATACATATATATATATATATATACATATATATATATATATATATATATATACATATATATATATATATATATATATATATATATACATATTTATATATAGTTGCCTTTTCGCCCTATAGCTTGGTAGAAAATGGGCCGATCCATTGATGAACATGGATCGTTTGGCGAAATTTATGCGAAAAAAATTTTGGTTTTTGCTTTAATAGGTGTCTAGGTATTCGTTTTATAAGTAATTTTACGTGGTGAAACCAACGAAACCATTTTAATGGCCATGTCTATAACCGAGGAAAATGGAAAAAGACCTTGGTTTTATAATATATATATATATATATATATATATATAAATAACACGGCTGTATTTGTAAGTAATCATTGTTAGTATATTGTTAGGGCTATTTGTGTTGTAGTGTTGAACGGTTCCCCGTTATTGTGATCCATGGATATGAGGGGGCGAGTGAGCAAGTGATTTATTGACAGCTAAAGGGATGAACCTCCTCTCTGAACTATCTAATAAAAGCCGGTATTTGCTTTGTGCCTTCAGTCCCTTACGTCGCTCTCTTATTAGCTTCACACTCCCTTTAACGCCCAGCAACTATTAATATAATCAATCTTCCCTTATATTGGCTCTTTGGGGCTTCATATAGTTTAGCTTCATTATTTTATATTATATCATTGGTGAAGAAAACGGTTTAGAGTTGGAGTTTGTTTTGGTCGAATATAGTTTTTGGAAGAAAATGAGTTTAAAAAGGCCCCTAACGCAGGAGCTGCTATTCACAACCTCATCAACGTAGTTAGTTGGGGCCTAAGTTGGGAATAAAGTTATTTATAAATATGAATAAGAATTTATTAGTACTTCACTAATTTCTAAATACGATTATAAATACATTCGTATTCATAAGTATGAATATAAATTTATTTGTAAATGAGTTCATTTCAAATAACACCTTCAATATCCTTCCCAATGCTACCTTTTATATCTTTCCTATTATCACCTTATCTTTAATACATACAAATTTTTTTTGTGAATAAATTTATATTTACAAAATATGATGTGAATCAATTTTTATTCATATATTTTAATGATATTTTTTTTTGTTATCACTTGATTTTTTTCTGAATATTAATAGTTTCTGTGAACATTTAAGATGTTTACTGTGAATCAATTGGCATTTACTATAAAATTTGTAAATAATATTGTATTTATATATTTAACACACGTGAATACAAATAAATTTATTTTTACACTTATGAGTACGATTTTTTTTACATTCGTATTTACAAATAAGTGAAGTTCGAATAAATTCGTATGTTTACGTATAAATAAAATTATGCCCAACTCTGGTTAAGGCCACATTGCTAAAGAATGTATTCGAACTAACCGATACCAATAAGATGAAAGATATACATACGAAGGGGGACAACAAAACTAAAAAGTCGAATCTTTCATTTTTTCCCCAATAGAGGGGAACACACCAAACAATAATAATAAAAGTTTTAATATGGAGCAAACATTTAACTACCCCAACATGATCTACGTATTCGACAAATTATAAAACAAACTCTATGATTAACTTTCAATATAAAAATATATAATTAGACTAACATAGGACCAAAATCATTATATAAGCTCCTTGCAATGAGGAAACCTTGTATGCAATAAATAAGTAATAATAATAAAAAATAAAAAAATAAGGGGGGGGGAGAAAGATTCATGGATATACAGACAAGATTTTACATATACCATTGAAATAACAAAGACATACAAAGTATTGTTACTTAAATTCTAGAACTGTACTCATATCTTAGACATAATAGACAGGTTAACATAAAACAAATATGATATTTTTATATTTTTCTTGTACTTTTGATAAATGTTAAAAGTTGAAATACCCAGCCTAGACAACTTATAAAATAAATTTATCTTGAAGATATACATATATTTTTACAAAAAATTGTTTAGCAGCCGAATCAATTATCCGAAACAAATATGATTTTGCTGAATACCTTTCTTTGCCGTTATGAACTTTATAAAGCCTGCTTAGTTTCTGTGAGCAAAATAAAAAAAAAAAACATTCCGGCCCTAAAAGAAATTGACAGGTTAGCTTAGAGTGAGTTTCAGATGAACCCCCTTATTATTGCTTGTATATTGCTGATTTTCACATCACACCTCTCATTGGGCCTCGAGATGGGGGGGGGGGGGGGTGAACTTGGTGGAACCAAACAAGACCGGTAAGGGATAATTCGGATATTATTTGTGTAAACCTCAGGTGAGGCTCTGTCTCCAGGGTTTTCATTTTCAATCAGAATGAGTATCGTTGTTTGTTGATTTGTTTACTGTTGACAATATTATTGCTTTTATAAGGTTTTGGCTTTATTTATTATTGTACTTTTATGTATTAATGTTAAGGTAATATTTTTTTTATCGATTTTGAAGAAAGTTTTTGTTCTTTTTTATGTATTTGTATTGTCACAGCTCTGAAGAGTGTAGCAGGAGCTGCTTAAAACGCCTAGCGCCCATAATAAAACTTGTGGAGGAATTGACTTTTTTCATTTTTTTAACCGAATTTCAAAAAAAGAATCATCTTAATTTAGGTGTACCTGGTTCCAAATATGATTAAACGATATTTCTCATCTTATAACTTTGTACTAACCATTTGGTTGCTCGTTTCTTTCTTAAATAAAAAGAACAATAATATTAGAGAATAAATCCAGACGGCTCGTCTTTCTTCTGCGCTTGAACCCCCTCGCCCCAGGAAGGTGGTCCCTGTTCTTCCTACATTTTGTCTCTCTCTTTACTCCGGACTCCCTGTCGTTTACTCTCTCCCCTACCCCCAACCTCTCTCCCTCCCACATGTTCCAAGGCTCGGACTAACTTCCCCCTACCCTACCGTTTATAGAATTACCACGCTCTTCCCTATACTACCGTACTATACTGCACTATCTGGGCTCTTGCTTCTACTACAGTAATCCCGCCTTATATTCTTTCTCTACACCTTGTGGCTCAAACAAACACACGTTTTCTCTAATACGCACAAAAATACATGTATTTCTCCACATGTGTACCTTTCTATGACCAAAGAGTGTATTTTAGAAGTGGGGGCTCATTCATAAATTACTCAAATGCTAGTGCGCTGCTGGAGCATATAAATATATATATATATATATATATATATATATATATATATATATATATATATATATATGGTATTTAACTCTTTTGAGAACTCTGTTATAATATAGTCGTCAAATTAAAAATGGATTTATAGTGTGAGAGATACAGCTAGCCAATTGGGGAAAGCATAGAGGGGGCTCGACGTTGCCCGTTCTACAACTCTCTCAATCCCCGCTCTGCCTAGTACAGACCGTAACTCTATCCTAGGATAGGAGCATCTAGGGAGGAGTGGCAACCTTCTCCTACCCGTCCACACCAAAGTGACAAGTTATATCTGTCACGCTATAGTCCATTCCTCTGACATTTCACTCTTTAAGTGTCATTCTCAACGATTATTTTATATTTATAAGGTTTGTACAATCTTTCATATGTCTTATTAGGCTGTAGAATGATCATTTTGGTAACGTTTTGGTAACCTATGTATTGGGGCCCTACAGAAATTTTGAAGAAATCTTGGGTTCCCTCAATATATGTATATGTCAACTAAAGTAGCCATTATTTTGAAAATATATCGAGTATAGCAGAATTTGAATGCAAAGCGAAAGCTTCCTTTATACACCTTTAAAAAAGTATTGGCTTTCAGATTCTAGACATTGTAAACGTATATGACGTTTTCTAAAATAATGACATTTTGTTAAGTCTCCCCCTAAAGTCTAACTCCTAGATTAATTAAATCGGGTGGTCATCTTGATTATATTAAAAATCCAGTTTATTAGAATTAAGTTTCAATTTCCTCTATCAGTTATAAAACCTGTATCCGCCTATAATATGAGTGAAATGAGGGCTTGAAAGAATGGGAATATAATGAAACCAAATTTAGTTCTTTGCTAGTTTTCAGATTCCTATTTTAGCTAATGTCGAGGTCATGATCAATATACGGGTCGCTTCAGGTCAGTTCCCATACCTAACTACAATAATACGGAAACACGATCTCTCTCCTTAATATATATATACACACACACACACACATTTATATAATATACATAAATGTGTACTTGATACAAAAATACTTCGTATGATTTGAAATGTCAATTTCGTTGACCAGCAGAATCCGCATTTCATAACACCGTTTTATCGGTGAAATTCGCGCGAAAAAAAAATCTTTCTGCTTACTGCTTTCGTTTCGTCGCTGGGTACGCCTGTGGGGTCTACAGCATCCTTATCGTTAAATACGGTACTGAAGGTGGGATTATCCTGGCTCGGTGAGTTCCGATCAAGTGACCTCAGTCTACGGGTGATCCATAGACACCAGTTACAAAGTGAAATTATTTTACAAATTAAATTAATCATTTACTTCTTTTCCTTAAGTATTTGTTTTTAAGAAAGTATTAAAGGGAGTAATATTAACCACATGCATTATTCACATGGATTTCAAACGTTATTTCATCATGAAGTTATTTGGGACATAATTTGTTGCATCTTTGAGAAATAATTTATTTCATAAATAAGAAATAGTGAAATATCAACGACGATTGCTTCTTTTAAGTATGAAATAACATTTAAAGAATATTGATTTCATTTATTTGATAAATAAATCTACTATATATTTGTCAAATACCACTCACTCACTGACAGACTGACTGGCTCACTGACCTATCATCGCCCATCCCAAACCACTCGTCATAAAAAAATTGAAATTTTGCATGGACAATTCCTTTGGTATGTTAACAGTCTCTAAGAAAGTCTTTATATATATATATATATATATATATATATATATATATATATTCAAATTTTTAAGTATTTTTAGAGGGGTTTGAATTTTTAGCTTTAAAGAGACCAGGCTCGCATAGGCAGAATGCGTTGCTAGGACGATATCAGAGCAGCTGTTACCGTACTGTATCTATTGAATAGTATTATTTTTAATTGCTGTTAATTTCAACTTGTCCCACATAGAGTTTATGCTATGCCTGGTGATCATACATCCTAGGTAATAATATCCGGAACCCTGGCATAGTCCTCCTCACCCATCAGCATCCCCAGTCAGAACAATTCTTGGTAATTCTCGCAAATATAATGGGTGTTTCAGAATGACACCCTAAGCGTTAGCATTTATTTTGATGATACATTATTTAACGCAATAAAAAACTACTTATCTGCCGTGATGAAGCACGAGTATTCAGCTAGTTATTCCAATATTGCCGAGGTATTCTATTTACTACATGTCGCACATTTATAGCTAACAAAATGTATTTCTGACTCAATTTTATCGCTCGACTTCCTCTTGCTCATGGATTGACGGAACCTGGTAAATAAAGCGGAGAGTAATGGAAATAAACTTCGATTTGAGTTAAGACCTCCGTTAAATAATTCAATGAGCCAGGACTTAGCGCTCCTTAACATTCCAAACTCTATTGTTAAGTCGATTAAAGTCCTTTATTCTGACACTTCTCTTCTACCTAGAATCTCTTTACTTTACTCCTTAAGGCTTCCTTTGCAAAGTTTATATTCATTCTTACCATGTACTTAAACTATTTTTACCAGCTCATTCCGATTTGGACGAATCTTTACTACTTTTCCTTCTTGATTAAAATGTTTTTACTAAATTATCGAAATAGGCGGAAGATCAAAAAATAAAAAAATCACTAAATGATTTCAGAAATTTTATTAGGTTCTGGCGTCACTTCGGGGAAACATGTAAAGTAGAGTTACAGCCTCAACTTGATGAGGAGAACCTTCCTCTAGTTGGACCATGTCTAGACTATTCATTGACTGAATATGGTGGAAATTAGTCAGCAGTCGATAATGGATAAATCATATCTTTAAAATTAATATTAATTTCCAGATGACATATACAGTGGAGTATCACATATATGAAGACTTTTCCGTTCCCCGGCGAAACTCCATTTAATCCTGTGTATTGAATTATTCACCTGTGCGATATTCATTAATACGAAATACTCACTTATACGAAAGCTAATTTGTTCCCCTGGTGTAAATACTATTCAGTTATACGAAGAGACAACAGCTTTTCCACGAAATGTTTACAGACTTACCAGTGACTTAGCCACACCAGCCTCTTTCACACTCATCTCAGTTCTTCCTTGTCCTAGTAGTCCAGCAGTGTTCTATCCACTCTACCTCGTGTGATTTCCTTCGTTTCTTCACTAATAATAAGGCACTGCCAGTGATTCATATCCCTCCACGCACTATTTTTTGAGTTCAGTGCAGTAGTCGTTCTAGTAGCCGTGTTCTATTGTGCTTTCACTTTTAATTTGAGCAAAAAAAAAAAAAAAAAAAAAAAAAAAACAAGAACAAAACTTTTGCTTGAAGACAAAATAAAAATCCTGAAAGAGGTTGTTGACAACCCCAACGAAACAAAAATAGACATATCTACACGGTTGAAATTACCTTTGTCAACACTTGCGACTATTATCGGTAAGAGGAAAGAAATTGAAGAGAGTTTTGAGATATGAAGCTTGAAAATGTAATAATGTTCAACGTTATCTAACAAAAAAATATATACACAAAAATATTTATATTTTATGTTTATATATAAACAATAATATTGTAACTTTTTTATGAAGAATTTATTTAATTTTAAAATAGCCACGAAACCTAGTTCTATTCAGTTATACGAAGTATTCACTTATACAAAACATTTTCCATAACCCTTCACATTCGTATAAGTGAGACCTTTCCTTATTATGTCAAAAAAACTTATGAAAATATCATTAAAGTGCTGTATCAGTTTTTTTTAATTGACAAATTTCTTGCTATTTTTAAAATTTTATTTTATATCTACTCCTCCCTCACTTCTTTGTATCACTTTCCGCACCAATGCAGCTATTGAGGTTGAAATAAGGATATATATATATATATTAGCAAAGATCTATCATATTCAACAATAATTCCTTGAATCACTGTAAAGATTATTCATGTATTGAAGAATACGGGGAGGTCGGTTTTTTTCACTGTAACTGAACTAGTACTAGTAGGGGTTTATTTGAAACATACTTTCAAGACCAAATTATTGAAAGCCTCTAGCGCTGCTCGAATGTTTCATCTACTTGCTACGGAAACTTACTATTTGCGTCTAGAGTAATATGAAAAATATTTTAATAAGCTCCTTCAGATGAAGCACGCAGTCTTCATTAAACGTTGTCTTGTCTAAAATATAATCTCTGTTTTCTTGAAACCGTAGGTAAAGCAGACTAAAAGTTTCAATTTTCAATTGTTGAACTGAAGCCATTCGGGTGGATCGGTTTTATTACAAGTTACATAAAGATATCGCTTGTTATCGTTGAATGTGTGTGTATTTCTATTCTATCGAATAAAGAAGATTGCTTTAGCATTGTATTGGATTTCCTTGAACGGCCCTTTACTGACCCTGGAAGTGAGTGGATGTCCTCTAGCTAAGTGAATCTGGTGTATTTGCAATGTAGTCCGGGACCCAAGGGTACCCTAGACAAACAAGGAGGGTCGTTCCTGTAGAAATCACATCCCATTACAAGCTTAGTTCTTAAGAAAACCCTTCTTCTTGGACACTTCTGGAACAGGGGACTTTTATAGTTTATCCTTATTTCATAAGAGTTGATGTTGAGAGACTTTTAATTAAGTGATTAATTTTAATTTTTGGAAAATGCTTATATTCGCTGCTAGGTTATTTAATTTTTACATCGTCTTTTCTAAGGAAGGATGTTATTATACTACAGGTATATGCTGTCAGTCATTTAATTTTTAAATCTTAATATTTAATACCACTCTGTGAGAAAATTACTACCTATTACCAATATTTCAGCTTGAGTCTCAGGACTATGGCGAGAGGAAGAACTGATCCGTTGCTGGATATTTTAATTATTATACATATTATTTTCTTAAATTTTGTTTTACTTAGTACGTTGAATTCATGAAAGATTTTTTTTTTTTTTTTTTTTTTTTTTTTTTTTTTTTTTTTTTAATTTTTTGTCTCGAATCGTGGTGTAAAGCATTCCCCTAGCAGTCGATTGAACGAGTTCGTTAAAAATCAAGATCAGTCCACCTAGATGGTGGTTCACTCCGAATCCAAATTACTAATTTGCCCATACCATTATTTCTTTTGTATTGTAACGCAACTTGATATAAATCGTTGGTATAAAGACAAAGATATGTTTTAAAAATGAACTAAATCGATTCATTCTGTATCTTGTTCAAATTGATTTAATAGAGAGATATAACTTGTTATTCGGGGAAAGCGTAGAGGTGCCTTGACGTTGCCAGTTTTAGAACCCTCCCATCCCCGCTCTTCCTAGTTGTGGGACTAGAAGATGGAGTAGTGGCAACCCAGCAAGGCCGTCATTGGCTGGGGGCCCATCCTTCACCGCCTATCCGTCCACAACCGAGTGATAAGTTATATCTTTCCTTCTATTGGGTCGCTTAAAATTGGCGCTGTGACAGCTTTCAGCTGTTCATTGAGACGTTGTTCATTACAATAAGAGAACAAAATTATTTAATTTTTTAATTTATAAAATGGTCGAAATAAATTTAGATTATTTTAATAAATTTATGTTGGAATGCAGTGAACACTGGAATATGCTTAGTTCATGCGTGATGGACTTTTATATTTCTAATATGATCCGACTAAAATAATTAAATGTAGATATTGCCCTACCTTCGGACTTTTATCGAATTATATAAATGCGATTCCAAGAATATGAAAAATTATTTGTTACGGAGCTCTGACCTTCTTTTGAGTAAATGGAAAATATTAATTTCCTTACGCCCTGTATGTTGGATTAGTGTAATAATTTTTAATTCAGTGGTCGGACGGCAGTTTTCGGCCCGGTTAGCGGGGAATGGAAGATTCTAGAGTTTTCTTTGATCTCAGAAGCACGAAAATAATTACAACTAACTTTAAGGGGGGAGGGGCTCAGTGAATTTCTTCCCCGCCCTCCTTTCCCTACTTATAAAAGGGGTCGGGAGGAATTTGGCGAGACCCTCGGGCGGGGGATTTTTGTACTAAACTTGAGGAAACTTGAAGTTATACACCTAGTCCTGTTAAAGGGGTTCTTCCCCCATCTGTCTCATCCCGCTACTTTACCTCTCTTTTTTTCTTTTTCACTTCCTTCTTCCTCTTCTACTTCTTTCTTTCCTATAGAGCTTTTACGTCCCTTTCCCCTCCTTGCTTGAGGAGTAGCATCTTCAGATAATCGCTTCTATTGTTCTCTGTCCACAAGTCTCTTGTATTTCACTCGGACGTTTCCTCTCACTCTTTGCATTAAAGTCTGGTTCAACTCAACCTTAGAAAGTAAGGATCGGCCATCGAAATATTTATTTTTTATTTTATATGGCGATTCAAACACTAGTAATGACTAGAAATAATATTGCAAACAATAAATAAATTAATCAATGAAAATAAAATATACTCAATTACAATATAAATAACATATAATTGATAATACTAAAACTAATGATAATACAATCAAAGAAAATAAAACTAATATAAGGTAAAAAAGCGTGTATTCGAATATTAGTATATTTCTTTTAAATTAATTTCAGTATAATTGATTATAAAGATCTGTTTCTCTTAAGACTCTCAAGGCTTTCTGACTCAATCCACGATCATCTCCTAGCACATCCAAGAGATGACCATGATTTCTTCCCCTAGTTCTTTTGGAGTATTTCAGATAGTATTAAATAATTCATTGGCTTCATGAATTTTTACGAATTGTTTATCTCGTATTAAATTGCTTTGGTGCTTTTTTGATCGAGTTTATTTTCAGAGCTTAATTTGATTTTGTGTTTCTTTTTTTTCCAGGTGAGTACTTTTCAAGGAATATAAGGGGAGAAGGTTATATGTTTTTGTATAAATGAAGAATGTGAAGTAAGTATCGTCTTTAATTATGTCTATAATATTATTAGCCTTCGGAGTGTTATTTCAGCAATTCAGTGATTTTATTTTTATTTTTTAATATCTCGAACTATTGTCTGTTCGCTCTTTCTTAGCCTCAATAATGGTCCGATTTTGATGAAATTTGGTAAAAAAAAATCTTTTGTCAAGGTCAAGTTCGTTAACCAGCAGAATCCGTCCAATGGAACATGGTTATTAGAGCGAAATACGCGCGAAAAAAATCGTTATGCTTACTTCATATGCTTGCAAGTACTCGTTTTATAGGTTTATTCGCCTATAAAAACGAATGAAACCATTTTTAAGGCGATAGCTTTAACCGTTTTCGAGAAAAGTAGAAAAATATTTGTTGAATCAAGTTTTTGGTTTAGGAATCATGGGATTCATTTAAAATATTTTCTGCATGTTTGAAATTCATGTAAAGAAAGATGTTTTAATTTTGGTTACGTTCGGAGTTAAGGAAGGATTAGAATAAAATATTTTATTTTTAGAGATGAAAAGTTTTGGGAACTTCGTATATTTTCCTTAATATCTCGAAATGTTTGGGAATCTTGGTAGGCAGAATGTAACCAATCAAAAGCTTACTAAATGCCCTACAAAAAACATTCTGAAGCAATGTTCGATTAGGCGATGTCAATCGGAAAAATAAGAGCTTAAAACTTCAAATGTGTTTGTTTTATTCTTTTAAACGGGTTTTGTAGTTGTTTAGCTCACTTTTTAATTTTTTGTTGTTTTTTTTATTGGAATTATTTGTAGAATGAGTACTATAAGAGAAGAGTACAAGAAAATTTAAACATTTTGATATTTTTCAAATCATTGATCAAGATTAGTATGTCTGGGAGTGGATGAAGGGTGATGCCTGGCTCTTTTTCTGTCAGGTAGAGGTAAGGGTCTGGGCGGACCTATATAACCGTGACCTATTTGTGGTCATAAATTATTTCATGGAAGGTCTAACCCAAATTATAACTGTTGTTATTTCAACCTTTCCAAATGACATTAGGATTAAGAACGGAATCGCCCTAAGGTGATGCAGTACCTGCGATTCGGACTATTTTTAATTCCCTTGGAATGTTGCTATTGAGGTCGTACACATAAAATATATTTTTGGCTTAATTTGAAATATTTATTTAGCCATTTTTGATAATATCTTGGAGAGAACAGAGACAGACCTCTTTTGAATTATTATTTTTTAGAAAATATTTGCCTGTTTTCAGTTTTTTTATTTATAGCTTCCTTTCTAA
The DNA here is from genome assembly GCA_946811695.1 of Gonocerus acuteangulatus. Classification (NCBI taxonomy): domain Eukaryota; kingdom Metazoa; phylum Arthropoda; class Insecta; order Hemiptera; family Coreidae; genus Gonocerus; species Gonocerus acuteangulatus. Next base: position 75,490,956 of record OX328125.1, read on the forward strand.
TTTAATTGATTCGTGTGTTTTATTTAATTTTTCTTTTCATTCTGTTCATTTATTTTACTAAATCCTCATATTATAAAACTATAAAGGAGATAATAATTATATATATATATATATATATATATATATATATATATATATATATATGTATATATTTTTTTTCTTATGCTCCCTCTACCCGATATATTTAATCTGCGAATAGTATTAAAACGTCTCTTTTATTCTGTCAAATTTTTCTCTCTTCAATTTTTTTTATTTAGCTTTATTGGAATATCGAAACATTTAATACAATTTCATATAATTCCTTGGCTTTTATATAAGATTGTTAGTATTGATTCATTCTTATAAATGTCTTAAATACAAAGCCGACAAAATATAAAACAAACAATATAAAAGTAGCTGCGAAATATGAATATTAACAATATTTAATTCTTTCATTTTTTTTAAATAAAACAATGAAACTAATTTAAGAACATACAAAAAAAAAAAAAAAAAAATAAAAAAAAAAAAAAAAAAAAAAAAAATAACTAGGGAGGAAAAATGAACTAATCACCCGAACATTTTCTGCGAAAACAGCTGTTTTTCATCAAACTAGTAGTGACTATGTAATTTTTTGTCCTGGCTGGAGTCTTCGTCCTTGTAATTTTTTTATTTTCTTTATCTTTGCATTTCTTCCCTTTCTTGATTTTCTTTCCTCAGGTCGATCCTACAAGAAGATCCCTTGCGACGGCTCCTTGCGCGGTGGACAAGATCTAGAAAATCTCTCATTCTCGCCAGTTTTTCCATAATATAATAGGCCATATGGTCTGGGGTAATTCAAATGTTTAAAAATGTAAATAAGTTTTAGTGATAGAAGATGGACAAACCCATAGATTTAAAGTTATATATTGAAAGTGATGACAAGCCCTTCTGGAAATAGGGTAAATATATGTGGATTTATGAAATAAGTTAATGAGGATGTCCCTGAGGCCGAAACGTTTAAATGAGGAATTGTAATTAGCTCATTAATTGAAATTTGGCTGAGGTGAAGATCAAAAATAAAGTATATGTGGAAATAATTTATACCTCAGAAAATCCTTGCGGATAATCCCTAACAAGTCAAATAATAATTTGTTTCCGTTGATATTTTACCTTAGCCTTTTTTAGATAGATAGATGAATGAGTATGTGGCTTCGCGAATAGGTTATCATCCTCAGAGATGGTATTGAAAAGGCTGCGATAGGAAAAGGTTGGCAGCCTCTTGAGTATTAATCTTCTGGTCGGGTTTCCCCGTTGGTAGAAGGCTATTTATTCTAACTCTCTCAGGAAGATTTACGCCTAGCATTCGTCTCTTTCTCCTTCAATGCCATTCTCACCTTTGGGATTTGTCTTTTTCACAATACTCACGCTCTACTAGTACAATATGTTCGAATAAAATAGAAATACATTTGTCTTTTTTACTCCATGTCGGATTTATTCACCAGGGTCCTTTTTTTTAATAAAGACGCATTGGAATGTTCATTGGGGGACGGGAGAAAATACGTTAGGACACTTTTATTTCGTTTTTATTTTGTTAGATTGATTTCTGAAAGGTTTGACTGTTTTTTGTTGTCTGTAAATGGCTTTGTATCTTCATATTTTTCATGTTATATTTATTTTGTTACCGGAATACTGTAATCGGATGTCCGATAGCCTTGAATGCCATAAATGATGGGTTCTTTATCCAGGTGGGGTGGTATCTTTTATTTCGAAAAATGAAATTCTTCGGCCTCATCCTGGGTATAAAATATTAAACTACAGCGATAACCTCTCCTAAAGATCTGTGTTATTAATAAGACTTTAGAAAAATGTATATTAAAATATTCCCATCTGCGCCGGGCTTTCTAGAGATCGCCTCCCTTTATAAACGACCATGATGGTTGAGCAGGGACTTTTTTCAACAATCCCATCGCCAAAGTGAGGTGAATTCTAACCCAAATCTCCCGCGCGAGACTTATTTTGTCTTTGTGTGTTTAACGGCTTATCAACACTTGGCTTTTAACGCTGGGCTATCTATAGGTTTCCGGCCTTTTATAATGCCAACAGCACGTGGTCGGTCACCCATTCTAGTAATAGCTACGCCTTTGCTTACTTAGGTGATGAACGGGAACCGGATATTTTTTTAAAATAACTATCGAGGAAACCTTCCCCGATATTTATAATAAAAAAAAAGATTGAAAAGTATTTCTAAGGGAAGAAAATTTTATACGTTGCCTTCTTAAAACGGAAAGAACCAATTTTTGGGTTTATGAAAGTTGCTAAATAAGCTTTATATTGTATACTAGCCGTTACCCGGCGTGCCATGCTACGCCTACTTTCTGCGTATAGAAAAGCCTAAATAAATTAGACACCAAATAAGTATTATTAAAATCTAATAACACGAATCTGTAACTGTTATGAACCCGTGGCCTCCCAACTGTGAGTCCTAGACGACTTTGACCTAACCTATAACACCCCCCGTATCAAGACATACATGTATACCAAGTTTCGTAAAAATTGGTCTAACGTTGTGGATTTGTATAAGGGACAAACATACAGACAGACAGCTGGTAGTTTTTTTTGACCTAGCCTACGGCACTCCCCAGATTAAGATCTACCTGTGTACCGAGTTTAGTCAAAATCGGACGAACGCTGTGGATTTGTATAAGGGACAAACATACAGACAGACAGCTATAAGACGTTTTGGACTTAGCCTACGACACTCCCCAGATTAAGATCTACATGTGTACCGAGTTTAGTCAAAATCGGACGAACGGTGTGGATTTGTATAAGGGACAAACATACAGACAGACAGCTGGTAGATGTTTTTGACTTAGCCTACGACACTCCCCAGATTAAGATCTACATGGGTGCCGAGTTTAGTCGAAATCGGACGAACGGTGTGGATTTGTATAAGGGACAAACATACAGACAGACAGCTGGTAGATTTTTTTGACCTAGCATAGGAGATTTCTCGTATCAAGACCTACCATTATTCCAAGTTTGGTCAAAATCGGTCAAACGGTGTAGATTTGTATAAGGAACAAACAAGCAGACAAACAGAAAAACAGACAGACACGTGATTTTTATATATATAGATTGGAGAATGTGATATCGAACGAGTATTTCTGTGCAGTCGATATCAAGATTGTAATGCACCTCATGTCGGATTCAAGGCTTATTTCAGACATTTGTTTAAATCGAGATAGTTTTAAACAAACTGAATCGGAATTGCCCCGATGATATTCTGGATTCACTGACGTTCTAAATATGAATAGGCTTCTTTATTTCTTTAGTATTTTTTATCTTGATTCGCTAATTCACAATTAGTAAATCTTCAAACTTACAATGTCCTATGAGATACTGAATTTCATATTTTAGCAACTTGGTGGCTCATTTCAAAACTCCGCAAACGAATACTTTTTTTTCTCTCTTTTTTGTGGGCATATTACAATTCTTAATAGGGACGAAGATAGAATATTTTTATTATATTTACGCAATGTGGAATATTTACAGCTTCCAAATTCCCAGACGTATCCCACTCTGTAAAACCAAGAAAAATGGTCCAGACTTTCATCCATTGATTAATTGTCCAGCTTTGTTGCTTAGCAACCCCATTAATTTGGGCAGCATCACTTTAATTTTAATAAAGTATTCCAGCTTTATACAGGAAATTAAATGCTCTTCGCTTTAGATGCGGAGCATCATCATCAATACATGAATAATAAAGTATTCTTTCTTTCTTTATACATTTTTCTAATCTTATTCTCATTGGTCGCTCAATCTTTTGTCATTTCTAATGGTTTAATTTTTTTATATACTCTTTTAATGATGCAATATTTATATATATTGCAAATTATTCTTAAGCCACTATAAAAAGTCTGGGGTCTATACTTTTCTAATGACAGTATGTTCATGCTATGGAGCTGAGCAACTATTTTTCAATAAATATTTTCGAGAAAACGGTTAGTGCTCGTACGATACCTTGAATTCGTATTTCTGGTTCTCTCCTTCGACTGTAGATCAATAAGTCAAACCTATTTCATATGATAAGTAGAGGTTTAACCCCTTAACGGGCAAGGGCCGATTAAGCGACCGCTGCTTGCTGAAATTAAAAAATGACGCGGGGGAGGCGGAATTGGTTCCAATGCTTCCTGCTAGATGCCGTGGCATGCCAAAAAATAGTATTTGGAGGTCTTGGGCCCGAGGAACCGAGATATGACGAAGTTGACCGATTAAGCGGTCCTTGCCCATTCCCGCACCCCGACCGGTCAATCTTGTTCTGTGTTGGCCGTGCATTATTGGCTCTCTGGATCACTCATCTTATCTAGAAATCGTTTCAAAGTACGTAATAATTCTTTTATACAGTCTAGATTAGGAATTAATTGATTTAAATTGAAATGAGTTTATCGCTTACATGTTATTCATTGATTCGTCTCATAAGTACCTTAGACTGGAAGGGAAAAAAATACTTTTTTTGGCATTCCTAATGAAATGTTATTGTGGGCTAGCATTATACTATTATTATAAATTATTCAGCATAATAAATCATTTTTTTTTTTTTTTAATCTGCTAATCTTTTTTTTTAAAGAGCTAAAATTATAAATTAAAAAAATTCCAACATAGCTAGCGAAATGTGCCCGTTAAAGGGTTAAATATGGAAAAACGTTCTAGTATCTCGTATTTGATTGACGTACAGGCTGAGATTGGGTCAGTATTAAAATCTTGCATGGATGGTCATCATTTGGACAGAAACTGATAACGGAATACCGAGAAAATGTCGAATGTACGCCGGTATGATTCATTCTTCTCAGCTCTTGATCAGCATTCAATACCCGGTGTATATTATTAATTGACAGTACGCTTCTAGTATTTCCCATTTAGATTTATGTACACAGCGATTCACTTAGCCGAAATGTGATTTATTTTGAAATGCTCATCGTAGCGAACACGATATAATGAAATAAACTGTCACAATTCTAATAGAGCTGTCTGATTAGCCATTCCGATCACAGCACTTTATGCTGTTTGCATTTTAAACAGGAATGTTGTGGGGGGGGGGGGGGGGGGTGAAATTCACGCTTTTCACAATATTCACGACGACTTTGATTGTCACTTGTTTATAAGAGTAAAACATTTTGTCTGAAACTTGTCTAAATATGAGAGAATCGTGAGACAAGTATTAGCACTTTCTCAAGAAGTAGTTTGAACAAGTTCTTTTCATCAATCTACTAGATACCGAAAAGTATCTGCGTTAACATTTATATATATATATATATATATATATACACCAAATCCAACGTATGTTTGTTGTTGACAAACATACGTGTGTCTGTTAATACGATAAAGCACAAAATTTTTGTTTTTCTCCATTAAACTAGGTATATATAATTCTCATGACAGTTCGTCATAACCAAGATAAATGTTTCCGCTATGAGATATAGGAGATAGTACGGAGCCATTTTCTCTGTCACTTTTATTTCCTTGCAAGGAAACTGAATATACATCGTGCCAAATCAATGATAAACATGTCTTCTTAACCTTTTCAGAAATAGTCCGTTAGGAGTGGGGGTTTACTCAGGAAACAAATTACTTGTCTATATAATTTAGTCAGCTGTTAATAACAAATATGTTTTTTTCATTCAAAAAAACTACATAGTATTCGAAAATAAGAAGTAAACGTAGGTATTTACCCGGAAATATTTATGAGGTGCGTTTTACAGGTAACAAACACAATTACATTTCTTGGACTAATATTTGACTCAAAACATACATAGTTTCCGTTTGAAATACTGGCGTCAAATATTCTCCTTATAATATTTCGCAAAAATCAGATACCTACACTATGATTGCACACAGACACTCATTGAAAACCAATATCAAATTACTTTCAATCGGAGACGAGTAAATCAAAAAACATTAAACATAAGAATACAAGAATAGGCACAGAACACTGATTTATTATCACACTGCAATTACTGAAAGTTCCACCATGGTGGGTAAATAACCTAGAAATAATCAATAAATTATCAGCATTTAAGAAAGGTGTGACCCTATCTCTATCCATTTTTTACAGATGGTCTTAATGAGTTTTTACTTATCTGTGGCTCATAAATGGCTTTGCTGATTTTCTGTTCGAGTTTACCTTCTGAGATTAATTTATGTATTTTATTTTTTTTTCCAGGTGAGTATTTTTTGAGGAATATAAGGGGAGAAGGTTATTAATTTTGGTATAAATGAAGAATGTGAAGTAAGTATAATTTTTAATTATCTCTATAAAACTATTAGTCTTCGGGAAGTTATTTCAGCATTTCAGTGATTTTTTTTTAATATCAATCGAAAAATTGTTTACATAATAGTTTACACTGCAATACAAAACATATCCCTTAACTATATTTAATTGATGTTGCTATTCGTCGAATTTGTATAGAATGTTGCTATTGAGCTTGCATAGAATTAAGAAAATTCCGGCTTAAATTTGAAATTTTAATTCAGGAATTTTTAATAATATTTTGTTAAAAAAAAACAAAAAAAAAACAAAACAAAACAGAGAAAGACCTCTTTAAATCACACCATTTAAGGCTGGTCGTATACTAAATGAATTTAATATGTCAGCGATGATTTCAACGCAAAACATCCCAGATGGGGAAGCCGTCTCACAAACTCCCGTGGCAGAATCCTATACGACATCCTTCAATCCCAGAACTACCAATCCATTTCCACAAACATTCCCACCTACTGGCCAACAGATCCCTCTCGAACTCCAGACTTGGTCCATTTCTTCATCTCTTCTTGCCTAGGAAGTATATCCTACTCGGTGCAGTCACTGCTTGATCTATCCTCCGATCACTCAGCCATTCTCCTTAAGCTAGATACCGTTCCTCAACGTCGTGCCCAGTATCCTAGCCTCATCCAAGGTCCCATCAATTGGGAATTATTTCAAGAAATCCTTACCTCTTCCATTGACCTCACTGTCCCCCTCAAAACCCCATCAGATGTCGACACTGCCGTTCTTATGTTCACTAAAGCCTTCCAGGACAGTGTCACAAAATCATGTAGACTAAGAACACACATCCCTTTCCATCCCAAACCTCAGCTTCCAGACCACATTCAGGACCTTCTAACCCCCAAGCGCCGAGCAAGAGCTCTCTGGCAGAGAACCCGCTATCCCTCTCACAACAACAAACTCTGTCGAATTTTAAAACAGGCCCTTTCCGAATATCGATCAAAATCCTTCAATGATTATCTTCAAACCCTATCCACAAAAGATAATTCCCTTTGGACTGCTACCCGTAAAATCCTCATCCTCTCCAACGCAGTGACGGCAGCTGGGCAAGGAGCGATGAAGATAAGGCCGAAGTTTTTGCCGCACATCTCGAATCCACTTTTTCTCCGCACCCAAATACAAATTCTATCCACGACCAGCTGGTTCACGACTACCTCGACCACCCTCTTCCTCTCTCCCCTCCTCCCAAAGCTTTTCATCCTGCAGATGTAAAATACATCATTAAGCATCTCCCCAGAAAATCCCCTGGGTACGACCTTATTACATCCCTCATCCTAAAAAACCTACCCCAGAAAGCCATAATCTTCCTTACCTACATCTTCAATTCAATCCTAAGAACTACTCATTTCCCCAAACCATGGAAACACTCAATAATAATTCTTATCCCAAAACCTCCAAATACACCATCCTTCTATCACCCTATAAGCTTACTCCCAATCATGTCCAAAATGTTTGAAAAACTTTTCCTGAAGAGAAACCTTCCCATCGTTACATCCTCCAATTCCATTCCTGACCACCAGTTCGGTTTCCGCTCCCGGCACTCCACCATCCAACAATGCTTTAGCGTTGTTGACACAATATCCTACGCGCTTGAATGTAAAAACTACTGCACGAGTGCCTTCCTCGACGTCGCCAAAGCGTTCGATCGGGTTTGGCACCCGGGGTTGTTATACAAAGTAAAGCGTATTTTACCTCACACATACTACCTCATCCTTCAATCCTACCTCTCGAATCGTTCATTTCAAGCAAGGTCTGGTACTACCTTGTCCCCCTCTCGACCCATATCCACAGGCGTCCCACAAGGCAGCATTCTAGGTCCTGACCTTTACCTCCTGTACACGGCAGATATCTCCACTCATCCGACTACCCACATTACGACCTACGCCGATGATACAGCCATATTTTCCTCTTACCCTGATCCCTCTACAGCTTCCCAGCAACTACAGGAGCACCTTGAGTCTGTCGAGAAATGGTGCAACTTGTGGAAAATTAAAGTGAACCCCGAAAAATGCTTTCAAGTTACATTCACTCTTAATAGGAGCGCCTGCCCTCCTGTATTCATTTGCAAACGTCAACTCCCTGCATCGAATGAAGTACGTTACCTGGGACTTCTACTAGGCAGTAGACTCACATGGAACCCACACACACGACTGAAAAGACAAGAGCTAAACAGGAGATATGGACTCCTACGACGACTACTTGGACCTACTTCAAAGCTTACGACACAAAACAAACTTACTATTTACAAAACTATAATCAGACCTATCTGGACTTACGGACTCGAATTATGGGGAACAGCAAAACACTCAAACAGTCAACGAATACAAGCATTCCAATCCAAAGTCCTTCGTAGAATAGTCAATGCTCCCTTTTATGTCTCCAACAAAACCCTACACAACGACCTTTATATTCCTTTCGTAAACGACCTCGCCAAATCCCTGACGTTTTATTCCAAATTGTCATCCCACCCAAATCCTAGAGGTCAATCCCTTTCCACTCAGACCCACCCTAAAGACCTTCCCGGGAGGCGTAAGAGACTTTGGCCCCGTGACCAGCTACCATGACAGCAGTCAAAAACAGCACAGATTGTTTTAATAAATTAGGAAGTGCCGATAATGTTTGGCTCCTTCCATATACTATTCATTTACATGTATACTTAGGCCAGCACAATTAATTATTGTACTTATAATTGTACAGATTTTAAATAAACATGTAAAGAAAAAAAAAAAATATGTCAGCGATAAGTCAAATCATCGGAAATCGTTATTAATTCGATTGAGGAGAAAATTTCTAGAGATTCATTTTGAGATAAGGTTTCATCTTAATTCTTGAAGGTATGATGAATAAAAACGAAATTTGTTGTCTAAAAACCGTTATTCTTAATGTATTAACAGGGTTCAATCTAAATAAACAGCCTGTGTAGTTTTATTTCTTCTGCGGTTCTGCCTCTATGCTATCAGCGCCGGCTATCAATAGCTTGCCACCCTTTCGAATCAAGAAAACTACATACCAGAAAATCGTGGGGCAGGACATTTTTCCAGCGAGCCCTTAGATGAAAACACTCAACCCGCTGCAGGTGGGACGCGATAACAATGAGTTAAATGTCTCCAAGTGGTGGGATGGTTAGCCGTCCTGACGATGTCCTAAGGAGTCACGGTTAATCGTCAAGTAGGTTATCCATTCCACCACTTTGAGTCGAGGGACGATATATAAATAGATATAAAAGGTGTCCCGTATATACTGGCCACAATTGAAATATCGTTTAATCCGTTAGAGATATCGCAAAGGACCAACGTTGTAGCTCTTATCAAAAACCTCCAGATGCGTCATTTGTTAATCCGAAAACATTTACTTTTAACTATCAAGCGCACACTGAAAATTCGAAGTATCCCCTTTATCCCCCATTTATTTAGTAAAATAATTGTAGTTTTTTTTTGTTTCATCGCTAAATACTATGCGAAACAAAAAACGCCCTCTTTATTTTATTTTTATTTTTTTACGGGGCATCGACAAATCATGGCCATTAGCGCCGACATCAAGGGTGCAGCCAGGAATTTCCTCAGCGAGCCCTGAGATGAGGAAATTCTTGCCGCTGGTGGGGATTGAACCCACCATCTCCCGCATTTTGTGTACTTTTTTGTTCCGGGTTAAACAAATGATGCATCTGAAAATTCTTTGTGAGAGTTACAACTTTGCTTCTTTGCAATTGTGCGATATCTTTAACGGCTTAAAAGATATTTCAATTATGACCCGTTTTTATGGGACACCCTGTTTATGCACTTACCTACAACCAACCTCATATAGATTTGCTCATACTAAATTATATTTATTTCTACTATATTAGTGACTGGTTCACTATACTATATTGACAGGTATCACATAAATCAGAAGATGAACGAACTGCACTGAGGGGTTGTTCTAGCGGTAACGAAGCTTGAGGACTCTTAGGTATATCAAGTGTTAAGTTGCGCATGAAATCATTGAAGAGAGCAGAAGTGGTTGTTACACTGAGGGCGAGGGTCTGGCTATTAATGAGGGGGGAAAAAGCTAATATAACTTGTCTGTCTCTCCGTCGAAGAGATTTCGTGGGTGGGGAGTCCCCTGAGCTCCTAACCGCCCTAGTACTTGGGGATTTGAGCCGGGGAAAGTCAAACAGGGGTGCTGGAAGGAGCTTGCGGTCTGAGTGTGTGTGTTTTTAGGGGATGGGGGTTGTCTTCGCTACTCCTTAGCTTGGAACTTCTCTTCCTTTATACCGTCTCTTATACTACGCTCATGCGTTTATACAATCCTTTGTTTCATGCTCATGCGTTTCCTTGGTTTATATAGTATGGGAGAGGGTTGTGTACCTAAAAAGAAGCAGGCTTAAACCACATAAGAATATTGTCAGCTGCCTCTTATGAATTTGCACTGTCGGTAATAATGAGATGCAAATAGTTAGTCATCGAGGTGATAAGAAGTTAAGGCAGGCCATTCCGATCCGTAGTCTGACTTAGTAGGACTAATAGTTGGCGGGTCGACTCCACTCACGCTCCGACTTGCTATCCAACTAGCGATCCAACATTATTCCTAGTCTGTTTTTTAGTATGTTGCACACGAGCCAGAAAATGTATTAAGTGCAGACCAAAGATGCCCGAAGGACAACTACTGACTGAGCTATGTTGGACGACTTTGATCTGACTCCCCCATTCTTGATCCAACTCTGTTGCCAATCGGATATATGACCTTCGAGACGTCCCTCTAAATGCTCCGACTCGTCCTACTAGACTTCCAACAATCCAACAAGCCCATTCACGATCCAATATAGGAAGTTGGACCACAAGTCGACCTAAAAATCGGAACTTGAATGGCCTGCTTCAGAAATAGTTGGGATTCGCCTGAAAACAACAATCAGATTTTTCATAGAAATCTATATTCTAAATATATATCATTTTTGGCAGTCTTATTCAGCAATGAATAGAATGCGTAGGGGACGAAGGAAGCACCCATTTCAGTTTCCAGTGACCATTGTAAAAAACAATTTATTTTTGGGCTTTTGGGGGGGGGGAGGGTTTGGTATTTTTGAAAACATTCTAAGCTTAAATTTTTACGAAAATCCGATTATTCTTAGCCGAATCGCAACAATTCCCTTACTTCTTATGCGGAATGACGTTGGAATTCGAACACCGAATTTGCAGGTAATGTTAACATGAATATTTATCGAAAGTTACAATGAATAGCTGAATGCATGCAAACTATGATTTTCCTGCAAATCTCTTTAAAAGAAAGTTCTCTCATATATCGTCGATACAAAAGCAAACTAACGAATATGAAAAAATGCATCTTTCATTGCCCATCTTTAATAATTTATGCTGGACTTATTTACGGCAAATTCTTCAATCTGACTTCACTCTATTAAAGGGAAAGTATTCCACTATCAAAAGGTCAAATCTGCCGAATATTTGCCTTTCCAAAAAAAAGTTATGAATAAATACTTTTCCACTCTGAAAAGTGGTGATTTTCATATTCGTTAGTTTGCTTTTGTATCGACGATATATTGTATATTAAATTAAAGGTGTGTGCGGTTTCAAAACCTGGCTGTATTGCGGGATGGGTATACTTCCATCGCCTTCCTCGGATTTTGTTTGTCATTTTTTCGTTGAATTGTGTAGTCAAATTTGATACTAACTTAATTAGTATATTTTGATTATTGTATTGTTTACTCGAATCAGTCTAACCAATGTGATCCTGATTAATTAATGTTATTGAAGTGCAAATGATCTGTGGTAGTTATTAGGTTGCCTTCCATTTTTTTATTATTACGTTTGTTTGTTTTGTTAAAAAGATCATCAATACAAATAACTCATTTTTAAGGTTAATTTCTTTGAAGTTTGAATAATTATAAAAGATTTTTTTGTTGATATCCATTCGAAGGCCTGTTTTTAGGTAATAGCTGGAAAAGAGATTGTTCTAGTACCTTCTGAAATTGAGCCAAAAGGTCTCTATGATTTCTGTCTGAATCCAGACACTCCCTGTCTGTCCTTTAATCCTTTTCACAGCTAACATCTATTTATAGATTTTGTGCACGCTGACGTATGCGTAATAAGAAATCTCATATATCTTATATTAATAAACTAGTAATGGATTGTGGAACGATCTGGCGTTTATAAAAGGGTTTACCCTGTTGTTAATTTTGTCCAAAAATATTGAACCATAAAATGTTTATGTCGCACCACGGTAGACTGTAATTAACTTTGAAATATTATAGTTTATATCAAAACATTTAAATTACTTTTGTAGTAAAATTTCAAAGTTCTAATTCATAACAAAAACATAATTTGCATAAATTGATAAAACTTGTCTGTTGTTTGCCGTCTGTGTATGCACAAACATTGTGTTTGGAAAAATGTGAAGGTGTGGGAGGCGTGGGCTATTCTTCACCCTTATATATAGAAGCGTGCTGCTCACAGCTATCTGCTGGATATGGAGGGGGGCCTTTTGTCACGTTCTCAAAACTTTAGGGGGGTCGGTTTTTTATTTTTTATTGCAGCAATTTCCCTCTGCTCTCCTGCTTCAACACCCACTCATAAATCTGCTTTTATTTATTTATTTTTATCCTTGTATTTTTTTATTTCCCTTCTGAAATGGTATTTGGTTGCATTATTTGTTTTCTTTCCTTGGGCTATCTCTTATATACATCTTTATTACCCTGTTATATTTAACATTTCTTATTTTTTTTTAATGTTTAATATTTTCTGTAAATAATTCATTATTCGGTTTTTCGGAAAGCTTCGCCTGAATTTAAATGAATTTCTATTATTGTGCACGTAATGTTGAGATAAATATTAATAATAACAAGACTGAGTATGGGAATAATTACTTGGTATTTGTGTAGATTTCTATGGAAAATGAGAATCATTTTTAAGTATTCTTTCTCCCCCAAATTTGATAATTATTTGAATCTTGGATGCCAAGAATCTCTAAAAGAATAAGTATAAAATGTTTGTAAACCAAGCGAATTCTCCTATAGGAAGAAGTGGTAAAGGTTATTCTATTTATTTGTTTCTAGCCAAATTCCGACTCGCAGGAACTGCATAATCTTAGTGCGGTTCCGTTCTTATCCCTAGACTCATTTGGAATGATTAAAATAGAAGCAGTTATTATTTTGGGTCCACATTTCTAGAAAGGTCTCGATTTATGATCATACCTGGATGGGTCGGCTAACCCTAGGAAGTCCCCCGCTAGGCAGTTGAAAAGCTATATCTTAGAAATCCATTTCTCTAACATTAAATTGTTTTTCTTATTTTACTTAACCTGTTTTATTTTCAAATACATTATCCAACTATAAGCGATTAAAAAATGACAAGGAATAAAAATAGACAAACCCCGTCGTTACAAAAAATACGCTAATTTTTTGTAACGACGGGTTTTTCGAGAGTTGTATTCTACAGGTAATCAGAGTATGCAGCTAGGATAAGTGTGAAGGTGATTCATTTATTTTTAACACAACCACAACGTGCTTATTCTCCTCTTAATTCAACCTTGGTGCTTTCAAAAGGCTATGGTCTGTTAAACGCGAAAAATGAGGCGGTTGGCCAGTTAAAACTAAAATAAAATATAATTTATTGTTTTAGTTTAAATCCTGATGTTCTTGAGTGTAAGCACTACTAGATTCGTTTTCGACTTTGAGTCATGATTTCATCTTTGAAAGAAGAGCTGATGGATGTAACCCTTAATTTTCCTAGGAAAATCCGGTATAGATTTGTAAACCAAACTAAACAGCAACAACAAAAACATTGTGTTGTTATAACATAAAAATGTTTAAAATTTAAATTATTTCTTCAAATGGTTCCTCCAGTCATGATTAATGGATACTGCTAATCTTTATGGATAACGAAGTTGATCTTTATTTTTTTTTATTTTCATCGTTTTACGTACACATGGTTATATGTTTTGTCCAATTTTTAGTTTGAAACTTAATTTAATTTAATATTAATTTAAAAATATTATTATGTATTTTAGTTATGCATGGAATCTGTATTACTTCTTCGTGCTCTAAGCTCAGTTTTCGACGGCCACCATGGTTTCCTATTCAGTCGAGCCTTGCTTCTAGGCCCAGGACCTCCTAGAATCTAGTAGCAAGATTCGGTTGGAGTGGGCCTATGTAAAGCTATTCAAAATGGAGCCTCGACCGGGAAATCGTTTTGCTAGGAAATGAAATGTGTGGAACTCTTAGCCGTTTGTATTATTCATTGTGTTTATCAACTGTATGCCTAGAAAATAATAAAGTAACCATTAATTCCCTGTAATTTATCGCAGATTTTTTGGATGTTGTTTGTTATTTTATTGGTGCCAGTGTTTATAGGGGTTCTCTAGGTTCGTTAATGTTTGTGGGCTTTGGCAGGGAACTCGTTGCTTTGGGTTGGAAAGAGATTATAAAAGTTTGAGGGAGGGCTCCTCTCCCAGGAGACGGAGGCGGGGTCCTGGCTAGCTTGTATAAATGCAATATTTGTGGGGATGTTCCTCCCTTGGGAGCTATACTCTTTACAACCATCAACCGTCCTCGCTCTCTTTCTCTCGCTCTCTCTCTCTCTCTCTCTCTCTCTCTCTCTCTCTCTCTCTCTCTCTCTCTCTCTCTCTCTCTCTCTCTCTCTCTCTCTCTCTCTCTCTCTCTCTCTCTCTCTCTCTCTCTCTCTACACCTAAATCTCAATTTCGCCTTCCACTCTAGTCTAATAGCAAATCTCTAATTGCATCACGTACTACTCTTTATTTTCAAATTTCGCCCCTTCTCATCTTTGTATTTTATTACACTTTTAGGTTGTCCTTCTCTTCGTTTTCCAACAAGTTCGTGTTGAACTAAAACTGTAATAATTCGTGCCACTTTAAAGTTTCTCCACGAACTGCTGCTTTAGATTTTGTGTTGAGTATTGCTTTGTGCCCTGTTAAAAGTTTTCCTATTTATTCTGAAAGCTAAAGACACTCGCCAAAATTTGCCATCTCCAATCTTTGATCTCAAGGGACTTATAATTTTTGTTGACTCCTTTCAGATTTACTCTAATCTAGATTCATTTCTTAAGCCCTTCGATACTGAATTAAGTAAAATGGGACGGTGATTATATAAAGGCTGATCCCCCGTGGACTGAACGCCCTATTATGATTCCATAACTATGGCAAAAAATGGAAATCACGGACCGCAACCATCATCCGTAACTCAGGCAAAACAATTACATGACAACTGTCAGTCTTAAATGTGCCCAAAGTGTTTAAGGAATGTCATTACTTAGAAGTAAATATAGGGAATCGTTGTTTATGGCTGAAGTGATAATATATCCACATCTTCCAAAGCAGTGGGTTTGATTTACTTTAGGACTACAATTGCAGAATGTTCAGCATATTAATGTGTACCTTTCGAGAACAGACAGTGAGATCCGAAATTAAATAACATTCTATATTTTGTCTCTATTGCTTTTATGTCCATAAACGTTGTCGGATTAACGTAAATAGAAAACATCACAATCCTCCCTTTAGGTCTCTGTAGACAATTTTTTACGAGGATTGAATGTTTCAGAATGATAAAGAGCCGCATTAATTTTTCGATTTTTGAAAAAATAATGCTGATTTTGAATATTCAGTTTGTTTAGGCAAGTGCTTGCCAAGTAAATAGAGATAATCTTAATTCTCTATTAATAAGGACCTCTGAAATTCGCCTAGTCAAAACATTTTCGTCATGCTCGAAATGCGGCTGGAAGCATCAGCGAATGTACAGTGCAGAAAGGTTTCCAAAAAGTTCGACTTCGAGATTTTGATCTCGAAGACAACGAAGGACGTTGTAGGCCTTCTGTTTTTACCCTCGTCCAACTTAAGAGTTTTAGTAGAAGAGAACCAACGCAAATCTTCCCGGGATATTTTGAGAGAAGTTGGTATTGACCACCCAACTTGATCGCCATCTAGAACGAATTGGTCGTATGAAAACGTGCATTATTTTTCACCGACCCAATAGAATCGTTTTTGTTTTTTTTTCCAGAGTACCCGATTATTAGATGCAGCGTATTATAAAAAAATATAGGAAGGTTAATAATGCAAATTTTAAAAAATAACATTTTGTGTTTCATTTCTAACTAGGATAAGATTGGTGGGGGGGGGGGGGGGGTAAACGGTCGAACGCATTGACCTAATATCTCCTTTAGCTACATGGCAAGTTAACCTTTCATATTTCAAGGCCAAGCCCTATCTATTTGAAGCCCGACATTTCCACATTTTAAAAGCTTGCGATTTATTTTTAAAACGACGAAGATATATTGGTTTGTGAGGTAAGCTCTGATAAAATTCACATCACAAAATATGAAGACGTTTTCGTGCATTGTGCTTTCTATAGCTGACTGACTGTATGAGATTGTGTTAGCTGTGAATGTCCCGGACTAGAGTGTAGAGAGATCCATCCTATTGGGAGTGGTTAAGAGGACAGGTGTATCCAGTAGCCCGTGACGCAGGGCCCTGAACACTGTCCTTTCAGTCCCACGGGAACCATGGTCAACAATACAGGGACTCGCTGGCCAGAAGTCTCTTTCTTCTGCCTGGATTTTTAGACTCTCTACTCTATCTCATTTTCCTTCTCTTACTAATGAAGGAATAAATGTTTAATTAATGCCAAAAACTTAATAATCTTCTGTTTTATTGAGTTTATTAAATTACCGTAAAATACACAGGCTGATAAAAAAATACCTCAGGGACATACGAAATAGAAATATAATTTGAAAAGGAACGCTGTTGTGTTTTTTTTTTCTTTGTTTTTTTTTTTACGGCGCATCAACTGTTTGGCTATTAGCGCCGGGCTAACTACAGGTTGCCACCCTTTTCTAATGCCAACAACACGTGGTCGGTCACCCATTCAGGTACTGACCACGCCCGACGTTGCTTAACTTCGGTGATCTACGAGAACCACGTGTATTCAACGTGGCTATGGCCGTTAGCACGCTGTTGTGTTATTCGAAAAATTGTCACCTAACAATGTTATGGAGGGTGTGCTCCTCAGTTTCCTCAGATATATTCTTTCCAGTTTTATATCCAATCGAAAGTTGTGCTTGTTGTTTTTTTGTTAATACGTGCGTTCGTACAAGAATTTTCTATATATTAATTTCTAATATATAATAGGCGTAATTAATTATTTCGTCCGAGACTTTTATGAAACTTGTCGCTGTAAACCGTGATATTTGGGATTAGTCCATTGGTATAAACAAATCATTCAGCTCCATATCCTTGTCCTGGAATTGTCGCAGTTTCTCGGCATATGATTTCCGGATATTCTAATCATCGGGGACTGCGATATCAATAATGTTAGCTGTCGTATTCCCTTGTCAATAATTAGAATATCCGGTTAATTTTGATGGATAGTTCGGCCCGTTAACTAAGTCTTTGTGGGACGTAG
Source organism: Gonocerus acuteangulatus (assembly GCA_946811695.1). Classification (NCBI taxonomy): domain Eukaryota; kingdom Metazoa; phylum Arthropoda; class Insecta; order Hemiptera; family Coreidae; genus Gonocerus; species Gonocerus acuteangulatus. The sequence continues at coordinate 75,508,638 of OX328125.1, forward strand.
CATTAAAAAGCGACCTTCTTATCCAACAAACAGAATTTGTTCTGCGAGAGCTTTGTGGTATATCTTGGCCACGATATGTAAGATAATCTCATAGCCCGCCAATATCTGATGACTAAGTTACAAAAAAGTGTCCGCTGACGTCGCGAATACGCAGTAACCATGGACGAAAAATAAGACTGTATGTTATACAGTACATTGCATAGGTTTGCCGGATAAACCTAATTTGAGGAGAAGGCTCTAATCGATTTTTTTTTCAATGGATATTCTTATAATATTGCAATTATTCGCATTTTGGTTTAATTTTACTTCTGTCCTTTTTATCATCTTTCCTCCAACTGAAGGTAAACTCTCCGTATTTTTAGAAAGTTTTTCATTTCCTAAAAAATAAGCAACATTTCTTTATAAACACTGGCTTAAACATTATTTATAAAGCGTACCTTTTCTTCAACTGCTGTCTTAATGATGGACTTGGTTCAGCCAGAGGAGGAACGTAGCATGAAAATGTTTGGTTGTCAGGAGTATAAAGATAGTTTGAAGGGTTTTATGTCAAAGTATTTATCATCTGACTGCTGGAAATGGATGAGGTCTCCCATTGGTCGTGAGGAGATAGCCGATAGTGAGGTAAAATACTCGATTCCCGTAGAGGAAGGAAAGGAGAAAGAGATTCCAGAAGAGGAGAGAGTGGAGAGTGTGATGACAGCCTGATGGAGAGACAGTATCCTTCAGAAGTCCCCCACCCATAACTATTCCTGCCCCACTCTTGTCTAAATAGATATCCATGGCCTATTCTTTATCATTATTCTCTCTTATTATCAGCCACCTCACTCCTACCCTCCTCACTTTTCATCCTAGTATACTGCTGCTCCTTTTTCTTCAAGGAAAATCTCACCCATTCGTATGGCAATCCTCGAGTCAGATTATGCTTCTGGAGAGTTATGGAATCCATCTCACATAAAAGTTTTCTTGGAAGGCTACTAATAGACGCCCTTAACTTGGTTAAACACACAAGAAGCTTTCTTGCATAAAGTTAAAGGGGAGGGTGGTACAGTGGTAATTTATTTATCTATTTTAGTTTCACAACTAAAGGCCCATTTACAATTTGATTAGTGCGAGTGTCAAGTGATAAGTGGTTCCTGTGAGTGATTACTGTTAAGTGCGAGTAGTGTCCACTGTATTGTTTAGCGTCTACTGTGTAGTGCAGTTTTTGAGCGTCGAACGGCCTCATAAAATTGTTGAGGTCCACTTGCAGTTGCAAGAAATCCTTACAGGAAGTTTTAAACACGGTGGTGCCTGAATGTAAAGAACTCGTGGAATCAGAACAGTCAAGACTAAGAAGACTATGGCGACGAAAGTTGATAAGTAGAAGACCCATTCATGGTGCGAGCTACCAACTCCTTATGGAATTGGCCTCTGAAGATACCATGGAACTGGTACCATGTACCACTGTATTATCAGGATGACTGAAGAGACATTTAATACATTGCTAAACCTAGACGCACCCGTCATACAGAAATCAGATACATTTAGGAGACTTGCAGCCTGCAGAAGGGATTTTTCTCATTTCAGGGTCCGCTGAGAAATATCCTGGCTACACCACGGATGTTGGTGCAAATGGTAAAGATGTCATTGTACAGTAAAAATAAAAATAAAACAATAGAAATCATAAAAATCATCTAAATAAAAATCATTTAGTGAGAGACCAAATAAAAAAAATAATTTTGAAGATTTGATTGCTCCTAAATAAAAAAAATAATTTTGAAGATTTGATTGCTCCTAAGAAAAGATAATATTTTTATAATGCACGGACGGGTCTGTATATCCGCCGTCCTACCTAAACATTGTGAACATAGCCTTCATTCATATGTAAATGTAATATTTGTTGACTCCGACATTATGTCTTTAAATTACACGAAGTATAAACATAAAATACTAAAGCATATAGTACTATAACTTTATTACGTTTAAATTAATTAATTTTTTCTGTGTATGTAATTTTCCCTCATATTGTTTTTTTCCTTATAGTTTATACGCTTTTGTAAATATTTAACCATTTTGTGAGCAAAAAAAGTTTGCTTTTTCAGCCAGAGAAATCAGTGTGTAATATTTAGTAAGTGTTGGCTTTTGTACTTATTATCCTCAGTTTTTTAATATTTTTTTAAATTTTTATTTATTTTCGCAGCAATGTAAATTTTTTGATAAAGCTTTACATTAGAACGAACGACTGTCATGTGCATTTTGCCCATTTAAGTGCTGAGTATCTCGCTTTTCTTCGAAATGTCATTAGAGTAATTGTAAAATTATTTTATCAATGTCAGTTATCCGCAAAAATATCAAGAAGTTTGAAAGCAAAATATTAATTTTTTTATTCCAAGCTATTCAAGGGGATACGAACACGGTTCGTGCGAGTTGTACTTTTCTTGACCCCCCCCCCCCACCCTCCCCCGAATCGGCTATAATATACGGGTTTCCTTTCTTTCTAAACACATAAGACCCTTTTTTTAGCAAGCCCATCGACTCTCCACCCTCCTGGGTGGCAATACGGCATGTTAACCACCCAGCCAGTATTCACTCTTACTGGGGATGTGTCCTCAGATTAATATAGTATACCCCGCCCATCCCTTCTCTTTTAAAAACTGCTTTACCTATTACCTGCCTTCCACTACAAAAGAAGAAAAAAAAATGTCAAGAATGACTCGAACTGAATTATGGAAATTTCCAGTACTGTAGGAAGGAGAACAATATAATTTTTCTAGAAGAGTGCGTGCATAACTTTTGGGCGAATTGGCTGCAGCTCCTGTTCCATCTCATCAGCCTTTGTAACGGCCCCATATTTTTTCACCACTTCTCCTGGATATTATCATACTGAGGCTCTCATCTTTCTTTCAAATGGTCAATAAATTACATTTAAAGCATGCCATTAGTTGCATTCTATCCTTTTTCTTCTGTTAGAAATTTCTGGATACGGTATGTACGTTTCTATATATTTTTGTTACTAAAAAGGATTTCGTCTCCAGAGGAGTCTAAAACAGGCTACACACGGTCAGGCAGGCCTGTCAGATTAGGGGCCCTCACACTGGCAAACATTTTAGTTAAAATTTTGAAGATGTGTTGAGGAGAAATATTGTGTAAAAAAAGGGGTATTCAATATTTCAAAAGATTTCTGAAAGTTTAGACAATTTTTGCGAACCTGTCAATATTTTGAAGCATAACAAAGTGTGACGGGGAAGACAAAATATTATGCATTTGCTTTTGTGCGTGCTTGTGTTTTGTTCAGCGTGTATGTGTTTACAATACATTTGTTTTTTATATCCTTTTTTCATCTTTATTTTATCCTGTCAAAAAATATGTTGACTTTATTAAATATTTTGTTTCAAATAATGTATTCTTCTACATTTTTACGTCAATGCATTTTCAATTACACATACCTACATAGACAACAATGACCCAAGTGATTGAACTACCATTATTATTATTACAATATTTTTTTGCAGTTTGAGGGATCCACGACCATTAAATATTTTGTACAAAAATAAGCTTAATATTTGTGCTCACAATTTTGAGCAACATTCTTGTCAGTGTGAAGGCCCTTTTAGACCTGAACAATCCGCCTGAGGCCGGTCGCCTGAACGTGTATATCTTCCGGCCGGTCTGTCAGTTAAGACTGTTCAGGCGGCCGGAATATATACAGGTTCTAGCGACAGGCCTGCCTGACCTTGTGTAGCCTGCTTAAGGAATGAGGATGGGATTCTAAACTATATTCACGTTTTTGGCAATAATTTTGAAGTAATTCATAGCTGCAAAAAATAACATTTATTTATTTTATTTTTTAAAATGTTGTTTAATCACTTTCTGAATAACCTGATCCTATTCTTGTAACGCTCCCCGTCCAGTCTTGGTCCGTTCATTTGTAATTCTGCCGCTTTTTATTTATTATTAAGTGATATACCTATATAATACGTTATTTGCGATCTAGAAGAGGTGGCAGAAAATATTGAGCCCTTATGTGAATATGTATTTGTAGAAGTAAAAACAAACTTGCTTTTCTTTTTCCGTAATCTCTGATGGTGATTAACTATTTTTTTGACCTTTCAGCTAATATTTTATATGAACCTATTAGATTTTGTTGGCGTGATAGTAGAAATTGCTAATTCGAAGAGATGCACTAAACAATGTTAAGAATGTCATAAAATCTAGATTGGAAATATTAGTTTTATAATAATACAGATATATTCTGGGTTTAGGTACGCGGAGATCCGGCGGGAACGGGATCTTTCTATCCCAACTAGGAATGTAATGTTCTATGAATGTTTTTTATTTATCTCTGTCGGAGGTGGAGGGGGGGAGGTCTACAATCCACTCCATCAAAGTGAACGATAGAGAAGAGAGTCATTCTTATTTGAGAGGCCGGTAATATCGATAGATACTGGTCAAATGCTTGGTTCAAAAGTAAACAGAGAGCAGAAGATTGACCAGATTTTTTTTTTTTTTTTTTTTTTTTTTTTTTTTTTCGTACAAATCAGTGTTCATTAAGTAAGGTCATGAACTGCAGATGTATTGTGTGTAAGTATTGTGGCATGAGTTAATTGTCTTTTGCAGTCAGTACGTGTTCTATCGTCAGGGCAGCATAACTCTGTCAGCATATGGATCCTATGGAGTTTTAATCCTAACCCCCAATTTCACTATGCAAAAAAATCTGATCTCACAATAATTGTCGAGTTTTTTTATGTTAAAGAAAGTTATTACGGTTAGATATTACCTATTATTGTGCCAATTATAATTATTATTATTAGAATTATACACTTATTTTATTATCAATTATCTTATACTTTTCTAGCATTCTATTTATCTTATTGATCACGAGTAATTGATTTCTAAATGATTAGTTTATTACGTTTGTTGCAGCAGGTAACTTATTACTGTCTTGCTCTTCAGTTAAATGAATAAATAAAAAGAAATGAGTGCTGTATTTTTTCCATATTCTCGTATTCGTAGAAATTTGAGTCTACGTGATCTATTTATTTTTTAAACAACCTTACAGGATTTGAGAGCACTGTCAGTAATACTTAAAAACTTTAATATGTGTCAACCTTTTAGGCCCAGAATAAGATTAATGTGTGGAGAGAGTGTAAAACATATCACCATGCATGCATAATATATAGTATGGAGGTGGTTAATTTTGCCGATGAGAACGTTGGCGTTGGAACGGGCTCCGCCGTTTGACCTCATATGTTTGTAAATGATTAAAATTCGGGGCGTGAACTTTGTACTGAAGTTTATATTACATTCTGCTCAACTTAAACACACACACCCCCCTTGGTTGGGATTATAATTATTAGATTAACTAGATATTTATTGCTGTGATATAGGATCACTTCTTCGTGTTGGCACTAAAGAAGGTTTGAAAATCAAGCAGAAACGATTCTGTTCTGTACTTTTTTGCTCTATAATCGTCAGCATAACTATATCTTAGGATTTCTTAGTAATACTACGGTATTTTATCAATGGATGTGGAAATAAGAGGCTTTGGGACATAGGGACGGTTTAAAATGTCTATTCCTTGCTGCAGATTATCTTTATTTTTTATTTGTATGGAATTTCTTTGAATTGAAGAATCCTTCAATAGTTTATTCCCTTAAGAATATTTTTTTATTATTATTCATTTACATTGATAGTTGATAATGTCTTCATCCCTTTACGCCGTTGAGCTTTTCCTGACTTACATTAGGGCCAATGTTCCCAATATAACACACGTGACTCCTACCGAATCACCGATATTTGAAACCAATACCTGTTACTGCTAGAGGCATTACAGCTTCCAAGTAGTGTGTTCCACATCTGTTGGCTATTGTAGGAAACATTTTCTGTGTTTTACCTTCTTCCCTTCAACACGGTTATTGTCTTTCTTATGGTCATTGTTTGACATTAGATTTTAGTGCTAACTTCTACATATATTTCTTCAAATTGAGGGGTTTATTATTTTGTGCTCGTTAGTTTAGTGCAGTATTGCCTTACAGAAATTATATGACAGTAAACATTTGTATTATCTTCCGGATGGTCAAACGCTATATTACTCCCAGAACGTTTTCAAGAAATTTAGCTATTGAGGTTGGACTCATAAAAGAATTCGAGTCTGTTAACCAGCAAAATCAGGTGGTTATCCCACCAGGAGGGGGGTTTACTCGGGACCTTAAATACTAATTTGCCCATACTGGCCTTCGGTTTTGTTATATCGCATCGAAACATGGTATTCATTGAAGTCATCTAAAAATACGTTGTAAAAATAATTAACTATTTATTTGATGTGTTCCGCCTCATTGGCAATCAACACAAAGAACAGCATCCTCTGAACCATTCATTCTAGGAAATCAGCATAGCTTATGTAATTGTATAATATATATATATATATATATTGTATATAATAATATATATATTGTATAATATATATATATATATATATATTGTATATAATAATAATATATATATATATTGTATAATATATATATACACATGTAATTGTATAATTACTTAGTGTTCTAGTAAAATGCACCTAGTATCTATGGAAGTATAATGTTATTTTTAAGTCGACTGTGCTTATTGCCATCAAATAAGGTTGTATAGTCCTGTTTTCTTGAGGTAGGTCATTAAAGTGTTGATGTACGGTACCCAAATCACTATTTTTTTCACACCGACCGTTCTTTCTTGTTTATTGGAACAAAATTAGGTATATGTTGTGGGTATCTAAAGAGAAAGATGTGTTTTAAAAATTAACTAAAGCGGTTCATTAGAATTTGAAGCTAAATCTCTATTACGTACAAATGCCATTATGCCGCGAAACCTGTTCGGGTTTCAGCAAGATAATGCCAGACCAAAACCTAGCAGATTTGGAGCTTCTCCCTCCCCCGGCAAATCCAGACCTAGCACCATCAGACCTACCTCCTTTCAAATAGCGGCTCATTTCCTTCGTGGAGAAACATTCAACAACTTGAATGAAGTTGAAAATGGGGTTCGTGATTTCTTCGATTCAAAACCCAAGTGGTACCGTCAAGGAATTTCACAGCTGGCTTCAGAAGGCGTCAAACCTTATACGTAGAAGAAAAATGAATTTTGATTTTTACCTATAAAACGGTCATTGTTTTTACTCACCCCACTATATATATATATATATATATATATATATATATATATATATATATATATATATATAAACGTTGTCATATTATATCTGCTATGAAACCTGCTCAATTAAACTTTGATGCTGTATATATATTTGGGTTCTTTGTTCGCCGTCGTCGTTTCTTTTGTCTCTCTGATGTGATGAGATAATAGTTATTTCTAGGTCGTCGCTATGTAAATTTTGTCTCGCTATCTTGATTAAGAATCGATTCTCTACATTAATTCATAAACATTTCAATGAAAATGTTCGATTGATCTTGTTGAAGTTGGCAAAAAATGTTTCTTATCGCGGTATTTTTCTCAGGAAAGTAAATAGTTTTGTTCATGAGAGGTTAAAATCAATTGTTCTACTTAAACTAAAAAGGTTTAGGTGTTTCGGAGATTATTTCATATTGTATCTATAATGCACCACATCTGATATTATGAAATGATGAGAATGTCTTGTGTTGAGGTTTTAAGAGAGGAAGAAATGAAGAATAATGTTGCTCTTCTTTAGTAGAATATTGGGAACTGGTCGAATAAATTCATTAAAACTTTCAAAGTATTCAGTAATTCCGCAGTTCTAATATTCGACCTTATGAATAATTTATTTTGAGGAGTGAGAAAAGATTCATGGGTGGGAACAGATCGAGTTTTAGGGATGAGTTACATTTTTTTGGCCTTATTTCAAGTCATTTCTACTTCAAATATCTTCTTTTTTTTTTGCCAAAAATGTATGGTAATAGAAAATTTATGAATTTGTAATTTTAACGTCCACTATTATTAACTATGAATTTTGGGACGGGTTATCTATAGGTTACCTCCCTTTTCTAGCCAGGATAGGGTTGATACATTTTCTTTTTTCTAAAGAAACCCCCCCCCCCTGTGGGAATCAAACCCACGACCTTAGGCACGGAGTGTTAAGTGCTCACGCCTTAACACTCACGGCCACCGGGCCTCGAAATATCAGTCTTTTAAAAGCTATTCAATTTTGGCTTGTCAGATGAAACCCGGGCCCGCTTGGCTACGATGGTGCCATAGATGGATACCACATCGTCGTCTGCTCCACAGCTATCTACACTTGATCACTATCGGGAGGCCCAGCGCGACATGGATTATCCTTCAAAATCGAGCATGAGCTATTAAATAATAAATTAACAAAAATGGGATACCAATTCAATAAAACAATTTTGCAGGAATGGCAACAAATAACACGAGGAGCTACCATTTAGCTTTCGAATCCTACATTTTGCTGAACATCAAACAAATATGCATGACAATTAAAGTATAATTGAGTACTACAAGGTTTTTAAATTCCGACGACTCTCTGTACTAAGGGAAAACATGGGCGTATATAGGAAATAATTTCGGAGGTGGCTGGGAAAATTTCGGGGGGGGCTGAGACCATTTCCGGTGTATGGAATACTAACTATTTAGATCTTGGAAGAGTTTTAGCCAACTAAAACGCTATTACACTCAAAATAGAATATTTTTTATGAACTAAATGATCTTATTTAATTCATTTGTAAGGGTATTATAAAATTTTTACCGACCAAATCAAAATATCGGGGGGGGGGGGGGGGGCTGCAGCCCTCTCAGCCCCCCCTTATATACGCCCATGAGAGAAAATCTTACCTAATTTCTCCGTTCCGAATAAGAGCTATTTCTAGTACTGTATTTGGGGAGCGTGCGAAAGCAGCACGGACTGCCGGAGAGTGTGACTAACAGGATAAATTGCTATATCTCCCGAGGGTACTATTTCTTGTACTTTACTCTTCTCCTCTCCTACACTTATAAGCCCTCTTTCTCCTTTACTAATCTACTCCTTTATACTCATATGCAGTATACTTATCTATATATATATATATATATATATATATATATATATATATATATATATATATTAGCACTAGGACTTTCCTCCGAAAGAAAGTAGCTATTGAGGTTGCACTCATGACGGAATTTTTGAAAAATTTCTTCAAATCTTTATCGATCCTACCTAGTAGACACTGAAAATTACCCCAGTTAAAATTTATATCTATCTATCTATCTATCTATCTATCTATATATATATATATATATATATATATATATATATATATATATATATAAAGTTATATATGTGTCCGTTAACACGATACAGGCCAGAGTTATTGTTTTTTCGCCACGATACTTAGTATGTATTATTCCCCCATCAAACGTTTGGACGAGTTCGTTAACCAACAAAATCGGTCCATCCGAAGGGGGGGGGGGTTTACTCCGGAGCCAAAGTAGTTATTTGTCAATACCAGCCGTAATATTTTTTATATTTCAACGAAACTCGGTATTCGTTGAGGTCAACTGAAGAGAAAAAAATTGTTGTAAAAATAAACTAAATCGGTTGACTAGAAGGGGGAGGTTTACTCCGGACAGAAATTACTAATTTCCTTATACCGGTCGTAATTTCTGTTGTATTGTTACGAAACTCTTTATACGTCCTGACTATCTAATAAGAAAGAAGTTTTGTGAAAATGAACTAAATCGGTCTATTGGAAGGAGGGGGGGGGGTATGTTTGAATTGAATTCTTCCGCCAAACGTAGGTTTGCGAAACTCATCAAGATCAATAGATCAAAATGTAAAGGTTTGTGTATTTATTACGTAGGTAGTGTATTATACTTTTTCGTAGATGGCCACTCACATGCGCGAACACCACCACGCATGCCCGAACGCCACTTCGCATGCGCGAACGCCAGCGGACACCTTCTTGTGACACATTTTTGGAACGCCTTGGTCCACACGAGAAACCTATGTAATGTATGGTACTCTATAGCATACATATATACCATAAATATATATACGTATATACTTTTTTTATCTTTTTCGTACATGGCCACTGCGCATGCACGAACGCTACTGCGCATGAGCGAACGCTAGTGGACACTTTTTTGTGACACTTTATTGTAACGGTTTTTTCCAGTTTATTCACCGGTAAAGCATATTTATGCTAAAAAATCTGTCCCATAACAAGCCACCACTTTGAGGGGCAGATACTATAGAGGTATCTGATTCATGACTATACGGCACACTAGGGAGATAGTGTGGTCAGTACTATGCTCCAACCGCCTGATTTTCCCCTTTGCTGCTTCGACTGAGAAGGTGATCATTATTAAATTAATTTAAGGCTGGATTGGCCTAGGGACGGTCAGGGCGGGCCGAATCCAACCCATGAACAAAGACACTAGAAGATAAAAATCTGTAGTAACTGCTCGGGATTTGAACTCAGTTCCTCCAACTTATTAGTCCAGTGCTCTACCACTGAGCTAACCTCGCCCCCATACTGTATATAAGTACAAGGATAATAAAGATTTGTTGAAATTGATTTATAAAAATTAAATATAATATTTGTCATTATCGATTACGCATTTCCTGGTGACATTAATTGATTACACAACAGCAGTGATATCCTCAACATCGTTGAACTTAGGCTAACCCTGGGATGATCTTCCATACCTCCATCTCCTAACTGAACTGCGAATACCGTTTAATGATCTTCAATGGGTGACTTTTTTTCAAAGTTAAACTATGATCATGTATTTGTTGTACCACTGAGATAACGTCGTCCCCATTTATTTGTTGTTAGCTGCTCATAATGGTATGATAACTTCGTCGGCTCTGAAAATTTGTTGAGTTTATTTTTTTCTTTTTGCGGAGGTGAGGACGAAAACCATTTAAATATTAAATTAACTGAATTACCAGAAGTTTTGCTTTCTTTGGTTCGTGTGGAGACCCTTATTTAACGTGCGAGTATGTGTGTTAGAGTGGTTATGTTTACTCGGCAATCAGGGTTGATTAGAGAGACAGAGCCTTAGCGGACTACTGATGTCCCCGCTGGATACTCCAGACAGGTACTATCTTCCAGCTGTCATCCCCAGAAACAACAGCAATCCAGCACAATCAACTTAAAGCTGCGGAGTAGCCATTTAGTTCTCGATCCTTGGTGCATTGTAGTATTGATGTAACACTTTATATTAAACGGGAAAATCTAAACGCCATGTCTCCACAATAAAGATTCGGCAGCTTGGTGTTTATTGCATCTGTATTACTCCACCGTTGGGCAGGAGTGTGACTAACCCCCTCCCCTCCCTCCTAAGAGAAATAGTGTTTTACTGTGTCTGAGGAATTCTGAGTTTTAATGACGAGGCTCCACGAAGGAGTCTGTAATGTCGTATGGGTGTTTAATTCAACACTTGGGCAATTGGCATAACTAGAGCTGGTTGGTGAAAGTTCGTCATCATTTTGTAAAGTGAAAAGACCTACCTGTAATGTATTTATTTCACGCTTCCAGGAAGCTTTTATGACGTTGCCTCTTCTTCATTTCCTATAAAATGCGTCTGTGCACTGGCGTGGCCCTTGCAGCAGACTCACACGAGGTATACAGGCACTGAGGATACAATCTTGACGTAAACGCGCTTTGGAATCTTGAATTAAATATTCCAAACAACCAATGTTGGCCATTTTATTCCCTTTATTTAAATTAAAAATAAATATTACTCAGTCTGCCAGAACCTATTGCCTGATTATTTATTTAAATTTTAACGTCCATTATTATTAACCTAGAATTGTTTTGACGGGTTATCTATAGGTTACCACCCATTTTTAGCCAGGGCAGGGCTGATGCTTTTTCTTTTTCCCACCCCATAGAGGGAATCCCCGAGTTATAAACGGGCGATTATGGTACTAATCACTTCCTGACGAATTAAGTTCTAAAAAATCATGATTTAAAACTTTTCTCCAAACATCAAGACTTTGACTTCTATGGTTTGGCTCCTTATTTTATGGTGGAGAAATTGAAGTCCAAGATGCGGGTGTCACTGACCCCTGTAATTACCGTCAAGATTTCTCGACAGCCGCTCTTGACTGCGGCCTTTCACTGCGGGGTCAGCCACCCTTCTAGTGGAGGACCCATCGAAAGGGGTTTAGTTTTGTTAATGAGGAGAGTGCTTCTCGAGTGGCTGCCCCTGTTCTTGACCTATTTACTACAAGGAGTTACTGGCTTCGGGGCCAGTCAGGCTGTGTCTTCACTCGCCAATTACTTATGGGACATCCCGCAAGGATACTACAGAATGATGGCCGAAGGGCAATCGTTCTGAGACATCAGAGCTCTTAGACGGCTTGTGTAGTTCTCAAAAAATTGATTTAAGTTTATTTCTCATCAATAGTAGATGTAATAGTATTAGCCATGGAAGTATGGTTATCGTGTCGGATTCCCCACTAAGACGTGAGGGTTGAACATCTTTTTTTTTTAAAGAAAAGCCACCACCCCTAATGGGAATCCAACCAACGACTCTCAACATGAAGCGCTCACCTTACACTCACGGCCTCCTATATAAATGAAACAGGATTCAATAAGGGGTAATAAGTTACATAAAACAATCAGAAAACCGACAACTTTGGTCCTACTAAAATTGGATTCTTTAAATTTATCCATAATAAGACAGTTGAAGATTAGGTGGGCTACTTTAAGAATCCAAATAAAATAACCAATCTTCGAAATTTATTCTAACAACATAAATTATTACAAAAAAGTCCGTCACGCAGGAGCTGCATAACTAAGCACTTTCCTCAGAATTTGGGTAGTGTAGACTGCTTTCCAGAACAATTTGCTTAAAATATCCTACATAAATAAAATAAAAACATGAATAGTTCTCTTTTAATTTTGTAATGAGTAACTGATAAATTATTAATTTGCTTCCAGAGTTATGTTTACACATGGTACCTACTACACTACGTAATAAATACAAAAAACCTCATATTATCGTATTTTGATCTAACGCAGGAACCGGATACAGTCCCTCTAGCGCTCCTTGCGGCGCCTTTGTGGACTTATGTCTGGCTGGCTTTTCTATTGAAATATATTACAAAGTAAACCCCCCTTTCCGATTGACCGATTCAGCTCATTTTTATAACACTTCTTTCCCATGAGTTACCCACGTTCACCCAGCAGAAATTACGACCAGTATGAGTATATTAGTAATTTGGGTCCGGAGTAACCCCCCCCCCTCCTAATGAACCGATTTAGTTTATTTTTACATCACATATTTACCTGTAGATTACCACTACGAATACCGAGTTTCGTCGAAATATACCAAAAATCACGGTTGGTAGTGGCGAATTGGAATTGTGGGTCTGGAGTAAACCCCCCCCCCCTCTTAATGAACCGATTTAGTTTATTTTTACAACACATATTTACCTGTAGATTACCACTATGAATACCGAGTTTCGTCGAAATATACCTAAAATCACGGCTGGTAGTGGCGAATTGGTATTGTCAGTCCGGAGTAAACCCCCCCTCCTTATGAACCGATTTAGTTCATTTTTATATCTCACTTTTCTCTCTATATTACCACTACGAATACCAAGTTTCGTTGAAATATAACAAATATTACGGCTGAAATGGTCAAATTAGTGTTTTGGGTTCGGGGTAAACCCCCCCTTCCGGTGGACCGATTTTGGTGGTTAACGAACTCGTTCAATCGTTTGCTAATTGAATGCTATATACAAAGTTTCGTGGCGAAAAAACAAAAACTCTGGCCGCTATCGTGTTAACAGACACATATATATATATATATATATATATATATATATATATATATATATATATGCATATATATATATATATAGATATATATAAATTTTAACGGGGGTCATTTTCGGTGTCTACTAGGTAGGATCGATAAAGATTTGAAGAAATTTTTCAAAAATTCCGTCATGAGTCCAACCTCAATAGCTACTTTCCTTCGGAGGAAAGTGCTAAAAGAATAAAACCGTAATGTTTTTATTTATAATATAAAACTGTTGTTAATTTATTCTAATATAAAAAAATCAAAACTTATTTTTCATTACTTACTTAATTTATTTTAGGGCAGAGCACCATTGCTGTGGATCTCTTTAAGTTATTAAAATAATAATAATAAAGAAGCTTATTACAACCGAACGAAATTGTATATATTTATTTACATGCGGATAGTTCATATTATGAACTATAAATCATGGGATTTATCCATGAATAGTGCCATTGTCAAGCAATGATGCATTGAAAACATGAATTGTTCCCCGATAGTCAATGTAATAGAGAACAGGCTTCGGTCTGTCCCGTTCAATTGATCGAGTACAATGGTCACTCCGTATTCCACAACTAATCTCTGCGCCAGAAGCAACTCCGTGAGCTTATCAGCTTATGCACTAATGGGATTTACTCTTGAATAATGTAGTAATCGTCTGGAAAAAAAAAAAAAAAATCTTATTCTCTCTTATTCAGTTCATACTAAAACGTCTAAAAGCTTCTAAAGATGAGCATTATTTGATGACTCAAGATTGAAATCTAAAATTTACGCTATGATCTGGCGGGGGAAGAAAAAGAAAATTCGCCATAGAAACATGTAACCCAAGATTGGATATGTTTTAATTGAGGAAGAAAAATGATAAATTTCAAAAGTATTTTGCTCTCATTTGTTTACATGAAACCTAACAACTTCTTAAACAATCTAATAGGAGACGATTGTTAAAATCTGAGTGTAAATACAATTTACACAGGTATTTTATTTGTAGATAAAGCTCCCCATAGGGCACGAAGGTACGAGAATCTTTCCAGATCAATCTCGAGATGAGATGGATTGGGAATGTTATATTTTAAAACACTTCGAAGCTCTGGCGTTAAGGGGTTTACACCTGGTAAAATTTTACAATTTTACATTAATAGGTGATTGAGCTTGAAATCTGATATAGTTTAACAGAGAAACTTCTAAAGACTGGGGCTTAAGTCTCTCTAGGTTTCGGTTTTATCAGGGGGTGTGTATACTCTTCCACGGTTTTGATCTGTGTTCAAAGTTCAAATTTTGACATCTTAACCTACCGTACATCCCCCAAAAATCATCTTAGTAATCTTTAAGTACGTATTTAAAATCCATCCATTCAAGTACTTTGATCTAAGGACGCGCAAATATATTTATTTTCTTGAGATCCATCGATCTCTAGGCACTAAACATCAATTGTACAGCAGGGAACGTTTTAAGCTGTCCCTTGAATTGTAAAAACTAAAACACAAGGCGTTAGCTAAAGGACCAAGGGAACCCCTCTGCAAATGCTATAATCTAAAATTTGATGAAATACGAATCAGCCACATGGTTGAACGTTAGTAGTTGTTTACCCATAATGACGTTGTTGATTAAAATCTAGTACATTTTCATTTGTGGGGAATAGAACAAAATCTGTTCAGTTGTAGTACTAAATAAAACACATGAGTAAAATGCCTCACTTTTTGCTACTATGTAATATGAATATATTAGTATAAACGAAACCTTAGGTATATTTGTTTACATAACGAATATTGTGCTTCCTCATGGAGTTTTTCCCCCTTAGTCTTATACTCCTGTTTCCTGTAATCTAGCCGGGGTTACCCCACACAAGATGATGTGTGCTTCTATTTGCCATTTAGTAGACCAGTAGAAGAGAGATTTTGGTAAAAAATTACTTTGTCCACTTGAAAGGAAAGTGCCTTGCAATGTAGATAATTTCAAGATAATAGTTTTTTGCTGATTGTCTCGCCAGCTGGCAAATATAAGAAAATGAGTAATGAAGTAATATTGATTTGTTTAAAGAAAAATATTGCTTTAAAAGGTACGTTATTATTGAGGGCGTCTAGAGTTTAAACTGGGAAGACAATGGAGTAAGATTCATTTCTTAAAAGATATTGTCTATTATAATTCTTAGGAACCAAGGAAAAACAGGAGGTCGCTGACCCAACGGTCTCTGAATGAGACTAGCACAATGAGACTTCGTCTCCTTTTGAATTCCAGCCAGGTATAAATATGGTGAAATAAAAAAAAAAAGGGAGGAAAAAAAGCCGCCTCCGACGGTAAATGTTAATGAAGAAGACAGACTTGTGCTCCCGAAAGAAGTTGGTTAGCGTTCCCTCCAAAAAAATGGCTCTGGATTGACAAAAGCATCTCGGCGCTCCATTACTAGATGGCGCTCTCCAGCAGTCCTTTACCCCGTTTTATTGTCTACTTCTGTTTCTTTTCCTACGTTTTCTTTGCATTTCCATTTGACAGATTTTCCACAGCTGCGGGAGTAATAAAAAAAACCTGGAAAGGGGACAGGCCTTTAATCAAAGGCTCGCACCCGAAACCAATCCTTTTTAATCATTCATTTTTAATTAAAATGGAAAGTGAGAGTATTAAAAGTGAATGCGAAAAGGGATGATTTGGGGGTTGTAATTACTCGGGTGGTGAGCTAAAAAAACGTTGGTGGTTTGGTCCTTACTTGAAAGCATCAAACTCATTTAAGCTGTTTCGGCGGTGTAAATGCAAGGATGCAAATTCAACAAGATAATTTTGAAGGACCGGTAGTGGTGTAGACACTTCCAATCAAGTCACTACTCGTCGAAATGATTTTGTAGTCTTGCAAAGAGAGGGATACAGAGCACCGAATCTCCAGAAATATGTAATGGAGTACCTTTTCTCTGCATTATATGGCATGGATATACAATAGACCAGCGAATTAATATTTATCTACAAATAGGCCAATGAATATATAGTTCTATGTACGGAAATTGCATTAGATGCATAAGTCTGCACTTAATGTACATAGGACGGTAAAACGAAATACTTGAAAGAAATGATAACGAGTTATCAAATAAAATAGTTTGGGGTATGATATTTGTGTATACATACTTTCTGTTGAGTGCATGTATGTATACTGAAAAAATATACATGAAAATGTATACAAAAACCATGAATCAAACTTCCTCTTTATGTAAAAGTAAAAAAAAAAAAATGGTCTACTAAATATTTATTAAAATAGTGCATAAGACCCCCCTACAAATCTATCCGAACTATTAGCAGAAGAAGCCAATTTTTGTATCGTTTTTTTTTTAGTTATTTAGTGAAAGTTAAGGTACAATTAAAAAATAAATAAATATTAATATTGGCTTCGTTCCTCTGAACGAATATTTGTCTATGCTTTCCTCAGTTTTCAATTGGTTGTTGGTTTTTTAATCGGACTTAACAATAAAATGAATATTTAAGTAAATTAGAATAATTTTTCCTTAAGAATGAGAGAGAAGTGAGTCGTTTTCACTTCGAGTTGGGTAGTGTCAGTTTCCTGTGCTTTGGGGCGCCATAAATCTCGCATTTCTTCGAGATGTCGTTCTAGTAGGTATAAACAAAATATTATCTGTTTCTATTCCAAGATTTCTAAATTACACCAGCAATAAAAAGATAAAACCGCTTTTGTATAATTTTATTCATTTTTTTTAAGCTGAAGAATGTTGACAAAGAGCATGCCATTATGTCTTAAGCATAGATTTTTACGAAGATCTGATTATTCTTGACCGGATCCCAACTATTACCTGGCTTCTTATCACATCGACAGTTAACTATCTACATTTCATCATGAATCTAGACATTCGGTATTAAACCATCATTTGCCATGGCGTTAAAAAACCTTTCTTCACTTAGCGCTGTGTTAGTGGCTCAATTCCTTCGGAATGGTTCACGGTAAATTGTAAACTTTTATCCCCTCTCTGGATTAATGCAGTAGATTCGGTCTGGAATGTGTTATAACGCCTCTAGAAATCCGAAAAGACAGGGGGAGGGCTGCAGTGGGAGACCATAGTAGATGGAGTCTGGCAGGAAAGAACGTCGGTGGAGAATACAAGGAGGGTAAGAGATGGCCGAAGGGAGCTAGCGAATATGTGATCGAGAAGAAGAGAGAAAGAGAAAAGTAGCTAGAAGGGAGGGGTGAGAGGAAGGCTGAGTAGGCACCGGTGGGAGCTGGGGAACCTACTGGGGAGGGTTTGAAATTTCATTTGGGGGGATTGTGAAGGGTGGAGGGTTGTCCGGTAGTCTTAGCACGTTCGCGGCTCGGCCAAACAAATACTTGGCCCTCTCCGTGTACTTAGTACATCTTAGGGATCAATTCGCTTTTTTACTGCATCCTCTTTTTATCCCTTCCTGCATACTTCATAATTTTCCTTCATCAGTGTAGGGATTTAACACGTTTATCTTGTTACGATAGCGACTAATACCAATATAATATTAATAATAAGTTCGACTTCCAAGAACTGCGTCATCGACATTTACTCAGGAAATCAGGAGGTCGACGGAAGCAGTATCTGAGATTCATCAGGGGCTTGAGAGAAGCCTGACCAGCTACATAAGACTCGCACAACAGGACAAAGGCCGACGTGCACCGCGCAAAGACGGGCGTATAGGAGTCAATATAGTTTATTAGATGGTGTAATCTAATCTATTACTAATAATTGTTTCTCATTTTCCGTACTTTGTTTTACCGGCTAATTGTTATTATTGCCAAAAGTCAATTATAAAAACAACAAGCAATAAAAACAGAGGCAAACAAACATAAAAAAAACACCTCTCAGAACAACGAAACTAACACTTTAGACGTTTTAAGCACTTATTTCTCCGATTGACTACGTCCCATCGAAAAGTACTTTAAATGTTATAGGATATTCACATCACAAAATAACACAAATTATATTGAAACACACCTATATATCTATCTATCTATCTATATATATATATACATATATATATATATATATATATATATATATATATATATATATATATATATATATATGATTAAAACTTAGGCAGGCAGAATTTTGTGTTTATATTTATCTGTACCTATATTACTATTAAATTTAGGATATCTTCTGGACCTTCTTTTGTGCTTCTTAATTTAATTATTATTTTTGTTATTCATTATTTTTGTGCGAAATCAGGATGTGGAAATACGCGGGGTTTGGTTATAATTGTTACTACATTTTAATATAAAACGAGTATTCAATCCTTCATCAGTGTCATGTTGGCAGAATGGAGACCTGTCTATTTCCACGCTGGTTAATCTCACCGCCATCATCTCTGTCAGAGATCTCTTCTGAATAAACGTTTAAAGGTTGACGTTTTCATAAAGGCATTTTTAAATCTCCTTCCTAGCAGTGGAGTTTTGTCAATAAATAAATAAACATTTTACACGTCCAAACCTGACTGAAGAATCCTGAAATTTATGTGTATTAACCCCTTTTCCTAGGATCTCTAAAGATTGTAAAAAGTAAAGAAAGTACATCGGGATAGAGGGGTATAAAAAGGTTGAAATATTCAGCCTGTAAGGTCCTCGAGTCCCCTATCTCACTGTCTGTCCCCCGTCTATTTCTTCTTTTTATCTACTTTTTATTCCAACTTTAAATAGGTTAACGCTAATTTCTTTCTACAATGAACTCATGACTGTTGTATCTTTATTACTTTTATTTATACAAATAAAAAATTGTCGTTTCATATCTTTTCAGAATTGAATGTAGTTAATTAAATTTAATCCTTTATTAAGTTGAAAAATTGCATCTGCATTAGATTATATATACTTTACCCGCAACAAAGTAAGCACATAAAATCCAACTATAAATACGGTTCAGCTTGGCATTAAGCTGTACGTTTTTTCTTTCTTTCTTTTTATAACATTTCCCTAAATGAGCTTATTCAATTATCAGATAAAGTTATCTGCATAAGCTTTTAAACTCATTGCTGCTTGAGGATTTAAAACATTTATTTTTGTATGTAAATGTTATCAAAATAACTTATTATGCATACTATGTACGTATAATTTTATATTCTTTTTTTCTGAACTGCATTGAGGAATTAAATAAATATATAAAAGTAGGAGTAAGAATGAACAAATCACTTGATGTGATTTGTATATGGATCGGGTGAGTCAATAGTGTACATTTCAAAATAATAAAAAAATGTTTCTATGGGGGATTGTTTTTTAATTAGATATTAGTATATTTATATGTATATATATGTACGTAAACATGTACACATAAATGTAGTCTTCTAATATCAAATGTATTTTGTACTTTTGGAGCCATACAAGGTCATAAAAAAAACTTATTTTATTCCACAAAGTTTTGGTTATTTGTCCCAAAGCATTCCCATCCTCCACTCCTTTTTTAGGAGCTCTCTTCTTACGCTTTATGTATCACATTTTTAGAACAAAATACACCATTTTCATGATTGGTTCCATATTTAAAGGCTTTCCTGCAAAAAGGAAGTAGCAGCAGTTTCCAGTTTTAAAAGAAACTTTCCAGTTTCTTAAATAAATAAATAAAGAGGAAAAAAGTTTTAAAAATTGTCTATCAGCTGTTTGTCTGTCTGTTTCTTCCTTATACAAATCCACACTGTTTGACTGATTTTGACTTGGGACATACATAGATTGGTCTTGCTCCGGGGAGTGTCTAGGCTAGGTCAAATTCTCCTAGGACTCACAGTTCGGAGATCGCGGGTTCTAAACTGTGAACCCCAAAAAGATCCAGATTTGCATTATTAGATTTTAATATTACTTATTTGGTTTCTTATTTATTTTTGGTTTTCTAGATATACAAAGTAGGTGTAGCATTGCACGCCTGGTAACAGCTGGTATTGTTTAAAATTGGAAGAGAATCAGCTGGTATATAATAACATAATTTAGATTTATATATCGTCACTCAAATTTCACAACTAATAAATCGACTTAAGCGGTTGTGAAATTTATAGTGAAACGACGAAATGTTTTTTTAATAATTTAATTTACCTTTTATTAATTTATTTGTAATGCAATAATTGTATTTGAGGAATTATTATTTGAAATAAAAGTATTTCTGAAGTTACAGACAGATACGTGATTTATATATATAGTGATAGAGATTCGGGGGCTCAGAATGAAAGGCAGCTTGTAAGTAGTATCGTGTATTCGTAGGACAACTGGCCTGGACAGGATGATAGAGAAGAGTGGAGAGTGTATATATATATATATATATATATATATACATATATATATATATATATATATATATATATATATAAATCACATATCTGTCTGTTTGTCCGTTTGTCTATTTGTTCCTTATACAAATATACACCGTTTGACCGATTTTGACCAAACTTGGCACACAGGTATGTCTTGATACGGGAAATCTCCTAGGCTAGGTCAAAATAGTAAAAATTTAAAATTTGGTCAAAAGGTGAAACGTTTTGTTGAAGAAAAATTGGTTGCACTGAACCATTCAGATTCTGACGGCCATTTTCAATCGACAGCTATTTTGAATAATGTCTCAAATTTATTTCTTGATTTTCTTGATAATTAGAATAACTCGAACTCATTGATGACTTTACATCATTATATAATCATGTGATGCAGTTTATTTCAATTGTATATCAACAGCCACTGTCTAACTAATGAGCGCTGGTCTTTCTTTGATAAGAGCTATCTACTCGCAGGCTGTGGTGCTGGCCTCTGGGGCGGTTTCACGAATTACTTGACAGATATAAACAAATTCACACGATTTGACCGATTTTGACTTAATTGGGTATACAGGTAGATCTTGTTAAGGGGAGAGTCATAGGCAGAAAGTAGGTGTAGCATGGCACGCTGGGGAACAGCTAGTTTCAAATAAATTATCACTTAATACTTATTTTAAAATAAGTGATTTTAGGCACACTATTTTTATTTTCATTTCAAATAAATGTTGTCCATTTCTGGCTTTACTTGTAATTTCAATGACCCTCTCAGATGGCCTTGCCACCCGCACGGGAGGCGATAGTGCTCCCTTTGAGAACCTATGTCCTAGAGTAAGGTATTAGCTAAAGCAGATGTATGTTAGGAGTGTAAATGCCTAACTTCTAATAGACCTACGATCTGAAGTGGGATTGGTAGGTTCCTACCCCCGAATAGGTGGATGATGGTAGACTTAGAGCCCCGAGGCGGCCAATAACCTATAAGGGGAGATGGATCCTAAGCTACAAGGGCTAAGATAAAGTTGATTAGTTCCTTTACAGGCTCCTAGGTGCCGCTATGTTACCTTCAACAAACTGCCTTACTCAGGGATTATTATTCAAACCGTCTTCTCCTTAGCACTTCTCTTCTCTTAGTTAAAATTGTTTATACGCTCAGAGGGAATTAATTGGAGGCAGCACAATAACAATTATTAATGATCTTCTAGAAAATTTTATTTTTGCCCAAAACTCGACGTATAGGTGCATTATAGTAAAAATTTGCTCGTACATTTTAACCAGTGTTGGACAAAACTAACGTTAGTTTACTAAACTAACATTAATTTACTCTAACTACTATTACACTCACGTTATATTTTTAGTTTGGTTTTAGATTTGTATAATTTTTAGTATAGTAATTAGTTTAATTTAAGCAAAAGTGACCTTAATTTACGATTTTAGTTTAGTTTCAATTTTTAATTCACTTATTAGTTTAGGCATTTCCTCCATTCATTATACTAATGCATACTTTGATTCAGAACAAGGGTAAACAAATAGGTATGTATGTATTTTTTGTTTAAATAAAGAATGATTATTTATGAAAAATATTGGAAACAAATAGAAAACGAGGTTATAACTTACAACTTTAGGCTATTTATAACAAAATGAAAACAAATTAACAAGTTCTATTAATTTACTTAATTATCGAAATTACATTAATTATGATTTACATTAATTCATGTTATTTTTGTAACAAGCTTTAATTTAGTTTTTAATGAATTCCCAATGATTTAGTTTTAGTTTAACCAATACCTACGGCTCTAATGGCCTGGATGTCAATGCGCCGAAAAAATAAATAAATAAAATAAAACTAATATCCATTAATTAATTTAATTTTAGTTTTAGTTTTTTAGGCAGCAATTTTCTGTTGATTCCAAAAAGTGAAGGTACTTTTAGTTTTAGTTTTTAGTTTTGCCCAACATTGATTTTAACTAAGCGAATTACCGCATAAGTAGGAAAATAAAATTATTACATATTTAAAATTCGGAGAAAAACGGAGCTATTAAATTACTAAGCTCAGTTCTCAGCAAGGCGGTTAGTTAACACCTTATTATTTTATTTTTTATTTTATTTTTTTTTTTTACGGCGCATCGACAAATCTTGGCCATTAGCGCCGATTAACACCTTATTATTTACAAATACTTTTTACATGAAAACTCCCGCTCAGTTTTAGAAAATCTGTGTCGAGTTTAGCTGACAGGAAGCAAAATTAAGGGAGTTAGGCGCAAATTAATGACTTTTTTTTTTCCTCGAAAAACACCCATTGACCGATTTCGTTTATTTTCACAACACATCTTTCTTATTATTTGGATACTGTATCTACTAAGTGTGTTTGCAATATAACAAAAATTAAGCCCAAATTTTGGGCCTGGAGTAAACCATACCGCCAAATAAATCGATTTTGCTGATTAACGAACTAGTTCAATCGTTTGATATGGGAATGCTGTATATCATGTGGCAAAAAACTAAATCTATACCCACTACAGTGTCAGCAGACAGAGACACAAAAATATATATACATTTGCATATTTCTATGTATGTATTTATAAATTTTAATTTTATTTTCGTTATCTGATATGAAGGATAGATGACGATTTGAAAAGTATTATGTATACCTGTAGCTATTTTTCTAATACACGATCGATCCATGATATCACCTTCAATATTTGTTTGTTTATTTGCCAATCAGGTTATCGACCGTTTCTGCTTTCGTTTATTTGTAGTTATCTCTTATTCGCCAAATTCAATTATTGTTCAATTATTTTTTTTTCTGTCTGTGCATGGCATTATGTTTTTAATATTTAAATGACTACAAGTCCCCGGAAATTAACTATTCTAAATAATTTATTTATGATTAAATACACGTGATATTATTTCTTTATAAAGTGAAATATTATCCTTTTGAAGTGACAAATATAATTGGTTTTGCATATAACAGAGAAGTTGTTTTGTAATACTTTTGCAATTATCTACATTCTCACCAGGGAGCGAAACATTTATACACAATGCTAATACATAAACTGTACAGAGGCACTCATCTAAAGCAAAACATTTTATATTAATATTATTATATTAGGAGTATCCTCTACCTTTATTAACTTGAAAAGTTTTATTGGAGTTTTGTTAAAAGCTATAGGTAAATATGAGTACTAGGGATAGTATTTAAAGACCTAATCTGAAATAAATCCGAAATCTCGGCCATTCTAGGCAATTCAGGTATATTCTGGCCAAGCAAGAAATGTTTAGCCAACGACATACCTTTTTTTTTTTTTTTTATAGCGCATCAACTTGTTCTCCATTTGCGCCGAGGTATCTATAGGTTGCCACACTTCCAAAACATCTATTGTGTAGCAGAGGCCATCACTAATTTAAGTCAACCTACCACAGGTGGGGCTAGAACCCACATTGGTTAGCCAATGACTAATGTTGTTCGGTATTAAATGCCCAAATCAACATGAAGTGGATTGCCAAAATTACTTCAAGCGGTACACATATGACTCTTTTTATGGAAAATAAAAACATAATTTGAACTAACGGCTATAGCACGTTGGTGGAGAACGCGGGGTTCTCGTAGATCACCTAAGGGTACGTTCATGGTAAGGATTCATTCTGCGATGCTACGATAGCTACTCCGATGAGCGCTGCCCCGATGTAAAACAAACACATGTATTAAGGTGGGAGTGTTCATAGTGAGGATCCTTACTTCCGATGCTATTCTCGCACTCGCGCAGTCACCGCGGGGAAGAACAAATATTTTGTTTTCTCCTCGCAGTGAGGAGGGAAGCTGCGATGTGGGCCTAACTGTGATTGGTTCCTTCAAAAGGACTCTAGTGCGCAGGTCACCTACCCTCTCTCATTACTTCATCTTGTGTGATTATTCTTTTTTGGTTATTTCGTTGTCGAGATGAAAGAAAATTGGGTCTTTTTGCGAAGACTACATCCAGTTACTTTTGAAGTATTTATTTAGTTAAGTGATTTATAACAGTTACTCGTACTAAGTTAAGTGATTTATAACAGTTACTCGTACTCGGTGATAAGCTTACTGATTAGCTTACAGGTTCTTTGCTGGTTATCTTTTACTACTTGACTCGTTATCTACGGTTATAATTCATATTAGATAATGGAAAGTAATAAAAAAAGGTTAATATGATCAAAATCAATTCTCTCAACTATGAAAAAAGTTATTAAGCATTAAAGTTGACTGTTTTGCAGGTTATGAAGGATAACATAAAGAATGATATTTGTAAACACACATATTTTATTCCTTTTCTCTCTCTTTTTTGGATCTTTTACATTTATTAAGCATTACATGATATGCGTTTCCGCTCGCTACGCTACGCTCCACTTGCTCAAGAAGATATAAGAAAACTCTAGTCAATCCAACTCGCAATTAATAGAATTATATTAATTTAAGCGACTCTAGTCTATCCAACTCGCTAAAATTAATAGGATTCCATTAATTTTTCCAAGTAAGAAACCAATCCCTTTTTCTTTGTCAGGAACATCACGAACTAATTGTAAAGGCTCATTTTTTCTCACTAACATAAGCAGAGCTTTTTCATAAACAAAAGCTAATTCACTGTTGAAGGTTACTTTACTCCCAGCAAGAACCAATGCAATGGTGAGTCAGCATGAACACCCTCCATCGATGTAGAATACATCGGGGAAGCGCTCATGGGAGTAGCTATCGTAGCATCGCAGAATGAATCCTCACCATGAACGTACCCTAAGACTAGCAAATTCGGGCGTGGCCAAGACATGGATAGGTGACTGCCAGGGAAAAAGATATGCCCCCTTATAAAAGGATTGCAAGCTATAGATAGTCTGGTGCTAATGATGCAGCAGTCCATACGCTGCTAAAAATACACAAAAAAATTACAACTAACAAAAAATCGGGGTTTCCTCGTGGTCTAGTGGCTAACGCCTTAGATTCATATGCAGGAGATGGTTTCTCATCCCACGGCTCGTTGGAGGGAAAAAATCGTTAGTCATTAATTAAATAAAATTGCTAAATATACAACGAATACATTGTTTGAAATTTCTATAGATATAGAAATATTTAAGTTTTTTTATAATTTTTTTTTATCAGCTCACTCAAAAATCTTCAAAAAAATTTTCAGGTAATTGTCTCTAATTAAGTTTAGAGCTAGTTTCGTTGAACGAAACAAGAAATTACGGCGTACTGTTACAAATTTATACTTTAGGCTCGAGTTTGGCTCAACTAAACCAGCCTTCTAATAAACTCGTTTTGCAACACATGTGTTTTATTAGTTGGACGCGCTGTATACCAATTGTCGTCGCGATAAAGTAAAAATTACGTCTGATACGAGATAATTAACAATTCGGTTATGGAGAAAACCTTTCGAATGTTCTTATGGGGTAATACTTCCTTGTAACTTTTTTTTACCATTTTCTTTTTTATGGGCTTAACTACTTCCTTAACTAATCAAAAGTTATATCCGAGAGTGTATATGCGCCGGAACAGTTTATAAGTGTGCCAAAAAGTCGAATTTTCAACTAAAGTACATTTCAATTTTTTTTTTTTTTTTTCAATCTTATATATTTGTTTATTTACAGAATATTACTGTCTACAATTTGAATTATATTATGCAATTTTGGTACTGGTTACTTGCTCACGCCTCAGGTGTTCCCAGTTGTCAGCCGAATACCTTCCTTGTTAGGAAGGATTCTAGGATGACCTGGAGTTAACCTAACGCCATCCAACCACACCCTGCGACTAGCAGGGAGGATTGGTGGCGAATGAGACGTGGCCTGTGATATCATGAGGAGAGAAAATGTCCATCGACATCACTCTCAATAATATAATCACACTGATTTTTTCACTCCACGACACTTTACTACCTCAGTAGATCTCGGAGCTACTTCCTATTAAGACGTCTTGGTTCAAAATTAATAACTATTTTTTCTATCTTTATTACAAGAAATTAAGAAAAAAATTAACTTTTCGGCACATTAAATTTTAAAGTCGATTTTCTCAAAACTATGTTTTTCAAATCGTGCGATATGCTAGCGCTTTCAACTTTCACCCGATCAATTTCTAATTTTAACTGCAGATTCCTAATGATATTTGCTAGTAAAGTACGTTGGGATTTCCCCATTCATTGAATTATTACGATTTTATGACTTATTTTTGACTGATCTTTTAATAGAAAATGAAGAATTGTTTTCAAAAAATTTGGTATTTCTTAAAAATTCTACGTACTTTACTAGATTAAATCTTCTTCTTTCCAAATAATTTTAATTTTTTGTTCTAGATTTAAAATCCCCGCCTGCAGACTATCACCCGTGAAAAAAGAGAGTTTCCGTTCGTCAAATACAGCGCCGCCATTTTGTTTTCAAAGAATTAATACTTTTTTTTTTACCACTTTATGATCCCATAAATAAACTTATGACATTAGGAATTAATAACTTTTGATTTATTTATAATCCATAAATTGGACAAAATAATTTAAATTTTGACCGCTCACGGTAGTATTACTCCTGAATAAGATAATTGCTCGTAAGGCAATAAATATCTGATCCAATATACTATTAAATCTCATGCCAAGTAGGCGCTAAAATAAAAAAAAAATACATATAAGGTAATTGGTAAAAAATTAGGATTTCTGGTGTAATAGTAGACTTTATTAGCTTGTATTATATTGTCTACAATTTAGACTCCCTCGTAGGGGTGCCCTTCTTAATCTAATACCAGGAGCTTAGTATGCAGCCATATAAGTGCTGTAAAAAGTAGCTAAAAGCCTTTAAACGACATGTAAATAACCACTTTACAGCTTACTGGATCAATAAATTTGCTGGCTAATTTTATTCATTTTTACCGGGAATTCAATTTTTTGTTTAAGCCTTATTTGGCGAAGTTTACTTTTTTATATGTATGTTTGCGAATTACTTTTTAAGCCAAAGCTGTATTAGGTAAGAACTTGATTGATTATATTCAGTTTTTCATCCTTTCCTTGTGAATGTATAATTAGGTTTTTGTATCTGTGAGTGTGTGTGTGTGTGTTTGTGTGTATATATATATATATATATATATATATATATATATATATATATATATATATATATATTTATGTTTTCCGGTAATGGGGTTGTTGAATTCTAGAAGGTGAAACAAAATTAAGTCTTCCCACAAATTTTCTTTATTTTGCACTAGGCCTTTCAACGCAAATGTGCCATCATCAGGTGCTAACAACAAATAGAACCATGCATTAATATTGTTGGACTCAAAAATTAGTACATTATTATTATTTTTTTATTTTTTATTATTTTTTTGGCTTATAATACAGTAAAAGGGCAGTAACTGCCCTTTTACTGTATTATAAGCCAAAAAAAATCTATTGTTTTTTTCTTTCTACTTCTAAACATAAATGGCCCCTAACAAGGAGTGACCAAGTCATATTGACTAGAGTATGCATTGGACACTCATTCCTGACTCACTCTTACTTAATGAACAGAAAAGACATAGTTATTTGCAAATGCAGACAGAGAGACCCACTTAACATACCTTATAACATTCAAGAACTGCTAACGGAGGACAGCCCACATATAAAAACCATATTATAACATTTTCATAACATAAACATGTATCATAAAATTTAACAAGTATACTGTTAAAAACAAAACAACAAATTAATATAACACATTCTTACTTTAAAGTATCTCCACCAGGAACCTTTTCACAATAATATCCTTGTGTCTATACTACCAATATATCCGTATTCTGGAATCAATTTTAATACACAAACGCTCAACAGGTTATTTTTAATCTGACTGGCCTAATATCTAATTAAAAAAGAAAAGAAGGGAAAGGGGAAAAATTATTATTATTTATTTTTTAATTTTCTTTTCTTATATTATTATTTTTCTTTCTTTCTTTTTTTTTTTTGTTCTCTACCTATTTATTTACTTTTTCATTTTTTTTCTCTCTCCCCTCAAGAGTTACTGTTTTTTTCTTTTTCCTGATTCTTACCTGGTTTAGTAATTATGTATATCAAATATTTTATATTCCTGATTCACAGTATTTGCCGAACTTCTTATTTCACTCCTGTTTTCACGCAGACATTGTAAACAGGCCTAATTTGTTACTCTATGAACTGGCATATTCCAATGTATTTTGTCTACGATTCTTAGGACTTCACAATGTATTTGTTTAATTACAACATGAAATGTATCTGTATAATTGTTTTAAACGAGTCGCCTTCGTTGCGAGTGCTCATAAATAAATTAATTAAAAAAAAAAAAAAATCTTTCTACTTCAATCGAATGTACAGTTCCATTCTGGCCTCAAGGCTGTCTCTTACACGTTGAGGAATATCTCAAACTGCGCTATCCAAATCTTGAGATATTCGTCACCGTGTTTGGGCATCATTAGCATCTATTCGAAACGTTAATAAATTTCTTACAATACGGTTCTTACGCATTTTCATGGAGCTATTTCATTCGAAGAAATATAAATATAGAGTAATTTCTGCCTAAAATCTTGTTTCTCTTCGATGTCTTATTTCACATTTTTACAGGTTTTACGAAAGATCAAAACAAACTATTGCCTATATTTTGTATTGGTACTCTCGAAAGATAACGATTATTCTGTGATATATAAATAGGACTAATGTATTTATTGATTTTCTCAGAAACTGCGTTTTCTGTCCGTGTAAATAAAGTTAATGTATTCTAGATTTCCTTGTACGCATATCTGTTTGATTATATTCCAGTTGGTTGATCCGAATCCGAGGTATTTAGATTATTTTAGTAAACTGTTGCTACTAGTGTACGAGTTTAGCCTCTATTAAAATCTCCCTCTATTTATATAATTTCCCTAAATCCAAGAGGATCTGTTGTTTGTATTACTCAGCCAGCTTGTAGGTATCTCTGCATACTCCGGTAACTCTTTGCCGAAAACCATTTCTCAAGAGCAGGTTTAACCGGAGATACTTTGGCTAGTATTTGTGTTTGGAGCCCCCGCTTCTGCGTCAACACTGATAACAGTTGAGAGGTCTTAACTCTTGGCTTCTCTACCTTGCGGGAACAAACCTACACAAAAAACCTTTCTGCATTTCAGATTGTTCTTCATAACCAGATTCAACAATTATTCTTTTTACAAATCTGTTGGTTAGAGTTCACGCTTTTATATGACAAATAATGCGTTTCGTAACAGTTACCTTTAGTTAATACAACAAAAAAAAAAACGAGAGCTGGCTGATTAAAATTCCACAGATGGAAACGTTATCAGATTAACAAATAATTTTGTTGAACTTACATTATTTATTAAATCAGATAATGGGCAACAGCTGCAATAACGTAGGCTCAAGTGAATTGCCTTAATTGCAGACACCCCAACGAAAAATAATAAATGATCTTGATATCATTCTGAGGTTGGTCCTTCCTGCTTTAATGATCAATTAAATGCTGCACCTTTTTAGCAAGTCCGAAGGAATGTACCTATTGCAAGACACATTTTTAGCAAGTCCGAAGGAATGTACCTATTGCAAGACACATTTTTAGCAAGTCCGAAGGAATGTACCTATTGCAAGACACATTTTTAGCAAGTCCGAAGGAATGTACCTATTGCAAGACACATTTTTTAGCAAGTCCGAAGGAATGTACCTATTGCAAGACACATTTTTTGGCCGATTTCTTCAAATTTGCGTACTTCCTACCTACTAGATGCCAAAAAAAGACCCCCCGTGTTAAAAGTTATATATATTTGTGTCTGTAAACACGATTGCCGCCACATTTTTTTTATTATTTTTTTATTTTTATTTTTAAACTCGATATGTCAAACGATTGGACGAGAACACTAACCCGTAAATTAGAAAATATTTGGAATTAAGTTAATTTGTGAGTGTGGGCGTTTCAGTTATCGTAAGCGTGCTCAACTATCGTTATGTAAATATGCAAATACTCATTTTTGGTTTAGATCTATTTGTAAGGTTTGATTCGGTATTGAATAATAGTTAGATAATTGCATTTTTTTAAAAAAACACATATAATTATCTCAGAATATCAGTAAATTATTAACAATATTTCATCATTTGTTAAAAATAAAACAACTTTCATCGATGCTCATGACACTAGCAGTTGAAACACCATAAGAAAAAGAAAAAAAAAATATTAGTTCGTTTAAGCCCATTCCTCAATAATGTAGCTTGTACTAACCAACTTGCTGATAAATGTGCTTAGTAATGCAGTTCCTGCGTGACAAACTTCCATCTTTATTATCATCATAGTTTAATTATTAAACCTACTTAAGGAACACAACACTGCAAGAACGTTCTTGATGACCTGAAGCACTGTAGCCTTAAAAACATTTCAATTTCAATTTTAACGTCCATTATTATTAACTAAGAATTTTAGGATTGGCTATCTAGAGGTTACCACCCTTTTCGAGCCAGGATACGGCTGATGCCTTTTCTCTTTCTAAAGAAAATCCACCACTCCACAGTGAGCATCGAACCCACGACCTTTGGAGTGTTAAGTTCTCACGCTTTTACACTCACGGCCACCGGGCCTTCGGTTAATCTAATATTCGTGAAAACTAAAAACATTTAGCTTCCAAGAATATTAAATGATATTTTCATTTTTCCACTACCTTAATACATACATTTACATATAGAAGCAAACTGATTTCCTAGAGAGACAAAATCCAGAAGATACTGATAGAGCTATCAGTATCTTCTGGATTTTGTCTCTCTAGAAAATCAGCTCTGTGTTATTGCTAAAGAAGCGGAACACTCAATAAATAATTAATATAAATGATAAACCATTTCCTGATTATGAGTAATGTACAATATATCTTATAGTATTTGTAAATTACGAATAAAAGTATGTAAACCAAGAGAAATCCCTTCGATTATTTAGGAATTGTAATACATTGACCCCCATTTTCTGTTTAAAGGGAATTATTTAAACTAAAATCGTTTCACACATTATCCTGAGGACTATCAGCGAGGACAATTGTAAAAGGTATTAGAGGATTAGACATTTTATGAGTAATTCTCTAGTTAATTAAGCCAAGCCTTCTGGTAAAGAACAATAAATTTAGCGACAGCAGCTTCCAGAACATCCTCTTCCATTTTACCTTCAATCTGATAACGTTCTTCATTTAAACGGAACTACTAGTAATAAGTGTACTGACTTAATTATAGCAACAAGTGGCAATAGATGAAGTTTCCTATTTTAATCGTAGCCTCCAATGTTTTCACAAATGTATAGGGAACAACCGGAGGAGGCCTGGAGGCTGTAAGATTTAAGCCTTGAGCACACAGTGCCTAGGTTTCCACTCTTAGGATGGTAGTTTTTATTCGATGCGTTGATGAGGCATCAGTACTATCCTGGCTAGAAAACGGTAGTAACGAGAAGATAAAACACCTCAAAAATCTATGATATGTAAAGAGTTCGTTAAAATTTACACCTCAGTCCTTGATCGGATAGTGAAGTGAGTGTAAGGTTAAGTTGGATATTTGGATGGCAGTAAGTTCACTGATAGTAGTCCCATTCATATTCATCATCAATAAAAAGAACACGGGGGTTTTTCTGTTTCGTGATATTTTTAGTTTTATAAATCAAAGATACCAATTTACACTTTCCTTGCTTCCGCTTTTCCGCGGTCTTCAACGGGTGTAACGAACGATAAGGGGTGATAGGTTTATCCTGCTACACTAAGGGCTGAAGAAAAACATAAAAATGAGAAAAAATCACTCTGGAGTGTTGTACCTTTGTCCTGGTCTAAGGAACAACAACTAATCGTGGTACAACACCATGTTAGTGAAAATTAAAAGCATGCTACACATTTAGGGCTAAAATTAATAATTTTTACAAGTTATACCATATTTCCTAATTGTAATAGTTACTATGTCATATGATTTCTATCAACAAAGACACAAACAAAAAATATTATTTGCCAAAACATTATCTATAAATTACTTACATTAATATGATAGAAATGGATAAGTATTTTTTGTAGAATCCTCTTTGACTTGAATAATCAAAAGTAGATTACACAAGCCCTCTAGTGAAGGAGCTAAACACTAATTACACCAAACTTTATAAAATGTTGCTACATGCCGCAACAGCCTCGGTGGTCAAAGGTACAATACGGTCAGAGGTACAACACCTTCCCCTATCAATATTGCTATACAGTATATATATATATGTATATATATATATATATATATATATATATATATATATATATATATATAATTTTTTTTTCTTTTTTTACGGCGCATCTACAACTTGGCCATTAGCGCCGGGCTATCTATAGGTTGCCACCCTTTTATAATGCCAACAGCACGTGGTCGGTCACCTATTCAGGTACTGACCACGCCCGACGTTGCTTAACTTCGGTGATCTACGGGAAACGGTGTATTCAACGTGGCTATGGCCGTTGGCTATAGAGTATATTATTATTAGTTTTAGTACAAATAGTTGTATTAGTTAGTAATATTAGTGTTAGTATCACATTTTTAGCAAAACAATAAATAAGCAATCAGGGAATAGTTGGGATTCGGCTAAGAAAACATCAATACGATTTTTGTAAAAAATCTATATTCAGGACGTTAGAAATTAGTTCTAGAAAATCAATAGAAACATAAAACACATTTTTAATGAGATGTATACAAGTAAATAGGTACTAATAATATTATTAATTAATTTTTAACAGAGAAATAAGGTACTACATACCAATGTAGTACCTCCCGGCATCTTCATTGGTATGTCGTACCTTATTTCTCTGTTAAAAATTAATTAATATTATTATTAATTACTACTATTTACTTGTATACACCTCATTAAAAATGTGTTTTATGTTTCTATTGATTTTCTAGAACTAATTTCTAGATATACAACTAATGTTCACTTTACCTGTTTATTAGTAACATAATAGTTCTAATATTTTAACCACAAATTGTTCTTTTATAATAAGTTGATTTATATTTATAGATCTGTCATTTTTCTTACTGATTAACTTTTTTCTGTGTATTAATTTCTGTTTTAGCGCGGTTCCTCCCTCCCCCATAGGGAGGAACCCCGCTTATAGGGTTGATACAATGAAACAATCCGGAAGTGCCGACTAGAAAATTTCGCGTTTCAGAACCCCTAGAGACCGAAAATAACGGTGGTTCAAATTTGTATATATATATATATATATATATATATATATATATATATATGTATATATTTATATATATATATATATATATATATATATATATGTATATATTTATATATATATATATATATATGTATATATTTATATATATATATATATATATATATATATATATATATATATATTTGTCTGTTCGCTCATTTCTGGCTTCCCTGATGGTCCGATTTTGATGAAATTTGGTACAAAAATCTGTCGTCCAATTTGAAAGGTCAAGTTCGTTAACCAGCAAAATCCGCCCACTGGAAGATGGCGTTTGGGGCGAAATTCGCGCAAAAAAATCGTAACGCTTAAGTTTTTGAGTTCATAAGCTTGTAAGTACTCGTTTTATAGGCTTCTTGGGCTAGGAAAACGAATGAAACCATTTTCAAGGCGATAGCTTTAACCGTTTTCGAGAAAACTGAAAAAATAATTTTTGAATGCCGTTTTTGGTTTGGGTACTTAGAATCATGGGATTCAGTTGAAACATTTACTGCATCTTCTACTTTCATTAAAACTAATATGTTGAAATTTTGGTTGCGTTTGGAGTTAAGGAAGGGTTAGAATAAAATATTTTATTAACAGACATAAAAATGTTTTGGTAACTTTGTATACTTTCCCTAATATCTCGAAAAAGGTTAAGAATCTTGGGAAACGGAAGAATACCATTGGAAAGCTTACTAAATGCTCTACAAAAAAGGTTCTAATGAAAGTTTTGATTAGGCGATGTCAATCGGAGAAATAAGTGCTTAAAACTTTAAAGTAATTGATTTTGCTTATTCGAACTGTTCTTTTTCTCTTTGATTTTGATACTTAAAATTATGGGATTCAGTTGAAACACTTTCTGCATGTTTGAATTTCATCAACACTAATATGTTAAAATTTCGGTTACGTTTGGAGCTAAGGAAGGATTAGAATAAAATATTTTATTAACAGACATGAAATGTTTTGGGAACTTCGTATACATTCCCTGATATCTCGAAGACGGTTAGGAATATTGGTAAACGGAGGGTTACCATGCGAAAGCTTACTAAATGTTCTACAAAAAAGATTCTGAAACAATTTTTGATTAGGCTATGTCAATCGGAGAAATAAGTGCTTAAACTTCGAAGTAATTGATTTCGTTTATTCGAACGGTTCTTCTTGTTTGTTTTTATTCCTTGTTGTTTTTTCATTGGTTATAGTAGGATAATGTATTTGACAATAAAACAGATTAATTAAAATAAGAAAAGCAATTCATTGTTAAAAATATAACAGGCTGTACCGTATGAAATGTCAGTTTTGGATTTGTCGATTTCCTTCAAATGTCTTGAAACTGTCGAGGCTCCTACTCCGAGTTCTTTGGCATATTCCCTAGTGTTTTTAATTGCTTATAGTAGCCAAATGTATTTGTCAATAAAACAGGATACGTATAATTAGAATCAATATTTTGTTTCTTAGAATTCGAAGATGCCGTATGAATATCTAGATTACAGTACTGTTGTTGATTTCGTTCTTTAGAATTATTCTTGGTATTCCCTATTTTCATCTGTTACCCATAGTTTTTTATTGTTAGTAGGTTTTTCTTATTGATTATAGAATATAAATCTATTTGGCTATAAAACAGGATACGTAAAATTAGTGACAATATTTCGGAGATTTCTGAGCGAAATACTTTTAAGATTTTCTACCACCACGAACGGCTTTTTTCCTCTATTTTTATCCACTAGATAGGCTTTATTTTGCATATTATTCTATATAAGTTTTATTCAGCAGGGGATTCTGATGAAATGTGGTGTTTTTGCTGTGGATTTTAAATACGATGTATCTAAGATTGGATAACATTAGCGAGTCTACATAGTTAAGAACCGACGACGCAGGATTACTTCTTGCGGTTCAATGCCCGTAGAAGCAGAAGGTCCGCAGGAAATTTACCTGCTAAGAGTTAATCCTCAAGAGCTGTAAATATACCCCAGGTATCTGCCGACACAAATACAATGCCTAGGCGGAGAGCACCCCAAAAACACAGATCCAAACATAGGTTATATACTAAATATTCAAAAAGACTACTTAGTTGTAAACCGATTCATCAATTAGCAATCAATAGTTTTCAACAAAGGTTATATACTAAATATTGGAAAAAAGTATTTAATTAGAAAAAAAACAATATTACACAAGACTTGTTTTTGGTCCATTTGTGTCTACTTCATAGACTTAATTAGATATATTATTCTATTTTAGTTGGGCAAGTAAACTTTGTTTTATTTTGTTAAATAAAGTTTTTTTTCTTGACTTGTTATTCGTCAAGACTTTTATTTGTCCTTGTGTATTAACAAGATAGGTTTTATTCGGCATATTATTCTATATAGGCTATATTAGGCAGGGTATTCTTCTCAATCTTGTGTACTTCTTCTTGATCCTTCTGTACATGGGCGTATATAAAAACAATTTGGGGGGGGGCTGAGACCATTTCCAGGGTATGGAATACTAAATATTTAGAGCTTGGAATAGTTTTAGGCAACTAAAACGCTATTACACGTAAAATAAAATATGTTTTATGAACTAAGTGATCTTATTTAATTTATTTTTAAGGGTTTTACGAGAAGTTTTTATCATCAATTCAAAATTTCGGGAGGGGCTGCAGCCCCCTCAGCCCCCCCTCATATACGCCCATGCTTCTGTATCCACTAGAAAGGCTTTATTAGGCATATTTTGTATTGATTTATAGACCTTTGCTTTAGAATGAGAGTCAGATTCTGTAATTTCCGCTTCTGTGTAAAATTTAGCTACTGTCGGTGTCCCTGACGCCTTAATATCACTTTTATTCGAGATGTTCGAGAGGACATTGACAATTTTCACGAGATATATAAAAAAAACTAAGTTTATTTCTTTTCTATGCTTATCAAATGGCACTTGGGACATGAACGGAACCGCGCTAAGATGCTGCAGTTCCTGCGAGTCGGACTTTTTTCTTTGTTTCTTGTAATTTTAGCTGCCGAAGGCTACCTAAAAGTAGCCTAAACGTCCTGAATATAGATTTTTTACAAAAATCGTATTGATGTTTTCTCAGCTGAATCCCAACTATTCCCTGATTGCTTATCACCTCGACGGCTAACTATCTAATCTTCATGAAAAAAATTAATAGAATGCCAATATCAAAATAACAAAGACATTGCCTTAAATGATGTATTGGAAACACAACACTATCCTAAACACAAAATTGCAAATCCTTTCAACCAGTATGAACTATAAACGACTCTCTAACATTTCACTTCAGGGCGGTGGTGACCTCGACGTTTTCTGCCCTTGAACACTCAACCCAACCCAACCCAAAGATACCATGCTTAAAAAATCCGTCTACACGACCAACTTAATTTTTACCTGTACACCCTCAGCCAGGACTAACGATAGACATCTGAAGTGTTGACAGTCTTCTTGGTCTAAAATATAGGTATTAAATGAAAACATAATATTGGGTAGAATCATAGTTATGAAGGCGTGAGTAATTTGAAACGTGTACCGTTTCAGGGAGGGTTATGGGGTGTGTAGGAAACTGGTTACCCCTAAGTGTCCAGTCGGCTCTGTCTACTGTAGTCCTTCATTAGGATTTTCCTGGTCTATAGAAGTTTACGGTGGACGAGAAACAGAGAATGTTATTAGAAATCCCTTAAGTACTAAAATTTTGGCCTGAGCGTAGACATTTTCTATTACTCAACTTGTATTTATACATCCCTCGTAGAAGACAATAAAATCAAAATAAGCATTAAACCACCAAAGAGAGCGAAATTGTTATCCAAATTGCTTGATTTAAATAAATACATAGTTCTTCCATTGAAATATATTTTTTTTAAAAAAAAGAAGGAGTAATAGACACGCGATTAAAGCACAGTGTAACCGTTAGAACTTGTCCCTTAAGAATTCAATCAGAATTGAAATTAGGGATGTTAGCTTAGGATTAATTTGGCCCAATCATCTTAGCATTGTAATGTCTATTGTTAATTGAATTATTATATCGCATCTTGAAAGCCTAAAATATTTTCTAAAAACGGACTATGTCATGAGAAATTCATTGAAAAACATCGGTTTTCGATGTAATTGTAGTTTTTTTTTAATATTAGTTTGGTTAGCTTTTCTACCCTAAAACTGTAATCCATGGTAGATTTATTGTAGTATAGATGATGTAGCTGTAGATATAGTTCAAAATACTTTCATTCGCTGAGCGCTTTCAGAGCAAACAGTTCATCTCCTTTAGAGTTCTTTTGGCTCAAAGCACAAACTTACTTGTGTCCACTTATTAATTGTTAAAAAGCGCCCAGTTGAAGAAACTTTCAATTTTTTTCAAAAAAATAGTATTTTTGATAAATAATTAGATTTTGCACGATTCTTGAAGGAATACCTGTAATATGAAAATAAAGCATAAATTGCCGTAAATGTTGTCTGCTACTTGTGGGTGTTGCAGACGGGCGAGCGGGGTTACCTGGAAGGTCTGGCTTCTAGATACGCCGAGCAGCTGAGGACTCACTACACGGACGTCCTTGCAGACTTGGAAGAACTCCGCCAGAGGCATTGGGCTGAACTCTCGCCCAGGATACGGGTCCTTGCGCCGCAAACCAGACAAAACGGCCTAGTATCCTCTCTCTCCCAACCCATCTATGTACCTGGAAAATATTCTGTAAGTACTAATCCACTTAGGTCTTTCAATTATAGTTTCAAAATTTCTCAATCTTCTTTTCTTTCTTTTTATTATAATTTTTCTTAGGCTTCCTTCAGGGGGGGACGTATCCAGAGGGTTAGGTTCGAAAGTAAACCTTTTCATTCGTGTCATACATTTTCACAATGGTCACCTTACTGGTATTATTGGTCTTTCTCCATCCCCTTGGCATTCATTGCTGTAGAATGCTGCCAATGACGATGTAACGATCAAAATATCGTTTTTTCCCCGGAAATCTGACTAATGTTTCTAGCGCAGGCTGAAATTCCAAATTAACATAACTGTCAATTATTTAAATGGCTCCACGTTTCGCACCCTCTGATGCCTCTTCAAGAGCCTAAAAACTATATACCGCCAAATAAAGCGAAGGTGAAACTTCTGATATCTGTTCGCTCTCTAGGTCCCAGACGAATGGTCTGATTTTGATGAAATTTGGTACAAAAATCTCTCGTCTAATTTGAAAGGTCAAGTTCGTTAACCAGCAAAATCCGTCCACCGGAACTTGGTTGTTTGGGCGAAATTCGCGCGAAAAAAAAACAGTTGCGCTTACTTCATATGCTTGCAAGTACTCGTTTTATAGGTTTATTGGCCTAGAAAAACGAATGGAGCCATTTTTAAGGCAATAGCTTTAATAGTTTTCAAGAAAAGTGGCAAAATAGTTGTTGAATCATCGGATTCAGTTAAAATATTTTCTGAATGTTTGAAATTCATATAAACAATGATGTTTAAATTTTGGTTACGTTTGGAGTTAAGGAAGGATTAGAATAAAATATTTTATTTATAGACATGAAAGGTTTTAGGAACTTCGTATATTTTCCTTAATATCTTGAAAATGGTTGGAAATCTTGGTGAGCGGAAGGTTACCATTCGAAAGCGTACTAAATGATCTACAAAAAAGATTCTAAAGCAATTTTCGATTAGGCGATATCAATCGGAGAAATAAGTGACCTATTTGGGTTCATAAATTATTTCATGAAAGGTCTAACTAAAATTAGAACTAATTATTAGGGATAAGAACGGAACCACGCTAAGATGATGCAGTTCCTGCGATTTGGACTTTTTTAAATATATAATTTTTTATTCATATTCCAATAAGTTAGATTTTTGATATTCATTCAAACTGATATATTTAAATTTAGCCTTTGGAGTTATGTAAACATTGAAACAAATGTCTTTATTAAAAGACATGAGCAGGTTTGGAATTTTCGTATATTTTCTTAAATAGCTCAAAAAAATGTTTGCAAATCGTGGTAAGTGGATGACTACCAATCGAAAGCTTACAAAATTTCCTTCAAAAACGGTTCTAAAGCAATCTTCGATGGGACGATCTCATTCGCAGAAATCGGTGCTTAAAATTCGAAATTGTCGGTTTCGTTCTTTTGAACATTTTTTTCGTTGTTTTTTTTTAATTGCATTTAAAGGAGTATTATAGTAAAATGTCGTAAGAAAATTGAGAAACATTTTTCCTAAATTATTGCTTCTCCTATAGATTTTACCCCTGTTTACATTTCATTCGCCAAATTTCAAATGAGAACATTAGCGGTGTCTAGTCTAATTTTGCCAGATGACAACTAGGATAAAAAGGAAAAGCGCTAAAATGACGCAGTTCCTTATAAGTCGGACTTTTCTTGATTGAGGATCGCTCCTCATCATATCAATACCCATTTAATATACTGAGAAGACATTTCTCATGTAATTATTAAACAGCTCATCCTAATCTCCATGTAATCCAAAGAAGTGGGGAAAAAATTAATTCATATCCCACTCTGAGAGGTTTATTGTAGGAGACAAGACACAGTGCTATATAACCCTGGTCGTTGAAATTCCTTGGGTAGTTGGAATTGTGTAGAAGTACAGATAATTTAAGTAACAAAGACATCCCTTAGCCTAAGTGCTTCGTCATAATAACTCTTCTTTCTCTTTTAAAGGTTCACTTGAAGGGGTCAGGCCTTACGTCTCAAACACTCATTTCTTATCCTCTTTTTTTTTTCCTCTTCGAAGTTTGTGTTGTGGGAGTTATAGTGTGTCTGATTGTACATCAGATTTTCTAAATTATGAAACTCTTGAAAAATTCTTTTTTCATCAAAGACAGAAGAAATTAAGTGCATTACGAATGAGTGATCGTTTTTTCTACTTTTTCCGTTTCAACTTTCGTTTTAGGAGATTTATATATATTTTTTTAATTATTCAAAATTGTTAAAAACAGAAAAATAAAAAAAATATACTCATCATTAAAAATAGAAATAAATAAATGATTTTCAGAAATAATGATATAATTTGTCGTTTATTTATTCATTACACTGTTCTGCAAAAAAAAAAACTTTTCTCTCCTCCCTTGAACAATTTTGCCTGTTTCTCATGTTTTCAGGTGTGCTTTGTCCGAATCTGAACTCAGAAAAATTCTATCACCCTCTGATTTTGAGAGAAAAGAGGAGAAACTTGGAAAAAATGAAAAATTGTATTTGAAAATTATTGTCTTTATTATAACAGATTTTTTTTTCTTTTTCAACGGTAAAATATAATTAATTCAATCCTGCATGCTATCAGGTATAATACTAGATATGACACAACTCAAAAAATATACACACATCGTCAATGAGTATTTTTTTTTCTTTTGTACTCTTCCTCCTCTGTCTCCCGCTGCAGTGTCCAACAGTAATCCGCCAGCATCTTCTCATTCCATTTTACAGTATATCTTTTTTCCATTCTGGATATGTCTTGGTGGAATAGTTCTCCATGTTCGTCCGAAACTGCACCCAAATTTGGGGCAAAAAAGTCTAGGTGACAATGCAGGAAATGTATTTTTAAGGACATATTGCATCCCAATGTTTTATATGAAGTAAGCAGTTCTTGGACTATTTTTCGGTAGTCTCTAGATTTTTCGTTTCCCAAAAACTTAGCACATACCTCTCGAAAAGCAATCCAAGCCTTTTTCTCAGTAGTATTTAACTTTGCTTCAAAAGTGAGGTCCTTGAGTAGATGAGGCCCTCAAGATCAAAAACTGAAAAAACACTTTTAGCCATATTTCTTCAACCACTTGTAATATTCCCATCAAATTTTTTTTCGTTCAAATATACTTCATTGCGCTCAAAATCATCGGGCTTTTGAATTTTTTTCACTATGTTTTGATGCCAAAAAAAAATTCGTCAAATTTACAAAAAACTCACATTTTTGGATAAAAAACTAGAATTTCTCAAGAAACTGTGCGTGATAGACAGAATCTGACTTGAAATTCATGTTCAGCACATTTGAAAACAGTAAGAAAGCATGTTTTGGTTTGAAGGAGGATTTTCGTGCAGAACAGTGTTATTAACAAAACGTTTTTTAAGAAATTGGTTTGATTATTACACTATTGATTTAAAAAAAAAAAAAGCTGTCTGACAATGACTACATTTATTTGAATTTTATTGTTTTAGTTTAGACATGGCCTTTCCTAAGTTGAGGCTGAAATGAAATGTAAATAGTTAAGTTACTCTTTCCGGGCAGAATGAACATATATACGTATATATATATATATATATATATATATATATATATATATATATATATATATATGCACATACAAATATAAACCACCGTTGTTTTCGGGGTCTAAGGGTTCAAGTTTTTGGTTCGAACTTTCGGATTGCGACATTGGGTGGGCCTCATAAGTGGAAGTACTCCCTATGGAGGGAGGGAGGACACGCGCTAAAAAGGACTGGGTCGCTCCTTAATTTTTTAATACTCCTCTTAAATAATATTCAGTATTGGAATTACTTGTAAAAATCAGTATTTAGGTTTTGCACTTCTTATGATGATCGCCCAATGCATATTGAAATTATTTGTTCTTTTTTTTTGTGTGTGTGTTTTTTTTATACCTTTTAGTATCACAGGAAAAATAACTTTCCGTTTTTCTTCAGTCTGAATAAGTTTCCCTCGTTTTAGATGATATTCTATGATAACATTACTTTTTGCATGTCTACATTATATCCTGTGAAGGCCGCCGCCTTCGTGTTAGGAAAAAAGGTATTTGATCTTTTCACTAAAGGCAATCCATTATGAAATTGATAACATTTTTGCATATTTACCGTTGGTGTTTTGTAATAAATCGTTTACGCTCGATATTTGATCCAAATGGCTCATTCTGAAAAGGTCAAAGAGAGTTCAATGAACAAATAAGGGCTGCCCCCTTTGGATTAGGTGATATGATTATAATATTAATGGAGTAATATACCGTAAATGTCGAGTACCCCTATCCGACTCCACAATATTGGTAACTGATGTGAGTTATAAACACGCTTTGTTTAATAATTGTTTACTTTGGTTCCAGAGAAGGAAAATAAAGATAAAAGAAAAGTGTGGATCAAAAAATGCTTCCCATTGATGAGAAATACTATGAATTGCAGGCGGATAAACAACTGTTTCTAGAGCTATTTGTAGTAGTATCGCCATTAATAAATCGATTCCGTCTCTTATTTTTATTTATTTATTTATTTTTTGCGAAATTCTACGTTTTCTGCTTCCTTATCTGCTTACTTGAACTTACTCCTTGACTTGTGTCAGATCCTATCTAAAAAATTCATCCTCGCTCATGTGTAATGTTTCTTCTTCCATTTCTTTTGGATGTAAATTATTATTAACTCTCCTCTTTTCTCATTGTTTAACAGCCCTGATGAAGGCTTGAATTTCAAATCTTAAACATATTTTCTTATAAAAATGTTGTTTTATTAAGATGCCACGACCTGACTAAATCGACCTGCTTATTCTCTACGGCCAACGATCTCCTTTCAGTCAATGTATTTCATATTTTTCGCAGCAATGTTTTTGTTTCAAAATTTCATATAAAATTTTTATATTTTTGAAAACCTTTTTTGTAGTTACCCAATGGAATTTTTTTAAAGGCATACTTATGTTTTTGTACACTTTTTTGGGGGTATTTCCTTAGTACGTTTTCCGACGACTCAACCCAGAAATTCTAACGAGAAGCGTTTATGTTTTATTTAAAAAGTACCTATTTTATTAATAGGTATTTCTATGTATGTGAGCTTCTGTTGTGTGCTCATCCGTCTACAAACATTATCCTGTGAAATATCGCGAAAACAAAAGAAAAAAACAAGAAACCCTTATCTAAAGCGGAATATGTACTTTGTTAACCAGCAGAATATTTAACTTTTTGAATTTGAATTTTCCGGCGCTAATGGACTAGAAACAGATGCACCATTATAAAAAATAATAATATTCAGTTACATTGTTAATAATCAATAATAAATCATTAAGATCTTGAGATAAAAATGTTCTATTAGTAAATAGATGTATCATTACTAGAAATGTAGGTATTTGGGTGGGTGTTTAACTAGCCTACATCTAGAGATGTAAAGTGATAAGGCTTGAGTAATTTAGCTAAAATGTAGATTTGATGGTTTGCTGATGGCCACTATGCTTAAGTTATTAGAGTTAATATTTAATCAATGGTTTCCTGGTCATTCTAGAACAAACAGCTGATTTAATCTGGATTCCCTTTAGCTCCTCTTGATGCTTTAATCGTCTTCTAATTACAATCTACGTCCATTGAGGTGTTCAATTGGATATCTGCCGTATACAGCTCCATCTGCAATTTGGCAGCCTAATTGTCGAAATAGTTTTATCTTTCTATACATTTTATTTAAATATAATTCCAAGGACACAAGCCGTCAATGGCTTATATTCAAATATTTATTTCTTATAAAAATTAACTTGTTTTGGATTTGATTATGGAATCATGTGAATGTTTTTCCGCTGGAGTGCAT
Source organism: Gonocerus acuteangulatus (assembly GCA_946811695.1). Lineage (NCBI taxonomy): Eukaryota > Metazoa > Arthropoda > Insecta > Hemiptera > Coreidae > Gonocerus > Gonocerus acuteangulatus. The sequence goes on from OX328125.1 coordinate 75,553,276, forward strand.
TGCCAACCAATCACGGCACCAGGCTATAAGAAGTACTTTTTAAAAAAAATTGTTGTTGAAAAACCGTTGTTTGGAATACTGTTTTGGTTTGGGTGCTTACAATCATGGGATTCAGTTAAAACATTTTCTGCATGTTCGAATTTAATCAAAACTAATATGTTGAAATTTTGGTTACGTTTGGAGTTAAGAAAGGGTAAGAATAAAATATTATATTAACAGACATGGAAAGTTTTGGTAACTTTGTATACTTTCCTTAATATCTCGAAAACGGTTGAGAATTTTGGTAAGCGGAAGGTTACCATTCGAAAGCTTACTAAATGCTCTACAAAAAAGGTTATGAAGAAAGTTTTAATTAGGTAATTTCAATCGGAGAAATAAGAGCTTAAAACTTTAAAGTAATTGATTTCGTTTATTCGAACGGTCCTTTTTGTCGGTTTTGATTCCTTGTTATTTTTTAATTGCTTATAGTTGGATAATGTATTTGACAATAATATCAATTTATTGTTAGAAATATAGCGTTCAAAGAGAGAGATCCGAAGGCTTTCCAACTGCCTCTGAGCGGGGGCCTTTCTGGGGTTGGCCGATCCATCCAGGTAAGATCATAAATCAAGACCTTTGAAGAAAGGTGGAACCAAAATATTCACATTTTCTATTTTAATCTTTCTAAATGAGACTAGGGATAAGAACGGAACCGCGCTAAGATGATGCAGTTGCTGCGAGTCGGACTTTTTATTTGTTTTACGGCGTACCGACATCTGGGCCATTAGCGCCGACATCCATGGTTGAGCGATGAATTTTCTCAACGAGCCGAGTGGGGACTCGAGCCCATCATCTCCCACGTGAGATCTAAGGCGTTAGCCACTATACCACTAACAAAGACCCTTAACAAACTTTTTTTTTTTTTATAATTTAGTACAGTCAAATTTTCTGTTGCAGCCATCTAGCTGCCTAAGCGATCGAGAAGAGGACGAGATCTATGGCTTCGCTGGAGGTTACAAGCAGCAACAAAGGCATCTCCTTCAGGTACATCACCAGCAACAGCAGCAGCACAATTACCAAAAGTAAGTTACTTTTAAATTGATATATATATGTGTGTGTGTATATATATATATATATATATATATATATATATATATAGACTATATAGGTCATATAAAAAATTAAATTTTCAAATAAATAAATTAGGTTCTTCTTTGACACATTCGTACATAAAGTCTAGAAAAAACAGACCGACTTTTACCTATTAAAAAAAATTCTAACAGACAGTACACTCAGGACAAATGTCGAAGACTGTACAGTCTGACCGAATTACTTACTGGTGGCAGCGCGTACATTGAAGAACTAATGAAATATCTAGTAGACTCACATTTATACATTACTATTTAAAAAAATAAAAGAAAACCGTAGCCACTTTGCGATGTTGATTTAGCATCATTAACGTTACAAAAAGAAGACTAAAGATTAAAAATAACTACAAGCAAGAAAACATGGCTACATTTTTACCTTATTTACTGATTACTAATCACTAATTTTATAAAAAGAGTTGTGTCACCAATATTTCGTGAAACTATAATAAAAATAATAAGTTAGCGAAATTGTAATTGTTATTTTAGTTTTGTACACATTAACCAATGCCGAGTTCCACGCTGTAAAATAGTGGATGGCTCTTTACCGCGCTCTGTGAAGGAAAATAAATAATATCGAATTCATTTATGTACGAATGTTAATTATTTGTAAAAATCATTAATTTGATAATTAAAGTTGTGCAAATCGTATTTTGAGTTAATCGCTACTGTTGAGTAAGTTACAATACATGATTTTTTTTTTTCATTTTTGTGTTTTTAACGGCGTGTCAACAATTCGCCGGGCTATCTACATGTTGCCACCCTTTTATAATACCAACAGCACGTAGTCGGTCACTCATTCAGGGTGCATTCAACGTGGCTATGGCCGTCGGCACAATAATTTAGTCAAAATTTCTTATAGTACCATTTTTCGTGTTTTCTTGTGCTTCACTGGCCTTATCAATGTTTAAAATTAATTAATGATTATTTTAATTAATGAATAATTTTTTTTTTTATAGCTGCCTCAGTCCTCGATCTGCCTGCTTTTACGAGTTTCCTCCTGCAGGTAAGTTTATTTGCATTAAAACCTTCCTGTTTAATTGTTTTTAATATATTAATTTTTATGTTGCTATTAAGTCCCAATTCAGTCTTCCTTCATTTCACTCCCACTCAAATTTATCTTTACTTATATTCATCAATAGCTCGAATTGCTTTACCTTATAATTTTCCCCTGTAAGTGGATAATATTTTATTTTGATAGTAAATTCCTTCCAGAGGTATAAAATCTTCGCTATTTCAGAACGGCCTGCGAAGAAGCGGACTACCTTGACGCGACTCCTGAGGCACCTCAAAGCTCATCGGAAGGAGAAGGCATCTCTCAACAGGCCGCAACCCTCGCCTCATAACAGGGTGAGTCTGGTTTTATTGTAAGCATTGACTTAAATTTCATTGGAAACTCTTTTTTATCGTAATTACATATTGTTTCTGTTGTTCTAGTGCTGGAAGTATTGACAATTGGCATTACAATTTGAACGTTAAAAAGAAAAAATTAAAAATTATTTCTAATAATTTCTTGTTTATTCATTTGATAATCGCGTTGGGATTGAGGCCCACTGGTTTCAACTCTGGTGACAGATGTAGTACTGGCCTCAGTCACAGCTGTTGCAGTGGCCATAATATCGAAATAGGGGCCTTGATAGTGGGAGGGTGTGACCATATTTTATGCTAGACTGAATTGCGTTTAAAGATGTTAATTACTATTCAAACCAATTCCTTTTTTGGAGGCCAAAATCATACCTCTAGAAAATGTTCAGAAACTTGAATTAATAAAAATAAATCGAATTAAATAATGGAGTCCATCAGGATGTGCGTAAATAAGGCAACGGCTAAAACAGATACAAAGTGTTATTGCTATACTATATTCCAGGAGTCCCCGTGGCCGTGTGTGTTAAGGCGTGAGCACTTAAAACTCCGTGCCAATGTTCGTGAATTTGATTCCCACTAAGGGGTGGTGGCTTTCCTTTGAAAACAAGAAAAGGCATCAGCCCTTTCCTGGCTAGAAAAGGGTGGAACCTATAGATAACCCGTCCTAAAATTCTTAGTTAATAATAATGGACGTTAAAATTTAAATAAATAAATACTATATTCCTTGTAACCTGCTAGCTCAATTTATTTGTAAAAATTGAGGTGATCATCTGGTTTTTTTCTCTGGTTCGATTTTTAGCACTTTCCAAAGATTGAGGCTGGAATCAAGCCTGAATGAATTTTAAAAAAATGTCGCCCAAACTTGACAGATCCCAACTACTAGACTTTTCTTTTTTTTTACGGTGCATCGACATAAATCTTGGCCATTAGCGCCGACATCCAGGGTGCAGCCAGGAATTTTCTCAGCGAGCCCTGAGTTGAGAAAACGCGTAACTTTTTTTTTTTTTTTTTTTTTTTTTTTTTTTTTTTTTTTTTTTCTTTTTCTTTTAACGGCGCATCTACATCTTGGTCATTAGCGCCGGCGTAACTTGTTAAATTGCATTCTGATTGGACGAGTTTATTGACCAGCAAAAACGGTCCATCTCCCAAAATATTAATATGCCTCTAACGGTTGAAACGTTTGTTATATTACAACAAAACTCTGCATTCACCATGCTCATCTAAAGAGTTTGTATAAAAATAAATTAAATCGGTTTCATACCAATTTTTTCTGGAACCAATAATTTGGTCCTACCGGAAGTTATGTTATACTTCTTTGCACTGAAACGCGGTAGATATCATGCCATAGTAATGTGCAGGAACATGTTTCGTAAAAATAAAAATCCAAATCGAACCATTAGAAGGTGGGAGTTTACCCCAGAAGAAAATTAATAATTGAGTCTTCTGTTCCTTGCAAATGACAAAAGCATTTATGTTTTTTTTTTTAGATGTCCTATATTTATGTAGGTTGTAACCACAGTCTTAAGGAATTCGGCTTAAACTTTCCACCTTGCTGAGGAATATGCTTAGTAATGCAACTCCTGCGGGGCGGACGTTTGATCTCTTTATTATGACTTTTCATTTATTTTATTTTCCCCGTTTAAGTTCCTCTTTGTAACACACAGTTTACTATAAGTACGGAATTGGTGGTTATTACCAATACATACATCAGCTCGCCATATTGTGTCTTTAAATGACTAGCAGTTCATTGCTTAAATTTCTCATGAAAGTCAACTTGGTAGGTGTAGTGTTTGCATAAATAACAAGGCCGAACAATGACTTAGCTTTGGAACTCTGCTAGGATAGGGAACAATAGCAAACTAGAACACAAACAGAGATTCCGTCACATTGAAATTGAATATTCAGAAAGCCTTTTATTAATATGAATCGGTATTAAAAATACCTCAAATCTATCTTGAAGTTAATATAAACATGGTGAAAAGTTTTATTCTGGAGCTTGTTTGAAACTTATTTACATTCGATGAAATTTCAGAATGGATTTTTCATGTTTTATTTTTGAATTAATGTTCTTATGTCTCTTTACACTTGAGCCGATACCTATTTACATATTTGAATCGATCCATGCAAAAAGAGCTTCAGTCCAAAATCAGTAGTTTTGAGAAAACTAGACTGAAGCCCTTTCTACATGGAATAATAAAATGATGACTATGTTTATATGATAATTATATATTGTACTGAAGTCCTTCTAACATAGAAATGTGTAGTTACCTTTAGATACAAAGAATTAATCACTCATACTAACGAAAATATTATTGGAACTCATATTGGGAAAAAATGGACTGAAGTTCTTTTTGCATGGATCGATTCATTTAACTCGCGACTAATTAAGATCTGAGTAATATTTATTCTATTATTTTTTTTAATTCTTAATAATGTGGCTGATTATGAAAGGTTATTTACAGTAGTAATCCGGTGTCGTCAGGACCGGGGAACCGTTGTACCGCATTAGAGATTTTATTTAGAAGAGGTCACTTATGTATCAGAAACCTTATTATTCGAGGATATAAAAATATGTACCATTTTTAACATTGCATATTTAAAATGGTAAAAATTATTAAAATTACTTTTAAACTTGCAATCCATTCGCGATGAATTCGCATTCCATGCGAAGGTCCCTTAGAATAAACATTTATTTTCTTAGTAGAAACACAAGTTCCTGCCTCTAAAACGAAACATATGTGCCTTCTTTGACTTTCATGCAATGAAATACCACGAAACAAATTTTTGGTTACTAGGAAGGGAAGGTTTTCTAGGAACCCTCAAGGCGGCGAGTTCTAAAACCCGTCACTCATTCCTCTCAGGGAACGTTGGATAAGGGAGAGTCTACTGTTTTTATTTTCTTTAACAATTTAGTCACCATTCCCAGATAACGTGCCCAAATATCACGCAGAAAATTCATTCCGGAAAGTCATCTGGGGCGGATTGAATTGTTCCACCAATGGAATATCCTGCTCCACCACGGATACTTAGGAATACATTTGTATTGAGGCATAATATCAGATTCTCTGTAAAAACAAAATACTCTGGACTATTAGCGCCGTACTATATACAGATTGCCACCCTCATAATGCTAATAGTACGTAAACGGCCATGCCCGAAGTTTCTTAACTCTTGTATTCAAAGTAGCTAAGGCGGTTATCTAGTTATAATAACTTTAAAAAGGCAAAACTTGTATATCTATTGTAGTGGTACCCTTCCTAAGGCATGCCATCAGTTTACTCAGCTCCTGTATCATTCATTTTTTGTTTAAATGTGTTCTTTTTGCTAGAAGAATCATATATACATACGAATATAATGAACTGGGTCCAGTTCTGTCACCCCTTTTCATACCTGGAATATAATAACTATGTAAATTAAGTGTATTTGCTGTAGAGAAGTAACAAATATTAAGAGATCCATCTCCAGAGTTTTTTTCTGGATAAAATTAGCATTTACTTCTTATGGTCGTCACGTAAGTTGCTTTCTTACTCTCATTAATTCTAATACCGTCATTTCCTTTCTATGAAAGGCTGTAGGCGGTTGACTATTTTTTTTTTTTTTTTTTTTTTTTTTTTTTTTTTATACTTATTAACGTTTGTATGGATATGAATATTTATAATGTTCATATGAATGGTAAGTTATTCGTATGCCTCGTTACATTTGTTTTTTGTCTTGTGAGTTCCTGCAACTGAAATAGATCTTCCAAATATTTATTTTGCAGAAACTTTAACTCGTTAGGCTGGGATTTGATTGTAAATCATACAGTTTTACGCTCCGATGTGCAGTCGAATACACTATCGGGCTTCGTATTACAGCAAGGTTAGGCAATTCATCAAAAGGAGCCAAATTTTCAGATAAAAGAAGTAGCATTACATTTATCTGTAGTCAGCCATTATTATTTGAATATGACAACGTATTCCCTCCTGCGACTGTGATTTAATAAATTTAAACCTCTACTGAGCTTTATAAAATACAATAAGATTTCCTAGCTTCAGATAAATATGAATTATTGTTTTAATTACATTTATTGAAACTTGGATCAAGCAGCAATTGAAAACATGTCGATGATCAGATTAATAAAACTTACAGTGTAAACAACGTGAAGCACCGTTGCATAATTAACTATGCACCCGGGTATTTAAACCCCAGCCTGGCCACTTGAGGTGGCCATACACGTTCAGTTCAAATCTCAAGGCCGAGACTGCACAGTTTGGCCTGAAAGGGTACAGCACACACACGTTAAGATAATAAACCTCAAGGACGGCACAGCAGAGTCCAGTTATAATGGGCCCACTGTATGTAAAGCATATATCATCTTGTCCATACACGGCCTGCATAGTCCCGGCCTCATTGGACAATTTTAATTCAACTTCCATGGACTGTACAGTTCAACTTTGACCTCAAGTCCCATTCATGGTGAAGAATATCTGACTACGCTTTCAGAATCTTGAGATTTTCCTCAGCGTGTATGTGCACCCTTAATTTTCCTAGAAAATAAAGACTTGAAAATTCTCACCGGTTTGAAAACGGTGCTTCAAGTGTCGGAGATATTTGTTTCTTTCAATTGTAAGTAAAACGTAGACAGCTTCTCATAATCACATCATAAATCAGCAATGCATGCAAAGAGTCTAAGCTGATGCAGTTCACTCGAGTGGGTCTTTTTCAAAGGTCTATTTGTCTAAAACTATTGCCTATAAGAGAAAAAAAATGCTAGGATTACGAAGCTCCATTTGTACGCCATTTGCCAACTATATGATAGGTGCGTGTAAGAAGGAACGTCATGTTTAGCAAATTGTTTAGTGAATGTTTTATCTCTTTGGTCTGTTTCTATACCAATAAGACAGGTGTAAATGTAGAACGGATTAGAGGTCTAATATGGACCTGTGCCTGCTGTAATAGCAGTATCGCATGCTAGAGGGCAGTGCTCGCTTTATGGTTTCCAGAGCACATTCAGCAACGAATGATCGCCTCTAATAAACTCTAATATTTACAAGTCGATATTATGTAAATTTTTCAGATATTTTTGCGATATTGTAGGAAATGGGCCTTTCTACAATTCAAAATAAAATAAAACCGATAACCATTACAAGCAAAATATCCCAGATTTTGTAACACGTTGATTCACAAAAACGTTAATTACTCGAAACTTACTTATGTGACTTATTCCACTTTCATCCTAGCCAGTTCATAAATATATATATAATTGAGAATAATAATTGATTTGTTAATAAAAAAAAAAAAAGTAGGTTTTAAATATAAAGTGCGCTTATAACTCAGCGTTTCCTCTTTATCTCTCGTTTTTATTACTCTTTTGGATACTCAAAAAATAAAGAAACAGGTATTTTTTTTTTTGTTTCGCTTAGTACTTAGCAAAAAATTGTGGCCGAAGTCGTACCTATTTTCAATGGCCCAAGTGCAGATTTTAGATGTGGCAACTCCATCGAAGACATTTGGCCTGGACCACATAACTTTGATTCTGCTGGCCTGATAAATTCCAGTTGTAGATTAAGATGGTGAAATTTTGTACTTCTATCATCTACCCACTAGTTCACATTCTTTCAAAAATTAATGAATAATTAGTATTATTATACAGACTTTCTCTGGGTCGCGTTCTTGGGGGAATGCGGCCATTTATTTCAATGTCACTTTGTATATTATATTGTAGATGCATAAAAACCATTTACTAACTGAATGAGAAGCTTTTGACATTAATCAGAGATGAGAGCGAATATATATAGAAAACTCATTAGAATTTTCGAAACAAATCCGTCTATATGACATTCTTTAAATACAATTATAGCCGCCAATGAACCCTGAATTATTAGAAAACTGATATGTATTCCATAGGTTTTCCACCCAAGTGTGTCTTCTTTTTTATACTGTTCGTTTAATTGTTAACATGTCAAGTACTTAAATTATTTAAATTAAAATTGTAAATATGAATTATAATCCTTTTAAACTATATTAGATTTAAAGCTACATCTATGTATGTAAAATTCTATCATAAGTCTTGTGCCCTATCGTGTATCTTTGTCAAATTTTATTTAACGCCTATCTATGTAGAACCACGTAAAATGATTTATAATCTATGTATTTATAATTTTACCGGATGTAAAGGTCTTATCGCGAAAGCCACGAGGTGTTTCAATAATAAAAATAAAATATTGTAGATTGTCCTAGAATCTGTGGTGGTTGAAGGAGAAGGCAGCCAAATGAGCTATATTTTTATTCATTTATAGCTACCAATTTCTAAACATTAGAAGAAGATTGTCATCTAAACGTCTTCCTCCATTCCCTAGAAATTGTTGCTGAAGAAGTTTGCCAAAGAGCAAGCCGAAACGTTCAAAATATAGATTTCTTGATTCGTTCGTGAATGTTGTAGCCGAATCTCTTCCATTTCTTGACTTCTAATCACCTAAACGGATTACTATCTACATCCCATTCTGAATTTCTAAATGTGTTTAAATGAAGAGTTTTGCCAACGGCAGTAGCCACGTTGAATGCACCGGTTCCCGTTGATCACCGAAGTTAAGCAACGACGGGCGTGGTCAGAACCTGAATGGGCGACCATCCATAAAAGGGGGCGTTATAAAATGGTGACAACCTATACTATGTAGCCCGGCGTTATTAGCACAATCGTTGATACGCCATTAACAACACAAAAACAAAAAATAGACGAGTATTTTTTCGTCCGAATATTAAACATTTCCGCCCTAAATTATTTATTGGCGATTATTCCGGACGAAGCAGACTAGCCTTGAAGAACACAGGCCTCTGATGTTGAGTGGTTGGTGGAGGGGGTTGCTAATGAGAGGCCGAGTCAGCGGTATGTTTTCGGGAAGGGTTGAGTCACCCCTCGAGTGCTCTACAACTACAGTGGACATGTCTAGGGGGTGTACTTGGGATCTTCCTAGCCCCATATCTCGGGCACTTCCTACTTCAAGCACAGTCTCTTATAGTTCCTGAGGTGGAGATGAACTTATGGAGCTATTCTCTTTTCCGGTTCGAGTATCTCCTGTCGTCAGCTTCAATTTGATGAAATTTAGTACGAATGAATAGCTTCGGACGGTCTGGCTGAGGGGTAGTGGTCGCTACTCTCATGTCTAAAGTACTGAGATAGTAGCTCCCATTATCAGCATAAATTTTAGGGGGCGAGGTTAGCTCACAAGGGGAGTATACAGCGATGGGGTTACCGATTTGGAACAATTTTTTTCTGGTGATTCTACATCGAAAAATAGTCGACACGTGTCCGAGCGTTCCGTCCAATGCGCCTTAGGAGCCGAGAAATAAAATAAAATAGGTTGAAAGTCCTTTATTTTTTATATCGAGTTTAGAAAATGATATCGACATGATTCTTTTACCAGTTCATTTGTTTTATAGAGTAGATTAAAAGAAAAATATAATCGTTAAACAATAATTTATATTTCATCAAATAAATTAAAAAATACGCTTTTGTTTTCAGATAAACTAGTATTATACATTTTGTTACACCAAAAATAATAGGAGATTTAAAATCAGCACCCCAAGAAACCGTAATATAGTGAATATCATTGAAAACAAAAAATAATGATTTTTCCTAGTTTGGAAGAGGCTAAATAAATATTTGTAAGCGAAAAAGTAATGTGACGTTTTGGAATTCAATATCTCCCCTTGAGATAATCCGATTTTTACGTCATTGAAATCTTTCGAAAGAAAAAAGACTTCTTTTTCTAACCATATAAATGACTATTGTATTATCTCAAAAGGTACTTGCAAAAAATGGTTCTCAAAATAAAAATAAAATGTAAACTTTTTTGCATATAACGTAAATTCCAGAACACGTAGAAACACCCCGATTGGACGGATACGTGTCACATTATGGACTCTATTGACCCTCTAAGTTTGGTTTGAATCGGGTAAATATGCTTTGAAATATGGCCGGATTGTTGAATCTTTAACAAAATTTTAAGGGTCCCCCCTTAGCAAAATTTAAAATACATTTTTTTTTATTTTTATAATATTCCCAAAAATTTGAATTTAGGGGTTTTTCAATGTGCTAGAAACGAATCTGACATCCGTTTTTAAATCAAAATTTTTTTTTTTATAATCGATAACTTTTTAAATGTTGGTATATGGAATATTTTGGCATTCTATAGAGTCGAGTCTGAAAACAATTTTTGATTTAAAAACGGATGTCAGATTCGTTTTTAGCACATTGAAAAACCCCTAAATTCAAATTTTGGGAATATTACAAAAATAAAAAAAAAATAAAATGTATTTTAAATTTCGTTAACCCTTAAAATTTTGTTAAAGATTCTACAATCCGGCCATATTTCAAAGAATATTAACCCGATTCAAACCAAACTTGGAGGGTCGATAAAGGCCCTAATGTGACACATTTCCTTTCAATCGGGGTGTTTCTACGTGTTCTGGAATTGACGTTATATGCAAAAAAATATGCGTTTTGAGATAATACAATAGTCATTTATATGGTTAGAAAAAGGAGTCTTTCTTCTTTCGAAAGATTTCAATGACTTAAAAATCGGATTATGTCAACAGGAGATATTGAATTCCAAAACGTCACATTACTTTTTCGCTTACAAATATTTAGCCTCTTCCAGACTAGGAAAAATCATTATTTTTTTTGTTTTCAATGATATTCACTATATTAGGGTTTCTTGGGGTGCTGATTTTAAATCTGCTATTATTTTTGGTGTAAAAAAAATGTATAATACTAGTTTACCTGAAAACGAAATCGTATTTTTGAATTTATTTGATGAAATATAAATTATTGTTTAATGATTATATTTTTCTTTTAATCTACTCTATAAAACAAATGAATTGGTGAAAGAATCATGTCGATATAATTTTCTAAACTCGATAAAAAAAATAAAGCACTTTCGACCTATTATATTTTATTTCTCGGCTCCTAAGGCGCATTGGACGGAACGCTCGGACACGTGTCGACTATTTTTCGATGTAGAATCACCAGAAAAAAATTGGTCCAAATCGGTGACCCCATCGCTGAATACTCCCCTTGTCAGTTGTAGAGCACTTGACTAAACGCTCGAAATTTTGATTTAATCGATAAAAATTTCATAAAACTCTTAAAAATAAATTAAATAAGATCATTTGGTTCATTCATCTCCCCTTGTCAGTTGTAGAGCGCTTGACTAATGAACTGGAGGACCCAGGTTCAAAAGCCGAGCGCGCAAAGATTTTATCTTCTAGTCTAGTATATAAGGGGGGGGCTGAGGGGGCCGCAGCCCCCCCCCCGAAATTTTGATTTAATCGATAAAAATTTCATAAAACTCTTAAAAATAAATTAAATAAGATCATTTGGTTCATTCATCTCCCCTTGTCAGTTGTAGACCCTTGACTAATGAACTGGAGGACCCAGGTTCAAAAGCCGAGCGCGCAAAGATTTTATCTTCTAGTCTAGTATATAAGGGGGGGGGGGCTGAGGGGGCCGCAGCCCCCCCCCCCCGAAATTTTGATTTAATCGATAAAAATTTCATAAAACTCTTAAAAATAAATTAAATAAGATCATTTGGTTCATAAAACATATTCTATTTTGGGCGTAATAGCGTTTAAGTTGGCTAAAACTCTTCCAAGATCTAAAATTGTTAGTATTCCATACACCGGAAATGGTCTTAACCCCCCCCCCCCCCGAAATTTTCCCAGCCCCCTCCGAAATTATTTTCTATATACGCCAAGGCTTCTAGTGTCGTCGTTGGAGGGGGGGGTCCCAAATCGTCAATAGGCTCACCCAGCCTTCAATTAATTAATTAATGGGTACCTGCAAAGGAAAAAACCAGACGGCCGGAGTATAGTGCTGACCTCACTATCTCCCTAGTGTGCCGAATGGTCATGAATCAGACCTCTACTGTATCTGCCCCTTTGGACCTTGTGGCCTCTTACGGGACTGTTTTTTTTTTTAATCATAAATATGCTTTAGTGATGACTAAACTGAAAAATAAAAAACACGTTACAAAAATGTGTCACAAAAAAGTGTCCCCTGGCGTTCGTGCTTGCGCAGTGGCCATGTACGAAAAAGAAGACTATATGTTATACAGTTCATTACATAGGTACGTCGGGTGGACCTAAAGCTTATTTATGTTCCTGAATATTTATTATTATTTTTATATCCGATCTTTTACAACCTCATTCTTTGTAGTACATCATTCATCACCTGTGCCCTACGGCTAAACTTTTAATTAATATATTCGTGGTACCAGTGCCCTACTTTCATTTTCGTAGTCTTCGCTATTCCCATTCAGCTTGCTGGCGATTTCGCTGTCACCATCCCTTTTGGGAACACCAAGAAGTCCCATATTATTTACCTATTCTGTTTCCTTAATATCATTGTTTTTGTGACCTATTTAGACTATCTCAGCTCTGATTTATCAAGGAAATTAGAGAAACATCCATCTCTGATGGGGGTGTACCCGATCCAGTGCTCGCCCAGAACGGGTCCTGAAAGGCTCTTAAGATGGCGCTCAGGAGCCTTGCAGGGCATCTCAGGAGCCTTGAATCCACCTTGAACTGATGGATGAAGAGAGATCTGAGGAGTCTGAAAATCCAGAAAGAAATCGTGTATATATTTTGATACATCATTATATAACTTATTCAACATGTCTAATGGTTAAGTTGTTATCAGAGAAAATCGAATACAAAATTAACAGATATGAAAAGTGAGCTGAATGGAAGGTTCGATAAGTCTAAAATGTAGATAATAACAGATTCCTTGTAAGTTGGTAAAAGTTATTAGTTTTGCCTACGTCATTATTTAAAGTTGCTTGAACTTGGTTGATGCCCAGGCACAAAGTGGCCTAACTTTTCTCGTTTCGCCTTGGCCGACTGTCTCTGAGCTAATTAAAGACTCCCATCTTGTTCTTCATCTTCGGAAAATCTTCCAGCAGCCCAGTACCCTGGTCCCCTCTCTCCAAGACTTTTCTTCCCTTTATAAACTATTTTAATCAGGCTTTGACCAAATTAATTTATTTTTTTTTTCTCCAAAAATGGGATAAAAGAAATGAAATTGCCCGTTTTTATTATCTGATAAATGATAGTGATTTAATTTTTTCATACTTCAGCGCCTGAATCAATTCGTTTTACTGTAACCTGGAAATTATAGTTTACAACTGTACAAAAAAATATTTAGATAACTGGATTGTCAGGGAAACGTTTCGAAACCTGTACTTTCATGTGAAATACATTTTTTTTTTGTCAAGTGGCAGGCCGGAAGTTACTTCCTTTTCGAAGTTAAGGTTCCTTTTGTGTTGTGTTTGTTTTGAATCGATTGAACATTGATTGGACATTATAATTAGAATTACAAGGCTGTTTAAGATTTCCATCAGAGCTCTAACGGAGATACAAATGTTCTGATTTCGCTCTGTTTAAAATGAGTAGCCTTAAAATCTCCAAATAAACATTCGGATTAGTTGCTCAAGTTTTTTGGATGTATTTATTGTCTACAGAGTCAGTTACTTTTCTTTAGGTCGAGTACAAAAATAGTGTTTGTATTAATTTCAAATAGTCTATATTTTTTTTTACAAATTATATTATTGATTACACATGCGGTTGCCAAGTCATCACTTCATCAAAAGTGGAAAAAACATCCATCATGGACATGTCCTATTCCCAATCCGTATGTTGCTTTCCGCTGAACCCATTATTCTCGCTTTGTGTTACAGTTTTACCTTTATCCCTAAAGTTAATCAGAAATTATAGTTTCATATCCATCGTTACAAATTCTCTTCGTGCATATTTCTCTTTCTCTTAAACACATGCACATGCACATAATATGCACGCCGCTCTCTTGAAAATCTTCCGATATTCCATTGTGAATCAGTAGTTGAAGAGGCTGAGAGAGCAATTCCTGCTACTGTAAGTTAGTGTTGCCTAAAATCTAACTTTTCTTTAGGATTTCATTGGAGTAGGTGTTTCAGTTTTCCCAAAATATTAACTATATTTATTACAAGCTTTCCGAATGACTCTAGGCATAATAACGTTATGGAAACACGCTAAGATGACGCAGTTTCGGCGAATCGGAGTTATTTAATGTTTATATGTGCCAGACGACTTGTATGATCCTTCTGTCTAGGTATCGAAATGCTGGTTTCAAGAGGGCGTTCTGTACTACATTTATGTCCTACTTTTGAGCTCCTGTGGGTTTACACTTGTCCTCATAATTAAGTGCAATATTTTTCAGGCAGGAAGCCTGAAATTATTTATCATTTATTTGTATTTGCTCTACATGTTTCACACCCTAGGTGTCTCTTCAGGAGCCAAAAACTCTCTAAACTATAACTTACAGCCTAATTGTATTAAGGCGAACCTTCCTGTACAATGGCCACGTCCAATATTGGGTGTGAAACATGTAGAGCAAATACGAATAAATGAATTGACTTTGTTAATTCTCTTTTGTTGGCCTTCCTGCCTGAAAAATATTGGATTGAAGAAGATTGGGTCACTATAAATATAATTAAGTGTTCTGTTAAATAATTACGCCCTTTATTCTCTTAATTAAACGCATTGCTGAAATGGTGCCTCGGCATGGTGGCCTAACTCCCAAAAGGACTTAAGCGTTAGTGAAGTACTAAGGACACGTGGACTTAGGACGGACCAGCGGACGAATCTCACATCTAAGTCCGGTTCTGAGTTACTGGCAGTTCTTTGTTCGGACTGAGCTAAGCCCGGCTAAGTTGGTAATCCCGCCTGGGAAGTCCGATCTGGATTACAGTTGGCACAACTGCCGGGCGAGGGCTTAGCCACCTGTGGCGTTTCCCAAAGCTCACGCCGCACTTATCTCGAGCCTTGTGAAAATGACGACTAGCCACTAGAAACTCGGCTTCAACATCACGTTCTCAGCTTGGCAAATGGTCCCTATCTACACTTTGCAAATACTCCTCGAGCTTTCTCCTTTACACTCGAGAAGCTGGTAATTCTCCCTGCAACATCCAGCCGATAAAGCTCCACTTCCTTGTTCGTCTTATCAATGGATTCTCATACAATTCTCCCTTCTGCTATAATTAAAGCTGTGAACAAGGAATAGTCTGATTACATCCTACCAAAGACTATTCAAATTTATATGTAGTTTTAATTCCCTTCAAGGACAGAACTAAAGCAGGCCCGGAAAGAAGAAAAATAGGCGGCTATCATTTATAAAGACAACGTTTCTAATATTTGTATATTATTGCCAGCTATCAACAAAATTGATGATGTTTATAGTGATAAATTGATGACAAAGTATGAGATAACTCTCCATATTACAAAGAAAATACACTTTTATGACGATTTATATATATTCTATTCCGCGTATTTCTGACAAATCAAGTATATTCACTTTTTTTGTAATAATACTTCTTATGCATTAGTTGGGCACGATGTACATACAACTTTTTTTTTACGTCTGTTAAGGGTAAATATTTATTTGTTTCCTGAATAAACTCTGACTCTTTATGTTTCTCTTATTGTCACAAAACATCTCTCTTCTATACAGGAACAAAACATATCCATCACAATGATCTGGCTACCCGGACATACAAATATCACAGAAAGTACGACAGTCGACATTCAAGCAAAATTGGCTACTCGAAAACAGATTATTGACATAGAAAATGTGACTATACAAGACATAAAAAAAGAACTAGTTGATACTAATCAAGAAACATGGAATCTACGAATGGAGCTCATGTAGATTACGCATAGGACACACTTTACTAACTCACTCTTATTTAATAACAAATAAAGGACAACCCATTTGCAGACAGTGTAACGTTCAAATGACAATAAAACACTTACTAACGGAATGCAGAATACGAGAGCAACTAAAATTACCATACATCTTACAGGAACTACTGGCAGAGGGTAGCCCCTTTATTAACGATATATTAACATTAACATTAAATAATGTTTAGCTTTTATTTCTGTACACAAATCTACCAAATTTTGTTTTATGTTCCCTTAACACTTTTGTAGTATTTAGTTCCATAAGTTTGTATTTTTGTATAAAACTGTATTTTGGTATTTTAAAAAGAGCAAGTCACCTTCGTTGCAAAGCTCTTAAAATAAATTAAAAAAAAAAAAAAAAAGTCCTTTCATGAAGCTCAATAGATCCACTCGGAAAGTAGTGAATAAGTTATATCCACGTAATTAGTTTATTTACTTATTCCTATTATAAGCAGTGGATACTTGTTAATTTGACTAAATGAATGTTTATGACACTTTATTAAAGCTGCTCTAATTTCTTTTGTAATTCTTGTCCTGACAGAATTAGGTCACTGTTCTTATTAAAAGTTAAAGTGATCAGACAAGACTGGAAATATTAATCTGAGAGAAAAGAAATATTCATAACTTTTTCTATTTAGGTGTAATAAAGTTAGGAAAGACTATTAAGAGAAAACTTTAACTGATCCCCTAGCTCTACTGGAGTACCTACCTTAAATAGAAACACTTCCCAGGCAGTGAGGATGTTCTTAGAAAGTTCCTCGAGCAATATTTCAAGTCCAACACTACAGTCGAAATAGATAAAAATGTGATAACAGCGATTGTCTAATAAACAGTTAATTATAATGGAAGTTAAAATTTAAATAAAATAATAAACAGTAATATTAGTTAACGATTAAATATTAAACAGAGACAAATTCGCTTTGGGGGAATTAACCTTTTATCATGTGTATGTCCGCGGACGACATCCTAACACACATGATCCCGACTGGACTAGTTCCTCTATAGAACGCTGTAACTAACTCCACTGATTTATTCTCCAATGATTTTACCTCATAACCTACGACAATTTGACGGTTTCCATACTACGGTAACCACGCCGTTGGCAACGGAACCCTCGTGTATCATCGCGATACATCTGTCTGTATGATTGTTTCTTATAAAAAATCCACACAGGTTGACAGATTTCGATCAAACTTTGCACACAGGTAGGTCTTGATACCGGGAGTGTAATAGGATAGGTCAAAACCGTCTACCAGCTGTCGGTCTATATGTTTGTTTATCATACAAATGTACACAGTTTGACAGATTTTGATCAACTTTGCTCACAGGTAGGTATTGATCCGGTAAGTGTCTTAGGCTAGGTTATAATTGTCTAGGTCTCACAGTTCGGAGATCAAGCGTTGGAAACTGTGAACCTGAGGAATGACAGATTTGCGCCATTATATTTTAATATTACTTATTTGGTTTCTAATTTATTTTTGCTTTTCTAGACGCAGAAAGTAGATGTAGCATGGCCCGTCGGGTAACAGCTAGAGTATATATATTAATTGTTGTGAAAGAAGACCCGATATATATATTCCACTTTTTCTTGCTTCTTTTTCTGACAGGAGGTCGATAAAGCAGTACTCTCATTGTTCACTTTAACTACTTTATTTGGTATGTTTCGCCCGACATGTTTCGTGCCTTTTCGCACCTCTTCAGAGGCTTTCCTTATCGGGAAGTCCTCTCGGCATGTTGTCTAGATTGAGTCAGGTGAACAAAGAGTGTACTACTTTATCGACCCCCTGCCAGAAAAAGAAGCAAGAAAAATTGGAATATATATATATATATATATATATATATATATATATATATATATATATATATATATATATGTGTGTGTGTGTGTGTGTGTGTGTTTGTGTGTATGTATATATGTGTTGTTTTTTTAAGCTACTTCGCTGGGAACTTAATGTGTTGGTCATTCGGCATCTGTCTCCAGCGGTCTTGCACCTCCTGTCATCGCAATATTTCACCGGATTCCTCTCCGGCTTCTTCGGGCTTTCACCCATCCTTGCTGGTTGGTAAGGGAATACCAACCAGCAAGGATGAGCCCGAAGAAGCCGAAGAGGAATCCTGCGAAATATTGCGATGACAGGAGGAGTAAGGCCGCTGGAGAAAGATGCCGAACGACCAACATATATATATATATGTGTGTGTGTGTGTGTGTTTGTGTGTGTGTGTGTGTGTGTGTGTGTGTCTGTTCGCTCTGTCACATGCTCAAAAATTGTGAAAAATGAAATTTAGTACAAAAAACATTCTTCTAATTTGAAAGTTTGTTACCCAGCAATATCTGCCCACCAGAACATGGTTTTAGGGTCTAATTCGCGCGAAAAAAATCTTAACGTGTAACTCATTGAGGTGCAGGTACTTTTTTCATAGGATCTCTAACATAAGAAAAAGAATGAAACCATTTTGAAGGTAATATCGTGTAACCGTTTTCGAGAAAAGTTGGTAAAAATTGTTTTCAAACTAATTTTCGGTTTGGGTATCTAGAATCGTTGGATTCGTTTGAAATATTTCATGCTTGTTTGAAACTCATCTAAACTACGATTTTGAAATTTTGATTACCTACATTTAGAGTTAAGGAAGTGTGCGAAAAAGATATTTTAGACATGAAAAGTTTTGGGATCTTTGTATATTTTCTTAAGTATCTCGCAAACGGTTTAAAATCGTGGTTAGTGTAATATGACAATTTGGAAGCTTACTAAAAATGATCTGAAGCAATTTTGGATGGGGCGATGTCAATCGTAAAAATAAGTGAACGGGGGATTGTCCTTGTTTACTTAATTTTTTTATTGTACAGTAAAAAAATGTGAGTTTTATTGTACAGTTGTATAAGATATGGAGCGATGCATAATAATATTCATTTCAGCTATTAATCAGAGATCTAAAACTACTGGAGTAGCTACTTTAACTAGAAACCCTTCCCCAGGAGGGAGGTTGTTCTTAGCGAGCTCCTGAGGCAATATTTCAATTCCAACTTTCTACCGTCAAACTAGATTTGACATGTATTTGGTTTCTCATATTTCTTGTCGTGGCTCCCCTTTGTGAGATGCTTTCTAACATATTCTCTTCTGCTCCTTTATATCTAAACCCTGTCCTTCGCAGAATCCATCTTACTCATAGATCTGTGGTTTTTATTTATCTAATTACATCCCTCATAAGCGAAAGTGGGCTCAGAATTTATAGGATCAAACTGCAATTTAATATTCACAGATTAAAAATGAATGCTTGAAAAAACTATTAAAGAACATTTTAAATTCTAAAAATTATTCTTAAAACCAGAGATGAAATATTTAACTATAACAGCCAAAATAGTAGGTAGGTAGTATTCATGCGGTTAAATGTGTCATTTTTATTTATCAGTATTTTTTCCCCCAAACTTCCAATTGCATTATGAAATTGAGAGATTATCTCAGTTCTGAGATTACTGTTGGAATGATAATTCAATTTGACGACTTTTGTGAGATTCGGCAGCTTTCAGAATTTTTTTTTTCTCAAAAACTTGTCGCTAACTTGACTTTTTTAATTAAGATCAAGTTTTTGAACGGTTATTGCAGTTTGAAAAAGACACTTGTGAACATTGATAGTGTATTAGCCTTAAAATAAATTTAATGTTGATTCACAAAGAATATTGTATCCTTGGAAAATGATGTGGGAAGGTTCGGTGTGGAATATGATGTGTACAAACAGAGAAAATTCACGTTCTTCTACAACAAACATGATTTTTTCCAAATAATGTTTACAACGATATATGTCTGAAACATAACCAGATAAAAATGTGGGGTTGGCAGCGTTTAACTACATTGTTGGTTTAGTTTCACCCCCTTGAGCATTGTCATCTACATGCGATATATAAACATATATATATATATATATATATATATATATATATATATGTAGACACACACATAAATAAATATGGCTATTAGCGCTCAAGTATCCTCAAGAATGCTCAACAAATTTATTGCCTGATTTAAAAGAACAGGTTAATATACTATCGAAATCCGCCAACCCCCCCCCCCCAAAAAAAAACAAAATCTCAAAATAATACTTTGCTATTTACTGGAGAAGTGATTGTTTTTCTACCGATAATGTTGCAGGTACTGACTCCTGATGATGTGCATGGAGTTCTACCATTGGACGATAGAATGCGTCTCCTTCATAAAGGTGCTACTTTTGAAGAAACCATCCATATGGTGAGTATCACTTTAGTTTTGACTACTTGTTCGAATGCACAACCAGGTAATCACTGCAGAAACATAACCATGGGTCACAAAAAAATATACTTTATTCTTCAAAAATCGTAGCACTTTCGAAAACATAGCCATCCTATGTTAATAATAATATCACTTAAAGGAGTATAGAGAGATTATGAACTGTGCTAGTTTTCGGAAATAATTGGATGTGTCAAGTAAAATGGTCCATTGGTCTTCAATTTGGTTTATTTATTGAATTACGTTAACGTTTTGATGTCAAATGGATCAGTACATAATATTAATCATTCTATTATTATACGATGACGACCCTATTTTTCAATATATTTATATGTGGCAGAAGGTCCACCACAATAAATATATACCCCATTGACATTTTGCAACATACAAATATATTAATCATTCTGTAAGTGAAACCTAAAAAAATGATTACGTCAACATATAAAACAATAATTATTTTACTTTTCCTGACTTCACATAAAAGGTTCGGTAGTCTTGCGTACAGAACCCTCATTTCCCCAAATATATTAATATACTGAATGTGTGGATAAACCTGTATGATGAATGTTTGAGAGTTCTTTTACTCTAAATGTTCATGAAATAACATTCAAAATTGGTGTTTCAAATATGTTTGTCTAATTTCAGCTGAAGATGCAGGAAGCTATGAAGAAAAAGGAGAGAATCCATAGGGATCATGAGGAGGTAAGAGATACAATTTTAATTACAAATGAAATTCGCAATTCTTTTTTATAAAACTTCCTATCTCATCATCCGATAGTTTCGATTTGGAGGTCCAAGGTGTGAACAGGGGTTTTTGTGTTCGAAAAAAGAGAATTTGCCAATCGGCACCTGCTCATTGAGTCATCGAGTCGACGTCATATAAGGATTTCCTTTCTAGGGTGCCGGAGGAAAATTTAATGTGATTTTGTTTTTCTATAATTTACGTCTTTAGGTAGAAAACAAGTTTAACTTATATTTTGATGATATTTAAATACTTTTTTCTATTCGTATTTATTTATGATAACCTCAATTCCGATGGATTTACCCCGAAATATTAAGAGATTGTCAATCACTCCTGACTGGTTGTGTAATTTCAAGTTAGGTCAAATTGGTAAAAATAATTTTAAAAAAAAAACTTAAAAATGTTTTCGTTAAACATTCATCAAAATGAACTTACATGAAAGCATTTATCTTGATATATATATAGTGAGTTTCGTTTAAAAAATACAAAAAAACTAAGACTGCTGCCGTTTTAGCCCATTTAATTATTTTATTTAACCCCATTTAACTCTGATTTTTCTGATGAAATACTCCCTATCATTGGTTTTAAATGTTTCGTTTGAAAAAAAAACAACGTTGTAAGCACTTGCATAGATTGATCAGTAAACTCTACTCCTAATATATAATTTATTATAATAATAAAATAAAGTAAATATATAATTTATAATAATAAAGTAAACCCTACTCCTAATGTATAACATACCGATTTAGCTGATTAACCATTACGTATTTTATTAATTAAGCTAGCGCACACACTCATGTTTATATATATTTTTTATTTACATTTTAATTAGGACCATTAATTAATTAATAGTAGTAGTTAGTTTGAATTAAGATTTAAAATCATTATTCTATACTTTCATAATGTCTTTCAATCTCAGTGTCTAAATCCTTCGAAATTTGCTTAAAAGTTGATATAACTTGATCAAATTATGAAATTCCTCAGAACACTTCATTGATTATTTTGTTCCTCCAATTGAAATTTTGTTCTTATGAAATAAAAATTCATCTGATGGTAAAATTATTTGTTCGAAGAGAATGTAACCTTCATTCTTTTCCATCTCCGACACAGAAATTTATAAAATATTTAAAGCGTCAGGTGTCTTCTCTCACAGGAATCACTTTACGGAGTGGTTTTCCTCCTTGTGTCAGGCGTATCTAGAGGCAATATGGAATGACTCGTTTTTACCCCGTTCCGAAGGAACGAAGCTATTGAGGTCGAACTCATGAAAGAATATTTGATAAACATCCCCAAATCTTCATCGATCCTGCCTGCTATAGCTTATTAATTAATTTCAAGATTAGAGCAGTAATGATAGTAAAACAAGCACTGATTATAATGAGCCTATCTATTTCAGTATCTTACTGAGATGCAGATATTTTGCCGTTGAATTGATAAGAAGTCAAGGAATGGTTGGGATTCGGCTATGAGAAAGCCTCTTTAATTAATTAAATTGTAGGAAGCCTTACCTTTAGCTACGTTTCTCACAACTAAAGCGAATCAACAACCAGGTGGTCTATATCTAAAAAAATAAATCCCATTATAAAATAATAAACGAAGAGGACATATTGTCTTGCTTGTAGGTTGGCTTCAGTTTCTCAATCAGTTGTGTTTATATTTCATATAAGTTCCTTAATGAAAATTTAGATTAGAACATACATTTTTGAGGTATTCAAACAGTTTTCCAATATAGTGACTGTCAACAGTGAGTAGTTCGTACATGTTTTGTGGGATGTTAGCATTTTATCTTAGTTTAGTGTCAGGATGTGTTAAACGGTAAGTTTTACACTAAAGTACAGACAATTTGGTCTCTCCAGTCGTATCATAAGGTAAGAGTGAGTCAGTCTCACTTATGAGAAAGTGGAAAACATTTATGCCTTTATCGTAACTTTTCATCAAAACCACTCTGTTGCATAGAAACGTCTTGGTAATCAGTCAGAATTTCATGATCTCAATGTTTTGTAATATATAGTAAATATTGTGATTAGATTAGAGCTTTGCCTCAGGAGAATTTTAGAAAAGTCCGATTATTTCGAGGTTTTTCACATATGAAATCTCTAGAAATTGGAGCAAACATAATATTGACACTAGATGCCTTTTTAAATAAATAAAAGCGTTTACAGACTTAAATCGACTTTTTTCCTGCTGAAAACGTTTAATTTGCTATGGATTTATCTTTCTCTCTTATATATGGTCCACCACTAATGAGAACAACGTATAATCAAAATAAGAAAAATCCGACTAAATCAGGGAAAAGGATGGATTTCCTTTTGATTGCCCATCCCAAAAACCTTTGTCAGCTATGGAAATTACAATTTAAATAAATGAATAACATTTGAACGGTTTACGTTCAAACCTGGTTTTCTGAATAAGTGTTTCCTAAGTCTAGCCCAGACCGGACACTAAGTTGCAGGCCGTACCTCGTGTATCGGGAGTGATTTGCGGGTCGACGAGATATAAGTTCGTGAATGTGAACACGGTACTTAGTGGCGAGACTTTCGCAACGGTTCGGGACAGTCTACAACATTGTTAGGCAACTTTGTGTCTCAAGTGTGGATTAGACTTAACAAACACTTATTGTGAACTCCAGCTACATATACTGAACCATCCATCTTAAGGGTAGTAAACCCTATTTTAATTAAGTTTCTGGTTGCCTTTGTGTGGATTTCGATAAATTTACGGAGCGTATTTATTTCTGTGTGTTCCCTTTTTTTTTTTTTTTACTAACAATGGCCTTTGAACATGAAATGTTTAAATGCTACGTTATATTTAATTGTATCCAGAAATCTGTTTCTGCGACCTCCAATCACCGGATCGGTCCCTGCGGCGCACGTCCAAGGCACTGATGATTTTCCACTGCAAACTTTGATAATGTAAACTGTGTTGATAAAGCGCAGGGAACGGAGAGGGGGCAGGACAGCCAACCTAAACCAATATTTATCCGTCGCATTTCATTATTTACCCCCACCCCACTTCCAAATACCCCCCTCCACTCATCCCATTCCTGGTACAGATACAAACAGACCCCGCGACCTAAGCACCTGGACCCGACGAATTATTTCTAATCTAATGAATTCATTCGTGCCTTACTTTATTATCATGAATGAATATTAATGTGAGTTACCCAACATTTAGTCATTGAGTTTAGAAATTCCTTTAGCTCAAGAAATATCTAATCTAAAAACTAAAATGCGTGAGGAACAAGGAGCAATAAGTTTCTTCCCCGTGCATTTTATTTGTCCCTTATGGTGACAGTGAAAGAATAGGACAGCATTCCCCTGAAGCATTGTAGGCTCCCGTCTCATTTGGTAGTACTGAACGATTAATTATTTAATTGGATTGTATTTCCTGTAATTGCATTGTTAGCCTGGCTAACCATGTGATTTTAGAAGTTGCTTTTTCATTATTTTTTTTTTTTAATGTTAACGTCCATTATTATTAAGAATTTTATTACTAAGAATTTTAGGACGGGTTATCTATAGGTTATCACCCTTTTCTAGCTTGGTTAGGGCAGATGCCTTTTCTTTTTTCTAAAGAAAAACCACCTCCCTATAGTGGGCATCGAATCCACGACTCTTGTCACCGGGTGTTAAGTGCTCACGCCTTAACACTCACGGCTACCGGGCCTCTAAGCCATTTTTTTAAAAATATAAATAGAAACAGACTTGCCACAAGTGCGTAAGCAGTAAAAATGGTTATGAAACCTTTGAAAAAAAGGCTACAAATGCGTAGGATTAAATAAGTATTTTTCTAGCAAAGGCAAAAAACAACGTATTGATTTAGAAGGCTACAAGAGCCTATTATATATTGTCTATAACACTTATGTGTGTGTATATATATATATATATATATATATATATATATATATATATAAATATAAATATACTTATATACGTATGTGCTGAAATAGGTATTTTTTCTAATTTATTGCAATCATATTGTTATTTAGTTTCGATTTTCTTCTTCATACTTACATATACATATATACTAGTTGTCCCGGCAGACGTTGTTTTGCCATATAAATTATTTCAAGTGATTAGTTTTTTTGTCTAATAAAATATAATTAACTTATTGTAAGTGTGTGGGTATATGGTCTATGACTGAAAGAGAAATAGAACACTGTAACAACTATAAAAATAACAAAACAACAAATATCCATTTTTTTAATTCATTGTACTCTTTAACTTAACAAATATAAAATTATATGTCCATCACTAATTATGACAAAAAAGAAATAAACAAATAAATATATATATATATATATATATATATATATATATATATATATATATATATATATATATATCTTTTTCTCCAATGGAGTTTTCGATATTTTTGGTTAGTCTATGTTTAGCCTAAACAAACAAACTGGATGGTTTACCCATGCGAGAACATGCCAGGCATATTTGTCCGCTTGAAAAACACGGTAAGCCACAAACAGACATTGTTTGGCCTTGTGGCTTATTGATTGTCATTGCGAATGCCAATCTAATCGGAAATTGAACGCGTTTAAATTCAATTGACACATCTTTGGGAATAATAATGACTGATAACTGTGTAGGGAGTGAGAGAAACCTTATTGTGTGAGAAAGACGGGAGACCGGCTTCGTTCTCATCTCTACTCCGTGCTGTTTACTGAGGTTGGAAGTGACACCGGTATACGCCTGGTGGGAATAGCTGATAGATTTCTAATCGATCAGTTATCGACCACCAAGAGTTGGAAATTATTAAAGTACTAATATCGCTAATATTAAATGAGAATTGGTAGGAGGGTGAAAATTTAGGATTGTGTGTATTTTTTTATGCGAAATCATAATAAAATAAAAATACAAAAACTTGGGGTGGATCACCCTTATCACTTAGGTGTATGAGAAATGGTTTACATCCTATTTTCATTCCTATCGAATATACACGCAAAAGTTCATATAAAGCGGTCAAGCCGTTTCGGAGGAGTTTTGTTTAAACACTGTGACGCGAGAATTTTATATATATATATATATATATATATATATATATATATATATATATATATATATATATATGAATATCCATTAAATCGGTGCGGTCGAAACCGCCCTTCGTGTTATAGGAAAAAACCCAATAAATCGCCCTTCACCGCCCTTGTCCTTAGATAATAAAAAAAATTGGTAGCATTGATTTCTCTGTTTTTTCTTATTTACTCCTAAGCTCCTATACCTTGTATTAGATCCGAGATATGTTGAATAATATACTGCCCCTAAGGCAGAGCGGTAAGTGATGACGGAAGAGGATACTGCTCACGGATAGAATGTATATTCGATGCTAGATGGTAAGAAGGATCGACAAATCAAACATCTATTCAATAATTCACTAGTGGGAAGTTCTCGTCCTCTTGGCTCAACCTCCTTGCAGTTGAAATACGTCTTTATTCCGACCTCTTAGCCAATGTTGCCAACTTCCACTGGCCTAGTGTTTAGGATCTCAGCTGCGTTATTTCCTGCTGGAAATAGTAGATTATAGGGGGGTATGGTTGGGATTCGGCTAGGAGAAATAAAAACGTCAGACCTTCAGAAAGAAATCTCTATTGGACGTTTCGGCTTCACTTTGGCAGCCTTCTTCAGCACTAAAGAATGCCTAGGGGGGAGGGAGGAAGACCAAGAATACATTTAGGTGACCATGATTGAATGTATAATAAATACTTTCCAAAAACACACATTCAACTTTGACGACACTAAAATACTTTCCACAGAACGAAACACCAAAAAGCGACAGATCTCCGAATGCATCCACAATTAACTTAAACCCAAATAACATTAATTTCAAAACGGACAAACAAAACATTTGTCCCATTTACTCTATATATTCAATCATAGTCACCTAAATGCCTTCTTGGTCTTCCTCCCTCCACCCTAGGCATTCTCTATTGCTGAAGAAGGCTGCCAAATTGCAGCCGAAACGTCCAATACAGATTTCTTCCTGAAGGTCTGACGTTTTTTTCTCCTAGCCGAATCCCAACCATACCTTGTATTCGTATCACTTCAACGGCTAACTATCTCCATCTCCACTATCTAAATATATAATCCGCCCCGTAATAAGACACGAGGGCCCAGAGGGGCAGATACTGTAGAGGTACATGATTCTTGACTATACGGTGCCGTCAAGAGTGTTTGGTATTATACTCCAGCCTCTTGAACTCTCCCAGAAGGTATGATGTTGCATTGATTCATCTTAGCTTTGCCCACTCGAGACCTACTCGCCAGCACTTAATGGAAAGCCTAGAGAAACAGTCTTATGAAATGAAATGTCTAATACTGCTTTGTCAATAAAACATATTCTAACAGACTGTATAAGATGGAATGTATTCAACATGTCTGAACTTCCCAATCTATTCCCCGAATGAGCCTAGGGGACAGACTGTATAAGATGGAATGTATTCAACATGTCTGAACTTACCAATCTATTCCCCGAATGAGCCTAGGGGACAGACTGTATAAGATGGAATGTATTCAACATGTCTGAACTTCCCAATCTATTCCCCGAATGAGCCTAGGGGACAGACTGTATAAGATGGAATGTATTCAACATGTCTGAACTTCCCAATCTATTCCCCGAATGAGCCTAGGGGACAGACTGTATAAGATGGAATGTATTCAACATGTCTGAACTTCCCAATCTATTCCCCGAATGAGCCTAGGGGACAGACTGTATAAGATGGAATGTATTCAACATGTCTGAACTTCCCAATCTATTCCCCGAATGAGCCTAGGGGACAGACTGTATAAGATGGAATGTATTCAACATGTCTGAACTTCCCAATCTATTCCCCGAATGAGCCTAGGGGACAGACTGTATAAGATGGAATGTATTCAACATGTCTGAACTTCCCAATCTATTCCCCGAATGAGCCTAGGGGACAGACTATATAAGATGGAATGTATTCAACATGTCTGAACTTACCAATCTATTCCCCGAATGAGCCTAGGGGACAGTCTGGATCCCTGACTCCGCCCCTCAAACTACACTAGAAAATAAAATCTTAAGTTTACATCCGAGTTTACTACTTGTAACTACTGGACAGACATAACAGGAAAACGTCAAGAAAAAAGGAACACTTGCCAATTAAAGAAAACATTTTAATTTAAAAAAATATCCCAAGTAATTCCATATGTTTGCTTCCATCTGCGAATAATTGGGTCATATTGTAAGTCGTGGTTTTGAAAACGTTTAAATTGTTAGGTAAGTAGTTTTGAAATTCAATTTCCTCTATGTTAAATCATTATTAAAGAAGACTAACCTCATTAGCTGGAATGATGTTAAATAAATTTTAACGTAGGGTAAACATAGGTTTTTGGGGGCGTTTAAATCTGATACTTCTCCCAGGAAATATTTCTCAGGTGAATGATGTATAATTATCAAAACTATTATATCCGACATCTAGGATATATTTCCTGCGAGAAGTGTCAGATGTAAACGCACACTTATTGCTCGTGCTAGAAATGTTTATCACTGACATAAATTTCTGTCTGACATCAATATCTTGCTATAACTATCAGATGTAAAAACGCCATTATATCGTCGATACAAATGTAAAGTATCGAATGTGAAAAAACGCATTTTTCATTTTAAATCTTTGCCGGTTGCTGTTGGACAGATGGACGGCAAACTTTCGAATCTAAGTTCACACAATGAAAGTGGAATGTAACCACTGTCAAAAGGTCGAATCTGCCGACTATTTGACTACCCAAAAGCAAGGTAATAAATAAAAGTATTTTCACTCTTAAAAGTGGTGATTTTCATATTCGATACTTTGCTTTTGCATCGTCGAAATGTACATAGGTATGTTTATCCCCTACAAATATAGAGGATGTCCTGGACAAAACCCTGCTCTATTTCGTCCGTCATTCATCCTCTCGGATCGGTCGAGTGCTCCTTTTGTTCGGCTGTGATGATTGGGCGGTATTGGACGCTTTAAAGCTATCCCTCCTATCGTTTTTACCAATGATAATCCCAGATCGTCCGTCGCTGCGAGTGACGTAGAGTACTGACAGCGCTTCTGGTGACTCCCTCTCCAATCAGTATACGAGGTGGGGAGAAGCTGTCCGTTGCAGGTGATGCTTCAAACTTGGAGGAAAAACAGAAGTCCATTCCCGATCATTAATAACCTGTTAGATCTTTCTATCATTTTCCGCCCAGCCTCATCGCTCTCATTCTCCAAATTAATTACTTGTCACAACTTTAATCCTTTCAGATCAAGTTTAGATTGTAGTAGTTTTCTTTTCCCTGCTGGGGTTTCTATAAAAACGTGATACTCAAACAATTATGGAATACTTTTATTTAGGAGAGTTCGTTGACCGTTGCGATTACAACGTGGATACTGTTGGAATCCAGTAGAATAGAATAAACAAAAATACATTTTTATATGAGGGCCCCAGAGGTCAAGGGGTCTACGTAACAAACTCAATGTTTTGAGGGAAATGGAGTTAAATTTGAACATATGTGATCGACGAATCCTCAGGTTCTTGTTTATTATCAATGTACATAATAGGTATATCATCCGGTTTATGATTAATATGCAAAAGAATTGGAGAATCCAACAGGACATAGACACCTTAATTTCCTTCTGGACTTAATATTACAATAGTGAAATTATTCAAGAGAACACAAGCTAGGTGGCAGCACCTGAGGATCTGAACGTGTAGGGCTACCTTAACATGATAAGGAGCATTGATTATGATACGTGGGACTTTGGATTACGTGGATATTGGGATTCTTGGCTGTCTCCCAGACTTCTATTCCGCGAACTTATATTTCTACGGAAAAAAATCGACGTGCGTTGGAAAAATCCTGACAAATCACTCGTGTATTAAAATATTTTGTTCCCGCGATGCTATCCTTGAGGATTTTTTTTTTTTAAAGAGAAGCTCGGTAATCTAAAATCGCTATTTTAGCGACATCTTTGAACTGCCACCATGTTATAATTAGTATTCTCTTTGGCGTTCCCTTGCCATTGAAGGATTTTCTTTAGACCTCCGGGATTGCTAGATAAAAATTAAAGATTTACAACTTTCCACACTTTTTAATGTACTATTTTTTATTACACGTTATACTCGATGATTTAGTATTTCTAGGGTAATCAATTTTATTAAATTCGTATTTTCTTTCTTAAATTCTTATATTCCCACATACATGAAAATATATCTAATCAATTGATTTTTACATTTGATTCGCTTATAAAAAAAAATTAAATAAATTATACTCCCACTTAACACAGGCGTTTGGGACGGGTTATCTACATGTATGTATGTACATATATATATATATATATATATATATATATATATATATATATATATATGTATGTATGTACATATATATATATATATATATATATATATATATATATATATATATAAATAACATGAAAGAATTTATGTATATGTATATATATATATATATATATATATATATATATATATATATATACATATACATAAATTCTTTTTGATGTTAGGAGGCATGGGGTCGTTAAATAGTCATCTTGTCTTCATACTACTTTATTTAGTCCGACATGCATATTTTTTTCGCACCTCTTCAGGGGCACGTTTTGCTAGGAAGTCCTCTCGTTACCATGTACTCCCTCTGGAGTCTGGCTTAATACTGAGGACTTCCTAGCAAGAAGTGCCCCTGAAGAGGTGCGAAAAAAATATGCACCAAACATGTCGGGCTAAATAAAGTAGTATGAAGACAAGATGACTCTTTATCGACCCCATGCCTCCTATTTATCGACCCCATGCCTCCTATTTATCGACCCCATGCCTCCTAACATCAAAAAGAATTTATATATTTTGGGTCATCTACAAGAATAAATTATATATATATATATATATATATATATATATATATATATATATATATATATATATATCATTATCTTTTATATTTAAACAATTAAATTCAAATTATGACTTACACTTAAAATTATACTCTTCAGTAATGGTTATACTTAAATATAAGGCATTTAAAAATAAAAAATAAAATCGCTCCATTTGCAAATAAATAAATGAGTATTTTTGAATACCTGAATATTTGGGGGCCGCCCAATTTTCTTACTGTATATCTCTGAGGAACGCCGATTGCTCTTGAATAGTCACCGTATTCTACTATTTACCATTAAGTATGTCAAAATCTTAAAGGTGATTTTTGTTATTCTTCGAATTGTATGTTTTTAGTAAGATCCCTAATGGGATATGATTTTCCAGGAGTTTAAAATATTAATTATTTTCATGGCGACACAGCCTTTACGAACTAAATTAGGTGGATATTATTTACTCCAAAATTAATTATTTTTCGAATTATGACTTAATTAGAGATGCTGTTAAATTGGCAAGGCCGGAGGAAGGGCGTTTCTTTCCAATGACTCAAAAGGGCTAAGAATAAGGGCCACCATTTCTCTTTTAATGATCTCATTAATTTTAAGGATAATTTCACTTTTAAGATGCTTTAGTGTACAAATGAATGGACTAACTATGTAGAATTTATTTTATTTTACGTTCCTCTGCATTTCAAGAGATTTTAAGCGTGAATTCCTAACTATTCAATTAATGTCGTTATCTTCCTGTATGTTCTATTTTTATAAAAAAAAGAACATGTAAGCATTTCCGGATGAGTCATTCCAATAACTCCAAGATAAATTTGTTGTTTAAATATTTTTATTTTATTTATTGCGTGTTCTGTAACAGTGGCGATTAACGCATTGGGAACACAGAAGAAAGGTCCGTTTAAAATAGTCAGTTTTTTTATGTAAAAAAAAAAAAGAAAGAAAGAAAAATGAACAAGTAAAAGAAAAAGTTTAAAAACATAATAGTGATATACAATAGTAACCAAAATAAAATATTACATTTAGTCGTATTTTAGAATAAAGGTGCGTTGCCTTAGTGCGTTAGACCTGAAGGCCGGTTGCTTGAACGTGCATATATTTCGGCTGCCTGAACAGTCTTAACTGATAGACCGGCCGGAGTATATACACGTTCAGACGACCGGCCTTCAGGCGGACTGTTTAGGTCTAACTGACAGGCCTGCCTGGCCGCGTGTAGCCTGCTTTAGGAGTACTTGAATTTACCTTCAGGTAGTTCTAAGGAATTATCGAGTCACTTCGTTGTCTACAGTCTGTTAGTATATGTTTAACAGTTAGAGCTCTGTTACAGAATCAGCAAGTTGGTCTTTCTTTTCTATCTAGTAAGTAAGAATGTGCAAATAGAGTGTGTCCTTTACGAAGCCTGGATAAAATTACTTCATCTTTATTTAAATAGGAAACAAATATACGCACGTATGATATAATTAAATCATGCAAAAACAATAACCTTAAGCGGAGTTAAGTGGCTACGATTCCTTGCAAATTATTTTTTCTAACGTTTTTCTGAAGAAGTTCAAAATTATCTGTTTTTTTGTTGAAAAGAGAAAAACTTGTGTTTATTCATCATTGCAGGTAAATAAATTCATTGTATTTAATAAAAAGTTATTTTACGAGAGGGATTTCTTTTCCACTAAAAATCTATCCTTGTTACATAATTATGCCTCTCTCTGGATGATATATTGGTTTGTCTAAAATGTCCGTAGAGATTTTAAAAATAAGTTTTTATATTAATTCTTCCAACTTATAATATTTTCAAAGGTTGTGTTTGTTAATACTTTTAATCCTCTATATGTTAAATGTGTTTACATTCGTAATTTATATTTACCCAGGGTCAGTATGTCTAATTTCTGCTAGCAGATCATGAGCTAGAGTTGAGTCCATTTAGGACACATTAATGATTTTATTTTTTAAAAAGGAGAAAATGCAGCCGAAACTGCAGGTAACATTCGAGTTGTGTATTTTTTTTTTTTTTTTAATAATAAAGCGTTTATTAACATCTGCACAAATTATATAGCACATTGGTTAATTGTGATAAGTAACGCCATTTTTATGAATTCACATAATGAGAATACAGAAAAAAAAAATAGTACATACATAAAAATAAATAAGTACATAAATAAATAAATCATAGCTAAAAGGAAAATAAAATAAAAGTAATAATAATAAAAATAATAAATCAAAAGATAAAATAGAAGTTTGGAAGGAGCCAATCATTACTGACACTTCCTAGTTGACCGCTTTAATTACAGAGTTGGTCACGAGGCCAAGATCTCTTTAGCCTCCTAGGAGGGTTTTCGGGGTGGGATTGAGAGGAGAGGGATTGAGCTCTGGGATTGGGATGGGAAGATAGTTTAGAGTGGAAGGTTAGGAATCGGGATTTAGCCAGTTCATGGATGAAGGGGATATTCAGATCATGATGGAGGGTTTTATTAGAAACGTAGAAAGGGGCATTAACTATTTTGCGTAGGACTTTGGATTGGAATGCCTGTATTCTTTGTATATTTGATCTTTTGGTTGTTCCCCACAGTTCAAGTCCGTACGTCCAAATAGGTCTGATGATGGTTTTGTATATAGTGAGTTTGTTCTGTATTGTGAGTTTTGATGAAGGTCCCAATAGTCGTCGAAGAAGTCCGTATCTCCTGTTCAGTTCCTGTCTTTTCAGTCGGGTGTGTGGGTTCCAAGTGAGTCTACTGTCTAGTATTAATCCCAGGTAGCGCACTTCGTTGGATACAGGAAGTTCTTGACTGGATATGTGAACTGGTGGGCAAGTCCTTTTATTGAGAGTGAATGTTATTTGGCTGCATTTCTCTGGATTCACCTTGATTTTCCACCTGTTGCACCACTCCTCAACAGAGTCTAGATGTTCCTGCAGGTGAAGGGAAGCTGTTTCGGGATCAGGGGAGGAGGAAAAGATGGCTGTATCATCAGCATATGTCGTTAAATGAGTATTTGGGTGGGTAGGAACGTCAGCGGTGTACAGAAGGTAAAGGATAGGACCGAGAATACTTCCCTGTGGTACACCAGAGGAAATAGGATGGGAACTAGATAATGTGGAACCAGATCTTACTTGGAAGGAACGGCTTGATAGGTAGGACTGTAGGATTAGGAAGTATGTGTGAGGAAGTATGCGCCGTACTTTGTATAATAACCCCGGGTGCCAAACACGATCGAACGCTTGGGCGACGTCGAGAAAGGCACTCGTGCAGTAATTTTTACTTTCCAGCACGTGGGATATGGTGTCAACAACGCTGAAACATTGTTGAATGGTTGAGTGCTGAGTACGGAACCCAAACTGGTGATCTGGTATGGAGTTGGGAGGGATAGTGGACAGAATTCTTTTGAGGAGGAGTTTTTCAAATATTTTAGACATAATTGGGAGCAAACTGATAGGACGATAGGAAGATGGATTCTTAGGGGGTTTATGTGGTTTAGGTATAAGGATTATGACAGAGTGTTTCCATGAAATGGGGAAATAGGTAGTTCTGAGGATTGCATTGTATATGTATGTAAGGAAGATTATTGCTTTCTGCGGTAAATTTTTTAGGATTGGAGCTGTTATATGGTCGCAGCCAGGAGATTTTCGGGGAAGATGTTTGATAATATATTTGATTTCTGCAGGATGGAATGCTTTAGGAGGAAGGGATAGAGGAAGAGGGCTGTTAAGGTTATCGAGTATTTCTACATCCTGGGAAGAGTTTGTTTCGGGATGAGGAGAAAAAATGGATTCTAGGTGGGAAGCAAATAGTTCAGCCTTATCTTCATCGCTTCTGGCCCAACTTCCGTCACTGCGCTGGAGAGGTTGGGGAACAGTAGGGAATTTAAGGATTTTGCGGGTG
Source organism: Gonocerus acuteangulatus (assembly GCA_946811695.1). NCBI lineage: Eukaryota > Metazoa > Arthropoda > Insecta > Hemiptera > Coreidae > Gonocerus > Gonocerus acuteangulatus. Next base: position 75,588,285 of record OX328125.1, read on the forward strand.
GCTTGCCAAAGGGAATTATCTTCGGTGGTAAGTGATTGCAGGTAGTCATTGAATGATTCGGATCGGAATTTGGATAAGGCTTTTTTTAGGAGTCGGGTAAGTCTATTAAAGTTAGCGTGGTCGGATGGGTATCGGGACCTCTGCCAGCGGGCCCTTGCTTGTCGCTTAGCAGACAGGAGGTTGAGGATGTGATCGGGTAGCTGGAGTTTCGGGCGATAGGGAAGATGTGATCTTGGTCTACAGGAGTTCAGGGCACAGTCTTGTATCGCTTTCGTGAACATTGAGACAGCCTCGTCCACATCAGATGAGGATTTCAGAGGTATATTGAGGTTTATGGATTGAGATAGTTGAGAACGAAATAACTCCCAGTTCATAGGCCCTGGGGTAAGGGAGGGAATTCGTGAACGTGGTAGAGGAAATGTATTTAGGACGAGTAGGATGGCTGAATGGTCGGATGAAAGTTCAAGCAGTGACTGAATCGAGTATAATATTCCTCGTAGGCCAGAAGTGATGAAGAAATCCACAAGGTCGGGAGTGCGAGAGAGATCGGTTGGCCAGTATGTAGGAGAATCAGAGGAAATAGTGTCATAATTTTGGGAATGAAGGATGTCATACAGAATTCTGCCACGAGGATTGGTTAGACGGCTTCCCCATCTGGGATGTTTCGCATTGAAATCAGCCCCTATGAGGAAGCGAGGACCGAAGGATTGGAACAGAGTGAGGAATTCAGGATGGTAGATAGTGAAGTTCGGGGAAAAATACGCTGCGGAAATAATTATATCGTTGGAGGAAAGGGAAAGGGAGATTGAGCTTACCTGCATGCTATCTGTTGAGAGAGTGGAATGTGAAAAATGAGCCAACGAATTTTTGACCATTACTGCTGCTCCATGCCTGGCCTCGGACGGATGGTCTGCTCTGTAGCACACGTATCCTGGGATTGAAAAGTGTTGTGTGGTCAGTAGGTGTGTTTCTGTTATTAGTGCAATGTCAATGTTCTTTTCTGTGAGTAGGAGTTCCAGCTCTAGTCGTCGTGTAGTAAGTCCGTTAGCATTCCATAGGATTATGGAGAGGGGAGTGGGGTTGGGGGATATCATTTAAGGAGCTTTGGAAGGATATCGGATATTAGGGAGGTCATGAGGGAGATAAGGGGAGTTAATAAAGTTTCCAATTTGTTTAAAAATGTGGAAAACAAAATAAAAGGGTCTTGGGGTGTAGGAGTGGGAGGAACTGCTTTAGGGGCTGTGGAAGCATTAGCAGGTTTAGGTGGGTAGTCTGTTGTAATATTTTGTTGGGGTGCTGAGGGCGTGGATTGTGACATATTTATATGTGGTGGTTTTTGTTGTGGATTGGGATTAGGATGAGGCATTAGTTGCATCTTCTTCTCCTTGGAGGAGAGAAGAGAGGCATAAGAGATAGTTGGCCTCCGTTTAGAAGTGAGGGATGATGTAGAGGGCTGCAGTTGCTGTGTGGGTCGATCCTCTTTAGGGGTAGTTGCCGGAACATGGTTCTGACGGGACGCACTGCTGGTTCTTTGTCTTTGAGCTCGAAGAGTCCGAAGCGCTTTGTAGACCTCACATCCTTTGTAGTTTGCAGGGTGGTTCTCGCCGCAATTGGCGCAGGATGCTGGTACGTCGATGGGTTTTGGGCAATCTTCGGATTTATGTTGCTCGCCGCGTTTCACACACTTAGGTGCGTGATTACAATAGCCCTTGGTGTGATTGTACTCTTGACATTTATGGCACTGCAGCAGTTGATTCCGACGGCGAGGCTCCTCCACTGAGATTTTGGTGTAGAGTAGGTATTTTTCTTTAAAAATGTCCTTGCTTTTCTCAGTTTTCTCTAGGTCCACAAAGAATAGCGGGAGTTGCACTTTAGTCGCTGGGTGACGTACATTGATTACCCTTTTTGCATGGTACCCAAGCTCACTAAGCTCTGCTATGATATCTTCTGGAGGTGTGGATTGGTGAAGATTACGGATGACTACTCGGTATGCCTTCTCTTCAGGTAGCTGGTAACAATGGTAGTCGGCTTCCATGTCATTAAGACATTTAATAATTGCCCTGTAGGCGTCACTATTAATAGAGCTAATGACTATATCATTGAAACGTGCTCTGCAGGTGAAAGATTTTTCTCCGGCGGCTTGACCAAGTCGGGCACAAAAGGATTTATAATTATTAATTTTTCGAACATATATGTTCGGTGGCTTCTGGCTCACTATTTCGGTTGGAGGTGTTTTATTGACTTTTGAAGTATTTTTCTCTTCTGATGATTTAACACTCCTTTGTTGTTTTGCTTTGGGCGATAAGTTGGTTGATGTCCTCTTACGAAGGCGTTTTCGTCTCCCTAAAGCGAAGTTTTCCCCATCATGTGTTGATGTAGATTCGATAAATGTCAGTTGTTGTTCACTGTCCAACGTAGTAGACATATTGATTTTTTTTTTTGCAAAAAAAAAATAAAAAAAAAATAAGCGGTAAATTAGGGGAATCGAACCGCTGACTGTTGGCCAGGAGTCGAGTACGTACGCTCAGAGCTAAGCAGGCTAGCTGGCAGCTATAGGTCAATAGACAGTGTTGGCAGGATAAAGTATTTTCCACGCTGAAGGGGCTCCTATATGCACCAGGAGCGGGTCACCACAGGCAAGCCCCCCACCACTAGGCCTACTAGCAGCGAGGGCTGAATAATCTATGAATATTGATGACTTAACTTACAGATTGTAGGTAAACGGTGATGACTGGGTGAAGGATATTTCACTGATGTGTGCACTCACACTTCGTCCATCAGTGTGCCAATTTTCACAAGAAAATATGACCACTGACCACCACTTTTCACTAGTAAAAACGAGAGCTTTAAGGAACGCTGTGTCTCACTCGGAAGCTATGACACGACTGTACCTCGAGTTGTGTATGGCGACGATTCAGTTGTTGACAACACTAATTTTCGGGACGGGCTACCTACAGTTTACCGCCCTATTCTCGCTAGGATAGGGCTGATGCCTTTTCTTTTTTCGAAAAAAAAAGCCACGGCCATCGGGCATCTCCGGTATTTTATGGAACATGCTCAGATGACGCGGTAATTTGAGTCAGTCGGTCTTTGTTTTCATTTCGCTTGGAAATTCAGGGATATTCCTCTTCAAGTTGCGCATCATGCATAAATGACGCCTCAGTTAGCGAACAGATTGAAAATATATTGAAGTAGTACCCATTTTGTTTATTTCAATGATTATTGTCATTCAATTGATGAGGCACTATAGATGCGAAGCTAGTTGAACTAGAAAAATTAAATCATGATTTTTTTTTATTTGTTGAACCCAGGGCCGCCACATCTCAGAGCCGGGCCCGGGACCAGATCACGGGCCCCCACTTCTCAGAGCCAGAATGAAATTTCTAGTACTTTGCTATAGGACTTTGGGCACTTTAAAATTATTTTCATCTTGAGTTTTGAGCAAAATGATAATAAAAGCCGCCAATTGGTGCTGCAAAGGTCACTTTTGTACTTTTAGCACTTTCCTCCGAAGGAAAGTAGCTATTGAGGTTGGACTCATGACGGAATTTTTGAAAAATTTCTTCAAATCTTTATCGATCCTACCTAGTAGACACCGAAAATGACCCCCGTTAAAATTTATATATATCTATATATATATATATATATATATATATATATATATATATATGCATATATATATATATATATCTATATATATATATATATATATATATATATATATATATATATATATATATATAGATATATATATATATATATATATATATATATATAGATATATATATATATATATGCATATATATATATATATATATATATATATATATATATATATATATGTCTGTTAACACGATAGCGGCCAGAGTTTTTGTTTTTTCGTCACGAAACTTGGTATATAGCATTCAATTAGCAAACGATTGAACGAGTTCGTTAACCACCAAAGTCGGTCCACCGGAAGGGGGGGTTTACCCCGAACCCAAAACACTTATTTGACTATGTCAGCCGTAATATTTGTTATATTTCAACGAAACTTGGTATTCGTAGTGTTAATATAGAGATAAAAGTGAGATATAAAAATGAACTAAATCGGTTCATTAGAAGGGGGGGTTTACTCCAGACCCACAATACCAATTCGCCACTACCAGCCGTGATTTTTGGTATATTTCGACGAAACTCGGTATTCGTAGTGCTAATCCACAGGTAAATATGTGTTGTAAAAATAAACGAAATCGGTTCATTAGGAGGGGGGGGTTTACTCAGGACCCACAATACCAATTCGCCACTACCAGCCGTGATTTTTGGTATATTTCGACGAAACTCGGTATTCGTAGTGGTAATCTACAGGTAAATATGTGTTGTAAAAAGAAACTAAATCGGTTCATTAGAAGGGGGGGGGTTTACTCCGGACCCAAATTCCTAATATACTCATACCGGTCGTAATTTCTGCTGTATTGTAACGAAACGCTGTATACGTCGTGGGTAACTCATGAGAAAGAAGTGTTGTAAAAATGAGCTGAATCGGTCAATCGGAAAGCGGGGGTTTAATTTGTAATATATTTGAATAGAAAAGCCGGCAGACGTAGGTTCACAAAGCCGCCGCAAGGAGCGCTTTCTACCACTAGAGTGACTGTATCCTGTTCCTGCGTTAGATCAAAATACGATAATATGAGGATTTTTGTATTTATTACGTAGTGTAGTAGGTACCATGTGTAAACATAACTCTGGATGCAAATTAATAATTGATCAGTTACTCATTACAAAATGAGAACTATTCACGTTTTTATTTTATTTATGTAGGATATTTTAAGCAAATTGTTCTGGAAAGCAGTCTACACTACCCAAATTCTGAGGAAAGTGCTTAGTTATGCAGCTCCTGCGTGACGGACTTTTTTTTCCAATTAGCTAGGATCGGCCCGGGCCCCCACGGTGCCCGGGCCCGGGATAGCTGTACCCGGTTGTCCCCCCCCCCCCCATGTGGCGGCCCTGGTTGAACGTTCCGCTTGATATTTGAATACGTTTATTTTGATGTTACTTCCTTTATTATTAACTCAGATTTTTTGGAAAGGTTGTCATTTCTTTTCTTTTTTCGATAAACCACCTCCACTGGTAATTGAACACATAAACGTTGAGTGTTAAGTCCTTATATTAGAGGACGGGCGAGGGAAATATATTCTGTAGATATTGATGACTATAATTTGAAGAAACGTTTACTGAATACATCCTTTGAATGGGACCTTGAAAAGCGTAATTCATAACCGAACAAGGACTACCAATTAGCATTTCAGAGAGTTGGCTGAGTATTGCCCTGTATGTACTCGCATTTGTAAGTATTTGAATCGGAGTCAATTAGAGGGCCGTTTAGGCTCACATTCAACCTTGATGGCCATTTATTCTGCTACCAATTTGGAAGGAGGTATGAAGAAAATATTTTTCTTTCCGATTCATTTTGCTGCCCTTAATTATTTGTCTATGGCTAATTGCGGAAACTATAAAAATTAAATGTAACCTCTTAATACACGGTCGCAAGTGTCAATGTTTTGCACTCCAACCGAATGTACGAAGTTTCTCTAATTGCCTTATGCGAATTCATACATATTTTCCGCCTAAATGTCCTAGCACATTTTCAATATTTTTTTAGCGCGTTTCCTCCCTACCTACAAACAAACACATATATTATATGTCTGTTCGCTCTATAGTTGCCTCAAAAATAGACCGATTTTGACGAAATTTGGAACATGGTTTTCGGGGTAAAATTCGCGTGAAAAATATCGTAGCACTTACGTTTTCGCGTTGATATGCTTGGAGGTCACTTTTTAAAGATTTTCTCACGTAGAAAATCGAATGAAGCCATTTTTAAAGCAATATCTGCAATCGTTTACAAGAAAAGTTTATTTTACTAGTTTTCGTAAATAATTTTCGGTTTGAGTATTCTGAAACGATTGTTTTAGTTGAAAATGGTTCCACACATTTACCATTCATCCAAATTCAAATATTTAAATTTTGGTAGTGTCCAGAGTTAAGGCAATATTAGAAAAAAAATTGTGTTAACAGATTTGACAAATTTTGGGATCTTCGTGTATTTTGTTGGTCAGTGGAAGGCGACCATTCGTAAGCTTACTAAAGTCTCTACAAAAAAGGTTTTGAAGCAATTTTCGATAAGGGAAAGCAGGGGGGGGGGTCATTTCTATTTAGGATACTGCCAGTTTCCTGGTTTGGGGCCTCTTTGGGATTTTATTTTATATTATTCACGAAAGATCAAAACCTGCCAATAACTGATTCTATTCCTTTACTTATGACACTAGAGCTATGAACAAAAACGCGCTAAGATGACACCGTTCCTGTGAGTAGGACTTTTTATTCTATTTAATTCAAACCAGACATACTTGTATTTGCACAAAGTGCTTAATTTTATCAATCTTGTTGTTGTACAGTCCTTGCGGGAAGTGAGAACAATAGGCCCACCTATCAACAGTGATGACACCTATATGTATGAAGACGAGCTGAGGACAGGACACTGGTATGATGAACCACCATACGAGAGCGACCCCGAGGAATTCCTCATGCGAGACAACCCACCTCCTTCAAGGTAAATTACCTATTGGTCTGTTTCTTTTAACAATCCTGGTAAAACTGTTTACTCATTTATCTATTATGGCATCAAAATGGGGACAATTCAATATTTCTAAGAAGACATATTTCAGCTTAAGGGGTTCTCCAATTTATGAATACAAAATGAATCAATATTTTCCAATTTTTTATGTCTTAAATTTTGTATGGGATGTTAAAGTATCCAACAAAAAAAAGTTTTAATTCTTAGAAAACAAAATGACGGTGCTGTGTCTGATGAATGGAAAGAAACTCTCTTTTTTCACAGGCCTCTTTTTTCAGGCAGCAATGTTTAATCAAAAACAAAAATTATTTTGAAAGAAGAAAGTAATTTTTCAAAAATGGTGAACAATTGCTCATTGTCTATTAAAAAATCCGTTGAAAATCGGTCATAATTCAATGAATCGAAAAAAAAATCCGGCATACTTTTCTGTCAAATATCATTAGAAATCTGCAGTTAAAATTTGATGTTGATTGGGTGAAAATTGAAGGCGCTAGCGTAGTGCCCAATTTGAAAAACTACTTTAAAGTTTAACGTACTGAAATTTTTTCATGGTTTCCGGAGGACCGGTGGCAGTGAGTGTAAATGCACATTAAAACAATTTTCTGTCACATGAATCCTCTTGGATATTACTTTTGATTAGTCAAGGAAGCATTTAAGCCCATAAAAAAATTGTGAAATAAGTTGCAAGGTAGTTTTTACTCCTTAAGTGGCTTTTCTGGATTTGTCCCCAGCTGCTGCTGGTGTAAGTAAGAAGTGGTATTTTCTAGACAATTATACCTCTGATTCTTATTTACTTTCACTGATAAAAAGATTCTGATACTGAGTAATATTCTCAACTGGTTGTTTCTAGTCAATTTTTTATTTGAAGTTGTTTCTGTGCCAGACTGTGCTTTACGATGGGAGAAAATAGTGGTGGAGGTGACGCAGGAGTGATATCGCTAAGGTCTGCCGGTGACATTTCACTCCCTTCTCAGCGAGGTCAGCAGCCATTTATGAGGCAGAGGATATCCCGAGAAAGTGGTGACTATGCGGCCTCAGACGTCAATAGCGTGTGGTAACTATTATCCTCTTGTCAATAGTATTATTGTGCTTTATTTTCAAAATGACAGAAGGTAATTTTAAAAACACTAATAACGCTTATTTAAAAACAATTTAAGTCCTCACTTATCTCCTTCATGCCATTTGATATCTCTTCAGGAGCAACGTCAATATACATTTAATTCGGCAGAAGGTACCATTTCATTAACTATACATCTTACTCCTCTATTCCTTTACTTTGCTCTACATGGTTCTCATCTTATTTGCTCCTCTTCAGATGCTCTTAAATAACATTACAGCCTTCACCTTTGAGAACCTTCCACAGACAGGGCCATATCTAGGCTCATTTTTAAGTGCATATGAAGATGCGTCAAAAAGATGAGAAACATATAGAGAAAAATAAAGGAATAGCGAAGAAAGTTGTGTAGTTAATGAAATTAGACCTTCGGCCACATTAAATACCTAGTGAAAATACTTTCTTCTGGTTTCCAACCGGCTTCTTTCTCCAGCAGTTAAAACCAAGTAAGTTTCTCTTAATCAGAAGAAAGAAGCCCTAGCAAGGAAGCTTAAAGGAGAATATAGTGAAAATAGTGTCGCCATCTTATAATAATTTCAATATATACAAATCTTTGGAGCCTTTATCAAGTAAATATGGCCTGTCAAAACAGCATCAACTGTTCATCGTGTGGTCCTACCAGGACCATAAGTTAGTAATAATAATAATAATGTAGCCGTTGCTAATCCCTTGTTTAGAATTGATATTTCTATGGTAAAATCAATTCCCAGGATAAGCTTTTATCATTAAAGAAATGTCAATGTAAAAGAAGAAAGAATTTTGAAAATCTCTCATACTATTATTATGCAGTAATATTTCTATTGACCCAGATAGTTGTTTTCTTATTAGTATAGTCCCTGATATAATTTCCCTGCTTGTTAATTTTAGTCATATTTTATAATAAATCAAATTTGTTATTTTTTTTTTAGCTCAAGGCTGTCATCTCTCTCTATGGAAACAAGTAGATCAGAGCATCTCGAAATGGAAGTCTACCACAGGCTTAGGCCATTTAATGTATGCCAATATTTTCATATTTTTTATACATATTAATTTAATCAAAATAAAGTTAATATCGGAATGCTAAGCTGTTTCTCATCTTGAATGATCAGATTACTTACTGTGCTTATCATGGTTTTGGCCTAAAAAAATAACGGAAAATAAAATTATTAGAAACGTGCACCTTCTTGCTTTTATTTTCAATATAACCAGACTGATCCACAGCTTTTATATATATATATATATATATATATATATATATATATATATATATATATATATATATATATATGGAGTTTCTTGATTTGAATTAAAATGTTGGCACAGAGAAGAGTTTATGTAATATAAAATGGTTGCCTATTTTTTTATATATATTAGCTCAATGCATTTTTTTATACCCTGGTGTAACTTTACTTCCTGAAATGATCTGTCTTATCTTTAAAGCAAGGATGATATTTGAGCATAAACCATTTTTATCATAAAAAGTTTAATTAAATGTTTTATTGAGATATTTCCTTCTATATAAATTCCAACCAAGGCTTTAAAACACTTTTTATCACTCCTGATTCTTTCATGAAATTCGAGGTAATTTCTATGGTGAATCACTGAATTATGTGACTGCATTTTTTATTAATTTAATTTTTAGTAAGTATTAAGAATCTTTGGGGAGGAGGGATATTAGTTCTTTGAGAAGATACTTTTTCTCTGATTTTGAAAAGAATAGTTTTTTTCTTACAAACTAAATTGGTACGATTATCAGATTAAAAACAGTAATAATGTTTTGTGACCTAGGGCACAGAACCTCCCATTTCTCCTGGTCATAGCTCTGACTATGCAGAACAAGAAGAGTTATTGACAGTTCCTCATAATGTGAGTTAAACTATTTATTTATTTATTTTTTGTATCGTTTTGACTTCATCTTGGAAATAAGTACTTAATATGAGAAATTAATTCTTCTTAAATTTGTCTTCCATGTAGTGTAGCGGAGGTAGCACTGTGGCGGGTGGCCGCGTACGAGGCTTGAAGTGTGAGAGCAAATCCCTTGGGAGAAAACACCACCATCATCACCACCACCACCATCACCATCACCATAAATCATCACACCATAGTTCTGTCGAGAGTCTACCGTCAGCTTCAAGTAAGAAATACTTACATTTGCTTACATGTAGCTTTGTTGCAGACTAGGCATGGTTTACTGAAATCATTGTGACTTCGATACAAATTGTTATGGTCTATAAGTATTACAGTTATTCAGTTTTTCTAATTTAAATAATATAAAATACTCCATAATAAAAATTGAGTCTAAAACTGTGTGAGGTATGGATGCAGTATTATATCTTGTAAGTGGTAGTATTTTTGTATTCCTTGGAAAATCTGAATAATTTGAAAATGATTTTTGTCAAAGTGTTAAAAGAGTAATCAAAGGCTATTGACTGTGAGTGTTAACTGGTGATGGCTTTTCTTTTAAAAAAAAAAAAGAAAGAAAAGGCATCGCCCATATCTTGACTTGAAGAGGTTGTGACCTGTAGATAACTTGTCCTAAAAACCTGAGTTATTTCTAATTGGACATTAAAATTAATATCTAGATAGATTTAGTCTTAAGTGCAGCAGCACCTTGGATTTTAAAAAACTTTCTTTGAAAAATTTATAAAATAATTCAAATATGTATATTTGATGTAGACAATGAAGCAAAATTAGCTACAAGACGAACAACTGAAGACATTAATCAGATGACTAGACATGACATAAACAATTTAATAAAAATACACATAATGAACAAGTGGCAAACTGACTGGACATACACTCAAGACAACAAGTTACGAGAGATTAAGCCGACAATAGGAGCCTGGAGTTCCATTCGGAACTCGAGGCGAGAAGAAGTCGTGCTTACTAGACTACGTATTGGACATTCACACTTGACACATACATATTTGATGACAAGACAGGACAAACCAATTTGTACACTTTGCAACGTTCCTTTAACAATCAAACACATACTTACAGACTGCAGGGAAAGGGCAGATATTGACTTACCTACAGACTTACACGAATTGCTTAAACAGGACAGTACACACATTGATGATATTCTAAAATATTTAAAAAATAAAAATAAGTTCCAAAACAAAATCTAAATTAATATAATTTCAGGTACACAGGCACTTGTCTCACATATGGATGAACAGAGCCCTACTATCTCCAATCCCCTTGCCCGAGCTCTCATTGACTGTAATCCTAGCCACTATGACGTAGAAGCTCTCCGTTTCAAGGTATAATGACAAGCTACCTTTTCTATTGGAAGTATTTTGTTGTTAATATTTTCTTTATATTTTAACCATAGGAAGTAATTATTCGTCTCTGATAAGCTTTCCTTTATGGGTTTTTATCTCCTTAACCTTTTTTTCGATGCGACGTGGGCTAGCAAGAGTAATGTCGTTGAAGGCGGAGAGTGCCCGCTGCCTATTCCCTCCTCAGGCGGACCAAACTCCCTCTCTTAGAGCGGCCATACACACCGGTCTTTTTTTATTTAGGCAACCGTTACTAATCATCATTTTCATGTTTATCTTACATGAACAACGACCTGTAATACTTGAAACGGTTTATGTACTACAATTTAGGCAGACAGCAAACCTACAATAACCATTTAAAACAAAATTTACTTACTTTTCTTCCCTTTATTTCTCTTTCTATTTTATCCCGAAACCACGGTTTGTTTTTAGAGGTGATTTTTAAATTTAGCAATGACTATTTTTTTTTAATTATTATGATAAGCTACTCTTTCATTATTTACAGTTTTACTAAAAAAAATGACACTTAGAACATTTTTACCGTACACACATCTCACAGACGCATGTTACTTATACCGTTCAAAATGTGTATGTTGCCAGTTAAGGGTTAAACCAGCAATTATCCCCCATTTCTACTAGACCACTCTAAACACGCTCAAGTCTAAAGAGGGATAATGATAATAAAGAGATACAACTGTGGTGAGAATACTCGGGCGTCGCCTCTGGAGCACGAGTTTCTCCTTCGAGAATACCCGGGCGTCGCCTCTGAGGAACATTTTTCTCCGGTGAGTATTCTCGGGCATCGCATCGAATGGGTTAATGCCAAGAAATTTCAAGGGTTGCCAAAAGCTTCTCTACTATCTTTTACTTTAATCCAGAGCCACCTTTTAAGTTAATATCTTCATCTTCAGTGTTTTGTAGGACACAATATCTATAATATTAACCTATTAGTGTTATAATATTTTTTAGTAATTATTAAAATATATTTTGCCCTTTAACTTAAAATATTTCAGCCTCAAAGGGGTAAAACCATCTCTTTCAAAACTTCCATCAATGTTTTCTCTGATCTAGGTGATCCAATCAACTTTAATACATGAATCTCTTTTGGAGGTCATTTATTAGTCTCTCATATTGTCACATTCCAATTAATAACATTTCTTAACTGCTTTTTGGGTAAGCAGTCAGGGAATAGTTGGTATTGGGCTAGGAAAACATCAATACGATTTTTGTAAAAACCTTTATTAAGGACTATTTAAGGGTTTCGACTACTCTTTGTTAGCTTTTGTCAGCTAAAAGACAAAACACAAACACAGAAATAATAAACAGAAAAAGTAAACCAATAACGAAATATAGTAGATCTATAAATAAAATTCACTTATATTTATGTTTTGTCTTTTAGCTGTTAAAAGCTAACAATGAGTACCCGAAACGTTATGAATTATGATTTTTACAAAAGTTTTATTGATGTTTTCCTAGCCAGATCCCAACTATTCCTTGTCTGCTTATTACCTCAATAACTAACTATCTACTTCTCATTATGTTTTGAATAAATATTTGAAAAGATCAAAACTGCTCTCATCTGTTAAAATAATATTTCTGCTACTTCAAATGTAACCAAAAATCATCTATCCCAGTTAAAATATCTTAGTTGAAATATGAAACGTGTGAACAAATTTTCAATGCATTCCTTCTCTCCCTGTAGAGAGAGACAAAACATGCTGATAACCAAATAAAATTGAGTAATATATGTTATAAAATGCTTATTGGACTTTATTTTTTTAATCCATAGTTACTTAACTAAAATAATTGTCTAATATTTTTCTCTTATTTACTATCACTGATATTTACTTTCACAGAAAGGAGATATAATTGAAGTTTTAAGTATGAATCGATGTGGCCTTTGGCGGGGTCGTGTGCACAATCGTGTTGGACATTTCAAGTACACTGCAGTTGAGTTACTCCCACCTTGTCGAGGCCGAACTACTCCATCAAAGTCTAGGATAATTAACAGGCCTCATACCCTAGAGCAGATGCTGCAGGCTATTCAAATGGAAGTAGGTTTATACATTATATTGCAACAATTTTTTTTTTTTTTTCTTTTGAAGTGATTCAATTGCCACAAATATTAGCACATGTCTGAAAAGCACTGTTGTCGACTGCTAATACAGTGTTATTCTGGATTTAAAAATAAAATTTTCAGGATAATTATTGTATAATTATGTTTTTACTTTATTTTCTAATCCACAAATAGTTCTTCTTTTAAGCAAGATTGTCGTTTGCGTATTTTGGTTCATTGTCATACGCCAGTTGTAGCAACTTTTATAATTTTTGAAGTAATTCCTCTTTTTCTTTTTTATTTAAACTTTAATCGTTTTTTTCTTAAACTATAATTGTTAAATATCAATTTCATCAAGAATAATTTTTATTTTTTTCTGATAAAATCACAAAAATATACTTCATAGTAATTTTATTTATCACTGTTTTTTCCCTCTAAATTTCCAATTACATTATGAAATTGAGAGATAATCTCAGTTCTGAGTATATAATTGGAAAACTAATTAAATTTTTCAACTTTTTTGAGATTCGGCAGGTTGCAGAATTTGTTTTGAAAGAGTTGTGATTCTCGAAATTTTGTCGCTAACATTACTTTTTTATTAATGTCAACTTTTCGAACAGTTTTTGCGGTTTAAAAAAAGACACTTGTGAACATTTAAATTGCATTAGCCTTAGAGCAAATTTAATGCTGATTTCGAAAAAGTAATGTAATGTTGAAAAATAATGTGTACTTGGTGAGAAAATTAGGGTTTTTCTAAATGACCTCTAGAATGGCGTATGTTTGGAACCGAAGTAGGTAGAAACTTGAGATTGCCAGCATTTAACTACATTTTTGGTCTAGTTTCACCTTATTGAGTATTGTCATCTACTTGCGATACACCCTGTATAGTCCTGCGTTTTTGAGTCAGGTCAGTATAGTGCTTAAGTATTGGCTATCTTTGCCTGAAAGTTCCTACATATCAATATAAATTAACAAATCAAATATAAATATTAGAAAATTTAACATGAATTAATTTATTTTCTATTTCCCCAAAATTACTATATTTTTTATTTAATTTACCTGAGCAGACCATGTATTAGAGCACACCACATTTGCAAGTATAACATTCACAATATTTGTACAATTCAAAACATTCACAAGTATGTACATGTATCTGTAAATACATGTATTCATAACTTCTTAATACATTAAAAAGTAAAATTGAGTTGTCTGTAAGTTTAAAATATATTATTGCTTACCATGTGTTAGCACGGTTCCTCCCTCCCTTCATAGGGACGAACCCCGCTTAAAAGGTTGATCTCATGAAACAATCCGGAAGTGCCGACTAGAAAATTTTGCATTTCAGAACCCCTAGAGACTGAAAATGATGGTGGCTCAAATTTGTATGTATGTATATATATATATATATATATATATATATATATATATATATATATATATATATATATGTATATATTTATATATGTATATATTTATATATATATTTGTCTGTTCGCTCATTTCTGGCCTCCCTAATGGTCCGATTTTGATGAAATTTGGTACAAAAATCCTTCGTCTAATTTGAAAGGTCAAGTTCGTTAACCAGCAAAATCCGCCCACTGGAAGATGGCGGTTTGGGGCGAAATTCGCGCAACAAAAAATCGTAACGCTTACGTTTTTGAGTTCATATGCTTGTAAGTACTCGTTTTATAGGCTTCTTGGCAAAGGAAACCGAATGAAACCATTTTCAAGGTGATAGCTTTAACCGTTTTCGAGAAAATTGGAAAAATAGTTTTTGAATACCGTTTTTGGTTTGGGTACTTAGAATCATGGGATTCAGTTGAAACATTTTCTGCTTGTTCTACTTTCATTTAAACTAATATGTTGAAATTTTGGTTACGTTTGGAGTTAAGGAAGGGTTAGAATAAAATATTTTATTAACAGACATAAAAAGTTTTGGGAACTTTGGATACTTTCCTTAATATCTCAAAAAGGGTTGACAATCTTGGGAAGCGGAAGGTTACCATTCGAAAGCTTACTAAATGCTCTAAAAAAAAGGTTCTGAAGATAGTTTTAATTAGGCGATGTCAATCGGAGAAATAAGTGCTTAAAACTTTAAAGTAATTGATTTAGTTTATTCGAACGGTTCTTTTTGTTTTATTCCTTGTTATTTTTTTATTGCTTATAGTCGGATAATGTATTTGACAATAAAACAGATTAAGTAAAATAAGAAGATCAATTTATAGTTAAGAGTGTAGCGTTCAAAGATAGAGATCCCAAGGCTTTCCAAATGCCTCTGAGCAGAGGCCTTTCTGGCCGACTTATGGGTTAGCCGACCCATACAGGTAAGATCGTAAATCAAGACCTTTCAAGACTGGTGGAACCAAAATAATAACTGATTCTATTTTAATCTTTCCAAATTAGACTAGGGATATGAACGGAACCGCGCTAAGATGATGCAGTTCCTGCGAGTCGGACTTTTTTTTGTTATAAATGCATTTATTAATGGCATATAGAACTTGGAATGGTTATTTGTGATTCAGCTTAGTAATAAGTAAATTTGACTTCATCATTTTTTGTTAGTCATTCACCTCTCCTGAACAAATGACCATCAGAAAGTGAGATATTTCACAAAACATGTTATTCTTTGTGGAGCAAGTCCTTATTGTTAACTCTTCCTAGTTTTCACCATCATGATGTAGATTTGTGTTAAAAATAAATGAGAAGTCTTTATTTGTTAGATAAATAAACGTGAGTAATTTTTATTGTCCCTTAACATTTATTTAAAAATAAATGAAACTCATTATAGCTAATGGAATTCCCTTTTCTGTAATTCTGTAAATACTTTTTTTTTTCCGGAACTAATTTTTTTTGTTGAACTTGAAATAAATCTGTTATTAATTTTACAGGAGCATATGTCACTGTTTGTACTGAACGGGTATGAGGACCTTCCATCATTCTGTGAGATTACTGAAGATGATTTAGACTACCTTGGTTTCACCGATCCTGAACACAGAGCCAAGATTCTAGCTGCAGTTCAAGTACTTCATGACTTTGAAGGTAAAATATAAATAAATGATAATCACATTTTAATATTTTGAAATGTTTAAAGTGTAAAATTATACTTTTCTAGTGTAAATAAATATATTATCTGTACATACAATAAAAATGTAATAGACCGCTGTCTGTACATGGAAGATATATGAGAAAAAATATTATTGGGGCCTTTATCAACACAATTTCACCCAAAACAATGATTGTTAGAATTTTTGTCTGTGCGTTTGTGCACACTAATGTCAGAAATGGTTTATCCGATTTAGATGCGGTTTTAATCAATATATTGTGGTAAGCTTCACTTAACGTCTAGTGTTTCTTTCCTATCAATCGGATCATAAATAGAAAAGTCATATCAATGTAAAGAATCACATCGAACATTTGATAAACTATCTATATCTATTTATTCTTTTTCTATATCTTCTATATTAAAATGAGTACAGTATGTTTTGTGCATGAGCCTATGTTTCGCAATGACAATTAATAAAGCCCAAGGTCAGACGTTTAAAGTTGTGGGTATGGATCTGAGTATTAGCTGTTTTTCGCACAGTCAGCTTTATGTGGCTCTGTCACGTGTTAGCAATCCTGGCAGCCTGTATGCTTTGATCCCCAATGTTTATACCTCTAATATCATGTATAGAGAAGCGTTACTGTGAAGTAGATTTTTTTTAAATACCCAAACACCGGTGTTAATTATCCAAAATAAACCAAAAGATATGTCCAAAAAATGCTGCCCAAAGTCAATATTCCACGTGGACAAAGTCACGGGTACAGCAACTTGTTAATAAGTCACTATTTAATTTTATTATTTATTAGTTATTATATTTTTTTTTAGTTATTAGTTATTATTTGATATTTGATCTGATTTCTAAATCTCTTAATATTCTTTAGATGTCTTTTTTTTTTATGAAAGAAAAATTATATCTGTAGAAAATGTAATTGTCAAACCATAAACATCCTTGCCTATTTTGAATATAATCTTCAATATGTTTTAGCATGTGAAGATGAGGAATGGATGACATCTACAGAAGTACGAGAGACAGGAGGAGTCACAGAAAGTATTGCAATTAAGCAGCCAGAAACTGAAGCTAACAATCTTAGTCAAAATAATACACTTTCAAAAACAGGTACTATTTATAATAATATTCTTAATTATATAGTAAATGGTGCATTAATGTTTAGTGTGTTAATTGTGTCTAATATTTTAAAATTCTTCTTCTTTTAGGATAATTATTAATGTAAAGTGAACGAATAAAGGATATTACCATATAATAGGGTGCTTCTCTTTCATAGCAGCAGTGAAACTTTCTGGTTTTTCCTTAGGCCAGGGGATGCTTTTCTAATTGCTAATGAATTAAAATTATGTAGAATACAAATATTTATGAAAATTGAGTAAAAGAAAGAGAGTCCTAACGATGGACAATATTTAACTCCAAAAAGTTAATTTAATATCACAATTTTACAAAATATAGTCATGAAGCTCTTTTTTTTATTATTAGGATTTACTTCTTACTAATGCACTTATTTATATGTTGAATTTATTGAAATTTCAATGTCTTTCCCTGGTCAACATTTTTTTGGTAAATAATTTTCTTCTTAACTCCTTTGCAAATTTTATTCACTAATAATTGTGAGAAAAATGCAAGGACCTAGAGAAAAAGTATTATAGTGAGTTACTCTTCTGTTATAGTATACAGAGCAATAAATAAAAATTGATAATGTGGATTAAATGTTAACTGAGTAACCATAACTAGAGCAGATTGATTCCCAAGAAGACCACTATCCCTACAAGAATTGGGTGATTTTCTGTAGGTGACCCTTCCAAAAAAAATCTTAGTTATTAATGAAAGGATTTTAAGCAATTAAAATAAAATAAATAAATATAGATACCCCATCATGAATGAGGATTGTTGTGTTGCAGTAATAGTAAGAGACTGTTAACGCAATTCTATAGTAGTAGACCCATCTGATTGGTAGCTGACCACATTGCGCGACAGCATTCTCTTAAACCAATAATTGGCTATTTTTTAAACATTTATTTGATTTTTTTTATTATTATTTGTATTGGTATTATTGGATGGATTAGGAAAGGAAGCTTGCTTACCGCCTCAGTGGTCTATTTATTTGATTCACATATTTTATTCCAATTAATGTATAATTTCATTTTCATTATTTTTTCTTCAGCCATAATGGTGGTAACTTACCATATCAATTATGTAATTGAGGATTGAATACTTTTTAACACTAATTTATACAGATTTAAAAATATTTCTTGTTAAAAATTAAATATTTTTCAAAAGTGCTTTCAAATTCAATTTTCAATTTATTTTGTCCCACCAAACAAGCTTCTTAAAGACCATTGATTAATTTATTGCAATATATTTGCAATTTTGCAATTGCTCCCATCAAAGTACGTTGATAATTCAACATTTTTTTGTGTTTAAAAAAGGAAATTTCTTTCAATTAATCTTATGTGTTGGAATCAATAAAATTACCTAAGAAAAAAAATTGTAGAGAAGGTCAATATAATATTATTTTTAATTTAATCCATTTTGAAAAAAAAAAATTTCAGAAGCTTTACAAGGTTTTCATTCCTGCCTTGATTTCGTCATCACTTGTAGAACATTGTGTTGCCTCTTGTTAGATTAATGTTCATGTATCCCAACAGAAAACAATCTGAGGATTACGTCAGGCCGTAGGGTCGACAATTGACTAGCTGAAATTTTGGATGGCATTTTTCCTGACACATTCACCAGTGTGTTGTGATTTTTTCCGCACATTTCAATCTTCTTATATCCCTCACATTCCCTGTTTTAATCTTAAATGGATTTGTTTCTTTATAATTTATTTTCTAATTGATTACCCTCTGTACTATTACTGCCAGGTGAAGGAGGTGAACCAAGAGACGGAGAAGGGATAGAAACAACAACGTTCCTTCCTAATATACCTGTGAGCCGATGCAGTGGCCCTGATGCAAAAGGAGGCAGTGAAAAGTCTACCGACTCAGGAGTTAGTTCAAGTAGCGGATCAAGCTCCAGATTAGCCAAAACTACTCGCCCTCCCCCGCCAGCATATGTCAATCACATTGCACTTGCTGATCACTCGAAATGAGCCGTATTGAGGATAGTGGTCTGTTATCTGAGTAGAGGCTGTGAATCTCAGTCGAATAGTTTACATAAGTCAGTTGGCAAAAAGACTGTTATTTGGTTCGACTGGTGGCTATCTTTGTGTTAAGAGAGATTTTATTCACTCTTTATGGGACAAGTATCGATACTTCTTATTTAAAAATTGAAATCTCTAATTATTTTTAGGTAAAAAAAGAAATATTGTCATTTGTTTTTTCCCTTTTAAACAGATTTCAACACTGCCTCTGACAATGATATAAAAAGTATTATTATGTGCCAATGTACATCTTCCAGATTTTGTATACATTTTGTATTCATTTAATACAACTTCTTTCTTATATTTATAAAAGTCTGAAAAAAACACCAAATCTATATGTGGATTTCATTGAGTTTTTCTATGTTTATAAAATGTCATTTCAGCCTCGTGTATCTTCCAAAGCCTTTGTTATTTTTACAAATGTATAATATTTAAATAAGAATATGCCTTAGTTAAAGTTTTTGATTTTGAATACAATTTATATTATATATAAAATGGAGTTTATTATTTATTGCTGTTATTAGTTTAACATTCTTTATATAGACTTTCTGTTAAAAATTAAATAGTAGTATCAGACATAAGTTCTATTGTTTTAATAATTGTCTGCAAATTTGAAATTAGTTTTTATTTTACCAAAATTTGTTTTAATTAGAATTTTGTCTTGTCCTAAGGATTTATCCCACACATTCATAGATACTTAAATATATACACACCCACATATATACACATATACATTTACACACAAGAGTTCTGTCAGAAAAATACTTATAAATCTCTGAGTTATTTCAATGGCTAGGTGCAAGCTTTCTTGATTAAAATAAAAATATTTGTTTTTTATTGTGCTCTTGTGGAAGTGTTTCAGTATTTTCATGCTAGAGCAAGGAGTAATATATTTTTATTTTTAATTATTTGGTAATTGTAAATTACCTAAATATTTTTTATCAACTAATTTAGTGTTTATCTTAATGTTTTCCATTCATTTATTTAACCCCAAAAAGGTTTGCTAATTCCGCATCACGATTTTTTTATTTAAAAAAAAAAATGGTGATGCAAAATTAGCAAACCTTTTTGAGGTTAAACAAATTAATGGAAAACATTCATTTCCATAAATGAATGTTTTCCATAAATGAAAACATTTCCATAAATGGATGGAAAACATCGCATCACGATTCAGTTCTTTTAGAAGAGTCATGATCAGTTTCTTAATAGATAATTATAAGAGAACTTGACAGTACTTAATAGTTGATTTAAAAGAAATAAATAGGAAAAAAGATTAAATTATTGGTTATTATGAAAATGAAAACCAATTCTGTCATGTGTAAACTAAATAAAAGTTTAATGCGTTAAAACCTAAGAGGGATTCACCCATCTAATTAATATCCTTAAAAAGTTGACTTGTTTCAAGAATTGTTTACGAGCAATGAACATTCAAATAATTAAAAATACAATAAAAATGAGAAAAAACATTTGATATTTTTCCTTTCCTGAATAATAAGCTTCATAGATAAAATTCTTTTGGTTTTCCATTAATTATTTTTTTCCACAAGAGGAAACATGAAATATATTACTTTAATTTCTTGATGTCAGCAATATAAATAGAAAATGTGCTTACTTGAGTACATTTATGGATAAACAAATATTTTTGGTAAATAATCTAAGGGGTTAGGTCCGCCAGTAAATATACTGTTGTTATACCTGTTACTGGCCCACAGGACTCGCACAGATGCCAGTGACGACGGTCTCCACCAACAGGTTTGACAACAATATATTTTTGGTATTGCTTTGGCTCGGTTTGAAAGATGTATTTTAATAAATATTTCGATTTTTTGTAAACTTAAAGAATAAAAATAGAAGTATAATAAACATTTACTCTTTAGATTGGGATATAGTTTTATCATCATTGATTATAATGTTTGTAACGCTTGAATTTTTATATGATATGTAATGTTCTGTTTCAAGCTGCATCACTTAGAACATATTTACATAAATAATGAATTTGCATTCAAATGTCAAAATAGAAAATTTTTAAAAAATGTTTCATCACTAAAACGTTATACCTAAAGTATATGAGTGGTTCAGGATTGTAAAACTCTCAGGACATCCCATAAGTAACGTAGGTTTTCAATGGCTTGCTAAAAGGTAAAGGATAAAATCAATGAAACACAATCAATCTAAAATTTATTTAACATCTTGTAGTATAACAGTTTGCCATCTTGAAACCAAATTTTGAATTCCTTTTCTGGAAAAAATCATTTGGTGTTGAATTAAAGAAAGCTAACATCTCGTTTTTTCACTTCATCGACAGAATTAATGTTCCTGATGCTTAATGAGTTTTGGAGACCACAGAAAAGGTTTCAATAAGTTGAAGCAGTATTTTATCCTTTATCGAATTCCCAAAGCATAACATGGTGTAAGTGGTGTCTTCGGAGATCCGTTTCAAATGAAATTTCATCACAGTATAAATAAGTTTCACCAACCAAAAGATGATAAATAGAAGTGTATTTAATGCTATAATAAACAAAAATAAATTGAAAAGGAGGGATTAGTAATATAAACATTAACAGACAGAATATTAAAAACTGACATTACTTATGGGATGACCTGATACTTAAGGGTGTGGGAATTTCTGATTTAATCACTTTTATTAATATTTATTTATTGTTAATCGAATACATACAATCCTTATGAAATTTATTTATAAATGATACAATTTGTTTATCTTCTAGGAACTTCAAAATTTGTTCTTCACTAGTAATGTTTCTTCTTTAGACATTTTATTCTTTTAAAGTGTTCCAGTGTATAAAAAATAAAAAAATACTCTAAAAATAATAATATTTTTCAAAATTGCATGGAATGACAATCAGTGATTGCTCAAAAATCCGTTGTAGTTCTTATATTAGGTTTACCCAGCCTTCTGGAACTATTTTTTTTAGAGGATGTTTTTAGAGTTTACTTCTTGCATTGGTTTCAACATTTTCTTTATAGATAATCTTTTGTAGTATATAAGGATTATAAAAACAAAAAAAAAAAAAAAAATAATGACTTTTGCCACTTTCCTCTTTCAATTTTAACCATTAATAGTGATGCAAAGCTTTAAATGAAGAAAACGTTTTTTTATGTTAGGCTTGATGTGTACATGCTTGAAGCAATGTTGTTGTTTTTTTTTAAAGTTTTCAAATGGCCTACTCCTAGTCAATCATATAAGTGTTTTATGATCTCTCTTTGAACAACGAGGATACCAATAGTATTAATTAAACCTTCATTACTAAACAGATATGCATGGCACTAAAATTGTGTTCAGCCTACATTCAAAGGAGCATAATGTTTGTAGTAATGTCTTTATTTTCTTTCTCTTATATTTTGCAATAATTTTTCTCATTATTAGTAGATTGGAAGATACAGCAATCAGATCTTTGCACGGTGTTCTAAATTACTTCATAAATATTTTGTAGTTAGCAATTTATTATTTAGTGAGAACATTTTCAAATATGCGGACATTGTGTAAAAACCGTAATAATATAAAGTAGTGTGACAAATTTTTGACCCAAAGTCGAATAATTATTTCTATCAGTAATTTAAATCAAAATTTATTTTTGTTTTAGTGATTAATGTAAGCTTACTTCTCCTAGCCATAGTGCATAGTATTATTAGGTGAAGTGACTGATGCAGACTGTTATCAGTTACTTGATAACAAGGCACACGAAATGTATAGAGCGATTGTGCCCTCTGTTACAGTTCGTTATCTTCCTCTTTACATCTTTATTGTAAAAAGAATTCTTCTCTTCCTCCCTTCACCATTTATTTATCATATAAAACTTTCACTTTTTTATTATTATTTTTTAAAATTTCTTTCTTGAGTTTTAAAAGTCATGAATAATTACCATATATGTGTTTTTGTTTATAAAACTTTTATAGCTTTTTGTTTAAGGAAAAAGGAAGGGAAGATGAGAGAGATTGGAAGTGGATAGATGAACGAGAGGAGATAACTTAAAATCCCTGCTTCAGTAAACAAGAATAGCCAAATATATATACTTGCACCACTTTATTGTGAATACTTAGATTAATCTTTTTTTCATGCAAAAAGTTATCATATTATTTTTTTGTACCTTAGTAATTGTTAAGAATATTCTTAATATTATATAAATATCGTATTTATTTCAAATTCAGATCATTTATTTTTGTATTCTTGGGGCGATATTTGATGTAGAGTTAGGATTTGAAGATGTGGTTGTTGTGGTGTAACGCCAAATGGAGGTTACTATGAGTCAATTGCTCTGTTTCAATTTTTCATATCATTATTCAAGTAGACATTAATTGTTATTCAAAATTATGATTCGAGTTATTCAAACATTATTCACCCATTGTGGGGTGATGTTTGTTATTAGTCTAAATAGAGCCTAGTTAAAATAATAACATTTGGAAAAAAAATAATCTTGATAAATCAAATAAAAGAAAATTATTGTCTTGAATATTAGGAATATTAACTAGCTGTTAATATTATTTGTGCGTTTGCATTATTTATTTATTGTTATGTTATTTTCAGCATAGTTTATGTTGTTTAGAATGGGACATTAGTTATATATTTTGTTGATTTTGTTTTATTTTATCAGTTCAATATTGCAACATTCCAAAAAATGTTAGCTTGAAAATAGGTCTTTTTTATTGTCTATTTCATCATATGTCCCAACTAGCTAGTCGTAATCCTTCCAAAATGTTTTAGATAACTAACTGTAAATGTGTATATACATTGTAAAAGAGAAAAAAGTTTATACTTACCAACAAATAACATTGTGTTAAACAATTTTGTTTTAATTGAAGATCCCTAAGTTTGCCGTTAACACTTTTTTAATCATTTAAATTAACTTAGTGTATTTTCTCGTTTCCCTATTGGAGGCTTTTGAAGTCAAACTGATGGTGCAATCCAAACGTGCTGTCTTGAAATGTTGACATTTCATAACCCTAATGCATTAGATTCCCCATGTCCAATTACGGTACTTACGTGTTAGCTGCAACATATCTAGATCAGAGATCTGGGTTATCAGCACAGGTGCATAACTCATTAGAATTTTGGGGATTATGTTTTATTCCTCCGAACCAGTGATCTATATTATCAACGAGTTAGATTGACTAAAGTTTTGATATACCCATGAGCGAGCGGAAACGCTTAGCAATTATGCCATTAACATAATGGCTTCGCTTGCTTAAGGTTATATCTAAACTCTAATCTACCAAACTCATTGATAATATACTTAAATGGTCTTTCCGTGGCCATATTGGGAAAAATTCAGTTGACTTCTTTGCCTGCTCTGATGATCATGATCTTTGACTTAAACGTCAGAGATCATGACCTACTAATACATAAATACCCCAATTACTTATAAAACGTGAACCTGGAAGCCTAATAAAACAAAAAAATATAAGCATTATTATTTAAATAAAGAATTGAATTAATCAAAAATATTTTTTCCTACCTGGAAATACAATCTGACTTGACTGCTGAAGTTTATAAAATATGCTTTTTTAAATAGGTTATGCTTATTTTCACCCTATGACGTAAACTACTGATAAAACTAGTCCAATAATTTTGATGTGCTATTATAAATTTATATTTAATGATATATTATTACAGTTTTGTAGTGAGTTTGTTTCATAAATTATTATCTGCCGAGAAACAATGATGTTCCCATTTGGGAACAATGGCCTGTTTGGCTTACATTGTTGAGATCAGGAGAAGTACCTGGATCTTTCCCGATTTCTACCTTATAGAGTATTGACTATTCTATTTCCAGTTTACCATTCTTCATAAAATAATTCTGTAAAAATAAATGGACACAGTGTTCTGGACTGTAGGGGAATCAATCGGATATTTACATTATTTAGACCAAATGGATATATTAATCCATAGTTCTTGTGACAAAATTGGCATCTGCCAGGGACCTCCAGATGAAAATGATAGTGTAATGGATTAAGAAGATATTGATAATGAAATACTGGATCCAGTCATTCCAAAGGATGTCTAAGGTGAGGTGAGCCTAATTTTGAATTATTCAAATAATAGAGGTTGGGTGTTTTTATGATGCAGAGGAAATTTCTCATCCATGTTTCTTTTGGAAAGAAAAGAAAAGCTATCCGACATAAAAAGCTTTTAAAAAACTATGTTAATCCTGAATGGACCAAAGACAACAATATACAGAAGATTCCAAACCAACCTCTCGCAAATATAAATGAAAAATATCTGTATCTCTCTAATTTACAGCCAATAGATATTTTTTTTTTTTTTTAAATACTTGTCTGTAAAAAATATGCTCTATGCTGTACAATATGGAGCAATTATTGAGTTTGGCAAGCAAGAAATTGTACAATTCTTCAGATTTATTATACTTAGTGATTTTCACTCTCTACCTGAGGAAAATTTGTATTGGTCATCTGCAGAAGATTCCCTCCAATATTTCTCTTGTGCCATCAACGATATCTTGAAGTTTGGTACACTTTAATTTTAGGAGGGAAGTTACAATTTGCCTAAATAGGATGAGGCCCAGAAAAGATGGGCTAAACCAAAGATTCCAATAAATCGGAGAAAATCTGACTACCATTATTTGATGCCATCTACTCGGATGTGTGTCCTGCATTCACTGCAAGGCTACAGTGCCCGGTATGTCAAGTACGGATCCACTCACATTGTTTTCCAGCCATCATGGCATAAGCTAAATCTTTCTTATTAGAACTTTATTAAAAAGTATATTTTTATGATCAAGTCAAAATAAAATAAGTTTTATGACATAGCCGTACAACATATTCCCTGTTTTGACCCCTCATAAAGCATTTTTTCCCAATTGGTAACATTAAAAAAAAATTATAATTCAGAATTTCTTTTGTTATTAAGTCATTGAAATATTTCAATACAAAAATAAGAAAGAAAATAATAATTAGAAAACTGTAAAATTTCAATTAGAAATGGATACGGTCTGTAAACGGTTAAGCAGTATTTGGTGTATCCCCAAGCAAGAGAATTTTATGATAACTTACAAACCACTAATTTACAAGACAGAAGTGATGAAGGATACGTTGGCAATGGACTATTAGAGAGTAAGAAGAATCATGGGAGTATATAGAAAATAATTTCGGAGGGGGCTGCAAAAATTTTGGGGGGGGGGCTGAGACCATTTCCGGTATATGGAATACTAACAATTTAGATCTTGGAAGAGTTTTATCCAACTAAAACGCTATTACACCCAAAATGGAATACCTTTTATGAACTAAATGATCTTATTTAATTTATTTTTAAGTACTTTATGATATTTTTACCGATCAACTCAAAATTTCGGGGGGGGGGCTGCAGCCCCTCAGCCCCCCCCCTTATATACGCCCATGAGAAGAATAAATACAAGGGAAGAAGGATATTTTTGCATTTAATTTTATTTTCATTATTGAATGGAAATAATTATTACTTTCTATTGTATTTACCCAAAATATTCAAACCAAATTTTGATATAAGTATACATTATTCCCACTGAACCCTTCATTAAAATTCATTGAGGGAACTTTGCTAAAATGTGTTGATATTGGCCCAATAGTTATTTCAGTACAGTTTTTTTTTTTTTTTCTTTTTCCTACAAAGGAATAAACTAGAAAAATAACAAACAAAATAACAGTATTTCACAATATTCATTGCATTGTTCATACATGAATAATGATTGGTTCTATGATGAAATAAAAGCTTTGTATGGCATAATGCTGTAGCAGTAATTTATTAATACAAAGACCAATGCATAGAACACTCAAGGTTACACAAGCAAAATGAGTCATGTCTTATCAATAGAAGAGTTCTCTGTGCCATCACTCATTGTTTACTTTAGAATATTTGGATTGAACTGCTTTTCCCCCTAAGGCAGTCAACCTTCTATTAGGAGCAGGGCCTCCAAGAGGAATTAGGGGCCCCTGTACAAGAAACTTCACGAGCCCCTTAACCCCAACTCCTCCATGAACATTACCAAAAACTATTTAAAACTGACATTTCTCTGAAAACAAAATTAAATACATTTGAAATTGAGCGGAGTGGAAAATTTACGTATTGTCTAAGTTACATTGGCACTTCCTCGGGCTACAAATGTTTGGACTGATAATATTAAAAAGCTAGTTTATATATCAGAAATAGAGAATTTAGAAAGTTATCCATTGGTTGTTCTCAATAATAATCATGTGAACTATACTTAGGTATATAATTTTATTATTTCAAATTATAATATGAGTAAAATAATGATCCCGGGCACTCCTGAAACCACGGGCCCCTGATCAGTTGTCCATCGTGCCCTCCCCCTAGCGGAAACCCCTGATTAGGAGATCCTAATAGAAGGTTGAACCTATCCCTCAATAAACGTCCACTTCATTTACATAGATTTAATGCTAACTAAATGTAGAAGTTTTCCTGTAAGCAGTGAATCTGTAGTCCGTTATGGGGCTGAGGAAAAAATTTGTGAAAAACCACCAATTCATCGAGAAAAACAGAAGTGCATTATTGGACGTCCAGAAAATATATTTTATCAATGAGTTTAGTGGATTAAATCACTGTTTTCTTAAAGAAATTTTTATCTATTTTATGGTGGCATAATTATAATTTAATTATCTTTTACGGTTTTTGAGCAATCCTTTCTTATTCATTAAAAAATATGTCTACCTTAAAAAAAAAACAGAAAATTGGACATAGCTCCGGATCGGACCATACTTTAAATAAACTTTTTTGTTGGAAATGATGTCTAGAATCACCTCCTGAAGTTTGGCTACTTAGACCTGAATCACCCTGTATGTATGTATGTGTGTGTGTGTGTGTGTGCGTGCGTGTGTGTGTGTATATATATATATATATATATATATATATATATATATATATATATATATAAAGTGTCTCCCAAAAGTAATCGGAAAAACGAAATTTCGAAATTAGGCTTTTAATTACTTATCAAAAGTGCAATTTTGTTAGCTTTTTTATAGCCCCATAACGTACCATCCCTAAGGATCAACATAACCAGAAATTCGTGCAAAATAATTTATTCGTAACGAAAATAGAAGTATAAAATAGTAAATAGATTAAAACATAGAATTCATAGGTCACAAAAGTAATCGGAATGATAGGTTTTTCTTAATTGTAAGCACATTTCTGGGCATTGTCGTATTCATTTCATTCTTGTGTTGTAGGAAATAGTCAGTAACTACTAGTCCTAAAGTTCTCAATAGCTGTATGTTTCACCTCAATAACCGCGAGCATGAGATGGTAAATACCAACGTCGATTGAGACTCGTCGAGTTAGATTCTATGAGCAAAAAGAGCTGTAAATTCAAACAAAATCAGCCAAGAGACTAGTAAGCCTATGTTAACGTTGTCGAACATCATAAAACCATTTAAAACTGAGGTTAGATTGAAAAGTGAACAAAGAACAGGGCTTTCTAAACTGCTGTTTGAGAGGGGTGAAATATGAATCTAAAAATAAAAAATCGTGCTCGCTTTTTAAAAACAAACTAAATCGGTACGGTACTTGTGGAGGCTGCACCCCCCCCCCCCCCAAATCGGTAAAAATGTGTGATAAAAATAAATTAAACAAGATCACTTACTTCAGAAAAAATATTTTTTTGGGGGGGGGGGGGTGTAATAGCGTTTTAATTGGCTAACTATTCCCACTTCTAGATTGTTAGTATTCCATATCTCCCTAATGCTCTCAGTACCCCCCCCCCCCTCCCGAAATTATTTTCTATATAAGCGCATGGGGTTTAGCCCTGAAAAAAAGTATTGAAAAATTAACGATTGAGTCAGTTCATCTTTACTAATATTTAAGAAATTGAGACAAATCAAACACATACTTACTGACTGGCCATCCGCTTACCGAAATTCCCGAAGGGAAGAAATAGTTCTAGCAAGGCTGCGAATAGGCCACACACGCATGACTCACGAATACTTAATGAATAATACTGAAATACCAAAATGTCGGATTTGCAATACAGAACTAACAGTTAAACATATATTACTCGACTGCCTTCTTATAACGAACTTGGACATACCACGGGACATTACTGCCCTACTTACTGACAGTAGCCACCATATTGACGACATACTTACACATTTAAAAAACGTAAACCTGTACGACAAAATATAAAAATCTGATAATTCTTTTATTTAAAAATTAAATAATTTTATCATTTATCTCATATTTCAATTGTTGAATTTTTTTTTTTTTCTATTTATTATATTTTTTTTATTATTATTTTTTTAATAATATGTAAGTAGTAATACAGTATACTTATCTGGCGTAGGATAACAACATATCTATGAACAGCATATAGCTACAAAGTTACTCGATGCAATTCACCTCAAAGTGGTGCATCGTTAAACAAAATAAATAAAAAAAATAATATTTAAGAGCAAAATTGTTCATATTTATTTCGAATTTATGTACGCAAATTCTTCAGGATTAAGGATTATGTTTCCCTCCAGGCTGAAGAATGTACTTCAGCGTAGCGGACTTTTTTTTTGCTTCCAATGATTCAAAAGTGTAGAAACAACAAAAATAAATCAAATCAAATTTTATTTTTAATTTATACTTTTTGATTCGGAACACCAGTCGTATGTCGAAGGTGTTCAATCGAGTTTTAACTAACCCATTGAGTCATCTCTCCAGTGGAGAGTCTCCACCCATTGAGTAAAAGATGACTTTCTTAAATTATATACTAGCTGTTTTTCTTCCTATAAACCAGTTTATCCCCTGAGATATTGCTGATAACTAGAGCCCGGAAGTTAGGCAAAATGCCTTTTTTATCTGAATGGATATATTGCAGAATCAGATAGAAATAAATATGTTTTCGTGCATGTTGGAAGTGTAGAGACAATTTTTATTTTGCCTATTTTGGCTATTTTCGGATTTAAAGCCTTTTTTGCTCGTTATGCAATTTTTTTTAATGCGATT
The DNA here is from genome assembly GCA_946811695.1 of Gonocerus acuteangulatus. Taxonomy (NCBI): domain Eukaryota; kingdom Metazoa; phylum Arthropoda; class Insecta; order Hemiptera; family Coreidae; genus Gonocerus; species Gonocerus acuteangulatus. Next base: position 75,618,474 of record OX328125.1, read on the forward strand.
TTAACATTTTAAAAAGCACATAGGGGGCGAGGTTAGCTCAGTGGTAGAGCACTCGACTAATGAACTGGAGGACCAGGTTAGGACCTAGTGCTGCCGTTCGAGGGTTGGATTTGGGGTCCTAGATCGCCCTTAGGCTCCCCCAGCCTTTAATTAATTTAATTAATAATGGGTACCTTGGGTGCTAATGACTCTAGCAGTCTAAGCAGCCGAGGGGAAAATCAGGCGGCCGGAGCATGTTATTGACCACACTATCTCCCTAGTGTGCCGTATGGTCAAGAATCAGATACCTCTACAGTATCTGCCCCTCTGGGCCCTTGTGGCCTGTTACGGGACTGATTTTTTTTTTTTTTTTTTTTTTTTTTTAAATCACATAACGAATTTCGAATTTCAGTTCTTCGAAGACAAAAAATGTTTCACAAATTAAATTACATATTGCCGTCACAAATATCAATTCGAAAGCTAATTTTCCCAACCCATGGATTGAACCTCTGTAAATAATAGAACCTTCCTTAGTAGAAGGAATGCACAAGCATAATGAATAGGAGGAAAGAGAGAGGATGAGAGAAGTACGTCTCCTTCCTCACACCCCTTTTGCTGTGACAATGGTGTAATTACCTGGTATTCCGGATTTAGAAATGATAAGATAATGCAGAGGAAGTTTTTCCATGATGAAAAACATTTTTTCTAAAATGTCATTTTTTCTGGTCTACGGCAGATGATACTTTGAAAAAGCATCTTGTTGCTTGAAACAAGGGAAAGTAAGAGCAAGTACACTAATTCTGTGATAAATTGATAATAAAGAAATGAATGAGTATTTAAAATACATATTTTCATTAATAATGAGTGAGATTCCTCTTTGCATTCACACCTAATAAATGCCTATTTTAATTACAATACTGTCTATTTTCAGTATTTCAAGTGCCTTTTTGCCTGCCTATTTTAACCAAAAATAAATGTCCGACTTTTTGCCTGCCTATTTTAACCAAGAATAAATGCCTATCTTCCGGGCTCTACTGATAACTAAGATATGAAAGACACAGCAGCCTCAGCTTCTTAGAACACGTAATCTCTGTTTTCTGGATATCTTAAACTCGGTTTTTAGATAACATAATCTCGGTTTCCTGGAGCTGGAGATATATCCAATGAGCAAATCATAACAAAAACGTCTAGTGGAAACTATGAGCAGGATTCACAATTGTGACTTTTATACAATAGACTTTTTATTTACAGGTTACCACCCTTTTCTAGCCAGGAGGGCGCTGATTACTATTCTTTTTCCCGAAAGAAAATCCATCACCTTTAGAGGGAATCGAACCCCGATTTTTATTGCGGGAGCTCACGTCATTGCAATCCAAAATAGAATAAGATAAAAAAGCCTGACTCGACGGAACTGCATTATGAAAGTGCTTTTCCTTGTGAATTGAAATTATTTTTATATGGAGGGCTCAGTACCAACGGAGACTGACGCAGAATTAGAACAAACTGAGAAAATTGGAGTAAAAGTTAAGAAGAATCTGAAAAAAATTAGTGTTGGTAACAGAAATGATTTTAATTGGACCAATAAATTAAACATTTACTCCGGACCCAAATTAGTAATTAGCCTATACCGGCCGTATTTTTTTTTATATTCCAACGAAACTCACTGAAAACGGGATCTAAAGAGAAAGATTTCTTGTACAAATAAACTAAATCGGTTCATCTTAAAGTGGGATTTAATCCAGACCCAAATTACGAATTTTCTCATACAGGTTCATACACGTCTGTATTATCTAAAGAGAAAGGTATGTTTAAAAAATGAACTAAATCATCGATCATTAGAAGTTGGGGTTCACTCTGAATTTTGTTCAAATTGAATTAAGCAACCAAACCGGCTCGGGCTTGTTTTGTCAGTTATGTACATTAAAAAAAATATAGATCCTATTCAAATAAATATAGGCTAAGCCCGTCTATATTTCTAAACCCCATTCTTTTTACAAGCTCATAACCTATACATTTTTCCCAATTAGGGAGGCCCGGCCCGGGCCCGGGACAATAGTACCCGGCTGCCCCCCCCCCCCCCCCCATGTGGCGGCCCTGCCTCGGATAAACAATACTCTGGATGAAAATGAATTAAAATATTGATTGAGTCATCTGCTCATTACAAATTTAAAATATCAAAACCATTCATGTTTTATTTTATATTTATAAATGTACATTATTTTAAGAAATCATTCACGAATGGAGTTTACACTACTTACCTTCGGTGGAATGTGCTTATTTATGCAGCTCCTGCGTGACGGACTTTATTTACATGAATTTGGACCACCGTTTTTCGGGATTGCGGTTTCTGAAATGTGGAAGTTTCTAGTCGACACTTCCGGATTTCGTCTTAAGGCCAAAGTCATAAGCTTTGTTTTCCAATTGTGGGAGAGACGAAACGCGCTATAGAAACAGTCCGTCACGCAGGAGCTGGATAAGTAAGCACTTTCCTCAGAATTGGGTAGTGTCGAGTGCATTCCTGAATAATTTGCTTAAAATAACCTACATATGTAGATAAATAAAATAAATAGTTCTGCCCTTTTACATTTATGAGAAGCTGTTTCAATTTTTAATTTTGTAATTAATTTCTTTCCAGAGTTTCGTGTATGCGTGGTAGGGCATTACGTAATAAATACACAAAGCTTCACATTTTCGTTTACTGATCTTGATGAATAATAAAGGAAACGGGATACAGTAATAATGCAAGAACAGGATACAGTGCCTTCCTAGCGGCAGACATAGGAACTCTACGGCCCATATAGTCATATCAAAACAGAGGCACTCCTACTGGGAGTTTCGCGAACCAACGTTTGGCGGGAGAATTCAATTCAAACATAGACATTCCGATAGACCGATTTAGTTCATTTTCAGAACACTTCTTTCTTATTAGATGCCCAGGACGTATAAAGAGTTTCGTAACAATATAACAGAAATTACGACCGATATGAGCAAATTAGTAATTTTTGTCCGGAGTAACCCCCCCCCCTTCTAGTGAAACGATTTAGTTTATTTTTACAACAAATTTTGCTCTTTAGATTACCACAGCGAATACCGAGTTTCGCTGAAATATAGAAAAAATACCGGGGGCCCGGAGTAAACAACCCTGCAGATTGGCCGATTTTGCTGGTCAACAAACTTGTTCAATCGTTTGTTGGGGGAATACTACACACACACAAACACACGCACACGCACACACACACACACACACACACACACACACACACATATGGAGGCCCGGTGGCTGTGAGTGTTAAGGCGTGAGCACTTAACACTGCGGGCCAAAGGTCGTGGGTTCACCAGCGTATATAGAAAATAATTTCGGGGGGAGGGGTAGGTAGCACCTAGGCATTTGGGGTCTAGGGAATATTTTAAATATTTTAGTGTGAAATGGTGAGTCCTCTGGACATCTAGTAGACCAGAGTAAATTTAGAAGACATTTTTTGTTGTTATAGGTTTTTTTACATGAAATGTTGTCAACAAAATAAGATTTCAGCCCCTCTTATATACGCCCATGCGTGGGTTCGATTCCCACTATGGGGCGGTGGCTTTTCTTTAGAAAAAATAAAAGGCACCAGCCCTATCCTGGCTAGGAAAGGGTGGTAACCTATAGATAACCCGTTCCAAAATTCTTATTTAATAATAATGGACGTGAAAATTTAAATAAATAATATATATATATATATATATATATATATATATATATATATATATATATATATACACATATATATATGTATAAATTTTAACGGGGGTCATTTTCGGTGTGATCGATAAAGATTTGAAGAAATTTTTCAAGAATTCCGTCATGAGTGCAACTTCAATAGCTAGTTTCCTTTGGAGGAAAGTGTTCGGAGGAAAAAACCCCTGAATGCCCAGAACTCCGAAGTCTGAGCCGAAGTTAGCCGAGCATCTGCTGACTCGAAGGTTAAAATGTGTTTATCTCAGTCTCAGCCCGCTCAGTAAACTGCAGTTGTGGAAAGTGCTTATTCTATTTGTAAACAAAAGAATTCTTAATGGATGTGAAATCATCTGATTTTGCCCTTTCGTTGCAGAAGTTCATCTGTTTTGTAAGTTTACATTGCACGTAAACAATCATCTTGTTAAATCTAAGATCTAGTTAATGTCCACAAGATTCTTGGAAGTGTGTACACAAGTCATGCAATAATATTGTGTTTTTTTTTTTGTCAATGACAGCTATAGTAGTTCAATTCTGACTAATAACAACAAAATGGAAGAATATAAGGCAAAATTAAAGTCTTCTGAATGTCCATTTAATTGGAGATTAGATGAGATTAGAGAGCGGAGGACTGCTTCTGAAATAATCGACAGGCTTAGTGAAAAAGAAGAAGAAGTTGCCGAGCCTTGGGTTCAGTATGTAAAGCAGTTTTATATTAATTAATTACTGTTTCATGAAAGTTCTATTATTTTTTAATTATTTCAGCTTGTGTGTAAATCTAACGGTTGCCTATTTATATTTCGAAGACGGCAAGTATGTAAAAGCAGCGAATGTTTTGAAGGATTGTGATCATTTGTTGAACAATTCTGAGAATACTCTTGTAAAAAAGTACAGGACTGCATTCTATTCAATTTATTGTGCTTCAAGAGCTCTGTTGTCATTGAAGAGCTCGACTTCATCTGAAGTTAAGCAGGTATACATTTTTTATTGCTTTAGCTATTTTTTAATGTAATATTACTTTTACTGGAACCAATCTATTACTTTCAGTTAGACACATTTTGGAAAACATTTCTATTTTTTTGTAGCCGTCTTTTACTTGACAAATATCTAAAAGTCACTTGTCACTCAAGTACTAATTAAGTTTGGTGAATTGAAGAATGTACATTTTTATTTTATGTATTTTTATGGTACCTCTTTGTAGCTTCGGCGATAAAAGATTTACAGATAAGCAATTAACAAATGGATGATGAATTTACAGATGGTCAACAGATTTCCATTATTATTTATTTACTTAAATTTCAATCCTCACTTATTTTCTGGTAAGGGTTACCACAGGTTACCATCCTTTCCTAGCCAGTATAGGTCTGAAACCTTTTTTTTTCTTCAAAAGTAAAGTCATCATCCATAGAGTAAATCAAACCTATGATTTGCATTATTAGCAGCTCGTAACAAAAAGAGGAAATTCAAAATTAAATTAAATATGTTCACTTTGTTCCGAAAAATTTTTTTGGGGTGCAATAGCGTTTTAGTTGACTAACTATCCCAAATTGTTAATATTCCATATCCCCAGGTTGTTAATATTCCATATCCCCCAAATCCATCGGTGCTCCCAGCCCTGCCCCCCTGAAATTATTTCTTATGTACAACACTGTGTTGTCTGCAACTAACTTAGCAAAAGGCTATTCACAGATTTTGTTTTAGTAGGTAGGTACTAAAACAAAATTAAATGATTAAACAAATAAAATTTATTCTACCCACAATTGGGCCCAGATAACCCCCCTCTTTAATTTCTTTTTTTCTAATAATGAATGCCTTATGAAAGGATAGTGCGGTTTTTATCAAAGAAAAGCCTCATTTCAGATTCTCCTTGATTTTTCTAGAAACTTTGGAGCACCTTAAGCGTTAAAATTAAAATTCTTTAATACCTTGTAGTTCTTATAGATTTGTCCTCTTCTGATACTTTAGTTATTAAATTTGGGTATTTGTATAAAAATAAATGGTAATTGTGAAGTTTAGGGGCCTCCTCATCGATTTTTTGGTTGCTCTATGAGGCAATTTGACGCACTAAACATGAACCCATTAAAAAAAGTCCGACTCGCAGGAACTGCATCATCTTAGCGTGGTTCCATTCTTATCCGAAGTGCGATTAGGAAAGGAATAGTAGCTGCTATTGGTAGGTTTTGATCTTTCGTTAAAAATATAAAACAAAATCTCAAAGAGAAGGAAGCTTAAAGCGCCACATATGGAAACTGACAGTTTTCTAAGCGGATGGGGCTCTCCCGTCATCGCGACGCTCACTCTAGGAAAACTCTATTACCAATATGATTCTTATTTTCTCAGCTTTAATGAAATACTCATTCCACCGTTAAATAAACTTAAAAATAAATGTGAGGTAAACAGTGACAAAAACCCGTTTAAAATAACAAAACTAACACTTTCGTAGTTTTAAGCACTTACTTCTCCGACTGACATTGCCCCATCGAAATTTGCTTCAGAATCTTTTTTTTAGAGAATTTAGTAAGCTTTTGAATGGTTACATCGTACTTCCCACGATTTCTTAACTGTTTTGAAGATATTAAGGGGGGAAAATGGTGCTAATACCTACCGATAGCTGCTATATTCCTTCACTAATCGCACTTGAGATAAGAACGGAACCGCGCTAAGATGAAGCAGTTCCTGCGGGTCGGACTTTTTTTTTGTCAGACAAATTAATGTGTTATGTTTATATTATAATATAAATATTATGTTTATAAGAAGAGCAAATCACTTTAATTGCGGTGTAAAATATTGTTGCTAGCTAAATCTAAGTATTATATAAGCTCATAAGGAAAAAATGGTGCTAATGACTCAGATTTCGATACACCATAAAAGAAAAAAAAAATTAAGGACAATATACAAAGATTCCGAAGTATTTCATGTCTGTTAATAAAATATTTTATTCTAATCCCAATAACGCAACACTTATACACAAATAAACTTTTTTTAGGTATCTATTTAATACGTATAAAATAAGATTACAATGAGCAATCCGCTGTGGCATACACCAAGTACTACCACCGTGTGGAGTGCAACTAGTATAAACCGGTACGTCAGTACCACTGTGGTATGTAAACAGCGGCTGTTCTGATACTGGCAAAAATTAGAAATCCTACATTCCTACAGTTGTTTGGAGGCTTATCTTTAACACCCTAGAAAGGAACTTACAGATGACGAGGGTCCACTGGGCGATACCTGTACTGGGAATGCACTCCACCCTAAGCCTCCTAGCTCCTCACCTTTGATTTCGTTCAATGAATTTAAAAAAAAAAAAAATTAATAAATAGATAAAAACTTCTGAAAATAGGGAATACCAAAAACAATTCTAAAGAACGAAATCAACACCAGTACAGTAATCTAGATATTCATAGGGCATCTTCGAATTCCAAGGTACCGTTGAAACAAAATATTGTTTCTATATATACGTATCCTGTTTTATTGACTAATACATTTGACTACTATAAGCAATCACAAAAATAACGAGCAGTGAAAAAAAACTGTAGGAAACACACAAAAAGATTCGTTCAAATGAACAAAATTACCTATGTTTTAAGCACTTATTTCTCCAAATATGACCATCCCATCGCAAATGTCTTCAAAACATTTTTTGTAGAAAATTTAGTAACCTTTCGAATGGTAATCTTTTGCTTGCCAAGATTCAAAACCGTTTTCGTGATATTAATGACAATATACGAAGTTCCCAAAACTTTTCATGTCTAAAAATGAAATATTTTATTTTAATCCTTCCTTTACTCCAAACGTAACCAAATTTTCAACATATTAGTTTTGATAAAATTCAAACATGCAGAAAATGTTTCAACTGAAGCCCATGATTCTAAGTACCAAAATCAAAGACAAAAAGAACAGTTCGAATAAGCGAAATCAATTACTTTAATGTTTTAAGCACTTATTTCTCCGATTGACATCGCCTAATCAAAACTTTCATTAGAACCTTTTTTGTAGAGCATTTAGTAAGCATTCTAATGGTAATCTTTTGTTTACCAAGATTCTCAACCTTTTTCGAGATATTAAGGAAAGTATACAAAGTTACCAAAACGTTTCATGTCTGTTCATAAAATATTTTATTCTAACCCTTCCTTAACTCCAAACGTAACATAACTTTCAACATATTAGTTTTAATGAAAGTAGAACATGCAGATACTGTTTCAACTGAATCCCGTGATTCTAAGTACCCAAACCAAAAACGGTATTCAAAAACTATTTTTCCAATTTTCTCGAAAACGGTTAAAGCTATCGCCTTGAAAATGGTTTCATTCGTTTTCCTAGCCCAGGAAGCCTATAAAAAGAGTACTTACAAGCTTATGAACTCAAAAACGTAAGCGTTACGATTTTTTCTGCGCGAATTTCGCCCCAAACACCATCTTCCAGTGGGCGGATTTTGCTGGTTAACGAACTTGATCTTTCAAATTGGACGACTGATTTTTGTACCAAATTTCATCAAAATCGGGCCATCAGGGAAGCCAGAAATGAGCGAACAGACAAATATATATATATATTTTGTTTTTGTCTAAAAAATTTAATAATTCTTCTCTCCTGTGAATAGTTGCTATAAATTCGTGCAACTTCATTATTATTATTAAGCAAACTTATTTGACTTTTTCTCAATTATCAAAGCATGGGAATTATAAAGGCATTAGCTAATTATTAAGTGATTTCATTTTTATAATACTTTTCAGCAGCAAAACAAACAATGTGGAGAATGTTTCATTATTTATAAAAATGTTAATAAAAATTTAATAAATAAATATTTATAAAAATGTTTGAATAAATAACAGTTGGTAAATTTAAATAATTGATGTTAAATTTAAATTAGACTTATTTATTACAGACTTTTACATACCCATGTATGCGGATGTTTATAAATATAGTTGTTTGTGCCAGCTTTCTTAACCTTCATAACAGTGAAATTTAGTGCTTAATAACTTTTTCCCTAGTTGAGAGCGACTTTTTTTTTAACGTGTTTAGTGTTTAGTGCGTCAAAATACCTCAAGAAACAACCAGAAAAAAAAAGTCGGTGAGGAGGCCCCTATAAACTTCACAATTACCAAATAAACTATTAATTTGATGTTATTTAATTAATTTTACAGTTTGCTGATAAAATCATTCCAATATCTAAATTATCAAAGGAACAATTGTCAGCCACTTATGCTATAAAAGCAAATGTTCACCTGGAGTTTGGTGTATATGGTGAGATATTCATTTCATTTTTTACACGTTGTATTGTATTGTTTATTTTAACTTAGGACTACAGTCCTGGTTTAATCAACTGCTGGGATCTTAACCCTTTCATTACTGGCGAATGACAGGACTTGCAGCCCCAGTAGGCTTGATGCTTATCCATCTAACTCCTCACGTACGCTCGCCAATCTCTCTTAATCTCAGCCTCTACCGGTTGACTCTTTTTTCTCTCTCAGCATCCTCTTGTTATATATTTGTGATTATTAACTTATAATGTGAAATATCCTTTATATTGGTAATTTTATTCTAACCTAAAAAACATTTTCTTTCATGGAAATGAATCTGAAATCTTTGTAGGTGGTCTCCTGGGGTATTTGCCTTACCTCTTCGTCAGACTGAAAATGAGATGCATTGTTACTACTAAGGAGGCTATTTAAACCAACTGCACTAAACAAGATCCAAATTGTGACTGAAAAATATAAACATTATATATTTGAAGAACAAGTCAAAACTGTATTCGTAAATAATAAAATCAACACGATTAGCAATTAAAAGATAATTTAGATATAAAGCCATTGGTAAAAGTAACAGTAACCTTTAGAGAAAAATTATTAGTCATCACAGATTCTAAAAATTCTCAGAAAATGTAATATCTTATTTCATTATGTTGGAGGATTTAATAGAGCTGAGAACGCTCTTTATTCTCGCAAGGTCCCAATGATTTTATGCGAGCTATTAGCATGTGGCCAGGGAAGCTACATACAAGGCTAATACGGCCCACGAGTTAACTCGTGTGGAGCATCAGGGGTACCGACAGTGGAACACGAGTTAACTCGTTCAGAGCAACGAAAGGGTTAAGCATGGTTCAATCCCAATCTCTGACTAGGTGTAGATGAAATATTAGTCGACCTTATTGGCCTATCATCTATGAAGCAATATGTGGCCCTCAAATTCATAAAATTTGGATTGAAAGCTTAGTTATTGTGCTGAAGAACCTGGAATTACTCTTTGAATATGTCCGTACAGTTGTATACTAACAAGGGTGAGAAGACATGCCGTAATTTAGGTATTGGGGAAAGAATCATTGAACAAGCTCATGCTCAATAAATGCATAAGTGATGAGCTGTTTATTTAGACAAATATTTTTCAGGCATATATTTTGCATCTTTTGGAAAAAAAATAAAATAAAAAAGCACAATTTTTCACTTGTAGAACATTCTTTTATTATAGAAAAGATTATTCCCAATGCGAAGTGAAAGTTGATATATCAAGATAAAAAGAGGAGGGGTATTCGATTACACACTTTCAGGGAATTTGCCCTGAATTAAATGGTATGATAGGGGTTCAAAGTTTGTATTCTGGCGTTAAAATTTTCAATAGTATAACGGTTCATTTAGTTTGTAAGTAAATATAGTATTTTATAAATTTTTGGTTTTATTCTAATTATAAACAATTAGTATTGTTCTGTATATAAATTCTTTGATTAAAACTTATTTACCTTCCAACTCTCTTATTTATTTTTTTAACCTTTAGGCTGCGTAATACACGTAGGGCTAGATGGTACTGTGGAGTGGGATAGCCTAGCGCCTCGGAGTGCCCCGTGTGCTGAATACTTCCCATACACGATGTTTCCTCGGAAGATTCCCTCTTCCCTCTTCTCGAGTACTTTGCATTCCGGTTGTTCCAGGTGTATCTCCAAAAGAAACATTTTGGGATACATTATCAGAACGCCCATCATCAAGCGAAGAAAACTCCACTTCACTTTCGCTCACACCCATCAAAAGTTCTAACACTTTTTGTCCAGAATACATTTTCTTAGTAATATTTACACAAACAAATGTTCACTTGAAAAGTTCAAAATATACTAGAGAAATGTGATGAGTAAATTCCAGGTAAAAAAAACAAAAAAACAGTGGTTTTCGGTAGTAAAAAAGAGGAGTTAGCAGGTATACGTGTACAAGTAGGCTAAGTATATGGAAGCTAAAGTGACAAAAGTGAAATCCTATGCCCCCTATTGGCTTTGAAGGACACTGTAGCTTCTATAAACAGTCTACAGATGGCAATAGTAGAAGGACTGATATAATAGATCGTAGCAGCCAAGCGCAAAAGAAGCCGGACTATTATATTAGTACGTAGCACCCGGAGCACTGCTCCCTCCGGACTGATATAATAGTCCGTAGCACCTGGGGCACTGCAACCACCGGACTGATATATTAGTCCTTAGCAGCCTAAGGGTTAAAAGAAGTAATAGTTTAAAAAAAAAAAGTAAAAACATCGTAAGGGTTATGATTTTTAAGAAAAACATCGTAAGGATCTTGTATGCATAGTTTGATGAGTAATACAGGTAGAAAAATGTCAAAACTTTATCATGCCATGTATAAGTTTCTCAGAAGCATAGAACCCAATGGATAGCAAACATTAGCAGGTAAGTTAGTTGGATATTGATGTGATTTCTATGCTTTAAGAAACTCACACCACATTTGTCTCAATAAATCTGTCTGAGTGAATAGTGCACACTCCATTGTTGTATACAAATAGTAACTACTCGGATTTCATCATTAATCACCAACTGACCCTTCGCTCAAATTTACTGAATTATCAAACTAGGCGGAAGGTAAAAAAACAAACACTTGATAAATAAATAAATGCCTTCGGGGGGGGGGGGGGGAGTAAGATCATTACTCAAGATTTACTCAAAATAATTTCCTCAGATTAGTAAATTAAATCTTTATGGTATAGAATAAAGTTTTGTAGCAAATTAAATCAGAGTTTGGCGAATTATCAAACCAGATGGAAGGTCAAAAAATAAATACTCCACTGAATAATTTCACAAACATTATCCCCTACATGTTTTATACCTTTTTGGTGCATTTCAGGGAAATATGTTTTAAATAAAACTTAAGCCTTAACCTTAGGAAGGGAACCTTCCATTAGGGCAGTCTAGCCGCGGCCTTACTAGTGCCTGAAGAGGCACCATAAAGGAACGAAACATGTAGGGAAAAATAAGGTTTGTTAAAGTAATCACTGAAGTTTTTATTTTCCGATCTTCTGGCTGGTTTGATAATTCGCCAAAATGTGATTTAATTTGCTACAAAACTTTACGCTATACCACAAGAGGGGTCTCGCTCCTTAGAACCTAACGCCTTAGATTCTCATGCGGGTAGATGGTGGGTTCGAGTCCAACCGGCGGCAGGAATTTTCTCATCTCACGGCTCTTCATAAATAGCATATTATCACGGCTCGTTGAGAAAGTTTCTCACTGCACCTGGGATGTCGGCACTAATGGCCTAGAAGTCGGTACGCCGTATAATATATATACCTTAAGGAGTTGACTTATTAATCTGATGTAATTATTTTGAGGAAATCTTGATTAATTAATTTTCTTACTTTCTTCTCCAAAAGGCTTTTTTGGTGCCAAAAAATGGTACCATCCTGAACAATTGGAATACGTACAGTTTATTATTCTTATTAATTAAGAAGTCTGTAATTGGCTGTCATTGTTTGGGGGACACTCATAAGGTGCTGTGAGTAGCCAAGGGCATGTAATCACATTGACCAGCAATCACAAAAACCTGGAACAAAAAGATAACCTACGGGTTTGAAGGAAGAAAATCATCTTTTTTATCAGATAGAAGAAAAATCATGAAAAAGTAGAAAACGGCAAATCGAATTGTTTTGAAATATCCTTGTTAGTTTAAAACTTCTCTGATACATGATTTACATTTTATATAATTGAATAAACCATGTTGCAGGAACTGAAATGGCTATTCCATTTGCCAAAGAAGCTCTTAAGTTGAACCCCCAAGAAGCAGATTGGCACTTCTTAATGGGAAAGCTTCTGGGCCGTATGAGACATTTTAAGAGAATGCACTTGCCCGACCAAGCCGAATTGTCTCATTTGCAGATAGCCTTTAACATTTCGAAGGCTCCACGAACTGCAATTTTTTTAGCAAATGCTTACATTGAAAAATCCAGAACCTTATCTATTGAAGGAAAGAAGTCTGGCCGTTATAATAGAAATTTAAGAAATGAATTAAATGCTCTATCATTGGAAGCAAAAAATATGATAATGTAGGTATATACTTTGTAATTCCATTATATTTAATCACCACAGAAATTCATTTAAAAAAAAAACAAAACAAATATTTTCATCAAGACAAATAATCATATTTAGTATAATCATTTTACTTGACTGGTTCTTGTCTGTTTTATATGAATTAATTAACTATTAGTTTTGTTGAATGTTAAATGTGTAAAAAAATTATTTCGTTTAGAGCCTTCTGCTCAAATTCAGGAACATAAATATCCTTTAGGTCCACCCGACAAGCCTATGTAATGTACTCTATAACATAGTCTTCTTTTCTGTACATGGCCACTGCGCAAGTGCAAACGCCACTGTGCATGCACGAACGCCAGTTGACACTTTTTTTGGCACCTGTTTGGAACGCCTAGGTCCACCCGACAAGCCTATGTAATGTACTCTATAACATACAGTCTTCTTTTCTGTACATGGCCACTGCGCAAGCGCAAACGCCACTGCACATGCGCGAATGCCAGTTGACACTTTTTTTGGCACCTGTTTGGAACGCCTAGGTCCACCCGACAAACCTGTGTAAAGTGCTGTATAACATATAGTCTTATTTTTTGTACATGGCCACTGTGCAAGCGCGAACACCGGCGGACACCTTCTTGTGACACTTTTTTGTAACGCTAGTTCCAGCCGATTAACCTATGTAATGTACTGTATAACATACAGTCATATTTTCCGTAACTGGCCACTGCACATTCACGAATGTCACTGCGCATGTGCGAACGCCAGAAGACACTTTTTTGTGACACATACAGTCTTCTTTTTTGTACATGACTACTGCGTGTGCACAAACGCCACTGCGCATGCGCGAATGCCAGCGGGCACGCTTTTGTGACACTTTTTTGTAACGTTTTTTTTCCAGTTTAGTCACTGCTAAACCATATTTATGCTAAAAAAAACAACTCTGTGACCTTCCATCTGCTTCATAATATACTAGTTATTACCCGGTGTGCCATGCTACACCTACTTTCTCCATCTAAAACAGCAAAAATAAATTAGACACCAAATAAGTAATACTAAAATCTAATAAAGCAATTCTATAACTGTACACAGTCTCGAACCCGTAACCTCTGAACTGTGAGTCCTAGACGAATTTGACCTAGCCTATGAAACTCTCCGGATCAAGACCAACCTCTGTGCCAATTTTGGTTAAAATCGGTCAAACGATGTGGATTTTTACATGGAACAAACATACAGACAGACAGCTGGTAGACGATTTTGATATAGCCTATTGCATTCACCGGATCAAGACCTACCTCTGTGCCAAGTTTGGTTAAAATCGGTCAAACTGTGTGAATTTGTATAAGGAACAAACAAACAAACAGACAGCTGATAGACGTTTTTGACCTAGCCTAGTGTATTCTCCATATCAAGGCCTACCTGTTTGCCAAGTTTGATCAAAATTGGTCAAACTGAGTGAATTTGTATAAGGAACAAACAGCTGATTTTTATATGTATAGATTATTGTCAATAGTTTATTATTTATACGAATCAGATAAAACGCTATCTTTGAAGAATATTGCAATAATAAACAAGTTAAAGAATACCGGTTCTCCCCGTGGTCTAGTGGCTAACACCTTAGATTCTTATGCGGGAGGCGGAGGTTTGAGTCCCTCTGGCGTCAGGAATTTTTCTCATCTCAGGGCCGTTGAGAAGGTTCCTTGCCGTTCCATGAATGTCGGTACCCAGTTATCGGTGTGCAGTCAAATAAATAAGTAAATAAAACTACGTTAATGTATACATAATTTGTTAATTGTAGGTATGCTTTAGAAGAGAATAAAGGACAGTGTGTTCATATAATTATACGTTGTGCCTTTGGTCTCTCCAATCTTCCTTGGCAAGATAGGGACATGCAGAAAGCACAGGAACTATTAGAAGAAGGATTACGTCGATCGCCACTCAATTCAATGGCTAACAAACTTGCTGGTGATCTTTGTTTGAAGGAAGATAAACCTTTGGTAAGAAATTTATGTTTATATATGTATATATATATATGTATATATATATATATATATATATATATATATACACACGTAGTAAGGTCTATAAGTTTCCGGCCTGGGATAGAAGGAAAGGTGAAAGAAAAAAACTGGTTTTACTGTTTTTCAATATATTCTCCTCTAAGTTCAACACACTTAATACAACACTTTGGCAACATTTCTATACCATGAAAAAAATAATTTCCTTCTTTGTTAAAAAAATTTTCTTCCACTGCTGCTTGGAGCTCTTTGTCGGTGTTAAATCGCCTTCCACGAAGGTCAGATTTTAACTTTGAGAAAAGGTAGAAATCGCTAGGGGCCAAGTCTCTGGGCTGTAGGGTGGATGAGAGATTTCTTGGAATCCACAGTCCTTGACAGCGGCCTTGGAAATCAATGCTGTGTGGACAGAGGCATTGTCGTGAAGGAGGCGGACACCTCTGCTTAACTTCCCTCGCCTCTTCTCTTTAATGGCGTCTCGCAACCGGTGAAATAGGGCTGCAAAATACTCACCATTCATTGTGGTATTCCTTTCTTTAAAATCTATCAGTAGTATTCCTTTACAGTCCCAAAAAATTGTAGCCATTACCTTTTTTGTTGACTGCGTGACTTTTGCCTTTAAAGGAGGTGCTTCTCCTGGTCTTCTCCATTCCATGGACTCTCTTTTGCTGAGTGGGTCATAATATAGAACCATTGTCTCATCCCCAGTTACAATTGAGTCAAAAAAATTCCTTTGGTCGGCATTATACTCGCGTTAAAATTCATTGCAGCAGTGAACTCGTTCCTGTTTTTGAGCAGCTGAAAGATTTTTGGAACCCATCTTGCACTAACCTTGTTCATATGCAAAAGTTCTTTGATGATCCTCAAAACACTTGTTTTTAAAAGCCCTTACCTCGCTGCTATTTCCTTGGTTTTTAGTCCCCGGTCAGACAGCAATTCAGATTCCACAAGTTGGATTGTTTCAGAAGTGACAGCTTCCAATGGGCGACCGGGACGTGGGTCGTGACCTTGAACGAATGTTGGCAGACGGCCCATACAATGCCGTTTCAGTCGCTATGGAGCGTTGGAGCGTAGAACATTGTGTGTTCGTTGTCGAGCAGTTTTTTAGAAACAATGACTCTGTAGTCACAGTTCAACGTCTTTTCCGTCAACATTTTAGAGTTGGACGTCGAGGTGCAGTGCCTGATCGAAATACCGTACTCCGATGGGTTGCAGCGTTTAGAAGTACTGGTTCTGTGATGAAAAAGAAACCACCTGGTCTTCCCCGTTCAGTTCGTACTCCGGAAAATGTAGACCGAGTCAGAATGGCAGTTGTAACTAGTCCTAGACGATCGACTAGACAACATGCTGTAGCGCTGGGTATGTCACGTCGTTCGCTTCACCGCATCTTACATGATGACCTCCATTTCCATCCGTACAAAATAATGATCGTCCAGCAGCTTAATGAAGGGGATTTTGTACAGCGTAGAGAGTTTTGTCGCATAATGGATGAAATGTTTACAGAAGATCCAGATGCTACAGTCTTCATGAGTGATGAAGCACATTTTCAACTTGACGGTTACGTCAATGTTCAAAACTGTCGGTATTGGGCATCGGAGAACCCACAAGAATTACACCAAAGACCTCTGCACAGTTTAAAGGTAACAGTGTGGTGCTGCGTTTCAAAGTTGGGGATTGTTGGACCCTATTTTTTTTAAGAGGAAGGAATTGCAGTTACTGTTACATCAGCTCGCTACGTTGTAATGTTAAACAACTTCCTTCGTCCAGAACTTGAAAGGCGTCAAGTGAACATGAGAGACATTTGGTTTCAGCAGGATGGTGCCACAGCTCACACGGTGAGAGCATCCATGGCAGTGGTTCGACAAATGTTCCCAGGACATGTGATTTCGAGATTTGGTGATGTTCACTGGCCCCCTCGCTCACCCGACCTGTCAATGTGTGACTTCTTTTTGTGGGGATATTTAAAATCAAAAGTGTACATCAACAAGCCTCGCACACTCGATGACCTTAAGAATTCCATTCGTCAGGAAATTGAAGCCGTGCCGAATGAAATGTTGGAGAGAGCCGCCCGTAATTTTCAGGAGAGGATCCAAATTTGTATCCAGCAAGAAGGACGTCATCTCAAAGACATTATTTTCCGAACCTAAATATGCTATGTAATTTCAAAAACTGCATTAAAAAACCTATCATATCATACTTGTTTTTATTATTTTCAACCCATTGTGTCCCAGTAATTCAATAT
This sequence comes from Gonocerus acuteangulatus, assembly GCA_946811695.1. NCBI lineage: Eukaryota > Metazoa > Arthropoda > Insecta > Hemiptera > Coreidae > Gonocerus > Gonocerus acuteangulatus. The sequence continues at coordinate 75,635,711 of OX328125.1, forward strand.
TGAAAAACATGCGTTTCCTCTGCACCACCCAGTAGAACCATTGTCTCATCCCCAGTTAAAATTGAGTCCAAAAAATTCCTTGGGTCGGCATTATACTCGCGTAAAAATTCATTGCAGCAGTGAACTAGTTCCTGTTTTTGAGCAGCTGAAAGATTTTTGGAACCCATCTTGCACTAACCTTGTTCATATGCAAATGTTCTTTGATGATCCTCAAAACACTTGTTTTTGAAAGCCCTAACCTCGCTGCAATTTCCTTGGTTTTTAGTCGCCGGTCAGACAGCAATTCAGATTCCACAAGTTGGATTGTTTCAGAAGTGACAGCTTCCAATGGGCGACCGGGACGTGGGTCATCTTCTAGACTTTCTATAACTTAAATAATTTTGCCCATTCTTTCACTGTGGAATACAAGGGGGAGGACTGCCCGTATACACAATCCAAGCGCTCTTTAATTTGCGCAGGAGTAAGACCCTCTTTACAAAAGAATTTAATTACCTCAAGGTACTCGAGTTTGAACATTGTAAAAATGGGGAGTTTCCTTCAAGGCTGTTCAGACACTGACTGACAAGACTGAGGAAGTGCGAGCGATGAGTATGGAGTGAGCAGGCATGGACCTGCATAGGCGTGCAGGTCCCGGTACGTTTGAAGGAGGGGAAGCAGGACAGGCCGGAAACTTATGGACCTTACCTCGTATATATATATATATATATATATATATATATATATATATATATATTAGTAGAATGTTGTAAGAAAAAAATAAACATCCCTACATTTGAATTATAAGAAAATGAATTTTATTTGCAACAGATATTTTATTTACAGGAAATTATGTTTTATACAATGAAATGAAACCATGGTCTAAAACATATAAAGAAAAACTCAGCCCTTTGGGCTTCACAGGAAGATCCATCCCTTGTCCTGCAGGGCAAAGGGGTTTTGCCCCCTTGAATCCCCCCCATTCTGGGTTTGAGCCTGGTAAACATGAGGTGGAAAACACGCTCATTTTAAACACGTTCCTATTTGTTCACTTCCTGCACAAAAACCTTCCAGGCCACTTTACTTTTACGGAAAATTATCAATTATAATCATAATTCAAATTATAATTATAATTTCTCTAAGAATGTAAGCAGTAAGTGGGATAAAATGATATTACTGAAGGTGGCAGGTATGATATAAGCTGGATGAGGGGGAAGTTGGAAATCCAAACCTCCTTTTAACAGGGCATGTTTGATATTACTCTATTGTCTTGTCGTTGGAATATATTAATGTTTGATTGGCCAAAATGGGATATGTTTCTACTACAGCTAATGCTAGAAATGTAAAGTTTAGAGGTAAGGCTAGTAGAGGTGAATTAGGATCTCATTTTCCAACAAATTCTGATTATTACATTTTTTCTTTATTATCTACTCTTACAATTACAGATTTTCTTACGAATAACTTGTTTTAACGCGTTTCCTCCCTTCCCCCTTTGGAAGGAAACACGCTTATGAGGTTGACCTCATGACACAATCCGGAATTTCACGTTTTAAAACCCGTAGATCACGAAAGTAACGGTGGTTCAAATTGGTATTTACAGTAGACTTTCCCTTAACGTGCATTCTCTTACCGGGCCATCTCCTACCTCCCGTTTTATTGCTCTAGCTGGGCACCTCACAGAGGGGTTTAGATTGCTTCTGGGCATTGCTAAGTCAACAAATCTTGCGGGAATGTCATTGGTTCCTGAAAAATTTACTTTTTTTACAATTTCTTTAAAATTTACTTGAGTATATAATAATAATAAACATTTGTAAAACCTTTTGAAGTTTATTCAGTACGGTTCATTATTGTGGAACGTTGTTCTTTAGATCCTAGAATGTCTGGACGTAGTGGAAAAAAATAACAGGGGTCATGGAGTTTAGTCAAGGTTCTCATTTTTTTTAATATATACATAACAAAAAATTCTCTTCATAACAGTTATAACAGATGCCATTACTTTAATTCAGATTTAATTAAATGAATAATTATTCGTTTTAGTGTCGTGTTTTGCATCTTTATAATATACTAGCTGTTAAGGGACAAACTTACAGACAGACAGTTATAAGACGTTTTTGACTTAGCCTATGACACTCCCCAGATTAAGATCTACATGTGTACCGAGTGTAGTCAAAATCGGACAAACGGTGTGGATTTGTATAAGGGACAAACATACAGACAGGCAGCTATAAGATGTTTTTGACTTAGCCTACGACACACCCCAGATTAAGATCTACATGTGTACCGAGTTTAGTCAAAATCGGACGAACGGTGTGGATTTGTATAAGGGACAAACATAAAGAGAGACAGCTAGTAGACGTTTTTGACTTAGCCTACGACACTCCCCAGATTAAGATCTACATGTGTACCGAATTTAGTCAAAATCGGACGAATGGTGTGGATTTGTATAAGGGACAAACATACAGACAGACAGTTATAAGACGTTTTTGACTTAGCCTATGACACTCCCCAGATTAAGATCTACATGTGTACCGAGTTTAGTCAAAATCGGACGAATGCTGTGGAGACGGTACCGAGTTTATTCAAAACCGGACGAGCGATGTGGATTTGTATAAGGGACAAACATACAGACAGACAGCTGGTAGATTTTTTTAACCTAGCCTAGGAGATTTCCCGTATCAAGACCTACCTGTGTGCCAAGTTTGGTCAAAATCGGTCAAACGGTGTGGATTTGTATAAGGAACAAACAAAAAAACATACAGACACGTGATTTTTATATATTATTATGATTAATTTTTTATAAAAAGATTTTAATTACTTGAGTAAGTTTTATTATACAAATTTGACTTAATCTCAGGGATTAAAGTTCCGAGTGAATGAACGATATAATATTTATTTCCTGACAATTCTGAGATACAAACACCAACATCAAAAATAATACAAATGACAATAAAAGAATTAACAATTACAAAAAAATAAATTTTACCTCTAAATCAATCCGCTTCCAACAAAGCCTCAATACACTGCGCTTCAGTAGTTCCTTCTTCAATGTGATACGCTTTATTGCCAGGTCTTGTGCCTAAAATGGATATCTTGAATTCTGGATTCTGTTGTCTTCTCACTCCGTCTTCTATGAATAATAACAATAGACTGCACTCCGTACTCCTCGGAGGAGAGCTATAGACTCAAGCTCCGCATTCGACCACTGCTGAGAATAGAGTGACGCTCCACAGTCCAGGCCTGCTGGGAATAGAGAGACGCTCCGTTCGAGCGGGAAAGTTTGGCGTCCTTTATTTCTAACTTCCGCAGTTTTGTTGGTTCATATATAAAAGTAATAATTATATTTTTGTAACTTCAAATAATTAATGTATTACCATCTGAATGTACATTTAATATGGATATATTGTACACCAGTATTGTCCAAAAATATTATTAATTTTGATCGTATATAATACGATATTATTTGTATATATGGTTTGTGATTTGCGCGGGCTTTTCAAAATATCGATGGTTATTTGAATTTAAAAATATTTTCGAGAATGTAATATATCATTACAATATATATATATAGATTTATCGGTTTACTGAAAATCGATTTACGGAAAGTGAAGCTACGTTGACTAGTCGGCCCAAAAGTGTCGCCTACTTTCGTGCCGACAAGACATAATAGAAGCACTAGTCGGCGGATCACCTCAAATTCAAGATCCAGTTCGAGAAGTATCTATCCATTTCTCGGAACCTTGTCCGAAAGGTTACAAAGGGGAAACAATTAGGAGGGGATGCAAAAACCCCTGGGACAAACAGAAATTTAGAAAAAAAACGCTCTCTATTATTGTACTCACTGCCCAAATCAACCAGGACTTTGTTTAGTGCCTTGCTTTAGGGAATTTCATATCTATAAGTAATTATTGTTTTTTTTTTTTTTTTTTTATTTGTTTGTTTGGTGCATCTACTGCTAAGGTCATTAGCACCAGTAATTATTGTTAGTATAAGTATAGGAATAAATAATTGTTAGAATAGAATGTTAGTAAAATATTAGTAGCATAAGGTAGATAATAAATAATAGTTGTAGGTTTTACTAATAAGTCAGGAAAATTGAAAATCAACAAAATAAAGTAATAATGCAAAATAAATTACACCTGTATGGTGTATTTATTTATATAATAAAATCAAATTATATTAACTTTGGCATAAGTAAAACACCACTTCATTGGTATTCCTACAATGGATTGTCCTACAAAGACAATTATACGAACCATTTCAGGTAAAGTGTGGGGCTAGAGTTGGTGCCCACACCCCGGCTACCGGGGTGACACTTCGCATGGTGCCCTCGCCCCTGCTCCCGGGTGTGGCTCAAACCGGATTTTAGCGTCATTAAAAATACATTTCAACTCATTATACTTTATATTCTTAGCTATTTATAAATGAAAATAAGATAAAAATTAGTTGGCTCCGTAGAAAGTTTTACAATTTTAAGGGGCAGAGAATGTGTTAAGGCACCTGTGGCTGGAACGCCTGGTTTTACCCAGTCTAGTTTGAACATTCATCATGATTGGAGTGCGTTTTAATAGTAATTTTAATAATATGCACCATTTTAAATATGCAATATTAACCCGGGAGCGGTCGTCTGGGTCTGACAGCCCCACCTGACAGCCATAGGCTTGCTCTTCTGAGAATCGCTGACATCTGGTGGACCTCTCCCTCCAACCTTCCTTAGCAAGCAGAAACCTTCTGCACATGTTCAGGTGTTACTCGACTGTCTGTATGTGGCCTTCTTTGTTGAGTTTTCATCTTCGGGTCTGTCAGACCCGTGCAACCTGTCTGTCACAGTTATTTTTTTTTATTTTATTTTTTTTTTTATTTGTTTGCATTTAATATTTTGTATTATGAATTATAACTATTATTGAAGGAAATTATATAATATATACATATACATATGTATATATTAAATTGGAGGTCCCTAAAACGGGGCTTTGATACTCAGAGGTCTGTCAGACCCATGCAACTAGTCTTGTAACTTTTTCGATTATCTTTTTTCTTGTAAAGAAGTTAATATATTTTAACTTTGTCTTTTTATTCATGAAGGAAGAATGATTTCAATCCAACAATCAATATTGTAATAAAATCGGAAGTGGACACAGTCAATAGAATCTATGCTTCAGTAAACGTTTATAGGAATACCTGGCAATGGCCCACAACTGTTTTCTATTCCCTTATGAATTTGGCGGGGATATATGTGATGGTCTTATACAACTCTGAAAGAGGTACTGTCCTGAAAAAAGACGTATTTTTATGAAAGAGATAATTTTCGCCGTAGCATTCGGATTTGTAGCAGACCACATAAAAATAAGAAAATGCATTCAATGTCTTCCACACATTTGTTGGTTTCAGTAAATAAATTATATCAAGTTTTGCTCCCAAAAGAAGACACTGAGCCAAATATTGTCAGGAGAAGCTAAGAAAAGAAGAGATGTTATGGCTGTTCAAGTTCATTGGAAAGATAAATTTAATACCAATTACAAAAATGCCTAAATTATATTTTTTCCCCAATTAATATCTTACTTAACCCTAAATTTAAATGTAGTAAATGATAAAAGCAACATGAATTCATTAAAATAACAAGAAAGTGCATCATAAAGTATTCAGGTCTGTGAGACCCGACGAGACTGTGCTATTATAAAAACTATTATGCCTCAGTTTCTATAAACTGTATTTTTTAATGCTTATAAAATATTTAAAATTAATTGATTGCATTTTATGTTTTTCAGTATGATAAAGCATTGAAATATTACGAAGTTGCAGCTTCAAGGCATGTGTATAGCGCTGAATTAGCCATTTTTGACATTCTTGTCAAATTAGGAAAAAATCCTAATCCTGAAGAATTTTACTCAAGAATATTAAATGAATATGAAGAAAACAATTACAAGCTTTTAACATTATTACATGCTACAGAATATTACCTCTTTATTCGAAGAGATCTTTTTAAGGCATTAGAGTATTTTCTGAGGGCTGTGAAAATTGACCCTCAGTATTACGGACTCTCAGTAAGTGTCCAAATGAGTTCATGAAATTGCTAAATATATCTGTGTTTCTAATTATTTATTTATGTTTATGTGTTTCTATACTTTAGCCAGTTTTAATTAAAATACACTATAGCCTGTTCAGTTAGATAGAAATTATCAAATCGTGCATGCTTGAAATTCTGAGGGAAATATTCCCGATGGTTCTGCCATTTGTATTACCATTTCAATGAAAAACACACTATATGAGACTTTATAAAAACTGACTATGTCTCGTTTAGGACCAGGGAAGGCTTTGAGAGGTCAGACAAGGGAAATTTATCAATACTTAGTCAAAGCTAATACTGAAAACAATTTAAACTATAACGTTGCCTGTTCAAATAGATGGTTTAGTTAGAGGGAAAGGGCCTGGGCCATATTCCCGGTCCAGAAAATCGGCGGTGAAACTTCTCCCTGTTTTGACCTTATCACAAGGTTTAAAATGGTTTTAGCCTTAGCTTTGGCTAAGTATTGAAACATATTAAACATGATCTCCCTTGCCTGATCTCTCCCTGAACAGGCTATAGAACAGTTAATATGTGTTTGTATAATATGTACGTACAGTGTATCAGGATTAGCACACGACATGACAGGAGATGATTACTTAAATAATGTGTAATAAAAAGGTTCCTATAGATTTGTTTTTTACTATTTCGAGGGAATTGATTACTTTGTGGTTATCTATATCTCATTATATAGGTATAATATCTATAGGTATTAATTATACCAAAAATGTTTACAAAATGTTATGCCATTGAAAAGACCATCAAATTTCCTGTAAGAAGACAATATTTATGGTATGAAGACTGACAATAATTCGTTGAAAAGATTTGTACATTAACGCTTTCATGACCGATGGCTTAAAAAAAAAAATCCATCAGGGTCCAAGTTTTCCTTTTGTAAAGTTATTTTGGCAAACATATACATATAAAATATATATATGAAGGAACTTTTGAAATTATGTACTTTTAGTGAATTAATTACAATTAGTTAAGTGTCAAATATGCGACAACAGTAGGCCCAGTGAAGAAATTTTTCTGGCGGATTCAGTATCATTCAGTACCATACCTGCAAACCTAACCGGGAATAACGTAATGAGGTCCCATACCAAATACGAAAGGTATAGGACAAGGCCCAGATTAGTGGGGATAGAAAGAAAAACAAGCTATCTGCTGATGCACACGCCACGACACTGGGCCCGCAAAACACATCTCTCATACGTATATGCCACGACGCTGGGTCCGAACGTGTTAGTGAATAGAGAAAGCTGAAATTAATAAAAACATTTATGAGTGATTATCATATTAAAAGGAAAGTTTGAAAATGGTGGAATTCCCCTTCCCAAACATTTTATGTAATAAACTTTTATATGACAGAGCATAATCCCAAATCACTTATAATTGTTATTTCTAAAAATTGGCATAAAACTGAAACATTCAATGAGGAATAATAGTTCAATTTTGGACTGTTATCCCTCATTTGAACATCAATTTTCCACCATCCAACAATTTCTTCAAGGAAATACAATTCTTTTACATGAAACTTGTTTTTTTGATTTCCTAAGAATGAGGTGGGAGGGGGATATTCATTTAGAGAAATTGTTATTCAAAATATGATAAGGCAATAGGTCAAATAGAAAATACGTGTTCTTGTAAAACAAAATATTCTTTTATCAATAAACTGTGGTTTTTCAAAACTTTTATTGTCAATTATTTAGTTAGAATTGTTCACCTCCTTTATTAAGTTAATCTCATTGTTACTTGTTTCAGAGTCGCTTTGTGAGGTGTATTAAGCAGGATATAAACTTCTTTGAGATCCTATGCAATGAAACAAGAATTGCTATACAAAATAATATTTACCAAGATGAGAAGCAGCAAGCACTTTTAAAAGATATTATTTTAGAAATAAAGAAACATCAACCCAAAACAATGGATAAGCCTATTGAAGTCAATAAAATACCAAAACTTATTGATTTGGCTAATCAAGCTGAGAAACAAGGATTCAATTCTAGAGGAAGGGGCAGAGGAAGAGGGAGAGGAGGGGCATATAATGGTACAAGAGGAGGTGGAGGCAATAGAAATTTTATGGAAAACTTGGTGGCAGGGCTTGGTGGAAGAGGTAGGGGAAATAGTAGCCAAGATCATAGAGGCAGAGGGAGTAGAAATAATAGTCAAGACCGTAGAGGCAGAGGCAGTAGAAATAATAGCCAAGATCGTATAGGCAGAGACAGTAGAAATGGTAGTCATCAAGATCGTAGAGGCAGAGACAGTAGAAATAATAGCCAAGATCGTAGAGGCAGAGGCAGTAGAAATAATAGCCAAGAACGTAGAGGCAGAGGCAGTAGAAATAATAGCCAAGAACATAGAGGTATTGGTTATCAGGAAAGTGGGAATAGAAGCCATGATAATGTCAATTCATTCAGGGAGAGTGATAACAAATCTAATAATCAAGATGAATATTATAATAGAAGACAAAACCGAAGCCGTGATAGAGCAGGACACAGAAGCATAGATGAAGATACTCTAACTGAGGATCTCAGAAAACTTCAGCTCCAAATTAATCCTTTCCAGCATGATTCCAGCAGGAGGAGTGATACAAATTTAGAAAGGAGATATGGAGGAGATATGGAGGAAGAAAATGTTCAAAATCCATATTATATTAAATTTTTAGAAGAAAAGTACAGAAGAAAAAATCACAATGAAACATTTAAAGAGTGGTTAGAAAAGTGTTCAATCCGATATCATAGCCCAGCATACTCTACTGTTGGTGTTTCAGAAGAAACAAATGAAGGCACTGAAACAAAGAAGAATTTGGATGAAATAAACAAGAAATTGTTACAATTAAAACTAGAGATTGAAGAAAGTCATTCAAAAAGAAGAAATAGCAGAGGCAATTCAAGGGACAAATATGGGAAAGGTTCTATAAGAGATGAAGTTTATAGATCTGACTCGATTTCATCAAGGGATGAAGAAAATTTTAAAGAATTTATAAACTCAAAAGAGAATACACACAAGGCTTCCAAATACTATTCTTCCAATGCTTCTTCAAGATACAGAGAAGAGAAAAAATCGACTCGAGTTACTTCTAGAAGCAGAAGTAGATCTTCATCAAATAATAGTATGAGAAACAGCTGCAAGAGTTCTCAATATGGAGGAAGAACACCACCAAGGTATAAAAGCAGGTCACCATCACATAATAATGAAGAAAAAATGAGAGGAAAGAGTTCCAAGCAAACAAGATCTCCCCTGAGCCACAGAAGCAGATCCAAGACATATAATAAAAATGAAGAAATTACAAGGAGTTCCCATTATAGCAGTAGATCACCTACTAGGAACAGAGCAAGGTCACCAGCCAGTTATAGGGAGAGCAAGACAAGCAGAAGGAGCTCTCGTCATAGCAGTAGATCACCTCCCAGGCACAGAACAAGATCACCTGCCTATTATACGGAAAGCAAAACGAACATGAGGAGTTCTCGGCATAGCAGTAGATCACCTCCCAGCCACAGAACAAGGTCACCTGCCGATTATAGGCAGAGCAGGTTAAACAGAAGGAGCTCTCACCATAGCAGTAGATCACCTCCCAGGCACAGAACAAGATCACCTGCCGATTATACGGAAAGCAAAACAAACAGGAGGAGCTCTCCCCATAGCAGTAGATCACCTCCCAGCCACAGAACAAGTTCACCTGCCGATTATAGGGAAAGCAAAACAAACAGAAGGAGCTCTCGCCATAATAGTAGATCACCTCCCAGCCACAGAACAAGGTCACCTGCCGATTATAGGGAGAGAAAGACAAGCAGAAGGAGTTCTCGGCATAGCAGTAGATCACCTCCCAGCCACAGAACAAGGTCACCTGCCGATTATAGGGAGAGCAAATCAAACAGAAGGAGTTCTCACCATAATAGTAGATCACCTACCAGCCACAGAATAAGGTCACCTACCAATAATAGAGAGAGCAAGACAAGCAGAAAGAGTTCTCTTGATAGCAATAGATCTCCTCCTGGACACAGAATGAGATCACCTGCCGATTATAGGGAGAGCAAATCAAACAGAAGGAGCTCTCGCCATAATAGTAGATCACCTCCCAGCCACAGAACAAGGTCACCTGCCGATTATAGGGAGAGAAAGACAAGCAGAAGGAGTTCTCGGCATAGCAGTAGATCACCTCCCAGCCACAGAACAAGGTCACCTGCCGATTATAGGGAGAGCAAATCAAACAGAAGGAGTTCTCGTCATAGCAGTAGATCACCTCCCAGGCACAGAACAAGGTCACCTACCAATAATAGAGAGAGCAAGACAAGCAGAAAGAGTTCTCGTGATAGCAATAGATCTCCTCCTGGACACAGAATGAGATCTCCAGCCAGTTCTAGAAATGCAAAGACAAGCAGGAGCTCTCACTATGGTAGTAGATCACCTTCTAAGAACAGATCAAAGTCATCTACCAGTTATAGGGAGAGCAGAAAGAGTTCTCGTCACAGAAGTAGATCACCTTCTAAGCACAGATCAAAGTCACCTACCAGCAACAGAGAAAGCAAGGCGAGCAGAAGGAGTTCCCGTCACGCCAGTAGATCACCTTCTAAGCACAGATCAAAGTCTCCTACCAGCAACAGAGAAAGAAAGACGAGCAGAAGGAGTTCTCGTCACAGCAGTAGATCACCTCCCAGGCACAGAGCTATGTCACCTACCAGCCACAGAGAAAGCAAGACGAGCAGAAGGAGTTCTCGTCACAGCAGTAGATCACCTTCTAAGCACAGATCAAAGTCACCTACCAGCCTCAGAGAAAGCAAGGCGAGCAGAAGGAGTTCTCGTCACAGCAGTAGATCACCTTCTAATAACAGATCAAAGTCACCTACCAGCAACAGAGAAAGCAAGGCGAGCAGAAGGAGTTCCCGTCACGCCAGTAGATCACCTTCTAAGCACAGATCAAAGTCACCTACCAGCCTCAGAGAAAGCAAGGCGAGCAGAAGGAGTTCTCGTCACAGCAGTAGATCACCTTCTAATAACAGATCAAAGTCACCTACCAGCAACAGAGAAAGCAAGGCGAGCAGAAGGAGTTCCCGTCACGCCAGTAGATCACCTTATAAGCACAGATCAAAGTCTCCTACCAGCAACAGAGAAAGAAAGACGAGCAGAAGGAGTTCTCGTCACAGCAGTAGATCACCTCCCAGGCACAGAGCTATGTCACCTACAAGCCACAGAGAAAGCAAGACGAGCAGAAGGAGTTCTCGTCAGAGCAGTAGATCACCTTCTAATAACAGATCAAAGCCACCTACCAGCAACAGAGAAAGCAAGGCGAGCAGAAGGAGTTCCCGTCACGCCAGTAGATCACCTTCTAAGCACAGATCAAAGTCTCCTACCAGCAACAGAGAAAGAAAGACGAGCAGAAGGAGTTCTCGTCACAGCAGTAGATCACCTCCCAGGCACAAAGCTATGTCACCAACTGATAGCAGAGGGACAAGGAGGAGTTCTCATCATGGCAGTAGATCACCTCCCAGGCACAGAGCTATGTCACCAATTGATAGCAGAGGGACAAGGAGGAGTTCTCACCATGGCAGTAGATCACCTCCCAGGCACAGAGCTATGTCACCAATTGATAGCAGAGGGACAAGGAGGAGTTCTCACCATGGCAGTAGATCACCTCCCAGGCACAGAGCTATGTCACCAACTGATAGCGGAGGGACAAGGAGGAGTTCTCACCATGGCAGTAGATCACCTTCCAAGCACGGAGCGAAGTCACCCACCAGTAAGAGAGATAGCAATACGAGCAGAAGGAGTTCCCGTCACAGCAGTAGATCACCTTCTAAGCACAGATCAAAGTCACCTACCAGCAACAGAGAAATCAAGACAAACAGAAGAAGTTCTCGACACAGCAGTAGATCACCTTCTAAGCACAGATCAAAGTCACCTACCAGCAACAGAGAAAGCAAGACAAACAGAAGGAGTTCTCGTCACAGCAGTAGATCACCTCCCAGGCATAGAGCTATGTCACTAACCGATAGCATAGGGACAAGGAGGAGCTCTCACCATGGCAGTAGATCACCTCCCAGACACGGAACTAGGTCTCCATCCAGCAAGGAGGAAAGTATTTCTAAATTATAGACACATATTAGTAATACTGGGAATAGCTAAATCTGAGAGCTCCCCTATTAGTTTTAGAATCCATTATAGTATTGCTAAATGAATATTACCCTAAAATTTATCTAATTTACCTAATAACATTCTATTGGATTAGAAATTCATGAGGTTAAATGATCTTTGGCTTACTAACCAACGTAAGCCAATGTTTTTGTAAATTGATGGTGATGTTTAAGATTGCTTGCATAGAAAATCTGGTACTAAGTTTTTTTGTAGTTTGGCGAGTAAGCTGGATTTTCACTGTTGAGATTTTTTTAATTTGCGAAATTATTTCAAGTTTTCAAAAAATTGTAAAGTGGTATTAAAAGAAATTAAAATTTCCTCTTGTCAGATTCTTTTTTTCCTAAATGAATGGTATCTGAATGTTGTTTACAAATACTTGAAATCATGTTTACTATGCCAAACAGTTCATTTGTTATAATGTTAGTAGTTGTCTAGACATAACATATTTTGTCTAGTTCTTAGTTTATAATAGTATTCTACATAAAACACGAAGGATCATAAATAAAATGCAAAACATATACCATAGAAACATATAAGTAAATATGAGTTTTCATAATAAGAAATCAGTGATATAGTATAATTTTAATATAAGTGAATCACAAACAAAATGTTATTTCTCACTGTGAACATCCAATTGTATAAACCTAGAAATGCCTACAATCGACAATATCAGCGTGTAATGCCTGAAACTATGTGTGGAAATTTCTTGAAGTAAAGATAATTTTATACTCAAGTTATTGTATTATATTTTATATTATATTAAAATTCAACTTTATAAAGTATATTTTTATTATCAATAAACCAATATAGAAGTTTCTAACAGAATGTTTATGCTTCCTTCTTTCCTCTTAGTCATTTTTTTTTTTTTTAGCGCGGTTACTCCCTATCTCCATAGGGAGAACCCGCTTATGAGGTTGACCTCATGACGCAATCAGGAAGTGCCGACTTGAAACTTTCATGTTTCGGACCCTATAGATCACTAAAATATAGGTGGCTAAAATTTGTATATATATATATATATATATATATATATATATATATATATATATATATATATATATATGCTTGTCTGTTCGCTCTCTAGCAAGCTCAAAAATGGTCCGATTTTGAAGAAATTTGGTACAAAAATCTGTCGTCTAATTTGAAAGGTCAAGTTCGTTAACCAGCAGAATCCACCCACTAGAAGATAGTGTTTGGGGCGAAATTCACGCAAAAAAATTCGTAACGCTTACGTTTTTGAGTTTATATACTTGCAGGTACTTTTTTTATAGGTTTCTTAACATAAGAAAACGAATGAAACCATTTTGAAGGCGATATCTTTAACCGTTTCTGAGAAAAGTGGAATCAATGTTTTTGTAAGTCATTATTTTTTTGTGAGTACTTAGAATCGCGGGATTCAATTGAAATATTTTCTATAACTTGGAAATTAATCCCAACTATGACGTTTAAAGTTTGGTTATATTTGGAGTTAAGGAAGTATGCGAAAAAAATTATTTTATTAATAGACATGAAAAGTTTTCGGATCTTCATACATTTTTCGTAAATATCTCGATAACGGTTGGGAAATCGTGGTAAGTGGAAGGTGACCATTCGAATGCTTACTAAATTCTCTACAAAAAAGGTTCTGAAGCAATACTCGATGGGGCAACGTCAATCGGAGGTATAAGCGCTTAAAACTTAAAAAGTGTTTGTTTCATTGTTTTAAAAGGGTTTTTCTCTTTGTTTATCTCACTTTTAAATTGGTTGTTTCTTGTTTTAAATTGCACTTATCAGTAAAATTAGTATTGTAGTAATATAAGCTAAGAAACGGTGAAAGGTATTTGTAATAAGTTTCGAGTGGCTGTGGTAATCAAGATGGCATTGGCTAATCATGATGACGTAGTTTGTTTTGCATTCTCCTGTCTATATAACCTTCCTGAATAGCCTCCAATTGAAGTTATCGTTATTTCTTATTTTATAGAAAGATTTAACCCACGACAGAATGGAATTTTATTCCCCATGAAGCACATATTTACAGTTGATTATAACAGTAAAAGGAATTTGCTAGTAAAACAAGATACTTAAAATGACAACGATTTTTTGAATGAGAATAGAGCCTTCTCAGCAGTAGTCAAAGAGTAGGTACGTTTTCAGTTCATAATTGTATTGACTTATACACATTAAGAATTATCCGCTTCTGTGTAAGTTGGCTACTGTCAGTTTCCTGTGATTTGTGATACTGATCTATTCCATTTCTTCGAGATGTACGTAACCGCGCTAAGATGACGCAGTTCCTGCGAGTTGGACTTTATGTGGGTTTTTTTCGGTCAGCTCTGGGCATCTTCCAGGAGCATTAGAGGTCCTCCTTGGCTTTACTATAGTTAACTTCCGATGACACCTGGGTCACTCTGGCTCACTTCCCGTCGACTAATGCCATGATTGGGTCAAGCAGGGTACTCTATATGGCTCATAGCCGGTCACTCACGGACACTAATACTAGGATGTAGACGGTGATATTAGGAAGGACAGAAGAGGTGGTATTAGGATGGATATAGAAGGTGGTATTAGGAAGGATTTAAAAGGTGGTATTAGGAAGGATATTGAAGGTAGTATTACAAAGGATATTGGAGGTGGTATTAGGAAGGATATTGAAGGTGATATTAGGAAGGATATAGGAGGTGGTATATAGGAAGGCTATAGATGGTGGTATTAGGAAGGATATGGATGCTGGTGTTAGGAAGGGTATTGGAGGTGTTATTAGGAAGGGTATTGAAGGTTGTAATCGATATCCTTCCTAATACCACCTTCTATATCTTTTCTAATTCCACCTTCTGTATCCTTCCTAATACCACCTTCTATATCCTACCTAATACCACCTCCAATATCCTTCGTAATACCACTTTCTATAGCCTTTGTAATTCCACCTTCAATATCCTTCCTAATACCACCTTCTATATCCTTTCTAATTCCACCTTCTGTATCCTTCCTAATACCACCTCCAATATCCTTCGTAATACCACTTTCTATAGCCTTCGTAATACCACCTTCTGTATCCTTCCTAATACCACCTTCTATATCCTTCCTAATACCACCTCCAATATCCTTCCTAATACCACCTTCAATACCCTTCCTAATACCACCTTCTTTATCCTTACTAATACCACCCTTAATATGCTTCCTAATACCACCTTCTATATCCTTTCTAATGACACCTTCTACAACCTTCCTAATACCACCCTCTAAATCCTTCCTCTTCCCTTAATCAATATCTCTCATATTACCTCCTTCAACAAATGAATGGTTAAATGCAATTGAATTAATTGCGATTAAATCACATACAATTAAGATGTTGAATCACGACTAAATTCATTGCAAAAGGCAATGAACGGAGTTAATAGTGAGTAGATTTAATTGTATCCCTCTTTTAAAAAATTAATCACAATTAAAATGTTAATTGTTTGATCTTATGATTGAGAAATTAATTGATTGATGCCCAACTCTGTTCAGTAATGTGTGTTTTAAAACGATATTAACAGAGTGAGAGATAATTTTAATTTACACTTAAAACCTACCAAACAAATATTTCACACTCTCTTAATATAGTTTTTCAGTGAATTTCTTAAAATAATTATTTTATTTATACTTATGAAATAATTATTTCCAATAGACCCCAAAAGTAACATTTAAATGACTGGTTAAAATAATTATTTCAAAATAAATACTTGAAATAATTATTTCAAATTAAATAATCATTTCAAATAAAATTATTATTTGAAATACTTTTAATTATTTGAAATACTTTTAATTATTTGAAATAATTTTATGTATTTCAAATGATTCAAATTATTTCAAATATCATGGCTCTCTGTAAAATATTATTTTGGTGATTATTTGAAATAATGTATTTGAAATACAGCAAAATACATGCATTATTTTATTTCAAAATACTACATACAAAATAAAGTATTTCAAATAAGAAATGCTTTTCCGAAATACATTTGTGTTTCAAATAATATTTATAATAATTTGAAATACATTTTTAAAATAATTATTTCAAATAATGCCCAACTCTGCGTCACAGCACTCTATTCCTCTTTCAGTCACACACTACATCTACACACTCTTACAATAAGTTAGTTATTTTTTATATGACTACCAAAATAATCACTACAAATAATTTATATGACAAAACAATGTTTGTCGGGTCAGCTAATGTATGTATTGGAGGCTTTCGTTCAAAAATCAAATCGAAAGTAATTGCAATTACCATTCCATTACCATTATAGGAATGGAAATGGCCATTAACACACCTGCAATCAGATTACAAAAGATGGGAACTGTGAGTTAGATTATAAACTGATAAATCACCTGGACGAGTTATTGATATAAACAACTTCTCTGGCCTTAGGCCGGCTATACGCGTTCCGGTACACTGGAGAGGTATACCTGCGCAGGTAAGCCAGAGTGTGTGTGCCAGCCACATCTGGTATACCTGTGCAGGCATAGCAACCTGTACAGGTGACCGGAGAAGAATCGAAATTCAATTCTGTTTACCAGCGCAAGCGAGTAGACCTGAGCGTGTGTATGAGTCATCCGGTAAACCTGGGCAGATGTGAGGTTAGTTTTGGTGAATACTCCAACTACAGACCTTCAAGTTGTGCTTAGCTCACTGTCTATTCTCTCTACTCGTGAGCCATAGGCCTTTCAGCCCGTTCTATATTGTTTAGCTGTGTTAAGGGGTAACACTATCCTGTGTGATCAAAATCAAATTTCAAATCAAAATTCTTCAATTTATGGATAACAGATAAATCAATATTTTTCAATTCTTTATGCCATATTTTTTTTATAGGATGTTGGAGTATCCAAAAAAAAAAGAAAAGTTAAGCGCAAGGAATACCAAAACCGTATGTTTTTGTCTTTTTTTTTTTGCTGTTTTTAGCCACTAACAAACATGGGCGTATATAGAAAATAATTTCGGAGGGGGCTGGGAAAATTGGGGGGGGGGGGGGGGGGCTGAGACCATTTCCGGTGTATGGAATACTAACAATTTAGTTCTTGGAAGAGTTTTAGCCAATTTAAACAACCCAAAATAGAATATGTTTTATGAACTAAATGATCTTATTTAATTTATTTTTAAGGATTTTATGAAATTTTTACCGATCAGATCAAAATTTCAGGGGGGGGGGGGGGGCTGCAGCCCCCTCAGCCCCCCCTTATATACGCCCATGCTAACAAACCCATGAAAGCAATCACATCATCTTGTTGGCTTGCCATTTCTTGACTGTCGAAATCCTTCACCCATCCGGATTACCGAAGCGTGTACAGGTATACCGGAACGTGTATGGCCGGCCTTAGGGATATATAATTATGACCCCACCAAACTAGAAACAGTACTATTTCAAGGAGTCTCCTGTGGTCTAGTGGCTAGCGCATTAGATTGATAAGCGGGAGATGGTGGGTTCGATCTCCATCGGTAGCAGGAATTTTCTCATCCCACGACTCGGAAAAATTCCTCACTTCACCCTGGATGTCGGCGCTAATGGCATAGATGTCAAAGCGCCGTTAAAAAAAAAAAAAAAAAAAACTATCTCAAACTGTGACTTAAGAATGATGTTTTCTGTCAAAAGCTCTTGCCCACAGTACTCCAATGGATGCCTGTGATGATTGCCTCCAACCTTGGGTATGTCAAATGATTTTGTGATTGTTTCTGAACATCGTGGTATTTATATAAAGAAACAAAAAATATTTATAAAAAAAAACTTTTATTTTTATATCACTCATTTTTATTTATTTTTGTTTTAATTATAAAAGATGATTATTAGAAGATCCTAATTTTCCAAATATTATAATAACATAATAATAATTTACTAAAAATTAAAAAATAAGGAAGGTTATTACAAAGAGGAAATATATACTCTTTAGAAATACGTTAAGGATCTATAAATTACAAATAAATACATTAACAAATAATTCACTATATTGAGAAGTCTTATAAATACTTAATAGCAAACTGTTTTTTATTTAAAGGACAATATTGTAATCATAATAAAAATGATATGATTATAGTTCTATACATAGTTTTCTAATAAATTGATGCCTCCCTAGATTATATCAACATTGAAAAACTGGAAAATATACTACCTTCAAAGAGTATTTTTCCTATTTAATAACTACTTACTACAAATTGTACTTTTAACACGTTTTGAGGAGAATAAAGACTAGTAGAAAATCAATGAATTAGAAATATCTTTATTTTAGATCTAGCCTGAAAAAAAACCACAAAAACAAAAAAAAAAAAAAATTCTTAAATTAGTGATTTTTTTTTTGTTTTGGCAAATATTTTAAAAATTGTACTTCTTCATGCAGGCCAGTTAAAGAATAAAATACAAACATACATTGAAAAAAGAAAGCATAATGATGGTAAGTGGCTTGAGCTTTTTCTTTCTTTTTTTAATGCATATAAATATATTTCTTTATGACAATATTTATATTTCCGCAATACATTTAATCATCATTGTGAAATATTCTTTTTAAAATGAATAAGTTAAATAAGTGTTTAAATATAAATTCCTAGTCACAAATTTATAATAAATATATTTTCGCACACATTTTAAACTCTTAATAAGCATTGTGGGCTTAAAATTATATTTCATATTAGGAATAAAAGATAGACTACACTAGATTACCATATAGACCATCATACACAATATCATATTTGTATAATTTATTTTTACATGCATATAATATTGAATGGATATATAAGTTATTTTTCTTTTATGATTAATAACAATAGCAATAAAAATATAAAATAAAAACTCTTCAAATATTAATCCTCTTTATTAGCACTGTTTAAATAATTATGGTTGCAAAAATTGTTAACACAGTTCCTAAAATAAAATACCAATAGTTTATTTTTGTTAGATTGAAGAACATAAAATTGTAGTAAATTGATAAAAAAAAATCTCTAATGTAAATATAAGTACTATTATTCTTGATTTTGAACAAAACTGAGAGTTAAAAAGCTTGAAGTCATGCCTGTTTGGCGAAAGAAGTGTATCTGATGGTTATAACTTAAAAAGCCTATATTTTTGAAAAGATAAATATAGTTAAAACTCTTTATAATCTGTCGCCTCATACCTTTCTGTTGTAAGTTGCGGCAGTGCTTGAAAATGTTTATAAGTTTCCATTGTTCTTCCATAAATAACTGGAATAGAGCACTGAATAAATACTAGGGTAAATAAATCTTACTGGGCAGTGATCTGTAAATTGTAACTTGCAATTCTTAATAAGTGTGCACTTCCATTATCAATTTTTCACATGAAACCAATTTTTAATATTGTTTGATTCCTTCCTTTAGCCTAAGTTGTTTACATTTATCCAAGTACTTAGTTGTTCTTCATATTAAATATTTTTACCAGTATTCTTACTATACAAATCTAACATGCTATTTTTTTTTTTAGCCAGTGTTACTTACAAATAAATATATTCATACACAAAGAGGATTATACTAAATCAAAAATGTAAAAAAAAAAAATAAAACATAAATAATAATAATAACAAAAAAAATTATTTATAAGAAAAAGAATGAAATTAAATCAGATGAAAAATATTTAAATAAAAGAACAAAAATAAAAACATTGGACTAAACTAGATCGGAGTGTCATTAACAGAGGAACTTTTTCTTGGTTTATTTTCTTCTAATAACTCTAACTCCTTTGATATTCCAACTTCCAAAACATCAAGGTTCCTCTCAGCATCCATAGCATCCAATTCATGCTTACTTAGATGATAAACTATTCCAGCTCCGTAGCCATCACCGAGTACGTTGATTGAAGTTCGTATCCTGTCCCTAAAGAATTGTTCAAAATATTAGTTATCTAAAACAAATATTTAAGATTAAAGGAAAAAGTAGAGGCTGGATGGTGGAGGTCCTTATTCCGAAAATATAAATAACAGCCAAACCATTCACAAGTTATTTTGTACTTGGATTACACTGCCTCATCTTATTGGACCAAGTCAACCCTGGGGCCAAATTTAACATTAAATTTGATTATAATTTCTTACCCATTTCCTTTCTAAGTAGAGAATGAATTTACTTTGACTTTTCTTTAAATACTAAGAGAATATTATTAATAATTTCCCATTTTCTCCTGAAAATGAGAAGTTCAAAGATGGTTAAGGTAAAAAATGGATAATGAATCTTCTCTTTTTATTATGGCAGTATTCATTTTTATAATTCACTATAGAATTCTTTATAAATTGATTATTAACATATACCAAGGTTCAGCTTTTTTAATATAAAAGTCCTGTCTAAAAGTTCATGGAAGAACGTTTATTACAAAGGTTTTAAGTTGTTCAGAAAATACAAGGATTAAAATATATTCAAAGTTACTTAGGGCATAAATATCTAAAAAGTCATAGACAAAAAGTTAAATTATTTTGTATTATGAGATGATAATGCTAACATTTATTAAAAACTATAAATTTTGCCAATAAATCTCAAACAAATATAGCTTTTTGTTAATGATTCTTTAGATATTTCTTTTCTAACTAACTTTGACCATACTTTATTGCTAGACCCCGGAAGTTAGGCATTTATTTTTGGTTAAAATAGGCAGGCAAAAAGGCACTTGAAATACTGAAAATAGGCAGTACTGTAATTAAAATAGGCATTTATTAGGAGTGAAGGTAAAGAGGAATCTCACTCATTGTTAATGAAAATATGTATTTTAAATACTCATTCATTTCTTTGTTACCAATTTATCACAGAATTAGTGTACTTACTCTTACTTTACCTTTTTACAAGCAATAACAAGATGCTTTTTCAAAGTATCAACTGTCATAGACCTTTTCAGAAAAAAATGTTTTTCATCATGGAAAAACTTCCTCTGCATTATCTTATCATTTCAAAATTCTTTTAGGTAATATTTTGAAATTTGTATTATTTTAAATATCTATAGGTTACTGTGATGAAAAATATTCTTTCATAGATAAATGGTTCCTGTTTTAAAAGTAACGATCCAATATTATATTTTTGTTTTATATGTTAGCAGGGTACTGAAGATGGAACATGGATTCTGAAAGCAGTTTAGCTATTGGATATAACATTTTTTTTTATGGAAAAAGGCATAATTTAGGTAGAAATATATAAAATACATTTGTTTATTTTAAAAAAATTGGCTTCCTAATTAGTTTTTTGCGAGAGAAAGGCAATTAAGAAAGAATATTTACTTTTGGTAGATTGTTGCCCTTGTGGAACCAGTTCTTATAATAACCCCCTCCCCACCACCCCAGGCTCACACTGTCCCTGGCCTCTCTCCCAGTAGTAGTAGGCCAGTGTTTGGGAAGTTGTAGCTGATACAGTGTTCTTTATTCATGCCTGTTCTTCCATTCCACAGGTACATCGGCCCGGGGAACAGGACGGACAATGGGGAGCCTGTCGACGAGGACGACCGCATTGCCAAACAGCACGATATAAGATACGACAATGCTCGAAGCGATGAAGATGTCAGGAGGGCTGATATAGAAGCAATAATGCAATTTAGAAGAAACTGGTTAGAAGGAAACTGGCACAGCCTAATCGGCGACTTCGGACTTAGTCTAAAGTATTGCATCGAATCGTTTACAGGCGTTTTGTATCCGGATATTCCAGAAATTTTTGTAAACGAAAATGAAGAGTGTCGCATAATTGTTTTGAATAATTTTCTGCACTTGCATTGTGTGTTCAAACAAAAACCATTTCTCGAAAAATACAAAGTAAATCCATTCTTAAGTGAAGATGAGAAGTTACACTTGCCAGAAATAGTGAAGTTTTATTCGTTAAGTGAAAGTAAATTAGTTTCATTAATTCCAGAATTTTTGTATGTACCTCTGAACTGGCATGAAATATACTTGAGAAGCCAGTTAGATTCTATTTTTTTCAAAAACTATAATGATGCTGTAAATTGGGAATTAGCAAGAAAAAGTTTTTCCAAAGATAGTTTAAATATAATAACAAAATATTTTCAACCTCATTATTTCCTTGATAACTTTTTTATCAAGAAAAAAACCACTGATAAGTCAAGGGGAAGTTGTGACAGAACTGATTACAATATTTTTGCACTCATTTATTCTGGCAGTATTTACATAGACCAAGATGGAAATTTGCATTTACAGGATGCATATTATTGATTTATCTCTTTAATTTTTATTTAGATAAATTCTCTGTGATACCTCTGCTCAATGATTACTCATGATCTCACTAAAAAGTTTTATTTTTATTTATATACACTATTTGTTTGCATATATTCAGTTATTTGCAAATGAACCAAAGAAATACAAATGTTACCTTATTTATAATGCAGAAATTATTAATAAGTGAATTAGTCTTTTATACATTTATTAAAAATGAAAGAAAAAACTGAAATTAAAAATGAAACTTGTGGTAATAGTTGATTAACATTAATTGTACATGGAACATAGGAAATATTTTAATAATAAATGTTTGTTTTCTGATCATTTGATTCTTAATTAGTAGAAAATAATATTTAATAGGAAATATTTAAGTCCATGTTTTCCTATCCTCAATATCTCATTACTGCAAGCTTAAATTTTAATTTCTTTGGATTGAGTATTACATTATTCAATAATGTACCACTAGAAACACTGTCAATAATGTGCATTAATATATATATATATATATATATATATATATATATATATATATATACACATACACATAATAAAACCATTTATATCTGCTGTTTATTTTATTGCTGCTTTGGATTTCATTTTGGTGCTTCCCTAGTCATTGTCACTTATTCAAATACAAACATTTTATTGAAGACGAAAGGTACTCTGAAGTGAAATAAATATGTTCAATCCAATATAAAATAATAATAAATTGGAAAGTGTAGAGAGAGTTACAGTGATTGTTTTTTGTTTTGGTGCAGCTACTGCTAAGGTCATTAGCACCAGTTAGGGTGATATGTTCAATTTCTAAAATTAAAATCCAAACTAAATTTTTATTTTTAAATATTTTTCATATTAATTCTTGTGAAAGATGACCCGATATATATTTTCCACTTTTTCTTGTTTGTTTTTCTGGCAGGGGGTCGACAAAGCAGTACACTCTTTGTTCACATTAACTGCTTTATTTGTTATGTTTCGCCCGACATGTTTCGTGCCTTTTCGCACCTCTTCAGGGGCTTTCCTATGTAACAATATTTTTTGTAAATCCTAAACTTTAAATTGCTTACACTAATATACATATCCTGTCCCTAAATAATTTACATTTCAACATATAATATTTCAACTTATTCTTAATCCTACCTTATCAAGAAGTCCTCTCGTCATGTTGTCTAGCTTGAGTCAGGCGTAGTACTGAAAAGTCATCTGTGGTAATTAATATGGCCGTTTGTATCGATTATTTAGCTATTTTCATGGTATCGATTATTGGTGAAATTTGTTTTGTAAGGTTTAATTTATTATACTATGGAAAATTTGGTGCACATTCTTTAAATCTGTTTTTTTATTTATGGCAGTGTTGGAATTTTTAATTATGTAAATATTTTCTTTGATTTTTCTTTTTAAAGTGTTCCTCTCTTTATTTAAAATGTGAACGTCCTTAAAGTTAAAGTTATGTTTTAAAGTTAGTGCGTGTTCTGTCAATGTTGTCCTGTTTTCGTTTGTGTCTATGCTTTTTGCGTGTTGCACGATTCTCTTTTGCAATAGCTGTGCCGATTCCCCAATGTTGCAATCGTTACATCGAATTTTGTATATATTGTTCTTTGTACTTGTTGGTTTAATTTTGTCTTTAATATTGCTAAAACTATTTTCTATTTTGTCACCATATTTCCAACTTATTTTACCTACGTCTTTACATATTTGTTTAAATCTATTGGTTATTGAAGGATGGTAATGAAAAGTAAAAAATCGATTTATTTCATTCACATCTTTGTCATTTTCTTTTTCACTCAAGCTAGACAACATGACGAGAGGACTTCTTGATAAGGTAGGATTAAGATTAAGTTGAAATATTATATGTTGAAATGTAAATTATTTAGGGACAGGATATGTGTATTAGTGTAAGCAATTTAAAGTTTAGGATTTACAAAAAATATTGTTACATAGGAAAGCCCCTGAAGAGGTGCGAAAAGGCACGAAACATGTCGGGCAAAACATAACAAATAAAGCAGTTAATGTGAACAAAGAGTGTACTGCTTTGTCGACCCCCTGCCAGAAAAACAAACAAGAAAAAGTGGAAAATATTTTTCAGTTTTCAAATGTAATACGTAAAAAAACGTATTAATTTTTCACTTTATAATGGTAAATTTAATAACATGAATATCCTAATGGAGTAATGATACTGTTATCCTCCCATAAAAAGTTCTATTTGTAATTTATATTTTCATTAAAATAGATAAATATAGAAAGTGATATCTATTCTTGCACAAAAAATAATAATAATAATATAAAAATATAATTTTCCTTATAATTATACTATGAATAAAACATGATGTCCTATCACTGATAACGTGGGAGGTCAAAGAAAGAATGCATGGTAGAAAAAAATTAATTTATTATTAATATTCATTTTAGTTCCACTTATTCATTTATGAGGTGGAAGGTCAACAACCATTACTACTATTAGTCCCATCTAATAGTACATTTTTGCAGCCGTGACTTTTAGTTTTGTAGATTTAAAATTTTACATTCCAACATCATCATTGTACATACAATTCTGAAATCATAATGTTTAAGATAACTTTTTGTTGTCTTAGAAAGAAAGACAGCTTAATAATTTCTTCATTTTTATGTTTCATAGATTTATCAAATTCATTTCATTTTTAAAATCAAGCAAATTTATTATCATTTATAATGAATGTTTTAACATGAATTAATATCTGTAGCCGTTTTTAATTAATATTCATTTTGTTTTTAAAATTAATTATTTAAACGAATATTTTATCTCTTCTGAAGTCAAAAACATGGTGCCTTGTAGTAAAAGGTATTGTTCTAACCTTGGCTCTAGATCTGAATCCACTTTAATATTTTGAGGGCTTGAGTATTTTATTTTTGTTCATGCAGCTTATTCTATTGTCAATTTGTCCCATTCTTTCATGTTCTTAGAATTGAAGGATGTAAATTATGTGTATGTTTCAGATAATATGTTTAAGAAGAGGTATGTTTGATATTTGTTACAATAGAGAAATGGGAATTGGGCATCAGCACTATTGAGATATGGTGTGAATGTGGTGGTATGATTGGGATGTGTTGAGTCCGAGAAGCAGAAAGATTGAGATGTAGTGTGATTGCTGCCCTTTATAATTTGTTCTTCAGTTTTATGGTATCTGAATTCTTCCCAGAAAAAAATGGGAGCATTTGTATACTCATTTGAGTCTATCAGGGGTGGTTGGCCACCCCTGAGAGACTAGAATAGATTTTGGTATTATTTTGGGCTAGGCTAAGGAGGTTCAGCATCATGACGTAGGTAAAAAAGAAGGCAATTTACACAGACAACCTATCTTATTACACGCTCACAGAGTGCTTTTGAGAACCAATCTTATCCTCAGTGCTTGTTTAGAATTTTGACTGGTTTTGTTATGTTGTGTCAACAGGCACTGAAGATGAGATTTGGTTTTGAAAGGGCTTTGTGAGCTTATAATAAAATAACTTGTCTAGGGAGGTTGACTTATTTTTCACTCTCATCAGGAAAAATGGATTTGTTGCATATCGAGGCTCAACCCATGGCATCATGAAAGATCACAAAAAATATTTAATAAGTTTTCCTCTCATTAGTGAATATAAATGAGAAAAATTTACAAATACTTACAGCAACCAGTCGACTGCAAACAACAATGAAACGTCATTGGTTGGAAGTCCGAGCGTTGTTAATATTAGAAGCATAGTTATCAATGCAGCACTTGGAATGGAAGCTGCTCCTATACTAGCCAGTGTTGCAGTAAGGCTGCACAATATTTAAATGTAAAGACACATAATTAAGATTTTAAATACAATTAAATAATAATAAGATAATGACAATGGCACTTGATGCAAGAAAAAAAAAATTATTAAATTTAGCTATCTATTCTATTTTTATTTTTTTTCACTGTGCACCAACTTTTAGGCCATTAGCAACGACATCTATACAGCAGGGAACCTTCTCAATGGACCCTCAAATGTGAAAAATCCCTGCTGCAGGTGGGACTCGAACCCCCATCTCCCGCATGAGAATCCAAAGTGTTAGTCTCTAGACCATCGGAGACCCTTTAATTTAGCTATTTGGCATTTACTACCTGATTGATGATAATAATTTTTTGTTATAATTTTAATTGTATTAATTATATTAAGGCTATTATATTCTATTATGATCTTTCATAATCATCAATACCGATGTAAATTATACATATTGATTAAAGATTATTTATTTATGTATTTATAGAAATTATTTATGTATTTATATGTATTTTAATGTCCATTGTAATTAACACAGATTAAATATTATCTGGGGGCGAGGTTAGCTCAGTGGTAGAGCGCTGGACTAATAAGTTGGAGGACCTGAGTTCAAATCCCGAGCAAGCACTAAAGATTTTTTCTTCTAGTGTCTTTGTTCATGGGTTGAATTCGGCCTCCCTGACCGTCCCTAGGCCAACCCAGCCTTTAATTAATTTAATAATGGGTACCTTGGGTGCTAATGACTCTAGCAGTCCAAGCGGCCAAGGGGAAAATCAGGCGGTCGGAGCATAGTAGTACTGACCACACTATCTCCCTAGTGTGCTGTATGGTCATGAATCAGATACCTGTACAGTATCTGCCCCTCAGGGCCCACGACTGATTTTTTTTTTTTTTTTTTTTTTTTTTTTTTTTTTTTTTTTTTTTTTTTTTTTTTTTTTTGTAAATATTATCTAAAATGTGGAAAAGAAAAATTAGTTTCAATGTTTACCAATGTTGAAAAAATTCAAGGCTTAGGAACACCTTAAATCTTAGTAGATTTGTCACAATTTTGGAAATTTGATATTGGATACCCTTCTCAATAATAGTCTTCTAAAAAGGGCTGAACTTGATGATTCATTTTTATTGGTAAAAGCGATTTCTTCTACCAATAAATCATAGATTATTTATTATTCAAGCTCTGAAAAGTAAATATAATTTAATCCAGACAAGAAAACATACCTAATATTTACTAAATGAAGACAACCTTCAGAATTAGAATAAAAAATAGACAATAATAAAATTCTTAATATTTACAATTAACGACAAACTCAAATGGAATTCACACATTACAAACTTACATACAAAACCACTGAGAGTTAGTACATATTATTGTCCACTTACAATTATAAAATACATCTTTCGCCATTTAAAATGTATTAAAAAAATAGGTAATTATGAGTGTTGTTATTTGTAGATTATTTTGATTTCTTGGAATTTTGCATTGTCATGACGAGAAAAAAAACCGCTGATTTCATGAAATCACTACAAATCATTGAGTTGCTAAAGTGAAAACATTGATTACAGGATCATTTTATTATTATTTTGTATTTTTTTAAATTTAATTTTAATATTTATTATTAATTGTCTGGTAATATATAGACGCAAGAGTAATTCAGAATGAACAATGACTATTGTTTACTTTTGATATAATTACTTTTTTTTAATTTACTTTCCTTCATTGTTTTTTATATTTTTAGTATTTAAAAAGAAATTATAATTTTAAGAGTATATTTTTACAAACAAAAAAAAAAGTATGTATAAAATCATTTGACGGAGCATGCATGAAATAAATTCTCATAATGTAAGGTTACTAAATTGCAGAAGGTACTAAAAAAACAAAAAAAAAAAAAAAAATCATTGAAGTTAGTGGAAATTTGGACGCATTGAAAAGTAACTTATTGCTTGAAACCTTGAGGGGGAAAAACTTCAGGTAATACTAATTTATAGAGAATATGTACATTAGAAATTGAATGGACGCTAATATTTGTAAGAATGAAAGCTTTACTACCTGACAGTAATAACTTCGCCAAGACCGAGTTCAATCCCGTTCATTTGAGCAATGAAGATAGCAGCAACAGCCTCGTACAATGCTGTACCGTCCATATTAACCGTGGCTCCAACAGCCACCACAAATCGTGTTACTCTGGAGTCGATACCATTGTTCTCTTCTAAGCATCTAAATGTGACTGGGAGGGTTGCTGAGCTATAAAAATTGTTGTATTATTTTTCTTCTTTTTTATAAATATGTAATTTTCAATTATTTTTAAAATTTGTATGTTTAGACATGATGTAAACAAATTAACTAGTTCATTTTTTTTAATATTATCACTTTCCCATATTTTATTTTTATATATAGATGTATTGTAATGGGGCTATTTAGATAGCATTGAGTTTTTTGTTATAAATTTTTAATAGTACTAGAAATAGTTGAACGTTTTGTGAAAAAAATGTCTTCATGAAGACATTTAGTTTTGTAAAATGATCTGATTTGTATAATTATCTAGATTTAGTTTTGTATAATTATCTGATCAAAATTCATATATCAATATAATAGATGTAACTAAATAACATAATCACTACATGTAATGTGCTAGATAAGGCAATGGCAAATGAGTTCAAAATGAATGCACTCTTCATAAGGATATTATAGAGAGAGACAAGAAATATATATATATATATATATATATATATATATATATATATATATATATAATCTATATATTCTCGTAGGCATGCATTTTTACCTTGATGCAGTGCCTAGAGCTGTGACCCAGGCTTGGAGCATCCCTCTGAAGAAAACCCCAGGGTTCTTTCTTGTCAGAAAGAAGTATATAGAGGGGAGGGTAATCACAGAATGGATCAGAAGTCCAAGTATCACAGTCAACATATACATTCCGAGCTGCTGTGCTGTTGTTACTAAATTAACAATGCCCATTATTTTACCACTAATCAAACACATAATTCCAAATGGAGAATACCTGAAAAAGGAAGAAATTAAATATGTCTCACAGGCTTTTAAACTTAGTTGTAAATATTTTAAGAATTTTTACATTATAAAAATTTTCATTACAAGTTATATCTTATGAAGACTTTGAATTAATCAAATAACTCAGATAATACATATTTAATAAAAAGACATAAGAACCCAAGGTTCGAAAGAACCATTCGAATAGGAAGTTGAGGATTGTGGTTAAGCCTGAAAAACAGGGGCATTTTTTTCATGGACA
Organism: Gonocerus acuteangulatus; assembly: GCA_946811695.1. NCBI lineage: Eukaryota > Metazoa > Arthropoda > Insecta > Hemiptera > Coreidae > Gonocerus > Gonocerus acuteangulatus. Next base: position 75,665,060 of record OX328125.1, read on the forward strand.
AAAAGGACACGTATCCATTTCATTTCAAATTGTCTTGAAAAAGAAATATAGAAATATCATTTTAAATGAAAATATTTAATATATCAAATATTTAATATATCAAATATTAAACCTAATCATATTTGGTGAAACAAATCGTCTTCTTTCTCAATGGTTTTGTACCATCATCTTCATGGAATCATCAATTCCAACTGATATTATAGTGCTGATTTATTGATGATTTCCTTCTAATTCAAATTTTGAGAGGAAGAAAATCTTAGCCATTCTCAATATTATCCACCCTTCCATCAATGTCACAATTGAAGAAAAAAAGAGTGAAAGACTACCATTCCTTTATCTCTAGATCATAGAAGAACCGTCTATAGGAAATCTATAGCATCCAGAAAGTCCAGAAGTGAGATGTTGTGATTCAGGTAGTTTTTGAAAAAGCCAAGATTCTTACAAAAGAAGATGGCCTCTCAATGATAGGAGAGGCAACAAAAAATGTATAAATAACTCAATTGTGTCAATACAGATGAAATCTTTTCACTACCAACTACATTTAAACACCTGATTTAGAAAACAAAATCAAGTGCCAATGAGGAATAACACCACACCATCATGCACATAGAAGACCAGGTAACCAATTGTATGGAAGAGGAGCCAATGCCAGCATGCCCTTCTATTTCCTTGGGAACAACTTCCTGGAATTAAAGCTGGCGATATAGGGGATGAAGAAGCTGAGGTAAACTTTCATACAAGGACCAACCATAAACACTATTGGAGAAGGATGCCAATTTTCTATACCAAGGATGGAGACTCACATCAGAGAGGCAGCTTTAAACATAATCATAAGAATAGAGCGCAAAAATGTCAACGTTTTGGCAAATAAATGGTATTTTCCATAATAACAAATGCTTGTATTTAACCTGTTTTTTTTTTTTTTTTTTTTTTTTTTTTTTTTTTTTTTTTTTTTTTTTTTTTTTTTATTTCTCTCTCAACTTGTATTAAAGAAAACATGGTGTGCCGAAATGTTTCAAATATGAGGTTTTGTCCAAATCTGAGTTTTGCACTTTTCTGACTTGGAATTAGCAGTAATCACCAATTTTATGATAATTATCTTTAGCTTCACCCTGTGAAAGAATTAACCCTGTGTTACTAAATCAATAATTTCGTACCCTTCAATACATTTTTAAATTAAATTGGGGCAAATCATCTTTGATGCGGTCTGCTCACAAATAAAAAAAAAAAAAAATCAATTGATGAGAGATAATATTTTTGATGTGGGGGTGGTAAATTTGACTATATTTTCAATAAAAAATGACAGAACTGTACATACCACATGACTAAACCAACAAGCTGCATAATGATTTCATTTAAGGCAACAAAAAAGTCTACAATTATTTTGCCTTTCGGACCCATCTGCCCGGCAAATAGTCCAAATGCCAAGCAGAACACAATCATCCCTGAAATAAAATAAAACCTTATTACTTTATGTACATTATTTCATTAAACATGATTAAAAAACCCTTATAACTTGTAGCCCTCATTCGGAGACAGTCATGGCCGTATTTTCTAGAGCCATTTATGAAAAAATAGGAATTGTGTTATCTTAGCGCGTTTCCGATCTTATCCCTAGTGTTATTTGTAAAGCTTGAAATCGAAGGAGTTAATACTGTATTTTGATATTTCGTGAAAAATTCAAACCCCTACTCCAACATTTCAAAAAAGAGTAAGATTTTAGGCGCCATGATATACAGAACTGACAGTACCCAACTCCATGTGGAAATTAATAACTCGGGCTCCTCGCTCATTGTTAACCCTTTAGACGGTAGGATCCCCGTATGGGGATGCAGTTGAAAAATTCTCCTACAGTTTCCCTGTTGGTGCCAAGAAGTTCCAATCAGTTCTCATAGATAGAGTAAGGGACCAAATAGTAAGAATATCCCTTCAAGCCCATCCCACTACCTCTAATGGGGAATTCCGCTACCGGGTACCGGGATTATGCCCACCCCGACGACCCTTCCTACCTCAGTTACCTGGTGAAACCTTCAGCATTTGCACTCCTTGTGACTCTCCGTAATAGGGCCGCCACATCTCAGTGCCTGGCCCAGGACAAGATCACGGCCCCCCACTTCTCAGAGCGAGACTGAAAATTCTAGTACTTTGCTATAGGATTTTGGACATATTAAAATTATTTTCATCTTGAGTTTTGAGCGAAATGAGAATAAAAGCCGACAATCGGTGCAGCAAAGGTCACTTTCGGTATTTTTAGTTTTATTACGGCTCCTAATGAAATATACTATTCTGGGACTGCACTTGTTTTGTCGTTTATGTACATTAAAAAAATATAGATCCCATTCCAATAAATATAGTCTTCGCCCGTCTGTATTTCTAAACCCTATTCTTTTTACAAGCACGGCGCCCGGGCTTGGGACAACAAATCCGGCACTCCCTCCCATGTGGCGGCCCTGCTCCGTGCATGAATCAAGAGATATTTACACACGTTATAAAGCACGCTTATACTCGTAAGTGTTATGCGGGTTAGTATAATTTTTGCTGGGTCTTTACAGGCACGTCGCTAAGGGGCATACTCTGCATAAGGGGATATGTTGGAAACCGGAAATAACATTTATCATTAGCTAATCTAACATAACAGTTGTTCTTAGCAGAGTAAATAGGCATAATTTGTAAGTAGGCATGTTTTAGCGCGGTTCCTCCCTCCCCCATAGGGAGGAACCCCGCTTATAAGGTTGATACAATGAAACAATCCGGAAGTGCCGACTAGAACATTTTGCGTTTCAGAACCCCTAGAAACCGAAAATAACGGTGGTTCAAATTTGTATATATATATATATGTATATATTTATTTATATATATATATATATATATATATATATTTGTCTGTTCGCTCTCTAAATAGAAGACGAATGGTCCGATTTTGATGAAATTTGGTACAAAAATCTGTCGTCCAATTTGAAAGGTCAAGTTCGTTAACCAGCAAAATCCGCCCACTGGAAGATGGCGTTTGGGGCGAAATTCGCGCAGAAAAAATCGTAACGCTTACGTTTTTGAGTTCATAAGCTTGTAAGTACTCGTTTTATAGGCTTCTTGGACTAGAAAAACGAATGAAACCATTTTCAAGGCGATAGCTTTAACCGTTGTCGAGAAAATTGGAAAAATAGTTTTTGAATACCGTTTTTGGTTAGGGTACTTAGAATAACGGGATTCAGTTGAAACATTATGTGCATGTTCTACTTTCATTAAAACTAATATGTTGAAAGTTATGTTACGTTTGGAGTTAAGGAAGGGTTAGAATAAAATATTTTATGAACAGATTTGAAAAGTTTTGGAAACTTCGTATACTTTCATTAATATCTCGAACACGGTTGGGAAATCGTGGTAAGTGGATTGAAACTATTTGAAAGCTTACTAAGTTCTCTACAAAAATGATTCTAAAACTATTTTTGATTAGGTTATGTCAATCGGAGAAATAAATGCTTAAAACTTCAAATACGTCTGTTTTGTTCTTATGAACGGGTTTTTGTCGTTCTTTTTGTAATTTTTGTCTCTTTCCCTTGGTTTTTTATTGCTTTTTATTTCTTTAATTTCTTATGCTGTATTTGTAAGGAAAATGTATGTGTGTGTAAAACAGGATAGGTAAAATGAGACCAATTTTCTGTTGTCAGAAATAATGAAAAGTTTTGGGAACTTCGTATAATTTCTTAATATCTCGAAAACGGTTGAAAATCTTGGGAAGCGAAAGGTTACCATTCGAAAGCTTACTAAATGGTCTACAAGAAAGGTTCTAAAGAAAGTTTTGAATAAGCGAAGTAATGTCAGCTTTGGATTTGTCGATTTCCTTCAAATGTCTTGAAACTGTCGAGGCTCCTACTCCCAGTTCTTTGGCATATTCCCTAGTGTTTTTAATTGCTTATAGTAGTCAAATGTATTTGTCAATAAAACAGGATACGTATAATTAGAATCAATATTTTGTTTGTTAGAATTCGATGATGCCGTATGAATATCTAGATTACAGTACTGGTGTTGATTTCGTTCTTTAGAATTATTCTTGGTATTCCCTATTTTCATCTGTTACCCATAGTTTTTTATTGTTAGTAGGTTTTTCTTATTGATTATAGAATATAAATCTATTTGGCTATAAAACAGGATACGTAAAATTAGTGACAATATTTCGGAGATTTCTGAGCGAAATACTTTTAAGATTTTCTACCACCACGAACGGCTTTTTTCCTCTATTTTTATCCACTAGATAGGCTTTATTTTGCATATTATTCTATATAAGTTTTATTCAGCAGGGGATTCTGATGAAATGTCGTGTTTTTGCTGTGGATTTTAAATACGATGTATCTAAGATTGGATAACATTAGCGAGTCTACATAGTTAAGAACCGACGACGGAGGATTACTTCTTGCTATGATTTAGTCTACATATGTATATTTAGTCCTAAATCCAAAAAATAAACTTCACAACGGTTAGATACTATGTGCGTATATGGCGGTTCAATGCCCGTAGAACACAATGGGGCCGCAGGAAATTTACCTGCTAAGAGTTAATCCTCAAGAGCTGTAAATATACCCCAGGTATCTGCCTAGGCGGAGAGCACCCCAAAAACACAGATCCAAAAATAGGTTATATACTAAATATTCATAAAGACTACTTAGTTGTAAACCGATTCATCAATTAGCAATCAATAATTTTCAACAAAGGTTATATACTAAATATTGATAAAAAGTATTTAATTAGAAAAAAATCAATATTCCACAAGACTTGTTTTTGGTCCATTTGTGTCTACTCCGTAGACTTAATTAGGTATATTATTCTATTGTAGTTGAGCAACTAAACTTTGTTTTATTTTGTTAAATAAAGTTTTTTTTTTGACTTGTTATTCGTCAAGACTTTTATTTGTCCTTGTGTATTTACTAGATACGTTTTATTCGGCATATTATTCTATATAGGCTATATTAGGCAGGGTATTCTACTCAATCTTGTGTACTTCTTCTTGATCCTTCTGTACATGGGCGTATATAAAAACAATTTCGGGGGGGGGGCTGAGACCATTTCCAGGGTATGGAATACTAAATATTTAGAGCTTGGAATAGTTTTAGGCAACTAAAACGCTATTGCACGTAAAATAAAATATGTTTTATGAACTAAGTGATCTTATTTAATTTATTTTTAAGGGTTTTACGAGAAGTTTTTATCATCAATTCAAAATTTCGGGAGGGGCTGCAGCCCCCTCAGCCCCCCCCTCATATACGCCCATGCTTCTGTATCCTCTAGAAAGGCTTTATTAGGCATATTTTGTATTGATTTATAGAGCTTTGCTTTAGAATGAGAGCCAGATTCTGTAATTTCCGCTTCTGTGTAAAAGTTAGCTACTGTCGGTGTCCCTGACGCCTTAATATCACTTTTATTCGAGATGTTCGAGAGGATTTTGACAATTTTCACGAGATATATAAAAAAAATAAGTTTATTTCTTTTCTAAGCTTATCAAATGGCACTAGGGACATGAACGGAACCGCGCTAAGATGCTGCAGTTCCTGCGAGTCGGACTTTTTTAACATAGCTAGTGAATTTTACCCAATAAAGGGTCAAGGAAACAACTTTTACTAAAATGACTTGTTTTACTGGATTATTCATTTTACTGTTAAATTCAATTAAATCAAACGACTAAAACTGAGGAAAAAAATAGAAAAATCCATTCAAAGGAAGGAAACTGTCGACTTTTTAGCACCTATTTCTCCGACTGAGAACGCTCTATTCAAAATTGTGTAAGAATCGTTTTTGTAAGAAATTTAGTTACGTTGGAATGGTTATATTCCACTTACAATAATTTTCGAGAAAATCTCAAAACTGTTTATGTGCGTTTATAAAACTATTTTTCCGATGCTGCCTCAACACCAAACATACCCAAACATTTATGTCTATGTTTTCATGAATGTCAAACGTCTTGGAAAAATTTCAACACAATCTGCCATTTTGAAAATACAGTTGAACATGGATAATTCGAAATCGTCTTTAATTCGAATATTTCTCTCGGTCCCTAGAATTTAGGGCATAAACAATGTAAAAAAAATCGTGGTTAATTCGAATAAAATTTTGGATAATTCCAATTTTTTACGAGTCTTTACCTCCAATGGGAATTGGCTGATCTTAAATCTTGTGAAAATATTCTCCTTTCGGACAAAAAGGATAGTAAGGTACGGATGTAGGGGTTCTGGGACAAGAAGCGCGGCGGTCGTCTGGTGTACAGTGCAGTTCAGTGAGTTGTTGCTTTAAGATGTCGAAGCCCAGAAATTATAACACTTTAACGTTGTCAGAGAAAATACTGAAATTCCTAAGGACTTTAGAAATTCCTCCTAACACTTTATCAACTTACCTAAAAAATAAAGAAAAAAATCTTGCCCATGAAAATGACTTTTTTCAAAACAATAGACTTTCATTTTTAGTTTTTTGATTATTAATTATTTATTACTTATCTTCGTAATCATCAATTTATGAAATGTTTGTTATTCTTTAAATCAAATGAATGTATTTTTTTAAATTAAAAAATGAGAAAACATGAAATACGAGTTTTTACCCCTTTATTTTCAAAAAATTTTGTAATTCGAATTTTGGATAATTCGAACTTTTTTATCGGTCCCCAGGAGTTCGAATTATCCAAGTTCTACTGTATTCAATAAAATTCTGTTTTCCCACTTTTTTTTAAAACAGTTTTAGATAATGCTTTGAAAATTATTGATTCGATTTCCCTCGTCAAATTACATTTAAATAGGATTTCTGAAAGCAGACCAAGGCAAATCCGAAATCTCAACGATTTTTTTTGCGCAAAAAAAAAAATTGTATTTCAGTAGGTGGATTCTCCTGGTTAACGATCTTGACCTTGACAAGTATTTTTTAGCCAAATTGGACGATTTTTGAGTACACACATACACACAAACATTATAAATATATATATATGATTTATAAATACCACCTCATTGGGTCTATTTCGTAAATGGAACGAACTAAAAAAAAATCTCAGCTAAACTTAACCCATTATTTTAAATATTAACAATTTTCCTTAGTGGATTTAGGAATGTTTCCTTCCTCCCTCCACAGAAAGGGAATCGCTTATGACGTCGACCCGATGACGCAATTCATGGGTCAAATTTGTACACATATATACGTAAATTTATGAGATCTGGTACAATAATACCTACTCTGTCTCAAACGAAATATCAAGTACGGCGATTCCAAATGGCACTAGGATAATAACGTAAATGCTCTAAGGGGACGCAGTTCCTGCTTGTTGGACATTCTTAATAATTGTCAGATAACGTTTCCATACTCACCCATAACATTTGTTCCATCTTTATACACTAGTTGTTGTTTCAAGACATAGGTTGAGTTTTGAGGTAGAGTTGTATTTGATTCATCTGCCAGAACCAGAGGTTTAACCTAACATAAAAATTTTTTGACTAATTAAATAATGCATTTTAAATAAATTCAGTGTACATCGCTATAAAGCGTTAACACAAAAAAATAAAATAAAATTCATGTTTTAATATTTCCTCGCTAGGTTTGTTCTATTTCATTGCTTTTCCGGCTTCTGCCACCATTTCTGAATAAAACCACTACTGTTGGCAACAAAACCGGATTAGTAATGATAATTTACAGATTCAATGTTTACAGACAAAACATTTATTCGCTGGTCAAATACAGATTAATTTAATTACCTTTTTATAAGTAGTTTGAACTTGTTGAAAACATGCTTGGACAAGGTTGTCAGGTACCATATTACTGAAACAATTTAAAAAAAATAATGGGGAAAGAATTCTCAAGATCCAAATACAAATGCTATGAACGAAAATGGTTCTATCATATAAAATAATCTATTCAAAAAAGATATTTAATTGTTACTATTTTAACCAGGGCTGCCACATCTCAGAGCCGGGCCCGGGACCAGATCACGGGCCCCCACTTCTCAGAGCCAGAATGAAAATTCTAGTACTTTGCTATCAGTCCAGGCAACGAATGCTTGAAAACAGCTATAGGTGGAAATTTTTGGAACACAATTTTTGACTTCGTAACTTTGTTTGGGCTGGATAGGAGGTGAACATATCAAAAGTCCTCGCCCCTAGCCTTTAAGCCGGGGGGGAGGGGGGGTTTAGAAGGTCCCATTTTTCGGGTTTTCACTTATATCTCGGAAACCCTGCGTCCTAGCGACATGACTATTCTATAACAAATGAAAGCTGATTAAATTTCCTACAAGTTCTATTCAATAAAGTTTTTCGAGATATCTTTAGTTTTCGAAATATCCACTCTTGAAAGTCTGTCATTTTGGGGAAAAACACTTTTGCCGCATATTTTTCCCCCGTTTTGACCGGATAACTCTTCAACGATGTACCAAAAAAATAAATAACGGTCATAGGGTTGTAGAGTATTGCATTCCCTTCAATAATATATATTACTTTGCTATTTTATGTATTTTCCTTCAAACGTAAAAATAATTTCAGTGTTCATCGTGAAATCTGAAATGTAGCGACTAACAGCCCAGGAAACTGAGAGTTATAGGTGGAAATGTTTGGAACACAATTTTTAACTTCATAACTTTGTTTCGGTTAGTTAGGTGGTCAACATATCAAAAGTCCTCACCCGTTGCCTTTGAGCCGGGGGGGAGGGGGGGGGGGGTTTAGAAGGTCCCATTTTTCGGGTTTCACTTATATCTCGGAAACCCTGCGTCCTAGCGACATGATCATTCTATAACAAATGAAAGCTTATTAAATTTCCTACAAGTTCTAGTCAATGAAGTTTTTCGAGATATCTTTAGTTTTCAAAATATCCTCTTGAAAGTCTGTCATTTTGGGAAAAAACACACTTTTTTCTATTCTCGACCGGATATCTCTTCAACGATACCCCATAACCGACATTTATTTTTTGGGTGCATCGTTGAAGAGATATCCGGTCGAGAATAGAAAAAAGTGTGTTTTTTCCCAAAATGACAGACTTTCAAGAGCGGATATTTTGAGAACTCAAGATATCTCGAAAACTTTATTGAATAGAACTTGTAGGAAATTTAATAAGCTTTCATTTGTTATAGAATGGTCATGTCGCTAGGACGCAGGGTTTCCGAGATATAAGTGAAAACCCGAAAAATGGGACCTTCTAAACCCCCCTCCCCCCCGGCTCAAAGGCAACGGGTGAGGACTTTTGATATGTTGGCCACCTAACTAACCGAAACAAAGTTATGAAGTTAAAAATTGTGTTCCAAACATTTCCACCTATAACTCTCAGTTTCCTGGGCTGTTAGTCGCTACATTTCAGATTTCACGATGAACACTGAAATTATTTTTACGTTTGAAGGAAAATACATAAAATAGCAAAGTAATATATATTATTGAAGGGAATGCAATACTCTACAACCCTATAACCGTTATTTATTATTTTGGTACATCGTTGGAGATTTATCCGGTCAAAACGGGGAACAAATATGCGGCAAAAGTGTTTTTCCCCAAAATGACAGACTTTCAAGAGCGGATATTTCGAAAACTAAAGATATCTCGAAAAACTTTATTGAATAGAACTTGTAGGAAATTTAATCAGCTTTCATTTGTTATAGAATACTCATGTCGCTAGGACGCAGGGTTTTCGAGATATAAGTGAAAACCCGAAAAATGGGACCTTCTAAACCCCCCCCCCCCCCCCCCCCCCCCCCCCGGCTTAAAGGCTAGGGGCGAGGACTTTTGATATGTTCACCTCCTATCCAGCCCAAACAAAGTTACGAAGTCAAAAATTGTGTTCCAAAAATTTCCATCTATAACTGTTTGTTGCCTGGACTGTATAGGACTTTGGGCATTTTAAAATGATTTTCATCTTCAGTTTTAAGCAAAATGAGAATAAAAGCCGACAATCGTTGTTGCAAAGGTCACTTTCGGTATTTTTTTCCCAATTAGCGAGGATCGGCCTGGGCCACCACGGTGCCCGGGCCCGGGACAACTGTACCCAGTTGTCCCCCCCCCATTTGGCGGCCCTGATTTTAACATTTAAAATTGGAAAGGATAAAAAACACTATTTAATAAGGTTCGTTGAAAATGTTTTCATATATCCTATGCAAGATTTATTTTCCCGTTTCAGAAGTTGACTGACAGAAGTCAACAATCCTCTCTCACCTTAAACTTATTAATATATACAGAAAAATTTAACAATTTTAATTTAGAATGTTTTTTAGTTGAACATCATCATTCAATTTTTTTTTTTTTTTTTTTTTTTTTTTTTTAAGGCGCATCGACATAAATCTTGGCCGTTAGCGCCGACGTCCAGGGTGCAGCCAGGAATTTTCTCAGCGAGCCCTGAGATGAGAAAAGTTCTGGCGCCGGCGGGGATCGAACCAACCCACCATCTCCCGCTTATGAATCTAGCGCGCTATCCACTAGACCACGGGAGACCCCATTTTATTTAATAATATTCAAAATTAAAACAAAATTTAATTTATTTGTTTATTTAGAGCCTGCTAAGTTGCTATAAAATTAGCAACTTAGTGGGCTCTAAAATGTTAAATTTAATTTAACATTTTATTATACTTACACACGTAAAATAACATAAGGAACATATGACGCTAAACGCCCAGGTTGTGGAGGATTGTAATTATAATAAATTAAATTTAGAAAAACCGTTTATAAGTGTCATTATCAGAGATATTACATCATTAACTTCATGAAATAACATATTTTTTTAAAATGTATTTATTATTTACGGTTGATATAATTTTAATGGCAAAATAACTATTCATTTTTTGTTGTTACTCATTATTATTATGATTATGGTTTTTGGAGCTTATTTTGGTTTTGAAGAGTCATTTATTCAATTTTTTAATTTTTTTTAATAATATCCTATATGATTTTGGAAGTACTGGAATACAAATTGAAATTATTTTATAATTTTAAAAACCCAATTTGGGGCCATAAACAGCAAATGCATCATTGATTGAATAAACAGAATGTAAAAATGAAAGGGCAATGTTTATAGCATTTATGCAATGTTCATAGTATTTATGAAATTTGCTACAGCATTTTTAATCTTCAATATAACTTCAATACTTTTGATGTTCATATAAATTGTAATTATACAACGTGAATCATTTATATTTGTTTTGATTAAGTTTATAAATCTAACACCTTATTGAATTTACTGACCGAATGATATCCAGTATAGCATCTAGTGTTGATACTTTAGTTTCCTCAGGCCTGGCTGTAACGTGCTGCTTGATGTCCTTGTTGCCTGGATGCATGATCAGTACCATGATGATACCGACTATGGCAGCTAGAATTGTTGTCACCAGGTAATACGTAAGAGCACGGAGTCCCATTCTGCTAGAAGAGCGAGCGTCTAGTTGTGCCATTCCTGTTTAAAATCAAACTTTTTAAAAGAATAATTCTGAACTACTACTGCATATTCTAATATTTCTTGAGAAACAAGCGCTTTATTATTAAATCATTTGAAAAATTAAATGATCCTAAATTTAGGGTAATGATCAGGTAGGTTTTAGTGGAAGCAAAGTTTTCATGGAATACATCATTGTCTGAGGATTGCCATTGTTTCTAAATTCAAAAAAAAAATTACGTGATTAGCTGAGGATAACATTTGTGCCCTTAAGATAAGCAGAATCTAGGGTGGTGAGGAAATAAGGTTACTAGAAAGAAGTGGGACCAAGAATCAAGCAACCAGAAAATACCATAATTTTTCTTGAGCAGATCATTGTCATGATAATCTTAATGATTCAGATATGTATAGTAAACGACAGAGTAGCTGATATGAAATTTTGGATTTGGATAATTTTGAAATAAGGCATTGGGTCAGAACATCTCGGCAAACAATAAAAATGCGTCTTAGAATATTATTGTAACCGTTTTCTATCAGTAACTTATTTTAAAAATGGCGGTTGTACATACATTTATAAGACCTCAACTTCCCACTAATATATTTTATCAGGTGCTCTACATGTTCAAGGTAAGAAGACGCCTTGAGGAGCAACTTCTCTATATAGGTTGATCCTTAAAGATGGTCTTCCCCAAGTTCAGGGTTGTCCAAACTAATAAAATAAATATGGCCGCTGCCAATCAGCCGTTTAGAATCGATTTTTACCCATTTCAAAGCAGCTGATTAAGAACGGCCATATTTATTACTTGGCCGTACCCGTAGAATTTCATTCTAGATTATGACTCAAATGATACGTTTATAGAAAAGTTTCTCCTGAAAAGGCGTCTTTACTCGTGAAGTGGCATCTAGAACACCTTGTAATGTTATTGGTGAGAAATTTAAGTCATATTACCTTCAGCTATTTGATTTTTTTTATTTGTTAAATTTACTATTTTTATTTCTTAATTTTTTTAAAACAATTCAACCACGCGGGTCATTATTGCCTATAAACATTTGTTGAAGGCTTGAAAAAATTATTATTTTTAAATGTATTTATTATTATTAAGACTCGAAGCTTAAAAAACTCCGAACACTTTCAATCTTTTTTTGTTAACTTGCCGATTGTGAGTAATGTTTCAGTTTTTGCCAGTAATCTTCCAATGCAGAGTAGGAACGGATTAATGTTCACCGAAATAATCCTTCAGTATTAATAGAGTAGAGGAGATAAGGCTCGGGATAGCCATTGGTATGGAGGCTGGGTCTTCCATACCTGACAGGGTTAGGTCACTTACCCTACAGGAGGCTAGCAGTACAGGAGGCTTCATTTTATGAAGCCATACTGTGTCCAAAACGCGGGTGCAATCAATAATTAGGTACTATATAATAAAATCATTTGTACATTTTTTTATTAAATACCTAATTGTTTAATAATAATACTTTATTTAAATAACCTAACACATCTAATTCTAATTGTAAATTAAAAACAAACACAGATTACTGGAGTTTTCATGGACAGAACAGACAATATTTTTTTTTCGCTGCTGAGAATATGACGGAATTTGACATATACAGATAATAGATCATTAAGATTTAAATATTTACAATTCTTAACGAAGAGAAGAAAAAAGAAAAACGGAGTAAAATAAGTAAATGAACAGTGCATTAAATAAATTGGTATACAATTTATGAAAAACTTCAGCAACATTACCTGCAATAAGGGAAGATATGATTAGAGGGAGTATGAACATTTTGAGGGTGCGCATGAGGATCTCGCCTGGGAATGAGATGAGCTGGATGGTGTCTTCCGAGAAATTGGCCATTCTGCCAAGAAATCCGAGTAACATTCCTAGAACAACCCCTGCTACGGTCAATGTGAGCAGTATGTTCTTTATCATCCAATCCCATATTTTCTGAAATAGAAATACAAAATGAGTTCATTTTTGAGAGAATTTGACCCACTAGAAGGATTTGAATTTTATTTAGAAAAGTCCGTCTCGCAGGACTGCATCATCTTAGCGCGGTTCCGTTCATATCCCTAGTCTAATTTGGAAAGATTAACATAGAAGCAGTTATTATTTTGGTTCCACCAGTCTTTTTTTTTAAATTAATTATTATAATGGCGTGTCAACCCTTAAGGTCACTAACGCCATTCCTGTGATTAGTAAAGTCTTGAAAGGTCATGATTTACAATCTTACCTGGAAGGGTCGGCTACACTAGAAACGGACCCGCTAGTGACAAGGTCTTGGAATCTTGGAAATCTATATTTCTAACAATAAATTGTTTTTGTTATTTTACTTAACCAGTTTTATTGTAAAATACATTATCCAACTATAAGCAATTAAAAAATAACAAGAAATAAAACAGACAAAAAGAACCATTGGAATAAACGAAATCAATTAATTTAAAGCTTTAAGCACTTTTTTCTCCGATTGACTTCGCCTAATTAAAACCTTCTTCAGAACCTTTTTTGTAGAGCATTTAGTAAGCTTTCGAATGGTAATCTTCCGCTTCACAAGATTGTCAACGGTTTTCGAGATACTAACGAAATTATACAAAGTTACCAAAACTTTTTTTGTCTGTTAATAAAATATTTTATTCTAGCCCTTCCTTTACTCTAAACGTAACAAACATTTCAACATATTAGTGTTGATGAAACTCGAACATGCAGAAAATGTTTCATCTGTATCCCATAATTCTAAGTACCAAAATCAAAGACAAAGAACCCTCCCTAGGAAGGACGCTAGGCAGTTGAAAAGCTATATATGTTGGAAATCCATATCTCTAACATTAAATTGTTTTTCTTATTTTTATTAACCTGTTTTATTTTCAAATACATTATCCAACAATAAACAATTACAAAATAACAAGGAATAAAAACAGACAGAAATTTCATCACAATCGGACCATTAGGGAAGCCAGCGAACAGACAAATATATATATATATATATATATATATATATATATATATATATATATATATATATTTATACAAATTTGAACCACCGTTATTTTCGGTCTCTAGGGGTTCTGAAACGCGAAATTTTCTAGTCGGCACTTTCGGATTGTTTCATTGTATCAACATTATAAGCAGGGTTCCTCCCTATGGGGGAGGGAGGAACCGCGCTAAAATTAAATGGAAGGAGGCCTTAAACATTTTTTTTTTCATCTTAGTTTTCCGCAACCAAGCGACAGAACTGCATGATATACAATATTTTTTTAACTCAAGCTGAGAAAAGGTAACAATTTCGTCCTATTCGATTAGGATGACGAATAGAATTTTTGAATATTAAGAGAAAAAGTTTTCCTAAATCACGTAACAATTATTATTCCTGGGGAAGATAAAACCATTTATTATAAGTAGGGAACGGATGTTATTGTATTTACATATTTTTTTCTGATTCTTAAATCGTAATTTTTGATGCAATTCTACAAATTTTAAGCGCTTTTAAAGCATTTAAACAGGTTTTTATTTTACATATTTTGTCAAAAATCCATATTTTTACATATTATAAATATATAAATATTTTCGCTACATATTTTGCTATTTTTGTTTAATTTGTAATTGAAAAAATAAAGGGGAAACCGAGAAAGAAAATAAGGCTTTACTCATTGAATCTAGGACACTGTGTCTTTTCTAATTTCAAGAAGGAAAGGTGGCAGCCATGCTTCACCTGCGCTAATGCCCTAGGCACCTAGCAGATGGGATTAAAAAAAATATATAACAAATTATTGTTTAACAATTTTGTTATTCCTTGAATTTACTCTCTAAAACAAATGAATTAGTGGAAGAATCATGGCGATATCATTTTCCAAACTCGAGATATAAAATAATAAGCCTTCTTTATATTATATTTTATGTCTTAGCTCCTAAGGCGCATTGGACGAACCGCTCGGACACTCGACTATTTTCCGATACAGATTCGCCAGAAAAAAAGTGGGCCTGATTAGTTACCCCACCACTGTATACTTCCCTCATGAGATCAGACCGGCGTCATTTCACGTTGGACAATTTAAAAAAAGTCCGACTCGCAGGAACTGCCTCATCTTAGCGCGGTTCCGTTCTTATCCCTAGTCTAATTTCGAATGATTAAAATAGAAGCAGTTATTATTTTGTTGACAGGAGATCGTTGACCGTTGATGATGCAAGGTAGGGATTGTCCGGGTTCGGTCACTGCTACTTAATAATACATACCCCATATGTGTATGTATGTGGGCATATATATTTACATATGTGTGCGTGTATATGTGTATGTGTATATGCTTATATATAAATATATATATATATATATATATATATTATATATATATACATATATATTATATATATATATTATATATATATATATATATATATATATATATATATATTTGGTATATTTACATAGATATGTGCATATATTAGTGTTAAATATGTCCTACTTGTATTTACAGCCCTGATGAAGGGTGACCGAAGTAGCAGTGACCGAACCCCGACAGCTATTATTTTGGTTCCACCAGTTTTGAAAGGTAGGATTTACAATCTTACCTGGAAGGGTCGGCAACACTAGAAACCGTCCCGCTAGTTACAAGGTCTTGGAATCTTGGAACCTGTTTTATTTTCGAATACATTATCCAACTATAAGCAATTAAAAAATAACAAGGAATTAAAAACAGACAAAAAGAACAGTTCGAATAAGCGAAATCAATTACTTTAAAGCTTTAAGCTCTCATTTCTCCGATTGTCATCGCCTAGTCAAAACTTTCATTAGAACCTTTTATGTAGAGCATTTAATAAGCTTTCTAATGGTATTCTTCCGTTTAACAAGATTTTCAACCGTTTTCGAGATATTAATGAAAGTTCCCAAAATTTACATTATTTCTAGCAACAGAAAATTGGTCTCATTTTTCATATCCTGTTTTACACACAAAATTTTCCCAACATAAGAAATTACAAAAATAAAAAGCAATAAAAAACGAACGGAAGGAGACAAAAATTACAAAAAGAACGACAAAAACCCGTTCATAAGAACAAAACAGACGTATTTGAAGTTTTAAGCACTTATTTCTCCGATTGACATAACCTAATCAAAAATAGTTTTAGAATCTTTTTTGTAGAGAATGTAGTAAGCTTTCAAATAGTTTCTATCCACTTACCACGATATCCCAGCCCTGTTCGAGATATTAATGAAAGTATACGAAGTTCCCAAAACTTTTCATGTCTGTTCATAAAATATTTTATTCTAACCCTTCCTTAACTCCAAACGTAACAAAACTTTCAACATATTAGTTTTAATGAAAGTAGAACATGCAGATAATGTTTCAACTGAATCCCGTAATTCTAAGTACCCAAACCAAAAACGGTATTCAAAAACTATTTTTCCAATTTTCTCGAAAACGGTTAAAGCTATCGCCTTGAAAATGGTTCCATTCGTTTTCCCAGCCCAAGAAGCCTATAAAAAGAGTACTTACAAGCTTATGAACTCAAAAACGTAAGCGTTACGATTTTTTTTGCGCGAATTTCGCCCCAAATGCCATCTTCCAGTGGGCGGATTTTGCTGGTTAACGAACTTGACCTTTCAAATTGGACGACGGATTTTTGTACGAAATTTCATCAAAATCGGACCATTCGTCTTCTACTTAGAGAGCGAACAGACAAATATATATATATATATATACATATATATATATATATATATATATATATATATATATATATATATATATATATATATAAATAAATATATACATATATATATATATACAAATTTGAACCACCGTTATTTTCGGTCTCTAGGGGTTCTGAAACGCGAAATTTTCTAGTCGGCACTTCCGGATTGTTTCATTGTATCAACCTTATAAGCGGGGTTCCTCCCTATGGGGGGAGGGAGGAACCGCGCTAATACATGTTGTTGCAAACAATTTTCCAAAATAATGTTAATCTGTAGAATATTTCAGCTTTCTTTTCCCCTTTTAAAATTAGTTCCTAATTTTTTATTTACGCTTTATTTTTCAAAATGTAATAGAGTTTTAGTCATTTTCGTTTTTAGCGCGGTTCCTCCCTCCCCCATAGGGAGGAACCCCGTTTATAAGGTTGATGCAATGAAACAATCCGGAAGTGCCGACTAGAAAATTTCGCGTTTCAGAACCCCTAGAAACCGAAACTAACGGTGGTTCAAATTTGAATAAATATATATATATATATATATATATATATATATATATATATATATATATGTATATTTGTCTGTTCGCTCATTTCTG
This sequence comes from Gonocerus acuteangulatus, assembly GCA_946811695.1. Lineage (NCBI taxonomy): Eukaryota > Metazoa > Arthropoda > Insecta > Hemiptera > Coreidae > Gonocerus > Gonocerus acuteangulatus. The sequence continues at coordinate 75,682,701 of OX328125.1, forward strand.
GCTTCCCTAATGGTCCGATTGTGATGAAATTTGGTACAAAAATCCGTCGTCCAATTTGAAAGGTCAAGTTCGTTAACCAGCAGATTCCGCCCACTGGAAGATGGCGTTTGGGGCGAAATTCGCGCAAAAATCGTAACGCTTACGTTTTTGACTTCATAAGCTTGTAAGTACTCGTTTTATAGGCTTCTTGGGCTAGGAAAACGAATGAAACCATTTTCAATGCGATAGCTTTAACCGTTTTCGAGAAAATTGGAAAAATAGTTTTCGAATACCGTTTTTGGTTTGGGTACTTAGAATCATGGGATTCAGTTGAAACATTTTCTGCATGTTCTACTTTCATTAAAACTAATATGTTGAAAGTTTTGTTACGTTTGGAGTTTAGGAAGGGTTAGAATAAAATATTTTATTAACAGACATAAAAAGTTTTGGTAACTTTGTATACTTTCCTTAATATTTCGAAAAAGATTGAGAATATTGGCAAACGGAGAGTTACCATGCGAAAGCTTACTAAATGTTCTACTAAAATGGTTCTGATGAAAGTTTCGATTAGGCGATGTCAATCGGAGAAATAAGTGCTTAATCTTTGAAGTAATTGATTTCGTTTATTCGAACGGTTTTTTTGTTTGTTTTTATTCTTTGTTGTTTTTTCATTGCTTATAGTTGGATAATGTATTTGACAATAAAACAGATTAATTAAAATAAGAAAAACAATTCATTGTTAAAAGCATATCAGGCTGTACCGTATGAAATGTCAGTTTTGGATTTGCCGATTTCCTTCAAATGTCTTGAAACTGTCGAGGCTCCTACTCCGAGATCTTTGGCATATTCCCTAGTGTTTTCAATTGCTTATAGTAGTCAAATGTATTTGCCAATAAAACAGGATACGTATAATTAGAAACGATATTTTATTTTAGCGGAATCTTGGGATTCTCAGATGCCGTATGAATATCTATTAGGCCCCCTTCGTATATTTTCCTTAATATCTCGAAAAGGGTTAGGAAATCACGGCAAGTGAAATACTACAGTTCGAAAGCTTACTGAATTTTCCACAAAAAATGTTTTGAAGAAATGTTTGATGGAGTTTCGTTTATTTAAACGGATCTATTTGTGTGTTTCCCGCAGGTTTTGTTTTCACTTCTCGTTATTTTTGTACTTGCTTATAGCAGTCAAATGTATTTGTCAGTAAACAGGATACGTATAATTAGAATCAATATTTTGTTTGTTAGAATTCGAAGATGCCTTATGAATATCTAGATTACAGTACTGGTGTTGAATTGTTCTAAGTATTCCCTATTTTCATCTGTTGCCCATAGTTTGTTTATTGTTAGTAGTTTTTTCTTATTGATTATAGAATATAAATCTATTTGGCTATAAAACAGGATACGTAAAATTAGTAACAATATTTCGGATATTTCTGAGCGAAATGCCTTTAAGATTTTCTACCACCACGAACGGCGTTTTTCCTCTATTTTTGTCCACTAGATATGCTTTATTTGGCATATTATTCTATATATGTTTTATTCAGCAGGGGATTCTGATGAAATGTCGTGTTTTTGCTGTGGATTTTAATTACGATGTGTCTAAGATTGGGTAACATTAGCGAGTCTACATAGTTAAGAACCGACGACGGAGGTTGACTTCTTGCTATGATTTAGTCTACATATCTATATTAAGTCCTAAATCCAAAAAATAAACTTCACAACGGTTAGATACTATGAGGGAATAGGGAGTGGGGTCAGTGCCCGTACAAACATAAGGTCCGCAGGATATTTACCTGCTAAGAGTTAATCCTCAAGAGCTGTAAATATACCCCAGGTATCTGCCGACACAAATACAAAGCCTAGGCGGAGAGCACCCCAAAAACACAGATCCAAACATAGGTTATATACTAAATATTCATAAAGACTACTTAGTTGTAACCCGATTCATCAATTAGCAATCAATAGTTTTCAACACAGGTTATATACTAAATATTGATAAAAAGTATTTAAGTAGAAAAAAAAAAACAAGATTCATCAAGACTTGTTTTTGGTCCATTTGTATCTACTTCATAGACTTAATTAGGTATATTATTCTATATATTGACTCGTTATTCGTCAAGACTTGTTATTTGTCGTTCTGTATTTACTAGATAGGCTTTATTCTGCATATTATTCTATATAGGCTATATTAGGCAGGGTATTCTACTCAATCTTTCTTGTACTTCTTGATCCTTCTGTACATGGGCGTATATAGAAAACAATTTCGGGTGGGGCTGGGAAAATTTCGGGGGGGGGGGCTGAGACCATTTCCAGTGTATGGAATACTAAATATTTAGAGCTTGGAATAGTTTTAGGCAACTAAAACGCTATTAAACGTAAAATGAAATATGTTTTATGAACTAAGTGATCTTATTTAATTTATTTTTAAGGGTTTTACGACAAGTTTTTATCATTAATTCAAAATTTCGGGAGGGGCTGCAGCCCCCTCAGCTCCCCCCCTCATATACGCCCTTGCTTCTGTATCCACTAGAAAGGCTTTATTAGGCATATTTTGTATTGATTTATAGAGCTTTGCTTTAGAATGAGAGCCGGATTGTGTAATTTCCGCTTCTGTGTATAAGTTAGCTACTGTCGGTCTCCCTGACGCCTTAATATCACTTTTATTCGAGATGTTCGAGAGGATTTTGACAATTTTCACGAGATATATATATATATATATATATATATATATATATATATATATATATATATAAAAAAAAAAAAACTTTATTTCTTTTCTAAGCTTATCAAATGACACTAGGGACATGAACGGAACCGCGCTAAGATGATGCAGTTCCTGCGAGTCGGACTTTTTCATTTATAAGGAAGTTCTTACTAATTATTTATGCTTTTCTTTTCAATATTTTATAGTGTTTTAGTTATTTTTTTTACTACATATTTTGAATTTTTTATAACATATTTTATTATATATAGTAACTACTTACAAATATATATATATATATATATATATATATATATATATATTTAACTATATTATAGTTAAATATATATGTATATATTTTGAATTTTATTTTACATGAACATCCGTTCCCTAATTATTAATTATAATTCTTAGCTTCACTGCCCACGGACATTCGTCCATATTCATGAGCAAAATGTGTGGCAATTATTCATGTTCTACTATTAACGTTCTATTATGGATTACCAGAGCTAATATTTACGATCTTAATATTTTCATTTTGTTTTATAATTTTTTCGAATTTGAGATTTATTTTGATGTCCTAATGGCATCATCATATTTATTTTTTCACGCGTGGTCCAGTTTCTTAATCAGTAGCGGCTAAAGGAGGGGGGGAGCTTAATGAAAATTCACAATCTTTTCCGGTTAAGTTAGAGATTTAAAATGTTAAGGCAAATTAACAGTAATAAGTTCTAATACCTCCTTAATGATTCCTAGGTGCCTGGTTATAAACATTTGATTCTACACCCCAAGGCACGTAGGCCCATTCTAAATTAGCCCCCCCCAGAAATGTTTATCTAGAGCCGCCTATGTTACAATAAATTGTGCTCTTCTTATAAGTCTTCATATGTTAGATAATAAATACAAAATAGTAGGTTTTCATCTTTCATATTAATCTCGCTGGCAATAAAAAAATAAAATAGCCTATAATACCTGTTTGACGGAGGCGAGCTCCAGAGGTATCTTAATGTTCAGGTGACTTGCTCCTCCCCGCGCCTCCTCCTTATTTTCTTCCTCTGCTTGTGCCACTTCCGTCCTGAAAAGTAAAATAGAATGAAGTCAGCTCACATTTATTTCATAATTAACCTTTTTTTTTTTTTAAAAAAAAAAAAAAATGTAAATATAATCCGGCGCTTAGATCAGAAAAGGTCGTGAGTGGCAAATTCTCTATAGATATATGATTCAAGACTAAATGGCACTCTAAGGAGATAGTGTGGTCAGTTCTGCGATCCAACCTTGCTTCGTTCTTTATTTATTATTATTATTGTTTGGTGTGATGCGCTTCATTGGCGATTAACTCAATGAACAATATTCTCAGAACCAGTTATTCTAGGAAATCAGCATGGCTAAAGTAGTTAGGCATAAAATAACATATAACTGTGGAAGACTTTGTTTGAAGAGTTCACATATAAATTGTACCTAGTATCTATGAAAGTATAATATTTTTTTAAACCATTAGAGCCTCCTATACAAATTCAGAAACATAAATATTCTTTAGGTCCACCCGACAAACCTATGTAATGTACTGTATAACATACAGTCTTCTTTTTTGTGACACTTTTCTGTAACGCTTTTTTGTAATGTTTTCTTTTTCAGTTTAGTCATCGCTAAAGCATATTTATGCTAAAATATATATGTTCCTGTCTTCTTTGAGATGGATCAGTATAATGTTTATGTACTGGCTATCATTGCCTAGAAGTTTCTCCATATCATTCGGGATGTTAAAATTATATCGTTTCAGGCAGTCTATCAGATACCATTTAAATGCCAGATGAGTCTAGGTTTCGTCCGAAATAAAATCTTAAATGAACTTCCGGGATAGAGCACAAGTCCCCCAATATATGACCTAAGTGTACCTACCTCTAACCAATTTTATAAAAAAAAAAGTAATAATCAGCCATAATATATGATCCGATTCCCGTTGATCACCGAAGTTAAGCAGTGTCGGGCGTTTTATATCTTGGGTGGGCTCGCTGCAGAAATGCCCTGCTACTCCATGGGTATTTATGAAGGGTGATAACCTGTAGATAACAGGGCGCTAATGGCCTAGAAGCAGATGCACCGAAAAAAATAACGCAGATCGGAACCGTCAGTCCCACTTTAGTCATTGAACTGTCAAAAGATAATTTCTTCTCTACGATATTTTGCCTATGACTGTCCGGCGACGATTCCGTGACTGAACCTTAACTTCACTGATATGTGTGAATCGACCGTGAGTCCCATTTTAGTCACCGAACCGCTTCGTAAACATATTTTTTGTGATTGATACTTGACGGAACTGACGAACGGAGGCGTGACGTGACTCTTGTGGTATTAGGACGGATATAGAAGGTAGTATCAGGAAGTGTATTGAAAGTGGCATTTGGAAGGATATAAAAGGCTGTATTAGGAAGAATATGGAAGGTTGTATTAGGAATGATATTGAAGGTAATATTAGGAAGGATATATAAGGTAGTATAAGGAAGGGTATTGAAAGTGATATTAGGAAGGATATAGAATGTGGTATTAGGAAGAATATGGAAGGTTGTATTAGGAATGATATTGAAGGTAACATTAGGAAGGATATATAAGGTAGTATAAGGAAGGGTATTGAAAGTGATATTAGGAAGGATATAGAATGTGGTATTAGGAAGGATATTTGCCGAACTTCTTATTTCACTCCTGTTTTCACGCAGACATTGTAAACAGGCCTAATTTGTAACTCTATGAACTGGCATATTCCAATGTATTTTGTCTTAAGAGTTCACAATGTATTTGTTTAATTACAACTGGAAATGTATCTGTATAATTGTTTTGAGCGAGTCGCCTTCGTTGCGAGTGCGCATAAATAAATGAATTAAAAAAAAATAGGAAGGATATTGAAGGTAGAATTCGAAAGGATATTGAAGGTGATATTAGGAAGAATAATGAATGTTTTATTAGGAAGAATATGGAAGGTAGTATTAGGAAGGATATGGAAGGTAGTATTAGGAAGGATATAGAAGGTAGTATTAGGAAGGATATGGAAGGTAGTATTAGGAAGGATATAGAAGGTAGTATTAGGAAGGATATAGAAGGCAGTATTAGGAAGGATATAGAAGGTAGTATTAGGAAGGATATAGAAGGTAGTATTAGGAAGGATATAGAAGGCAGTATTAGGAAGGATATAGAAGGTAGTATTAGGAAGGATATAGAAGGTAGTATTAGGAAGGATATAGAAGGTAGTATTAGGAAGGATATAGAAGGTAGTATTATGAAGGATATAGAATATGGTATAAGGCAGGGTATTGAAGGTAGGGTAAACTTATTTGTATTTATAGGAAATTTTGTGAATATAATTAATTGTATTTGCATTTATGTACGAGTAAATAACATAGACCTTAATACGAAATCATTTTAAAACAAAGAAACCTGCCCAGGATGACGACGAACGAGTTGTTGCAAATTGTAGTTATACTGTTCCTTTAGGTTGGGTATTCTGGAATGATGCGTTGCGTACAACAGCTAATCGTTAAGCAGTTACGGTTGTGAAGCGAAAGCCCCTGAAGCCCCCTCGAAGGATGCTTGAGGGCTTGGTGAAGTAGCTTGGAGAGGGCTTAAGCAGAATAGAATAGGACTTGATAGCTAAACCACCTGTCTACTGCACGCCATCTCCACCTGGAAGCCCTTAGATGATCTCCATCCATGGCAACTACTTGCGGTAATATCTTTAGATCTCAGAAATCAACCATAGCACAGTGGGGCCAAACGACATGTCGTGTTTCAAAAAACGATACATCCTCTAAATCTTAACGGATTTCTATGCATTTTTTCAAAAAATGTAAGCTAATAAAATTTAAAACAACTTTTCATCTAGTCAGATTGTTGTTTTTTGTTTTCCTTGTTTATTAAATTACCCGTAAAGAAGTTAAATTCACAAAGTTTTACTATTTATATGATTCGTATCAAATTTCAGCATCACTTTACAAGATTCTGATTCATGGAAAAAAAATTGTAAAGTTATTTTTAATTCAAATAGATGACTTATCTGAAGAAGCCCTAGAGGCACGTAATAAATTAAACATTTTGGACGATTTAACACTCGGAAACACAAAAGATTTCCCACGAACGAAGAAATTGTAAATAAACTTTTAATCTCTTATTATATAAGTAGTCTTCGTTGTGAATGGAAGCACATTCCAACTCCGATAGATGTGGAAGCTGAAAATTTACTTAAAGAATAATTTATAAAATAGTTTATATACAAATTAATAGCAGTGATAATATTTCAGCTACTTATTTAATTCATTAAAATTATTATCTACACAAAATATTATTTCAATTAATCTCATTGTTGAATTAAGATAAATTTACGTTTTATAAAGATGTTAGTCTGATTTTTTCCAAGTCTAATCAGGATTTGAATGTTTAATTTCAATGATGTCAGTGCTGATATTATGTTAGAAGAAAAATGAAATGTTATTTTATGTTCAATTGTAAAACTTTGTAAATTTTTACAATGGAGGCTGTAGATTTTTTTTTTGAAACGCAATATGTCGTTTGAATTTAAATAAAAATAACATTTTATATTTTGAATCCAATAGGGGAGCCGTTAGCTCAGTGGCAGAGCCCAACCGATATGGTGGAGGACCTGAGTTAAAACTCGAGCACACTAAAGATTATATCTTCTACTGTCTTTGTTCGTGGGATCGATTCAGAGTTCCAGGTCATTAGTAGGCCAGCCAGCCTTGAATTAATATATTAATGAGTAACTGCCTGTAAAGGGGAAAATCAGGCGGCCGGAGACTAGTACTGACGACACAATCTTCCTTGTGTTCCGTATGGACAAGAATCAGATACGTCTAAAGTATCTGCCTCCCTGGGCCCTTATGGCCTGATATGGGACTGTTTTATAAATACATTTAAACATTTGAAGGTTAAACGATATCTGGAAAGAAAGTGTAGTTATATTAGCGAAAAGCGACATTGGCTATATAATAGGAAACATGAGCTCCCCAGTGCTTCTTGACTACTCTCTAGAAGAGCTGTAGTCTGTCCATATAGGTGGAAAAGTTCAATTACGCGCGCGAGAAATTTTAAGGGAAATTTTCCCAAAGGATCCGCCCCAAAGGAAACACCATAACAACTGATTATGGCTCGTTTAAAACTAGGGAAGGCTTTGGAAGGACAGGCAAGAGACATAGTGTTTAATATTTATTAATACTTTGTCATAGCTAAGTTGCAGATTTTCTTTGCAATACACCAAAACGTTTCACTGTTAGGGGGATATTAAATAGTTGTTGCCGAATTGAAACCCCCTTCCAAATGATCCAATTTAATGAACCCGTCTAATTATTTGTACCAAGTGGCGAAACCACTAAACTTGTGGCCACTGTCGTAACACACACAATCTCCGTTATAGGTAGTTAGTCCTCCTCATAGGAGGAAACTTGTGGCCACTGTCGTAACACACACAATCTCCGTTATAGGTAGTTAGTCCTCCTCATAGGAGGAAACTTGTGGCCACTGTCGTAACACACACAATCTCCGTTATAGGTAGTTAGTCCTCCTCATAGGAGGAAACTTGTGGCCACTGTCGTAACACACACAATCTCCGTTATAGGTAGTTAGTCCTCCTCATAGGAGGAAACTTGTGGCCACTGTCGTAACACACACAATCTCCGTTATAGGTAGTTAGTCCTCCTCATAGGAGGAAACTTGTGGCCACTGTCGTAACACACACAATCTCCGTTATAGGTAGTTAGTCCTCCTCATAGGAGGAAAGCAACACGCATTTTGATTCTTTAGGAATTTTGCTATTGAGGTTGAAAGAATTTCCAAGAATTTGAAAAATGTATTCAAATCGTCATCGATCCTACCTACTAGATACCACAAATGCCCCCGTTCTTTTACTGACGTTTTAAGTCAAAGCGACTTTCATTTACTAAAAAAATCATTACTCTGTTTATGTTAATGATATCTCAATGGGATTTTCACCAAAATGGTCACAATAATATTTTGAATATGGGAAAAATATATTTACTATCTGTTATCTTTCTGGTTGCTAAGTATATTTATTTAAAAACAAAATTTTATTTTAAAATAAATTAAAAACATAAAAATTTCCAAAATCGATAAAAATAAAAGGCGCTCCATAAAATCAAGTTCTTTTTTCATGGATACATTCATAAGTATTTTAAAAGAAAAACTCTGGGATTTTGCTGTTAAATATTCTTAAATCAATAAAATAATATAAATTCCTTTTTTTTTAAACCTGTAGATAGCCCGGCGCTAATAGCCAAATAGTTGATGCGCCTTACAAAAAAAAAAAAAAAAAAAAAAAAATTACCTATTTAATGATTAATATCAGCGTGCTGAAGCTACATTTACTATTACTTAGGTTAATCTTAATATAAACTTATGTAAATAAACTATTTTTAAAGTTTACTATAAACTTAGTTTTTAATTATTCTAATTGACTACAGAAAATTACTTACTAGACCATTCGTACTTACTAGACAGAAAAGAAATACCCACTTATCGAATATGCAACAGAACACTAACCGTCAAACATATACTAACTGACTGTAGACAGCGTAGCATACTAACCATTCCTTACGACTTACATGACTTACTGACGGAAGGTAGCCCATACATACAAACACTACTAACACATTTAAAGCATGAAAACATCTATTCAAAAATATAACGTACGTTTCAGGCAAATATTTTTATTTCCTTTTTGTTTTTATTCTATATAATGATTTTGATTGAAAATTTTGTTAGCGTACATATTTTTATGACAACAATCATAAAAATATGTAAGTAAGCTAACAGATTATTATTTTTTATTTATTTTTTTTTTTTGACAACTGACCATTTGTAGATTTGACCAAAACTAACTGCCTTTTTGCGATACTCACAATAAATAATTGACTTCAGTAAAACTATTCGTTTGTGTTGCAAAATGAAGCCAAGATTATTATTGAAACAACAAAAGTTGTTCTTTTCATCTAGTTGTGATCTATACAAGACAAGAAAACACCAAAGAACTGCATTTTTTCGATCTCTGTGAGGTATCTGATGATTTGGAAGATGATGTGGCATTTGTCTATGAAAATCAAAAGGTTGTCACAAAATTTCCGAAATTAATTATCCAGAAGTAAAAACGGTGATGGTGTTTTTGCTACCAGTGGGAAGACCCCTCGTGACGGGATTGGCGGAATTATGAAGCGGATTGTAATAAAAGCAAACCTTCAATGTACTCCAGGAGCCAGATATTTTTTGGCTTTGATAGTACAAAAATAGAAAACATAAAGCTTACTCTGGTTAAAAAGGAAACAATAATAGATTCCAGGCAAAATCCGGAGGATCGTTTCAGTTCAGCCAAGATTGTGTCCGGAACACGTAGTTTTTACTATTTTGAACCAAAATTTTACTTACTTAAATTTTTGGAAACTACCAAAACTAAGTTTATAGTAAACTTTAAACATAGTTGATTTACATACGTTTATATTAAGATTAACCTAAGTAATAGTAAATGTAGCTTCAGTAAGCTGATATTAATCATTAAATAGGTAATTTTTTTTTTTTTTTTTTTTTTTTGTAAGGCGCATCAACTATTTGGCTATTAGCGCCGGGCTATCTACAGGTTTAAAAAAAAAGAAGGAATTTATATTATTTTATTGATTTAAGAATATTTAACAGCAAAATTCCAGAGTTTTTCTTAGAAATACTTATGAATGTATCCATCAAAAAAGAACTTGATTTTATGGAGCGCCTTTTATTTTTATCGATTTTTGAAATTTTTATGTTTTTAATTTATTTTAAAATAAAATTTTGTTTTTAAATAAATATACTTAGCAACCAGAAAGATAACAGATAGTAAATATATTTTTCCCATATTCAAAATATTATTGTGACCATTTTGGTGAAAATCCCATTGAGATATCATTAACATAAACAGAGTAATGATTTTTTTAGTAAATGAAAGTCGCTTTGACTTAAATCGTCAGTAAAAGCAAACCCAAGTTTTATAGACAACTTTAAAAATTCATAACTCAAAAAGTATTGAAGATATCTAACTAAAATTTGGAATATATCGTTAGAATGACCAGTTCAACAAATAAAAAAAGTTTCAGGCAATTCTGAGGACATGGGTTTCGTGGCCTGGATGATCTGATATGTACTGACCCAGCTGCTATTCGTAAGGGTACGTTCATGGTGAGGATTGATTCTGCGATGCTACGATAGCTACTCCGATGAGCGCTGCCCCGATGTATTCTACATCGATGGAGAGTGTTCATGCTGACTCACCATTGCATTGGTTCTTGCTGGGAGTAAAGTAACCTTCAACAGTGAATTAGCCTTTGTTTATGAAAAAGCTCTGCTTATGTTAGTGAGAAAAAATGAGCCTTTACAATTAGTTCGTGATGTTCCTGACAAAGAAAAAGGGATTGGTTTCTTACTCGGAAAAATTAATGGAATCCTATTAATTTTAGCGAGTTGGATAGACTAGAGTCGCTTAAATTAATATAATTCTATTAATTGCGAGTTGGATTGACTACAGTTTTCTTATATCTTCTGGAGCAAGTGGAGCGTAGCGTAGCGAGCGGAAACGCATATCATGTAATGCTTAATAAATGTAAAAGATCCAAAAAAGAGAGAGAAAAGGAATAAAATATGTGTGTTTACAAATATCATTCTTTATGTTATCCTTCATAACCTGCAAAACAGTCAACTTTAATGCTTAATAACTTTTTTCATAGTTGAGAGAATTGATTTTGATCATATTAACCTTTTTATTAATAAATATTACTTGCCATTATCTAATATGAATTATAACCGTAGATAACGAGTCAAGTAGTAAAAGATAACCAGCAAAGAACCTGTAGGCTAATCAGTAAGCTTATCAGCGAGTACGAGTAACTGTTATAAATCACTTAACTAAATAAATACTTCAAAAGTAACTGGATGTAGTCTTCGCAAAAAGACCCAATTTTCTTTCATCTCGACAACGAAATAACCAAAAAAGAATAATCACACAAGATGAAGTAATGAGAGAGGGTAGGTGACCTGCGCACTAGAGTCCTTTTGAAGAAACCAATCACAGTCAGGCCCACATCGCAGCTTCCCTCCTCACTGCGAGGAGAAAACAAAATATTTGTTCTTCCCCGCGGTCACTGCGCGGGTGCGAGAATAGCATCGGAAGTAAGGATCCTCACTATGAACACTCCCACCTTAATACATGTGTTTGTTTTACATCGGGGCAGCGCTCATCGGAGTAGCTATCGTAGCATCGCAGAATGAATCCTCACCATGAACGTACACTAAGGGAGAGTAAAGATCACCGAAACAACCCGTGATTGTAAAATACCTCGGTACGCATTAACGACTAAAAAATATATATAACACCTTTATCTAAAAACAAAATGTTCTAAAGCATAGATAATTCGCAATTTCTCAGTTTTTCCCACTAATTTTCGTTGAGAACAAACGTTACCGTAAATAAAAATATAATAATAACTTGTTGATTGTTTGTTCTCTTAACCCTTAAGAGACTCAACCCGCACCTTAGATGCCGTAGGAGCGGAATCCGTTTCACTCTCATTAAGGGTTAATACTACCATGTAACATTTTTTTTACCATTTTTGTTTTTGTATGGGCTAAAAGTCTTCCTTAACTAATCCTAATTCCTTAACTAAGTGATATTCAAAAGTTTTTATGCGAAATTTTTACAAATTTTTAAATGGGCAAAAAATACGATTTTCCGAGTGAAATCCCAATGCGCGATACTGATTTGAAGATAATTTTTTGAGCGAGCTTGAATTGGTCCCTTCATAATTATTAAGTTTTTTTGGGTCCTCCTTCAATATATTTCAAAATTAAAACCCATTTTTTTACTCTTTATATAAAAACATTTTTGTACCCCGCAGGTAGAGGTCACCATCTCCATTTTTTTATTAAATTGACTTAACTTCATGTTCTTAATGTGGATGTTTCGATCCTTATTATGGTATAGGGCACTATGTTCTGTTCTCAAAAATACTGAAGATAAGACAGTGAAAAATAAAATCATGTCCGTTTTCATTAGAGGTACAAGACACCATGTGGAGAACTTGGTTTTGTTTGACTATGATCAATACTTCCAATTACTAATCAATTCCCCTAAAAATGTGAAAAAAATGTCTTTAAACTGTACCTATTAAAAAAACAAACATATTTTAATACATTGAAAGGAGATCGTTGGCCGTTGATGATGCGAAGGTAGGGATTGTCAGGGTTCGGTCATTGCTTCTTAATAAAACTACATTTTACAGTGAAAATGGTTATATTGTTGCCGACGTATATATATATATATATATATATATATATATATATATATATATATATATATATATAAGTATTTATATATGTTAGTATTAAATCTGTCCTGCTTGTTTTCACAGCCCTGATGAAGGCTTGAATTTCAAGCCGAAACGTCGGCAACAATAAAACCATTTTCACTGTAAAATGTAGTTTTATTAAGAAGCAATGGCTGAACCCCGACAATCTCTACCTTCTCATATTTTAAAAGTTCAAAGTAATTGAAAATTGGCTCTCCTGAACAATTGAAACTATGAGACGTGGTGTCTTTTACCTCCGGAGTACAGATTTTAACAGATACTAAAAGATTTCGAATCTTGGTATATTTTCTAAAAAATCTCAAAAACGGTTGGCAAATTGTGGTAAAACGTAGATATAAGGTGTTCATTCGAAAGTTTACTACATTCTCTACAGGGAAGGTAGTGGATTAATTTTGGATGATGCCAATCAGAAGAATAAGTGCTTAAATCTCGTTAATTTGTACGGGTGTTTACCTCACTTTCAATTTTTTTTTTTAAGTGTTAAGGCGTAAGTGCCGTGTTAACACTCTATGCCGTGAGTTCGATTCCCACTATGGGGTGGTGGCTTCTCTTTAGAAAAAAGATAAGGCATCAGCCCTATTCTGGCTAGAAAAGGGTTAAGGGGACGTTAACATTTAAATAATAATAATAAATCTCTTTTATTTTAATTGCATGTAAAGTGAGTGTCAAGGCGTGAGCACTTAGCACTCCGTGACAAGGGTCTTGGGTTTTAAGTGCTCACGCCTAAACCCGCGCTAAAGGTTCGTGGGTTCGATTCCCACTAGGAGTGGTGGCTTTTCTTTGGAAAAGAGAAAAGCCCTATCCTGGCTATAGATAACTCGTCCTAAAATTCTTTGTTAATAATAAATGGATGTTCAAATTGAAATAATTATGATTGCATTAAACAGTAAAATGAGTATTCTCATAAAACAAAGGTACGAAAATGATTGTTTTCCTGGGCCGAAGGTTGAGAAGGCGGGGGAGTCATTTCCGCTTAGGATACTGTTAGCTTCCTGTTGTGGCGCCTTACATCTTCCTTCTATTTGATATAAGCCTACTGATAACTGCTTCTATTCCTTTTCTAATGGCACCAAGAATATAAATGGACGCGCGCTATGATGACGCAGTTTCTGCGAGTTGGACTTTTCTACATTGCTGGTAGTTAACAAAAAAATAGTTTAACAGAATATATTCTTTACTTGTACAGTGAATTGTATTTAATATCTAAGAGTGATGTATTTACCCATGTTGCTCGGCGTTAGCTGGGATCCTGAGTGCGTTGATTCTGCTGTAGACAGCACGGCTGTCCCGGCTTGTCTGGGAGTCCGTTCCTACCACCCCCACTCTCTATCATTCTCCACCCTCCCTATCCCCTCTCCTTCCTCATTACTCGCCGTGATTACCTACTTATCCCCTCTCTTCACGATTCCCTATGCACGGGCTGGCTAGGACTAGACCACTCTCTGGGGTCGTTGCACTTGAATCTGTTTTCTTCAAGGCCAGTTTGTTTTTAGCATTTTCCGAAGGAAGGTAGCGCTTTAGGTTACACTCGTGAAAGAAATTTTGAATATAAGGGGGCGAGGTTAGCTCAGTGGCAGGGCACTGGACTAATGTGCTGGAGGACCTGAGTTCAAATCCCTAGCAAACACTAAAGATTTTTATCTTCTCTATGTGTCTTCGTTTATGGTTTGTATTCAACCTCCGTGGCCGTCCCGAGGCCAACCCAGCCTTTAAATAATTTATCAATGGGTACCTTGGTGCTAATGACCCTAGCAGTCGAAGCAGGAAGGGGAAAATCAGGCGGTCGGAGCATAGTACTGACCACACCATAAGTGTGGTCGTAGATGCACACTAGATGCATTTCATCTCCCTAGTTTGCCGTATTCAGAAACGATTTAGCCAATTGAAAATTGTATCAGTTACTCAACATTCATTTAAAACAAGATATTTAAATTTGAGTTGCGTTTGGAGTTAAGGAAGTATTAGAAAAACATATTTTATTAACAGAGATAAAACGTTTTGGAATTTTCTTATATTTTCTTAAATATCTCGAAAGCGGCTGGGAAATCATAGGAAGTGGAAGTTAGATCATTGGATTGCTTTCTAAGTTCTCTAGAAACACTTTCGATGGGGCGATATCACTCGGTGAAATAGGTGCCTAAAACTCCAAATGTTCTTTTAAGCGGGGTTTGTCTCTGTTTACCTCACTTTTGAATTGGTTGTTTTTTTCTTTTTTTATAAATTGAATTTAACTGTAAAATGAGTATTTTAGTAAAACAAGCTAAGAAAATGAAAAACGTATTGATAATAGTGCTTTCTTAGAGGGATTGTTGGGAGAAAATGGAGTAATTTCCGTTCAGGATTCGCCTGTTGTGGCGCCTAAACTCTTTCTTCTTTTTGAGATTTCATTTTCTATATTTTACGGAAAATAAAAACCTGCTAATAACTGCTTCTATTCATTTACTAATGGCACTAGCAATATGAACGAAAACGTGTTAAGATGACGCACATCCTGAGAGAGATAAATGCCTATTGTTGAATATGGTTTATCCGAAGAACATAATAAATATTTCAATATGAAAATTTATTTTAGCTTATTAAAATATATAATGTATTCCCATTATATTGAATATACTCCTAATGGCCTAGACTACGTATAGGCCAAAGCCTTGTGAATCAGGAACCCCTAATGACCAATAAGGACAAACCTGCATGTCGATCGTGCAATACAGACCTCACAATCAAACATATACTGACTGAGTGCTACTTAAGACGTCATCTTCGTAGATATCCCATTTTAACTGATGGAACTCCTTGGAGATGACAACCGTTACATTGACACAAAACTCGAACACAAACATGTAAAATAAAATATAACATCAAAACATATACGAAGCCAACTTTTCCGATAAAAGTATAGCAAAAGTTGAGATAAAAAGGTACTCTCTTAAAAATAAGATCAGATAATAGTCAATTTTAGTTCGCTCTCTGCCAAAACTCCTGAAGAAAATGCAAATTGCCACTGAAGCGAGGAATAAATCAATAAATAATAATAAAAAATATCCCTGTTTATTTTGATATTGAAAGGTGTTCCAATAATGAAGTCTGTAATGGCCTCGGGCAGATCCCTAGAGCACGTGGAGGTTATATATCATGGCATGGTGTCATGTACTCGTTAAGGGCCAAGTAACTCATTCCAGGGATATGAAGCAAATTGTGGATGGGTTTTAGTGGAATTTGGGGAATCTTTCGTTTAATGCTCGCAGCTCTAATTTGAATAACGTAGAAAATATATTGACGTAGGCTTACATTGGCATTGAAATTTTAATGATATTGGTGATTGATTTTTATTTTGCATCATGGCATGGGTCTTTTTTACTTTACCCACGCCAGTTACTTTTTAGAATAATGTCATAATATTTTGTTACAATATTGTAACAGGTGTTGCTAGGCTACATAAAGTTTATACATGAAAGAGGTTATAGATTATAAGACACGTTGAAGTTGTGTTTGTTGTGCTGCTTTGAAGTTCTCAAATAATGAATTTGATTAAACTGAGTCGTGTGTTGATATCGACACATTAACGAAATTTGATTAATCATTGTGGACCTCCGCTAAACGAAGAAACAAAGTGGAATGCGGAACGAGAAGGTCTCTCATTGACTCCTATCTTTGTGACTTCGTGTTCAGAAGAAGGTAAGAAAACGAAGATATATTTCAGTGTACATTAAAATCAATAAAAGCCTATTTGCCTCCGGAATAATCAACCATTTGTATTTTCAATTTTTTTTGTTTACATTTGTTGAATAAATAATTTATTTAAACTAATTATTAGTTTAAACATCTGTTCTTCATAACTAGAGCCCGGAAATTAGGCATTTATTTTTGGTTAAAATAGGCAGGCAAAAAGGCAGTTAAAATACTGAAAATAGGCAGTACTTTAGTTAAAATAGGCATTTATTAGGAGTGAAGGCAGAGATGAATCTTACTCATTATTAGAGCCCGGAAGTTAGGCATTTATTTTTGCTTAAAATAGGCAGGCAAAAAGGCAGTTAAAATACTGAAAATAGGCAGTACTTTAGTTAAAATAGGCATTTATTAGGAGTGAAGGCAGAGATGAATCTTACTCATTATTAGAGCCCGGAAGTTAGGCATTTAATTTTGGTTAAAATAGGCAGGCAAAAAGGCACTTGAAATACATAAAAGTACTTTAATTAAAATAGGTATTTACAAGGAGTGAAGGCAAAGGGGAATCTCATTCCTAATTATCAATTAAAAGGTGCATTTTAAATACTGTACTTACTCTTACTTTCCCCAGATTACAAGCTACAACAAGATGCTTTTTTAAAGTATCAACTGTCATAGACAGACGCTTGTCAGAAAGAATGTTTTTCATCATGGAAAAGGAACGTTCTACTTCCACTGAAGTGAAAGGCGCAAATTTGAAACAAGCTACATCGAAAGGACACATGCCAGTTAAAACAGAATTTTCGCCTTTCAGAACATTACGAATGTTCTTAATTGTTTCGATGTCCACATTAGCACTCAGAACACGTTTAACTTTTTCACTGACACTTTCCTTTTTCTCCTGGTGCTTGGAGCAGTTGATTTACAGCATCTTCGAAGATCCCCATAGATGATACCAGCGAATCATCTCTTTTCTCTAACTTCAAGATTGCTTCCGGTATCACACTATAATGTGCTTTTATAAATGCCAGATCATTGCCTCGCGAACTGAACTAACTTCGTCTACTGATACTGCCTCACGATGAACTACCTCACGTATCTTGTCCAAGTTGTTGCAGTAATATATTACTGCTGAGATCCAGGTTCCCCATCTGGTAAGAACTGGCTGAGGAGGTAAAGTCAGCTCTGGTGCTATGTCCTTAAAAACCCGGATTCGAGAGGGTGATTTTAGGAAGATTTTCTTGGCGTTAGAAACTAATTTATCCACGTGAGGATACAAACTTCTTATCTCTTCAGCGATTCTGTGGAGGCCATGTGCTAGACAAGTGAGGTGGAGCATTTTAGGAAAGAGAACTCGTAAGGCTTTAGCTGCTTTTTTCATGTAAGGTGCTGTATCTGTGACTAAAAGTAGGACATCATCATACCGTATTCCGTCCGGCCAGAGTGGTACCATTTGCTCTCTCCATCTCCTCTGTCGTCAAAAGATATACTGATGATAAGTCAGTTTGCTTTGCTTCCATGGTTCCAATGATAACATTGGATATGTAACGTCCCATTGCATCCGTAGTTTCATCAATGGAGATCCAGATCTTCTTTTCTGCAATTCTGAGTCGAAATCATCTGCATCGTCTCTTCAAAGGTGATATTTAAATACGTTTTTCTTAACGTGGATTCTGATGGAACCTCTTCTTTAGTGTACTTTTGCAGGATTGTCCTCAGGGATTGATTTTCCAGTTTCCAGAACGGAATTCCTGAGTCCAGGAAAGCTTTGCATAGATCCAGGGAAAACTGAGATTGCCTGCTGGATGTTGTAACTGTTGTTGCAATTAAATTAATCTTAGGACCAACAGTATTTATCCTGGATTAATGTTTCGTTGTTGCGAAATGTTGAGTAATAAAATAATTTTTATCCTGATTGATAGATTTTTCACAGACTTTGCAGAAGAGTATAGCTCCATCAGTAGAAAGTAAATCCGAACCGAATTCGCGAACATAGCTATGTAATTTACCACGCAACGATGAATCTTTCGGCATGATAAATAAGTGAGAACAAACACACGAGCTGTCATCAAGAAGTTCAACAGTAGAATAACAGCTTATTTTATAATTGTCCTGTTAGAGGGAAGTTATTTCCTCCCTTCCTCTGCAATATCTTAATATTTCGAAATCCGGAGTACCAGTTAACTAACCATCGTCACAGCAAAAGGGGTGTGAGGAAGAAGAAGTGACGTACTTCTCTCATCCTGTCTCTATCCTGGTATTCATTATGCTTCATCATTACTTCTACTAAGGAAGGATCTGTTATTTATAGAGGTTAAATCCATGGGTTGGGAAAATGAGCTCTCGAATAGATATTTGTGACCGATATATGTAATTTAACTTGTGAAAACTTTTTTGTCTTCGATGAACGGTGCTTTTTAAAATGTTTAAATCCCAGAAAAAAATGGTAAAAAAGGCAAAAAAAGGCATTAAATCTTAAAATAGGCAAAATAAAAATTGTCTTTACACTTCCTAAATACACTGAAACATATTTATTTGTATCTGATTCTTCAATATATCCATTCAGATAAAAAAAGGCATTTTGCCTAACTTCCGGGCTCTATTCATAACTATTAACTTAATGATACGATAAATATCTGTTTTAGTAATAAAAGTAACTGGCGTGGGTAAAGTAAAAAAGACCCCATGGCTTTATTCAAGTTACATATATGATGCTCTGAAAGGCTCAGAAAAAACAAAAACCAAAAAAAAAAAACAATGGAATTTTTAAGGCATAAGGTCTATTTCATAAGAAAAGGCTATGCCTTAACGGGCACGTAATGAACAAAGGAAGAACATCTGTTCATGTTTACATTAAATTACACATAGGCGATTGGAGGGTAAGGGTACGCTCTTAGTGGATTTCGGGTTTTATCCTAGGATTTATGAAAGATACAAACCTCAAATTTTTACTCAATGTTATTTATTAAGTTCAGAACTAAGCTCAGATATAAGCTTTGGTTGTACTTTATAAACACCCAGGGAAATGAGATTTTTTTTTAAAAAAAAAATTGCCTACCCTTGGTCTACTTGGAGGCTACAACTACGCACACGAGTGGTTAAAAAGACGTACTAGCAGTGATCGCAAACAGAAGGCACACTGTCTTCATAAGCAGTCAAGAAGCAGTGTGTAGCTACTTGTCTGCACTTTTCTTTAATACTAAGCAAAACTATTAGAAAATATGTTATCTACTACTTATTTGTCAAATACCACTCACTCACTTACTGACCTATCAACGCCCACCTTAAACAACTTGACAGAAAAATTTGAAATTTTGCATGGACACTCCCTTTAGGATATAAATACTCGCTAAGAAAGTTTTTTTTGACATTCCAATTTTTAAGTATTTTTAGAGGGGCTTGCATTTTTAATTGCGTTTAAAGGGAGCTTGCAGAGGCAGCATGCGTTCCTAGGACAATAACAGGCCAGCTGTTACCGTACTGAATCTATTTCATAATATTACTTTTATTTGCGGTTCATTTCAACAATGATGGCTGAGTTGAATTAGTAGAAATAAACTGTGATTTTGTCCCTCATAGAGTTTATGCTATACCTGGTGATCGTCCCGAGGTAATAATATCCCGAACCCTTGCACAGTATCCTCACCCATCAGCATCCCCAGTCAGAACAGTTCTTGGTAATGCTCGCAAAAATAATGGGTGTTTTCAAATGACATCTTGGAAACATAAATTTTAACGTACATTAATTATTGGCAACGGATTTTAACTTGTACTGGTTAAACTCCTGTTACTTGTAAGCTATAGATAACGGATTATCTCTAGGTTATGTATTTGTTGATACCGGTCCGGAGCACACCGTTTTAGACTTTTGGCTTTGATTATTTTCACGTCAAAGTAACCCTATTATGTTGGATTTTATTGTTTTGTTCTGCACATTTCATGCATTTATTAGGCAGTATTATTATTTTCGTAGAGAGCGTTTCGGTTTATAGGCTAATTTGTTAGATGTTTTTGAAACTGTAGTCGTATTTTTGCTGTCTGTCTGCAACATGTTTTTAAAACATTTTTTTTTGGCACCAAAACATATTATTAGTTTTAGTTAAAATTTAAAAGTTTACAAATTAAAACGATACAAAATACAACAAATGGAGAAAAATTAACAAAAGAACAGAATATAAAATTGAAGTAAAACAAAAACATGAATAATAAAGAATAAATGAATAATCAACAAGATTTAAAATTAGAAAAAAATTAAATTTTAGTATTACCACATAAAATGCTTAATACCACATTTTATTTGTAATAGGGATTCAATCTTCCCATTGCCATGTAAAGTTGCTCAGCAAATTCTCTTAAAGCCTTATTATGGCACATAAACAGAGGTTGTTCTGGTGACGGCCAGACTCCGTTTTGTTTCATAATTGTCGTTTTTAATTTCGCCCGTTCCTGTATTAGTAGTCGGCAGTCGTATACTAAGTGTTGGTAAGTTTGTTCCGTAAGAAAGTCGCATGGACAAGTGTTTCTGTTTGTGATTTTGAAACGGTGTAAGTATGAGTTTATTGAGCCATGTCCTGTGACAAGTTGTGTTGTGTAAAAATTAGCCATAGTTTTATTGCTCAATATTTATGTTTGAATTTGAGGTATGAATAGCTTTAAGTGTCTCCCTTTGTTAGTACTTGTCCAGCGGTTTTCCCAAGTTTGTATAGTCTTAGTTTGTTACATATATTTTAAGTGTTTTTTCGATATAATATCATAACAAACTGGTAACTGGGGACTTTTTGCGGCAGCTTTAGCCGCTTTATAAGCTAATTCGTTCCCCATATTTCCAGAGTGCCCTCTAATCCACTTGAAATATATGTTTATGTTAATGTTTTGTATTTCTGTTACATGTTTCCTTATTTCTTCTGTTAGCGAGTCATGTACCGAACGATTAGTCAGTTTTTGTAAGGTCGTCTTGCTGTCTGTGTATAAAATTGCATTATTATATTGTCTGTATTTGGTCTTTATAAGTCGTAAACTTTCAAGTACTGCGTATTGTTCTGCTTGTATGTTTGTACAGTATTGTCCCAGTCTGAATTTATGTACGTCTGTGGGTTCGTCGTTTATAAATACCACTGAAGCACAGCCAACGTTTTCGCCTTCCTTACTTCCATCAGTATAAATTTTTAATTCTATGTTGTTATTTTTGCAAGGACTTTTAAAAATTGGAAAATCAGATGGGCGAAGCCACATTGCACATTACAATTCTTTTTTAATTTGACTATTTCTAAAATTGTTTATGTTTTCTGAGGTTTTAAAAAGTTTAAATTGTGTTGTATATTGTTTTGAAATTAATTCTATGGGTACTATTTAGCTAGGACGCAGGCTGCTTCATACGACTCTGTTTTAAAACCCTTTATCATTATTAATGGCCATCAATCTTTGTACTCGTTGTTATTTCATTAAATTGTGTTTTTTAGCGAGTCCCGATTCCCAGATATTAATAGCATAGGTTAATGATGGGAGTACGGCTCCTTTATACAATATATGTAATGCTTCTGTGTTTAGTCCCCATCTATTCTTTGCAGCAATTGTCAGATTATTTACTAGTTTTAATAATTTTGTCTGTAGTCTGTCAATGTGTGCATTCCAGTTTAGTTTTCTATCTAGAGTTATTCCTAAATATTTCAATGTTTCAACCTTTTTAATGTTTTGTCCTTGTGATTTTACGTGTATTTGTGGGTGGATTCTTTCATGTGTAAATATAATGAAAGATGACTTTTGAATATTAAATTTTAACTTATTTTGGTTCGCCCAGTTATCAACAATACTTGTAATTTCATTAATATTAACTTGTAGCTTTTCGAATATTTTAGATTTAATTAGTACTAATATGTCATCAGCATATGCTAAAATAGTTGTGTCTTCAGGTAACTTTATCTTTAACAAATTATTTACAATTAGATTCCATAATAATGGCGAAAGGCTAGATCCGTGAGGCGTTCCTAGTGTTTGAAATTTGGGAAATTTCATATTTGGTGTTATGATAAAGGATTGTCTGCCTACATATATATATATATATATATATATATATATATATATATATATATATATATATATATATATACATATAAAATCTTACTTTCAGATCAAAACCTATCAATAAATGCTTGAATTCCCTTACTAATGGCACTAGGGATATGAACGGAAAAGCGCCTAGATGACGCAGTTCCTGCAAGTCGGAATTTTTTTTTATAATAATGTCTATTGTACGAATTAAGCAAACACATGAAATTGATTTATTAAAAAAAAACAAGAGTGATAACTGTTCACATATTTCCCTTTGTAAGTCCCATCAACCAAAGAATCAATGGCGTTTATCTAAAGTAAAAAAAAAAAAAAAAAAAAAAAAAAAATTAATTTAAACTATGATATAAAATACAAGTAATATAATCAAAACAAAACAAAATAAAATTTTCTGAAAAAATAGATAGAAGGGAAAACATGGAGTGGGCGGATTAAACAGGACAGCGTGAACATCCCCTTATAGATGTTAATCGTGGTGACGTCATAGTCCTCCTCATTACATGGAAATTGACCAGCGAGATTAATGGAGTGCGTAAACATCCCGAATCGATTAAGCTGTCATCTCCAACAAATCAGTAGGGTTGCCTCGAATATCCTCTGAAATGGCGAAGAACAAGGTTTTTTTTTTTTTTGAAAAATGAAAAGAAATGTTGTAAAAGTTTATTTATTTATATTTATTTTATATTTCTCCTCATCTTTGGCGATGGCATGGAATTAAGCTTCTGCTGTGTGCTATTTGTTGTACCATGTCAGTAAAATACAAAACTCATAAAAATGAATGCTTACTTGAAACAAGTTAAAAAATACCAAGAAAAATCCAAGAAAGAAATTCAACATAAAAGTTTACATTTTTTCAATTATCAAGAAGCATTTCACCCTTAATAACGAAGCAACCGCCAACTTCCTCATTAGGTAATTAATGGTTTTTAAACGGATAGGTTTTTCTGAAAGTGGAGGTGTTAGACACCTTGAGGGGAATGAGTAAACATATCCCGAAAAACAAAGATTTTGATGAATAACCTGAATTTGGTTTATGTAACCGCTCTGGAACCCCTTTAAAATGAACATAGTTACATTACAAACATTGCTTTCTTAATGTAAATTTAATCTACTTTACAATAGTTTGATTGGAGTTTTGCAGTCACTACTTATTCCCATGGGCGTATATAAGGGGGGGCTGCGGCCCCCCCCCCCCGAAATTTTGATTTGATCGGTAAAAATTTCATAAAACCCTTAAAAATAAATTAAATAAGATCATTTAGTTCATAAAACATATTCTATTTTGGGTGTAATAGTGTTTAAGTTGGCTAAAACTCTTCCAAGGTCTAAATTGTTAGTATTCCATACACCGGAAATGGTCTCAGCCCCCCCCGAAATTTTCCCAGCCCCCTTCGAAGTTATTTTCTATATACGCCCATGCTTATTCGCAAAAACCATGATCAGCATAAAAAAAAAAAACAAAAAAAAAAATACGAAATGTCAATGTACTGTTGGGAATTGTACCATACTTTATATGAACTTTTTGGTTGCACTTGAGGTCCTCCGCAAAGGTTGAGACTTATATTCGTTACACCCTGTATCACCGTGTTTTTCTGTCACCTTTACGCCTTGATTACGAAGTGTCCTCCAACACTTAATCAGAGCAAAAAGTGTGTGTACCAAGTGTGGGAAGGATGGGACATCACTATTATCGTGTGAAATTAAAGAATGTGTTCAGAATGGCTTCTTGGGGCTAAAGCAAATTTATTGGTTTTGATTTAGAAATCGGAAAAAATTATATAATAATAAATATTTTTTTTCCCTAAAATACGGAGGTACCATTTTAAAGCTTATTGAATAAGGCAACATTTGAGGCGGCGGAAAACCTCCAAGTCCTCCAAATAGCTGATTAAGAAAATATTGAATAATTTAATAAAACACTAATAACAATAGTTCACATCTATATGGCTCTTAGTATAGCTCTTAATTTACATGATCATATTTCAATAACGGGTGTTTCTTATTGGAAATTTAATGTTGATTCTAAAAAAAAGGTCGTCCTTTACGATGCATTAATCAGAAATCCGGAAAACACAGTTTTATATTAAAAAAAAAAAACAAAAAAACAACAACATAGTTTTGAAAACAGACAAACGTTTGAATAGCTTTGCTACATGTTGAGATAGGACGCTCCCTGAACTAGAAATCAGGTGCATCTCAATGCGGGACTCCCTGTATATGTAATAAAATACGAAACGTTGTATTCAGCAATAAATAAATGCTTGGCCGCAACGGAGGCGATTAGCAAATAATTAAGTCTATATGGAAACGTCAGCTTTAAACAAAATGGTAATATTAGTAAATGCATTATAATAAATTATTATAACATAAAGGAAATAAATATAATTTAGGAAAAATTAGTAAATACATTTAAAAACCAAAAGTAGAAAAAATAAAGTAAAAGATAAATAAATAAGAAATCAATAATCTATTATCTATCTCGAGAACGACTGAACCGATTTCGCTAATTCTTTTCTTATAATATTACTTGAACTACAAGGATGGTTCTTACGGAGAGAAAATTTTAAAAAATTGCCAGAAAAAGTCTAAAAACAACACTTTTCGGGTCTTTTTTACTTCGTTAACGCAAATTCATTTTTAAATAAAAACATATGTTCTCAATTATAATATTTTTAACAGTTAAAGTATTAGGTTATTTGTGTATAAGCAAAAAAATGTAAATAAAAAGATAATAGAATCACATGTTGAGAATGCAGTTTAAATTAATTTATATTTGCGTTATCGAAGTAAAAAAGACCCCACTTTTCTATATTCCCATACAAAAGATTCGTAATAATACTTAGAGGTCAATTTGAACTTTAATACCATACCATAAAGTTTAAGTGTTAGTGGAGGCGTTCTGGGAAGGCAAAACAAGTGAGTGACATTAGTATCGTATAAATATTAATGTCAATATTTGTCAATATTTATACGATGGTAACATCTTTTTGCTGTGCATCTATAATATTACTAAATCTAAAAGCCATAAATTTATATAAAATTAATAAAGTGTTGTGTGTTTGTGACTTCCTCCTATAAGGCGGCGGACAAATTTAGGCAGAAAAACCCGGAACGCAACGCATCAAGTTAATGATCAATATAACCGTACAGCCCAGGAATGTGAAGATCACAATGAACGTGAAAGAATTCGGTTAAGACAGACCCGTGAAGCGCGACATTCGACTAATAATGGTGCAAGTTTGAATCGAGCTCCTGTCAATTGATTGATGGTGCCTGCAGCTGTGTTGCTATTGGACCTATGAACTCAGTTTGACTATAAACAAATCCCAGGGCAGTCATTAAGTGTTTGTGGTATTAATCTAGAAAACCCATGTTTCTCGCATGGTCAATTATATGTTGCCTGTTCCCGTGTTGGAAAACCATCTACTCTGTTTATTTACGCGTCAGGTAATTAATCAAAAAATATCGTGTACCGTTAAGTACTACAATAAAAATGAAACTTAATTTAGAATAAGTAAAAATAAAATTAAATATAATAAGTAGGTATCATAATAAGAAATCTGATATTGTAATTTTGATTGTGATTTTTTAGTGACTATTAAAAGAATTGTAAGTGTTTTATAATTTTTATTTTTTGACATGAAGTAATTTTTGACTTAAGTTTCTTTTTTCTTAATTTTTTTATCTTACTAGCTGACCCGGTGTCCCAAATAGCAGAATAAGTATTAAAAAAAAATAAAAATTAAGGAATCGACTGTTAGGCGGTACGAAGTTCGCCGGGTCAGCTAGTAATAAAATAAAAATAAGAAAATTACAAAAAATGAAAGAGAATTACGTTGGATTTAATTGAATAATCAAAAATAATTTGCAAGCTTCACTACCTATCTTTAATTCCACACATCTTATAATACAATTAGGCTTTGAACAATTCCCCCGCCCCACACAGGAGTATTTGTACTCTAAAACCGGTCAAAAGTGCAAATCGCCAAGTTCCGTTATAATCTTTTCAAACATGCTAATCTTTAAGTTCAATAAATTGTCTATCTATTGGTAGTAAAAAATTTTCCTTCCGCTTTAGCCTGTTGTTGTACAAACAGTCCAAACCCAGACAGTCGGAATCGCATAAATCTATTCTTCAGCACTCGTCAGTTTAATTTGTTTCCCTCTCTATTGTGGTTAAGTTTTGATGAAATCTCCTATTGAATATGGAAGTGGGATGTATGTACTTTATCTTGCAACTGTCTTTTTTTGTTTTGTTGTTTAAATTGAACTTTTTTAGAGAGTATTTATTTGGGTACTTTTTTTATCCCAACATAATGAGATATCGAGATTTTTAGTTACTTGTCGGGTCCTGTCGAGCCATATTTCTTTTACATACATCAAATTTAGGCTAATGATAATTGTCCAATGCGATAAAATTATCCGCCTTCGTCTGCCATTTTGATTTTTATTCATTTAAACTTGAATGTTAAGTTACTTAATTATTGCGGCATTACGATTTTTCGTTTTTTACAATGATGACCACAACGAATACCGAATTTCGTCGGAGTAAAAATTACGGCCTGTATCGACAAATAATTTCATTAGGTCCGGAGTACCCCCCCCGGAAGAACCGATTTTGCTAGTTAACAAACTTGTTCAATCTTTTGTTATGAGAATACAACATACTAACTTTCGTGTCGAAAAACAAAATCTTGTCTATACACACACCCACACATTGGTGCGATTGAAAACCTCCGTTGGACCTGGAGTCTAGACAGGCAGCACGAGTGGAAAATCAACGTCAGGTCTGGACTCTTGGGGATAATGTTATCGGTCCATATTTTATACCCGGGGCCCTTACTGGTAACCAATACACCCACTTCATAAGATACGTACTCCCAACACTGCTTGAAGAAATTAAAGTGCCTTTTTATTTTTAATTGCAGATGAGGAATACTTGCAAATAAAACGTATTTTTACGAAATCACGTTTGCACGTTTCTTCCTTGTTTTTATAGAAGTTTTTAAAAATGAATGCAACATATGGGTAAAAAAAAAGGCATTTGCTTATTTCCGGGCACCATTTGTCTCGACGAGTTCGTTGAAAAAGTTTCATTTTCGTTGAAAACGTTTCATATCTCCAACCGTTTAGTAATTATTCCTTTTGTGGCCCGCTTATGTGGGGCACTTAGCTACCTAAAAGTGCCCCATTTTTGAAGTAAGCAATCAATCCAATATTAGAAAGCTAATAGTAGATCAATCTAATAGTAGGTGAAACGGAAAGCACCAAAATTATGGCGGAAGTCAAGGATGAAGACGAAGATAACGATGACCGATGAAGATAAACTCTCAACAAAGCTTTATTTTGTAATAGATTTCATTCAAAATTTGTATATTTTGTATAAAAACGTCTAATTAAGGTCGAAAATTGTTTTCATGTGATCACATTGCAGAAAAGAGCGTAATATAATTTTGACCGGGTTTTGAGTGCAAATACTCCTATGTGCGCCCGTGCAGAAATCGATATGACTATGTCATAGGTTTTTTAGGATGTCCAGCACCTACAAATTCACGAAACATTTAGATCTGTATGTTGAACGTGTAGATTTTGATTTGTTTTCTTTAGTTCACTTGGACAATGGACCTTTTCGCCAAATGTCGAAAATAGGTCAATCCTGTTGGAATCAATAGAAAAACGGAATATATTAAATACCGTTATGAAGTAAAGAAGTAAGAGAAGGCAAATTCTTTCGAAACGTTGAAAATATTTATTACTTTTATTTTAGTAAAACATTTATTTCTGTTAATTAGCTGTTTGAATAATTTGTTTGCGTATAACACGTTCAAATTTTGATGTTAAATAAGTATTAAAAGTTATTCAATTTCTGCTCTGAATAAAATTAATTTCAAATGATGTTTGCTATATTTATCTGTTGATACTTTGCTTAAAAACATAATAAAAATATTGTTACCCAATAAATGTAAGAATAATTTTTTGACCCACTGTACCATTTATTCAGGTAATACATTGCGTACTAAATGTATATAAAGGAAAATAGTCTTTGTATTCTATTCTATAAGTTGTATGAATTAGGTAAAACCTAACTTCCATATCTCTATGTATGTTACGCAAAATCCAATAAAGACCCGCTTATCCTCAAGCAATGGAATATTTGAAGGCCCTGAATTTATTGATAAATTACAAGATTTAAATATTATCCTAACCTGGCTAGAAAATGGTGGGTAGCTAACCTGTCATAAAAATCTTGGTTAGGTTTAAATGGACGTTAAGATTTAAATAAATGAAATGATTTCCGATTAAGCCTATTCCATTTTTTACATTTAAGATCTACGATTTATTCTGTTTAATTTTTTATTCGGTTTATTTTAATATATTCTCATAAACACTGGCTCACTTATATATATTTCGAATGTGACTGCCACTTGTTCCCAACTCTAGTTGCCATTCTACGCTGATTTTTGTGATATTAGGTTAAAGGGATTAATTTATAGAAACAGTTGTTTTGATTTCACGGATGTTTTTCGTTGGTTATGTTCGATTAAACTTTAAATTAGTTAATAAAATTAGATAAATATTTAAACTGCGTTTAAATACTATATTGGCGACGAGGATGGGATATTTATGGGCATCTAGTATCTCGCCTGAGACTCCCTCACTGCTTGCTGTAGGAGATACTGCGCCAGCTGAATCTGCTCGGGGTTGCCTTTAATCGTGATGATTCGATCATTCGAGCCCGGAAGAGGCTCGTCAATTGTTATCTCGAGCAGTATGTGAAACGGTGCCAAAGTTGCCAGGAAGGAAGAGACCAAGAACCAGAAGTACCTCTGTATCCTTGGAATGTCCCGGACGCCCCTTGGGAGAGAGTTCATTTGGATTTGGCAGGTCCTTTTGCCGGCAGTCAGTGGTTGGTAGGTGTAGACGGACTGACGAAATGGCCCGAAGTTGAAATGCTTCAGAAAACAACCTCTCAGATTGTTGTAAAAAAGCTAAGGTCGTGGTTTTCCAGATGGGGAGTACCCAAGACATTAGTGACAGATAACGGGCCGCAATTTACTTCACAGGAATTTAGGAAGTTCTGCTCAGATAATGGCATTCGACATGTCACATCTACTCCTTACCACCCCAAAACGAATGGATTAGTGGAGCGGTTCATTCGAACTTTTAAGAAAAGATGGTTGGCTTGTAAGAAAGAAGTTGGCGATTCCCTCTTAGCTCTGCAACGCTTCCTGTTGTCTTACAGGAATACCCCTCACAAAACAACTGGTATGTCACCTGCCGCCTTATTTCTTGGAAGACGACTTCCGAAGTTATTGGATCGGGTGTCTCCAAACTTTCGAGATGGGGTAGAAGATAGAATGTGGAAACAGAAGGCCTATCACGACAGATCTGCACGACCTAGAGAGTTCCAGGCAGGGGAAGAAGTCTGGATTCAGTCAGAGAAGAAGGATGGTTGGACTGCAGGGATCATTCTCAAGAGAACATCAGACCTATCTTATGAAGTACTTGTCGAAGGCCTGAAGAAGAGGAAACACGCGGACCAGTTGAGGCGAAGGGTCGGGGCTGTCGAAGACAATCCACAACCATCCTCTTGAAGGAGGGAGAAGTGTGATATTAGGTTAAAGGGATTAATTTATCAACAGTTGTTTTGATTTCACGGATGTTTTTCGTTGGTTATGTTCGATTAAACTTTAAAATCTATATATATAAAAATCACGTGTCTGTTTGTTTGTTCCTTATACAAATCCACATCGTTTGACTGATATTGACCAAACTTCGCACATAGATACGTCTTGATCCGGGAAATCTCGTGGGCTAGCTCAAAATCTTCTAGGATTCATAGTTTGGAAGTAACGAGTTCGAAACTGTCATATACAGAAGAGTTTATAGTCAGAAATCGGCATTTTCTTTCCAGTGTTGCCCCTCCTTCTAAGAAGAAGTGCAATAAAAAAACCTTTGTTTGTTTATCTAAATAGTAGGTTTATATTCTCAGAGTTTGGACAAATATCATATAAGATATCATATAATAAAATATCATATTTTTTAAGATTAATTTCCTTAATATCAGATCAGTTTTCTTCATATCAAATCAATTTTCATTTGATTGCCTAGGGCAACACTGCTCTAACCAGAATATAGACTAATATCGTATAAATAAGTATATCATAAAAATGTTCTGTGTTTATATAATCATAATTTGGACTAATATAATATAATTAAGTGGTCATGTTTCTATTCAGAACTATAATAATTTCAATACTTTTGTTGAGAGGTAGTTTTTTCTCTTTAGTAAAGGAAGGTTGCAATGTCGGTTATAGTATTCGGTTGAATAATCTCTCACTCGCTTTTCTGTTAAATGAATATGTTTGTACTGGTATTTGATGGAGAGGGTTTTAGTATGTGGAAAAACACTTAACTTTTTTTTTTAAACTGATGAGGTGTGTAAATGTCATTGAAAAGGCAAAGGAGACCAAAGTTGGTGAAGATTGGGATCAGCAAGATCAAATAAACAGTTTGAATTTCTTTGTGATTTGATAACAGCCTAAGACATAATTCAGAAATTTGATAGATTATACCTAAAGGAATCAACAGCATAGTAAATTGTACATAGAAACTTCAGATTATGTTAAAAAAATAAAATTCAAACAACTGAAATGAAACAATCAGTTTTTCTGGACATGTTATAAATTTATAAAACTTGTATTGTAAAATGGACCGTGTCCCTTTGGAAAACAATAAGAACAAGGCTAAAAGTATTTTGGAATTGTTTACACTGATGTGGACCTTTTTTTAACTATGAGTCTCAAAGGTGAAAAATATTTTGTTTCATTTATAGATGATTATAGTAAGATTGCCTTCATGTTAATTTCTTCATAATTGTTCAGTATTGTTTATTGTTATTTTAGTGTTTAGTGATGAATTCCCTTTGTCGCGGTCTCACTGATGTATAAATAAATAAATAGTAAGATTGCTAGGATTTAAACTATTAAACCTAAAACAGAAGTTTTTCATTCCTTTGTTCAATAAGTAAATGAGGTTGAAAACTTAGGAAATTGGTATTATGAGGTGTGACATTGGTAAGGAATATTAAATAGTAAGAATTATGACTACCAAAAAAAAGGGCATCAAAATTAATCCCTGCCCCATGAATTCATGAGTTAAACGGTGTGATTTACTAGAACAATTATGAATATATCTCATTGCTTACTGGCAGAAGATATTGTAGAAAAAAATGTTGGCCAGAAATGGCATGTGCAGCAACTTATTTGAAAAATCCCTCTTTAGCTAACACCATTGACAATAAAATACCCTATGAAATCTGTTTTGGAAAGAAACCAGATGCTTCTAACTTTAATTTATATGGTAGTAAAAATTTTGTTAGGAAACCAGAACAAATAATAACTTCTAAATGGGATAAAAAGGTGAATATGTGCATTTTAATCGAGTATAGTGAAGTGGGATATAAAGTACTTTTGAATAATAAAATCATTGTCGCTAGGCATGTTGATGTTATCCAAGAAAACATAAGCTGTATTGGATTGGCTGAGGGCGAATCTGATAAAGTTCAAGCGATTGTGATTTTTGGGATAGAGAAATAGATAGTTTGAAACAAAATAATGCTTGAGATTTTGTTGAAATAAGGAAGTTGAAGATATCAAATGGGTCTAAATGTTGAACAGATGGATGTAGAGACTATATTCTTAAATGATCATTTAGAAGGAAAATCCACCACTGGTTTTCTTATTAGGTTATTTGGTAATGTATTATACTGGAAATCGAGAAAGAAAAAAGATGGTACAGAAGAGTCTCCATATGCAGAATATGTAGCTTTAAGTGAAGTTTAAAGTTCCAAAAACTTTTTGTTTTAAACATAAAGATTTTTTTAAACATTAAAAACTCCTTTGTGAACAATGTCATTTTGTAAAGGACTTAAATTTATGAACTTGAAATTAATTCTCTCACATACATATGCAAATATTATTAAAATATTATATTAAATGTTGTTATATTTAACTTATTGTTTTATTCGCATATAGATAGATGTACATAATAAATTATATAAATGTTTATAATCATACAAATGAATGTAAATAAATGAATTAATTTTCACCACATTTTGAAACATTATTTTATTATTATAAGAGCTGTATGGTTTAGCAACCCTATTAATTTGGGCAGCCTCACTTTAATTTTTTTTTTAATAAAGTTATTCTTCTTATAATATTTCTTTTGCATGCTATTTTTTTGCAGATAAATTAATGTATTAAAATATTATTTTTATAAGAAGAGGAAGTCACGTGAATTGTGGTGTTCTAATAAATGAATAAGTAATTAAATTTTCCATGCAATTTTTTATTAATTTAATATCCATAATAATTTAATCATTATATTCTGCCATATGCTTCCTTTTGTCTGGGATAGTTATATCCTCTGACTGTCACCATTTAGTCGGATAGCTGGTAACGCACATTTCATGAAACGTTTTATGCACCTTGGAATTTTGGTGTATTGCATGTCGTGGATAGGTAAGGCATATATGTGTATCCTGGACATACCTTGGAACACCAGGTACTGCACATAGGGGAAAGGTGTTAAAAAAATATGTCACTAAAATGGTATTTTATTCAGAAGCCAACAATCTTTAATGTATAATTAAGGCAAGTTGCTTTATTTCTAGAACAGCCACAACTGTCCTGTCCAGATGATTGGTGCTCTCTCACTCTTACGGTTACACGCAGTGCATTGCAGTCTATCATCGGCTGAATTTATTTTCATGTCTGCTGATTACTAAACCTCACAAAAAATGTCTGCCCTTTTGTAATTATTTCCAATTATGGTGTTTAAATAGCAGTGTGAAGAAGAGACTTCATTTAATATTACAAAAAACCCACTTCAGTTTTGTTTTTATATGTATCCCACTTAAAAGTGTCTACCTTATATATTATTCATTATAGAATTGCCTTAATTTTACATTAAAGAATTATGGCTTCTGAATAAAACACTATTTTTGGCCCATAGTTTGTTACTGATAACCATGCGCAGTACCTGGTGTTTCAAGGTATGTCCAGCAACCACATACTTAACTTTTTATCTACACTAGAGACCCACTATAGCACAATTTCAAGGCACATAAAACACTTGAAAAGTGTGTTACCAGCTCTTGGACTAAATGTTTAAATACGGTTGCAATTCTGGTAAAAATATTGTTGCTCGCCAAGTCAATGTCGTTATTGAAATTCCCAAATACCTTTAATTCATAGTTGTCCATAACTGCAAGAAAAATATCTTAAATTTGTTTTTATTCTTAGAGGCCCCTATTTCCTATGATAGAAGGACTATCCTTATAGAAGAGCCCATGAACCATAAAATTTGAAACAGAAGCTTTAATAGAAAGGACTATTAACAAACTATGTTTTTAAAACTTTCCTTTTGGCATAAATAACATACACCCTGCACGACTTACCTACTTTTTCATTCATAAAAAAAAACTCAGTTACGGATTATTACATGAACAGGTAAACAATATAACATATTAATATTATATTTGCGCAAAGTTGAGGTTTTAGCTTTAGATGCGAAGCCCTTAAAATAAATAAATATTATATTTAAAAAAAAATCAATGAAAATAAAGAATATAGTTTCAGTTGTAGGTTATTACAACTTATAACTAATCATAACCTTAATTAAATGCCTCATTTGTATTGCTATTTTTTATGAATATTTATTTATGGACCACATATTTTTTTTTCTTTAAAAAAAATAAACACAAGGAGTTTGGTTTGGATTTTCTTTAAAACGGTATTGCAATTAAATTATTTGGAATCATTTAATTGTAATACCATTTTAAAAGTAAGGGTACTTTTTAAAATAAGGGTACTTTTTAAAAAATAAGGATTAATTTATTTTCCACCCCACTTTCTCTTAAAAAAATGGAAAATAAATTTTTCAGCCGAGCTCTCAATTTATTATCTTATATTCTCATAATTTGGACAAATATAATATAATCATTCATTTTTTTAAATATATAATATAAAGTAGGCGTACCATGGAAGCTGGGTTACAACTATTTAATATGAAGCATGTGTAGCATGGTAAGCCCGGCTACAGATATTTAATATAAAGTAGGTGTAGCATTGCACACCGGGTAACAGCTAGTAGTTAATAAAATGAGATAAATATTTAAACTGCGTTTAAATACTATAATTTTAAAGGTAGAAACTTTCAGTATGCCATGAAAGTTAAATCTAAAAAAGCTTCTGAGCAACAAGAAGGTCCCTAATTAGAGTTTGAATATACGTATTTATGTGTCTGTGTTTGTGCGTGCCGCATGTGTGCTCCTGGACGAACTGACTTACATAGAAAAGCAGCTTTGATCGAATGAGGATGAAAAAAAATGTCTGATATCTTTCATGTTTTTATGATATCACGCACCAAGGTCCAAATTTCATTATCGTGGTGGATCAACAAAAAACTTTTCTATTTTCCTACACATACACATATCTTTACTTTACTTATACGTTTTCTTTCCATTTTTCAGTTTTACCCTCTTCCACTTCATATGTGGAGCTAAGTCTCCCGTAGTGATTACAGTTGCATTTCACGTCTCACGAATTTTGAGGAACATCTGTTGGTCCCAAATATTCCCTTTCCTTATGAAGCTTCTTCAATCTGACTTCATACCTGGCTACTCTCTTCAATATGACTTCCTCAAAATCAGCCATAACCTTAATCCTGCGAATAGCCTATGAAAATGGCGTTCATTGTCCTCCAAGACATCAGTGAAGCCTTCGACTGCATATCCCATTTATATCCGATTTCATATTAAAATCATTCTCCTATCCAACAGCATGTCTCCAAGTTGCATTTTTTCAAACTATTATTAACGTATTGCTGTCAATTTTACCCTTGAAAAATTGTTGCCGTGCCATGACGCTTTCTCGTTGACACTTCACTCATCAGCTTGTTGACTCCGATTAAGTAAAATAATTGGTTTTAATTTTGCAAATGTTGCATATGGTGTATGTCTGCAGTTTTCCCATGGAGTTAGAATGCAGCGTACACTAGCTACGATAATGCGAACATTCTGATAATTGATACCATTAAAGACAGCATTTTTATAAAAATAAAGTCGGTATTATGGTCAAAATCTCACGCGAATTAAAGCTCTTTTAGGGGAATAATAAAACGAATGTCATTAAAACAATTGTTTCCTTACTCAACAGCTTTTTAAGAATGTAGTAAAAAAACAGTGATTTCAAACAATTTTCATATTAATTTCTTGAGGATTTAGAATCTAGAATATTAGTGAAGGGCTTGGCTGTTTGCCATTAACTCAATTACAATTTATCGTACCATTAAAAAACAAGGCCATCTTATTTATGTAAATTAATATGTATTATATGTGTTTTGCTGCCAAAAAATCATTGAAATATGTTAAGGGCATATACCCCTTATTAATATGAAATTGTTTGAAATCACCGATTATTTTTTTTACTACATTCATAAGAAGCTGTTGAGCAAGTAAACACGCAATTATCTTTATTTATTTATTCAAATTTTAACGTCCATTTATTATTGACAACGAATTTCAAGACGGATTATCTATAGGTGTAATGACAGGGCTGATGCCTTTTATTTTTCAGAAAAAAAGGCACCAACCTAAGTGGAAATCGAAACCACGATTATGCCTTATATGTAACAAAGTAAATACCAAGGTCATTACTAATTATTCCTTCACTCAAGTATTACCCATTCTGCCTGTATGTTATGAAAAAATTACAAAAAGCAGATTTAAAGAAGGTAGCTGACACACTAAATTAAAATAACAAAAAATTAAGGAAAATATACACATAATTAAAAAAGTCCGTCTCGCAGGAACTGCATCATGTTAGTGCGGTTCCGTTCATATCCCTAGTCTAATTTGGAAAGATTAAAATAGAAGCAGTTATTATTTTCGTTCCACCAGTCTTTTTTTTTAAATTAATTATTATTATGGTGTGTCAACCCTTAAGGTCTCTAACGCCATTCCTGTGTGTAGTAAAGTCTTGAAAGGTCATGATTTACGATCTTAACTGGAAGGGTCGGCTAACACTAGGTCCCGCTAGTTACAAGGTTTCGGAATCTTAGAAATCTATATTTCTAACATTAAATTGTTTTTCTTATTTTTCTTAACCTGTTTTATTTTCAAATACATTATCCAACTATTAGCAATTAAAAAATAACAAGGAATAAAAAACAGACAAAAGAACAGTTCGAATAAGCGAAATCAATTACTTTAAAGTTTTAAGCTCTTATTTCTCCGATTGACATCGCCTAATCAAAACTTTTATTCGAACCTTTTTTTTAGAGCATTTAATAAGATTTCTAATGGTATTCTTCCGTTTACCAAGATTCTCAACCTTTTTCGAGATATTAAGGAAAGTAAAAAGTTACCAAAACTTTTTATGTCTGTTAATAAAATATTTTATTCAAACCCTTCCTTTACTCCAAACGTAACCAAAATTTCAACATATTAGTTTTAATGAAAGTAGAACATGCAGACAATGTTTCAACTGAATCCCATGATTCTAAGTACCCAAACCAAAAACGGTATTCAAAAACTATTTTTCCAATTTTCTCAAAAAACGGTTAAAGCTAACGCCTTGAAAATGGTTTCATTCGTTTTCCTAGCCCAAGAAGCATATAAAACGAGTACTTACAAGCTTATGAACCATTTTTGTACCAAATTTCATCAAAATCGGACCATTCGTCTGGGAGCTACAGTGCGAACAGATATATATATATATATATATATATATATATATATATATATATATATATATATATACAAATTTTAACCACTATCATTTTCGGTCTCTATGGGTTCTGAAACGCAAAATGTTCTAGTCGGCACTTCCGGATTGCGTCATGAGATCAACCTTATAAGGTGATGGCTGGGGGAGGGAGGAACCGCGCTAATAGGAAAAAGGCCGTTAACAAGAAAACAGATATTAAATACCTGGATAAAATATTTTTTAATTTAATAAACAAGACGACGTAAAATGAATTATTTTATAATATGACAAAAACTTCCTTTGGAAAATCGGCATTTACCCTAAAGCTATAGATTTTAAACAGCTGATACCTAGTAGTGATGATTGATCTTATCAGTCCAGACGTGGCCCTACCTGCGGAAGGTTCTCTAATGGATAGGCTGTAACCATATTTTATTGTATTTAATTTAAGTGCTCCTGAAGAGGCGTCACAGCGACGTGAAACATGTAGAGCCTAATAAAAGAGTACAGAAGAAAGTAAGTGTTTTTATAAAATTGACCTTCTGCCACAGACGAATAAAATGGAAGCGTTTATTTTGAGTGGTAATGGTGGAAAACTTCTATTTTTATTCGGGTAGAAGATCAAAACACTTTTTTTTATTATTTAACGATGCACCACTTCGGTGTGAACTTTGTGGCAAAACACATTTAAAACACATTGAAACCATATGAAATAAAAAATTACTACTATTGTGCTGAATAAAAACCTGTCATATTAGTCCAAGAGCCAGTAACCGCACGTTCCATGAAGTGTTTTATGCACGTTGACATTTTTCTATAATGTACCTCTTGGTTAGATAAGAAGGTAAGTATGTGTTGGATAGACTTACCGTGGAACACCAGGTACTACGCATTGGGGAAAGGTGCAACAAAATATTTCCCAAAAATAATTTTATTCAGAAGCCAATTATCTTTAATGTAAAATTAAGACAATTTTACAATGAATAATAAATAAGGCAGACAATTTTAAGGAGTATAACATGTAAACAAAATTTAAAAAAAAAATGTTTTTATTCTAAAATTAAATGAGAGTTTTGTTCACGCTGCCATTTAAACCGGAACAGCTGTACAAGATCATGTGAGCAAGAACCAATGAGAGCGCAGGGAACAACCACAACTGCGCGGTGCTCTCATACACTCTTACGGTTACACGCAGTTTATTGCAGTTTATCATTGGCAACATTTATTTTTATGTTTCTGGATAGTTAAACCCTGCAAAAGTGTGTGTCCTTTTGTATTATTTTCAAATATGTTTATTGAAGACGCTGTTTAAATCGCAGCTTGAATAAAGCACTTCATTTAATATTAAAAATAAAAGGTAAGTACTTTGATTTTTTTTTTGTGTCTGCTTTATTTATCATTCATTGTGAAATGCTTTAATTTGAAATTAGTTTACATTAATGATAGTTGGCTTCTGAATAAAACACTATTTTTGGGCAATATTGTTTTGCACCTTTCCCCTATGCGCAGTACCTGGTGTTCTAAGGTATGTCCAGGAATCACCTGCTTACCTTCTTATCTACCCCAGAGGTACATTATAGCAACATTTCAAGGTGAATAAAACACTTCATGAAAAGTGCGTTACCAGGTCTCCGACTATATTGAGAGTCCTTCGAATTTAGTCATTTAACATTTGAAAATTGTTAAACGCTGTTAAAAGAATGTGTTTTGACCTTCTGATAAAATCTAATTACAATTTGATAAATAGGGTCAACGTCTTATA
This sequence comes from Gonocerus acuteangulatus, assembly GCA_946811695.1. Classification (NCBI taxonomy): domain Eukaryota; kingdom Metazoa; phylum Arthropoda; class Insecta; order Hemiptera; family Coreidae; genus Gonocerus; species Gonocerus acuteangulatus. The sequence continues at coordinate 75,722,054 of OX328125.1, forward strand.
ATGGAGTGAACAATTTTTAAACTCTGGTTTCGCGATTATATGAAAAATGTACCTGCATTATGCCAGCAGTTGTGTCAAAAAAATGTATGTAAATAAATAATGCCTGATGTCCCCTTTTCCGTTCTAAAAGAATCAATTAATGCATCTTAGCTGAAATATTGTATTTTTTAAACTTAATAAGATTGAAATTTATAATGAAGTATGTTATTGTAGTACAAACAATACTATTATTTACTTACTTAATGGAGATATATTTTTTGAAATTTCGTTGCTGATATATTTGCTATCTCGTTTTCAGTTGTTCTATTCATTAGAACAAAAAAGAGAAAATCTCTGCAGGGATTTTTGATTATTTTTATAATTTTCATGCTATAAATAGATTTTTTTGGCAGTAAAGTGCATTTCTAACTTTAGAGATTAAATATCCAGAAGCCCTTCCTCTTGGATAGGAAATTATCAAGACTTTATCTGATTAGCTTTTGAAAACAAGCCAAGCAATAGGAAGTTCAAGGAAGGCGTTATGATGAAGCAGTTCCTGAGAGTTTTATCAAGCTACTTTCATGATAATAACAATGATTGTTTCCCTTGAGACATTTAGCATAAATGTAATGAATTAATTCATCAATAATGATGGCTTTGCTATCGAATCGAGTGATCTTTTTGTTGTTAAAGTATTTGTTTATAGTTCTTAATTGCTAACAAAGGTTAATCCACGTTAGGGCTTCTACGTTTCTCCTATAGCTATGAGTGATCAGTATATACCCTTCTCAGCAAGTCCTTTCAGTCCGTGTTTATTAATAATATTTCAAAAATATATTAACTACGGTGGCGAGTGTTGGCTCGGTTGTGGAAACAAAATAATTAGCCTCCTAGTGTCTTAGTTGAAGGGTCGGTTAGTGGCCCCAGAACGTCTCTAGCCTCAACCAACCTGTAATGGGAACGAGAAATGAGAAAAATAAGGCTTTTTTGAAGTATTTTATCCAAACACTTTGGCCTTAAAAATATGTTTAATATCTCGTGAGAGTGATATTTCTTGAGTTTTAGGCCCCCAACGTTGATTGCAGGACGGTGGTTAATCATTGAAGTACTAGAAACGAAGAAAATTTACAAAATCCTCGTGTACCAAAAGCGTTCCTTCAACTTTACTGGTCCAGACCGATAAGGTTGACGCATGTTTTTTTGTTTTAATGGGATGTTCGAAGGACAAAAAAAAAAAACAAAAAACATTTTTTTATTTTTCGAACGGTCACCATGGAGGAGGATACTGAAAAAGTAAAAAGATTACACGTATCAGATTTCCTTTTGCCATAAAGCTTTTGCGTCATTCTGCATCTCTCAGATTTCGGGCTTAAATGTTCCGTGGACATGTATAGAAAGACCCCAAACCCATATTACCTGCGTAAACCTGCGTACTTTGGTGCTAGAGGTGAGCGAACTCGGTAAATGACTAACAGACAGACGCGCCCTATCTCTATGAAAACATTGGAAGCAAATCGAAGACTGATTTGTTTTTGCAGTACTCAAGTCAGTGTGGACTGGAAAAGATGTTTGAGGTGATACGGGTGAAAAATTCTGTCCTAGTCGAAATATTGTTGAATTCAAACGACATTAGTGTGCTTTCGGTAAGCAAGTATTTGAAAGATCAATTTCCAATAGCCGATGAGCATATTTCGTTACTCCAACGGAAATTGCCTCAAACTGTTGTGCTGAAATAAAAGTGGGCTGTGATAGGAGCAGATGTATTTTCTTAAGAAAAAACTCGGCTTTGGCTCGATGAGTGTTTTTTTGAATAGGCTCCACCATCACCAGAGTGCAGTTCAGAGGCGGGGGCCGACCACAAAAAGATTTGTCATGTGAGTACCTTTATTGTAGTTATAAGACTGGTAAGTGTGGACAATTTTAGGTTTCTAACTCAGCAACATCAAAAGTTATTGAGTTTTGAGCGCTTTTTGACCACTGTGCTCCCGGAGCATACTATTTCCCTAGTGTGCCGTTTGGTCAAGAATCATATACCTTTAGCCTGCAGCCTTTGACGGGACTTACGGGGGGGGGGGGTTGATTTTATACTTAGTCTCGTAATATTGCTTTTTCTCTCTCTCCCTATCCCTCTCTCTCTCTCTCTCTCTCTCTCTCCTTCCCTCCCTCCCTCCCCCCCTCTCTCCCCCCTCTCTCCCCCCCTCTCTCTCTCACTCTCTCTCTATCTATGTATATATATATATATATATATATATATATATATATACACACATATATACGCAAATATTCGTCTGATAAATTTAGCGATAACAAACCTTTGTTTAGACCGTTCACCTCTTGGCACAAAATCATATTGTAAACAAGCCTGCTGGCTCAAGTTTTGTCACAGTGAATTACAGACGAAAATATCTTACTCTGTTAGATTGACATTCACGGCATCATCTCAAGGTTTTATGGCTAAGAATATCACATTAGAAACAATGTCGCCTTATAAGTTAACAGATAAACTCATTTTAAAATTATAAGAGTAGAATTAATAAACAAGAGGAAAAATGGCTTGAGGCGAAATTAAAAAAAAAAAAAAAAAATCACAAACTTGCGAAATGGAAGAAGGAGAGTTAATTTGACCAAATTTCAATGTAATAAAATAAAATTCCTTTCCTTTTTTCGAAAGAAAAGCCACAACCCCCAGTGGGAATTGAACACAAGACCTTAGGACAGGAATGCAAACTCACTGCTACCGGGCTCCGGTATGTAAGTTTCAATGAAAATATACTTTCAAAAATGCATTTTTAATTCAGTCATTTCGGGAACCAAACCTTTAATAAACACCGCCATAGCTATTTCGGTCTGAAAGAAGCACCCTCACCAAACGAAGAATCCGCTGGCTTACGAACCCTTCCTAATTTCTGTTCCCATATTTTAAATTTGCTTTAAACGGATAACTCAACAATCATTCATTACTCATAATTCTTTCATCTGAAAACTTACTTCCAGTGCTTTCTGGTTTTCAAAATACACTTTCCATTAAATCAATGGAAAGGTCAAAATGACAAACTTTTATTTCGTGATAAGTTATTTGTTTGGGTTGCTGCAGTGATTTTGGTTTGAGAAATTTTTGCACAAGGTACATGAGATCTTATAGGAAATTTAATGAAGATTTAGAAAATATAATCAGAAATATATTTTCTATATGGCGTGAACGACAAATAACATAAAAATAGCCAGAAACTAGCGTTTAGTCAAAAAACATGGAAGCGCCTATATCTAGGGAAATAATGCAAATAAAAATTTCTCCTTGGTAGCATTCAACTACACTTTAGTCGGAGTAGAGACCCCTTAAGTATGATTTCCTTCGGGACGACCCTGTATATATATATATATATATATATATATATATATATATATATATATATATATATATATATATAATTACAAAGCTTCTAGGCTGCTCAGGGGAGCCAGCGGACGCTCCAATATAAAGTACGGATGGAGCCATTTATACCTAGGCAATATTAGCGTGCGAGCAGTCTATACACACTCCCTTCTTTCTAATACTAAAGCCCGTAGGATTCGAAAATCTAGTTATGTACATCTACTCGGGAACTTGATTGGTAAATTATTGTTTAGACTCTTTAATAAACAAAAACATTTTTAACGTTACAATATTTTTAATATTAATGATATAGTATTGTAGCGGTTATCAGATAACCCCCAAAAAAGAAACCACATGTTTTCAAAAAAAATAAAACATTATTAAGTGTTCTCTCGCAATTGAAAACTGCAATTCATTCTTGTAAGTTGTAAATCCTATACACTTAACATTGGTGACCCCTGATATTGAACAATACTTCTGATTTCACTTCTCGCCGTTCGTCATGTCCAAAAAAAAACTCATCTACGTCCGATACAGATCTCCATGAAACCCAGCCTGAGGTTAGTTTCTACCAAGGGCCGAGTTCAAGACTACCGACATTCTGGAAACAGAACCCGACTTTATGGTTCGCGACGATCGAGGCTGTATTTGCGACATCCCGCGTAACATCGAGTCTAAAAAAATTCCAGCTCGTCATACCGAATCTCGATCTGGATGTTCTCAGCCAAGTCTCAGATATCGTCCTCCAACCGACTGAGCAACCATACGAGGACCTTAAAGCTAGGCTCATCAACACGTTCGGAGAATCCGAAACACGTAGAATTAGCAAGCTGTTAGAAGAAATGCCACTCGGAGACCAGACTCCTTCACAGCTCCTCAGAAAAATACAACAATTAGCTGGCTCCGATGTATCAAACGGATTTATTAGCACCCTGTGGATGAAGAATTTACCCCCACGAATTCGTCCCATCCTCATTTCCACAGGCCACACTGACATCCAAAAACTGGCAGAAGTAGCCGACAAGATCTTGGAGGTATCCCCGTCACCTGAAACGTACGCTATTCGAGACATGTCAGAACCTCGCCCAAACAAGTCTTCCGCAACTACCACATCAGTCACGAACAGATGCGAGCACCCATCCGAAGATTTCGGAGCTCTACGCCGCGACGTAGACGAGATCCTACGCTTTCTGAAGATGAAGAACCGCGAAAGAAGCTCCAGCAGCAGCCGGAATCAAGACAATCTCCCTCGATCCCAGTCGCGCTATTACCACCAGAGATTCCGCGAGAAAGCCCGACGCTGCACACAACCTTGCAACTGGAAATCCGAAGAGCCAGCTTTAAACTCGGAAATGTGAAAGTTGCGGCGGAAACTTTCACAACCCAGCAGCACCGCCGCCTATTTCTGACGGACAGAACCACTGGTCAGCCCTTCCTCATTGACACAGGAGCATGCATATCTCTTCTCCCTGTGCCCAAAGGACGGCGTAAGACTCCATCTGATTTCACCTTAATAGCAGCCAACAACTCCCCGATTCCAACCTTCGGTGAAATCACTCGATATGTCGACTTAGGACTCAGAAAACCTCTCAAGTGGACCTTTGTCTTAGCCGACGTCGCCAAGGCTATATTAGGTGCTGATTTTCTCTACTGGCATCAGCTTACTGTGGACTTAAGAAACAGGAGACTGATCGACCAGCACTCAGGACGTAGCATTGTAGGTACCATATCCTCAGCAGAAATACCAACCTTCTCCATCTTTCCAGCCGATAATCGATTTGCCCGCATCCTAGGTGAATTCCCTACCGTCACTCAGGTCACTCCCATCCGTGGACCATCCAATTCAACAGTGGAGCATCATATAGAGACCAAAGGACGACCTGTCACGGCTAAATGCCGCCGTTTGCCTCCAGGAATTTACCAGGAAGTCAAGAAGGAGATCCAGGAGCTCATCGACAGCGGAATATGCCAACCTTCCAAAAGTCCATGGTCCAGTCCACTCCACGTAGTGAAGAAAAAAGATGGTACTCTCCGATTGTGTGGAGACTATCGAGCCCTGAACGCCATCACTATTCCCGATCGATATGGAATACCCAATCTTCGAGACTTCACAATGGAGATACATGGCAAGAAGATCTTCTCCAAAATAGATCTCCGCAAGGCTTACTATCATATACCGATAGCAGTAGAAGATCGAGAGAAAACTGCCATTATTACCCCATTTGGCCTTATTGAATACAACAGGATGAGTTTTGGACTGAAGAACGCAGGTCAAAGCTTCCAGCGTTTCGTCGACAACCAATTCCGAGACCTACCCTTTCTCTTCAAGTTTCTTGACGACTTCTTGATCGCTTCGGACAACGAGGAACAACATGAAGCTCACATCAGAGAAGTACTTCGTCGTATCGACATGAACGGCATCGCTGTGAACCCATCGAAATGCGTCTTCGGTGTCCCAGAGCTCGATTTCCTTGGATTCCATCTAACACCATCTGGCGTCACACCTCTGGAAGACAAAGTTAAGGCTGTCCTAGAATTCCCACTTCCCAAGGACGTTTGAGAACTTCGGCGCTTTATGGGCATGGTGAATTTCTACCGACCTTGTCTTCGCCACGCAGCATCAATCCAACAACCTCTCAACGGACTTCTCCATCAGGTCAAGAAAAATGACAAAACTCCAATCAATTGGAACGAAGAAACGCTCAAGGCTTTCGAAGACACCAAGAAGAACCTTGCTGAAGCGACTGAGCTCGTCCATCCGAACCCAGACGCAGAGATCTCACTCGCATGCGACGCATCTGACGTTGGTCTAGGCGCTGTCTTACAACAAAAACAGGATAACAAATGGCATCCTCTAAGCTTTTTCTCGTTAGCACTCAATAAAGCGCAGAAGAATTACTCTGTCTACGACAGGGAGCTTCTGGCTATATACAAGGCCATCAAACATCTTCAACCTCAACTGGAAGGCCGAGTTTTCTCAATCATCACAGATCATCGCCCATTAGCTCATGCTTTCACTCAAAAGCCTGAATCCACTTCACCTCTCCGCATCCGTTGGCTAACTTACATTAGCCAATTCACCACTACGATCATCTATAGTCCAGGCAGGGAAAACATTGTTGCCGATTCCCTATCAAGGATTGCTGAAATCCAAACTCCAGACGATTTTGTCGCCCTTTCTTTAGCCCAACAAGAAGACCATGAGAACAGCCGACTCCAGGAACAAACTAACCTAACCTTTAGAGCCATCGAAATCCCTGGCACCGACAAGACCCTTCTCTGTGAGATGTCAACAGGCAAGGCAAGGCCATATCTCCCGAAGAACTTCAGGCACAGTGCTTTCGTCAAGGTGCACACCTTAAGTCATCCTGGCGTCCGGACAACACGGAAAATGGTAGCAGAGCGATATTTCTGGCCAAACATGAATAAGGAAGTAGATGATTGGGCTAAGTGCTGTATCGCTTGCCAGAAGAGTAAGATACACCGGCATACCCATGCACCTCCTGGAACATTCCCAGCTGCCACTCGCTTTCAGCATGTCCACTTAGATTTAATTGGCCCACTACCACCCTCCGACGGCCACCGTTACTGTCTCACGATGATAGACCGTCAAACCAGATGGACAGAAGCAATACCATTACGTGACATCACAGCCGAAACCGTTTCAAGCGCATTCTACACTGGTTGGATCTGCCGATTCGGCGTTCCCTCAAGAATAACCACCGACCAAGGCCGGCAATATGAATCCCAGCTTTTTCATCAGCTGACTTCGCTTCTGGGTATCGAGAAAGGTCGCACAACCGCTTATCATCCCCAAGCTAACGGATGCATAGAACGATGGCACCGGACACTCAAAGCCGCCATTACAGCACTCCTTGACAGCAACAACTGGACCCGGATATTGCCAACCGTACTCCTCGGACTCAGAGCCAGCCTGCGAGATGATACTTCATCGAGCATAGCTGAAGCAGTCTACGGTTGTCCCATAAGATTGCCAGGCGAATTCTTGGAGCAACACACGACCGCGGAAGATCCACACGTACTCCTGCAGGAGCTGAAGGAACATCTTCGCGCCCTTCGACCAGCCGAGTATAAGGAGAGCACTAAGAAGACCTATGTACACCAGGAGTTGCAGAACTGCACGCATGTGTTCATCAGGGAAGACTGTGCCCGACGTCCGCTACCACCACCATACTCCGGACCACACAGAGTTCTCCAACGACACGACAAGTACTTCGAAGTGCAACTCCCAGGCCGCCAAGCCACCATATCGACAGACCGGCTTAAGCCTGCGGTTCTTCCATCCGAACAGACTCAGGACACACCACCAGTTCTCCCAAAAACGCAGTCTCAACCGCCACCGCCAACTCAAGAGCCCTACAGGACCCGTTCCGGGAGAACCGTGAAACGAGTTTCACAGTCAGCTTCTCTGACTCCGTCATCTGGGAGGGGAATCCTGTAGCGGTTATCAGATAACCCCCAAAAAAGAAACCACATGTTTTCAAAAAAAATAAAACATTATTAAGTGTTCTCTCGCAATTGAAAACTGCAATTCATTCTTGTAAGTTGTAAATCCTATACACTTAACAGTATAATCTAACAATATAGGAAGTTGGATCATTTGTTCATATGGAAAGCTGAACAAATGACCATGGAGGCAGAAATTTAAGTCTGTACAAGAATATATTTATCTTGATCACGAAACTATTGCTCTGAGCACTAAACTTAAAACTGAGGTACAAAGAAGAATCAAGATAAGCTGGGTGAAATATTGGTCCTTTGGAAGTGACCATATTTAAAAATAAATATTGTAGTATGTAACAATCTCTCTCTCTCTCTCTCTCTCTCTCTCTCTCTCTCTCTCTCTATATATATATATATATATATATATATATATATATATATATATATATATATATATAAGTAAAGATGGAATGGTTGGGATTCGGCTAAATAAACCTCAATATGATTTTGTTTTAAAAAATCTATATTTCGGACGTTTCGGCTACTCATTGGTAGCCTTCGTCAGCTAAAATGCCAAAAAAAAGAAATTAATATTAATAAGCGTCATTATTATAAACGTCATTAATATAAACGTCCGAAATATAGATTTTTTAAAACAAAATCATATTGAGGTTTATTTAGCCGAATCCCAACCATTCCATCTTTACTTATCACCTCGACGGCTAACTATCTAATCATCATGATATATGTATATATATATATATATATATATATATATATATATATATATATATATATAAATCAGATGTTTGTTCCTTATATAAATCCACACCGTTTGACCGATTTTGACCAGCCCTTGCGCCTTTGTGTCAAAGGTGTTTATTACGGGGAGTCTCGTAAAAAAAACTATAATATTTATTATTAATGTTACTATAATGGAATAAATTGCTAATCTATTCATTCTCAGTCATTTATAGGTAATGAAAATCCACGAGTGTTTCGTCCAATGCAGGGTTAAAATTTACTTGAAAATTAATGATTTGAAGTTAGTAAGGTATTCACATGCCATCGATTTGGCCACATTGCTTAGACTCGCAGGTTGCATGATTCTTCTGTGTGCATTGCGGACTAAAGGAGTGAGGTTACCTACGATACGTTCGATCAAATCTCGCTCCGTAGATTGGATTCGGCCTCACTGACCTTCCATAGGCAAGTGGGAATAAGTGCAAAGGGGAATATCAGGCGCCCGGGGCATAGTACTGATCACACTACCTCCCTAGTGTGCTGTATGGTCAAGAATCAGATACCTCTACAATATCTGCTCACTCGGCCTTCGTGGCCTAGTACGGGACTGATTTTTTTTTTTTTTTTTGTTCGCATTGTTGAGTAAATGGACACTCATAAAGGGCATGCAAAAATCGTCCTACTCTAATTGTAGGGAGAGCTGGCAGCGTAACCTGTAGACGTATTCTTCAGCACACATTCATGATCATTTATCGAGAATAACTTCAAAGTAAGGAGGTATGGCACTTGTTGCCGATGATTCAATGCAGTTAATGGTCTAGGGAAGAACATTAGGCTGTCCTGCCCTGCGATTCACAATGCCAGACTTGTGCTGGGGTTCCAACAGGTGGTGGTGAAGGATTTGCATCTTTTTGCTGGATATGAAGTGATTGACACCGGTGCAGGACGAACTGTAAGTGCATATCAGGCTCCTATTGGTATTTAGTAGATACTATTGGATACTCCTATGAGACTTTAACTATATTTAACTGTAATCACTCATAGGATCTTATACAACATCAGTAACTTAATTTGACAATAACTTTTGTTATTTGCTGTTCGGGGCTATCTACTGGTTGCCACCCTTTTATAATGCCAACAGCACACGGTCACCCATTCAGGTACTGTCCACGCCCGATGTTGCTTGATTTCGGTGATCAACTGGAACCTGTGCATTCACCGTGGCAAAGGCCGTTGGTTCCAGTCCTTCTTGATGATTGTTGGTTGTAGAAGTGATCTCGATGGCCTTGAGTGCTAAGGCGTGAGCATAGTTGTTGCTTTGATTCGTGATATGGGTGGTGTCTTTTCTTCTGAAAAAAGTAAATCCACAAGCGTTATCCGGCCTAGAAAAAGGTGGTAACCAGTAGATAATCCTTCCTAAAAATCTATAGGTGGACTTTGAAATTTATAAACTAAAATAGTCGTATGAACATTGACACTTATTAACTCAATATTATCAGAAAGAATAAGCTAATTGAGAACTCAATTAACACTTCAACTGAAGACTATTCAAGAGTCTTCGCTTTCTAAGCTTCCAGTTTTTTTTTTCATCCTTGCACGTTATATGAATCACATACGTTTGATACTACCAAATACAATTTATGAATTAAATAAAAAAATGTTTTCTTGATAAAAGATGCTAAATAATATTTAATAAATCGACAGGCAACACAGACATTTTTTTTCAATTTTATACTCAAATTAATGTGTTTTCCCCTTTAATTTCATCAGATATTAAGTGTATTTTTTTTGTTTAGTTTTTAAGTAACTAGCTCAAAAATAATTCAATTTGAAACTATTTTATAGTATGGTTTATAGTAGAAGACTGAGGATTCTATCAACTTTTGCAAGCTTAGTGGGTCTAGAAATATTTTATTTTTCGTTAAGACGTTTCGGCTCACGCCATTATCAATCTTTGTTTATCATAGCTGTATTTAATATTTCCCATATCTATTTTCCTTTATATCTTTATTGTTCCAAATGAGATGTGAGTGAGCCGACCCTCACAGATGTCTAGATGGCATTTGGGACAATGATGATATAAATAATAAAAAATTTTGGAAATATTTAATACCGCCATAATAAAGCAGAGACTGATAATGGAGTGAGCCGAAACGTCTCGACGAAATATTAAATAAGATTTGAAGACCCCTAAGCTGGCAAAAGTTGATAAGAACTACTGTAATTACGTCCCCGAATAATAAAAAAAAAAAAAAAATTTAAGAAGCCAGTATTTGTAATATTTTGTTGTTATATTTTTCTCCTGTGTGAAAATTAATAGTGGAAGTCATAAGTACGTGTCGGGATCTCCCCGTGGTCTATTGGCTATCGCCTTAGATTTCTCATGCGGGAGATGTAGGGTTCGATTCCCACCGGATGGCCCGGATGTCGATGCGCCGTAAAAAAAAAAAAATGTATAAAAAAGAAATTAATAGGACTCGAAAACGCTATCCGGGAGTGATACCAACAAATGTTCAATCTTGAGTCATGGAAAGCCGGTCATTTGTTATATATGTAATCAAACTAACATACTCGGGTGTATATATATATATATATATATATATATATATATATATATATATATATATATATAATTTATTCTTATAGATGACCCAAAATATCAAAATTATTTTTATCCTAGGAGGCATGGGGTCATTAAAGCAGTCTTCCTTTATTACACCACTTTATTTATTGGGCCCGACATGTTTCGTGCATCTTTTCTTCGCACCTCTTCAGGGGCACTTCTACAACAAAATATAATTTTTTGAACATCCACACAACCTTTTTTCTACTATATTAAAACTATCAATACGATCTTTGAACTGTTCCACAAAAGGCATTAAAACATTATCATGCTCATTAAATGTTACTCCTACCCTAAATATTGCAATAATTATAGCTAAATTACATATTTTTTTATAAAAGGTGTTGAGTCCTACCTTGCAAGGAAGTCCTCCCGTTACCAAGTACTCCCTCTGGAGTCCGGCTTAATACTAACCCTGTACGTGGATTGCCAAAATGGTCCTGTCGTTATCTGTCCTTTGTTGTTGTCCTAGTAAAGTCTACTCGTCAAATATTTTTTTTATACATTTTTGGGTATTAATCTATTATTCCATAGAAAATTTGGTGAACATTTTTCAGATCAGTTCTTTTATTCACTGCTATTTTCGATTTTTTTAAAATATAAATATTTTCTTTTATTTTTTTTTCAGGGTATTTCTTTCTTTATTTAATATTTTGAATTCTTTGAAATTGAAACTGTGTTTTTTTGTTTTGTTTTTTTTTATTTTTTATTTTAAAACTACCACAAAAGTAAGTGGCAGGTCACGACTAGATTGCCCAATAAAATTCCTAAAAAAATATGTTTAAAAGCAAATTCGTTCGTTTTCCTAAGTTGAGAATGCACTCAGCCTAGGAAAACGGTGATCGAGATTAAACCTACTTGCGTAAAGCCTGAACAAAGTGTTTGTTAAATTTCATTCCTGGGGAAACATCTAACATTAACGTTGTTTACGTTTCAAATTACATCAGATATAAGCATTAGGGGTGTTCTTTGTCTTATATAGATTCAATATTTATAAACATTCTTATAACTTGAAGAGGGATAAAACTTTGTATTTTTCTCCCTTCAAAAATCTATCATATTCTTAAAAACGTTTTTCAACTTTTTGATCCCTGAAATTATATTTCATATGTTCTTTTAAATGCGTTTTGTCTAAATAATGTGTAATTTTGTGTATTGTATTTTTTATTAAATACATTTGAGAATATAGACCTTTTCCAAATGACACATATTAATGACAAGTCATTCGGATGAGAACAAAATAAGACAAATAACCATCTAATTGACTCACCAATTGACTGGTTCATGACTGTCTGGTCTTGCTGACATATCAGAGGGATTTCATGACAGACAGTAGTAGTGCGACAGCGGAACGTCAGACGCGGTTTGGCAGGCTCATAAATCAAACAGGTAGGTTGGCAGGTCTGCTGATGGGTCTCCTCCATCCACGAGGGGTGCCCTCATCAGCGTTCATTGCTAACCAGCCCCGTGGGACTCAGGAAATAGCCTATCAAGGCGCAGCGACGTCTGGTATCGCATGTCCTATCCTCTTCAATGCTTATTCCCATTGTGCTGGAGCAGTGTGTGTGATAGATACTATCATCATGGAAGAATATTTTAAGCATTTCCGGCTGAGTGAATTTATTATTTTATTGACTGAGGATATTGTGATAGTAGCCAGCGAATACTCGCCGAAATGGTTAACAGAAATATGTAGTCTGTACAAAATATGGTCTAAAATAAATATACAAAATATGATCAGGAAAACCCGTGGAATTACCATGGAGAGTCAGAGTTTTGAGTATGTACAAGAATACATATGACCACCAAGCTATTGCTTTCAGCACTCAACTTGAAAATGAGGCGTAAAGAATAATGAAGATAAGCCTGGCGAAATAGCGGTCTTTTGAAAGTGTTTTCGAACTCAAAATTGATTTTGTTATCAAAGCTCAGGTCTTATAGTCTTTTGTATGTTCTCTTATATGGAGCACAAACTTGTACAGTTACTAAGAAGGTAGACAACAAACTTGAGTCCACTCTGGTGTTTATGCTGAGACCAATGCAAAATATCAAAGTCCGTCACGCAGGAGGTGCATAACTTAGCACTTTCCTCAGAATTTGGGTAGTGTAGACTGCATTGCTGAATAATTTTCTTAAAAGGACCTGTATAAATAAAATAAAAACATGAATAGTTCTCTTTTACTTTTGTAAAGAGCAACTGCTCAATTATTAATTGTTTTAATTAATTTGCTTCCAGAGTTATGTTTATACATGGTAGTAAATTACAAATTTTCATCTTTTTATCTGACACAGAAACGGGATACAGTCTCCCTAGTGGTAGCAAGCGCTCCTTGCGGCAGCTTGGCGAACCTACGTCTTTCGGGCTAATCCTATTGAAACATAGTACAAAGTAAACCCCCTTTCCGATAGACCGATTTAGTTCATATTTACAACACTTCTTTCTTACAAGATAGCCACCATGAGACCGCGTTTTGTTACAATACAACAGAAATTACGACCGGTATGAGTATATTAGTAATTTTGGCCCGGATTAAACCCCACTTCTAATGGACCGATTTAGTTTATTTTTGCAACCTATTTTTTTATTTTTACAACCCCTTTTAAACGCCTACAAGATGGCGAATTTTTTTTTTGAAAATATTCTTAGAAGAACTCATTCCAGAGGAGATCGTTGACCGTTGGTGATGCGAAGGTAGAATTTGTCTATATCATACTCACATTGAAGAAGAAAGACGGACATTATTAGTTTAATTCTTAAAGTATTAATGAAAACAAAAATCAATTTTTTTTCCTCTGCTAAAGAGAAGCAATTAAAGTCTGATCGCTGCCATAAACAATTTAAGAATCAAAAAGAAAAGATATTTCCTTAATTAATCCACACCAGTATCCGCGAAACTAAATGAATTTAATCCTCGTAAAAACGTTTAATCTTTTAGTGGATTGAATTTGTTGGAGTGTTTAAAAGACCAAAATGATTTTCAATGACTAGAATATTAAGTTAATTAAAATAAGATCAAATCCTTAAAGGCAGAAGTCTGAAAAGAAAGTGAATCCGGAGCTTCGAAAAATGCTTTTAGAGCGTAGATTCATCCTCGCGCAGGGGCCATCCTGATCGTAAATTCACACACTCACAACCTATGACTATTTCATATCAGATGTAACAAGTGTAACTTGAGAAGAAGGACAATTGACTTTGTATAGTATAAACTGCATAAACTGTTTTGCGTTCGTTGAAGATTGCAAACTACATCAAAGAGTATCCCAAACTCACTCAACACACAGTAAGATTCGAAAACATTTTAAATTAACATAATTATATTGATAAGTACAATTCTTTGTGAGCTTAGTTTCTTTAACAGTTTATTGTTAAGTAATTTTTTTTCTGTTTAACTATTCTGCCCCTATCCTACTGGGTCGTTTGTAGTGCGGTACATGTATGTCTCTGTAGATGTTAATTCATTTAATAAACGTAAGGAGTTTTCGGATTGTCTTATTTTTGTCTTCTTAAAGGTTTTGTAATGTCCTGGGTATCTTTTTGGGTCGTATGTGCTGTACGTTGGGTGATGAGGGGTTTTATAAATAATTGCGGATGAGTGCAGTTTGTCATATTCTCAGCCCGGCCAAAAAGATTTTTCAAATGTCAAGTCTTCTTTTGCGGCTTCGTTGACTGTTCTTATTCTCTGTTTGGGTTGAACTAGTTTCTTGGTCTGCTCGTCCGTTGAGTTTTGTTGTTAGCAGAAGGAAGCCAATTTATAGATTTTGTTCTTCGATACAAAATGCACAGTACCTCCTACTAATACGTATGTTTATTTTTTCTATTTACATCATATTAACATTAATATATATATATATATATATATATATATATATATATATATATGAAAACTATGATTTAAACTCGTTAACCACTGTAAGTCTATATTTGTATTTATTTAAATTTTAACATCCATTATTATTAACTAAGAATTATAATTGTACTTACCGACTGTAGTTTATACCTTTTTCATCATCAATGCATATTGTATTGAAAAATTATGTTTTATTTAATTGCTTCATTTGCTAATTTGTTTACAATTGTTCACTATTGGTTATTATTATTTCATTGGTTTAAGTCATGAATCGTTCTTGTCGCGGTCTCACTGATGTATAAATAAATAAATAAAAGTAATAATATTGTGCTTAAACACATAAAGCATTCTTGGAAAACAGCAGTTTCACTAAGTGAATTAATGTAATAAAGATCAATGGATATTGGTATTATTCAAGCCATGTGTTCATTATAAAATGCCTATTTTATCTTGACAACCTCTGTCATTCTTTATTTGCCGTAGGTGACAGAAATGTACTATGAACTCCATCCAGTGACTGATAAAGATACTGATGTGTTCACCAGCCATAAATTCTATGTTGCAACGACTGCTATGCAGGGGTGGCGTGCACGAATGGAAGATGAACGTACTGTTATCCTCGAGGCATTCGGAGATAGCGAAACGGCGTATTTCGGCGTCTTCGATGGCCACAACGGCGACGGGGTCGCCAATTACACAAAACTCCACCTCCACGAAAAAATATACGAAATGAGAGGATATGGAGAAGGAAATATCGAGGAAGCAATAAAGAAGGGATTTATTACTCTAGATGAACAGATGAAGATTAATACGCCTCTTGGGAAAAGTAACACCGGGTCTACTGCTTTGGTTGTCTTGATCAAGGGGTTGAGTGTGTTTTGCGGAAACGCCGGCCACTCAAGAGCTACGGCCTACTTGAGAAAGGAAGTACTTCCTCTATCAAGGGACCACAGACCGACTTCCCCTCGTGAACAGCGGAGAATATTAAATGCCGGAGGTTTCGTCAGGAATGGAAGAGTGAATGGCCATCGCGCAGTCTCGCGTGGTCTGGGAGACTTTTTGTACAAGAGTATCGATGGACTTCCTAAAGGCAGACAAGCTATAACTAGTTGGCCCGATGTGCGACAAGCGACAATAAATCGTAACTGGCAATTCATCGTTTTAGCAACTCATGGTGTTTGGGAAGTAATGTCTACAGAAGATGTCGGAGTTTTTGTGAGGGCGCGCATTGAAGGGAAGATTAGGCCAGAGGTTATTGTTGAAGAGCTTCTGGATAGCTGTCTATCTGAGAGCGGTGAAGTTGGCTCTATTGGCTGTGACAACATGACAGTTATTCTTATAGTTTTAATCAAGAATATAACACGAGAATACCAAAACCTATTGAAGGAGGACCCTACGTTTAAACGTAGGATGAAAACGATAAAACGTCCTGAGGATGACCCTGAATATATTATTAAAGCCCTATCGGATAAGTACCATCTTAAGTAAGCAGCAACTTAACTGACGAGTTCTGACAAAAACCTAATAGAGAATCTAGGAAAGCTTACACAAAAACAAACATTAACCATTCTCATAATTTCCTAACTATTAAACGACGACTACAAAAATTGTCTACATATTTTCAAAGTGATAAAATATGCAATAACGTTGGCACTCTATTATGATTATTTTAATTTCAGTATTCATATTAATTGTACATTATTTTATGTACATTAACAAAATACGTATAGTATCCAGAGGATGGCATACGTAGTTAAATAAACTCCCACGCTGGAGGGATACTCCAACGTGGAAAACATGAAACCTTCGCACTCTCTAAATTAATGACCTAAATGAAATAATTCAATACATATCAGCGTTTACCCAAAAAGTAAAAAATAATTGCACAACAATTTAATAATTAACTCTCTAAAACTTGCTTCAACGTCTCACTTCAATATGTATTTATTTTATTTTAATTATTCTGCCTCTACCCATATGGCTCATCGGCAGTGCAGATTGTCTATAACTCGTTTATTATTCTGCTCTCCTTTAGAAAGGTTAAAAGATTTTGAAAGGTCGTTTCTTCGTCTTTCAATGCTTCCTCTAAGGTGGGAGGTATATGAAGATTTGCTCGGATAGTCTAAAATTTTTTGCAGGAAATAAGAATATGTTCTATTGTCCATGGTTTGTCGCATGTCTCACACCTCGGTGGGTGTAGAGTTTTTAGGAGAAAAGTATGCGTTTGCGCAGGGTGCCCTATTCTTAATCTGGCCAAAACTACTTCCTCTCTCCGAGAGTGGCGTATAGCTGTTTCCCATTTATTTTAATTAAACGCCCAGTTATACATAAGATTGGCCGATTATCTTTAGTTTGCCGCCCTTCTCTTGCCAGGATGTGGCGGATGCGATTCCTTTAATCCAGAGAAATGCCAGCAACCATAGTGGGAATCGGAGTCACAACCTTAGGCGTGAAGCACTCACGCCTTATATTATAAATTACCCTTGTATATTAGGAGTTACGTTCAAGGAGTTTACTTCTATAACTCATTCAATAAGGCCTACAGGTGTCAAATGTCACTGATGGTGTATACCGTCCTATGTGTTAAACAGTTGTTTAATAAATTAAACTCCTAGTATGTGTATCTATTCAAAGCCTTATACGTCCTTAAGATTGTCTGCTTTCGGATAAACATGACGCTCTGAGGTCTGTCAGAAGCTTTGGCTCCTCTTGATAAAACGATCTGTCGGACTGAGAATTCCGATAGCGTGCCCATTGGAAAAACACCCGTGCGTATTACGGAAGATATATAGTTCAAATCCTAGCTTGGCAAATTCATTTTTATAAACTTTCGGCATATAGAAGAGCCTAAAAAAATTAGAAACCAAAAGAGTATTATTAAAATCTAATAACACGAACCTGTAACTGTTTCGAACCCGTGACCTCCCAACTTTGAGTCCTAGACGACTTTGACCTAACCTATAACACCCCCCGTATCAAGACATACATGTATGCCAAGTTTGGTGAAAATCGGTCTAACGGAGTATATTTTTATAATAAACAAAAAAAAAAAAGAAAAAAAAAAAAAAAGACATACAGACTGCAGCTGGTAGACGTTTTTGACTTTGCCTACGACACTCCCCAGATTAAGATCTACATGTGTACCGAGTTTAGTCAAAATCGGACGAACGGTGTGGAGACGGTATCGAGTTTATTCAAAATCGGACGAACGGTGCGGATTTGTATAAGGCACAAACATACAGACAGACAGCTGGTAGATTTTTTTGACCTAGCCTAGGAGATTTCCCGTATCAAGACCTACCTGTCTGCCACATTTGGTCCAAATCGGTCAAACGGTGTGGATTTGTATAAGGAACAAACAAACAGAAAAACAGACAGACACGTGATTTTTATATATATAGATAAAGATATGAAAATTGAGTAACTGAAGGCCTATACGTTTCCAGGGCAGCTGGTGCTTATGCACCGATTTAATAAAACAGATTAACTTGCGACAGAGCAGACCACACATTATGTGCAACAACACACATTTTAGTCAATAGAAATGATATAAAAAAAAAAAACAATAAGAGATTAGCATTTTTTTAATCCGTTCTTGCATACTAATTTTTACATAGAAAAAGAAGCGTTAGTCAAAATCAAACATTATACATTTAAAAGGTTTCAATTATGGCTAAGAATTTCAAATATATATATAAATTATATTGTATGTTGGTATACATAAAACGAAAAAGAAAACTCCTACAAGCTGTATACGCAAATGTTATGGCACAAGAAGTATTTATTTATTTAAATTTTAACGTACATTGTAAATTACTCAGAATTTTAGGACGGCTTATCTATAGGTCACCACCTTTTTCTAGCCAAGAAAGGGCTGATGCCTTTTCCTTTTTCCAAAGAAAAGCCACCACCACTAGTGGGAATCGAACCCACGACCCTTGGCACGGACTGTTAACTGCTCGCGCATTATCACTCATGGCTACGTGGCCTCCACAAGAAATATAATAACCGACCTTCGAAAAGGTATTTCTTTTTTGGAATTGGGAAAAGTATGTCAGCTTTTTTTGGGGCTGTGGAGATTACCAAGATAGTGGACTAAAGTTCTTTTAAATGAGCTTGTATTTTTTATTGGGTTTGGCTTACTTTTTAAGTCTACACCAGAGCTAAGAACAGCAAATTACCGCCTAGAAACAGAATAGAAATTATATGAAGTTGCCTCATCACTCGATATCAAATTCTGTGTCTATTTCGTTTAATGATCGCATCTCAAATGTAATATAAAAATAAACACATTTTAAATAACGTAGTAAATATATTAGCGTATGATAACGTAGGTATGAATGTTTTAGTGATATTGGTGCGTGATAGGTTATTTTGAATCAAATTATATGATGATTTGTAAGTATCAAATAGAAACAATAGAATTTTTATTGGGAAAAGGCCTAATTCTAAAGAAAAGTCTATTTGTTTATTTGTAAATTAAAATAGAGATGTGGTGATTTAATAAAACCAACTTGCAGTGATGAATCATCCACTGCTAATAAAGGATGTAGCAACTTCCTCGCGGAACAGTCTTTTCTGCCCTCATGGCATTGATGAAAGGTTGAAAATTTGGCAAAAATATACATTAAAAAAAAAGATAGATTTATTGAACTATTATGAGCCAACCTACATTACCCCTATATTGATCTATTGAATAATTATACCAATAACACATTATAATTTGATTGAAAAACTCGTTTAAATACGATTTAAGTGCTTTGCGTCGTCTATTTTATTTGTTTTTCCTGACGATACGTATTATTAAAAAGAAAAAAAAAAACATTATTTATTGACAGCATAAGAATTCTCCATTATAAAAATGATTATTTATAATTAATATAAAAATAAATTGTACTTGTACGCACCTTATCATTTCATACTTTTGTTGGAATAAATCCTCATAGCGGCATTATCAGCGAATTGTTAGGACAGATACAGTATAATACACACTGATAGTTTCAAGGCCGGCTCTTAATATAGACTTCCTTAGACAGGGCTATCGACAATTTCACTTTCTCTTTAATCGCAAGTATAACAAGGATGCGCCAATTTGAAATACTTAGACAAATAATCATAAAATGTTTATTGTACTGAAGATAACTATTTGATAATTTGAACTCTGAACGATCATTGTAAATTACGCGGGACGGAATAATTTGTCATTATAAAAATATCTGATTTTGAATGAAGGAAGATAAATAAAAATGGACTTAATCTCAAATATGATCAACGGAAAATATGACTTTTATATTTCATTATTTTAAAGAACATCCTTTGTCTACAGCTAACTAACATTATTACACATCACAAACTAACTGATTCTGTACTCGGAGCGAATGCTGTACGTCGGCCCGAACCACTCGCAGAGCACAATTGGACTGAAGTAAAGAATGAGATACGATCAAGCCTACTAGAATGTTGCAGACTGGACAATGGGCCACGTGACCGTCATTGAGGAACTGGCCAATCAAACACCACATCCTGCTACATGCAATAAGGGGGAACACTCCTACCTCTAATTTATAACTTCTTTGCTCAGAGATATTTAGATGACAGCATACTCGGTCTATTGACGTATTGGAAAACAAATATAAAAATATAAAGTCCGGTGGGGGTTTTTCCCGTGGTCCTGTGGCTGACGCCTTGGATTCTCATGTGGGAGATGGGAGTTCCAGTCCCGCCTGCAGCAAGTAGAATTTTTTCATCTATGGGCCTGCTTAAAGAATTCCCTACTACACCATGGATGTTTAGGAAGGGTGGCAACCTATAGATAGCCCGGCGCTAATGGCCCAGAAGAAGAAGAGCCAAAAAAAAGTTCGCAGTAACTGCGTCACTTTACATTGTTTGCAAATAACAATATCTAGCTCAGGTGAGATTTGGAAAGCATAATTTTTATCATAATAAAGGGGGGGGGGCGACAAGTGTCTATGTACTTATAGGAAATTCGATTCTGAGCAAAACATTTCCTATCAACACGGGTTTGGAAATGCTTTCTGGAGGCGCTCGAGCTAAAAACACCTCCTAAAACGACGTTTTTCAGACCCATATCTCGGTAACTTCTCAGCATGTGGAGTTACGGGCAAAAACGTCAAATAAATGCATTGAATCAATTAATTAAAAAAAAGAAAGTAGGTAAACTATACTTATTCCTCAGCAACAATATGGTTAAAATGAAAATGCATTTTTTATATTCTGTAATTTTTGTTGCCGCTTTACATAATCAGTTTAAAACATCTAATCGTAAACTGGAAGATAGAGCTTGGACCGCATTTATTGTAAATTTATTTTTCATGAGTCTCCATTTCCGTCATTAGGTCAAATTTCAGGATTTTCAAAATAAGGCTCAAGCAAAATACGTTTCTCATTTCACCTTGAGAAATTTTGAACTCACTGAGAATTTCCTGAGATTATTCAAATAGTTTTCATTTAATAATTGATTTTATTTATTTATTTTTGGAGCTGAACAACAGCAAGGTGATTTAGTAATGGAACCTTGACTCTATATTGTTATAAATTATTATTTAATGAACGTTATTACTCAAATCTTCACCAAAAAAGGAAAAATAAACTAAATAACTTTTAAGAAGGTTGGTACTTCAATTACCAACCTTCTTAAAATA
Source organism: Gonocerus acuteangulatus (assembly GCA_946811695.1). Classification (NCBI taxonomy): domain Eukaryota; kingdom Metazoa; phylum Arthropoda; class Insecta; order Hemiptera; family Coreidae; genus Gonocerus; species Gonocerus acuteangulatus. Next base: position 75,743,747 of record OX328125.1, read on the forward strand.
GGCTTAAACCTTTTCAATATTCATGTATATGAGCATTATTCAGATAGATTTTACTTTTTGGTTCTCAAATTTTAGAGAAATCAACTTGAAAATTAATCAAATTTTTTTTACCAATTGAACATACGTGTGATTGTTAATTTTTGTCGCGAGTTGGTCATGCACCCACTACTTTTTTTTTTTTTTTTTTTTTTTTTTTATCGTATGAAGAATATTGAATATTTTTTCTGCATATTTAAAAATCAATCACGCAATTCCAAATATCGTCAATTCATGTCGTCATTATACCGAGTCCCTCTACTGCAGCAACATCAGGTGCAGGCATTTCTGGAAGCATTTCAAGTGACATAATACCACCTTCAATATCCTTCCTCATACCACCTTCAAAACCCTTCCTAATACCCTCTTCAATGCCCTTCCTAATGCCACCTTCTAAACCCTTCCTAATACCACCGTCTATACCCTTCCTAATACCACCGTCTATACCCTTCCTAATACCACCGTCTATACCCTTCCTAATACCCTCTTCAATGTCCTTCCTAATACCATCTTCAATACCCTTCCTAATACCACCTTCAATACCCTTCCTAATACCACCGTCTATACCCTTCCTAATACCACCGTCTATACCCTTCCTAATACCCTCTTCAATGTCCTTCCTAATACCATCTTCAATACCCTTCCTAATACCACCTTCAATACCCTTCCTAATACCATCTTCAATATCCTTCCTTATACCATCTTCAATATCCTTCCTAATACTACCTTCAATATCCTTCATAATACCACGTTTAATACCCTTCCTAATACCATCTTCCATACCCTTCCAAATATGATCTTCGATATTCTTCCTAATACTAGCTTCAATATCCAGCAGAATACTCCCTTCAATAATCTTTCGAATATCACCATTTTGTTTATACGCACAAATACATAATTTATGTTGTGAATGTTTTTGTGAATACATTTTGTTAGAAAAATATTTTTAATTTTTTTTCTAAAAGGATTATATTAATAAAAAATATTGTAAAATACGTAGTTCTTGAAGCACTATTTAATTGTTAGACGAAAAAAAAATTCATGGATGTTTTGAGTAATAAAATGGGAGACGGTAATGACCAGCAAATTACTCCAATCGTGATTTGCCAGATAAAACACATCGCAAAAACTGATACGTACAACATTTCTCTTCTGAACCTTTTGGACAACAAAAATCAGTTTGAGAGAGCTGCTCCAACATCTATTTTGAAACAATTTGCTCCATCCTGATAGGTTTTCTCGTTAATTCAAAAAGGCGGACGGTATGATGTCAAAACTGAGGGACAACTTTTAAGGCGCTATTGCGAAGTTAGATTTTTTTTTAATTTATATGAATTCACCTTAAATATTATTATGTTAAAATGAATCACCACATGAGCAAAACATATAATATCCTTCCCCCCTAAAAAAAATAGTAAAGTGTAATAAATGTGTCCAGGGACAGCGGACGGTAATGATTTTGGGCCTATAAAATTAATAATTTTGACATTAAATTTTGAAATTCAGAATTTAATTTTGGTAGCATTAATTTCCTCTTTATTCCATTAGTGCTTCCAAGAAGAAAAAAATTTTAAAAATCTGGCCGTCTTAATTATATCGCCAAGGGACAAGAATGTTAAAACTATTTGAATAATGCTGATAAGCACTTATAAAAAATAAAAAAAAACTTACCTTTAATTTTGTGTTCTAAGTCCTTCAGATTTTCGTGCTTTACTGCCATAGTATTCCCATTTTTTTTATTTTTATTTATTTAATTATTTTTTTTTACAAGGAAAAGTGCGTTAAATATACTCAGGAAATGAAATGAAATTTAATGTTAGTTGATCGTGGTCAAATAATAAACTAATAATAGAAAACCAAATCATTGATGATAATAATATTCAATCAAAGGGGTCTCCCGTGGTCTAGTGGCTAGCGCGCTAGATTCATAAGCGGGAGATGGTGGGTTCGATCCCCACCGGCGCCAGAAATTTTCTCATCTCAGGGCTCGCTGAGAAAATTCCTGGCTCCCTGGACGTCGGCGCTAATGGCCACGATTTGTCGATGCGCCGTAAAAAAAAAAAAAAAAAAATATTCAATCAAAGAAGCCAAATCATTATATTGCTAATATAATAACAATATCCCTCACGTAAATAAAGAAACTAAATAATTAGTTCTACATGAATTAAAGATCTACCGTTCTAACGAAACAGCAAGTTTATTAATCTAAATTATATTGTTTTATGATACTATTTGTTTATATTTACAGATTCCATTTTTAGAATTCTTTAGCACCTTTCGATATTCTAATTAAGAATACCAACGAATTCAGCTCATGTTCATATTGATCTTTAAATACAAATGTTTTAATTCTAATTACTTTATAAGTAAAAAACGTTTGTTGTTTTTGAACTCTGTTTATTTGTTTATGAACCCTAGATCTTGGTGCGTGTTATAGTGAACATATATATCCTTGCTGATACAACATAAAATTTCAATTAGATCTTGGTTTAATTTTTCTTCAAGATAGTTAATGGAATTCAAGATTTAAGTAATGAATTTTTGATTACAAAATTAATAGAGATTATTTGGAAGTAACTTAGTGAATCGTTTTTTACTAATTTTATAAATATTGACCTTCATTGTGTTCAGTTCAGATGATTTTTATAATAATTTTGAAATGAATATTTGGCACGACACATTTTTCAACGTTTTAATTATATTATAACAAACAAAATTATAGTATATATTTAAGTCAAATGCAATGAAATCACTCTTAGGAATAATATAATATCTTATAAAATATATAATTATCTATTCAGTACAATGCTCCATGTATTTATTTAGGACATCTATAATAGAACCTAATAAAATCAACAAATATAAATCTCTTTCATTCAAAATAAAATCTCAATATTATGTATAATACATGCAGAGATCAATGTATTATTTAAACATACATTTTGAGAGACATTTAACATCTATGACATCATATAAATAACGTAACTTTTTTCTTTTTTTTCTTTTCATTTGTTTCATGTTTCCATGAAGGATGGATTTATTTACATACAAATGAAAGGGTAACTAAACACTTTCTTGTTTCTTCTTTTCTTGCTCCCCAGCATGATCTCTTTTCATGGTATCGAAATCTCCGAACCCCCTTGAGAATGTATCACCATGGAAGCCCATCGAATCCATCTCTGGTCTTCTTTTCTTCATAGTCTCAAAATCACCAAAACCGCCACCAAAGGTGTCTCCATGAAATCCCATCGAGTCCATCTCTGGTCTTCGTTTCTTCATTGTCTCGAAGTCACCAAACCCGCCACCGAATGTGTCTCCATGGAAACCCATAGAATCCATTTCAGGTCTTCGTTTCTTCATAGTCTCAAAGTCACCGAATCCTCCTCCAAATGTGTCGCCGTGGAAACCCATTGAATCCATCTCTGGTCTTCTTTTCTTCATGGTGTCGAAATCTCCAAAACCACCTCCAAACGTGTCTCCATGGAAACCCATAGCATCCATTTCAGGTCGTCTCTTCTTCATTGTCTCGAAGTCGCCAAATCCGCCTCCAAAAGTGTCTCCATGGAAACCCATTGAGTCCATTTCGGGTCTTCGTTTCTTCATGGTCTCAAAGTCACCAAATCCTCCACCAAATGTATCTCCGTGAAAACCCATCGAATCCATTTCAGGCTTACGTTTCTTCATTGTTTCAAAATCGCCAAAGCCCCCACCAAATGTGTCCCCATGGAATCCCATCGAATCCATTTCGGGCCTTCTTTTCTTCATGGTGTCGAAATCTCCGAAACCACCGCCGAAGGTATCTCCATGAAAGCCCATAGCATCCATTTCAGGTCTTCGCTTAAAGTATTCTCTCAGGCCATTAAGTAGTTTTGCCCTCTTCATTGTCTCGAAATCTCCAAAGCCTCCTCCGAAAGTGTCACCATGAAAGCCCATCGAGTCCATTTCTGGGCGCCTCTTCTCCAAAGGTCTTCGTCGCCTCCTCATCGTCACAAAATCTCCAAATCCTGAGTTGAAAGTGTCTCCATGGAAACCAGAAGAACCCATCTCCATTCCCCTCACGTACCTTCCACCAGCTTTTTTATCTAACTTTATCGCGCCATCCTCTTCTTTACCAACTTCTCTCTTCGTTCTGTCACTAGGAATCTCGTCCAGCTTTGCGTTCCTGAAATATAAGAAAAACGTATTAATAATCCGTTCTATTTTAAAACAGAATGAATGAGAAAAGTTTATAAAATATGATTAGAATGTAAGAAATTTAAATACAAGGAATATTCGGAACATTGTGTATCCCGAATCAATAATCCAAACAGGGCACCGAAGTGAGGACGAAACCTGCCATTTTGTCTATCATAGATAACAATAGGGCGTTTCCGACTTATAAAGATGTGGATTTCTTGGCTTCTTGTAAATTAGCGTGTTAATTGTTTGTGAAAGAGGTGACCATCGATATAGAGTTGTAGAATTATACGAACATGTTCGACATTGCGGAACGTCGTAAAAAAAAGAAGGTTAAATTTAACAACCGTATACGTCCAAAATCAGTAGAAGGCAATGGTTTTATTTGTTTAAGGTTGTGCAGTATGAATAATAATAGCATAGCTAACGACCATACTAAGTTTAAAACACCAGAGGCTACCTTACATCACCAAGCAGCGTGGTCCGTTCTTGAAAAGGAGACCACAACGAAACTCCTACAAAGAACCCGGAACTACTCGCCCAGCAGTTTTTACGGCAAAAAAATAAATCAAAAGAATATTACACGAAAGAATAGGCATGACGAAGTTATAATAACCGATAGGGCACAGCCCTATTACACATGGTCATCATCACCCCTGATGTGAGCATTTTGGAAGACTTCTCGATGTTAAACGCATCTTGGGTGACAGAGTGTAAGGCTGTATCTACTATCGAATGCCCATAATGGTTTCTTATCCAAATCCGCTTCCTTGAAGAAAGATTGGGAGTATGTAAAATACATAAAGCGAAGCAACATATAAATTTGTCGACTTTTTTTTTTTTTAGTACCTATACATTATTTGAAAGTATTATTAGTATGATTTGGAGTACTATGAGTTCATAATTGTTAAATTAGAATAAGATTTAGTTTCAATTGGCCCTGGCAATCGGAGCACATATTTAAAAAAAATAATAGCATAGATTTTAAATGGAAATATGTCGAAAGAAACCTTTCAAATATTTTTGGACAGACATTTTCAAAGAAATGAGCCATTATTTTGCGTTATGAACAGATTTGCTGGATTATTCGTAGAACTGGAATGATCGTTCTTCATTATAAATAATTTCCAACGTTATTTAGGGCATGATAGAATACTAACGCTGTCTTGCGGAGGAGTGAAGTACTAGTGCAGGTTACAAGATTGGCCGCTAGAAAGCGCATCCATCCCCGCAATTCAGATCAGTCCCTACAGTTTCATTCAAGAGTGACAGATTTTTTTGGGGGGGGGGGGGGGGTATTTACACAAGTTGGTAAATAATATGTTAATTATTAATATTGTACTCCAAGTGTTTCCGTTGTTAATTTAAAAGTTCTGAACCCAGAGGTATGGTTACTGAGTGAACCCGGCCAATTTGACATCTTCCGGGTATTAGTTGTCTAATGCCCACATCCTTAATTTAATATAAAAATGAACAGATATTCTTCATTTTTGATCCCTACATCTGTAACCTTTATCTCCCTTGTGTATTCATTATGGCAGTATTTTGTAATGACGAAGGCTTTTTCCCTCTAAATATTGTTTTTATAAGTCTCTTAAATCATCATATAACTTGAATAAGGCCATGGTGCAAAATAACGCATCACTTAGAAATATCATACAAATAGTAAAGCCAATCTAACAATATGATAATATGGTCAAACATATATGCAAAATCTTGTTTTTCAGATTCAACACTTTGCTCTTGGATTGAGAACGATACGGCTTGTCGCAAATTGTCATAACTCTAACTAGGATAGCCTTTAATTCCTTAAACAAAGTATCGAATAAGACGCATTTTTCAGTATATTTTTTCGACAATTGATAGAATATGTTCGTTCTCTAGTTTGCTCCGATTTGCATATTCGATAATTTCACACGGGTCGGAAGATATATTTACGTTTTAAGTTATACCAAATGTGTTTATTTTTTTATTAATACAGAGTTAGAGCGGCATTAAACGAAAAATACCTCGTCTTTTTAATAAAAGTTATTATTCATATAGAGGAAATAGATAAACATTTTATCTGCTGATACATGCATTATAAGGTTGTTATATATTTTTAATTATATAATTTTATTTAATTTCTAACGTTCATTTCTTTTCTAGCCTAAGGTAGGGCTAATGACTTTTATTTTTTCGAAAGGAAGCCCATCAATCCTCAGGGAGACAAGCCTTAATGTTTACTGCCACCGGCCCTCGTATTTTTAAGAATTTATTTTAATTATTAAAAGTGCCATTGTTCCAGTATAAGGTAGCCATTCAATAGCTTAATAAATCCTCTACCAAACATGTTCTGAAGTAATTCTCGACGGGCCCATTCTCGTGCAAATGTTGCTCAAAAAACCCTGTTCCGCTGGATGGATTCTGCTGGTTAACGAATTTGGCCTTTCAGATTAGACAAAATATTTTTCAACCAAATAAATATTATATATATATATATATATATATATATATATTTATTTGAGACCCGATATTTTCATGACCTTTAATGGGCATTTCTCATTACTCAATGAAAAAAACAGAAATTGTGGCCAAGATTTTGTTAACGTATATATATATATATTACATTTTTTAAGAAATTTCTAGACTTGTCTCGAAGAAGCCGTCAACCCTAAATGGAGCAAAACAAATACATGATGAGTCTCAGTCTTCAAATGCAGCCAAAGCTTTAAATAATTAATTATAATCGGTCTCCTTTGTAGATTGTGTATGCAAATAGAGGAAACAGCCTTGCCAGGTTATCCATGTAGCTTATGAACCACGAGTTCTGCGGACTTGCTTAACAAGCGTGGTTTAATGATTTTCAAATAGTTATGCAAAATATATGTGACAATTATTCTAATTCAATAATAAGATGCAACTTAAATTATATATATTAGAGATATTACTGGTTGAATAAAAAGTCAAACAGAAAGGGAAATTCCCACTTGAGGAATACGTTGGTGGAGTTATAGCAACAGGTGGCTACGGAGATAAGCTCTCTTATTGGAGTTTTGCCTCTATCCTCTATCCGAGCCTATGCCAGTTATAGCTCCTGGATATTCACTTTTAAAAGGTATACAATTCTAAATTTGGAAATTGCTATGTAAAGACAAATATCCATTAACGAATTTAAATTCTGCATTTTAAAGATTTCCTAAGGTTTTAAATAATGGAATACTCCTGATGCATTTATCGTAGTTGAAACTAACAGGTGCCAACTTCAATTGAAAACATCTGACAAACAATTGATTCCTGAGGCACCTACGGCCTTAAGGCTCGGGCATGCAGAACGCGATATGTATCGCGGCGGGGAGCGATATCTGATCGAAGGTGGCAGGCGATCTATTTGTATTACTCAGTATAGCATCAAGCACGTCTTACAGAAGACGATCTATCGCAGCAAGCAAGTCTCTCGCTTTGCCAGGCGATACAGTTGTAAAAAATTACAGATTTATTTATTTATTTCTCTTGCAAGACCGTAGCGATGGCAATTTACAAGAATGAATGTGTGCATGGAAACGTAAGCTAAATTACAGATTTAACGCGCGATAAAATGAATGAAGAAACTGAATGGAATTCATTGAAAATCATATGTCATGTTGTTTCAATAAAAAAATAAATGAATTCTATCTTGCTTGTTGAATGTATATTCTTTATTTAAATTAAGAACTGTATTGTTCAAAAAGATATTACGTCCCATGTGATGTCCCCTTATTGCAGACCCTCGCGGCGATCGTTGGATCGCTGCCCGTCGCGATACTGATCGCGTCTTGTGTGCCTGAGCCTTTCAACACCCTACCTTTCATTTGCATTAAGCTCCAAAATTATTTAAGTAAAACAGTCGTGGGAGGGTCTCCCCGTGGCTTAGATTCTCATGTGGGAGACGGTGGGTTCGAGTCTCACCGGCGGCAGTCGTTGGAAATCGACAGGGCGGAGTCTGTGTCCCAAAATACTAAACATCTTCTTGAATCATTCCGGAACATGCTCCTATCTGAAGACATTAAGATGATCCTGAAGAGTAGACATAACCCAATCTACAGTCTAGTCATCACTCTAGGACAAGGTGAAGACTATCTATCTATGTGGTTACCTCTCAAGGATCTCAGAGTTATTGATCAGGCCTGAGCCACAAGAAGCATAGACTACATCTCTGGCCAATTCTGACGTTTCGCTTCAGTAAATCCGTGGAGGCTGTGTAGAAGGAAGTTTTGTGCATCGGCTGCTGAGGCCATTAGAATTCAATCTATTACAGTCTGAACACTCTAATTCACATCCTTATTCAATGCAAAAGCCTCAAAAGTGCAAGAGAAGAACTCATTGATTATTATTTCCAAGCTAAGTGCGTGTGTGCGTTTGTGTGTGTGTGCGAGTGCGTGTGCGTGTGTGTGTGTGTGCGTTTGTGTGTGTGTGTGTGTGTGTGTGTGTGTGTGTGTGTGTGTGTGTGTGTGTGTGTGTGTGTGTGTGTGTGTATGTCTCTCTCTCTCTCTCTCTCTCTCTCTGTGTGTGTGTGTGTGTGTGTGTGTGTATGTACGTATTTATGTTCTTTTCCGTACCATGTTTTCTTTCACACTTGCATAATAATTGTCTTGGCTTAATTATTTTGAAAGTGATTGAAGCAAAAAAAGAATGACGAAACAAATATAGATTTTGCATGAATTTTTTATTAGACCTGAAAGGATTATGAGTTGACCTCTAGTAATTTATGGTTCTTCAGAAAATATTGTTGTTTATTCATAGATTTGGGCGGGCTCTACGATGCTCACCTCTTCTCATGATATTTATTTATTGAGAGCCTCCTTCATGGTCATAAAATTGAATATTTTAAAACTTTTTCTTCACTTTTTAGGCGTGTCGTGACCTTATATATACTTAAATTTTAATATAAAAATGTCCCGATTAGCTATTGTTTTCTACCTTATGATGCCAAGATCTCTTCATTCAAAATAAATATCAGAAACGGGACCGCTGTAATACTTTATTTTTTGTATTTTATTCGGTATTAAATATAATCTTGAATAATTACCTAGCCATCCTCTTGGAGTACATTCCTGACCATGTTGGGTAGTAGTCACCAATCCCATCGAACATGCCTTCGTGGAAACCCCTCGAGTCAATTTCTGGAAACAATAAATTTAATATAAATCAAGTGATATTTTCTATAGCCCTTTTGATGGAAACGAAATATAAAGGTCATATTAATTCATAAAACACTTTTTAAAGCAAACACCAAAAATTGTGCTTTCCATATATAGTAATAATCTATAAAAATAGTAATAATATATAAACAATAACAATAGATATTATAAGACTGAGATAAGTTACAAGCATGAGCATTAGCTGCAAAGCCAAAAAAAAAAAAAAAAAAAAAAAAAAAAAAAAAAAAAAAAAAAAAAAAAAAAAAAAAAAAAAAAAAAAAAAAAAGAAGTAAAAATCGGAGTATCAAAATTAAAAATACCTCACTATGAAATTCACTGGTTTTAGGCAACATATCTTCGTCAAAAGTAAATATTTTGGGTTGGATTACTAAACCTATAATATTGAGTGGAGCAAATGGCATATATTCCTGTAGGTAAGAATACACAATCCAATTGAAGGATGAATAACTATCCACGTTACTCAGGAATTGGGTTAGTTCAGGCCACGTATCTGCGGAATATTCTTAAACTACCCAATAACAATTATACAAAATAAAAAACAAATAAAATAAATAGAATGTCTTGATACAGCCTTTGCTTGAGGCGTCGGGCTGTAGGATCTCCAAGGAGGTGCCACCAGAAGAAAGGCAGTGTGTCATGTGAGTTTCAGGTCAATTCTTCATTGTAAAATGCGATTGGTTCAACTTCCAGTTCTCGATGGTGCAAGGCGAATCAAACAACCAACTGATTCAATCTAAAAGAAAGTTTATTTTTCTAGTACAATTTTACTTCTTACTTTCGTATGTTGGCATGATTGTTTTGTTGAATGGGAACAAAAATATATTTATTATTATTTACAGCTGACTCTCCTCCACGTCCTGGGCGTCTGTTAGAAATCCGACCTTCTAAGAATAAATCGACAACATAAGGTGCGAAACTATGTTTCAGATCTATTCAGGAAGAAACCTGGAGTTGAGGTTTATGAGGAAGTGATCTGCATAGCCGAAGATGGGGCAGACCTTCTAGTCATAGATCGTCAAGAATTATTTTGGATTCAACTGTGAGGTTTGAGATAGACGAGAATCAGCCCTTATCAGTTGACAGATAAATAAAATCCATTTATGAAGAATGTATTCCCTATTTCCGTAAAAATTCCAAATTCGAAAGTTGGAAGGTAATCGGACTTCCTTTGGTGCAAGAGGTTCCATGCGTTCATTTACACAAAATGTATTGAAAAGATGGAACATTAGATGCGACTTTGAATCACTGGCTCGTTCGATAATAAAATATTCCATAAGGATTGTCATTCACCAGTACGGCTGAAGAAAGAATACACATAACACATGAATGCAAAAAAGAAAAAGAAATATTCAGAATTTAATTGAAAAAAGAAAATGAATGCAATAAAATAAATCTCATGTAACCAACTAAGGGCTTATATGTAGGCCGGACGCTTGTTATCATTCTAAGCAGAATAAAGTGTATAAGAAAAAAAAAAAACAACAAAAAAAGATGATTTTCCTGGGAATGATAAGAAAGCCGTCGCCAAATTTGGTCAGCCATTAGTTGGACATGACTGTTAACAAACCAAATTTAGTTCCCCTCCCCCTCTTCTAATGGTCCGATCTCCTTATTTTCAGAATTCATCTCTATCATAGTTAGGCACGAAGTAAATCGAACTTTGTTCTAAGGAGGCAGAAAGTAAGGCCGGTATGGGAATGTTAATAATTTGGGTCTAGAAAAACCTCTACCACCAGATTGACCTTTTCTTTTGAATGGTAAAAATGCTATTTTCCATGTTTCATATCGAATAAATCAACCCTTTTTTTGCAATCGTGTTAATAGATAGACACTCATACCCAGGCATAAGTGGTATATATATATATATATATATATATATACATATGAACGGGGCACACTTTCGGTAACTCGATGAGTGTTTGAAGAGAATATCAAAAATCCTTCCATGATAGCTACCTGAATAGCAAAAATCTTTTCTAAAATGCTAATAAAAAGAAGGTTTATTGTATCGTCTAGCTTCGAAGTAAGAGTCCGTTATTACAGAGGGAACCCATTATTAAAGATTTGCATTTCATAAAATTGAAAAATCTATGGACGTGCACTTGAAGAGTAGCAGCAATGGTTTTAACCGCATGGCATCGGCTCATCGTAAAGGCCCTCTCATACACTGACGAGGTATTGATCTCCAGTGTCCAGCAGAATCCCAATTTGCCGGAATCAAATCACAATCAAGAACTTTGCTTTTGAATGTTTTTGTGTTCAGTTTTGTCAATCAAAGCCATGGATGGCATCGCTCAGAAAGATTGCTCTTCTTAAAATACCAAAGTAATTTTTGTTTTTTTTCAGAAATTCTGTATTTCTTAAGTATCATTGGGATTAAATGATAACATATGAAGGGCCAGGGGGGAAAACGATGAATGCCACTAAAAAACAATTTTACAATTACAATCCTAATCGAGTTTTTTGGATTATTTTATTCCTACGGGTGTTCGTAATAAAATAAAATAATCTTTTCGGGAAGTTAAAGGTACTAATACGTCAAATTAAGCAAGCAAGCTTCGAGAAATGCGTGTATTTTGTGAAAAAATAGGACAAATCAGGAGACCTATCCATTAAAAACATGAAATAATACATTTTTTCTTCAGATAACACATTATTATATGCTTACCTTCAGGTGTGTATCCTCGACGTTAATTTTACTTTTTGAAGAGGGTTTAATCAGTTTTTGAAGTTAAAGTCTTTCTGTGTTGGAAATCATTGGACTGAATCAGGAATTGGAACTTGCCCACTGGAAGATTTTTAAGAGTCCCTGTTGGTCACACGTACTGCATGCATTTTTTTTTTTTTTTTTTTTTTTTTTTTTTTTCATTTGGATTTAAAGCAAGGAACTTTTTCGAGGTAAAGAAAGGAAATATTCATTGAGAGGAGATCGTTGACCGTAGATGATACAAGGTAGGGATTGTCGGGGTTCGGTCACTGCTACTTAATAAAACTACATTTTATCATAAAAATGGTTTTATTGTGCCGACGTTTCGGCTTGAACTTCAAGCCTTCATCAGGGCTGTAAAAACAAGTAGGACATATTTAACACTACTATATACACATATCTATCTAAGTATACCTAACACACACATATATATATATATATATATATATATATATATAATATATATATATTATCTATATATATATAAACACATATATATATATATCATATATATATATATATATTATATATACATATACTACATATATACACACACACACACACACACACACACACATATATGTATATATATATGCCCACATTCAGGGGAAGGAAATATTGAAATCAATCTTGAAAATCGACCTGAAAGTATCATAATGTAAAGCGTTTTTATGGTTCTTCTCATTGTTTTCCCCCGTTAGATTTTGCAGGCTGATAGTACTATTCATCGTATTTCCCCCCGGCTGTTCATATGATATAAGTGTTTACATATAAGTTATTATGTTTATACGTTATATTTGTACATTTACAACTTCAAATCTATTAAAGCCTCAAATTTTACGCCTATTGAGGCAAAAAACGTTTCTAGATTGCAGATGATGCTCGAAAAACTTTAGAATACACATGATCATATATAACATATAAATATGAACGTGGTCAGCGAACATGCAGATCACTTAAAATTTAATTAATAATATTCATGACTTTGGTCTTAAGTCAATTGAAGAGACAATTATATTTGTGAATGTTTCACATTACAAATGGGTACGAATGGGTAAGTAGATTCTTTAATTAATTTGATATGATAATATCATAGCTGAGGGTCTCCAAATTATTTGTTACATGTGACGCAAAAGTGATGTCATCCTACACGTGACCAGAAATTGATTTTGGAGCGAAATTATATTCGTAAATAAATGTACAGTTTATTACAATAAATGAACAACTGTGTTTTTTATTATTATTAGTTGTTTACTTCCCTTATTGTAGAAATGATTATATATATATATATATATATATATATATATATATATATATATATGTATAAATTCATGTAAATATCAATGAATGTTACAACATGATTTATATGAAGACTAACGGATGTTTCATATTGGTAAGTGACCTAGAGGTCAAATTAGGCCGTAAGGTCGTCAGGTCGTTCTGTCTATTGTAATCTCGCTGCATTTGAATTTATTGACTGATTTGAATTGGTAAAGCTGGGAGGATGGAATACAATTACCTTCAAACGGACAGCTTTTAGAAATAGTAAAACCAAACTAGAGCACTTTTGAGAATCCGGCAACATTTTACCACCTGGCAACTAAATCGTGTATCTGCCGTCTTGTCCTTTATATTCATACACCTCCAGGTTTTTAATGACATATATATAATTTATATACAATCTGACAGAATTACTTTCTGATGGCAGCCATTACATTGAAAAAGTGATGAAATACCTAATTTTTTTTTTTTTTTTTTTTTTTTTTTTTTTTTTTTTTTTTTTTTTTTTTTTTTTTTTTTTTTTTTTTTTTTAACGGTGCATCTACATCTTGGTCATTAGCACCATGAAATACCTAATAGACACACATTTATACAATAATATTTAAATAAAGAAAAGATAACCAAAGCCACTTCGTGATGTTGATTCGGCATCATTGACCTGACGAATAACAAAGAACATACAAATAATTATACCAAACACAACATGACTACATTATTACCTCTACAGAAACTAACCTAGTAATGTAATATCTTATTATTGCATAAGTTGGATCACCAAAATGATGTAAAACTATAATAAAATAAAATAATTTATGTACAAGAATTATATGTCATTTATGATTAGGGACCGGATTTTTAGGAGAAAATAACCATCCAATTAGGTTTTTGCAACAGCTATAATTGGTATTTTTAGGTTTATATTTAAAAATCCATTTTAGGTTTTTTAGGTGATTAAAATTTTTCAATGGGTTTCAAAAATAGCTTCAACCTATTATAATTAATCATTAATAGTTTTGATTAATTGACCATTCAGAAATTAATATGTATACCTATATCACAGTGACATAAAATTAAACAACAAATAACATTATTTTATAGAATAGTATATTGAAAAAGAAGAAAAAAATGAGGAAATAAAACGGAAATATGAGCTATTTTTTTTTAAAAAAAGAATAAGTAGTCCCAATATCCAACAAAATATTTATTTAAACAACAAAGTGAAAGAAATCTAAGTAAATAAAAAAAGAAAAGAAATATATATGAACTTATTTAATAAAATATACACTAATCCAAACATCTAAAAAAAAAAAAAAACGGGGGACTTATGTTTAGAGGTTCCTTAAGTATATTTTCCTTCTTCTCAATAAAGCTTCTATCTACATGTGAAGAAAAGTCTGCCTTACATTAACTTCGCCTTTTTTAAGTGTGTTTCCTTTTTGCATCCATAAGGCGTTGTCAGGATATCACAATAAAAACATGCCAAATTAGAAAAGTACTGGAAGATCACGAAAATGACAGTGGCTCAAATTTTCATTCACATAATTCAAGGTGCTAATAGCCTAAATTGTTTATCCACCGAAAAAAAAAACATACTACCCGACACATCTTCAGAGAAACAGATTCATTTTTTTTTTTTTTTTCTTTCTTAAGGCAAATTCAACCACACGGGTCATTGTTACCTTCTGAAATTTAAGGCCTTATATTACATATTTTATATATATATATCTATATCTATATATATATATATATATATATATATATATATATATATATATATATATATGTATAAATCTGAAATTGTTGCCTAAGTAAATCAAATATATTAGAGGAAAAAATAATAATGAGACAAAAAAAAGTTGATGGTAAAATACACTAATATTGAAACTAATGATCTGAAATGTTTTATATTTTAATATTTATTATTATTATTTTTTTTGTAAATAATTGCTTATTATATTTTATTAAATAGCTCAGTGGCTCTCAAAAAACTCAACGCTCTCTGGCTTGATTCATGGTCGTCTCCAAGTATATCACAGAGAGGACCATGAATGTCCATTTGGTCCCGAGCGGATTCGTAGGCTCTGCATTCAGTAAAAATGTGTTTGATAGTAAGATATTCGCCAGATTCATTTTTGAGGTAAGCTGATCAAGGACTCGTAATTGGTTAAGAGTTACGGGTCCTAGCCTCACTCTCTGGAATGGCGAATATTTGCTGAGGTAAGGTGGTACGTGTAGTATTGAAAGATGATTTATTTATTTTTATTTATTTTACTTTAAGAGCTGCACAGCAATGGTGATCCGCCCTGAAAGAATTTATACAAAATATAATAAATAAAATAATAAATTATAAGCTAAGGATCAGTAACAAAATTAAAGGGTACGGAAAATGAAATGAAGAAAAGAATAATAATAAAAAATAAGAAATAAATATATAAGGAATTAATAAAATAAATAAATACAGAATTAATTTTAACGGTAATAATAAATAGTAGTAATGTATTTGCGGAGTTGATATCTGAGGAATATCTGAGGTATGGTGTCAATGTGGGGGCTCCTATCAGATAACAGTTCACTGAGGCTTCGAGGAATCTGTAAGTTGTCTCTTTTAAGGCAGTCTGTTAGGAAGTGTTTTACAGTTAAAGGTACGTTGCATGCCTCACATAGTGGTTTGTCTTGTCTTGTGAAGAGGTACGAATGGGTGAGTCGTGTATGTCCGATTCTAAGTCGTGTTAGTATTACTTCGTCGCGTCTTGTCCTTAGTTCACCTGACGAGTATGGTTTTATACTGCACTTTACTTCCCTGAGGTGGTTGAAAGATGTTTTATGCAAAGTAAATAAATACTATTAAGAAATAAAGCTTACGTATTGAGCATGATTTTTTCATTTGCAAATGGGGTTGCACTCCTTAAAGAAATGCAGGATATTTTCTTCAAATCTTCTCTATGGGATTTCTTTGGGAATATCTAGTGGTTTTGGCTGGTCTGTCGAAATATTTCTATTTCTATATGACCTGTTTGAAATTTTTTAAAAAAATGCGTTCCTGCGTTGTAAGCTGAATATTGTTTATTTATTAAGAGTAGAATAAACATTTTCTTAATCGAGATTGTAAATGTTGATTTTTAGTGGAGTGACTGGATGCTCTCTGTGAGTAATTCAATTGTATTATGCGTTCGCATTATGAATACAAGATAAAATGTCTTTAGCTACAAAAATGTTATGCTTTGCTGTTAAAGCAGAAACAACAAAGCAAAACAGTTGTTTGGTGCACGTTGCTCGTTCATGGTTTTTAACTCACTTCGTGTTTTCAGAAATTCGTCCCAACTGTAATTAAATTAAAAAATTAAACCACCATCAGTGTAAAACGCCACAACTTTAGACTTGTATTACAATAGTAAGAACGAAACTATGGGAAGAAACTGTGTTAATTATGAAAGATGAGTCCCCGACCACATATTCTGCTCTGTCCAACCAAGATAATAAACTTATCTTTCTTGTACGTTGTGTGTCTTCCTTCAATTAAAGTAAAAAATTATTGATAACGTATTCGCCCATTATAGATAATTTGGCCCTATGTCGGGTCTTAATTTTAAAAATAATGTAATAATCATGTTACAATATTTTTCCTTAGAACGGGTTTGGAGAACAGTTGTTCGGTGTTTTGCACTACTGATTGTAAAAACTCATCATATTAAAATATATCAATATATTATGTATCATAATTATTTTCTAAGCGATAAAAATATAAAATTAAATGTTATTCGAATGAAAATCTTTTAATTCACGAATCGAGGTTCCTTTAAATTTTAGGCTGAAAATGCTTAACACAATATCAAACACAGGACTACGTCTAGCACTGGGTGCCTTCAGATCAAGCCCAATATGCAACCTGAACGTAGAGGCAGTAGAACCTCCACTAGAGATCCGAAGAAAATACTTAATTGCAAAGTATTACTACAAAATTAAGTCTCTCCCTCAGCCATCCTGCACAAGGGATATCATAGAAAACCCTAATATTAATCAATACCAAATAAATAACAAGCATGCCCGACCTCTTGCTATAAGAAGCTTAGAAATAGAGGAGATTACAAATCTACAAACAGAACCAATACAGAAACAGACCATTTCACTCACTCCTCCATGGCTCATTAAATTCACAATAGACACATCCCTCTCCAAGTACAAAAAGTCAAACATATTATCCAAACATTTATACAAAACTAACTTCTTGGACTTCTTAAATCGACAAACTAACTACATCCTTGAATACACCGATGGTTCAAATACAAAACACGGCATTGGATCGGCAGCTATTGTAAATGGCACTATTTACAAGCAAAAACTCCCGGCGCTGTACAATATACTAGAAGCTGAACTCCATGCAATATTTCTTGCCCTCACTAACACTCCTCCATCACAACACACAAACATTATCATCTGTACAGATTCTCTCAGTTCACTACACATATTACAGAACTTATACAGTCAACATCCCAAAGCAATCCAAATCAAACAACACATCTACAATTTACAACTTTCAGGCATACATACAACAATATATTGGCTGCCAGGACATGAAGACCTAGGACTTAGTACGACTGCAGACGAACAAGCAAAATTGGCTACTCAAGACTTAACAATTCAACCACTAGACATTTTTTACCAAGACCTTACGAGATAGGCTAAACACCAAATCACAAACAAATGGCAAAATGACTGGACAAACCTATCTACCAACAACAAACTGCCACAAATAAAACGGAACATCGCGGAATGGCCTTCCAGTCACAGACAAAACAGAAGAGAAGAAGTAGTACTAACTAGACTCAGAATTGGACATACACGAATAACACACGAGTACTTAATGACTAAAAAAGAAAAGCCTACATGTAAAATCTGTAACACCGAACTAACCGTAAAACACATACTAACAGAATGCCGACAACGTCAAAATCTAGACTTACCGCATGACATGACCGAATTACTTACTGACAGCAGTCCACACATACCAGCAATCCTTACACACCTCAAAACTATTAATATGTATGATAAAATTTAACACTTTCACCCCCCCCCCCCCCCCCTTTTTTTTTTTTTTTTTTTTTTTTTTTTTTTTTTTTTTTTTTTTTTTTTTACCCCATCTCAATACTATATTCAAACAATTGCAATAAAAAACATAAGGAAGATATTACACCACTTGGTAAACTGTAAAGAACGATAACATGTAATTAATGAATTAGTAACTATGTCTAATTGTGTAATCCGATTGATCAACCAGATGTATATAAATAATACCATTTGTTTATATATATATACGTATTGTTTGTTTTTAAATGTATATATGTATACCATTTGTCTTTAGATGTTTAGATGTGTATATATTGTCATTTGTATATATTATTCGTTTTTAGATGTGAATATATTGTCATTTCTACATATAATTTGTTTATAGATGTATAATGATAGATGTAATATATATAAATATAAATGTGTGTGTGTATGTATGTATGTATGTGTGTATGTGTATATATATTTGGATGTATACCATTTGTTTTTAGATGTATGTATGCAATAACTGTTTGGAGCGAAACGCCTTAGATGCGCATGGATGCTCATAAATAAAAAAAAAAATAAAAAAAAAAAAAAAATTTTTAGGCAAGCATATAATAGTGAAATACGACTTATCAACACTTGCAGTTTATAGAGTAATAAAGTACTGAAGTTAGACAGTTTTATGCATTAAAAAACTACCAAGTCCCATTATAGTTGTCTGGTATGTGTTGGTAAATATAAATTACTAAAACAGGTGTCCTAAGGTGATATAGACGGCGGAGTGACTAAACCCTCGAGAGCAGTGTTGCTTCGGCCTGTCAGAGGAACGGGTATAAATTAGAAAGGAATGTCTCCCCTTGGACAGCAACCAGAAGAAAATTCTACGATAATTTTGGGTTTTTTCCCTTAGAGTAGGAGTAAAATTTAACTTTAACTTTTCCGTAATAACTATAAACCTTCTTTTACTAGTTTCTCGAAAGCTCTCACACTCAGGTTTTCGTTGGTAATTCGATATCCTGTATTATAATTGCAACCAAGATCGCGAATGGATGCGCTATTTTTTTCATATCTAATTCCATTGGTCTCGATTCATATTCTATGCTTTCTATTCATAATATGTCCATATTTAATTATTTCCTGTTCTATTAGCACTTTCCTCCGAAGGAAAGTAGCTATTCAGGTTGCACTCATGACGGAATTTTTGAAAACTTTCTTCGAATCTTTATCGATCCTACCTAGCAGACACCGAAAATGACCCCAGTTAAAATTTATATATAATCTATATATTTTTTTTATTTCTATAGTTTTAATATTTGCAGAGAAAGATTAAAACACTTAATATTTCAAACAAAAAATTCTTACTATTAGCTGATTCCTCAATAAATTAAACCAGAACTACCACTCATACTTACTAACTAAACCTAAAATTAAGAGTCTATATACATTACAACTAAAACATACAAACGAACAAAACCTAACACTTATTAAATAAGTACTTTGAAGTGAAATGACCTTTTTTTTTACTTTTTGATTGAAATTTATCCAAACTGAGGTACCTTTGCTGCCGTTTGAGGGAGAGGAGAGAAAAAAAGAATAACGTGAAGAGACATGACCAGCTTTAGAAATTAATCATTCGAAACTTTAATACATTTTGTGAAAAAAACTTATCAAGGATATCTAGTGATCACACCTGGAGAAAATTGAGGTTAAAGTTTCAAAAGTATAGTTTTCTTCCCACTAAAAAAGTTGAGAAGAGTGCGGAAGTTAAATCTGGAATCGATTAAAATAACCACTTTTACTAATAGAATCATTAAGAACGTTTTAGCTTCTAAATTTCGGCTCTCTTCAGCAGGCAGTTACATTTTTTCAACATTAAACGATGATTAATAATTGTAATATAAATATTTTCCACTAATTAGCAAGATATTCGAGAGGAACATATAAACATTTTCTATCCCAAGCTATTAAAATCATATTAATAATTAGTACAACATTAAAAAATGTATGGATCGGTTAAATTACATTTTTTTTTTCATTCCGAGGATTTATAGAAATTAAGTGTCGTATTTACGTTAACCATGGACATATCATTCGAATTTATATATACACCTACTTAGCAGACCGTTACGTCATAGATTCTTATATCAGGTCATTCCTCCTTGTTTATGTTCCCTCCTTTTCAACCTTTTTTTGTTTTCATTTATTGTTTATTATAGCATTAAACAAACTTCTATTTATCGTGTTTTGAATGGGGAAACTTTTTTACTCTGTGCTGAAATTTCATTTAAAATGGATATTGCAAGAAACCACTTCCGCCATGTTATGCTTTGGGAATCCGATAAAGGAGAAAATGCTGTTTCAACTAATGAAAAAGCAGTAGAAATATATGGCAAAATGTCATTAGTGAGCGACTATTACAGCGGTGGTTTGAATGAGTTTGAGCGGGAAACTGCAAAAATGAAGACGATCCTCGAACAGTTAGACTAACTGAGCTTAATGGTGAACTCCTGCAGGCTACTGTAGAAGAAAATACTGTTGTAACAGTCGAAGAGCAAGCAGAAAGCCCCGTCAGGAAAAGCTTGGATTAACACATTCTACCGTCCACCGACATTACTTATGGGTTGACCTGATGTATACAAGATTATAAACATTTATCCATAAACTGTGTGCATTTATTCCTTCGAGGGAAAACGCGTTTCTTTATTAGTGTAAAGCCAATATTCTTCTAGCTTTGATTTTTATCTGAAAATTCGATTGATCTCAAAAACAAACCACTTATCCAATGTAGGAAAACTCATCAGTGCGTGAAAGAAACCAATTTCTCATTTCTGAAAAGAGTCCAATATCGCTTTGAGTACAACCCGAGCAAATAGATCTGTGAAAGTTTGAGAGCGACACTTGACCGATATCCATTCTATGCGTTCGTTTAGTTACGGCCTGTGATTGGCAAACTCTCTTGCCAGAGAAACAGGTTTTTGGTTGTAACAATTGTGTTTTTAAAGGTCAGATCATACAGACGTGTGTAGTAGTTGACATTATAAAAATTGATTTCTTTTTTCCTGCTAAACTTAATTTTATCGGTCTAGAAACCTCAAATGGCTTTTCAACGTAAGAACTTATTACCTACTCTGTTGGAAATACAATTAAACAACAATGGTGAAAGGCTTTTTTCTCTGTCTAATCCCAGTTTTTATTTCGAAAGGTTTCAAGTTTCCTCATGGTGTAATTTTATGTCGCCTCAAGATTGCCCATCATCCAATTACGACTGAAACGCTCCTACAGGAGCGACATACTAATTCATACTGCAATACAGACTTACGTATCAATAAAGTATATTCTGACAGAGTGTAGACTCAGAACATTTTTAAATTTACCCTAAAATTTCACAGACTCATTTTTCGATTGATCATTGATGAACATATTGAATACCTAACAATTCAGAACAAAGGCTATTTAGAAAATTGATCCAACAAAAAGATGCTAAGGAACAGGACATGCAAAACATTCGACACTAACCCAAATTACTGATGAGATTTGCGTAACAAAAGACAGACAATTATTGAACAAAAGACAGTTATTGAACACAGTCAAATCCACAACAGCCGCCTCAGAATCCATCGTGCTAGGCCATAGAGTACTCCATGTGACAATATCGGCAATATTTATAGATTAAAATGTTTTATATTATTTACAGATTATATTACATTCTTTTTTTTAAAGAGATAACATGAATAATAAGTTGTGTCAAGCGTTGAATCGCCTGCTTTAATGTCAGGTAGGTAGTACTAGGATGACTAGGGATCGCAATGGATTGTAAGATTCATATTTATCAAGGCAAAGTCCACACACTCCAGCCAACCGCATTCCATTTTACCCTTATAACACCTAAGTCTAGAAACGTTTACTGCCGTTTGTGCTAGTACTGTTAATAGTCATTAGCACTATGATAATGAAATAGATGTAGTTAATGAAATAATTGAATTTTGTGGTAATATTCTTCTGAAGTAATAGTTATATTATTAAATGAGTCAACTAATTTTATTACACATAACTTTATTTTATTATAATGCCTCTACCCTGCTGGGTCATTGGCAGTGCGGTCAGTTCAAAGTCAAATGTCTTTGTAAATATTGATTGTTATAAGAAACGTGGGGGGTTTTTTGAATTGTCTGTTCGACGTCTTGAAACGTCTTGTAGTGTCTCGGTTATCTTGAGTGTTAGTCTGATGTGGTCGTATTTGTGGCAGTGTATTAGACATAACTTTATTACATTAATTAAATAGGTCACCACATGAGGTCGTTACAAAAGGAAGGCATCATAAACTGTGAGGAACACAGCCATATCAATAACAAGAACATAAAGTAATCATTGTAATACAATATATTTTTCAACAGTAATTGTAATTTCTTATAATCAGGAAATAACTTAAAACATTTCTTTTTTAAAGTATTTGGAGATATTTTTACTGTATATGCTTCGTCTCTTCTGGCCTAGGAAGCATTTACTCTTCCGTGAAGACTCTTGATGACCTTTCCTCTGATCACTCTCCTCTCCTTCTCACCCTTAGTTCCTCTCCGATCCCTCTTCCTCCTAAACCATCCATCGAGACACTGAAATACCCTTTGTCCATGATTTAGCCAAATCCCGTTTCCTGACCTTTTTCTCTAAACTCCCAGCCCACCCCAATCCTCTTGCCAGATCCCTCTCTTCCAATGTCATCCCAGATAATCCTCCTCGCCGCCTTCGCCGCCATTGGCCACGAGACAATTTACAACTTGTTAATTAGCCTGTCTTATAAAATAATGTAAATATTGTAAATAATGTATATAGTTTAAAAAAGAGACCAAGATTTAATTAAAATAAGAAATACCATAACTTTTTTGGGAGTGGGAGTAATGTCTGCCTTGTCCCCTCATCTTATTCACTGTGTTTTATGTATAGTTTGACCATATTTACTTATTGTACAGGGTGTCATAAATAATGGTCATCCGTTTGCCAGATGATTCTCCAATGTGAGATCGGAAAAAATAACCCCCATAGTAACCCCCGCAAAATTGACCTTGAAATGTTATTCAAGGTCAATTTTTTTTATTGCATAGTTCGAATCTACGAGTCATGAGGATGAAAAAAGTCAACGGCACCATAGGTCAGAAATGACTCCTTATGGTCAAAATGGCCATTAACAGCGTATTCGTGGGCCATTCCATTCCAATTGACAAATGGTGGCCGATTTAGATAATTTTTTTTTACATGTTCTACTAGCATTGCCTTACACAAAGAAACCTCGTTTGAATTTATTTAAAAGCATCTTCTAGTATAAAAAATTACAAGTATATTGAAAAACGAGCCTCTCAGCGGCATTAATAAGAGGACTATAAGTCATATTTTACAATTGACAGAAATGCCTTCATGAGGTTATCCTCGAAGCTTATCAAGAGCTCTTTGCCATAAGCTTTCAATGAATCGCTGAAATTACTCATTAAGGATTTCACAGGTCATGTATGAATTTCATGAACCAGCTAATCCCTCCCAGACTAGAGGATAGAATACTCGCCCTCGCCCGTGGGCAAAGGTTTCTTCCTAAAAGAAAAAAAAAAAACAGATTATCACACCAGCGCCCGTAGCAATTGGGCCTGTTATCCAGCTTCAATATTTCGGACTTAATTCTTGAGGCAAGCTGCTAACCTTGCTTTCAAATTCCTCCTAACTCGACTAAGGACCTGGCGAGAATTTCTCATAATTCTTTCAAATGCCCATGTTATTCTCGTCTATTTTGCCTTCTGTGGAAGATGACGCTGGAAAACGAACTTTCGTCAGTCCACAATACCCGCTGGAGGAAGTGTGGAGGACGTTCCAACTTGTCCAGCACCCACCTGCAAAACAATGCTCTCTGCTCCTGATCCCCGGGCCTCAACTCCTGAACTTGCTGTAATCTGAAAGAAGACGTTCTTCCCGAAGGATCCGGCGGACCGTCATCCTCGAGACTCCCGTAGCTTGGGCCAATCTTCCCAGCTCCATAGTAGGCCTGGATCAGGAGAGGGCAATTTTTCTATCCTCTATTCTGGGAGGGACTGGATGGTTCATGAAATTCCTACTTGACCTGTGAAACCCCTAATGAGTAATTTCAGAGATTCAATAAAAGCTTAAAGGAACGAATCTTGATAAGCTTCGAGAATAACCTCAAGAAGGCATTCCTGTCTATTGTAAAATGTGAGTTATGGTCCTTGAATGAATACTGGAAGATGCTTTTTAAAAAAGTTAAAGGAGGTATTTTTACATAAGGCGATGTTACTAGAAACTGTAAAAAAAGAAATGAGCAAAATCGGCCACCATTTGTCGACGGAATGGAATGGCCCACGTATACGCTGTTAATGGTCATTATGACCATAAGGAGTCATTTCTGACCATAAGGAGTCATTTCTGACCTATGGTGCCGTTGACTTTTTTCTTCCTCTTGACTCGTAGTTATAAAATATGCAATAAAAAAATTTGACCTTAAATAACATTTCAAGGTCAATTTTGCGGGGGTCAATATGGGGGTTATTTTTTCCGAACTCACATTGGAGAATACTCTGGCCAACGGATGACCATTATTTTTGGGACACCCTGTACATAACTGTACAGATTGTAAATTATCTATAAAGATCAATTTTTTTTACAAATGAACAAAAAAAATAAATAAAACAAAAAAAAATTGCTTTTAAAGTATACATGGTCTTTTGTTCGGTTTTGTAATCCGTTTATTACCAAGAAGCAAATCATTTTTGCTTTTGTTGTGTTTTATACTTGGTACTAGGCAGAGTTGGGCATTATTCAATAATTTTTTTATTCAATGATCATTCAAATAAATTTTTATTGAATAATAATTTATTCATTGATTACGTTATTCATCCAGTGATTTTTTTTTATTCAATGAATAACAGAGTTGGATAATTATTCAATAAATTTTTATTGAATGAGAATTTATTCATTTATTCAGTTATTCATTGACTGATTTTTTTTTTTGATTTTTTTTAATATATATATATATATATATATATATATATATATATATATATATATATAGAGAGAGAGAGAGAGAGAGAGAGAGAGAGAGATAAAAATCACGTTTCTCTCTGTATGTTTGTTCCTTATACAAATCCAAACCGTTTGACCGATTTTGACCAAACTTGGTTTACAGATAGGTTCTTGATCCGAGGAGTCTCATAGGGTAGGTCAAAAACGTGTACCAGCTGTCTGTCTGTATGTTTGTTCCTTATGCAATTCCACACCGTTTGACCGATTTTGATCAAACTCGGCACACAGGTAGATCTTCTTGCGGGAAGCCTCGTAGGCTAGGTCAAAAACGTTTACCAGCTGTCTGTCTGTATGTTTGTTCCTTATGCAATTCCACACCGTTGACCGATTTTGACCAAACTCGGCACACAGGTGGATCTTGTTGCGGGAAGCCTCGTTGGCTAGGTCAAAAACGTCTACCAGCTGCCTGTCTGTATGTTTGTTCCTTATGCAATTCCACACCATTTGACCGATTTTGACTAAACTTAGCCCGCAGGTAGGTATTGATCTGGGGAATGTCTTAGGCTAGGCCATAATAGTCTACGAATACAGGTCGGAGGTCACGGGTTCGAAACTCGGAACCCCTACCGGCTACAGATTTGAGTCATTAGATTTTAATATAACTTATTTGGTTTCTAATATATTTTCGATTTTCTAGATGCAAAAAGTAGGCGTAGCATGGTACGCCGGGTAACAGCTACTGTAATGAATATTTATTCATTAAAATAATTAATTATAAGAAGAAAAAATTATTAATTATAATTTTTTTTTTCTCCATTCAGTATTTCTATTCATTTAAAATAATATGGTGAGGAACAAAAGTTCAGTTATGGAACACAACCGTAAAGAATTGTCTCAAACTATGCTTCAATGCGGTCAGAATGATTAAAAAAAACAAATAAATCATCATTTCAGGAGAAACATATTAAAAGATAGACAATTTATTTAATTTGATATTTATAATTCAATCCGATTAAAACGCCTTAATGAAGTAGGTATAAGTTCAGAGTGAGATAAGGACAGGAAATAGTAAACAAGTAAGAGCTTCCAATGTTTTTATTTCTTGATATTGAACAGGTCAAAGGTACACTAATCCACTGGTTCTAGTCTAGCTCTTGATATTGAACAGGTCAAAGGTACACTAATCCACTGGTTCTAGTCTAGCTGTTTCTTATGCTGCATTAATCCATTCATATTGTGAAAGTTGAATTGAATTATAGTGTCAGAGGAAAAAAAATCAGTTATTTTTCAGTGATCAGTTTTAGTTACTTTTAGTGAATTCGCTTTTCTTTTATTTCATCTTTTTTATATTTATAAAATTTAACATGATGGATAGTGATAGTGACACTCAGGGAAGTCTTGGTGTTTCAAGTCTTTCAGTTGAACAGTCCGAAGCTTTACCGGGTACTTCAAAGGAGACACCAAAGGTAGTTCAATCTAGATCAACTTTAAGTCACACTCCTATTTTAGACGGAACATTTTTTGAAATATTAGAAATATCAAGTTCGGATGCATCCGTCACTGCAAAGTGCGTAAAATGCAAACCAAATCACGTAACAATAAAAGGAAATAGATTTTCCTCTTCAAATTATATTTCCCATTTAAAAAGGCGACACGGGACAAGTGTGTTTGAGGAGTACGAGGAATACAAGAAAAGCAAAACAATCAAAAATCAAAGTGCTTTTTCTGTGAATTCATCACGTAATAAAGAAACAAATTTTATATCCCAAGATGAGTTCGAAAACAATATATTGAAATTTATTATACATTCTATGTGTTCACTGCGCATTTTAGAAGATAAATATTTTGTAAAAATGTTTACTGATTTGGACATTAAAAAAAGAGGACTTCATATGATAAGTCGTCGAACTTTAGTACGACGAATGGATAGCTTATATCTAACCACCTTAGCTAACATTAAGGACCAATTAGGAAAGTGTAAGTATGTGTGTACTACTGCAGATATCTGGTCTGCAAAGCGCAGAAGTTTTTTTGGTGTGACTGCTCACTGGATAGACAACAATTTTAAAAGGCAGTCAGCTGCCCTTGCTTGCCGCCGATATCGAAATTCCCATTCATTTGATAGAGTATGATTTATGTTGAGTGATATCCATGCGGAATTTAAACTAGACGCTAGCAAAATTGTTGCCACAATTACAGACAACGGGAGTAATTTTTTAAAAGCCTTTAAAATATTTGGAGTTAAGCCAAATAATGTAACTATGGATGTAAACACCAATGAAGGGGAAAATTATTATGACGAGGCCTCTACAGAAAGTGAAAATGAAGAAGATGAGTTAGAAACTGATGAGTTATATTCAAAAATTATAGAAAACTTGCCATGTCATTTAAAGTGTGCAGCCCATACACTAAGTCTGTGTGCGTCAGCAGATCTACACAAAACAATTACAAATTTTCATGAACTGTTTTCCATTCATCAAAAGGTTTTCAAAAAATGTAATAAACTTTGGAAAGCTGCGTCAAGACCCAAATCGGCTGAAATATTGGAGGAGATTATTGGTCATACGCTAAGCCGACCTGGTGCTACAAGATGGAACTCCCTTTATGATGCTTTGAAACAAATACACGGGATCAAGGATAAGTGTGCCGATCTAATGAAAGCATTAGCACACAAAGAAATACTCAAAGATAATGAGTTTCTTTACATTTCGGAGCTCCTGGATTGTACAAAACCATTAGCATTAGCAATAGACATTCTCCAGGGGGGAAAAGATGTTTCTTATGGCATGTTAATCCCTACCTTGCTGGCTTTAAGACGAAAGCTAGAAGTTTTATCTGGAAAAGATATGACTTACTGTAAGCCAATCGCTCGATCTTTATTAGACAGTTTGAATACTCGATTTAGTGAATTTTTCAACTTTACCAGCCCACAGTCAAAAATGGCCGCTATTGCATCATTATCTCATCCTCGATTAAAAAAAAAGTGGCTGCCTTGTGTAAACTCATCAAAGCATGACCAAATTATTGGATTTTTTAAAGAAAAAGTTTTAGAAGAGGTAGATGCACTAACGGAGGTGACACCTACTGCTCGCCTGTCTCAAGTTGATGACTTTTTTGATTTTGGAAATGTCGATACTGCAACAAGCGACAATTCTTTTACGAAAGCAGAAATCCAGGTGTTGCAATTTTTTGAAAATCAGGAAGAAGATTTGAGTGTGTTAAATAATTTTAAATATATAAAAAATGTTTTTATCAAATTTAACACGCCCCTGGCGACATCTGCGCCGGTTGAAAGACTGTTTTCATTCGCAAGCATGACAAATACTCCCAAAGCACATAAGCTCAGTGATGAACATTTTGAAAAGAGAGTAATTCTGAAAGCTTATTTGAATAATTAGTTGTTGAAGTCTGATAGGAAAAATAATTAGACAATGTACATTTTTTAAATAATGACTATTATAAGCCTATCATTAACATTAAATTTTCATGGCAGCAGTCATTGGAATAATAATTTTTACAATTAAAAGTAAATGTTCACTTTTATGACTTGAATTTTGTGTTTGTTTATTGTGATATTAGGGTAGATGGGAAAAAAGTAGATTTTTTATACTAGTATTGTACCCAAAACATTTTTTGAAAAGATATCCTTTATGTAAAAAAAAACAATAAATGTGAAAGTTTCTCCTGTGAGAAAAATAAGAGTTACTTAATTCAATATAACCTCCCACCTCCTGAATTTACTTAATTATTATTAAAAATAATTATCAACCAGGCATCTTTAATTTTGACAATAAAGTAGTTACTTGTTTTTTAAATTACACCTAATTTCTGTATCTAGAACTGAAAAAAAAAAAAAAAAATAGAAACCATGTAAGTAATATTAAACTCTAATAACATAAAACTGTAAGCGTTCGGGTTCACAGTTTCCAACCTGTGACCTCCGAACTGTTAGTCCTACAAAATGTTGACCTACCCTAAGACACTCGAGTTACAAGATCTACCCGAGTGGCGAGTTTGGTCAAAATTGGCCAAAAGGTGTGGATTGGAATAAGAAACAATCATACAGACAGATAGCTAGTAGACGTTTTTGGCCTAGCCTATGACATAACCCCAGATCAATACCACCCGCGGGCTAAGTTTGGCCAAAATCGCTCAAACGGTGTGGAATTGTATAAGGAACAAACATACAGACAGACAGCTGATAGACCTGTTTGAGCTAGCCTACGAGATTCCCCCCATCAAGATCTGCCAGTGTTCCAAGTTTGGCCAAAATCGGTCAAACGGTGTGGAATTGTATAAGGAACAAACATACAGACAGACAACTGGTAGACGTTTTTGAGCTAGCCTACGAGATTCTTCCCATCAAAATCTACCAGTGTTCCAAGTTTGGCCAAAATCGGTCAAACGGTGTGGAATTGTATAAGGAACAAACATACAGACAGACAACTGGTAGACGTTTTTGAGCTAGCCTACGAGATTCTTCCCATCAAAATCTACCAGTGTTCCAAGTTTGGCCAAAATCGGTCAAACGGTGTGGAATTGTATAAGGAACAAACATACAGACAGACAGCTGATAGACGTGTTTGAGCTAGCCTACGAGATTCCCCCCATCAAAATCTACCAGTGTTCCAAGTTTGGCCAAAATCGGTCAAACGGTGTGGAATTGTATAAGGAACAAACATACAGACAGACAGCTGATAGACGTGTTTGAGCTAGCCTACGAGATTCCCCCCATCAAAATCTACCAGTGTTCCGAGTTTGGCCAAAATCGGTCAAACGATGTGGATTTGTATAAGGAACAAACATACAGACAGACTGCTGATAGACGTGTTTGAGCTAGCCTACGAGATTCCCCCCATCAAAATCTACCAGTGTTCCAAGTTTGGCCAAAATCGGTCAAACGATGTGGATTTGTATAAGGAACAAACATACAGACAGACAGCTGATAGACGTGTTTGAGCTAGCCTACGAGATTCCTTCCATCAAAATCTACCAGTGTTCCAAGTTTGGCCAAAATCGGTCAAACGATGTGGATTTGTAAAAAGGACAAAGAGACACGTGATTCTATATATATAGATATTTAGTAAATAATATCAATATCAGACAAATATATAGTTTTCATTAAAAGAAAGAAAAATGTTAACGAAAAATTTCATATAAAAATCAAATAAATCATTTTTATTCAATAAAAATTTTCATTCAAATAAATAATTTTAATTGAATAAAAATTTTCATACAATAAATCATTTTCATTCAATAAATCATTTTTATTCAATAAATCATTTTCATTCAATAAAAATTTTCATTCAATAAATCATTTTTATTTAATAAAATCATTTTCATTCAATACAAATTTTCATTCAATAAATAATTTTTATTCAATAAAATCATTTTCATTCAATACAAATTTTCATTCAATAAATCATTTTTATTCAATAAAATCATTTTCATTCAATAAAAATTTTCATTCAATAAATCATTGTTATTCAATAATGAATAAAAATAAAAATTTACGTTATTCATTGATTCAATGAATAATGAATGAAAAATTATTCATTATTCAGAATGAAATATCAAATTTATTCATTATTCATTATTCATTATTCTGAATGATTTTTGCCCAACACTGGTACTAGGTGGGACTTGCAGAGAAGTGATTGATATCTGGGATGAGAGCTGTTTACAATGTTATGTCAGTGGTTACGGGGATGAATAGTTTACAGTTCGAACGTTGAGATTTATTGGACCTCGAATAGGTGAGGCTTCCCCAATTGGTTGCGGCTGTTCCATCACTATGACCGATTCGGTTGTATGCCCGCCTTACGAATGACAACCTCTCACAGTACAAAATTATTCAGAAAGCTGTAATAAATTGGTGTTTATTGTTTGTGAAGTGGCAAAGATTTCTTGACTCATTTGAGCTATATTCAAAAGAATGGACATCAAAAGCATTTTATTGAGCACATGATTATAGAGAGGAGTCTACGGACAGAAAGGCTCACACGAAGAGTGACTAGTAGTTGCTAAAATACCGAGGATTTATTTTAGCGTCTATACTCTTGTTAATGCTAGCGCTTTTTCTCCCTTACTCCATAGAGTTCCTAAAAGATAAGAAAGAGTGATTTCAGAAGGGGAAGATAGGAAACAGAGAGGGGGGGAGAGAGAGAGAGAGAGAGAGAGGGAGAGAGAGAGAGAGAGAGAGAGAGAGAGAGAGAGAGAGAGAGAGAGAGAGAGAGAGAGAGAGAGAGAGAGAGAGAGAGAGAGAGAGAGAGAGAGAGAGAGAGAGAGAGAGAGAGAGAGAGAGAGAGAGAGAGAGAGTAATTAGTGAATAAAGGTTATTAAGCTATTAACTAATGTGTTTTAGCGCCCCCTCCCTCCAGAATTGTGGTGCAAATGAAGGCTGCTCTGCTTATGATGGGAATCACACCCTAACTCAAAGAGTTTATTCGCCCTTACAGAATGTAATTACACCAATTGAAACTCATGTCAATTTTTGAACACAGGATATAATTAGCCTCTAAGACAGTACTTTTGAATAATTTTAATTGAGTTGACTAAAATCCTCCGATTATGGCCGAGCTTGTTAAGCGATTATCTTATATGAGAGTAATATCTGTCGTGAAAGAACTCTGAATTAGATGTTTGGTATTGATGCCCTTAATACTGCGGACAATACTTATCAAAAATTCTATTTGAATTAAAAGAACAAATCATACGACATACATACTAACTTATTTGCATTGAATTATGTATAAGAAATCTTAATACATATCACTTCTAGGAAATAAAAGGTGAAAATGCATCTCAATATGTTGAAAATTATGCAATTGTCACTCTGTAGAATTTATAATTTATATAACATATTAGTACATCTAATTTATTCAACTACCTATAAAAATTTCTCTCAAAATTATCGGGCTACTCACTCAAAATTATTGTTTAATAACTTTTTCCATAAAATCTCAAATACACTGGTTACCCGGCTGTAACGTAAGAGGCCAAGAAACCGAATCTAGTCATTGTCCAACGTCCATCTTTTGGCCACACTGTCTTGTAGGTATTGGAACTCCTTCTCAAGAGCTATCATGTCAAAACAGTACTTTAACAATTTATTAGAAACATATATATTACATTGTTATAAATTACAAATTTAGGAAATTCATGATGTCGCTTATTTTTTCTCCTTTAATGTTTGATCCTGCTGATGTTTGAGAGGGCTATCTGAGAGGACAGGATGCTGGATAATAGGCAGAAGGTAGAGTTGGACTATCCCTCTCTGTGTTTTTGGGGTCGGCTTTATCGAGTTAGTCTTGTCAGCCTTCAGCCAATACCCTGTCCTTTATAGGGGTAACAAGCAATACCTACAGCTTTTTTCAAATACTCTACAAAGGTAATAATTTGTACTAAATTAGCAAGGAGCTATCTGAAGAGAAATTAATAAAGTCATTGTTATTAACTCATAGATCTTGAATGCAGTATGGTAGTTTACCTATCGTACTATGTCCAGAGGATACATCAGAAGAAAGTATGTGTCGAGAGTGAAAAGTTTAAGTTATAAGTTCTTGGTGAGTAATAATATAATAATAATAGCTTTATAGAAAGAAATAATTTATAAGAGAAAATGAATCGAGAAGGGTCTAGTGGCTTGCGCCTTAGAGATATCGGTGCAGCGTTAAAAAAAAAGTCCAAGCTAACCTTGGACGTTCCTTCGCAAGGTTAGCTTGCACCACATTCCGGAAGAACAGAGCTTAAAAGATCCTACATAAATAGAAACAAACCATAAATAATATTTAACTTTTCCATCTATTGGAACGGATGGAGTATTCTAACTAACCCGTGCTGAATCACTTGCATTAGAAAAACACAATAATCATAGGAATCATTGATCATCTAAAAAAAAAAAAAAAAAATCTTTGTATGGCGCAAATTCAATCTTAGCACCATTTTATTTTATTTCATAACCGATGCTTCAAAAGTGTACAGAGTATTGGACGTCAAAATCTAATATTAAATTTTAAGGGAGGTGTCTGGGAGTTATAACGCTCGAGGACATCTTAAATTTTATGGCCTATGTCACAAGGTCACTTTGGGGAAGAATACAATCTAGGCAGCTTCCTGGAGAATAAAAGACTTTCCTCAAATACAGACCTAACCTCCCATCAAATCAAACTATTTTATTCATTCATTCTAATTTCATTGCATCCAATTATTTAATTTACTACAAATTCCAGTTAAAAGATATTTTTGCGATTAAATTAGAATCGAAAAGAAATTTTAACTAAAAACGGCCAGAAGGGTCATTATAATTGTTTATTTATTTTAATTCCTTGGGACTTATGTGATTTCATAGATGTATTAAGCAACAAGAATAATATTGACACAATACATGAGACGGCAACACAAATTAATACAGCGAAAGTATAAACATTCAGTGTCAGGTCGTGTGATATCTTAACAAAACTACATGTTTTATTCGAAAATGTGGTTTATTTTTGCAGGCTTGACATTCAAGCCTTCATTTGAAAATAAATAAATGAATTGATAATGTTAAAAAATTACATAAATTTATTTTTTTCATTAATTATAAAAGTTTCTGAAGACTATTGACTGTTTGAGGTATGAAGTCAAAATGATGAAGATTAATAATTATAATACACGCATGAATTACATTTTGATCCTGTATTATTTTATTGAATAGAAATAGTTGGTCTAATTGAGAAGGTAGATTAAGTCAAAGTTCTGTGTTATGTTATCTTAATACAACTACATTATTTTATTAGAAAATGTATTTTATTTTAGCAGGCTTGAGATTCAAGCCTTTATAAGGGCTGTAAAACAAAGTGGAAAAATTTAATACTAATTTATTTAAAAAAGAAATGAAAGGACAAACATTATACACAGAGAAGGATGAATGATACGTATAGTATATGTGTGTTACAGATAGATCTTAGATTAGAGGTAGATTATAAATCTACCTTGTCTGTTCTAATCTACCTTGTCTATGTAAAATGTTTTACCATAGCCTTTTTCTAATAAAATAATATAGTTGTATTAGGATACCATAACACTGAACTTTGACTAAATCTATATTCAAAATTCCAAGGGCCAAATATCTCTTCTCAATAAAATAATACAGGATCAAAATGTAATTTATGCGTGTATTATAATTATTCATTTTTATAATTTTGACTTTATTCTCAAATTAACTTTTATAATTAATGAAAAGAAGAAATTTACATAAGTAGTTTTTTAACATTATCAATTCCTTTATAAACTTTTAGTTTGAGGTTTGTCCATTACTGTTATATTATCCATCATGGGAATGACGAAAGTTTGTTGAATGGGTTTTCCTCATAAAACCTTCTACCACTTACCAAATTGTTGTGAACTCTTCTCTTAGTAACTGAATGAAAGTTGCACCGACCAAAGTGACGGGCTTTAGACAGAGGGAGAAATGATATGTTTCAATATTTTCTCATAAAACCTGGAAAACTATACACTCTGAACTATAAGAATTCTATAAAATAGTTCGAGTCGTAGGAAAGTTCGCGCATTTTCATTCCAATACACACTAGTGTCATATTGATGGCCTAGAATAGGAACAGTTCATGTTTTGTCTTAATCTTACGCGCAAAATTTAAAACTATTTAAAAATGTAAAATGAAATCACAAAACGAAACAAGATCTTAGACGCCAGAGAAGGAAACGGGCGGAAGTTACCGTCGGAAATTACCGTCATTTGGGCTGAGTTCGGACAGTAATGCATCACGTGACCTTGAGCAAACTTTTTCATTAGGGTCATAATTGGATTGATAAATACGATCAATATTCCATGTTTCCCATGTAGTTAAGCCGAAATCGCCGTGAGAACACTTTGAAGTGAGTAAAGAATATTTTAATGTGAGTTGTAATTTCCATGATTTTCGAAATTCTAGACACAAACGTCTATTTAGAGGCTCTGTAAGTAATTAAACCCTATTTTTTTCATATTGTATAGTAGGTTTATATGTTGTCTAATAATACATAAATAAATATACATCTTTTTGGTTCCAAATCTTTTTTTTCTTGATGTGATTGATGATGTCAAAACCAAGAATAAGACTTTGAGAGAGGCAGCGGATCGATTTAGGTATTTTGTTGTACAACAAAATACCTAAATCGACTTTAGATAATAAAGTTAGAGGAGAGCACACCAAAAAACAAGAGAAAAAATATTAACTGCAGCTGAATGGGACTTTCCATTAACTCGATTAATATATTCGCCAAAACGTATTTGGCTAGCTCAGGAAGAAAATCACAGGACTTTAAGGCAAGCCCAGACTGGAATAGTTTGACGGCTTTATGTAAAGGAATCAGCCATTAACGGAACGTCTTACACAAAGCATCAAAAGGTGTAGAGCAGGAGTTGATAAGGAAAAAGTGAAAGAATATTTTGTAAATCTAAAAAATATTATAGAAAATATTCCTCTTTATAATATCGTCAATTGAAGGGCTCAGTGCCAAAGGTGACTAACCTTTTTAATTTTTAACAAATTTGAGTTATTCACTTTTCCTGATAGAGTATTTTAAGTGTTATAATTGATAGAAATGCCCAGCCTTTACACTTCATTGATTAGTACTGACTTCTGTTAGTTTGTTTCAGAACTTACTGCAAAGCTAAATCATGTGAGAGGCAGACTTGACCAACCCACACTAGGTATGGCTTTGTTCATGGTAAGCAGCAACGTAAGTGATATAGTTGAAGCTTCTGATGGCTCTGTGGAAGTTCCTGTCTACCAGGGCCGTATATAGGGGGGGGGGGGCTGAGGGGGCTGCAGCCCCCCCCCCCCCCCCCTCGAAATTTTGATTTGATGGCAAAAACCTGTCGTAAAACCCTTAAAAATAAATTAAATAACATAACGTAGTTCATAAAAAATATTTTATTTTACGTGTAATAGCGCTCTAGTTGCCTAAAACTATTCCAAGCTCTACATTTTTAGTATTCCATACCCCGGAAATGGTCTCAGAAAATTTTTGAGATATTCAAAAAACAAAATACACTATTCGATAGACGAATTTTAAGGGTTCATACATTAATTTCCCAGATTTTTACAAAAATTCTGTCTTTTGTAATTACGAGAAAATGTCAAAAATGTGTCCGAGCTCACCCCAAATGACTGTACTCCATATAAACACCATTTTCTCTTAAGGAGATCGATCCATAACAGAAATCACATAATAACCATATTTGTTGGAAATTTAAAACGCTTTTAAATAGATCTTTTACACTCACTACGATTTACCAATCGATTTATAGATTTATAATAATATATCCAAGAGTCCCAAGAAATATATAGTGATTTATTTATTATTTAATAAGTTGTAGCGGCTAGGCGATTCAACTTTAAAAAAATATTAAATGAACGCATATATATATATATATATAATATGAAAATATCAAATTTGCTTCATGTCGACTTGTCTATAATGTATGGTATTAGTATGGTTTGTGTGTTTGTCAATAAGGTTTTAGTACTTGGTAGTGTGTTGGCCGTAAGTTGGTAGTTAGTTGGTAGTGAATGTATGTGTGTTTTATTTTAATGGACTACATAACATCTTATCTGCATAAAAACGAACCTTTCCATATAAAATATATAGTTATATAAAATATATAGTTGTATTCCATATTACTCGACAACAGTTACAGATATGGCCTTGAAAATGGTTTAATTGGAGTCCCCATGTCTAATTACTTACAAAACGTTTAACTTACGCTAATAAGTGCCGTAGGATGGAATCTGCTGGTTAACGAACTTAACATTTCAAATAATTAAAAAGTCCGACTCGCAGGAACTGCATCATCTTAGCGCGGTTCCGTTCTTATCTCTAGACTCATCCACATTTCTAGAAAGCATGAAGATTAGATAGTTAGCCGACGAGCTGATAAGTAAAGATGGAATGGTTGGGATTCGGCTAAAGAAACCTCAATACGATTTTTGTTAAAAAATCTATATTTAGGACGTTTCAGCTACTCATTGGTAGCCTTCGTCAGCATTGAAAGTGCCGGGAGGCAGAGGAGGACCAAAGTTGACAGTTCCATCTTTACTTTCAAGAAAGTTCTTATTTACGATCATACCTGGATGGGCCAACCCACCCTAGGAAGGACCCCGCTAGGCAGTTGAAAAGCTATATCTTGGAAATCCATATCTCTAAGATTAAATTGTATTTCATAACCTGATTTATTGTCAAATACATTATCCAACTATAAGCAGTTAAAAAATAAATTTTGGGTAAGTTCAACATAAATGCGAACAAAAAAGTGTTAGAAAAATAATATAATGAGAGAGGTCTTGGTTTTTCGCATATTTGGTTTGTACCTCTCTTGACGGATGAAAAGTCTTAGTAAGTGGAAAGTGGTCATTCAAAGTTTCTTACATTTTCTACAATAAAACTAAATGCCTAAAAGGTACCCTTACATTTAGAAAAAGTCCGACTCGCAGGAACTGCAGCATCTTAGCGCGGTTCCGTTCTTATCCCTAGACTCAAGTAGAATGATTAAAATAGAAGCCTGTTATTATTTTGGGTCCAGATTTCTAGAAAGGTCTTGATTTGCGATGTTACCTGGATGGGTCGGCCAACCCTCCCTAGGAAGGACCCCGCTAGGCAGTTGAAAAGCTATATCTTGGAAATCCATATCTCTAACATTTTATATATATATATATATATATATATATATATATATATATATATATATATATATCTTTATTCGAAAATTACACAATACATCCAGTATTTTTTATAATTATTTTGTTCTTGATTACATGTCTTGAAAGACCGATAGGGAAAAAGGCCCATTGGCCAAAACCTATTGTCTTGAACTTTTAAAACAAGTTACATTTACTCTTAAAATAGCTATTTACAATCTCTCTAACATTTAATTGATTTTCTTATTTTTCTTAACCTGATTTATTATCAAATACATTATCCAACTATAAGCAATTAAAAAATAAGAAGGAATAAAAACAGACAAAAAGAACAGTTCGAATAAGCGAAATCAATTACTTTAAAGTTTTAAGCACTTATTTCTCCGATTGACATCGTCTAATCAAAACTTTCATCAGAACATTTTTTGTAGAGCATTTCGTAAGCTTTCTAATGGTATTCTTCCGTTTACCAAGATTTTCAACCTTTTTCGAGATATTAAGGAAGGTATACAAAGTTACCAAAACTTTTTATGTCTGTTAATAAAATATTTTATTCTAACCCTTCCTTAACTCCAAACGTAACACAAATTTCAACATATTAGTTTTAATGACAGTAGAACATGCAGAAAATGTTTCAACTGAATCCCATGATTCTAAGTACCCAAACCAAAAACGGTATTAAAAAAATATTTTTCCAATTTTCTCGAAAATGGTTATAGCTATCGCCTTGAAAATGGTTTCATTCGTTTTCCTAGCCCAAGAAGCATATAGAACGAGTACTTACAAGTTTATGAACTCAAAAACGTAAGCGTTACGATTTGTTTTGCGCGAATTTCGCCCCAAACGCCATCTTCCAGTGGGCGGATTTTCCTGGTTAACGAAGTTGACCTTTCAAATTAGACGATAGATTTTTTACCAAATTTCATCAAAATCGGACCATTCGTCTGGGAGCTACAGAGCGAACAGACAAATATATATATATATATATATATATATAAAAAATTGAACCACCGTTATTTTCGGTCTCTAGGGGTTCTGAAACGCGAAATTTTCCAGTCGGCACTTCCGGATTGCTTCATTGTATCAACCTTATAAGCGGGGTTCCTCCCTATGGGGGAGGGAGGAACCGCGCTAAAACGGTCCATTTTTGAGCCAGGTTATTTATATATATATATATATATATATATATATATATATAAAATTAATCCCTAACTGATCCTTTGCTCAAATTTCGCGAATTTTCGAACTAGTTGAAAGGTCAAATGAAAGCAACTTTACTGAATAGTTTCACAAACTATACATATTTCGCATTTTTTTTTTTTTTGGTGCTTTTTGAAGGAACATTTTATAATTACAACTTTAGCCTCGACTTGAGCAGAAGAACCTTCCACTAGTCGGGCCTCGTCTAGACTATTTGATTTTTGAGCCAGCTCTTATGAGAGTGAACAGACAAATATATGTACATCTACCTACTTCGAATCTTATTTAAGCCAATTATATCGCACCACCGAATATTGTAAAGTTTTACAATTAACGAGGGAATAAGTAATGCCCAACTTCATAACACCATGCGGGGAATAGTTGAACTATTTTTATTTTAATTCACCACGTCATGAGGGAAAGCCTGCAAAACTCAAGTGTTTCTAACAGTCAGGGGGGGGGGGGAAATGTTAGTAGTTTGTTAGATGGAAAAAAAAATGTATTGCCGTTACGTTCCCACCAACGAACGTATATAAACTAGTTTATTTAATTAGTGGGTTGAAAATAGATGTATTCATAGAACGAGCTGTATAATAGCAAGGTAATTTATTTATTTATTTATTCCATGTGAGCTCCGTAACAGTGGCGATGAGCTCATTGGGAAGACAGAAGAAAGGTTAAATATTAGTCAGTCTGTCCAATAAAACAAAATAAAACATAAAGAAATAAAAGAGAAAAAACAAGATGTTGCTATTAAATAAAACCAAAATAAAATATTACATATAGTTATACCTTTGAATATAACTGTGCTGCTTTTAAGTGTGAAAGGAGTATATGGATGTACGGGCTACCTTGAGTAAGTAAGTCGTGTAAGTTGTAAGGAATTGTCAAGTCGCTGCGTTGTCTACATTCTATCAGTATATGTTTAACAGCTAGGGTTCTGTTGCACTGTCTGCACATTGGTCTTTCTTTTCTGTCCAGTAAGTATGAGTGGGAAAGTCGAGTGTGGCCTATCCGAAGCCTGGATAAAATTACGTCGTCCTGACGAGAAAATTGTTCTGTTTTCCAAGTTCTTGTCGTGTTCTTAATTTCTTTTAATTTGCATGTACTCTTTGACCAATCCCTCTCCCATTCATACAGTGCGTTAGTTCGTATTGTTTTGCTTAAATCGGATGAGGTAATTGTATGTATGTCTGGTATAGGTCGGTACTTTTGCCTGTCGGTCTACAGCTGTACTCATATCGATGTCTTCGTGTCCTGGTACCCATAGCAACGTAATGTGTTTGTTTTTACTTTGTAGAATGTTAATGTGTGTAAATATGTTCTCGATAACTGGATGTGTAAATGTTCTGTATGGACATTAAGGAACTTAAGGAGTCTGTACAAATAGCGATTGCGTCAGTCTGTGCATCATGAACGTTGGTTAGTGCTAGAAGTATTCCGTAAAGTTCCGCTGTAAATATGGTCGTTGTTTCTGGTAATTTGATTAGGTAAGCAGTTTCATTCACAATTGCAGCTGCTCCTGTGCCAGAGTCCGTCTTGGATTCGCCGGTAAAAGTATATAATGTTCTCGGGTTTTGTCTCATTATTGAATTAATTGTATTTTTATAAAATAATTTGGATGTTGGTTCAGCCTTTTTGTATTTAGTTAGTGTCAAGTCAATCCTTATGTTCATCAATCTCCAAGGTGGTGTGTTAATGAATTTGTGTTGAAGTATTGAAGATTCTTTGAGACTTGAATTCCTTCTATCTTCTAGTGTTCTGACGACAAAAGGTTTTCTTTTAGAATTTGATCCTAAATATTTATTAAAATTAGTATTTTCAAGAAAACTTTGCACACAGGGAGTCCCAAATCCTTTTGACTTTACGTAAAAATTAGAGCTTAAAATAGCACGCCTGTACTGCAGCGGGGGTTCTCTGGTCAAGGCGCAAAGGCTTTCTACAGGACTGGTCCTGAAAGCTGCTGTGACCAGCCTTAGTCCTCAGTTGTGTATTGTGTCGAGAGGTCTTAAAGTGGTTGGACTGGCAGATGAATATGCTACACACCCAGAAGAGACATGGTGTAAGATCGATAGAATGTAAGCATGGTACACTTGTCAGCGCCCCATTTTGTATTACTAAGGATTCTTAACAAATTCAATGATTTTTTGCATTTGTTGAGAAGCCCTTTTAGGTGCGGTAACCACGTTAATTTTTTGTCAAATGTCATACCTAAGAAAGTCAGTAAGTCAGTTTTGTCAACAATTGTTTGGTGTATTGTTAGGTGGGCTGTTTGATTGGCTCTTTTCCTAGAGAAAATTATGTACCTTGTCTTTTCTCTAGAATATTTGAAGCCTGTTACGGAGCACCAGTTATCTAACTCTTGTAATGTGTTTTGTATCTGTTGTTCACCTGTATTAATATGTTTGTATGTGGTGTAAATAAGGAGGTCATCAGCATAAAGGCAATACGACACTCCTTGAGTTATACATCCAGTGACGGAATTTATAGCGATATTGAAGAGAGTAGTACTCAGTACACCTCCTTGGGGCACTCCATTTTCCTGTAAAAACTCATCTGAAAGAGCAGTACCTATTCTCACTCTGAATGGTCTTCGGGAAAGATAGCTCCTCAAGTAACGCATGACTTGGCCTTGCTCACCCCAATCTAGTAGCTGAGAGAGTATTAGTCTCCTCCATACTCTGTCATAGGCTTTCTCAAGGTCCAATGACACCGCTAATATAGAGCTTCTATTTAGGAAGACATCTAAAATGTCATTTTCGAGAGTCGCAATGTGGTGCATGGTTGAATGCATTGGTCTAAAACCACATTGGTATTGGCGAGAGAAGGTCAACCCATCAACAGGGGCTCAAAAAGCGCTGTGTTTTTGCAAAGAGTGAGTTTCGTCTCATTTAAAGATGAACGTTTTTCTATATTCCCGTTCATCGAGGTTTCCATGTATCTTCCCGGCTATACCCAGCTTTTTAACTTTCTTTTTTCTTTTGCTTACAAAAATAATTTTCACATTGGCTAATAAGCTGCCATACCAGAATCTGCTTATTAACCAATGTGAAATGCTTAAACAGCTTATT
The DNA here is from genome assembly GCA_946811695.1 of Gonocerus acuteangulatus. Taxonomy (NCBI): domain Eukaryota; kingdom Metazoa; phylum Arthropoda; class Insecta; order Hemiptera; family Coreidae; genus Gonocerus; species Gonocerus acuteangulatus. The sequence goes on from OX328125.1 coordinate 75,786,147, forward strand.
AGCCAGTGTTTACTTCTGTTATTTTCCTCAAGAAGTCTTATTAGGAAAATTCCTCTTCTCCTTCCTTTATAAAACGCTTCATTAACATCATAATTAACTTTGTAATTACCCAGGAACATATTAATTTTTAATATGTAGAGGGTCTCTTATACTTAATAAATATTACGTTGAGCTTTTTAATGTCTTTAAATGGCGCTAATTTAGTTGACGAGAATTGCCTATATTGTTAACTCGTATCGTTTTTTTTTTCAATAGGAAAGAATACCACCTCATTAATGGCATTCTGATGGGCAGTCTATCTGCTTTCTTCATTTGATTTATCTTTTTCTTCTTCTGAATATTTTTCATAAAATATAAGGCTGCTCTATCTATTTAAATTCACCTTGTGATAAATATATTGTAACTATGGAGCACTGTAATTTATAGTAGGTTCGTCAATTTACCAAATGGCGTATTGTCTTCCAAGCATTGAAATCGGGAACGGGTATTTTCCTTTCGAAGATTTACTAATGAAGAGGTTACGATGGGCTTCCATATCCTTGTCAGAAACACCAGGGGGTGCTGTAACTTGGGCTGCAATCCGATACTTGACTTACTTAAAGGCTTCACACTAACCAAAACACGGTACTCATGAAACTTTACCCAACGATGACAAGGAAAACCTCGCTCCGACGTCACTATTTACACGACTTTAAACAAATATAATCCCACAATGTTAATTGATGCTTGCTTTGTGTCGTACTAAAACAGCCCAGATCTGATGTCTGATGACATACGATTTTGCAGAACAAATTCTTAGGAATTGCCACCAAAGCAACCCTGGTTCTTTAGGGACACCTTGCTCTATGAAGAACTGGGTGTTCGTCTAATCGCATTCCACGTTGAAAAGTTTATCTACCTGCTTCTATGCTTTTTGTCGTAGGAAGTAACTAGTCTTGAAGTTCTGGGTGAACTGAATAGACAACCATTTGTTATTGGATTTCGAAGGACGCATATATTTTAGTGACTTCTTATCTGAGGTATCACTGCCTTTGCTGCCTTTTGGCTTGGAAACACGAGACTCCTGGATTACATCATGAAGCCGTCTTGATGAGGTAGGGGAAATGTGAATTGACGCCGTGAATGTTTTATGTATGTTAAGACCGCATCTCTTGCTCGCATTGCAAGCTTTGCCTACATTCATAGCCTTCATTGTACATCTCAGTAATTTATAGTTTACAATTATATTTATTTAATTTACTTCAATTCAAATGGGCATAAGTTGTGATTCTTGTTCTTAAAAAAAAAACTGTTACGTAAATAGCTGGAATCATTTAGGCTAATATTAAATTTTTGAATATAAAGGTTAAGTAACCATCAACTTTTTTCAATATATCACCAACAATTTCTTTCTTTTGTAGGGCGGTTCCTCCCTCCCTCTATACGAAGGAACTCCGCTTATTTTATGTTGCATCAGGCTAATAGCACTGCTCTTGTGTTTTGGAAATTATTTTTTTTTATATAATATAGGCAGGTAAGGTCAATACAGAAAAAACAAAACTTGTTTACATTTTGTATTAACCATTTTATTGAAACTGCGCCTACGGTTTGACGTCATGTGAATCATCTTTAGAAGCACTTTGACGAACTAAATATTAATTATTCAGCCTAAACTTAAGAAGGCAAACATTCTGCCACCAGCAACGAATAAATTCATAAATTTAAATCGATGAAAGGAAATACTAAATCAAATAAAATTCCTTGTTAACAATTAGGAATAAATAGTCGAAAATTATCAATTTTTTTTCCATGCTCTACGATGGTCATCTAAGCCGCCACACATCTGTTCAAAGCCACTCCCACAAAACGTCTGGTGGTTTAAATTAACTCTAACGTCAGCTTACCTATAAAAAGATTACCTGAAAGCCTAATAGCGCAAACGATAGCGTTAAGATTTTTGACGCACAATTTTTGCGATGATGATGGATCATCGTTCATTTACAGTAATCTCTCATCTAGTGGGTTTGTAGGACGGAAGTCAACCCTTCGACAATTATATCAATTTATAAAATCCGAGATCATTTAGAACGAAAATCAACCAAGATCTACTTGCATTGCGTGTCCAAAAGTCAGCGAGCCATCACTAAAGGCCTGTTCTAAACTATCTAGTTTGTTTTTTATTAATATATCTGTAATCAACAACGACTTGGAAGGATAAACCTTTCCACGTAAAGATTTTGAAAGAGCTATCAAGAAAAAAATAAAATTAAGTAGTTTCAATGAGTATTTGCTTTTTCAAGAGTTTTAAAGTACGCTAAACGCACTTCATTTGGAATAGATGATTCCCTTATATTTCTCTGCTGCTTAAGTAAATCGTTTTTAGATTAAGATTATATTATATTCATTTAAAGGAAAATCACCCTTTATTATAACCTGAGTAATTTCCAAGTGCTTTCCTAATCTACTTAAAGAATAAAGATGAAAATAGGGCGCTGAAAGCAAAGATAATCCAAATATCTCATTAAGCGTTTTTCATAAGAAAATGTCTTCAGAAGTTCAAGATAAATGTGATATTTACCAGCAAAATTATAATCATTTATCACTTTTAACAACAACAAAAACAAGAATTCGATAAAACAATTTAATGCTCTCTGTTAATATTTGGGTGTAAAGACATATTAAATCATTTAGGATTTTCTTAAAATAAATGTTGAACACCCGCTTTTTGAGGCTGAAATATCTCTGAATGAATTACAACTCTCTATTCAGAAATGCAAAACTAATAAAGCACCAGGATTGGATGGGATCCCCTATAAGGTCATCAAAGCTCTAACTCTAGAGTGGCAACATTATCTCTTGAACATGTTTAACAAGGTCCTGGAAACAGAGAAGATCCCTTCAGATTGGTCGAAAAGGGGCACTAACAATGCTCTTCAAGAGAGGAGATAAGCTGGACCCATCTAATTACAGAGGTATAGCGCTATTCAATACTTGTACCAAACTATTCACAACTATTATTGGTGAAAGGTTGCGACAAAGGGCAGATATGTGTTGCCTTATTCCTAGAGAGCAATCCAGGTTTAGAAAAGGACGTTCTTGCATGTTATACCTCTACACATTGTATTGCCACATCCTTATCCATGTCAAAATAAGAAAACAGAATCTTTACGTAGTTGTCGTAGATTTAAACAAAGAGTTCGATTCTGTGGATCATAATTTATCGTGGCAAAAGCTCCATTCTCTGGATTTGAGATGGAAAATACTAAGAATTTTAAGTGGCTAGTATAAAAATGCTGAATTTTATCCTAAAATAAATACGAATGTTATAATGCATACAAAATCTATTATGATAGGAGTACTCCAGGGCGAATCTCTCTCCCCCGATCTCTTTTGTCTTTATTTACAAGATGTGTTCAGCGAATTTGAGATGCAAGGGCTGGCTGGAGTGCGTATTGATGCAGAGAGGAGGATATACTGCAAAAATGGAGAAATAACCAATTGTGTTAAGAAATAGGACGGGTATGCAATTCCTCTTACAGCAGATTCTATCGCCTGATTAGCGTTCTTGGACATGGAGAAGATTACATCAAGGCAAGTATGATGATCAACAAGAAAAGGACAACAATCCAGCTAAGACTCAGCGGGGACAAGGAAATTCGGCTCGATATAAATGACAGCTCCTACTTAATTAATACAGAACAACAGTATACAATCTGCAACCTTAAAGAAGCAGAAACACTAGCCCCCCTTAAGCGGATATTAATTAATCCGTTGCCCTATGTACAGCAGTACTCGGAATCACTTCATCAAGAACTACCCTCGACCTGGGAGAGAGAGATAAAGAAACATTACAGCAGTTCTTTACCAACATCAATACCATCACATGTAGCAGTCTCTTCTACTTCATCACGGAAGCAATGAAGATACGGGCTTTCATAATTAACGAGTGATTAGGACATTTTGTGCGCGAATTTATTTACTCTTTTTTTTCTTTTATTTATTTATTTTATTGTTGTATTTTAGGCACTTTTACATGACATGTATGTTGGTGACATAAGGATTTAATTTTGTATTATTATTAATATTGTGATTTTATTTTTTCGTTATATCAGTAAGTTTTGATTATTTTTATTTCGCTGGATACAACCACTTTTTATTTTATTTATCAGCATTTTGTAAATGACAAACCCGGACTCCCTGTAATTGCAATTATTACTTATAAAATACAGGAAAATTCAATAAATAAATTCAATAAATGTTGAAAAGACTTACCTGTTTTTTATTTTATAGTTAACCTTTATGTTTGGTATTTTTAGTATTTTATTTTTTCTCTTTCTGCCTTTCTTTTGTTTTTGGGATCATCAAAAGCAAGAAATGAGTTAGACCAATAAAAGCAAGGAATAAGATGGACCAATCAGGGAAGGGAATGAGATGGATCAATGAAAGCGGGAATGTGTTGGACCAATGAAAGAGGGAAATAAATTGATCCAATCAGAGAAGGGAATGAGTTGGAACAATAAAAGCGAGGTATGAGATGGACCATTCAGGGAAGGAAATGAGTTAGACCAATTAAAGAAAGGAATGAGATGGAGCAATCCGAGAAGAGAATTAGAAGCACCAATGAAAACGTAGAATAAGTAAACCCAATCAGAGGTGGGAATGAGATGGAACAATGAAAACGGGGAATGAGTAGAACCAATCAGAGGAGGGAATGACTTGGACCAATAAAAGCAAGGAATGGCTTGGATAAAAAAAAAGCAAGGGAATGAGTTAGACCAATGAAAGCGAGGTATGAGATGGGCCAATCAGTGAAGGGATAAGATTGACCAATGAAATCGGGGAATGAGTAGAACCAATAAGGGAGTTAAATAAGTTGATAGATAGGAGAGTTGAATGTGTTGGACCAATGAGAGAGAGAGGAATGAATTGGACCAATCATAGAAGGGAATAAGATTGAACACTAAAAGCGAGGCATGAAGTGGACTAATCAGGAAAGGGAATATGATTGACCAATGAAAATGGGGTACGCGTAGAACCAATCAGATAAGGGAATGAGTTGGACCAATAAGAGAGGAGATGGAGTTGGACGAATAAGATAGGGTAATGAATTGAACCAATCATAGAAGGGAATCAGTTGAAAAAATAAAAGCGAGGTATTAGATTGACCAATCAGGAGAGAAAATGGGCTTGATCAATGAAAATGGGGTATGAGTAGAAGCATCAGATAAGGGAAAGGTTTGGACCAATAAAAGAGTGGAATGAATTAGACCATTCAGGGCTTTGAATGAGATCGTCCAATGAAAACGGGGAATGAGTAGAACCAATAAGAGGAGGGAATGAGTTGGACCAATCATAAAAAGGAATGAGTTTGAACAATAAAAGGGAGGTATGAAATGGACCAATTAGGAAAGGGAATAAGATTGACCAATGAAAACGGGGTATGAGTAGAACCAATCAGATATGGAATGACTTGGACCAATGAAAGATGGGAATGAATTGGACCAATCAGATAAGGAGATGACTTGGACCAAAGAAAGAGTGAAATGAATTAGACCAATTAGAGAAGGAAAGGAATTGGACCAATTAGGGAAGGGAATGAGTTGGAATATTGAAAGCTGGGAATGTGTTGGACCAATAAGAGGAGGGAATGACCTAGACCAATGAAAGATGGAAATGAATTGGACTAATCAGGGAAAGGAATGATAAGGGCCAAAAAAGCGAGGTATGAGACGGCCTAATCACGGAAGGGAGCGAGATCTACCAATGAAAACGAGGAATGAGTTGGACCAATCAAAGACGTGATTGAGTAAGTCCAATCAGGGAAGGGAATGAGTTAGACCAATAAAAGCAAGGAATAAGATGGACCAATCAGGGAAGGGAATGGGATTGACCAATGAAAACGGGTAATGATGAGAACCAATCTGATAAGGGAATGAGTTGGACCAATGAAAGCGGGGAATGTGTTGGACCAATGAAAGAGGGGAATGAATTGAACCAATCATAGAAGGGAATGAGTTGGAACAATAAAAGCGTGGTATGAGATGGACCATTCAGGGAAGAGTATGGGATTGACCAATGAAAATGGGGCATAAGTGGAACCAATTAGGTAAGGGAATGAGTTGGACCAATGAAAGAGTGGAATAAATTGGACCAATATATATATATATATATATATATATATATATATATATATATATATATATATATATACCAATATGTTGAATATAGTAGTAGATAATATTTTACTACCTTTCTTAAGCATGCTAGGATATTGTAGCTTTTAACTTAGGGATTTTGTACGTTATTTCTTGTTATAATCTAAATTAAAGAATTATACAGGAAACTTCTCATAACATATTAATTCTAATGGTATAAAATTTTATATTATATTGCTCTTTATGTTCCCTAAACGATTATGCATGTATAAAAAGTAATATTTGTACAACTGCAGCCGTCAAAGCAACGTAGAAAAAAGCATTTCTAACTTATGGCTATAGCAAGCGTTAAGCAAACGAGGGATCATGTCCTATTATTAAGAAATGATACATTCTTTGTTATACAAATTAGAGTTTTAATCGTTGTTAGATTTATAATCAATTAGAAGCAAACTTAGACTAGTAACGTTTAAGACGAATTAGTCGTTTGCTAGCAATTTAAAAATCCATAAAAATAAAACAGATAAATGTAGACAACAATTGACCACACTAATATAATTAATTAATAAAATCACACGTTTCAACGTAATTTGACTTTCCTCTTATAGAGCAAACAATAAAATAATTATTTGACCAGATGTAACAGTACTATTTGTGATATTAAGGGCAGAAACCGCATCTTTGATCTCCGTCTCTTGAATACTTTGTGGTTGATAATAAAATTACCAAAAGGTTAAAAAGGTTAGGGTATTTTTATAGGTCTCAATTCTACATATTTGGGCAGCCTAAGGTAAATTATGCAAAGCATCAAGCGTCTGCTTTTCTAATTTTACTTTTTTTTCAAAGCTAGCGTTGGTATTTAGTTTTTGGGACCATCACCTGAGTTATTCTTCTTGGTGCCATTGTTTGAAGATTGGCGCTGAAGCTCTGCAAAAAATACATTCACATTTAAGAAAATATTTTTTTTTTTTTTTTTACTTGGTAAATTAGCTTCTACTTGATGTAATTTATTTAAAGCTACATTTTAATTATGTAGTAGATTCCATATCACAAAATATGCGTAAAAGTAAATTATGAATAATCAATTTTAACTCTTCTTCCACGATTCTTAACTAACCTTAGGACATGTGATGACTTAGCAAGACTTTCCAATATGTAGACAATGCAATGAATAAGACATCATAAGCCTTATAAAATGATACATAACCACTGATCTTTCAGTTTCCGGCACATAAGGGAGACAGTGTACTATGCTTCGGCCGCCTATTTTTTTCCCCTTTGCAGGTAATCATTAATAAATTAATAAAGGCTTGGTGGGCCTAGGGATGCAAAGTGGGGCCAAACGACTTTTCACGTTTCAAAGAAGCCTACAGCCTCCAAATCTACACCGATTTCAATGAATTGTTTTATAATGAAAGCGAATTTATAACAACTTTGTAAGAATTTTTGTTTTTTATTTTTTCTGTTTATTAAATTACGTGTAAATAATTCATGAAATTTTACAATTAAACATAAAATAATATTTTATTTTTCATCGGGCATAATATCAGCACTGATATCGTTGAAATTAAACATTCAAATCCTGATTAGACGTGGAAAAAATCAAAATTTATTTTCAAATCATTTAAAAATCATGTTATTTCATATAATCTCATTGTTAAATTAAGATGAATTTACGTTTTGAAGATGTCAGCCTGATCAGGGTTTGAATGTTTAGTTTCAACGATATGAGTGCTGATTAGTAAGTTAAATGAAAAATCTGGCAAGACAAAGTTGTTATAAATTATATAATAAAATTTATACTGCTTTCATTTAAAAAAATAAATATTTAAATCGGTTAAGATCTGGGGGCTGCATCCTTTTTTGAAACACAAAAAGTCTCCACTGTCCAAGAACGAAGAAACTAGAAGAAAAATCTTTAGTGCGCTGAAGTTTTGAACTAAGGTCCTCCAGCATATTAGTTCAGTCCTCTACCACAGAGCTAACCTCGCCCCAATTAAAAACAAGCAAACTAAAAAACATTAATTTCTTCCTCTTTAATATTTTGCCAGATTTATTTATGTTTTCTTATTTTTGTATACATCTGTTTTTAATTTATACGTTTCCGAAAGTTATATGTTGCTATCTATATATTAGATCCTAAGTTGAAAACTTAGATGTTCTAGGTAGTTGGTAACAGCTTATTAAGTCTTCAATAGTTTTGTATTTTATATTATATTTTTGTTGTGAAAACGTTTCGGCTATAAGCCATTTTCAATCCAATTATCTATATGATTTTGCATTATTTGTTTATATATACATTATAATCTTCAGATTTTGTGCTTGTAAATTTGATATGATTTAGTTTGAGGAGGAAATTTAATTTTTTTTTCAAAAAAAGTATGGTCATGTCTCTATTATTTCATGGATGATAATATTATTACCTCATTTATTACATATAATTTTATATATTTGAGTCTGCTTCTGTAACAGAGGACTCAGTCTTGCACATCTAGTCCTCCGTTACAGAAGCAGACTCAAATATATAAAATAATATGTAATAATTGAGGTAATAATAATATCATCCATGAAATAATAGAAACATGAACCAAGATTTTTTAAAAAAAATGAAATTTCCTCCTCAAACTAAATAATATAAATTTACAAGCACCCAATCTGAAGATTATAATGTATGTATAAAAAAAATAATGCAAGATCATAAAGACAACTGGATTGAAAATGGCTTATAGCCGAAACGTTTCCAGAACAAAAATGTAATATAAAATACAAAACTATTGAAGACTTAATAAGCTGTTACCAACTACCTATTATATGTATATTTTATAATGATTACATATTATAATTATTTATTACTAATTTAATTTTGTTGGATGCAGAACATTCCATATAGACCTACCAATTTGATAATCTCCTTCGTTGCGTTTCAGCAATAAATAAATAAAGTTATTCAAAGTTGAAATATTTTTAGGAAATTAATTCAGGAGTAGGTAGGAATAAGACATTAATTCGCACATTGGTTTGTCGTCCAAAGCGGAGGGAAGTGGATGGAATGAGGAAACTTTTAGAGATAAAAGTTATTTATCGGTGGTAGGAGAACTCGGGAGACATGACAGCAACTGTCAATGTGTTTATAGTCAGTGTTGAAAGATAGCGCTTAACTCGGTACTGATGTCGTCAGCGGTTCGGAAACATATTTTCTTCGTCGGAAATGTTTTGTTGATAAACATTCTAGGTTTGAACTTGTTATGGATATATTACCATTAATAGACTATCTCTTGAAGCGAAAGCTCATAAGAGTTTGGGATATTTGAGGTATTGCTCTTATGAGGATGGGTCTCTGATTTTCATACGGTATATGACATACCTACCACTTCTATAGTATTAAAAAGGGAAGCAAAATAATAAGTATATGCATGTATGTATATATATCATGAGATCGATTTGGCAATGCGGTGGTGTTACTGCATCAAAATAGCAAAACCAACAGCTCCAGGTGTCCACCACATATGATGGAGACCATCAGCATCCATCACCATACTATCATTCGTGATGGAGACCTGGAGATGTTGGTTTTCCTATTTGAACCTTCTGAGTTGATAGAAAAGTCATTAACGTGATTAGAGTAAGGAATCTTTTTTTTTTTTTTTTTTTTTTTTTTTTTTTTTGAAAAAGCTCAAGGATGTATAAAATCGGATTATCTCAAGGCAAGATATTTAATTTTAAAACGTCACGTTACTTTTTGACTTACAAATTTTTAGTCTCTTCCGGACTAAAAAAAAATTATTATTTTTTGTTTTTGATGATATTTTTCATTATTGGTATAATAATAATAATAATGTATAGGGGTCTCCCGTGGTCTAATGGCTAGCGCCTCGGATTCATAAGCGGGAGATGGTGGGTTCGATTCCCAACCTCCGGCAGGAATTTTATCATCCCACGGCTCGCTGGTGAAATTCCTCGCTACACCCTGGATGTCGGCGCTAATGAACTAGATGTAGATGCGCCGTAAGAAAAAAAAAAAAAATAATAATGTATAATACTAGTTTACTTGAAAACGTGACCATATTTTTGAATTTATTTGAAGAAATATAAATTATTGTTTAACGGCTGTATTCTTCCTTAAATCTACTCTCTAAAACAAATAAATTGGTCAAAGACTAATGCCGATATCATTTTCTAAACTCAGGAAATAAAATAAAGCATTTTATACCTATTTTATTTTATTTCTCGGCTCCTATAGGCGCATTGGCCGGAACGCTCGGACAATTGTCGACTATTTTTCGATGCAGAATCACAAGAAAAAAATGGGGCAAATCGGCGACCCGACCACTATGCACTCCCCCTGTGAGAGTCAGTCAGTAAAGTTTTGTATAAGTCAGATGAAGTCGGAGTATTTAAGTCAAGGTTGGTCTTTTAGTGGCTCGCTTTGCTTCTAAATCGACTGCAGTAAGTTTGATGTCTTCGTGTACAGGTAAACATAGCAATGTAATGTGTATACTATTGTTTTTTAGTTAATATATTAATGACAATACGTCCATGATTGTTGGATGTGTACTGGACATGTTTTGTATGGAGAGTAACGAATTTAAGGAGTCAGTACAAACAGTTATGTACTGATTTACTCTGTCTTAAACGTTTGTTATTGCTAACAGTTCAGCTGTATATTAGTCGTTTTGCATATTCAGCAGTTTCAATAGGTTAGTGTTGTCATCAACAATTGCTGCTAACTATTACATTAATAAGATAATCTTTAAATGCCAATTTTAAAGGACCCTTTAAAGAATGCTTTAAAGAGTGGGGTTAAAAATATAATATTTTAAACAAAAATACTTTTATGTTATTTGTTTTACCATAGGGTAGAACTTCCTTGTATCCAATGTTTAATTTTTAATTAGATTATAAAAAAGTTAAAAAGGTTTCATGTTGTTTATTTATATCCCTGAAGTGCTTTAAACTTTAATTATAGCTTTGTACAAGGTTTTTAATTGAGATTTCTCCCCTGGAAATAATTACCCTTATTTCTACATGCCATAGCATTTTGGATAAATAATACAAAGACTTTTTTTAACCTTATACTGACATTAAAATTCACCTTTGTGTTTGCTTCCTTTTACTTATATTTCTTCACAGCAATATTTTCGAAAACTAGTTAACGATTTCTTTTTTCTATTTAACGATTCATCTCTGGTTCGCTTTATACGTATGGTAGCAGTTAGCAAGGTAAGTATTTTTTTTTTAACGTTTGATGACTCAAACTCACATTGATCAACAAACAAAAGTAATTTTTTTATATTTCATTAATTATTTTTATTTTAGTTTTTCGCCATTTGGTGATGAATCTTCTTCTTTTAAATATTCGTTTTAAATGCGTATCTACTAGGTACTTAATAAGTTCGCCATCAGAAAGAAATTCTGGCGGATTGTTCGGTAATTTAATTTAATTTCCGAAATGTATTGTCAATTTTTAAGTGTAAGTGAATATTGGTGTACAGAGAAGAATGAAGAATCAAGCTGTCATTTGTATTTTGGTAGTGACGGATAAGGAGAGGTTTATGTTTTTATGTGTCTGTGTGTTTGTATAGAATAATTCTTGACCAAGGTATGTGTTCACACAAAACGTGTCAAGAGCTTTCCATTAAAAAAAAAATTAATTCGAAATAGCTTTGTCTGTATTCCTATGAAGGTTCTCCAGCTCGACACTAAGGCAATCTAAATGACTTGACCTAAATGCACCAGTATAAATAAGAATAAGAAGTGCAACAAGATTTCCTAAATAAATTAAAAAAAAAAAATCTATTTAGTCAGAATTCTAAGTATCACAAAGTGGGTATTTCAGAGATGTTTTATGCTTACTCTTCTCGCCCAAATGCCAGGTCTGTAGTCGATTATGGTTGTACTATACTAAAAACTAACATTTTTTTTTTATCAAAAGCATCCTATAGCTAGATATTTGTGCATGAGCGATGCCATGAGCATGTATCTCCGATGCTCCAGAGAGGGTTCTGGTGCTTCTACATATAAACTAGCTACAGGACTGCTCCTGAAGGCTCCTAATGAGAGACGAAGGCCTGTGTTGTGTATAGTGTTCAACATCTTCAGTGCACTAGGTCTTGCTGAAGAGTAGGCTACACTCCCGTAGTCTAGAATTGATCTCTTGAGTGATCTATAGATCTGCAGCATAGGTTTCCAATTACATCCACATGTTTCTACATTTTTTGATTGTAGTTTTTGTGGGATCCATGGCTCCCTTCTATCGAAAGTTAAGGTACAATGTGTTGCAAACGTGTTAATTGAAAGCCATGGAAACGTTGGGATTATAAGAAATTATTGAATGTGCGATTATTGTGTATGGACGTATTTATTGTATGTCAGTATTAGTAAGTACAAAAAAACAAACTCATTTATTTAGTTTTAGTTATAGGTTTAGGATATAAGGTTATTCTAAATTAGCTAAGAAAGAAGAGCCTACTATAATCGTAGTTTTATAAGCTCCGAAAAGTTGCTTTCCTTTATCAAAACCGTAAGGTACTAATGTCCATGACAATATTATTACAAAAAAACATTAAAAAAAAAAATAGAAAACAGGGAAGGTTTTAATATATATATAGTTGAATACATTTTATGGAATGCATTTTGTTTATGCAGCTCCTGTGTAACCTCCTTTCTGTCTTGTTTTTATTAAAATTAAATTAGTTTCATATGCCTTAATAATGATTTACATTGTCTTGTATTTTTACATTGTTGTAAATTCTGAATAAATAAAATAAATAAAATAAAAAAAAATAAAACATTGTCTAATGTGCCGTTCTGAAAATTAAGTACGACCAGTTCAGTGAATTAGAATGAAATAGTAGACGAAAAACTTTATATGAATCGCTACAATATTTTTCACCACTTTTCCCCCTGCTGCCTTTTGAAATCCAATCTCTGAAGCAGGATTAAGATGTGAGATCAGGTTACCAACTATAAATCTGAATCTTTTTATCTCTCCATTACTTCCTTGATAAAAATATAACGGTTTTTTCTTTTTTTTATAACGATGGTATCTTACTTCAAGAGTATTTATTTCAAGGATCTCAAAGGAAAGAATCAGAATTTGAAACACAAAATAATAGGGAATTGAATATTGTTGATTTCTTCTATTTTATATTGTTAGTATGAAACGCCTCTCTAGAGTAGGCTGGATTCTTAAGTTATGTTACTTTTTATTTAAATTCTAATCTCAAACGGTTGGAAAAACATAATCGGATAACAATTATATTTTAAAATTTTATCCGTACAAAATTATACCTTCAGAATAACTATTATGTTAACCATCAGTTCTCTGATTGGAGAAGAAATCATTACGAAAAGTCTTAATGGAAATCAATGTAGCTTTACAGCTTAGCTTAATTGTGTTCTTATCGGAATAAAAAACATTTCCAGAAATAATAGGCGAGATTTGATTCTCTGCACTTACGCAATGACCACAATACAGGTAAAATTAAACACCATTCAACACTAATAGAGAATTTCAAAACACTTCATAAACCAAAAGTCCGACTCGCAGGAACTGCATCATCTTAGCGCGGTTCCATTCATAACCCTAGTGTCATTTTGTATACTAAGAATAGAAACAGTTATTACTTTGTTTAGATCATTCTTAATGTAAACACATATTCCAAAGAAAAGCAAGATTGTCGGCAAGGCAAAAGAAACTATGCTAAGCGGAAATTACTCTTTCCGCCGTCCCAAATTTCGCTCTACGAAGACTCTACTACGAATATATTTCTAATTGACTTAACTTGCTTTACTAACTTATCCCACTTACCTACTCATTTTACTGTTAAATGCAATTAAACAAAATAAAATTCTACAAGAAAATGAGAAAGTAGTGTTATTTTTTAATGAACTACGGTCTCATACAACCTCAAAATATAATTATATTTCTAGTATAGCATTTGGCTGCATGACTTCCTACAGGTAAAGTAACTGTCACCTGTCCTAGGATGCATCTGGATTTATGAAGTGCAAAAGAAGCCTACCTGAAGCCTGCCTACTACCTCGACCCGGGCAGATGTCTGACTCTACACGGAGAATATTTACGTTTTCAGTTTTGTTACATGTTCAGAGAATTTGTATTTATTCCCCTGTTTTATTGAGAAATACATCCTCCTACTAGAAGCAATAAAATAATAACAAGAAATAACCAGAATCCTCTTCTAGAGATACCTATTTCATACGTTGAATGCATTGAAAAATATCAAACATTTTCACATTTTCTTGTGTTCTTCTACTATAGTAAGAATCCTACAAATAAAATCAATTAAAAAATAAAATGAAAAATGATTATTTGCTAATCATACAATACAAGTATTTTTTGTAATTCTTACGTTCATGAATAGATGACATGTAGGACCGATAGGAAAAAACCCATTGGCCATAACCTATATAATTATATTTAATAAATTTTAATTTGTTTACTTTGATATTAAAAAAAAAACACTCGATTGTCTGTTAACTTACGGACCTTAATTCTCCTACCAAAAATCATTAAATTAAAAAGACATAATTTAATTTTCAAGGGACAGTAAATTTAGAATGTAAGCATCACAATTTGGTGTAGTGAGTGAGGTAAATTTACTAAAAATAAAATGAATAAAAACACAATAATGGCTATTTATTTTCCTTTTAATAGTTTAATAACGGACCAGGTGCCCTGAGTGCCGCTTTATTACTAGCCTGGCTTTTATTCCCTACATAATAAAGGCTGGAAACAAGAAATAATAAGTAATAAAGGTTACATAATTGAACTAATGAACCTAACCTAAATAATGAAAGTTGTTATTGATCGCAAGGATAAGCTTCAGATTTTAATGAAATCATTTTTCATGTTCAAAATTTTAAAAATATTGAAAACGACATAAAATTACAATAAGTAAAAAGAGCTTTGAAAGGAAATAGAAGAAACCAACACTTTTAAGAGAAACAGTTCTCTAAAAAGTGTCGTTTGTCATTCAAATTTCCACTCTCATATTTAAAACTAATTTTAACTGGTTTATTTTAGTTTATTGGTATTTTTTAAGCCCTCGCTCGCCTCAATAGGAGAATTTACATTTTTATAGGGCCATTCAATCCGGATCCCTCATCCCAAAAAGGGTATAATAAATATGATGATATTTTTTCACAGGAATTTTATCTAGGATTGTCTGCAGAATGTAAAACTTTATTTTTTTTCTTTACAAGAGGTCGTTGGATTTTAAGCTTCTCTCTGTAAAGCTTCAGGTAGAATATAGTATTTAAAAATATCTGGTTGATCTTTTCAAATATTCACCTGTTATCAGAAAAATACAATTTTGAAGGAATAAAACAAATCTATTTCATTGACAAGTAGAACGACGAATAATCCATTTGTGGGGGATAGTGATTGTTAGATATGGAGCATTATGGTTAATAAAATATTAGCTTGTAAAAAATAACTTTAAGAAATATTATTTTTATCGGCAGTGATGAGAAAATCATTTAACTCACATGAACTCAACTATTTCATTGACAAGTAGAACGACGAATAATCCATTTGTGGGGGATAGTGATTGTTAGATATGGAGCATTATGGTTAATAAAATATTAGCTTGTAAAAAATAACTTTAAGAAATATTATTTTTATCGGCAGTGATGGGAAAATCATTTAACTCACATGAACTCAACTATTTCATTGACAAGTAGAACGACGAATAATCCATTTGTGGGGGATAGTGATTGTTAGATATGGAGCATTATGGTTAATAAAATATTAGCTTGTAAAAAATAACTTTAAGAAATATTATTTTTATCGGCAGTGATGGGAAAATCATTTAACTCACATGAACTCAACTATTTCCAATTACAAAATACATAACTATCGAAACCAATAATGTTATAGTAGACAAATAACTAAATTCTCATGTATTCATGCAAGATTTTTTTCCGAATATGCAATTATATTGTTCTCAATTAGGTAAAACTGGTTAAAAGTAAGACGTGTTCTTCGATAAAAAGCCCATTCCTTTATAAGTATCTGTCTCTCCAAAAACATTCCTTTTTTTTTAACTTTTTAATGTATTTTTTCAAGTAAGAATAACTAAATATTAATATTTTTATTTATTAAAAAAAGGAAAAATAAACATGAGATATAGAAAAATAAAAACCATTCTATGAATGGTGCAAACATTTCTTGCAGCACAAAAATAGAAATGATTTCTCCCTAGTGTGCCGTATGGTCATGAATGAGATACCTCTACAGTATCTGCCCCTGACAGCCCACGTAGCTTGTAACGGGGCTGTTTTTTTTGTTTTTTTAATTGTATTACGAAATTACTCTTTATTGTTTTAAGCAAAGGCATATTTTTTGTTCATATAAATGCTTTTCAAAACGGTTTTGGGGGGCCGTGGCGGACAAATACAATATTAGCAAATGATTGGTGCCAATGACCATTGCAGTCGTGGCACCCGGATAAAAAAAAAAAAAAATAGCAAATGAATGGATGTAAAGTTTCATACAGTTCATGATTTGTTTTTATGTACAGACTTAAGGAAAATGAAAAATTTTAAATAGAAACAATTATTAAACGAAAAGTAAAGCCATTGTAAATAGGTGAAATGCTAATTTGTAGAAAACAAATACTGTTCTTTGTATAAAAATGTAGGTACAGTGAAGATCTATATATATTTTTAAAGTAATTTATCATGAAATTTATTTTTTTAAGCTTGTTCATGGCTTGCTTTTCACATTCCCAACTAGTGGCTAAGCCTAATAGAAAGAATTTGTTTTGAAATCTGTTAAAACCAAGAAACAAAATTCGTCAGTGAGGGACTTTATTGTCCTTCTTCAAGCCTAATACTTTAAATTAATTTTAAGTAATGTTATAAATAATTCTATTCAATTATTAAACAATATTAATATTAAGTCACCTTCAAGCAATTATGGGTAAATCTAGGGCCTTTATTTTCAAAATCTTTAGTTTTGAGCTGACGCGTGTTATTGATTATACTACCAGTAATTTACCTAATAAGCGTGAGACATATGTTCATTTTTATTAAATAGCAGTTTAATATATTCCTTATTTTTAATTTAGTCTAGATTAATTTAGTTTATTTTTAAGTTAGACTTGCCTCAAAGAAAATAGCTGTTTATCTTAATAAAGCGACACCGGACCAAGGATCCAGAAGAAAATTTCACCAAACTCTGTGTCGTAAATGAGTGATTCAGGGAGTAAGCTAGACACGGAGAAACACCAGCAAGAGGAAGATGTCGCCTCTAGTCTAATTGCAAACCTCAATATGTGCAGGAGCTCTTTATATTGCAACAAGTTTACTGTCTTTTTCTACACTCTATAAAACCGTGTCTGACGTTACATGTGAAAACCGCAAAACATTTTCCTTCTTCTTGGTAATGAAATGGTATTTTTTTGATGAAATAATCATTAATATCTTCTTTTTTTTTTTTAATTTGTGTTTTTAGAATACATTTTGACCGTTATTCTTCATTATTTTTGTACCTAAATTACTAATACAGGAAACCGTGCGTGAAAATAAAATATTTTTCATTAATTAAATTTACGCCTAATTCATCAACAAGCTTACGCAGAAATTGCGTGTAATACAACGTTTTCTGGGTTTTATTCCAATAAGTTTAAATAGATTTCGAATGAAAAAATGAAAACGAATAAATTATTTTTTTGGAGGAGGATGTGGTTCAAATGCGAATTAAGAAGCAACTTAGATATTAATCTCGATCATCCGCCAGGGTCTGGGATCCATCAGATTGTGACGGATAGAGGAATTTGACGAATATGGGATTGAGAAATATCTTATATTTTTAATCATTAATTGAAAAATATATTTCGATGATTCAACATATATGCCCTGTAGTAGTTAAAATAATTGTTGAAAAAGAAATATTATAAAATAAATTAATTATTTATTTTAAAATTATGTTACATATAAAATTCTCTTTTGCCTCCTGAAATTATGTGACTTTCATACAGCTATATTTCACATTTCACCTAGTATTAATATCTTTGTAGATTCAGTTTCTTTTTTCAGTTTTGTCACAAAGAAAGACTGGACCTAGTTCTATTCTATATTTTTGCCTAACACGAGCTTAGTACTTTTCATGAAGTGTTTTATGTACCTTGAAATTTTGCTATAATGTACCTATTGGGTAGATAAGAAGGTAAGTATGTGTTTCCTGGACATACCTTGGAATATCAGGCACTACGCATAGGGGAAAGGTGCAAAACAATATTGCCCAAAAATTGTGTATTATTTCAGAAACCGACTATCATTAATGTAAATAAATTGCAAATTAAGGCAATTTTACAATGAATAATAAATAAGGCAGACCCTTTTAAAGGGGGTTAAAATGTAATTAAAAAAAAACAATGTAACTAGTTTTTATTTTTAATACTAAATGAACTGCTTTATTCACGCTGTGATTTAAACAGCGTCTTCAATAAACATATTTGGAAATGATTACTAAAGGGCAGACAATTTTGCAGGGTTTGATTATCAGGAAACACAAAACTAAATGTTGCCTATGATAGACTGCAATACACTGCGTGTAACCGTAAGAGTGAATGAGAGCACCGCGCAGTTGTGGTTGTTCCTTGCCCCCTCATTGGTTCTTGCTCACATGATCTTGTACAGCTGTCCCGGTTTAAATGGCAGCGTGAATAAAACTCCCATTTAATATTAGAATAAAAATAATTTATTTATTTTTTTGCATGTTATACCCCTCAAAAGTTTCCGTCTTATTTATTATTCATTGTAAATTTGTCTTAATTTTACATTAAAGATAGTTGGTTTCTTAATCAAACTCTATTTTTACGAAATGTTGCACCTTTCCCCAATGCGCTTGATGTTCCAAAGTAAGTCTAGCCAACATATACATACCTTCTTATCAACCCAATAGGTACATTATAGCAAAATTTCAGCACTTCATGAAACGAGCGGTTACTTGCTCACGGACTATAAGTGAATACGAATGGGTTATATTTATTAAACTACGAGCAAGCTCCCCCATCAGCATTTTACTATGCAGTTGTCTCTTGGCATATCGTGTAAAGAGCCCAATAGTATTTAGTGATAACCTAGTTCTACATTACTGAACGGATCGTACAGAACGCCACTAGTACAGAAACGTGTGATCAAGTACTTGTGACTAAGCAGTATGTTTAGTAAGAGGGACAAGCATTAAGTCCATGTAAAGTAGTTTTTCAATAAACAACGGGTACTAGGAGTCCAGGGTGCAAGCCATAAAAATATGTTTGATTCATAGCCGACTGATATGAATCGTTGTGTTTACGGATAATAGAGATAGTACTGTAATTAGATTTTTTTATTTGTCAAAATAACAAACATTATTACAATTAGCTTTGGTGGGCTGGTGAAGATTGATTATGGTGCGATATGATGAAAACAATAGTCATAAAACACCTCGAGGACTGATATTTGTTTGGCAAAACTAAATTTCGAGGTCCCCTCCTTATCCTCAGCGCCCTAAAATAATATTGATATACTAAACGTGCTTTTATGAACAATTTTTTTCAACCTGCCTTAAATTTACGAACCATTTTTCAAATAATTTAATAATCCTTGTTTACAGCTGCTGATCAATACTCTCGCCGTCCCACACAAGTTCTAAAACTGTATCCACTTAGTCTTAAATAAAAATAACGAACATTGTTAAATAATTATAACTCAAAATATTAATACTATATCTCCAAAACGAAATAGATAACACGTATTGGGGAACCGGTAATGATTCATGATAAAAAAAATTACTTCATTTTATTTTTATCAGACTTCATGGAGTTGATACTCATATTGCGGACCCTCGAAACATTTGAATACTGTTTAATTTATTTAGTTTGTACATCCACTCCGCAATTATGGCGATATACAGTGGGAGTAAATCAAGTTCTTTAAGCTGAAGTAATGTTTTAAAGTATTAAAAAACAAAATGGAATAAATAAATTATGCTAAGAAATAATATAAAATGAAAGAAAAAGGAAGAAACAAAAGTAATAGCAATGTTGTTTCAGTGTTATGATGATTATTTAAATTTAGACAATGATATTATCAATTAAGTTTGATTGATGAGTTTTGATGAAATTTGTGATGGTTTGAGCGGAGAACGTTTTGATCTAGTTTATTTTATATAAAATTATCAGTAATTCTTGAACAAATAAATAGATTAAATTAATTCTATATATTATTGTTGTATCTAAAGAGTAATAATTCTCTCTTGGTTTCTACACGAGGATTGAATTTGTTAATTAATAAATAATTATTACATGGTTTTCCAGTGGCATAAATCATGTAGGGTGTGTACGTAAATCATATATATGCTCTACAGTATGCCATTCACTATTATTTGATAAGACATTCTATCATATGGTAGTAATACAATAAATGTTTTCTCCAATGAATAACCTAACTTATTTCTTAGAATATAAAATCTAGATATATTTGGTTTTTATCAAATTTCTTGAGTACTTTAAAATTGGTAGTAAATTTATGTGAAATCCAGCAAGCATGGCGAATATATAATACTTTCTATCCTGATATTCTTCAGTAATATTCTTTTGAGTATTAAAATTTAAGTCGATAAAGTAAAGGGTTACAGATTTATATTAACTTTTAATAAGCAATTAAAAGCTCGGATGCCCGGTGGCCACGAGCGTTAAGGCGTCAGCACTTAACACTTTGTGCCAAAGGCTCATGGGTTCGATTCCGACTAGGGGTGGTGGCTTTTCTTTAGAAAAAATAAAAGGCATCAGCCCTTTCCTGGTAATTCGTAGTTAATAATAAATGGACATTAAAATTTAATAATAATAATAAGCAAAATTGTTTATAACTTAGTGGTCCAAGTACATTTTTTACTACTATATACTTTCTTAAATTCTGATTTAAGGCTAGTGTATTTAACTTCTTCAATTTTCAATTTAGGAATGCAGTTTAAAATTCAAAATGAGAACATAATGTAGTCTGTACTTTGTCATTTCCTAACACTTGACCCAACTTCCGAGAAACTGTTAGCTTATTTATCTTGAATATCCAGGATGCTTTAAATCCGTTTACTACCCTTTTTATGTACGTTAATTTTAAATATTAAGGCGAAAATATTGTACATTTGCTATATAAAGTTTCTATTAGGAATAATGAACTAATTTCGGCTATCTTTAATTCATGACTATCTATGATACCACTGAAATTACAATAGAAAAGCATTCTTCTGGTGACAGCATCTAATAGAAAAATTTATAGTAGACATTTTTTTTGTTCCGACGTGTCTTAAGGCGCAAAAACGTATAAGTACGAGTTGCTTGATCAGAAATAATTTAGCAAGAGAAAAAAAATCATAAATTTTGAATTTCGTCATTGCTTACAGCATTGTTGCGAAACATAATTACTAATTAAGTAATGATATCTGGGTATTATGGACTAGAACGTAATTTCTGCAGGAATCAATGGGAATAGACAAATAATCTCGAAGGGATTGGACTACCATTCATTGTTGAGGTGTACCCAGGACAGAAATGAGTTTGCCAGAATTGTTACCGATCTCCGTTGAATGGAGCTGGTACCTTACGAGAGAGAGAGAGAGAGAGAGACATATCATTATTACTGAGTTATAATACTGTCTCGCAAATAACGATAGTTAGTTCTAAGTTACCGCCTATGAATTCAGAGTGAGTGGTGTCTGCATATTTTTTTCTTTATTGGAATCATATATATTGGTATTGGAATCGTTTAATGGATATGATCCTACGAACATTGGAAGAGGAATAGGAACTCAGAGAATTTCAGACGTAACATGCTGAAAGTGAAAAGTACTCCTTCACACGTAGTGTACAAGTAGCTAGTATGCAGGCAAGAAATTCGGAAAGGTTCGTCTAGAAATGTTGGTTGGCAATATTGTCACTAAACACTTTTGAGGCAGTTTACAGGAGGTGTCAAGGGACAACTGCGGAGTAGAATGGTGTTGGGATAGCTTACTTGTCGCTGAGTAGATAGAAGCCATTCCTATTTACTTGCTGCATTTACTAATACTTCTCACTAAAAACGAACGTTATTTCCAAGTAGTTACAAGTGCTTACGTGACAAGTACTAAGCACGCCAAAACTAGGAAAATAGGACTTCTCTATTAGAACTCTATGTATAAAGCTCAGTAAGATATGTCCAAGACTTTTATCAAAAGAGGCTATTGGAATATTAATATTGGAAATTTTCTAATACTTCATAGGCGGAATTGAAAGGTCTATTCAGCTTTTCAAAATCCGTGTGTGTTCACTACACTCTCACATTCAACTGTGAGCTTGCAAACTTTATAGAGAGAGAGTTTCTAAACTAATTTTTTTTTATTTATTTAACCCTGTTTACTTTAAGTTTAATCAAAATATATCAAAGAAACCTTAGATACCATTACGCCGGAGAAACTTTTCAGAAAGGATCTAAATAATTAAAACTTTTTATAATGTAGGCTTATAAGACGGAGATTTACTTTAAAATATATTGTAAAGAAAAAGCAAAGGTATAATACTAGCCACTATTATTTTGAAAAAAAGTGTACTTAATATTTTGTAGAAACGTTAAACTCCTACTTTCATGAAATCTATGAATAAAGTGAGATTTAGAGAAATTACTCGCTTTGGACTCTTCGACTTCTGCTCGGAAAGCTTTATTACAAACAACAAAATAGAGGTTTTCATTTTAAGTATTTCTTTTTTTACTAGCAAATCTATTTTACAACTATATTCAATTATAAAAACAACAAGCGATAAAGCACTAAGGAATACAAACATAAAGGAAGAAAACAATACTTTCTAGGCTTTAGGCACTTATTTCTCCGCGTGATATCATCCCATCGAAAATGCGTTTAGAACCGTTTTAGCACTTTCCTCCGAAGGAAAGTAGCTATTGAGGTTGGACTCATGACGGAATTTTTGAAAAATGTCTTCAAATCTTTATCGATCCTATCTAGTAGGCACCGAAAATGACCCCCGTTAAAATTTATATATATATATATATATATATATATATATATATATATATATTTTTGTTTTCTCGTCACGAAACTTGGTATATAGCATTCAATTAGCAAACGATTGAACGAGTTCGTTAACCACCAAAGTCGGTCCACCGGAAGGGGGGGTTTACCCCGAACCCAAAATACTAATTTGACTATGTCAGCCGTAATATTTGTTATATTTAAACGAAACTTGGTATTCGTAGTGGTAATATAGAGAGAAAAGTGAGATATAAAAATGAACTAAATCGGTTCATTAGAAGGGGGGGTTTACTCCGGACCCACAATACCAATTCGCCACTGCCAGCCGTGATTTTTGGTATATTTCGACAAAACTCGGTATTCGTAGTGGTAATCCACAGGTGAATATGTGTTGTAAAAATAAACTAAATCGGTTCATTAGGAGGGGGGGGGGTTTACTCCGGACCAACAATACCAATTCGCCACTACCAGCCGTGATTTTTGGTATATTTCGACGAAACTCGGTATTCGTAGTGGTAATCTACAGTTAAATATGTGTTGTAAAAATAAACACTATCGGTTCATTAGAAGGGGGGTTTACTCCGGACCCAAATTCCTAATATACTCATACCGGTCGTAATTTCTGCGTTATTGTAACGAAACGCGGTATACGTCGTGGGTAACTCATGAGAAAGAAGTGTTGCAAAAATGAGCTGAATCGGTCAATCGTAAAGCGGGGGTTTAATTTGTAATATATTTCAATAGAAAAGCCCGCCAAACGTAGGTACACAAAGCCGCCGCAAGGAGCGCTTTCTACCACTAGAGTGACTGCATCCTGTTCCTGCGTTAGATCAAAATACGATAATATGAGTTTTTTTGTATTTATTACGTAGTGTAGTAGGTACCATGTGTAAACATAACTCTGGAAGCAAATTAATAATTGATCAGTTACTCATTACAAATTTAAAAGAGAACTATTCATGTTTTTATTTAATTTATGTAGGATATTTTAAGCAAATTGTTCTGGAAAGCAGTCTACACTACCCAAATTCTGACGAAAGTGCTTAGTTATGCAGCTCCTGCGTGACGGACTTTTTGAAGAACGTTCAGAACGCTTTTGAATGGTTGAGTGTACACTTACCACGACTTCCCTACCGTTTTCGGGATATTAAAAAAATGATAAGAAAACCCAAAAAATGCTCATGTCAGTCAATAACATTTTTTTTTTTTTTTTTTTTTTTTATTTTTTTTTTTGGACGCGTCGACTGCTTGGGTCATTAGCACCACAATAAAATATTATTACTCAAAATCCTTAAACCCAAAGGTAAACTAAATTTAATATCTTAAACATTCAAAACATTAAATATATTAACATCTAAAAAAAAATCAAATAAATCTATCGTTTCTAAGTATATGAACTGAAAATTAGTTAGAAAAGCTAGTGTTACTACTTTCCTTGAACACGGTTGAAGATATTGCCTTAAAAATGGTTTCATTCGTTTTTCTATGTTACAGAACATAAAAAAAAGTGTGCGTACGAACAACGCAAAAATGGAAGCTTTACGATTTTGTTTGCGCACATTTGACACAAAAAAAAAAAAAAAAAAAAAAAAACATTTTTCCGGTAGACGGATTTTGCTGGGTAACCAACTTTATCTTTGTTTTCGAAGAAAGTATTTCTGTACTAAATTCCATTACAATTGGTCTATTTTTGAGGCAGCTAGATAGTGAACAGAGAAATCAGCTGCCAGCTTTCTTATAAATTAATGCAGTGGTCTACATTCATTTATAAGAAAGCTATATAACTGAGAGTAGACCACTAAGACATTGATTGTACGAATGCATAGATAACTAAAAAATATGTTATTGGTAGATTTACCAGAGAGTATTTACAAAAATAGTATTTTTTCATGAGTCAATTCAAATTTTAGGCATTTAATAACTTTTGTCACTCATTTAAACAGCCACACAGTTGTCACTCAGACAAACAGGTTTAAAGTCTTATTCCGCTGAGGGTTGTTGGGATGCAGACTTAGGATCGTCTGTCTTGTACCAGTTCCTTCATTCTGTTTTATTTATATATTTAATGATCGAACGCCATAACTGAGGTGGTTCGCTTAATTATTAAAAATCTGTCTTTATTTTTATCAAACAGAAAACATTAATTTAAGTATTAGAATAAAAGTATTTAAAAAATTAATATAACCAAATTGTAAGTTATAATAATACTTTCGCACACGATTATTAACACACCTCTGAGGAATAGGAATATATTGGCTACACTGACTTGTAGACTGAAATGTTAGTTTTTTAGCCAGCTATCAGCCTTTGGCGATTCCCCTTGTGATAGAGGGAAACATTCTTCCAGCTTCTTCATTCATCGCAAACAGTGTCTTAAAATGAATGATCCACGCTTGAAAAATGTAGCAACCTTTGTAACCTGTTACTAGATGGTGGTCTATTGGCCAATGCTCTTTCGCCCCGTCTGAAAGCGTGAATGACATTTTACAAGATGTACGAGTACATATCCTTGATGAGACTTTGCGTGACAAATAATGCGTATTTGGCGTGTCACTGTTGTCTCAAATGAATGACATTCATCCTGAATTTTCAATTATGAAATAATTAATAACAGCAATGATGGAAAATGTGTTTTGTTCTCGAAGAGAAGTACAGTGATATCAGGAGGTTAAATAATCGAAAATCAAGCAATACTCAAACTTATTACGTTTAAGAAATACATCGAATAAGTGATTAGTAAAGTCGTTATTTAAATAACATTTTTCTATGCGCCATGAAGCAATTTCCTTCGAGTATATTCCGATTCGCCTTCAATTGGATGACTGTTTGGCAATTTAAACTTGTGATTCAACATGCTAACGCATATTGTAGTTGGCACTAACAAGGCCTACAACTGCAAATGTATTCTGATGCCATTATAGTTCTATAGGCCAGACACCCTGAGTCTCCAACTGTCATGTATTCTAATATGGGTATACAGGGTCCCGAATGTAAATGACAAAACTTCAGGAGCGTGTAGGGGACCGAAAAACTAAGAAAAAATGTCGTTTAGAGATTTTTTCGTTTTCGCTTCGTTTTCGAGAAAATCGCAAAACAAGATTTTATTTTTGTACTTATTTATTTACATTTTCAACGGAAAGAATTGTCATTGCGAATTATTTCAAAAAACCAATTACTGAAATTCAATCACCTGATGTTGATATAGCATTCGTGTACGGTTTCGGCAACGGTAATGCTTTCGTTTCTTGTTATGCGATTTTCTCGAAATTGAAGCAAAAACGAGAAAATCTCTAAAGGACTTTTTGTCTTTGTTTTTCTGTCCCCTACACGCTCCTGAAGTTTTGCAATTTAAATTCGGGACACCCTGTATTTATGAAAAATTCTGTAAGTCCGTAGAAAGAAAAAGAATCAGGAATTGGTAGTTTCTTTTTTTAATAATTATCCTAACTTCTGATATAAAAGAAATATTCGAGTTTTTTAGGTTTAGGTAAAAAAAAAAAAAGTCAAAGTCAAAAACAAATCAAATAGTATTGAGTCAGAAGAAAATTATAAATAAATAGAATTAAAAGTTAAAACTTAATAACAAAATTGTCCAAGATACATACAGGCAGTTACTGAATTAAAAAATTATTAAAAAGAAGAAAAAAGGTTTAGAAAAGTAGAATAAAGGGAGTAAGACCCTTTAGACTGCGCCTGAGCACATGATTTCATACATTTTCTTTCCATCTCCTTAAAGCAAAATTAGTTCAAATTTCAGATCAAATATTATTATTCTCACACAAAATTGATCATAGGTTTTCTATAAGATCACTTGCGGCTGATATATTTATACTTATACTGTATATTTATACTCCTTAAATATCCTTGATGAAGCACCACTCGCATTGGTACTGTTGAACGTCTAGAAAATTACCCCCTCAGGAGCAGACCTCCCTTGAGATTCGAGCAAGCCTAGAAAAGGCTTCTGTTTTCACAATTTTGTATGTGTGGGTATCTACTGCAGAGGGAAGGTGATCCCGCGGTGTTTAGTGTAAGGGAATGTATACCAGTCTAATTGTAAGTGTATATTGCATCTTGCGTTTTGGGCGTACGAAATGAGAGGTTATTATTTCCTGCCTTTTTCTATACAGGATAGTAGTGTTGCATTTTCTATTTTCTAAAAACCCGCCGACTCTAGACTCAGTGTACATGCCATACCATTCACGGTCATCGGGTCTCCATAAAAACCATTCAATAGCTAAAACTATTAAATATAATGAAAGACTTTGTAAAAGGGTGAAAGAAATTTTATGATATAATAAAATTCTACTCAAGAAATGGCCTCATGATAGTAAAACAACTTTAGTTTCCCTTTATATTTCACGTCAGTTCTTACTATTTATTGTTTTAGTAATCTTAGTTAAACCTTTATAAAATTTTAAATTAAATAAGTAGACTACTGTGGACAAGATCCATTACATATTACTTGGACAAGATATTTTAACACTTACAACCTACAGCTTCTGATAACAACATATAATTAAAGTACTGTTTTTCTTATCTTATTTTTTTTGCCAATTTTTTGATTCTCAAGTTTTGTATTTAAATGTATTTGCTATTAATACTTTTCCTAGAATTATATTTATTATATTAATTGATATTTGTTTTAATTGCCGTAAAGGTACTTCATGATTTCTATAGATTTGTCTACAACCCACAGATCTAATTTTGTATTTCGTGCAGAGCCATTTCGAGATTGCCTCATCCTGAGTGCTCGAGCCAAAATTGGTCCAAGCGCACGCGAGCGTTTTTGGCTAGACGTAGATTTCATTAAGGTTGCACTCTCATTACGCTACAGTCAGAATGGCAGCCGTGAGGATAGTCAGAGCACCAAACTTTAAAACTATTTCTTTTTTATTTGGTTAGATTAGTACATTCATCGGCACTGTGATGTATGCTAACTACCCTGATGAAGAATTTATCTATATGTTTTTCAGCTTAAAAGCCGACGAATGTTTGTTATTTTACTTCATGGTGTAAAATAACAAACATACCCAAATTATTTCAGTATTATCATGCCAAGCTTGGAAACTGATCTTGAAATTCTTATTTCAGGAGGATCGATTCAGAAGCTCTATTTTATAGCTAGTATTTTCGAAGAATACTGATATCTTTATGTATGAGTCTCGTGCACGTTTAGGTGGCAATAAGGCCTTCCTAGATGGTCATTACATATACCCAAGCCATTTGAGAAAATGCCTCCAGCCGGTTACCCATGCTAAACGGAATAATTCCGCTGAACGAGTCAAATGTCCTGCCAAACTGATACTATCTGTTGGAATACGTTCCCGTTGTGTAACTATCTCGAAGTGCCAAAATCGCAAGGAAAGTAGTTATGGAGGTTGCATTTATGAAAGTTTCAATCATAAACTAAAATAAAGTAAGATTTTTATACATATATGTATGAGATACATCCTGTATAAATAGGCTTGCCATATTTTTGATGAGTGAAACCGAAAACATTAATATGGGATGGGCATATTGTTGGAGGGGGTATGGAATAAAAAAGGTATAATTAGAAGCAAATTGAGTTTTAAGCCTCGAAAGTAAAGGGAATGGGGAATCTGGAACTCTAAATTGTTAGTCTACGCACCTTTGAAAAATATAAAAGAAATTTTTGACATTTAATTTACGCTTGGCAACGCGGTGCAAGTAGGTCCAGCGTTTGCTCAGAGATTACATTTAGAACACTTCTCATTTCTTTGATAATGTGCGCGGTAGTAAAAAAATGCTGGTAGTATAGAAGTAACCTATTCATAAAAGATCCTTAAAAACATAAATTTATTACTTTTTACATCTTACAGCCGTTTCCGGGCAATTGATAAAACTAGGCGGGACACCGCGACAAGAGAAAAATACCGGGGCTGTCTCAGTCAAACCGGGACGTATGGCAAGCCTATGTATACATATACATTTGAAACTCCGTTTTTTTTTCGTGAGCTATGGGCTTTGAAATGTGGAATTATGTCGTCGGCACTTCCGGATTGTGTCATGAGGTACACTTTATAAGCGGGGTTTCTCCCGAAGGAGGGAGAGATGAAACGCGCTCAAACCATATCCCGCGCAAATTAGACTAAAATATCAGAAAAATGGGAATGTGGCTCCCTCCCGAAGAACACAATCATAAAGAATGAAAATTGAATAAGTAAGAACCAGAATATAACATGCAGTGCGCATTCACAATCAGTGTTCTTACCAGGGAATACTGTCGAGACAAAATGATATGTACCAGAGTTATAAGGAATCGGAGAGAGGTTGTTGTCCATGTCCTGCTGTTGTGTTGGTGCACCTGTCTGAAGGGGGGTATCGGGCTGTCCGGATATCATGTTGGTATGCCTGCTTCCAGCAGCCAGGGGCCACAGCATCACGATTACCAACCACATCTGTAACAATATTAAAATTATCATTAGAAACGAATAGTATTTTCGGATAAATCAATCATGGCCTAAGACATGGACTGATATGAGTTCAAAATCCATTTTACACAGCTAAAGGCTACTTAGATATATTTTAGGAAAATGAATTTACAACAATATTAAATAGTCAAATATGGATCAAGTTATTATTCGTGATAACTATTATAAAAGCCAACGGTCATAGCCACGTTGAGTGCACCGGTTCCCGTAGATCACCGAAGTTAAGCAACGTCGGGCGTGGCCAGTACCTAAATGGGTGACCGATCACGTGCTGTTGGCGTTATAAAAGGGCAGCAACCTGTAGATAGCCCGGCGTTAATAGCACAATTATTGATACACCGTTAAACACGCGCAAAAAAACAAAACAAACTATTACATAATTTTCCATACATTGTCTAATTTCATAATTAAAATCTGTTGGTGATTACATACTTTTGGGAGTTTATTTTGACTACGTGTTCCATACGTCTGGATACTACACGTATTTCCGTTACGTAAATACAACAATTATTCCTTATACAATTCCCATAAACCCCCAATACAAATAATAATAAAAACTAAACTAGAAAAAAAAAGGAAATTTGAGCGCTGAAGATGAACAATATATTATTCTAATATTTGTGTGTGTGTGTGTGAAAAAATACAACGACTTTAAATATTTTAAAATACAGCAGTAGACATATATTTCTCTAACGACAAAAACAAAAACATTCTTTTATCTATAAAATGTAGGATTTATTCATTTTTTTTTATTATAGATAAATACTACTGATGATATGTATATATACAGGGTGTTCCAGTATATGTGTCCACCCCCTTTTCCTCCTAGAGTTGTTGGAATTTCGAAATGAAACTTGGTAGGTCTTAGTTATGTTGCAGGAGGTTTCTTTTGAAGGTTTAGTTGTAACATTCTCCAGTTTTTCTCCAGCGCATCTAACTCTTGATTTTCCAATGGCGGCAGGTATTTTTTATGACGAATTCTGATAGAAAATTTAATTTTAAGAGTAATTTATTCCGAGACATCTTTTGTTCCGACGCACCGTTTGCGCGTAAAACTGAAAAATATCTCCCTTTTGTAGACAAATTCCTATTTATCACTGAAACCAAGCCTTTTACGTAAAAACACCTCGATACAAACGTTGTAGCCTATTAATTTTCCTTTCAGGTGATACCAAGATCAAAGTTGTAGGTTTAATATTTAACGGGATATTATGAATGGAAAATATACCTTAAAAGTTTTAAAAGTAACAATTCAGAAAATCGATATGAATAGAAAAAAAAGTAGCTGACATAAACAATAAAAAAAAGTACTTATTTACTTTATGAAAAAAAGTATATAAAAATTATTATAAAACAGAACAGAATAAATTTATTTTCCCATATGAAATTATTATATCATAAAACTAAAAAAAAATTTGCCTTTGTTTTCATTCATAATACCACGTTAAATATTTAATCGACAACTTTGATCTTGGTATCATCTGAAAGGAAAATTAATAGGCTACAACGTTTACATTGAGGTGTTTTTACGTACAAGGCTTGGTTTCAGTGATAAATAGGAATTTGTCTACAAAAGGACGATATTTTTCAGTTTTTTGCGTTTTACGCGCAAACGGTGCGTCGGATCAAAAGATGTCTAAGAATAAATTACTCTTAAAACTAAATTTATGACGAATTCTGATAGAAAATTACTCTTAAAATTAAATTTTCTATCAGAATTCGTCATAAAAAATACCTGCCGCCATTAGAAAATCAAGAGTTAGATGCGCTGGAGAAAAACTGGAGAATGTTACAAAGTCAACTAAACCTTTAAAAGAAACCTCATGCAACATAACTAAGACCTACCAAGTTTCATTTCGAAATTCCAACAACTCTAGGAGGAAAAGGGGGTGGACACATATACTGGGACACCCTGTATATATAGCTTGAAAGAATTTAAGCCCAGGATTCGATTACAAACCTATCGGGCGCATTTGAAGTTTAAACACCATCTCCCTTCTTTCTTGAAACTTGAGAAAAAAAAGGCCAATTTGAAGTCTAAAATATTTTAACAAAAATACATAAAAATAAAATCTTAGTATGACTCAACGTAGAATTCCATTTTGTAAAAACAAATAGTTTTGATCATTTGAAAAAACGAAATTCAGGTCTGAATAACCCAATTCCGGTAAAAAGCGTTATTTAATATATATATATATATATATATATATATATATATATATATATATATGTGTGTATGTGTGTGTGTGTGTGTGTGTGTGTGTGATGGAATTCTATATTTAAGACTCAAGTTATAACTACGAATGGAATATTTTGTTTTCTTAAAATCTTATAATTAGTTTATCACCATAGATGTTTGATTTGGAGTAAATGAATGTATTATTTTCTAAGACAACCACATGAATTATTAGAATATCGGAGCCACATATTCGGAAAGTAAGCTACTAAAATACACAAAAGCGGAATAACTCCTTTGTTATGATAAGTATTACTAGCCGAATAAGGAATAAATAATTTATTTAGATAAATACCATAATAGCTGACACCAGCAGTAGAAGACCCCATTTAAAGATTGATTTAAGCCAGGAGGACCTTACACTTTGTACATGGATTAATAAGCACTGGAACGCAGCCAAAGCGATAATGTTAGTGTCATTATACTTAACCCTCATATTGCGTGGGAGTAGAGTATTTTAATACGAATATAATAATGCATTAATTATATAATTTAACGAAATGCTCTTTATATTACTTCTAAATTTTTAAGGAAAAAATGAATATAGGTCACGAGCGTTACGCTTGTGCGGAAAGCACCGATCGCAACGCGCAGCCCCGCATTGTACAGCCTGTCAAGCTGGCGGAGCCACGATTTGCGCGATGATCCATATATGGCACACCCATAATCAACCCGAGACCGTATTAGTGCGTCAAACATTTGTAACAAAATGGCTTTTTCAGCTCCCCACTTCAATCTTGACAATGTTTTTATGACATTTAGAGACGACTCACATCTTTTTATAATATAGTTGATGTGATGTCTCCACCTCAATTGTGCATCCATTATGAGGCCAAGGAACTTATGAGTGTCCTTGAAGGTGACCTCACAACCGCCCAAAGTGAGATTTGGTCGGTTGTGTGGTCTCCTAAGCCTGCAGAAATGAATTGCCGCCGTTTTTTCAGAAGAGAATGTGAATCCTCGCCTACTTGCAATGCCATTTACCGTATCAATTGCTTGCCGTAATTTACGGGCTTCACAATCGTCAGCTGGATGTGTCTCAAAAAGAGCAAGATCATCAGCATAGAGAGCTCGACCAACCTCTGCATCTATATTGTCAGCTATGCCATTGATCGCGACAAGAAACAGGGTTACACTGAGGACGGATCCTTGGGGGACTCCGGTTTCCTGTACCTTTATGCAAGATAGTTTGTCTCCAATACGAACCCTAAATGTTCTTTCTTCCAGGAAACTCTTGAGGATTAGAGGCAACCTGCCCTTAAACCCCCATTCATGAAGTCGACGGAGAATATCGTATCTCCATGCCCTGTCATAAGCCTGCTTCATGTCGAAAAAAATGGCAGTAACGTGCTGACGGGAGCAGAAAGCCTTTTGGATGTTATGCTCTAACAGTGCTAAATGATCCTGAGTAGAAAATCCCTTTCTAAATCCTGCTTGGTATTTTGAAATTAAATTACATTTCTCCAGTTCGTGAATCAACCGGTAATTCACCATAGCCTCCAAGAGCTTTCCCATACAACAAATAAGTGATATGGGTCTGTAGCTTCCTGGATCCATGGGGTCCTTACCTGGTTTTAAGATTGGGATAATAATTGATTCTTTCCAAGCAATGGGATATTCTCCTTTTGTCCAGGGCTGATTGTATAACTCCAGCATTTTTCGTTTTCCTTCGTCTGGGAGATTGCATAGTATTTCGTAGGGTAACCCGTCATATCCAGGTGATGTTTTCTTTGATGCATCCTTGAGTACCCTATCTATTTCTTCCATGGAGAAAGGGATATTATAGTCATTTTCAATGTCGTCTACTGGTCCGAAGTCTAGAGGAAAATTATCCTCATTAGCTTTGATAACCTTGAATTCGTCACTGTAAGCTGATTGACTAAATGAGGAACAGTAATAATCAGCGAAAACGTTAGCGACCCCTTCAGGATCGCCAACGTAAACGCCTTCATTCATTAAAATAGGATTTTGATTTTTACTTGTCTTACCTGAAATTGCTCTTATTTTACTCCAGACTTCGGACGGAGACACGTCTCTAGTTATTGTGCTAACATAAGCTGCCCAGGACTCTCGTTTCTTTTTGAGTTTTATTCGTCGTTCCAGAGCCCTAGCCTTTTTAAACGCTATCAGATTGGCTTCATCTGGATGCCGCTTAAAGCGATTGAACGCTTTTTTTTTGTTTCGGTTGACCTCCCTACATTCCTCATCCCACCAAGGGACAGGAATTTTTTTTGTATGAGATGAGGTGCGAGGGATAGCTTTTTCTGCAGCATCATTAATTGCCTTCAATAACATTTGTAGCGTTTCATGTGCAGGGTTGCCTGAGGATGGCAAAACAAACAATTCCCGAAATGTTTCCCAATCTGCCTGCTTAATATTCCATTTCGTTGGTACCCTTAATTCGTTGAATCTCCCTGCTTGGTTAACTAATATAGGGAAATGGTCGGAACGGTGAAGATCACCCAAAACTGTCCAGGAAAGGTGCCTCAGCACTGATGTGCTTGTGATCGTGAGGGGTCTCTAGGCGCACAGCGACAGCTTGTAATTCTGTATTCACCAATATTTCATGAGCTCCCAGGCTCTCCATTGTGTACAGAGCCACTCCGCCGTGACTCCGCCCACCAGGGAGAACCGTAGGTTCCTTATGGACACATTTATACCCTCTCAATGGCCGGGCAGTACCCTCAGGAAATTTAGTTTCCTGAAGAGCCACAACCAGTGGATTGTATATGTGCATTAAAAAGCGTAATTCGTCAATGTGTTCCGAAAATCCTCTAATATTCCATTGCAGGAATTTGTTTAAAGGCATTTTGGGTTTAATTCGTGTTTAGTCAGACTCGGGAGTAGCTTTCTTTGACCCTCGTTTCTTTCCTTTGGGCCAGCCTTTTTTCCGTTTTTCATTAACTGAGGTGTATGGTCCACCTCCATCATCATTCGCATTGTCCACGGGGCAATCAGCCCCGGGACTTGAAGGAAGTGATAGGGGTGGATCCACGGCGTTTCCAATTTTTGGGGGAGGTAATCTCCCCGGTAATTTATTATCATCCACCAAAGTGGATGAAGTAGAAGGAAAATGAGAGGTAGGGAAGATGGTGGAAGGGATTGGGAGTGAGGTGGGGGGTGGGGGATGAGGTTTGGGGGGGAGTGGAATAGTGGGTGGTTTAAGTATAGTTTTAGTCGCGTTTTGTCTCTGTCTTGTTTCATTTTGCACTGCATTCGAGTAACTCCCTCTGCAGGCGTATGACGCACTATTGACTAACACTCTAGCTTGCTTAAATGTAATGTCTTTTATTTCTGCTCGTAACTTTTGGATTTTTGACCTTTTTTTTTTTGTCCAAATTTTTGACATTTAAAGCATCGCATTGGAGGTGGAATGTATGGTCTCACTTTAAGTTTGTAGAAGGCAGCCTGAACACTGGAAGGGATGTCAGGTCGATCAAACGTGAGCATCACGCTTCCAGTGAATTGGGCTACTTCCTCCAGACCATTCACAGATTTTTTCTTACGAAAGAATCTGCGAACGCCTATGACACCCTGATCTTGCAGACCCTCTAAGATTTCTTCTTCAGTGCAGTGCTCGAAATCAAAGCATGTTACCATACCTCTGGATGAGTTTAGTGTTTTATGCAGTTCTGCTTTAACACTAAATCCACCCAGGGTTGCTACATTAATTAATTTATCACATTGCGCCTTGCTAGACGCCTCGATCAATAAGGAACCGCTTGGCATTTTACTAATTCCTATGACTGTCCCTAACTCTTGAACTATAAGTTTGTTGATAAGAAACGGAGAGACTTTACCAAACGTTTGTCCATCCGTTCTACTTAGTACCACAAATTTTGCAAATTTGGCTGCTTTTGGACTTAACACCTCAAGCAGCCTTTTCCTACCTTTTTTTATCTTCTTCTTCTCGGGTGACCTTGAAGGCGTTAGATACGGCTCCAAAGTAAAGCGAGAAGCAGAGATTTGTCCTGTCAGTTCATTATCAAATTCCCGGTTCTGAACTGAACCAGAGGATTCAGCGGCAAGAATTTTGATACCACTCTTTTCCTTGCCGCCCTTGATGGGGGTAAGGGTTGATTTGTCATTAGAATTTTTGAGGTCCATATCCATGCAGAGGTCGCTCAGAGGGGCCTGCTTTCCCTCTGAGTTATCCTTTAAGAGCAATCCGGCTATATCGTTTGTGCTGGTTGTAGGGAGACAAGGTTTAGGCAACTCAGACCCCTATTCTTCGTCACCGAGTCTGCTGGTGGGGCTGCCACCTAGGCCGGCAGACCGGCACAGTTCCTCCCGAAGGAGAGGATCCACTCAGCAGGGGAGGTGTCCCTGCCTCATCGTGGATCCCCGCCTCTGCTGTTCGCCGTCCTTATGGGTTCACCAAAAGAACGTTGCCCAGGGGGTACCACGGGGAGATCAGCAGTAGGCGTTGACGGGAATCGGGAATGCTAGGAGATGCTAAGCAGTGGAATAGGGCACTATAGCTTAGCAGAGCTCCCAAAAGAAGTCGGACGGCTCCCATATCCGCACGTCCGCTCCAGCAACCCTTTAGCCCGCCCATTTACCCCCCACTTTTGTTGTTATTCAGCATTAAACTTCAGTAGTTTTTGCTAGGTTGTGAATGTTATGAACTGCATAGGGTTTTTCAATTTTTCATTGATTCATATCACCCGTAGGAACGATACGAAATGAAACTGAGGCGGTAGGGTAGAATTGAAGAAGGAGAGATGTAAAAATGCCGAAAATAAGGTCATGCAACAAGTTTTCAATTTGTGTCTGAAAAGATAGGATGCCTTGCTAAATACAATTGAACATTTTTGTATGTTTTATCTGCACATTCCTTACATGAGCCAAAAGAAACATTTACGTTCCTTATCCAGTTGATTTAAACACAATTATATTTTTACTTTATTTATTTATTTTGTGAAATGACAGCTATACGTATATATTATACTTCCCGATTCATAATTTAGCCAATACATAATAAGAATTTCCCAAAATTATAAATATGTATAACTGCGTCGAATGGTTAAATTGAACCTAGCTAGAGAGCAATTGAACCACCAGTCAGGGGAGTTATTATTATTGAACCAATAATAATAAAAACTCAAAAAAAAGCTTTTACTAGATAATTTATTATATATTACATCACTATAACAATATTGAACATTTTACTTTCGATGGCTCTACGGTCCCTGAATAACTTTAGCCTCCTCCCGAATCCCCCGCCATCGTCTCTGTCCATAGCCGCTCTTCTCCACCTTCGGACTCCAAGAGCCTCGAGGTAGCTCCTCTTCCACGTCTTCCAGCCACCGCAATCTGGGTCGCCCTCTTCCTCGTCCTCCAACAGGGTGTCCTTCCAGAAGCTTCTTCAGGATACGCGGTTCTTCCATCCTCTATACAAGCACCAGCCACCTAATTCTGCTCTACTTGATACAAGAGACAATATCTGGGGCTTTGTATAGATCAGGGATCTCCTGGATACTTCTTTGTTTCTACTCATCTCCCTCCATCAAGGGACTATAAATCCTTCTCAGGACTTTCCGCTCCCAAACATTAAGCATATGTTCTACCTTCCAGGTGAGGGCCCATGTCTCACTTCCGTATGTCACTACTGGTCTAATAATGCGCTTGTATACAGCCTTCTTTAACTGCCAGGGCAGCACCTAAATGCTTTTCCCAGCATCACCTACTTCCTGCCGTCATGCGTCATGACTTGATATCTGCCTGTGTGCCATTCTTCCCGTTGATGTTGGCCCCAAGGTATTGACCACTGTTAATGGAAAAGTATTATACATTTACTGGCACACGTTCATATTGTACACAATCACTAGATAAATAATCTCTCTCACCAAAATGGTACTCTGTACCAACACTATAAATTGATATAAGACAAATAAATTAAGAATGTATATGTACATGTATATCACCTTTATAATTTCTAGATTATTTTTGTATACTTGGCAGGAAATCACTACGTATTTGACATAGTCGATTAGTTTTTTCACGGATGGCTCGTAGTAAATGTTCGCAGACTTGATTTCAGTACTATAAAAGTATAAGAACTGGATTAAATTTCTATTATTATTAATAATAAAATTAATATTACACGTTTTGAGCACTCATTTTAACCCGATTTATTTCTACATTGAGATTCTTTCTAACTATTTCGATATTAAAGTTTTAGTTTTCCAAAGATTTAATCTGAATCACGATTTTTAATCAGAAGCATCTTCAAATGAGAAACCCCTTAATCTATGTTCTGGGAATATTCAAATAACATATGATATGGAATCTTGTCTCAGTATATGCTTGGGTAACTGGAGCTCTGTTCAAGATATCTATTACTCATTGTTAGTCAGCACATCTCTAAGGTATATCATATTATTTACCCACTTGTTCCATGTAATGATGTAACATTTCTCCAAGAAATGTTACTGTAAAAGTAAAATTCTTGAGACATTTTTAAAAAAGGTTAATTTTAGAAAACCTCAAAGTTAAAATGTATTCAACCCGAAGACGTGACCTATTTCTGAAGTTGCTATTCTTATTCATCGAATATTATCTTTCTTTTAATAAAATATATGCGTGGGAATGTCTACTCGTCTTAAACTTAAACCTTTTTTTTTTCCTCGTTGTCGTTTTTAGAATTGAATACATTATGGCTGTGTGCTAAGCTTCAGTATTCATTATTGGATAGCTAATAATGATTTATTTAAGTTGTAATTCTTTTTATTTATATCCTTTTTTTAAACAGTAAAATATTTAATAAATAATGGGGAAATTTGGTATTTATAAAACGTGTCAAAAGGTTGAAATTCAATTTTTTATGTGACATATAGAACATATGCCAACTTCAGAATTCAGAAGTTGAGTGACATGAAATTGGTTATTTATTTTTATTGAATCGTGCATTTCTCTGTATGTACAGCAAGAAACAGATTATGTCGCTTTTCTAAATTGACGTTTTTGTTAGATTTAAATATTTAATTTACCTTTCACTTGGAAAGGTAGAAACTGAGATATGAAATTCATAATTACTGTTTAATAAATGATAAAATATTGTCTTATGATATTTTTTGGCAAAGAAAAATCTGAGATTCATTAATAAAACACTTGTTAAAAAAAAACAAAAAACTAATCATTATGATATTCACCTTAAACCAAAACTAATTCATTCCTCTTTCACACGAAGTTTCGATCATTAAGCCATTTTTGCACTAGAAGAAAAATTAAGTAAAGTATTAACATATAATAAAACCCCCTAATTTCTCCCATACATTAATTTTAATATACATTATTCCCTCTGTCCAATATTTATATATGAATCAACATTTATTTAATTTTTAAAACAGCTTCTTATTTACAATATGTAATCTAGTCTAGATTATATATACATATTAAATGTTAATCAGTTACTTTACTTTTTTTCGTCGAGTGTGAAAATAGCTTATTGACTGTAGTGTCGTGTAAAAGAAGAATGAATAAATGTTTTTGGTGAGAGGTGAGCATCAAAATGATTAATTTAATGATTAATGATTTTAATTTCTAAAATATTTTAAATTTACCATCAGTTTAACATTGTATGTATTAAAAGTAAAACATAAAAGGCTCTCATTTTATTTTAACTTATCAATGATCAAATCACCATAGTTTTCTAAAACTAAAAGACATCATTACTTTTTGTTAATAAATGTTATATAAGTAAAACTTTATACTGGATTACAATTATGTTTCACTACTAGTTATGTGGTTTTATCAATTGGAGATTGTTTTATTTAAACGAAACAATTTTTTGTATTTTCTACTATTATTTCTCTAATTACTCTTGCCTTGAATGGTACTTCCAAAATAAATCATGTCATCTCAAGCCTCAAAACGTTAAAGTAACAAGCAAATTTTTGTTTTCATGTCAATTTGGTATAACGTTTGTATATAATATTCTTATTTTGGGTTCAGAAATGAATTTGTTAGCAATAATGATCGAAAAAAGATTTTTTTTTTTCAGATTTAGTGAAGGAATTAAAAAAAAATGAGTTAAAAACGTGCTTAATTCTTGATTTCAAAAACATGTAAAAGAAGAGTTCATCCAAGAAATAAATCAGGTCTTTCTTACTGTTTTAGGAAATGTGACCGTAAACATGGCGAAAGAGCTCGAAAAACAATTCTTAAATGAACTGTAAACATCATTTTTTTAGTTTTCATGCACTGAGACTTGTCTATATTTTCGAAGGGAAAATAACAAGAAAATCGAGCCACTGTTTGCAATCAATTTGCCTTGCTCATCTAAGTAAATTGAAGGGTCACATATGTTAAAGTGATGTTTTTGTGAATTCGTTTCCTTGGGTAAGTATGTTAGAGCGATTTAAATCAAATACATATTGTGTCTACCTTATTCACGAATTCATTTTCAGTTGTTATTTTTTTTCTAAATCTTATAAATATAGTTTGAGGTCATGACTCCATAATATCGGGCATCCAAGGTAGAAAAACGATTCTTCAAAAAATATCAAATATTGTCAGATACCAGCTTTTTTATTAATTATGTAGATAAATACAAGTCTAAACCAGTTCCATTGTTATATGTTTCCGAATTTATGTCGTGTATTTGGAGGCAGAATCGCCATAATTTCGTTTTGGTCAAACCACGAAATACGCAGCACTTTAGGGTTCCCTCTGAGTAAACAAAGTTACTTTGCCCTAGATTTCTGTAGTTTAAGGGTTTAGGTTTTAATATATCGATGTAATTTATAATATACCTATTATTATCAATAATTATTTTTCTCCTCTTTCTTAAGACCTTTTTATGCATTGGTGTTGCCACGCCAGTTGCGGATGTTTTTATATTCTAAACAATGAATCCATGAAATGCCTTCAAAACGGCATTTACATTATACTCCTGAGTCCAGTATCTGTCCATACCAGTCCTCATCTATTTCACTCTATCCTAATCTATTACGAGAAAATTCTATATTTTATCTATCTAGAATAGTCATGTGCAAGTATCCAAAATCTTTTTTTGTTTTATATTTCTCTCTTTGTATTATTGTGATTGGATTAGGAAAAATGTAACTTACATGTAAGTTATATAACTTACCAACCAGTAAATTTTCCGTGCACGGAAGTTCTAGTTTTCCGTCCACGGAATTTACCGTGGTTGGTAAGTTCTAGATAGTATTTAATAAACGTTTCACCATTTATATGTGTCAAATTCCGCTAAATTATTTCCAAATCATAACGGCAGATTTCGTTTCTCTTATATTCGCATATACTTCAGTCTGCAATTATTATTGGGCTTTTTATGATCTGCACATTCATCTCCTGTTAGTTTCAATTATTTTCAGTAAAATCTGCTTTGGTAGTTCAGAGTAGTCACTCATTGCTATGTACGTTGTTTTAACATAAATATGCTTTAGCGATGACTAAACTGAAAAAAAAAAGTTACAAAAAAGTGTCCGCTGGCAGTCGCGCATGCGCGGTAGCCATGTACGAAAAAGAAGACTGTATGTTATAGGTTTGTATCGTGGACCTAGAGCATATTTATGTTCTTGAATTTGAGCAGAAGGCTCTAAGCGAAATTAATTTTTTTCCAATATTTTACATTTATGTAAAAGTCTTTTTGCCTTGAGTCCTCAGATAATTCCCATATCCGAATGGATGATACGCACGCTGTGCCGATACTTTTGATAATAATTTGCCTATAAGTTTTAAATGACGTATTCTCTGTTTTTCAATTTTCTATGATTAGTTCAATTTGAAACCCAGCTCATATTTAAGCTGCATTCAATTGTTTTCTAAGATATATTAGATGATAATAAGATCTATAAGTTGATAATAATAATATAGTTTAAAGTATATACATAATTTTAGCCTTCCATAGGTGCAACGCCCCCACGACGTTTGAATCGTTTAAATATATATATATATATATATATATATATATATATATATATATATATATATATATATAACCTTCAGCTATTTTTAAAATATACTAAAATTAGATAATCACCAGTTATACTAACATGTAAAGTTGTTGATAATTTCATAATGATTTAAATTGTTTAATTATGAATATTTCATCACCAAAAGGCTTATAAATCATACGAAGTTCCTCATTCTAATTTTGTAAAGCTGAGGTATTTTGTGACTGTTTCAGTAGAAGATATTCGAGGCGTTTGATCATATAAAATAGCGAGGCTTTTAGCGATTATTTGTCAGCTATAAGAAACTTTACTAATTTCATGGAAGAACTGGATATTATTTGGCTGGTAGAAACGCTTTAACGGTGGTTGGAATCGGAGAACTTTTGCCAAAAGACTTTCAAACTTGACAGGGGCTCGCTTTTGTGCGGGATTTCTTTATATATTTTATTTTCGGCCTTACACGTGACCCCATGATCCAAACGTTATAGTTAAACTCCTAGTATTTCATTCATTAAAATGTTATTGTATATATATATATATATATATATATATATATATATATATTATATATATATACACGTATGTGTGTGTGTGATAATTCAAACAGAGATGATTACATTAAGAGGAGTTTTGGATTCTTCGTCGAAAATGGTAATTCTAAGCAGTTAAAATTAAAATATCTGTTTAGCCAACTCTGGAAGTACAAACGACGTTTGACTTCTTCGAGATATTGTATTATTTTCCGCACTGGTTCGATTAACCTGTACAAAACCTATGTGTGTCACAGTTAATATTTAGTACATATTTAAAATAAAAGTTAAGGCCAATGACCGAATAGCAGTCGGTGCACCCAAATATAAAAAAATAAAAAATATCAAGAGAGGAAAAAGTTTGGAGAGTTCCTTCCATACATCATATTAGATTACTCTAACAGCTAAAACAATATTCTATTTCCGAATGCACCTTCCTTCCCTCATCTACATTGTCATATGACTGATGTCACGTTCAACAGAGGTAATATTGCTTTATATCCATTCTCGATTAACAATCGCGCGTACACTGACCATATATATTACTTTACTATTTTATGTATTTTCTTTCAAACGTTATATACGCACTCACATGGTCTTAGCAAAACCATTGCCAATATAATGGGCAAGATCTTATCTAATTGAGTGTGAATAACTGGTCAGTGGGCCCAAAATTATATATTTTTTGCTATTTATACGTCCAGTACTACCTATATTTACATAATGGAGTATATTTTGGACAGTACATTGACTGGAAATGGTGAGAAATTCAAAGGTTCATTGGTGGACAGTGGTCGCCAGATATCACGATGAACACTAAAACTGTTTTCACGTTTGAAAGAAAATACATAAAATAGTAAAGTTATTTATATTCTTGAAGGGGATGTAATGCTCTAGAACCCTATTAACGGCATTATTT
The DNA here is from genome assembly GCA_946811695.1 of Gonocerus acuteangulatus. Lineage (NCBI taxonomy): Eukaryota > Metazoa > Arthropoda > Insecta > Hemiptera > Coreidae > Gonocerus > Gonocerus acuteangulatus. Next base: position 75,829,376 of record OX328125.1, read on the forward strand.
TTTGGGTTTATCGTTATGGAGTTATCCGGTCAAAAAGAGCAAAATGTGTGTTTTTTCCCCAAAATGACAGACATTCAAGAGCGGATATTTCGAAAACTAAAGATATCTCGAAAAACTTTATTGAGTTGAACTTGTAGCATATTTAATCAGCTTTTATTTGTTATAAAATGGTCATGTCGCTAAGACGCAGGGTTTCCGAGATATAAGTGAAACCCCGAAAAATGGGACCTTCTAAACCCCCCCTCCCCCCCGGCACAAAGGCTACGGGTGAGGACTTTTGATATGTTGACCTCCAAACTAGCCGAAACAAAGTTATGAAGTTAAAAATTGTGTTCCAAAAATTTCCACCTATAGCTGTTCGTTGCCTGGACTAGACGGAAAAACAATATAATTTGTTTTCCCGCACTAGCCACCCGTCCATGAGTGGGGAAGAATCGACTATTCTGATTAATTTCATTATTTTCAATCATTATATTGTTTTCTTTGCCATTTTCCGTGCTAGTCATTGCAATAATTCTCTCAAACATCCAATTTGACGGAAGCCTAACGAATATTCCATTTAAAAAAATAATAATAAAATTAAAATTTTCCATGATTGTTTTCTTCCCGTTCTGAATAATACATCTCCGCTCATTGACAGTATTATTGAAGCCCTACCTCATCCTGTTGGAAACTTTACAACATTTGTTGATTATTCTCCCTAATCCTAATAACAAATTTTGACATGCACCTAAGGGAAATAAATAAATAAATTCGGCTATTACATTATAAATTTATGAAAATAATGAACTAGGTTTGTATAGAGCATTTGTGTTTGTGATTTAAACGAACCGTTTGTTTGCTGCAAACATTAGCCAGTTTCCTCACCGACTGGGACAGTTGATTGCAAAGGTCTGTAGAACAAACAATAAAACCGTGAGATTGGAAGGTTTTTCGGCCTACCTTGTTTGCCTATTTTCTCTAGTATAATCAAAATATTTATAAAGTCAAAACAGTTAAATTAATTATACCTGATATGAGCGATAACATGTTTTTTTTAATTTAATTTAAATTATTCTGTCTCTGCCCGAGAGGGTCATTGGCATTACTGAATATCATTATATTATATTGTACATTTTAGGTGCATTATTAATTCACTAAGGTTTTTTTTAATATGTTCTATCTTTTAGAGCTATCTCTAAAGTTGTAGGAATATCATGATGTGTTCAAGAACATCCTCCTAGATCATTCTTGGCATTAAATGATTGTGTGTTTTATAATCAATATGACCTTGCCTGTTTTGCATGTGGGTTGATATAGAGCTTTTTGAATGTACATAATGGACAGTGCTGCAAATAATCATAATTACGACTACGATTATAATAATAATTCTGTGATTACGTTCGTATTCATAACTTTTTCTGCAACTCCCACTGTAATCCCAACTTCTTTTATTTTCGTAAATTTGTGTATGAATATGAAACAAAACGGAATCCAGCTGCTCGGTGCGTTGCAGTGAAGAGAGGACTGGTGGCACGGATCTTGCAGCACAGCTTGTTTTCAGCAAGTCGTCTGCATATCGTTTGATCGCTGACATGCACACCACAGGGTTGCACATGTTGTCAGGGTCTACATGGATGAGGTAGGTGTCCGAGCCTAGCAGTGGCTTTCTCGTAGCCCGGATCTCAATCCTATAGAGCATCTTTGGTACTAACTTGTGAAGTCTATCTGGCATCGACTCAACCCTTCCCGAGACCTCCAGGAACCGAAAACTGCCGTCGAGATCAGACGAATGGGATCAGATTCCCCAACCTGGTGTGGACAACCTTATTCGCTGTATGTCTGAAAGGATGCAGGCAGTTATTTGAGCGTGCGGAGGCAACACTCGATACTAGATACATATATGTGCTAGGTGGATATTGTTTATAGTAAATTTAGAGAATTTGTTTTTTAGTTCTTAAGTGTTGAAATGTGTTTATTTCGCATTATATTTTTTTTAAATCAGATTTAATGTTATATTATTTATCCTGCTGTTTTCCATGAGCTGAATACATGCTCTGCATATACTAAAACAATCGGCAATTAATATTCACTAGGAAAACAGATAATTCAGAAATTCAAGGTGCGCCGGTTTTTTTTGGAATCCAATGTGCATATATACATGGTTACAAAGTTCAAAGATCGGCATTTTTGTGAAGGATAGGTCATAAAAGGTCGACATTTTGTACGTGAACCACATAATTGCGTCTTCGGATCCACCTCTTAAGGATCAGGTTACTTCCCTGGGGAGGGAAGAAATTCGCTAAAATACTAAAATGGAAGGAGATCATAATTTGTTAAGTGGGAGGAACAATGAAGAAAGCGGAGATTATTAAAACCATTTTAGTGTGCCATTCTCAGCATATTATCTAGAAATGGAAATTCCTCGTAAACAAAGCTATTCATAAATTAGGGGAGAAAAGCTGAAAATAATACCTATTTAATTACATACACAAATGGAATTGAGTAGAAGAAATTATTTAATTATAGTTCAAAATTATAATAACGCCTCAAATATTAGATAACTAACTAATCATTGCTTGAATTCATTAAATGAAGGGAACTAAATTTGATTTCTATAGACAAGAAAAAGTAAGTTGTAAGGCCAGTAATCCATGTTACACTGCTTAAAAATTGGTTACATATTTGAGTTAAATAAAAGTACTAGCTAATCTAAAGTAATCTAAAGAAATTAGATGGGAAAGTGTCATATTTTTTCGAAAATAAAATCTTTCATTGTACGCCCGAGTTTCACACTCAGGTCTTCCATGAAATGAATGGAGTACGGGAGGGGGGGGGGAATCCCCATGAATTCAGCAATGGAACCAGTAGACTTACAAAATCGAACGATTAAAAAGATGAATCACCCTTTTAGAATTAGAATCTAATATATTAAACCCTGTCGGGGTCTCCCGTGGTCTAATGGCTGGCGCCTTGGATTCATAAGCGGGAGATGGTGGGTTCGATTCCCAACCTCCGGCAGGAATTTTATCATCCCACGGCTCGCTGGTAAAATTCCTCGTTACACCCTGGATGTCGGCGCTAATGACCTAGATGTAGATGCGCCGTAAAAAGAAAAAAAAAAAAAAAAAAAAAATTAAACCCTGTCATGCCCAAAATTTGGAATCATTGGGATAAATAGATTTTGGAAAACTCAGATTTTTTGTATTTTTATGTATCCAAACTTTTTTTACGGCTGGTGACAATCTTTTTAATAATTATTGAATTTATAATTTATTTATAATCATTGTAAATTATTGTAAATTCTAAATATAATAGTTTCGTGTAGGTATTCATAATTTATAAACCCTAATATGATTAATAGAATAATTATAACTTATTAATTTATCAGTTACCAATAATTACAATAAATTCATATTGTGTCAATTGAATCAATCACGGACGGTTGAGCCTCGGAGAGCATCAGATCGGATATATGCGCGCATTTTGCTTAATGTCAAAAATACTTATGCAAATAAAACTTTAGTGTTTAGTTTTAGCTAATGAAGAAAATAACATTCTTACTTATCTAAAAGTATAAAAATATATATACAAAAAAAGATTAAACAAAAGAAGAAGAAAAAAAAAGAAAAGAAAAAAACAAGAAGTATGAATTGACTAATATGTAAAAAGTAATGATAAAAAAATATTTAAAAATAAATAAAAAACAATACAAATAAATAAATAAAATAATAAAAAATAAAACAAAATATATACATTTTTATGTGTGTTTTACTTTCTTTTTTTACGGACATCTGAATCTGGTTCTAATATCTACGGAATTGTTTAATACTAATAACTTTTTCCAAAGCAAGATTCTAAAAAATGCAACTTTAGCAACACAAGTCTGTCTCAAACAGACAATACTGAAAACACCCTCCATTCTAACATTAAACTCGCACAATTTAACTATACTCGTAGGGCGGAGATGACCAAGCAGTTTTCTGCCCTTAAACTACCAAACCAACCCCAACCCAACAGTCTTATTATAAAATTGAACAATCCTCCAACCAATATATTTGGATAATAAAATCCAAAGGAGAAAGAATTTAGTAAAAAAGGTAATAAAATGATACAAACATAAATATTTGTATGTTAAAAAAATATAAATTAAACTCACGAGAAATTAGGGTGAGCCAATTGTCTACTTGCCAATTGTGACTAAGTTCGAAAGTTAGGAGTTATCTCCAATTACTTCAGCGTGAATAAATTTCGTGTCTTACTGGTCAACTAAGTTATTTTCTTTCTTTCTCTCTCTCTCTCATTATATATATATATATATATATATATATATATATATATATATATATATATTATATACATATAAATATCACTTCGTTGACAATAATTTTCTTCTCCTTCTTAAGAAGATAAAATATTATAATCCTCTTTATATTTGTTATGAATCTTTTATTATAATTTAATAAATATTAGTAAGAATGTTAGGAAAATATTACAATTATAAACACGAACGCCTATGACATCAAGATTTCATTTCATTATTTTGTTATGAAAGTGTTTGAGTTGGTCGACATGAAACCTCTAACTATATTGCAGATTGTATTTACTTTCTTGGTCTAAGTAGAGTTTATGGTCATATTTTTCTTGGGGCTCCTTATTGTCTTACTCTCCCTGGCGGAGTTTTGGGGCATGTTTTATTAGATGGGTAGTTATTTGGGGTTTGCGTTTAGTGAAAGTTTCCTAGGCGATCAGACGTAATATATTTTCATTAATATCTGTCCAAAACAAAGCCGAGTTTCGCTCAAGTGGTAAAAACCGTTTATCGGAAATGACTGATAGCATGATGTCTCTTGGTTCTTATCACATGATATTCCTGTCTTGTATGTAGCGTAGGTCTTAAAAAATGTAGTTGTTTTTTGTTTTTTTTTTTTTGCTTTATTTCATAATTTCTGGGGCCATTAAAACCCTGTGTGGTTCACTTCTAACCAATACTGAGACTGTGTGTGTCATAGCGGTTGGTGAGCGGACCACACATGCCCTCTTAGGATGCGGCATAGAAGCGACGAAACCTGTAGGGCAATTATAATTTATCTGAGAAATGAAATTTATAAATTTGTTTTCTGGTCAAAAGGCAATAGATCTAATAATGACTTTTCACATACTATTTTACACGATTTTTTACAAGGACAATGAATAATGTGGTATACTATGAATGAATTATCGACAGTCCAATATTATAGATCTAAACCTGAGGATGTAAGAATGATACCTACTCCCCATAATGACCTTCGGCTGGAGATGTTAGGCTAGAAGTGAAGTATGTTCACAAGGTGATCTGTCATGGGCCTTTCTTTGTCGGCGAAATGGAGCCTTTCATGAAAATACACCAACAAAACTCTACCGTCACTCCACCTCAATCAATTTTTTTCATGTCAACATTTTTGAAAGATGTCCCAAAAACTTTCTCCCCTTCCTTCAAAAACGAGATAAAGCTTCCCCCATTTTTTGTGACTGTTAAACATAATCGTATACATTATGATATTTTTAAACTATGTAATATTCCACTAATGATCACACTGTATGCGGATATCCAATTTAGATGAACTCCACTCGCAACTCAGATTTTTAAACTATGTAATATTCCACTAATGATCACAATGTATGCGGATATCCAATTTAGATGAACTCCACTCACAACTCAGATTTTTAAACTATGTAATATTCCACTAATGATCACAATGTATGCGGGTATCCAATTTAGATGAACTCCACTCGCAACTCAGATTTTTAAACTATGTAATATTCCACTAATGATCACAATGTATGCGGATATCCAATTTAGATGAACTCCACTCGCAACTCAGATTTTTAAACTATGTAATATTCCACTAATGATCACAATGTATGCGGATATCCAATTTAGATGAACTCCACTCGCAACTCAGATTTTTAAACTATGTAATATTCCACTAATGATCACAATGTATGCGGGTATCCAATTTAGATGAACTCCACTCGCAACTCAGATTTTTAAACTATGTAATATTCCACTAATGATCACAATGTATGCGGATATCCAATTTAGATGAACTCCACTCGAAACTCAGATTTTTAAACTATGTAATATTCCACTAATGATCACAATGTATGCGGATATCCAATTTAGATGAACTCCACTCGCAACTCAGATTTTTAAACTATGTAATATTCCACTAATGATCACAATGTATGCGGGTATCCAATTTAGATGAACTCCACTCGCAACTCAGATTTTTAAACTATGTAATATTCCACTAATGATCACAATGTATGCTGATATCCAATTTAGATGAACTCCACTCGCAACTCAGATTTTTAAACTATGTAATATTCCACTAATGATCACAATGTATGCGGATATCCAATTTAGATGAACTCCACTTGCAACTCAGATTTTTAAACTATGTAATATTCCACTAATGATCACAATGTATGCCGATATCCAATTTAGATGAACTCCACTCGAAACTCAGATTTTTAAACTATGTAATATTCCACTAATGATCACAATGTATGCGGATATCCAATTTAGATGAACTCCACTCGCAACTCAGATTTTTAAACTATGTAATATTCCACTAATGATCACAATGTATGCGGGTATCCAATTTAGATGAACTCCACTCGCAACTCAGATTTTTAAACTATGTAATATTCCACTAATGATCACAATGTATGCTGATATCCAATTTAGATGAACTCCACTCGCAACTCAGATTTTTAAACTATGTAATATTCCACTAATGATCACAATGTATGCGGGTATCCAATTTAGATGAACTCCACTCGCAACTCAGATTTTTAAACTATGTAATATTCCACTAATGATCACAATGTATGCGGATATCCAATTTAGATGAACTCCACTCGAAACTCAGATTTTTAAACTATGTAATATTCCACTAATGATCACAATGTATGCGGATATCCAATTTAGATGAACTCCACTCGCAACTCAGATTTTTAAACTATGTAATATTCCACTAATGATCACAATGTATGCGGGTATCCAATTTAGATGAACTCCACTCGCAACTCAGATTTTTAAACTATGTAATATTCCACTAATGATCACAATGTATGCTGATATCCAATTTAGATGAACTCCACTCGCAACTCAGATTTTTAAACTATGTAATATTCCACTAATGATCACAATGTATGCGGATATCCAATTTAGATGAACTCCACTTGCAACTCAGATTTTTAAACTATGTAATATTCCACTAATGATCACAATGTATGCGGGTATCCAATTTAGATGAACTCCACTCGCAACTCAGATTTTTAAACTATGTAATATTCCACTAATGATCACAATGTATGCGGATATCCAATTTAGATGAACTCCACTCGCAACTCAGATTTTTAAACTATGTAATATTCCACTAATGATCACAATGTATGCGGGTATCCAATTTAGATGAACTCCACTCGCAACTCAGATTTTTAAACTATGTAATATTCCACTAATGATCACGATGTATGCGGATATCCAATTTAGATGAACTCCAATCGCAACTCAGATTTTTAAACTATGTAATATTCCACTAATGATCACAATGTATGCGGATATCCAATTTAGATGAACTCCACTTGCAACTCAGATTTTTAAACTATGTAATATTCCACTAATGATCACAATGTATGCGGGTATACAATTTAGATGAACTCCACTCGCAACTCAGATTTTTAAACTATGTAATATTCCACTAATGATCACAATGTATGCGGGTATCCAATTTAGATGAACTCCACTTGCAACTCAGATTTTTAAACTATGTAATATTCCACTAATGATCACAATGTATGCGGATATCCAATTTAGATGAACTCCACTCGCAAGTCAGATTTTTAAACTTTGTAATATTCCACTAATGATCACAATGTATGCGGGTATCCAATTTAGATGAACTCCACTCGCAACTCAGATTTTTAAACTATGTAATATTCCACTGATGATCACAATGTATGCGGGTATCCAATTTAGATGAACTTCACTTGCAACTCAGATTTTTAAACTATGTAATATTCCGCTAATGATCACAATGTATGCGGATATCCAATTTAGATGAACTCCACTCGCAAGTCAGATTTTTAAACTTTGTAATATTCCACTAATGATCACAATGTATGCGGGTATCCAATTTAGATGAACTCCACTCGCAACTCAGATTTTTAAACTATGTAATATTCCACTAATGATCACAATGTATGCGGGTATCCAATTTAGATGAACTCCACTCGCAACTCATATTTTTAAACTATGTAATATTCCACTAATGATCACAATGTATGCGGGTATCCAATTTAGATGAACTCCACTCGCAACTCAGATTCTTTAAAATCTGCACGTTTCTTACAGCAATAAAGTAATGTGTAAATCATCATCGAACATATCGTCCCTACCATGTGAAATATCGAATATGAAAATAGGTACTGTGAAGAGAGCAAGATAAAGCTTTGATAGTGATTCCAAAATCAGTGTCTTTACAACTGGACAATTTTACGTATTTTTGCTATGCATATTATTAATAATTTTAAGATGAAATTATGAAAAAACTGGTAACTGTTTTTTGATGACCAAAAAGTCGTATTCGTGAGTTTGTATCATGGTGCTAATAAGTGATTTTTCTTGGATCGCAGTTTCAAATTGTCGGATTTTGGTATTTTCGATAGTTTTCTGATTCCGATATACCTAAATATTTACACTTTCAAACTAACGAATGTGACGCATTAGACATTATGCATTGTACTAATTCTATAGTAATAGTGATATCTACAAAGTAAAGAATATACCATTTTTCGTTAATTTGCCAAGTCAGTTTTCGGTCTCAAAAGTATGACACTTCGGAGGAAACTACCGAGCGAACATATTCGATACATTGACATATTCATATTCGTACTTGATTTAAGGAATTTCAGGTAATTCAAAAGAGGCTAAAATTTCGAAAATATGCCACAAATCGTCCGCAATGCAAGAGTAAAGTATCAAATTTGAAAAACGAGATTTTTCATAGTCGATAGTTGGGCATGGTAGGGACGATGTAAATGAACTACCTAATATTTCCCTGAGAAACCCGAAACGCAGAAAAAATGTTTTTCATTATATTATTTCAATATTTGTCAGTATCCAGCTTTGGTGATGGACTACGATTCAGTAAGAAACGTTTAAAGCGCATCCCCAAGACGGAAGAGCTATAAAAGAATTAACCTAGAAAAAAAAGGTGGATGCATGAACAGTTAAGACTTGATCTTGGACATAGATTTTTCAAGTGAATGTAAAGTTTTATTAAAATTGTTAAAAAAAATATTTTATTCTTGAAAAATATTTCTTCGATGATGGAACTTTGTTGTGACAGTAATTTGTTCATGACAAAACTCCTGCTGGAGGTAGGATTTGGCCAGTATCTCCCGCATCATCCTAGGCGTTCGCTACAGGACCACGGAGAGGCCCGTTAATTTATCATTATTAACTTATTAAATACTTTCGCAATATGGTAGATAAAGATATGTTAATGGTTTAATATGTTATATAACATTTTACAATCACACAATTCCGTCAAATTTGGAATGTATGTTAACCATATTTGGATTTTAAGGTACTTTGTCAATATTCGGGTTGTGAGGTCTAGCAATTCTGTAAATTTTGTGGTATTTTAGGTGCCTCTCTGTATATACTTTCAATAAAATAATAATTTAATAACTAATAAGTAAATTACTTAATATGCATTATTGTATAATACATAAGAGAAAAAGGAACCCACTTTTTAATACTCTTTTATTTTCACAGAGAAATGGATTTCACAGAAACGCCTGGAGATGACGCTATAAAAAGATATTTCAAATGAAAACAAAATGCTGCATGTGACTCTTTAATTCAAAACTTTGTGGATTTTATCTTTCACACTTTTATTTTTCAACCAAACACAACATTTACTTTACCATAATTGTCGCCTAAACAAAATATGTTCACAAATCTGCTGTCTCTTTTGCGAGAAAAGGTCGTTAATTAATTTTCGCCTTTACTAATTCTTCCTGGGCAATTCAAGCCAGCAATCTTAAGGGAGAGCTTAAATTTTGGCTTAATGACTCTTGCAAACAAGAAGGGATTAAGCACAGCCGAGTGCTTCAAAGGTAATTACATCGGTAGATATTACAGAAATTTCAAGTAGATTATATTTCTTCCCTAAAGTAGAATGATGATTTTAAAATTTATGATAATTGGTAAAAAGACCAATTGCAAAGAGTAGACAAGAGCTCCAATACACAATATTTTAGATTTGGCATCCTTCTAATATATATATATATACAACATAATAACCAGACTAAACTATTCCTGACTTACTCGTACTTATGAACAGAAATTTCTAATTCATTTATTTATGAGCACCCGCAACTAAGGCGCATGATGAATAGAAAATAAATATCTAATTGTAAATATTATTATAAATATTTACTGACAGGACGTAGACCGAGCAAACAACTTCGCATCCTATCAAGACTTCATATGAAATTCAAAAACAGCTAACTTAAGACAGCCCATATATACATACATATATATATATATATATATATATATATATATATATATATATATATATATATATATAGGTCAATAAAATTACACCACACACTTTCAAACATTTTATTTTTTCTCTTCCCTACATGTTTCGCGCCATTTTGGCGCCTCTTCAGGGGAATATACCTAAAATACAAATTCAGCCTCAACTTGAGGAGTAGAATCTTCCACTAGTATGGGCATCGTTTAGACTGGTCATTGACTGAACGAATCCAATATGGAGTCAAACAGTCAGCTGATCGATAATCGATCTGTCATATCTTTAAAATCGATTTTAATTTCCACATGAAATATAGTCCTATAATACTTAAAAAAAAAAAAAAAAGAATCTATATACAACCCTCCTTTTTCCTATTTTTTATCAAATAAATTAATGAAAATATTATTAAGATGGTGTATTTCCGTTTTTTTATTTATCACTTTTTTCTGTTTTTAATGATGTTTATATATTCTTTAATCTTTCTTTTCATTATATTTCTTTCTTTCCCTAATATTCTGATGTTTTCTAAATCAGAATCATGACCATATTTTATAGCATGATAAGCCAACGCCGTTTTGTTTTCGCCATTATTAATATTTTGAGCGTGTTGTTTAATACGTTTTCGAAGTAGCTGTTCCGATTCTCCTATGTAAGATTTACCGCAGCTACTGCAGTCACTTTTGTATATATATATATATATTCAGCACATTCTCTACAGTTTTTCAACCATATAATCGCGTAGGTTGTGAAAACTATTCAACCTGTGAGTTGAAAAACATTAAAATCAATCAAAGCGAGACGATTCTTGTGTTTGATTGAATTTTATAATTGTCTTGGAGCATAATTGATTTACATTATGTAATGACAAATACATCAGTATTTGTCGACGATATTTTATCTATGCTGCTTACAGAATTTCTAATTATTTCATGATCATAAATTGTACATATTAAGTTCACGTAGAAGTTTTTTTTTTATTTTTATTATATTTTATTTAATGTGTTGCCAGCGATAATGAGGTCATTAACACAGAATTAAAGAAGCAGGAAGACTTTTTTAAAGTCCATTTCTTTAGACGCATTATCTGTTTCTATTTGAATTATAATTGATTATAAGGATTTTATTTAGGAATATGTATTTATTTATATATATATATATATATATATATATATATATATATATATGTGTTATTTTTTTTAGATATTATTTATTAGTTTAGTAGACGTTAAAAAGACACGATTAGTCATTATGACATTTCTCCTGCCAACAATGTTCATGGGACGGAAGTATTTTGACTATGAGATCATTATTTCCATGTTCCTATCTCTTAATATATTATTATCTCTTACATATACCATAGACGTCATGGCGCACATAATCGGTGGAAGAAGTAGAGTGTATGTGTGCCTAGCTGTAAGTAAATGTGTAAAATAGTACTGTTTATAAGAATACTTATGAGTTAACGCCATCCTTATAAGCTATCGGTCATTATTCAAAACGGAAATGCGAATGTGAGGATTATTGGACGGCGAATTGCAGGAGACTTGGGGAAATCACGTAGTAGCTTGCCACAGATTGGTCTGAAGACACGATTCTCAGCATTCCGATAACCCATCAATTTATATTCATTCAAATAACCCTTAATGGTATGAATAGTATGAATTTGTTTTGAATCTACTTCACTCAGAATAGAATAGAGGTCTACTTTGTTCAATGACTGTTATTATTATATATAGGTAACATATGTATATTAAGAAAATACCGTTTATAAATAACCTCAAAACATTTTTAAAAACCTCAACTGATAAATACAAGTTAAATCTCTGTACGAAATCTACGATGTTCTCTAACAATTACTCCTTCTCGTACCATACTCTCCTCCATATAAATCCGCATAGATATGAATCCAGCATGCTCCTCCTAGTCCTGCGTTCTATTTTGTTTGTGCGTTTGATCGAAGCCCAAAGAGATTCAACCCTCTGGGTGTGAGGACCTGTTGTCACGACTACCAAGTTTTTGGAATGATTCACTACATAATGTATATATCGCGCATCCTCCACTTTCTTCCTTTGTATGCCTGTTAGCAATCTGAATTAATCGTTGTTCCAGGCCTGACTGCCGCCTTAACATTTCAGCAATTCTAAATGGGACGGCTTACAAGAAACACTCCCTTGTCTCCCTGTATACCCCTCCGAATACCCATTGAACATTCTGTGAGGTCACCGCAACAAATCGCACTAGTATTTGAGTGACACAGCTCAAAAATTAATTAAATCAATAATTTTACATTTATGACTAGTAAATATCTCTTTATCAACCACCAAAACTGTATGTTCTTAGCTGCAGAGCTTGTTCACCAGAGGGCACTTATGTCACTCTTCCTGGCTTAATGCTATGCCTCCTATATGGCATACATAGTTGTGTTACTTTAGAAATACTAGTGCGATATGTTTACATATTTTATAGAGTCAAGTTTATTTTATTTAGTTAAAATAATCACAGTTACTGATAAAAGCACTGGCACCTATTTTCCGTAATAGTCCCTAGACTAGTACTCTGTAATGGCCCTCTGCAGTATTCCGGTAAACCTTTTTTTTCAGATCATGGTACATCAACAGAACAGGTTATTAACACCACCGAAATAGCTAGACGTGTCTAAAATGAGCGCACATTTCATTACATGGAATATTTTGCTGTAAAAAAAAATATTGTTTGTGAATGAGAAGCGAGAGAGGTAACGAAGAGTAAGGGACTAGGGCGGTGCAGCCCACTGGGCAGTGAGAGAATGTTCCCTCTAGGTCAGGGATGTCCTCCATCTGAACATCACAGGAATTTTATACTCTCTCTCTGGGGATCAGTAACGCGGTAAAACAGGAACATGAACACTCCAATGTCTCACTTCGTTGGAACGTTTCATTAAAATATTCTCATTGTGTCTTCGAGTCGAAAGTTGACATATCAAGAATTATTAAAGAAACCACTAAACCTTGGAGAAGTTCTATTAGAGCCATTAAATAGACGCCATGTCAAAAACACTACTTTTCAACATTCAACAAAACTCACATTCATCTTTCCTTTACCTGTGAGGACAGAATAGAATGTCGAAACGGCAGAATTGGCGAATATTGTTTGAATATATGTTTCAAATAAATTGTTAAAAGAAGTAAGAACTATTTTAGTTCTTTACATAGGAGCATGTGTATTACTAAACGTGATGTGTCACAAAAATCAATTCCAGTTTTTTATGATTAGATTTTTTTGGTCAGTTTAAAAAAAAAAAAACTAAAGGAGACGGATTCTTTTAAAGAGCTTAAGTACCTAATTCTAATGAAAAGTATGCCTCAAATGCCCCATTTAAGCTCCCTCCGTGCATGGGGAGGAAACCCGCTTATTATATACCATTTTTATTGCCTAAAGGTACAAACCAACAGATTTATAACAATAAAAAAAATCATTTTTGGGAAAAAAGATATATTTATTCCTCCATTGCACTTTCAGAATTAGGTTCAATGAAATAGCCTAACAAAAACAACACAATCTAACCAAAATTAATACAATACTATAGTATATTTAATTATGGCGAAAGAAAAAATCATGTAAAAGCATTTACGAGCGCTGGCAATAAATATCCGTAAAATGCTCAGCACCCATGTTGACTCGTTTTTGGGAAAATCGAAACGCCATCTATATCCGAGATATTTCGGTTGTGAATCTTAGGCAGTCAATACCAAAAACGTAGCTATACTTTGATCCACTTATGCCCGCTCATCCTCACACAGGCAAATACCAAGTAAAAACAATACTGCTCCTTAAGTTACTAGTAGGAATGCGATAAATCGAGGAGCGAGTCTCCCAAGCTCTAGGAGCGAGTCTCCTCATGGATCCATTGTTTTAGAGAGTAGATAGCTCTATATTGGGACGGTCTAGACATGTGAATAGAACAGGAGAAGCACAGGCTACATAATGGAGATTACCAACCCAGAATTTCAAAAGGCTGCACAAACTACAAATTAGTAAGAAAATGTATAAAAATAAGGTTTTGCGGTTGTTGCAACACTGCTCAATCAATGCTGATCAAATTGATGGCTATTTCACACAACTCAACTCACACCTGATTAGCAACTAAGACTAATTGGCCCAGGAACATATTCTAATTCTGATTAGAAGACTATTTCGCACTCCAAAATATTCAGCAGAAAATGGCACCACATATTCGTTTCGATAATATTGACTGTGTAAAGTATTTATTTATTGAGAGGAGATCGTTGACCGTTGATGATGCAAGGTAGGGATTGTCGGGGTTCGGTCACTGCTACTCAATAAAACTACATTTTTTCGTAAAAATGGTTTTATTGTGCCGACGTTTTGACTGAACTTCAAGCCTTCATCAGGGCTGTAAAAACAAGTAGGACATATTTAACACTAATATATACTCATATCTATCTAAATATACCTAACATATATATATATATATATATATATATTATATATATATATATGTGTATATATATATATATTATATATATATGTGTATATATATAAATATAAAAATACGTATACATGTATATATATATATACATTTATATATATAATATATATATATATGTGTGTGTGTGTTAGGTATACTTAGATAGATATGTGTATATAGTAGTGTTAAATATGTCCTACTTGTTTTTACAGCCCTGATGAAGGCTTGAAGTTCAGTCAAAACGTCGGCACAATAAAACCATTTTTACGAAAAAATGTAGTTTTATTGAGTAGCAGTGACCGAACCCCGACAATCCCTACCTTGTATTTATTTATTGTGTCCCGCTTCAATGGCGATAACACAAAGAACAGTAACCTCTGAACTTAACTATTCTAGGAAATCAGCATGGTTATTGGTGTTCGAAGTTTGTGTGGTTATGTAATGCTTTAGACGTGGGGTTGACCTATAAATAGTGCTTAGTATCAATGGTAATATAATATCTTATAAGCCAACATTACAGACGTTCATCAAATAAGGTTGTATAGTCCGGTATTCGTGAGGTAAGTCAGTATAGTGTTGATGTACTGGCTATCATTGCCTAAGAGTTCTTGCATATCATACGGTATGTTGTAATTGTTTTTTCTCTGGCAGTCTACCAGTAAATGTTTAATCGTAAGTTCTGTGTTGCATATGTTGCATATTAGTTTGTGGCGTCTTGTCATAAGAAATTCGTGGGTAAGTCGAGTATGTCCAATCTGTAAACGAGCGAGGACAATTTCTCGTTTATTGTCGCGAAGACTGGATTACCATTCCTCAACTGTATTTATATATATACTCTCATGACAAGACAGGAAAGACCGACTTGTACACAGTGTAACACACCACTGACTATAAAGTACATACTGACTGACTGTTTACAGCGACAAAACTATGACATACCTTACAATATGACTGAATTACTCGGCGATGGAAGCAAATATATAGATGATATATTGAACTACCTCAGCAAGACCAATCTATATATATAAAAATCACGTGTCTGTTTTTCTGTTTTTGTGTTTTTCTGTTTGTTTGTTCCTTATACAAATCCACATCGTTTGACTGATATTGACCAAACTTCGCACATAGATACGTCTTGATCCGGGAAATCTCGTAGTCTAGCTCAAAATCTTCTAGGATTCATAGTTTGGAAGTAACGAGTTCGAAACTGTCATATACAGAAGAGTTTATAGTCAGAAATCGGCATTTTCTTTCCAGTGTTGCCCCTCCTTCTAAGAAGAAGTGCAATACAAAACCTTTGTTTGTTTATCTAAATAGTAGGTTTATATTCTCAGAGTTTGGACAAATATCATATAAGATATCAT
Organism: Gonocerus acuteangulatus; assembly: GCA_946811695.1. Lineage (NCBI taxonomy): Eukaryota > Metazoa > Arthropoda > Insecta > Hemiptera > Coreidae > Gonocerus > Gonocerus acuteangulatus. Next base: position 75,845,788 of record OX328125.1, read on the forward strand.
ATAATAAAATATCATATTTTTTAAGATTAATTTTCTTAATATCAGATCAGTTTTCTTCATATTAAATCAATTTTGATTTGATTGCCTAGGGCAACACTGCTCTAACCAGAATATAGACTAATATCGTATAAATAAGTATATCATAAAAATGTTCTGTGTTTATCTAATCATAATTTGGACTAATGTATTATAATTAAGTGTTCATGTTTCTATTCAGAACTTTAATAATTTCAATACTTTTGTTGAGAGAGTTTTTTTATCTCTTTAGTAAAGTAAGGTTGCAATGTCGGTTATAGTATTCGGTATCTCTCACTCGCTTTTCTGTTTAATGAATAAATGAATATGTACTGGTATTTGATGGAGAGGTTTTAGTATGTGGAAAAACACTTAACTTTTTTATTGAAACTGATGAAGTGTGTAAATAACAATAAGAACAAGGCTAAAAGTATTTTGGAATTGTTTACACTGATGTGGACCTTTTTTTAACTCTGAGTCTCAAAGGTGAAAAATATTTTGTTTCATTTATAGATGATTATAGTAAGATTGCTCTCATGTTAATTTCTTCATAATTGTTCAGTATTGTTTATTGTTATTTAAGTGTTTAGTGATGAATTCCCTTTGTCACGGTCTCACTCTAATAAATAGTAAGATTGCTAGGATTTAAACTATTAAACCTAAAACAGAAGTTTTTCATTCCTTTGTTCAATAAGTAAATGAGGTTGAAAACTTAGGAAATAAGAGAATTGGTATTGTGAGATATGACATTGGTAAGGAATATTTAAATTGTAAGAATTATGACAACCAAAAAAAAAAAAAAGGGTATCATAATTAATCCCTGTCCCTCATATGTTCATGAATTAAATGGTGTGATTTACTAGAACAATTATGAATATATCTCATTGTTTACTGGCAGAAGCTATTGTAGAAAAAAATGTTGGCCAGAAATGGTCTGTGAAGCAACTTATTTGAAAAATCTCTCTTTAGCTAACACCATTGACTGTGTGGAATAAAATACCCTATGAAAACTGTTTTGGAAAGAAACCAGATGTTTCTAACTTTAATTTATATGGTAGTAAAAATTTTGTTAGGAAACCAGAACAAATAATAACTTCTAAATGGGATAAAAAGGTGAATATGTGCATTTTAATCGGTTATAGTGAAGTGGGATATAAAGTACTTTTGAATAATAAAATCATTGTCGCTAGGCATGTTGATGTTACCCAAGAAAACATAAGCTGTATTGGATTGGCTGAGGGTGAATCTGATAAAGTTCAAGCGATTGTGATTTTTGGGATAGAGAAAAAGATAGTTTGAAATAAAATAATGCTTGAGATTTTGTTGAAATAAGAAAGTTGAAGATATCAAATGGGTCTAAATGTTGTTCAAACAGATGGATGTAGGGACTATATTCTTAAATGATCATTTAGAAGGAAAATCCACCACTGGTTTTCTTATTAATAATTTCTTATACATTGGTAATGTATTATACTGGAAATCGAGAAAGAAAAAAGATCTTACAGAAGAGTCTACATATGCAGAATATGTACCTTTAAGTTTAAGGTTCCAAGATTTTCCAAAAAGATAGAACTTTTTGTTTAAAACATAAAGATTTTTTTAAACATTAAAAACTCCTTTGTGAACAATGTCATTTTGTAAAGGACTTAAATTTATGAACTTTAAATTAATTCTCTCACATACATATGCAAATATTATTAAAATATTATATTAAATGTTGTTATATTTAACTTATTTTTTTATTCGCATATAGATAGATGTACATAATAAATTACATAAATGTTTATAATCATACAAATGAATGTATATAAATGAATTAATTTTCACCACGTTTTGAAACATTATTTTATTATTACAAGAGCTGTATGGTTTAGCAACCCTATTAATTTGGGCAGCCTCACTTTAATTTTTTTTTAATAAAGTTATTCTTAATGCATGCTATTTTTTTTTGCAGATAAATTAATGTATTAAAATATTATTTTTATAAGAAGAGGAAGTCACGTGAATTGTGGTGTTCTAATAAATGAATAAGTAATTAAATTTTCCATGCAATTTTTTATTAATTTAATATCCATAATAATTTAATCATTATATTCTGACATATGCTTTCTTTTGTCTGAGATAGTTATATCCTCTGACTGTCAACATTTAGTCGGAGAGCTGGTAACGCACATTTCATGAAGTGTTTTATGCACCTTGGAATTTTGGTGTATTGCATGTCGTGGATAGGTAAGGCATGTATGTGTAGCCTGGACATACCTTGGAACACCAGGTACTGCACATAGGGGAAAGGTGTTAAAAAAATATGTCACTAAAATGGTATTTTATTCAGAAGCCAACAATCTTTAATGTATAATTAAGGCAAGTTGCTTTATTTCTAGAACAGCCACAACTGTCCTGTCCAGATGATTGGTGCTCTCACTCACTCTTACGGTTACACGCAGTATATTGCAGTCTATCATCGGCTGAATTTATTTTCATGTTTGCTGATTACTAAACCTCACAAAAAGTGTCTGCCCTTTTGTAATTATTTTCAATTATGGTGTTTAAATAGCAGTGTGAAGAAGAGACTTCATTTAATATTAAAAAAAACCCACTTCGGTTTTTTGTTTTTTTTTTTATATGTATCCCACTTAAAAGTGTCTGCCTTATATATTATTCATTATAGAATTGCCTTAATTTTACATTGAACACTTATGGCTTCTGAATAAAACACTATTTTTGGCCCATAGTTTGTTACTGATTACCATGCGCAGTACCTGGTGTTTCAAGGTATGTCCAGCAACCATATACTTAACTTTTTATCTACACTAGAGACCCACTATACGACAATTTCAAGGCACATAAAACACTTGAAAAGTGTGTTACCAGCTCTTGGACTAAATGTTTAAATACGGTTGCAATTCTGGTAAAAATATTGTTGCTCGCCAAGTCAATGTCGTTATTGAAATTCCCAAATACCTTTAATTCATTGTTGTCCATAACTGCAAGAAAAATATCTTAAATTTGTTTTTATTCTTAGAGGCCCCTATTTCCTCTGATAGAAGGACTATCCTTATAGAAGAGTGCATGAACCATAAAATTTGAAACAGAAGCTTTAATAGAAAGGAAAAAAAAGTGAACAAAAATATGTGAAAGTGTATGTGAAACAACAAACTATGTTTTTAAAACTTTCCTTTTGGCATACATAACATAAACCCTGCACGACTTACCTACTTTTTCATTCATAAAAAAAACTCAGTTACGGATTATTACATGAACAGGTAAACAATATAACATATTAATATTATATTTGCGCAAGGTTGAGGTTTTAGCTTTAGATTCGAAGACCTTAAAATAAATAAATATTATATTTAAAAAAAAAATCAATGAAAATAAAGAATATAGTTTCAGTTGTAGGTTTTGACAACTTATAACTAATCATAACCTTAATTAAATGCCTCATTTGTATTGCTATTTTTTATGAATATTTATTTATGGACCACATATTTTTTTTTTTCTTTAAAAAAATTAAACACAGGGAGTTTGGTTTGGATTTTCTTTAAAACGGTATTGCAATTAAATTATTTGGAATCACTTAATTGTAATACAATTTTAAAAGTAAGGGTACTTTTTAAAAAATAAGGATCAATTTAATTTCCACCCCACTTTCTCTAAAAAAAAAAATGGAAAATAACTTTTTCAGCCGAGCTCTCAATTTATTATCTTATATTCTCATAATTTGGACCAATATAATATAATCATTCATTTTTTTAAATATATAATATAAAGTAGGCGTACCATGGAAGCTGGGTTACAACTATTTAATATGAAGCATGTGTAGCATGGTAAGCCCGGCTACAGATATTTAATATAAAGTAGGTGTAGCATTGCACACCGGGTAACAGCTAGTTGACTATACAAATTATAACAGAACTATCAAAAATAAAACGTTTATATATCTGCATACTTAATAAATGTAAATAAACAAATATGTGGTATGTGTGTGTGTGTTTGTGTGTGTGTATATATATATATGTGTATATGTATATATACACACACACATATATGTATGTATATATGTATACGTGTGTGTGTGTCTGTGTATGTGTTTGTGTGCCTGTACGTTTATATGTGGACATGTACAGGGGAAAAAATATATATATATGTGTATATATATATATGTATATATATATGTATATATATATATATGTATATATATATATGTATATATATATATATATATATATATATATATATATATATATATATATATTCTTCCATTGTTGACCCCCAACTTCTAATAGTATTGTTTTTGTAGCCAATAGGTCATAAATACACTCCTTTCACTTCATGTTTTTTATTCCTAACCTTAGGTTACTATACCTTCGGTTACCTTAGGTTAAGCCTTAGGTTACTATCCTAACCTTAGGGAGGAAGGTTAGGATAGTAGTGTTTCATAACCCTAAGACGTATATTGCTATGCATAAGTGTAATAAATAAGTGTATTAATATATATGTACGTGATGGGATAAGACCATCGAAGAAATACCCTGTGAGGAGGAGCAGAATAGCTCGAAACCGGTTAGGGTGAAAATAATAAAAAACATGAAATAAAAGGAGTGTATTTATGACCTATTGGCTACAAAAACAATACTATATACATATATATATATATATATATATATATATATATATATATCCTTATATCCTTATAAGTGTGTCTAACAAAAGAGACTTTTTTTTATTTCTATTTTTTTATTTTATTAGTCTTAAAATGTTAAAACTATACAGCCGTACTATACTAAAATCTTACATTTGACAATATAAAACTAAAGGGGTGTGAAACCCCTTAACTTGCAACCTTGTAAAATACTGTAAACATGATTAATTATTTGTATCAATTTTATGCATTATTGTAATATTGATTTTTCATATATTCTGGTATATCGTAATATTGTACTCTCTTATAAATAGATGTATAATGAATTGCTAACTAATGTGTATATAAATTTCCATTTGTATATTTGGACTAAAATGTGTAAAATGAGATTAGATGTATATATGTAATTTTTGTATGTATATTACATATGTAATTTCTGTTCTGAGCGAGTCGCCTTAGTTACGGTCGCTCATAAATAAATAATATATCAACTATAATAAAATAAAATAATATTTTTTATGGCCCGAAGTTTATTGTCAGTTATATATGGTGGTGAGGGCAGATGGCACGCATCAAGGCGAAACCTTTATCGAAATAGGCCCCTACAAATTTGAAAGAGTGCAGGAATTCACCTACCTTGGATCTCTTGTAACATCCACCAATAAGATGCCCAAAGAGATAAGCAGGAGGATAACGTCGGCCAATCGTTGCTATTTTGGCCTAATAAAGCAAATAAGGAGCCGATTACTCACAAGGCAGACAAAGATCAGGTTGTACAAGACCCTGATTAGACCCGTACTGACCTACGCCTCGCAAGCATGGACCATGACCAAGGCCGATGAGAATGATCTGCTGATTTTTGAAAGAAAAATCTTAAGACGCATTTACGGCCCCGTGAAGGAAGGTCAAATTTGGAGGAGACGTAAAAACCGAGAGCTTTATAGTTTATATAACGACTTAAATGTTGTTAACTTCATAAAGCTTGGACGGTTAGGTTGGGCTGGGCACGTCTTACGAATGGGGGAAGGAGAGATACCAGGGAAGGTCCTTGAAGCTAGGATGGAACGAACTAGGAGGAGAGGGAGACCCAGGCTGAGATGGGAGGACAGTGTGGCAGCTGATGCTAGGGTCCTTCTCAATGCACCGAACTGGAAGGCGGCGGCAGCAGATAGAGATGGTTGGCGGAAGCTCATAGAGGAGGCCAAGACCCGCCTAGGGTTGTAGCGCCAAATAAGAAGAGAAGAAGTTTATTGTCAGTTAGTTGTGTCCTTAAGTATTGCCAATGACGTTTTGTAGTAGATTTTGTAGCTGTTGTTAAGTCTCTGGCAATTATTTGTTGTACGTCATAAGTGACAAGAGTAGCAGCATTTTTTGCGTGATAATCGGCAATTGAACTTTTTCCGAGTTCTTCATGTCATTGTTGTGTTACTGTTTAGGGTTTAAACAGAAGTAGACTTAACGACTTGTGACTTCCTAATATTTTTATTATTTTCGATAGGATAAAAACAACCCCCATTCAAGTATTTACCTCAAAGTAAGAAGGCAATTAATGAAGAAATAATTGTTCAATGTGAAACTAACCATAACATTCTGCTTTAGGAAGTTTTGGCACCATTGTATGATGATCTTCCAATCAACAAGGATCTATCCCTCTATAAAGTAAGGATCGTCAGCTTATTTTAGGAAGCCTCCATTTTATGGATTTTTATTTAAATTATCATTCAAAACTTCTCACTGATTAATGCATTCTCATTCTGGATTTATTCTTAATATTCTTTTCTTTTTTTTTACGGTTATTTGCCACTTCCCTATTAGCGCAGGGATATCTCTATCTTAGTTAACTTCTGTTGCATTGTCAAAGATTGAGTATTCTTTTTCTCTGTAGTAGCTATAAATGAGTAAGTAAGGGTGTCTCCTTACCTAAAATGAACAAATAAATTCGGAGACCGAAGGAAAAGGATTAGTTAATATAATTTTTGTGAAAAAAATGTTTGTTATACCTTTCTTTTCATTTAAAGAATTTCTTTTGTCTTATGATACCTTAACATTATTCGATGTTAAAATGTAACGGTTTATAATAATGAAATTCATTAAAATAAATAATAAATTAAGGTTAATATCTATATATATAACAATTTTTTTTTTTTACGGTTATTTCCCTATTAGCGCAGGGATATCTGTAGGTCGCCAACATTTCTAAACATCCATTGTGAAGCAGGGGAATTCAGTCAGTTAGCCTATATATGAAGAACTAAGCTCCTGCAATCGGACACGCTAGCCAGGCCAGCGTTATTCACACGATTATTTTTCACTTTAGTAACTTTAAAAGTAAACCTTTTGTGTAGAAGGAAGGGAGATTTGAAATTTACTTTTATATTGCAGGATGTACTTCTTTTCATCCGAACTGGTTGAATAAAATACTTGAATCGCGTTTTGGTTAAGGCACTTACGCCCTCCTTCAAATTCCCGCATCTGCAATGCTTTTATCTTTTAGGGAATCCCTAAAAAATGTATCTATTGAGTTTACACCCATGAAAAGATTTCCTCAACATTTTATCATTTCTACAACTTTGACTAACATAAAATATTATATTTATATAAAATCGAAGTGTACTCCCAAACTATTGAACGGAACAACTAAGGTTTTTCTTCTACGATCGGCCTAATACCTGTTGTATTCTATAGAAATAATTATATTAGTTACAAACTAGCTTAATTATTAAAAATATGTAACCGTAGTTTCACACGAAATTCATTTTTAAAATAATATGAGCCAAGAATAAAAGAAATCACTTCATGGAAAGATTCTTTTACTTTTTTTCGTCAATTTTTATCTTGGCTTTATAGGTCATATTTTTATTTGATTGCTTTTAACAAGCAGTCAGCCTACAGAGCGTGCTGGACTTTAATTTAGTCAATTTTATTTTACTTTGTCCACCTACAATACAAATTATATTATTCACCTTAGAACGTGAGTATTGTAAAATATTTATTTATCTATTCCAAGACAGTGGCGATTAACACATTAGAATGGCAGAATCAAACTAACTTCAAAGCAATCGAGTAAGTGTGCCTCTATTGTAAATGTATCATATAAGGAATATGTTAAATAGTTAGAGTTCTGTTGTCAAAGATTGAGTATTCTTTTTCTCTGTAGTAGCTATAAATGAGTAAGTAAGGGTGTCTCCTTACCTAAAATGAACAAATAAATTCGGAGACCGGAGGAAAAGGATTATTTAATATAATTTTTGTGAAAAAAATGTTTGTTATGCCTTTCTTTTCATTTAAAGAATTTCTTTTGTCTTATGATACCTTAACATTATTTCGATGTTAAAATGTAACGGTTTATAATAATGAAATTCATTAAAATAAATAATAAATTAAGGTTAATATCTATATATATATATAAAAATCACCTGTCTGTATGTTTGTTCCTTATACAAATCCACACCGTTCGACCGATTTTGACCAAACTTGTCACACAGGTACATCTTGATCCTGGGAGTGTCGTAGGCTAAGTCAAAAACGTCCACCAGCTGTCTATGTGTACGTTTGTTCCTTATACAAATCCAAACCGTTTGCTAGATTTTGACCAAACTTGGCACACAGGTAGATCTTGACAAGGGGAGAGTAATAAGCTAGGTCAAAAACGTCTATCAACTGTTTGTCTGTCTTTTAATCTCTTATCAAAATCCACACCGTTGGACCGTATTTGACCAAACTTGGCACACATGTAGGCCTTGATCCTGGGAGTGTCATAGGCTAGGTTAAAATCGTCTAGGACTAACAATTCCGAGGTCTCGGATTCGAAGCTGTGAACCCGAACTGTTACAGATTTGTGTTATTTGTTCTTAATATTACTTATTTGGTTTCTAATTTATTTGGGTTTTTCTAGATGCAGAAAGTGGGTGTAGCATGGCACGCCGGGTAACAGGCTGTTACCCGTATTTTTATATAATAGCTGTTACTAACAGCTAGTACTATATAAAAATGATTTTAAGGTTCATAGCTGGATTGAGATTAATATCAGGATAACAAAGCCTAGAATACAGATTGTAAAAAGGAGGCTGCTGTTTTTAAGGCAAAATAATATTTAAATTATATATAAATATAGGGCAGAGGGTTGAGAAATTGATGTAAAGAAAAAGTTTTATTGTGAAAATTGCTAAATGAACAAAACATCACGAGAATGAGAAATGAATAAGTGAATAAGTTTTTGGTTTTAAAAGTGAAGATCAAAATGTAAATTTATTTTAATTCCCCCCCCCTCCTGTAATACGTATTTCGCTGGGTTCCTTTGTACCAAGGATGAAAACAACTACCCCGAAGATAGTTAAGAGAATTCCAGCGAAATATCTTTGGATGAAGTAAGGAAGGAAAATTATCGCTTGGATAGAAGCCTTTCAATAGCAAAAAAAAAAAAAAAAAAAAAAAAAAAAAAAAAAAAAAAAAGAAAAAAAAAAGTGAAGTGATTCGAAAAAGACATCATCATAATCTTAAAAAATAATATTTATAACTACCTGGAAAATAAAACGAGATAAAATATTTATGTTTTTGCTTGAAGAAATACGGAGTATAAGGAATCCTTTCGAGACAGTATGTAAACAAAACTCAAAATGAGTGCAAATATATTTAAAAAGAAATTCCCTTAGCGTTAAACTTGACGTGAAGCGTCGAGTAGGACCAAGAGCGAAGCTGCTCTTTGAGAGTTATGTTTGCTCAGCGGAAATATTAAATTTGGTTTCAACTTTAAACTCATTCAGCCTCTTCTTTTTAATTAATATTTTTCCCTTTCAGTGAGAAGTGTTTTCATTTATAGAATTACTAATGAAGTATGAATCTTAATGTGAAAGTTAACTAAAGATTAATATACCGTGAAGATTAAAGGAGGTTATTAAACTTGCTGTAGAAATATCATCCTATACCACAAGGCTTTGGCGCGATACATATGCAAAAATTGGCCTTTACACGGAAAAATTTAGATTATAAAAGGATATTATTTTGGAAAAAGTCCAAAATTAAACTTTAACGTAAAAAGAACATCCTCAGCCCCTTTTCGCTAAATCCAGCGTTTATATATCATCATTATTAATTAGCACGACCAATCTACTATATATTTGTCAAATACCACTCACTCACTCACTGACCTATCAACGCCCAACCCAAACCGCTCGACAGAAAATTTTGAAATTTTGCATGGACACTCCCTATATAACGTAGGCACTCACTAAGAAAGGATTTTTTGATATTCGAATTTTTAAGTATTTTTAGAGGGGATTAAAGTTTGAGTTGGTTAGAGCAGGCCAGCCTAGGCAGCAAGCGTTGCTAGGACGATAAGGGAACAGCTGTTACCGTACATTATCTATTTCTTAGTATTATTTTTAATTGAGGTTAATTTCCACTATGATGGCAGTCCTTGAATTACTAGAAATAAAATGTGATTTTGTCCCTCATAGAGTGTACGCCCTGGTGATGGCCCACCCGAGGTAATAATATCCCGAACCACTTGACACAAGAATTTGAAATTTTGCACGGACAATACGTTTAGATTGTAAACACTCCCTAAGAAAGTTTTTTTTTTTTTATATTCAAATGTTTAAGTACTTTTAGGGGGGTTTGAATTATTAAGAAGTTCCTCATCGGCTCAAAAATGTTTCGATTTTGATAACATTTGTACAAAAATCTTTCTTCCCAAAGGTCAAGTTCATTAGCCAGTTGAATCCGTTTACTGGAACATGGTTTTTGGAGCGAAATTTGTGCGAAAGATTCCTTAACGTAGGAAAACGAATGAAACCATTTTTTAAGCGAGTTCTGTAGTCATTTACCAGAAAAATTGATAGAAATACTTTTCAAAACTAATTTTCTGTTTGCGTATTCAGAAACGAAGTATATGGAAAAAAATTGTATGAATGGTGATACAAAGTTTTCGGATCTCAGTATATTTTCTAAAATATCTCGAAAACGGTTGGGAACTCGTAGTAAGTGGAAGGCGGCTATTCGAAAGGTTACTAAATTCTCTACAATAAGATTCTGTTGTAATGTGCGGTGGGGCGATGTCAATCGAAGAGATAAGTGCTTAAAACTTGAAATTTGTTAGTTTTATGCTTTTCAACGTGTATTTTTCTCTGTTTACCTAACTTTTTAAGCGTTTGTTGTATTATTTATTTTATTTTATTTTTTTTTATTTTATTTATTTTTTACTCTCCAACGGAAACATATCTTATTTAACTCAATATAAAAAATACTTATCGGCCGTGGTGAAGCACGGGTATTCAGCTAGTTATATAAATAGGATCCTAACTGAACCAAATTTTCACTCTCAGTAACAAACCCCCAGGAAGTCGGCAAAATATCACTTAATAACACATCTACACGATCATATCATATAAACACATTGTGAAAGCGTACCTAAATTTTTAAATGAAATAATAGCCCTTTTGAGAAAAGGTGAAAACAAGGACGTTACTTTAAACCACTTGAGAATAAGGCGTTCATATTTCAGTCAAGATAACTTGCCTTCTTCTGATCCTTTACTCAGAGGAAATTCTGAGAATATACGTGACATATAATGGGGGACATGAAATAATACATTCCATCTAAAGGAAATGTATATTTATGAAAGCATATTTGAGATCCTTCAAGTGTCTATTTACTATTAATGGTTTGAGCAGTACATTCAGCTATATATCAGTTTTATTTCTTACTTCCTTGATACAGTTTGAAAGGTGTTTAAGCTCTAGAGAAACACTTTATACAGGGTGTTTTATTTAGACAGAGGTCCACATTAACGTATTATTATTTAACTTTTACGATTTACCTATTGGCTCAACATTAACGCCGGACGATCTACATTCATGTCCTGTCCACGCCCAATTCGGTGGTTAACGGGAACCAGTCTATTCAAAGTGACTGCAGTTTAATGTTGAAACTATTGAAATACAGTTTTATTATATTTCTTTACGAGGCATTTGCTTCGAGACCATTAGCACCAGATTAATTAAAATTAGTCTCTAGTTTAAAGGTAAAATTTATTTTGATCAGTTTTATACTTTTAATATCGAATAAAGGCATCCCGTATTCAAACAATACAATTTATAATACATTCCGGATTTCTCAGTAGGCATATCTCAGTGGGCTTATCGTAGGTAATACGAAACGCGTAAAATACATAAATTCTTTACTTGAATAATTTTTATTTTTGAACTAGGTACTTGTACTCTTTTAGAATCGAATTTTACTTTTTAGATGTTTTCTTGGTAGTTAGGTAAATAAGAATGCTTCCAATGAAGCGTGAGAGTTAATTCTTAAGAGACCTTTTGTCATAGAAAAATATACCTTTCTGCTCAAAGAATCAAGATTCTGAGAATCCAATGATTCGAAATAAAGGAAACATAAAAATAAACAACAGGAATTTAATGAAAGGGAAACCGTTGAAATTTAGTGCTTGCCTAAACCCTTTTATATCCATTTTCTATACTGGCAAGATTGTAAATCTTGAAGAAGAAGAAAAAGGAACATTCTGATGTAATCCATTAAATCAGTTTAAGGATAAAGCTGTATGCTTTGCTTTGATCTGTTCCAAACTCAAAACGCAGCTCCGTTACAGTATTAGGAAAATTGTAATTTTAAATGTCAAACGACTTTAAATGATTGAAGAGGCTGAACTAACTGTTTAAGAAGGAATGCTGTTTATGAAATATTTTCTTTGATAAGTAAATAGATTGTCATCGGGTCGGCTTTATAAGCCGTTTTCTTCCCTTTGTAGGGAGAGAGGAAACGCGCTTAAAAAAAACAACAATGTTTTCTGAAGACATAATATGATTGCCTAATCTTAAACACAGAATATTTAAATCGAATCAAATGAGAAATTGAAGCATCTAGCCCAAAAAGGGGTGTAGGTTACATATATTGAATTTTATTAGACACTAGCTGACAACCCGTGCATCGTCATGGCAGATAAGTAGTTATTTTATTGCGTTAAATAATGTATCAAATTTAACGCCACTACATAATTTTGGGAAGTTTATTATAACACGGTTCCCGTCATAGTATAAGTTATTCATCAATCGATAAGTAATCAAAGTATAATGTTCCTTGGCACTGGGTCGCTCCGGACAAGTGTCAACAAACAGATAACTTAAAGAGTACCCGTTATCTATAGGTTAAATAATAAATGTACGTTAAAATTTAACAATTTATATTTCTAAGATGTCAATTGAAAACACTCATTATATTTGCGAGCATTACCAAGAAGTGCTCTGACTGTGAATGCTGATGGGTGAGTAGGCTGTACAAGGGTTTGGGATATTATTACCTTGGATGCACTATCACCAGGTATAGCGTAAACTCTATGAGGGACAAAATCACAGTTGAAATGAACCACAGATAAAAATAATGTTATAATAATATTGCTGACTTGTTATTCTAGCCACGCAAGCTGCTTAGGCGTGCCTGGCCTAACCAACTAAAAAAAACCTCTAAAAATACTTAAAAATTTGAATATCAAAAAAACCTTTCTTAGCGAGTGTTTACGTTTCAAAAGGAGTGCCCATGGAAAATTTCAAATTTTTCCGTCAAGTGGGTTGGGCTGGGCGATGATATTCAGTGAGTGAGTGAGTGGTATTTGACTAACATAAAGTAGATAATTTTTAAGTGAGATATAACCTGATACTAAATGCTCACAACCGTTTAGCTACATACGCCTCCATACGAAATGAATAAATACAGGGTGAAAGTAAGGCAACTCGTGCCTTAAAAAATGTTTAATATCGGGGGTTCGTCAAGGATGCAGGGCTACTATACTTAACCCAGCAGGTTATTTATCATGGGTACAATCGATCTTTTAGGTCGAGTTTCTGTCCCCGTAGTTGAATTTGGCCTCCCTGACCGTCCCTAGGCCAACCCAGCCTTTAATAAATTTATCAATGGGTACCTTGGGTGCTAATGACTCTAGCAGTCAAGGGGGAAATCAGGCGGCCGGAGCATAGTACTGACCACACTATACCCCTAGTGTGCCGTATGGTCATGAATCAGATACCTCTATAGTATCTGCCCCTCAGGGCCCTCGTGGCCTGTTACGGGACTGGTTTTTTTTTTCTACCCCCGTAGGGGGCACTGAATCTATCTATCTATTTAAAAATAATAATAAATAATTGTAAAATAAGTAACCAAAACAAACAAAACTAAGGAAAAGGTAACCCAGCAGGGTTATCAGGGGCACAATAGATCGTTAACCCGCTACCTGCTACTATTTGAATTAAAATAAATAACCTAAACAAACAGAACTGAGGAAAACGGAACTCAAAGTTTGGTCTGGTCAAAGTTTGTTGACTTGCTTACAGTTACATTTGTCCTTATTCCCGCACTTTGGAGATGATACAGTTAGAATCACATGTAACCCTATTCAAACTTTCTCAGGTCCCAGCTTTGCACGCATATATCTTTGTCCCAACAAATGTATTCCAGTATCGATCTATAAAATCTATTTTTTAGATATGAGTCATCCATTTCCAAAAGAACCCATGTCCACAAAAATTCGAAAATGAGATTTTGGAACCACTGGATTAGGCATTTCCTGCTCATTTCAGTGAAAAAAATATTAAAGCCTTAAAAAGACTCTTATCCTGTGAAAAACACTTTTGAAAATCATGAACTGACGCCTGGTATACCATAAAAGAAGAAGAAAAAAACAGATGTAGCGAAACTACTTACTCTGCATTTTGGAACAGCCTGAGAGAATCTCCCAAAGTTGCAGTTCTACAAATTACTTTTCCAGAATATAGAAGAAGTTGATCGGAGAGATTCAGAAGACCAGGAGAGTGAGATGGAAAATGGTGAAGTTGTGTAAAGAAACTTAAAACCTTTTGATTCGATAGCATCTAAGTCTAAATTTGTGACTAACTTGTACTACTTATTTTGTTTAAACAGTAAAAAAGAATAATGATAAATTCGCAAATTACACAATTTAGTTTTAAACCAAGTTAAAGCATTGTACAAAATCAAAATGCACCTTGTCCATTTTATACAGTTCCAAACTGACCCTTGTCCAAAATACAGTTCCATAACGGCCCATGTCCAAAATATTATTTACTTTTTTTTAAAAACTATTACAGTAAAAGGGTAAAACGTCATGAAACCCTGTGAGGTAAAGCAATAGCCTTTAAAAAAACAAAACTTTCAACGGAAATTAAAAACATTAGATCCTATAACAGTTTTCGTTTCCTCAACAATTAGCTTTCATGGATATGGCTCATTTTGGAAAAGGATGACTCATATGAAATATTCATTGCGTTGGTATCAACAGTAGTGTGAAGCTAGGTTTAATTATATTCATATTCAAAAAGAAAAGAAAAATAGAAAAAAATGTAACGTATCTCAATACTTGGCTAGATGCTTCAATTGTCTGTAAATATCTGGTGTAAAAAGGCATACAAATACTTACTGAACAACTGAAACAGAACACCATCTTATTTTCCTTGTAAGTTACCCGATCAATTTCCTTTCTGATTTATAGTGAAATGTTCTGACGTCAGCATACCAGCGCAATTCATGGTTTGTGCCTATATACTGATAGTAAGCTAACTAGGTGTATGCAATACTCATTAGAGCTTATTTGCTTTACGGTCTGCTGGATATGTAATCGTTTGGTTAATATTAATTCAAGGTTACTTCCATGAAATCAATTCCTAGCTCTACTTTTTTTCTCAGACAGAAGGGTGAAGAAGGGAAAACTGAATTACCGCTTCACTTTTGGCAGTATATATGATACATCTCGGAGCACCAAGGAAATGTAAGATAATATCATTGACTTATACAGGTACATTTTTTTGGTCAATAACCGTATTGAATATCAAAATCTTTATATGGAGTTAACCAAAAACATCCGACCTGAGCAACTTTAAAGGTGGTTTAAGTACTATATAATTAAATTTATCAAAACGTAGAAATAAATAGGCATGTTCCATTTGAAAAAAAAATGAATTTCCCTCTGTATAGCCCACTTTTGTGTAATATACCCCTTTTAATAATAAAGACAATATAGAATTTTTAAAAACAAGTATCTGGCCTTTTTTTTTAGGGTGGACACCAGATGTATTTATACACCCAATGGTTTGTATGTTATTTGATGTAGCTTTTTCCGATCCACTTCCCTTAAGAAAATATATGTATAAAAAGCTATTCACTAGGGCCACTCTCCTACAAAGAGCAAGTCATAAAACATTTATTTAGGATCGAACGTTATACGGGACATAGGAGAAGTGAGCCGTGAGATGGAAGAGAAAAATCACTCATAGCTTAGACAGTGAAAGAATGTACCGATCAAAGGTGACCAGCTTATTCTACACTTCACAAGATCACATCTGTATCCTTTTGATATATGGAGAGGCCATAAAAAGGAAATTTCAAGTCTCTTTGATATACACGGGGGAATACATTTTCACTTACAGATCCTTTTACTACTGAATTTGATGTTTTATTTATATAAACGCTTATATATTCATGAGATAAAGTAGAGAACTTCTAGACATACATTGTTCAATAATGTTTAAACAAGTTTTTCTGAGCTAAATAATTTAATAGTATAGTTGCTGCTCTTCCGAGGAAATTGATACATTATATTAGCGCGTTTATATATATATATATATATATATATATATATATATATATATATATATATATATATATACATTCTTCCTTTATATGTTATGGCGCATCGACATAATTCTTGGCCATTAGCGCCGAGATCCAGGAATTTTCTCAGCGAGTCCTGAGATGAGAAAATTTTTGACGCCGGTGGGGATCGAACCCACCATCTCCCGCTTATGAATCAAGCGCGCTAGCCACTAGACCACGGGAGACCCCAAGATAAGATCTTATTTTCAAAATCCTGGAAAACCCAATAATTTGTAAGAAAATTGGACTTCCTGCGGATCAAATATTACAAAGACACTACCTGAAATGGTAATGATGTAATAGGTACTGATACGATGGTGCTTCAAATGACACTAATAAGCTCATAGAAATGAATAATACAACTCATATGCTCCTAATGTAAATGGTCTATAATTAATTAATGACGAATTTTCGATAAAGCAATTATTGTATTATCTAGATTAGCAATAGAATTGTCGGAGATGGAAACATTATTTCGGCGTCATTAATATTTCGCCAGTCTAAAGCCATTACATAGCATAAATATGCATGTCTGATTCGTGCAGTCATTATTTCTGACAGCTGGGTCATTATTATTTATTATTTGCAAAATCAACTTTTACCATTAAACTATCTAGAGGACATGATTGATCATATCAGTCTAGACGGAAAGTTCTCGGAGATGTAGGCTGTAATGATATATTATTAGAACACAAGAAAATGTGAAAATGTTTGATATTTTTCAATGCATTTGAACCTAGTGTGAAATAAGTATCTCTAGATTCTTCTGGGGGCTGGCGGACCGTGCCAGGTAAAGCCATAAACCATTTCAAGAAAGGTTGAACCAAAATAATAACTGTTTCTATTTTAATCTTTCCAAATAAGACTAGGGATAAGAATGGACTTTTTTTTCAATAAAATGTGAAAGTGGTAAACTTTTATATTTATTTCCTTTCTTATATTTATATGCATCTCCTTTGTGACTTTTTTTATCTTTTATACTTTTATGAACATCAATTTGAAGAGAATGGGTCCCATGTTGCCATCGGAAGGAATCTAGTATAATGCAAATAATTTTTTTTTTTTTAAGTGAAAGTTTTAATATACAACAAAAAAAATCATAACTTGTTGGGGCTACATAGCATTGCTAGCATACCCACCATTTTCCCGTGTAAAACGTCAGGAACTTTGGCATGGTATTATCATTTAAATATGATCCGACAAACAGAGGCTATGCATATAAAACATGTGTAAAAAAAACAGATAGAATGTTTCCTACCAATAATGGAACCAATTCTTTAGGGAATCAACGAATAACTGGAGCACGCGTGTTATTCCTATGTAACTTAATAAACATACAAGAAAAGTATTAGTTGGAATTCAGGTAATAATTTAAACTCCTTCATGAATAGTCTAATCAATTTATAGCCTATTTAAGCAGAGAGGCGAAAAACAATATTTTACAAAATGTATACACTTCTTTATGAAAGGAAGAAATTGGCATTTATTTTTATTAATCTCAAAAAAATATCATTTATTGGTACTATTATTTTCTGAACGAGTATAATAGTTCCAGCAAAAATAGGCGTAAGACAAAATAGAAATTTTGTTACTTGAACCTTGTAAGTATATACACACAGATAGATCATGTAAGTTGATTATTTTTTGTTATAAACGTTAACAACTATAAAAGGAATCATGATTTTTATTGCATAATTTAGATGAATGTCAAATGTGTGAAAAAAACTGTCAAATCAATCCCACGTTTTTGGAACTTCCAAAACCAAACGTCTACGTTTTTCTACATTCTTCAAAAACATTTAAAAATGCTACCTTGAATGCTTATTTTATTCCATTATCAACGTTAATTCACAAATAACCCGGAATAATAATTACGAAGAACTCTCCCCCCCCCCCCCTCTTGTGGGAAAAGAAACTAAAATTTTCCGTTTTATCTCAGAACAAAATTACATCAAACAATATATTATGAATGAGCTGTTCATTACAAATATTATTCGATTATTAAAATGTTAACGTCAATTCATAATTGTCACTCAATTTTAGAACGGGCTATCTATAGGTTACTACCCTTCTGTAGCCAGGATATGGCTGATGTTTTTCTTTGAAAAAAAAAAGCATCAATCCTTTAAAAGGTTAGTACACCTATAGAACACCTAAAATTTCGTGTCAATTAGCGCAGTTACTCCCTATCTCCATAGGGAGAACTCGCTTATGAGATTGACCTCACGACGCAATCCGGAAGTGCCGACAAGAAACTTTCATGTTTCAGACCCTATAGATCACGAAAATATAGGTGGTCCAAATTTTATATATATATATATATATATATATATATATATATATATACATATATATATATATACATATATATATATATATATATATATATATATATATGTATTTATTTATATATATGCTTGTCTGTTAACGCTCTAGCAAGCTCAAAAATGGCCCTATTTTGATGAAATTTGGTACAAAAATCTATCTTCTAATTTGAAAGGTCAAGTTCGTTAACCAGCAGAATCCGTCCACGGGAAGGTAGTGTTTGGGGCGAAATTAGCGCAAAAAAATCGTAACGCTTACGGTTTTGAGTTTATATGCTTGCAAGTACTTGTTTTATACGTTCCTTAACATAAGAAAACGAATGAAACCATTTTTAAGGCGATATCTGTAACCGTTTCTGAGAAAAGTGGAATCAATGTTTTTGTAAGTCATTATTTTTTTGTGAGTACTTAGAATCGCGGGATTCAATTGAAATATTTTCTACATCTTGGAAATTAATTCCAACTAAGATGTTTAAATTTTGGTTATATTTAGAGTTAAGGAAGTATGCGAAAAAAATTATTTTATTAATAGACATGAAAAGTTTTCGGATCTTCATATATTTTTCGTAAATATCTCGATAACGGTTGGGAAATCGTGGTAAGTGGATGGTGACCATTCGAATGCTTACTAAAGTCTCTACAAAAAAGGGTCAATCAGAGATTTAAGCGCTCAAAACTTAAAAAGTGTTTGTTTTGTTGTTTTGAAAGGGTTTTTCTCTTTATTTATCTCACATTTTAATTGGTTGTTTCTAGTTTTAAATTGCATTTATGAGTAAAATTAGTATTGTAGTAAAATAAGCTAAGAAACGGTGAAAGGTATTGGTAATAAGTTTGGAGTGGCTGTGGTAATCATGATGGCAGTGGCTAATCATGATGACGTAGTTTGTTTTGAATTCTCCTATCTATATAACCTTCCTCATAGCCTCCAACTGAAGTTATCGTTATTTCTTATTTTATAGAAAGATTTAACCCACGACAGAATGGAATTTTATTCGCTATGAAGCACATATTTACAGTTGATTATAACAGTAAAACGAATTTGCTAGTAAAAATAGATACTTAAAATGACAACGAATTTTTGGTTGGTTAGAATAGAGCCTTCTCAGCAGAAGTCAAAGAGTAAGTACATTTTTAGTACATAATTATATTCACTTATACAGATTAAGAATTATCCGCTTCTGTGTAAGTTGGCTACTGTCAGTTTCCTGTCATTTGTGATGCTAATCTATTCCATTTCTTCGAGATGTACGTAACCGCGCTAAGATGATGCAGTTCCTACGAGTCGGACTTTTTGAAATTACTTCTCATTACTAATATAAAAGAGCGAAAATATGAAAGTTTATTTTGCATTGGCTATTTTAAGCACATTTTCCCGCTATCATCAGTTCGGACAAATTTTAGTGTAATTTCTTTCGAAATTTGTTCCTGTTTCGTTCGATTCAACCGAAATAGACTTTTTCCTCGTTAGAAGGAAGTGTGGAAAACGCCCTAATAATATAGAGGAAATATTTTGTCCATATTATTTTATCATCATTAGCTATGAGAAAGATGTCAATTTTCGGTTGAGCACTAAGTGACAGGTCGTTAGGGTCTCTGCTCTTCCCTCAGAACTCCATACGATCCTGCACGATCTTCCGTTCTCTATTTCTCATAGTTTTACTTTATTCGGCTTCTATGTCATAGCTTGTTTCCGCATTTCCTACAGGGAAAAAAGCTCGCTTCTCACGTCCACCCCATTATGAAATCCGGAAGTGGTGACAAAAATCGTCGAAATTTAATAATATCCTTGGAGGTAAACTTCTTATAGGGTTTCTAACGAACTAAAACGAATGAATCCACCTTTAAAGCTACTTCTGTACCATTTTAGAGAAAAACTGACCCTTGTCTTTCTAACTAATTTTTTATGGGTATTCAGAAAAGATTGATTCAGTTAAACATTGTTCCAGACATTTGACATTCATCTAAACTATGTTATTTAAATTTGATCGAAAACAGTTAGAAAATCATGGTAACTGGATGAAGCCATTCGAAAGCTTACTAAATTGTCTACAGAATGGGTTCTGCAGACGATCTCAATTTGAGAATAATAAGAGTTTAACCCATTAAGTAGCCTATTTTTTTGGGGGGGGGGGGTTTAATCAAATTTTAACAGAGTGTTGATATAACTTGGAATAGCATCTGCACAAAATTTAAATCAATTCCAACAATTACTTTCTAAAATATTAGCTGTCCTGTGGGAATGGATGTACAGAGTGATAGTATTTATTATGTGTGTGATTTTGTGTGAATGTGTATTCTGTGTGCTTGTGATTTTATATTTTTATGTAAATATGTAAATAGTCATTTTAGGATTACATTTAGGTTTAATGTTAGTTCCGATATGTGTTCAAGAGGAACTAACGCAATTTGTATATAGTCTCTTTAGTTTTAGATTTAGGATTAATTCTTATCTAATCTAGGTTTATATTTTGTTAAATGCCTAGTAAAATTGTTTCATCATATGTTAAAAAATGAAACAATTTTGTATGGTGCTAATGACCTTAGCAGTAGATGCACCAAACAAAACAAAAAAAAAAAAAAAAATAGCTGTCCTATATATAGGACGCTGCTCCCTTTGGGATAAGTTATGGTACCATTACTGAAATATAATACATAACAAATATGTTATTTATTTTAACATATTTTAATATAAAATAGAATGGCTGAACATAATAATACATATATTCAAATAATATACATATTTTCTAGGTTTGTAAACATTTTTTTATGATTGAAATTTTGGAAAACATTTGTGTTATATTGCATTTTGTACAAAATGTCGAAGGTTTTCCTTCACAATTAGGAATTTGACATCTCTGTAGCTTTTCTCTCTTCCGAATGAGTTGGTCCTTTCCGTCTAGCCTCACTCTCTCCAACACTGGCTCTGGAACTTCTTGAAGCTGGTGGTCTTACCACACTCTCACCTGCATTTGCTCCGAGCATCAAATGTGTCACTCATCATGCAAATGTCCTTTAGGCTTTTATTTTCTTTTGGCCTTGTCTCGTATTTCATTAAAATTATAGATTACATCATATTTCTTCCGAGATTATTTTCCTTCCAATGTTTTGTTTTGGGGAAAACTTTTAATTTTTTTATTGAATACCTTATTTTTTTTAGTGGGGCGATTAGTGTTACGTTTCTCTTCTTCGGAGCTTGATGAGCTGATACTTATATGATCTATGTTACTTTATGGTTGGTCATCCAGAAGATTTAGTTCAATATTGCCAGGAATAGCATGGACAAATGGTGGTCCCAGTTCTTCATTGTCTATTTCCTGTTGGTCCGTGTCTTCCAAGACATCTGGTGGTAATGCTAATATATCAGCTTTTATTTCTTCGGAGAATAAATAGGCCACAGTATCCTCAATTGTATTAAAACCCGAAGGAATAGATGTATTCTACACATAGGAAAAATATACTCATAGTAGCAGCGTCCTATTTATAGGACAGTCGATTCAATTGCAAAATAAAATTAGATGAAAATATATTTTCAATAAACTATAACTTAAAATAATATTTTCAACTGTTCTAATTCAGAAAATGAAAGAAAAAGTTACTTACCAATTTTTTAGTAGGAATAAGAGAAAAAGAAAATAAGGAGTTAGGGAGCAGTTGTATAACACTACTTTATTATCCCACAGCTTGGAGGATACTGAAAGAGTGAGGGTTTAAACATTTGGAACTCTTAGACTGACATGTCCTGATGTGATTTGAGGGTATGAATGAATAAATTAATGAATGAATGAAAAGTTTATTCTTATTTGAGGGTAGAGGAAAATTTCCCTGCACCTCCTAATCCTGTCAGGTCATGAACAGTGACTATCGTATAAATAGGACATTGCCACCTAATGGGTTAAAGGGGTCTCCCGTAGTCTAGTGGCTAGCGCGCTGGACTCATAAGCGGGAGATGGTGGGTTCGATTCCCACCTCCGGCAGGCATTTTCTCATCTCAGGGCTCGCTGGGAAAATTCCTCGCTGCACCCTGGATGTCGGAGCTAATGACCTAGATGTAGATGCGCCGAAAAAAAAAAATAAGAGTTTAAATTTCTATGTTTTATGGGATTTTTTTTATACGATATTTGAATAATTTTATAATTGGGTTTATTTGTTATAATTGTATTGAGCTAATCTGCCGGGTTGCGGATGCCCAGTAATAAATATATTAATAAAATAATTGTATTTCATAACTTCTAACAATTGCTTAGTTTCATGCACAAATACCTACTGCAGTAAATATTTTAAAAAGATAATTAGTCAAAAAACTCAATTCTTAATAGTATGATGTCGGTCCCAATAAGCTGAGCTAGAGCCATAATATTGAAAAACTCTCGAAATGTTCGGTTTTTTTTTTTTTTTTTACTCTTTCTCTAAAACAAAAAATCTTATCAACGGGTCAATTCACGTCAAATCGCCCAATTTTAATATATGTCCGTGCCATCATATCTCAGATATTTTTCAAAAAATTTTCATGAATGGAGATGTATGAGATAATCTCAAATTAATTTTTTTTGAGATTTTTGTATCAAAAATTGAACCAGGGGGAATTTTTTGATATTCTTGTTTTTTGTATGATTTTGGTTACTGCCTTTCTGATAACAGTTTTAAAAAACATTTGTGTTTTACTTTTTTTTCAACAAATCCGGCTGTTCTTGGTATCAAATTAAAGCTAATGCTTTTCTCTATCATTTATTTATTTATTTATGGAGCTCCGCAACAGCAAGGTGATCTGCTCACATATTTCATGAAAGTAATATAAGTAAACAAATAGAAGTAAATAAAATATTAAAAGATATAAGGTAAACACAAGGGCTACAAAGCACAACATAAAGTTAACAAAATAAAAACGAACAAAAACAAATAAAAAAAAAATAAGTAAAAAAAATAAAATAAATAAAAAAAAAATAAAATAAAAAAAAAAATAAAAAAAAATAATAAAAAAAAAATAGAAGAAGAAAGAAGTACAATACTATAAATGAGCTATTATAATAAGAAATAATAAAGTATCTGATAGTTTATTTCAATATGAAAATCATTATTCTATGACGAGACATTTAATTTTAACACACACACACACACACACACACACACACACACACACACACACACACACACACACACACACATACACACACACATACACACATACATATACACACACACACACACACACACACACACACACACACACACACACACACACACACACACACACACACACACACACATTTATTCGCAATCGCTTCAATAAACCATACATACCTTCAGTTGAGTCATATTTTGTCGTACAGTTTCATTTTATGTAAGTGTTGTAGAATTTTAACAATGTGTGGGCTTTTTTCAGAAAATAGTTCGGACATGTCATGTGGAATCGTTAAATAGTCTCGTGTTCTGCATTCTGTAAGTAAGTGTTTAACTGTTAGTTGTCTGTTGCATGTCTGACATAATGGACTGTCTTGTCTTGTCATGAGATGGGAATGTGTTAAATGAGTGTGTCCAATTCTCAGTCTTGTAATTACTACTTCATCACGTCTTGATAGCTGCGGACTAGCTTGCCATTCATGAGTACTGCTTTTTATCTCCCTCAGGAGGTTATCTCTTGTGCTGTACCATGAGGCTTCCCATTCTAGACGGATATTATCCGTAATTAGTAAGTGTAAGTCTTCAGTCGTAAGTAAGTTCAAGTCAACTGATTCTCCTCTGCTTGCTTGTTTTGCTTGTTCGTCTGCTGTTGTGGATTGTCCAATATTTTCATGTTCTGGTACCCACAACATTGTTACCAGTATGTTGTGTGTCTGAAGTCTGATGATGTGCTCTAAAATTTGTATGATGATAGGATTAGTGTTATATATGTGTAAGGAGAGTAAACAACTTAACGAGTCTGAGCATAGTGTTATGTTCTGTGTTGTAGTTTGTACGTTAGTTAGACCTAAGAGAATTCCGTGCAGCTCAGCGGTGTATATGCTCGTGCATTTCGGTAACGTGGCGAGATATTTTTCTTGATTTATAATAGCAGCTGCACCGACGCCAGCATTCATCTTAGATCCATCAGTGAATAGGTACAGTGTATCTGTGTTTGTCTGCGTTAAATGGTTGTACGTAGTCTGGTAAAAGTATTTAGAAAGTGTGTCAGTCTTTTTAAATGTTGTAAGAGTCAAGTCAATTTTTAAGTTATTTACTCTCCAGGGAGGAATTGAGAGATGTCTTTGCGTGTACGTCGGTTGTGTAAGAACATGTCCATTCTCTCTATCTAGCATACAGCGTACTATGAGCGGCTTTTGCTTTGCTTGTCTCTCTGAGTATATATCTGCATAGGGATTGAATAAAAATGAATTTACGCACTGTGAATTTAATGATTTTGATTTTGTAATAAATTTGAGACACATCATCTGACGTCTATTATTCAGTGGAAGCTCTCCCGATTCTGCATAAAGACTGTTTACGGGACTGGATCTAAATGCTCCTAAAGCTATCCGGATTCCCGTATTATGTACTGTATCTAACGCTTTCAGAGTACTTGAACTGGCAGATGAATATACTATAGAACCATAATCCAGTAGCGACCTGGTAAAGGCTCGATAAAATCTAAGCATGGTACATCTGTCAGCTCCCCACTTAGTGTTACTGTCAGCTCCCCACTTAGTGTTACTGAGCTTATTTTCTCTATCAAAATAAGCTATAATAGTGATACTATAGGCAATAGTGTCATGCCACTAATCGCGCAAAGTTATTTTTAATACTTTTTCATTAGGTAGGTTCAGTAATTCATGCCTCAGAAATCACAATTACCATATGCATCATAATTTTTTTCTAGAATTATCAAACAATGTACTAGTTCAAAACAATAAAAATTGTGTTTTTGGCGGTTATTAACAAAAAAATATTTTCTTAGGAAAAAGTTCACTTAAAATGTCAACTTTTTTCTCAGCTCAAAGTAACTCACCACATTTATTACAACCAATAGAACTATAACCTATTATATTACAAGGACATTTGACATTAATTTTAGGTTATTTACTATTAGGTACCTAATTTGTATAGTGGAAAGTCATATCGTAGTTTCTGTAAATTTCAAATTCAGTTAATTGTGAACCTTTTCATCTATTTTGTATGTCTTTCCTGATTCAGATGATGATGAAGGAACTGGAATATGTTTAAGTAGCTTTCCTTGCCATATTTTGGAATCTGTTTGCAATTCGTTCAGCTTTATTTTCCAATCTAGCTGACCCGCGACTTCGTCCGCGCGGAGAATGAACCGATTTATTTTATTTTCATAACATATTTTTCTATTAATATGTCTACAAGGAATTCCGAGTTTCGTTGCAGCATAATTTCAATAATAATTATGGTCGGTATGGGCGAATAACTACTTTGTGTCAGGAGATGAACCAACTTTACTGGTTAACGAACTCGTTCAATCATTTGCTTGGGGAATACTATATACCAAGTTTCGTGACGAAAAAACAAAAAAACTCTGGTGTGTAGACTGCGTTTCTACAAGAAACACATATTTTTGTACCTAGATCAAACTTTTGTTCACATTTTTTTTTTCTAATGGAAGAGAAACAGTGTTAAGACCTTTACACACCTTCTTTTTGTGTTTCATAACTGGATCATAGCATATAACTGAATTTGAAATTTACAGAAACTACGATATGACTTTGCACTATACAAATTAGGTACCTAATAGTAAATAATCTAAAATTAATGTCAAATGTCCTTGTAATATCGTCGCTACAAATGCAAAGTATCGAATATGAAAATCAACACTTTTGAGGTGGAAAATCATTTATTCATAACTTTTTTTTTGGACAGTCAAATATTCGGCAGATTTGACCATTTGATAGTGGAATACTTTCCCTTTCATAGAGTGAGCTAAGATTGAAGAATTTGCCGTACATAAGTCCAGCAGAAATTAGTAAAGATTGACAATGAAAGATGCATTTTTTCACATTCGTTACTTTGCATTTGTATCGACGATATAATAGGTTATAGTTTTATTGGCTGTAATAAATGTGTTGAGTTACTTTGAGCTCAGAAAAACTTTAAATTTACATTTTACGAAGTTGACATTTTAAGTGAACTTTTTCCTAAGAAAACATTTTTTTGTTAATAACCGCCAAAAACACAATTTTTATTTTTTTGAACTAGTACATTGTTTGATAATTCTAGAAAAAAATTATGATGCATATGGTAATTGTGATTTCTGAGGCATGAATTACTGAACCTATAGTATCACTATTTTTTTTTATTATTATTATGGTGCGTCGACTGCTATGGCCAATGGCACCAAGTATCACTATTATAGCTTATTTTGATAGAGAAAAGCATTTGTTTTAATTTGATACCAAGAACAGCCGGATTTGTTGAAAAAAAAGTAAAACACAAATGTTTTTCAAAACTGTTATCAGAAAGGCAGTAATCAAAAACATGCAAAA
Organism: Gonocerus acuteangulatus; assembly: GCA_946811695.1. Lineage (NCBI taxonomy): Eukaryota > Metazoa > Arthropoda > Insecta > Hemiptera > Coreidae > Gonocerus > Gonocerus acuteangulatus. Next base: position 75,872,916 of record OX328125.1, read on the forward strand.
AACAAGAATTTCAAAAAAATCCCCCTGGTTCAATTTTTGATAAACAAATCTGAAAAAAATAATTTGAGATTATCTCATACATCTCCATTCATAAAAATATTTTGAAAAATATCTGAGACATGACGGCCATAGCACTGGGCGTTTTGACATGAAATCACCCCCAAAACGTTTGGTGATACTCAACCTTTAGGTCATGCAGTTCTTCGTCGATTGAAAAACAAAGCGTTTTGAATTAGACAAAGTGGTTTTGAAAAAAAAGTTGCAAATAAAACACCAATTTTTTTTTCACTTTTCGGTAAATTCAAATTTCGACACAATCACACTTGGGATATCTGTGAAATAGTCAACTCCATCGAAAAAGTTATAGAGTTAACAAGTAGAGTTTTAAAGTTGTTGGAGAATAAGTCCAGATTACGCCGAAAACATAACTACATCAATTAAATTGACATTAGGTATTTTTTCTATTATATGGCACTAGTTTGGCTGTCAGAGAAGGAGATTTTACCCTTTCCACGCAATCCTGCCACATATATTTTTTTTATATATTGATTATAAGTATAACCTTTTTTGATTAAGAAGTTGACACTATAAGTTTTTCACATAGTATAGCTCTGCCTAACTCATAAATTGAGGTAAACATGATATTCTATTAGAATAAATAAATGGGTTTCCAGACTTCCACCCATTTTTTTTCGCAGCACATATCTAATTTGATTGAGCAATATTTTTCTTCTAAATTTCTTAAATACGTATTATTTATTTTATTTTTATTTTTTTACGTTTTAAGTATAAATAGCTCAGCCTCCAATCCTTTTACTACAAGCAACCCAAACATCAGATATCTTTTTCTAACCTTATCTATCCCCAGAAATGATTTGATGTAAACAGCAGTGGACTTCAAGGGATGAATATGATATTGCTGATGACATAGTAAAACGAGCCTATGGTCCTTCATACTAACAAGAAAATAGATACCCTTCCTCTATTTAGTAATTAAAGGATATGATGTATGACTATTAATTAATTATGATGGCAGGGAAATGAATGGTTTGGGTTACTCTATTAATTTACGTATTTGCTAAGATAACTCAAGGGCAAAACTTCAGCTGGTGACTGGCGTATTTCAACAATAAACATATCTCAAAAAATTTCACTTCTGTCATATAATATCCCACAACCATATTAAATAGTTTACAAGTCCCAAGACTAGTTCACAATTGTTTCATGTCTGTTTCCCTTGTAGCGCGTTTTTCCCCTCCCTCAAAAGGAAGGAAACCCGCCTATAAGTGGTGTGCAGACTAGAAAATTTCACGTTTCAGATCACATAGATCACGAACATAGTGGAAACTTGCACAGTCGTATATACTCTGTTCGCTCTCTCAATGGCTTAAAAATGGTTCAATTTTGACAAAATTTGTTACAAACATTTTTTGTTTAATTTGAAAGACCAAGTTCGTTAAATAGCAGAATCCGTCCCTGATTCCGGGTTTAGCTCGAACAAATCCTAACGCTTACGTTTTCGAGTTTTCATGCTTGCATCTACTCATTTTATAGGTTCCTTTACGTAGGGAAATGAATGAAATCATCTTTAAAGCGATGACTTTAACCATTTACAAGACAAATTGATACAACTACTATTCCTCGATAGAGATCGTCCTATCTCAATCTACTTTAGGACCCTTTTTGTGTGAAAAAAAAAAAATTTGGTATTTCATTTGCAACTTTTTTTCAAAACCACTGTGTCTAATTGAAACGCTTTGTTTTTCAATCGACGAACTCCATGACCTAGAAGTTATTTATTACTGAGTATCCGCAGCCCGGCAGATTAGCTCAATACAATTATAACAAATAAACCCAATTATACAATTATTCAAACAGGTATTGTATAAAAAAATCCCATAAAACATAGAAATTTAAACTCTTATTATTCTCCAATTGAGATCGTCTACAGAACCCATTCTGTAGACAATTTAGTAAGCTTTCGAATGGCTTCTCCCAGTTACCATGATTCCTAACCATTTTCGAGGTATTTTAGAATATATTTTTTATTATTATTTATTTATTTACTGCTTGATCGCAACGGAGGCGACTAGCAAAGTAGTAAGTCTATATGGAAACGTCAGCTTTGAACAAAAAGATAATATTATTAAATAAATTATAATGCATAATCATAACATAAAGGAAATAAATATAATTTCAGAAAAAGTATCAAATAGATTTAAAAGCCAAAAATAAAATAAAAAATAAATTAAAAAATAAAATAAAATAAAAGTAAGGAAGTTATAAAAAAAAATGACAGAGTTAACATTTTCATGAGTTTTTAAATTGTGTGATATGTATGTATAGTTTGTAAATATTTAAATACCTGATTCAAATAATGGCTACCATCGGACAAGAGTTCTGTAAGGTCAGTGGGTATGTTTAATTGTTCTCTTCTTCGACAGTCTGTAAGTATATGTCTTATAGTTAAGAGTTGGTTACATTGTCTACATGTTGGTGCGTCTTGTCTAGTCATTAGGTGTCCGTGAGTAAGTAGAGAATGGCCAATTCGGAGTCGAGTTAGAACTACCTCTTCTCTCCGGTTTCCTCTTCTGCTGGATGGCCATTCTACCACTGTTTGTTTAATCAGTCGTAGTTTATTGTCGTTAGTGTTGTGCCATGCTATCTGCCACTGAATAAGTATTTGGTTGCTATAATATGTCGTTAGGTCCTCGTAAATTGTTTCACTTGTTGTTATGTTCTGTAGTGTGGTTGCCAATTTGGCTTGTATGTCAACGTCTGTGCTTTGTTTAATGTCTACGTGCCCCGGTAGCCATACCAGTGTTACATGTTTGTTTAAATTTTGTAATCGAATAATTTCATTTAAAATTTTGGTTGCCAAAGGGTGTGCATTGAATGTATTATGTATCGTTTGTAGTGAGCTCAAAGAGTCTGTAAACAAAATCACTTTTTTCTTTTGAGTATCCTTTATATTGTACAAAGCTAACAACATTGCCTGCAACTCAGCAGAATATGAACTAGATACTGTTGCTAGTTTCTGTTTGAAAACCTTTCCTTCGATTATTGCAGCAGCACCAGTTCCTACCTCAGTCCGAGAGCCATCACTGAAAGAAAAGAGGCTGTCAGGGTTCCCGTTAAGTATTTCTTGGAAACATGATTTGTAAACGTGTCTTGATGTCTCGTCGGATTTTTTGTAGTTCGTCAATGTTGTGTCTATTGTTAAATTTCATATTTGCCAAGGGGGTATTTCGAGTAATTTCTTCGTAAGTAATGATGTATTGGTAGTAGGTATGTCCTTGATGTATTCGTCATACCTGATAATGAGAGGTCTTGGTCTAGTACACTCTTGCATATATTTATTGTAGAAGGGGGTATTGAGAACCGTATTCGTGCAGGCGAAATTCAAACATTTATGTTTTAGGACGTACTTTATGCATAACGTCTTCCTTCTGTATGCTAATGGTAATTCCCCTGCTTCTACATAAATACTGCTTATTGGACTAGACCTGAACGCTCCCGTTGCCAGGCGAAGTCCTGTATTGTGGATAGGGTCTAACATTTTAAGAGCACTGTCGCGGGCCGATGAGTATGCTACACAGCCGTAGTCCAGTATTGACCTGGTATAGGCACGGTAAAACTTGAGCATAGAGCATCTGTCCGCTCCCCACTTAGTGTTGCTTAGAATTCTTAGTAGATTCAATGATCTCTTGCATCTAAGGACAAGATCTTTTAAGTGGGGAATCCAAGTTAGCTTCTTATCAAATGTCAGCCCTAGAATTTTGATGTTGTCGGTGTTATGTATAGTAGAGTTGTGTAAAACGAGGTTAGGATCTTCACAGCGTCTTTTCTTTGTGAACACAATACATCTAGACTTTTCATTTGAAAACCTGAACCCTGTATTGTTCTCCCAATGGTGTAATTTCTCCAATGCTAGCTGTATTTTATTGCAGGCTGTTTCATAATTGCACGAGGCATGATAAATTAATACATCGTCTGCAAATAAACAATAACTCACGTCCTGAGGTATGAACTCACAGACAGAGTTCATTGCTATATTGAAGAGCGTGGTACTGAGAACTCCCCCTTGTGGAACACCATTTTCTTGTAAGAACCCCTCAGATAATTCCGAACCAATCCTGACCTGGAAGGATCTATTGTGCAGGTAATTATATATAAACCTCAGCATGTTTCCCTGTATTCCCCATTCAGTTAATTTGGTTAGAATTAATCGCCTCCAAACTGTGTCATATGCCTTTTCCACATCTAAGGCTACAGCAACAAGGAAATTCTTATTTAAAAATGCATTGAGAATGTCATTTTCTAGTCTGGTTAAGTGGTGTGTGGTAGAATGCTGTTTCCTGAAACCACATTGAAAAGGCGATAGTAGCTCAAATTTATCCAAAAACCACTGTAACCTTCTAGTAAGCATTTTCTCAAATAGTTTGCAGACACGGCTGGTCAAAGAAACAGGGCGAAAACTTGATGGGGAGGTTGCATCTTTCCCTTGTTTTAAAATAGGTATCACAATAGATTCCCTCCAAGAATCAGGGTAGGTTCCGGATTCATAAATTGTATTGAAAATAGTTAGAAGAGCGCTAAGAGCACAGTCTGGTAAGTTCTTTAGCATTTGGTAACATATTAGGTCTTTCCCTGGTGCAGTATTGGGTAAGTTAGTCAGTGCAAGTTTTAGTTCATGGTATGTAAATAAGTCGTTTAGAGGGTGGTTGTAATCGGTATTGATGAGTAAAGGTATAGTTTCTCTTGAGTCTTTGTACTGTTGAAACTCATCAGTGTAATTTTGGGAACTAGAAACTTTACTGAAATGTGAGCCCAGCAAATTACACATCAGAGGAACATCAGTTGTCAGTGAGTTGTTGTACTGTAGTGCAGTAATGGGTTGTTTGTATCTTCGGTGCAGTATTCTGTTTATTGTTGTCCATATTGTGTGTGCTGGAGTATTTACATTTAGTTCTGTTAAAAAGTCTTTCCAAGATTGACGTTTACTGCTCTTGATTACCCACTGTGCTCTAGCTTTCTTCTTTTTATAATTTATGAGATTAATTTCTGAAGGGTTCCTACGAAACAGTCGAAGTGCCCTTTTTCGTTCTAATACAGATTTTTTACACTCTTCATTCCACCAAGGAGCCGGAGTTTTACTGTATTTAGGAGCGGTCTTCGGTATAGTAATGTCTGCACAATTGATTACTAAATTATTAAATTGATTTATAGTAGCTACACTCGATCGACTAATGGCTAGTGAAATTTCATCTTTAAATAATGGCCAATTTGCTTTGTTCACATTGTATCTGCTTGTAGTAGTAAAAGTAGGGCCATTGTTTGACTGAACGGAAATGATTATCGGTGAATGATCACTGCCATAAAAATCGTCACAAACCTTCCATTCAAATTGAGTGTAGATGTCAGGAGTGCAGACAGAAATATCTATGTGTGATAACGTACCTGTTCGTGAGCAAAGATGTGTCGGTGAAGTCGTGTTAAGAGGTATTAGGTCAAATTTGTCCAGTACAGTTTGGATTTGTAGTCCTCTAGTATTATATATCGGTGCGTGCCACATAGGACTGAGTGCGTTAACATCTGATAAAAGTAAGAGTGGAGTCGGAAGTTGTGTAAGTAAGTCTTCAAGGTCATGTGAGTCTATTGGCTCGCTTGGTGGAAGGTAGAGCGAACACACTGACATACGAAATGGGGCGTACACTGTAACAGCTACTGCTTGAACTCTAGTCTGTATTGGTATGATGCTGCTATGAATGGTATTTCTAACTAAAACAGCAACACCACCTGAAGCTTTGCCTCCGAGAGAGTAATCTCTCCTGTACATATTAAATCCTTGAAAAGAGGCTGGCTTGTTTGGGAGTAGATGGGTTTCTTGAAGGCCAATGATTTGAAATGATTCTTTACTTAACAAACATTTCAAGTCATCTACGTGCCTGTAAAAACCATTCATATTCCACTGAGCAACAGTCATGTTACTGCTTAGTTTTAGGTAAGGGTATTTTTTTTAAGTTTATACCTTTTGTTGTTACAGACTCTTTTGTTTGTTTAGGTAGTGTAGTGTGTGTTTTAGTAGGATTACTAGGATTAGCTGACGTTTCCATACAGACCTGCCCGCTGATGTCGCTTGAGAATCCAGCAGCCTCTTCTCCCAAGCACTTCTTAGTAATGGTGCGACCTCGACTTCGTCTTCCTCTTCCTGCGTTCTTTGAACCATCTTTATTTGTCAGTTCCATTGTGTTCCCGTCATCTATCTTATCTTCTTTAGAATCAGATGATATAGTGTGATCTCTACTAGTATGACTGCGAACTGTAGAATCAATTCCATTGCACTCCATCTCCAATATCGGACTTAGCAATCTTCCGTCAGTTCCTGAGTTCATAAAACGGTGACTTATGGATTCTAGCAATTTTTCTAGGTTTGTAAGTCTAGCTGACAACATTTTGCAACTTGCACAAGAAAGTTCGCTGTTTTTACGAGTGACCTCAGAAAAGAATTGTTTTCTGTGGACGGTAAAGTGCATTTGTTTTGCTTGGTTATATGGAATATTTTCCAGTCTCATCGTTCTTAGAATATTTACCTCCTTCTGATATGCCTCGCAACTTTTCGACCATGTTTCGTGATCTCCTCCACACTGGCAACATTTAACGGGATTGGAACAGTCTCCCTCATGTTTTGCTTCACTGCATCGCCTGCATCTTGCTTCTTGTTCACATGCTAGCTTGGTGTGATGCATCCTCCAACAGTTGAAGCAGCGTCTAGGAAGTGGGAAGTACATGCGTACAGGTACCGATATGTAGCCAACCTTTATCTTCTCGGGAATGCTAGGTCTATTGAAAGTAGCTACATACATCGTCCTGCGAGGAACAGAGCGAGTTAAAAATCTTCGTATTTCTACGACATTCTGAGCTTTAAGTTCTTCTAAAATAATCTCATCCCCGAATTCATCTATTTCAGGACATGAGAAGATCCCCTTAGAGAAATTTAAGGTAAAAATGCAGTTTCCAGCCCTCTAAACCGATTTCTTTCAAATTTTGCACAATAACGTATTTTGATGCACTAAACACGAATACGATAAAAAAAAAACGTCGGATTTAACTAGGAAAGAAGTTATTAAGCACTTAAGTTCACTGTTATGCAGGTTATGAGAGCTAATGTAAACAACGAAATTTGTGACGACTTTAAGGCATAAATGACGACTTTAAGGCATACATGCTATGCGTTTCCGCTCGCTACGCTCGCTCAAGAAGATAACAAAACCCCAGTCAATCCAACTCGCTAAAATTAATAGAATATAATATTAAGCACTAAAGTTAGGAAGGTTATAAAACTAGGCGTCATCAGCGTATTTGTAAACACGCGCATGCGCAGATATGTAACATTGGGAAACAGAGAACTCTCATTTGAAATGTTCAGAAACCATTTATTCGAAAATATTGTCAATTTTAAGGGCATCGTCGCCTGTCGCTTAAGGGCATACGTGCTATGCGTTTCCGCTCGCTACGCTCGCTCAAGAACATAACAAAACCCCAGTCAATCCAACTCGCTATAATTAATAGCTCTCATAACCTGCATAACAGTGAACTTAAGTGCTTAATAACTTCTTTCCTAAATAAATCCGACGTTTTTTTCCATCGTATTCGTGTTTAGTGCATCAAAATACGTTATTGTGCAAAATTTGAAAGAAATCGGTTTGGAGGGCTGGAAACTGCATTTTTACCAAATTTAATGCTTTATGAGGAAACACCGTTATTTTATGTTCATAAAAGTCCGTCTGCTTGAGAATGTTCGATGAAATTTCCCCGTTAGGGCTCGTCACTAATAGGGATCAGGGATCCGTCACTTTTCATCTTTTTGACATCAATGTTGATGCCGAATTTGCTAATCCATCTCTGAATTACGAAAGGGCTTAAATTATTAAAAGTAATTTTGTCATTAATAACCTTTATAACGAGATATTTAAGGTTAGGTATTTTACTCGAATCAATAGAGCAGTTACTATACTTATCTTTTTTCACATTCTGTGATTGCGGGTTTGTTAAACATCCATTAGTTGTCATTTTATTTCCAAACTCTTCTTGCTTGAGCAAAATCTTTGGATTTTTCCAAGGGAAAAAATTTTTACAAGTTTTCTTCTCTAGTTCAACATATGGTTCTTCTTTTTAGAATATATACGAAGACCCCAAAACTTATTTAATACTTTCTTAGCTCCAAACGCCAGAAAAACTTGAATTTTTTAGTTAGATGAATGTCAAATGTCTGGAACAATGTTTAACTGAATACCCATAACAGAAATTAGTTAGGAAAACTATATTCATTTTTTCTCAAAACGGTTACAGATAAAGTTTTAAAAAGTGGTTTAATTCGTTGTGATACGTTAAAACCCCTATAATAAAGTGAAAAAGCAATATCAGGGATATATTCTAATTTGGTATAAAAGAAAATGTTCGTTCAAAGACGATCGAACACCGTCGGTTTGGGTATTTTTCCCTCTCGGCACCATTGTGTGCTGTGCCTAGAGTTGTAAAGGAAGGATCGGAAATCTATGTTATTGATAAAAACTGAGATAGTTTCACTCATTAATTTTCAAATTTCTATCATTTATTTATTTATTCATTCTAGTTTTTTCATCATTTGATGATAAAACAAAAATCACCAACGAAAATATTCAACTGGACAGAATGACTAAAATATAGGGGTGCATTGCTCCTTTGGGCAGATAGAATGAATGATTGTAATACAATTTTCCGTTTTCCCTTCACCGGTCTTATCAGATCCCAGTAGCTCTTCTCTTTCCCAGGGTCTCATCGGATAAGAAAATATAAAACACTCAAGAAATATTGTTTGTGGCATATTTCTTCCCGCGAAAAATTCTGATTGAGTTATTCTTATTGCAGTTTTTTTTGTTTTATTTTTATATTTAAAAAAAAAATCTGTCCCTTAACAGGCCTGAGGAGCAGATACTTTAGAGATATCTGATTCATGACCATACGGCACACTAGGGAGATTGTGTAGTCAGTGCTATGCTCCGGCCGCCTGATTTTCCCCTTGGCTGCATCGACTGCGAGAGTCATAAGCACCCAAGGTACCCATTATTAAATTAATTAAAGGCTTGGTTGGCCTAGGGCCGGTCAGGGAGGCGGAATTCAACCCATGAACGAAGACACTAGAAGAAAACTTCTTTAGTGCTTGCTCGGGATTTGAACTCAGGTCTTCCAACTTATTAGTCCAGTGCTCTACCACTGAGCTAACCTCTATATTTATTTGTTAAAAATCTCAAATTTTAGAGAACAAATTACCTGTAAGGATGTATAACTTTACACAAATTTTAGTCAACATTGTTTTCGTGATCTACGGGTTTCCAGTTTGCACTAACCAATTGCGTCATCGGATGTGCGGGTTTTCATTCTAATGACGGAGGGATAAAACGCACTAATAAACAGAAAATTGATAATAAAAAATATTATAAAAATGGGATGGAATCAATTGTTTATATATATTAAAATATCGCAGTTATAAAATTAATAGAACTACTATAGGCATTGATAAATCTGAAATGAAAGGCGGCAGTCGAATATAGCAGTGCTGATTCCTGATTGTTTGGGATTATGCAAATACCTAAGATACCAATTGAAATTTGCCTAGTTCTGCTGAAGCGAACTTGATTTTATTAATCTCACTCATCGGTGCAATTTGGTCATCAGCTTATCCCCACAAAAACAGATCTGATTTACCGTCCAGCGGGTAGGAATTAGTACGTTCGTGCATGTGATTCAACACCATTGAAATCAGTATGAGATTCCATTTCACCGGTCTAATAGCCCCTTGCATGGATCACATTGGTATTAGAGTGTTGTCAAGTCGACAGAATGGCAAGCATTACAATTATGTGCTCAGATGGCAAAATGTTACGTTTATATTCCTAAAAATGAATCATAAATCACTTTGAAAGTTGTTCAAATGGCCTTGAAATGAAAAAAAAAAAAAAAAAAAACAACAACTCAAACTGCTGCAGGTGGGACTCAAACCCGCATCTTCCACTTGAGAATTCAAGAAGTTATCCATTGGACCACGGGGAGACCCTAAAATTCTTATTAAATACTACTTAAGCATTTAGTATGGAACAGTAGAGTATGATACTGATCATCTGTATCAATACTTAATTATTTTAAAACGTTGAATTCCTCACATACTCTATGACAAGCAGGAATATGTTACAGACAGTATTCAATATATTACAAAAATTATTAGACATCCGAAAATAACAATACCTATAACACTTTTTAATGTAATATTTGTCTGTTCACTGGCTCAAGAATGGACTAATTTTAATGAAATTGGGTACTTTAAAAGTATGATTTCATAGATTGAGTTCGTTTAACACGAGAATCTGTCTATCGTAACATGTTTTTTTGGGCAAACCTCACGGGAAAGAAATCTCAAAGCTTGCTCTTTTGCATTACTGGGCTTCCAGGCGAACGTTCTAATAAGTAATTAGACGTGCGGAATCTAATAAAACAATCCAAAAGGCCATATCTGTATTACTTGTTGACGAAGGTTTGTTTTGAAAATTTCTAATAAATTCCTATATCTTTCAAAACCGGTTGGGATATAGTAATAAATGTAGAGAAGCTTTTTACATTTCCTACGAACAAGGTTCTTATGTGATTTTTTATAGAGATCTCATTCGGACAATTCGTGGCATAAATGAAGTAATTTCATCTCAGGATATTGTCATCAGTTTCCTTTTGTGGCGCCTGATTTCTTTCTTTACATTTTTACAGGTACTTACATTTTTCAAAATAAATTAAAACGAAACATTAACTGTTTTTACTCGAAGCTTTCCAAATGACAGTAGGGATAAGAACGGAAACGCGCTCAAATGACGCAGTTCCTGCAAGTTGGAGGAAAATTTTAAGTAAATAAATAACAATACATATATATGTATATATCTATGTATACATATACATATATATATATATATATATATATATATATATATATATATATATATATATATATAGGATTGTTATTTATTTACTTAAAATTTTCGTAAATACATAATTATAAGAACACATGATTAAATATTTTGATAAGAATATTATCCTTCAAATTAAGGTCGATGGATTTTTAACTGCATAGATATAAATAAGCAATATTGTAATATCGACCCAAATGGACGGCAGAGGCTCGATGCTATATATATAAAGGGGTTTTCTTCCCTTTAAAAAAGTAATGAAAAAGTGAGAGATATTAGATGTAAAGAAGAGAGCGGAGGGAGAATAGTGAAGTACAGAAGTCTCATTAATGCAGCCTTTACTAACAATCTTGGGAACAGCCTGACTAAATAGTTCCTAACCTAACATCCTTCAGAGTTCTGAAGGTATTCTTCGCTCCGTAAGGTTATATGTCATTCTTAAATACACTATACAAAAATACTCTCATTAGAATCGTAATTGAAAGGATCGAATAGAGGGATCTAAGATAAATTACTTAAGTATCATTAAAAACGTTTAAAAAAAGGTTGAACGTATTTTCACTGGTTCATGTCATGCTTTCACTTTTATGAGAAAGCAGGAGATAAATAAAACACCATCTTTCATACTACGCGTGATTCCACTCAATCAAAATATTATTAAAACGAGTAAATAGTTGTGACTTCCATTGTTACCCAAATAAAGCAAAATTGGGAGCCACACAGCCTTATGACGTTTTCCTGTCGAAAAATTCCAGTTCTTTTGAGTTATATGAGAATATAGGTCATTAATTTTGAGTTTGTTATTATCTAGAGAGTAAATAAAATAGAAAAAAGAAGAAAAACTTTATTTGTGGTAAATAAAGAATAACGCCGAAATAAATTTGGTTGCTATATACACAGCCTGCTAATCATTCTTTCGAAAATTCATTTTATTAATTTCGGGGATGTTAGTTAATTTATTTTAGAATATGGAGGGAAAGAAAAAGCAATTTAGTAGTTTTATCTTTAGACATGATTTTGTAAGTTAATATTTTAGGGGGGTAAATTATGTTTGTATCAAATTATGGTGGTTACGTTTTCTTGAGAAAATGAGAGGAAATTTAACAGCTTCCATGACAACCAATAATAAAGCTGCATGGTTATTTTTACATCTTTTAAAAGAAAGGTGAATTGTTGGATGGAATTATTTTAAAAAAGTAGCATAGGGAAAAACTGTAGGAGTCCGAAGCCTGGTTGGGGCAGCATTACGTTTTTCATCGAAGGGTGGGTAAAAACTTTCCTGCTCCATCAAGGATTTACAGAAACCATTGGATTTTGAAGACACCTCGGCGTTAATGTAAATAATCATGCATAAAGGCAGGTTGATTGAATGTTTAATCTATTCAGAAGGTTTTAGTTGTTGATTGGGTTATACCTAAAAAGTCAAAAACTACAAATATAAAAACACTTCAATCCCACCTTCCACTTTTCCGATACTCCTGGTTTTCACCAATTTTATTGGTTTATTCTCCAATTATTCACCAATTAGCAGTTTATTCTCTGAAAATATTCTGCTAATATGTGCTTTAATGTTTCTTGTGCGGGACTAAGGGTCCATATGTCGGTCAGTTTTAACGATTGCTGCAGTTAAAAGTGACGTTGCAGGCCAATTTCCCGAAATTGATTGCTACTTTTACAAAAAAAAAAAAAAAAAAAAAAAAAAAAAAAAAAAAAAAAAAAAAAAAAAAAAAAAAAAAAAATGTTCACTCAATATTATTTTGCCTATCATTAGCCCGACCCTCTGCAAAAAGTGAATATTCACTCGAATAATCGAATTAAAATCTTCGTAAATTCACCGGTTTTACCTTTTATCGTCACTCCTTTGATAACTATCACCTTAAGCTCATTATCACTAGAAGATCATAAATCTCAATTTATGATCTTCAAGTGAATGAAATATTTTATTGGAGAATTAATATTTAGTGTTTTTTCCTCCGATTTTTGAACTTAGTGTTGTACATTTCCCTCCTGCTGGCTTAACATTTCTTGACATTTCAGCTAATATAAAATAATAATTCCCCAAAATTTGATTTTCCATATTTGATTAAACCCCTTCCTTTTCCCTGAATCAAATTGACTAAAACCCTCCTCTCGGTAAGCCGTGATACACGTGGCACTGAATTTAGATACTTTATTTGATTTCTTATATTCTATTTTTTAATTCAATCAAATAATTTCCTTCCCAAGAATTTGAATTCCTTACTTTTTCAACATCATTCCTTCTTGACGTACTTCTTTCCACTCTTTAGGTAGGAAAATCATCTTCTACGATGATACTAGTAAACAAATTCTGTAGTGTGCCCCCGAGTTTCGAATTCAGGTCCTCAAATTCATGAATTAAGGTCTATACTACTGAGCCAATACTGAGCATATATATATATATATATACATATATATATATATATATATATATGTAGGGTATATACAATATTTTAGTATTTCCATTTCTCTATGTACACTTATCTTTACAAAACAGAGTGAAACCGATTCTTTAATTAGTATTTACTAAATTTATCCAATGCCAAGACAGTACAGACCAGTTTGCACATGTTGTAACGAGACATTAACAGTTAAGTTAAACACATATTTACTGGCTGTAGGCATTTTTCGATTTGCATTAATCTATTATATTACGATTTGTAAAATTCATTGATATATTATTTCATGATTTATCAACTGTACTGATGTCTATATAACGATTAATGTAATGTGTTATTATATTGCATCATCTGTATAATGTATTTATATACACAATTTGTATACGATTTTTTGTAATATGATAGATTGCTGTAGTGTAAATCGCCAAAAGTTGCAAATCTCTCAATAATTTTGTTATCAAAGCTATAAATACAGCAGGATTTAATTAAAATGTAACAGCCTGAATGTTTTCTTGATATTATGTATATAATTGTAAAGATAGATTGAGAAGGAAATCAGTGGTTACCAAGAGATATATTTCATATTTATTTTCTTCTTTTTTTTGAATACCAAAGAAAAATGTTATTCACATAAAACTAAATGTGTAATAATTAAAATTATGAAAGGTCCAATGAAGTTGAAAACTTTATAAATGTGCTTCCTAATTGGATAGCCAACATTTATTTCAAGTTATTCAATTCTAACTCATTAATTAAAAAAGCTATGAAAAACACTCTCAACCTCATAAAATATATAAATATATTTTCTGAAGTACACTCCTATTTATATAGATGTAAATATTTATTATTTTATTGGAATATTTAGTGGTCAGACTCCTTGATCCTTGTAGCTGATTTTGGACCCTGTATGTCTAAAAGGTGCATTAAGCACAGGTGTATTGAACCTGAAGTCCAAGGTGTCGAAATGGTATAGGACGCTATGGTCCTGGAAGGAGTATTGTACTCAGACTCTTCGGTATTAGGGGCTGATTTTGGACCATGTAGATCTAAAGAGAGTATTAAGCGAAAAGCCTGAAGTCCTAGATGGCGAATTGGTATAGGACACTGTGGTACTGGAGGGCATATTGTTCTCAGACTCCTCGATCCTAGGGGCTGATTTTGGACCATGTAGATCTAAAGAGAGTATTAAGCGAAAAGCCTGAAGTCCTAGATGGCGAAATGGTATAGGACGCTATGGTCCTGGAAGGAGTATTGTACTCAGACTCTTCGGTATTAGGGGCTGATTTTGGACCATGTAGATCTAAAGAGAGTATTAAGCGAAAAGCCTGAAGTCCTAGGTGTCGAAATGGTATAGGATGCTATGGTCCTGGAAGGAGTATTGTACTCAGACTCTTCGGTATTAGGGGCTGATTTTGGACCATGTAGATCTAAAGAGAGTATTAAGCGAAAAGCCTGAAGTCCTAGATGGCGAATTGGTATAGGACACTGTGGTACTGGAGGGCATATTGTTCTCAGACTCCTCGATCCTAGAGGCTGATTTTGGACCATGTAGATCTAAAGAGAGTATTAAGCGAAAAGCCTGAAGTCCTAGGTGTCGAAATGGTATAGGACGCTATGGTCCTGGAAGGAGTATTGAACTCAGACTCTTCGGTATTAGGGGCTGATTTTGGACCATGTAGATCTAAAGAGAGTATGAAGCTCAAAGCCTGAAGTCCTAGATGGCGAATTGGTATAGGACACTGTGGTACTGGAGGGCATATTGTTCTCAGACTCCTCGATCCTAGAGGCTGATTTTGGACCCTGCAGGTCTAAAAAGAGCATGAAGATCAAAACCTGCTGTCCTAGATGGCGAATTGGTATAAGCTTTTCAAATCACAGGGATAAGAATAATGTGAATGATGAAGCAGTTTCTGCGATTAATACCTTTCTAATAATTATATCTATGGAGAGTCAATTATTACAATTACTCTATTTATCGGAAATTAATTTATCACAGTTTAAATAAAAATAATTTGAAATTAAATAGAAACATTCTCAGATCTGGTTTGTCAATTCGGTGTTTCTGGTGCGTTTACCCTTCATAATAACTTTATAGAACGTATATTATTAAATTACAAATAATATAAATTAACTCTACACAGACTGCGAGTTAACACTTTGATTTTTGACAGAACAAGAACGTATCTCAGACTTATACGGTAGCCACAAATTTAAGATATCTTTAAGACCTTTGGAGAAGCAGGTAGAATGAGAGAACAAGGAACAGGTGCTTAATAGCTAGCTCGAGATTGAACGACCTGTTCACGAACTGCTGACGGAAATTATTCGCTGGAAAAAGGAACTGGAATCCATTCTCTTTGGAATACCTTTTCTCAGCTTGTGATATTGCCTTGTAATCGGCTCTTCTCTTCTTCTTACCGATTACCCGAAATCTTCTTACAGTTTTGTGTTTTTAGAAATCTTTACCCACCTTCATTAATATCAGTCTCAAAACTCGTTTCTTCCTGCAAGCTATTTTAGTCAAGGGTTAAAATGCGTGAAGAGAACTAATTCCTATCAATCAGGAGAGTTAGAGGGAGCTTTGGGTTGAGGATTTTTGTCGGCTTTTCTGGCAATTTAGCACCCGATGGACAATGTCATACGAGAAATTAGAAAAAAATATATAAAATTTGACAAAGTGGCCCAGTGACCCTGAGTGCTAAGGCGTAAGCACTGCATGCCTAAGGGCGTGGGTTCGATTCTTCCAAAAAGGGGTGGTGGATTTTCTTTCGAAAAAAGAAAATGCATCAGCCCTATCCTAGCTAGGAAAGGTTGGTAACCTGCAGATAACCCGTTCTAAAGTCGTTGTCAATAATAAATGGACGCTAAAATTTAAATAAATAAATTTTGTAATTGTATGTATGTTTAATGGTTATATTGGGCAAGTCGCATTTGTAGCGGGTGCTCAAGATTAAATAAATAAAAAATAAAACGTTTATTAAAATAGAATGCATCTTTAAAACTGAAAGGACAGGTTAAATTGTTATAAAAACTGAGTAAATGATCACTCAGAGGGTAAATGAAATAGTTTGTCCTTATTTTTAAGGTTTATTTATTTTTCGTCTAGTCCTCAATACAACTCCTCAGATTCATAACACTATAATTTTAGTATTTTTCTACACATTGTTAGTAAAACTAAATCTGGGATCAAGACGCGTAACAAGCTGAAGACGCGTATCAAGGCTCTAAACTAGACCTGGGCACTACTGGAATAATTTATTCCTTAAATAAATAAAATGGTTATTCATGAAATAATCATTTCCGGAATAATGGAAATTCTTTAAATGTTATTTCATCGTTAAATAAAACAATCTTCATCAAATAACTAGATGTATTTATTCCTTGAATAATTATTTGAAAATTTGATCATTCTTTGAAATAAATCAACATAATTGTAAAAGCTTTATTTCTGAAATAACTATTTGATAAATGATATTTCAGTATTTTTTATTCATGAAATAAATTATTTCACTCAGATGCAAAATAATTATTCCCGAAATAACTTCATCATGAAAATAACGTTTGTAATGGATGAGAATAATGCGAATGGTTAATACTACCATAAAAACACGAGTAAAGGAGATAATCCTTTTAACATTATTATTGGGATCTCCCCCCGTAATCTAGTGGTTAAAGCCTTAGATTCTCATGCAGGAGATGGTGGATTCGATTCCCGCCGGCAGGAATTTTCTCATCTAACGGCTCGTTGAGAAAATTCCTCGCTGCAGTTTGGATGTTGGCGATAATGGCCCTGATGTCGATGGGTCGTAGAAAAAAAAGAAAAAAAAAGCGATGCTAACGTGTTAAATCAGTCTTCATTTTTTTTTTTTTTTTTTTTTTTTTTGGGAGGGTTCAATTCCCACCGGGAGAAATTTTCTCGTATAACGGCTCGTTGAGAAAGATGTCGATAAAAAAAAAAAGCGGTGCTAACGTGTTCTGTAGCACCGCTTTTTTTTTCTTTCTTTTTTCTTTTTTAAGCCTTATCGACATCTAGGCCATTATCGCCAAGGTGGAATTTTCTCAACGAGCCGTTATATGAGAAAATTCCTCCCGGTGGGAATCGAACCCTCCCCCCCCCCCCAAAAAAAAAAAAAATTCTACGCCCCATCGACATCAGGGCCATTATCGCCAACACAGCTCAATGAGGCTTCACAGAAAAACATGTATTTAGAGGATTTTTTTGTATAAATTAAGATATCAGAATATATTATTCCATCAAATAATCATTTCGGGAATAAATATATCATTAATCATGAAATAATTTAATCCTTGAAATAATTATTTCCGAAATAGTATTTTAAAAAATTATAAAATAAATTATTTCTGAAATAATCTGTTAAGGTTATTTCTTGATTTATTCCGAAAATATTATTTCAAATAAATTATGCCCAGGTCTACTCTAAACAAGCTGAAACCCTGATAATGTTCTGCTCAGTTGGTGTTTTGTTAAACTTTGCTTAACCCAGGCCAAGTTTCCTGACATCATGTTCGGAACTGCTCGGGATTTCATGCAAGATACTATTACCTAGAAAGGAACGCTGATCAAACAAGAACCTTTACTTAAGGGTAAATAAGGTTTGAATTTCCATATTCTATAATTATGAAAATATTAAAAAATATATACATAATTTCAGATTAAGAAATGGGATTTTTTCGGCAAGTTGCGTAATCATATTTGTTACTGTTTACCTCCTTGGTTTCTTCTTGAGGAGCAGAATGCGAGGTCAGATGTTTGTGTTATCGGGGAAAGACAAACTACGATTTTCATTTATTCCTAATAATACTAAAAAAAAAAATGAATAAATAAAATCAAGAGGACTTACGATTGCGTGGCGGTGTGAGGGTGTCTCTGCTTGCATTGGTCTCTGCAATTGGATAAAATGAATTAGTAAAAAATGGTGCTAATGGCCTAAATACAGATGCACCATGAAAAATCCCACTCGCAGAAACTGCGTCATCTTAGCGCGGTTCCGTTCATATCTTTAGTGCTATTTGTAAAAAAATAGTAGCAGTTATTAGTGGGCTTTGGTCTTTCGTGAAAAATTTAAAAAAAAAAAAAAATCCCAAAGACAAAATAGATTAAATAGGTTCTCAACGTTCGCTCCTGGAAACACTATAACACTGCTTCACATGGTTTTACCTTGTTTACTGTTTCTCACTCATTTTACTGTTAAATGAAATTAAAATAAGCAACAACTAATTAAAACGTTAGGTAAAAAGATACAAAAACCCGTTTAAAAGAGCAAAACTAACAATTTCGAAGTTTCAAGTCCTTATTTCTCCGATTGACATCGCCCCATCTAAAATAAATCAGAACCTTTTTTGTAAAGACTTTAGTAAGTTTTCGAATGGTTACTTTCCACTTACCACGATTCTCCAAACGTTTTCGAGATATTTTAGGAGATATACGAAAATCCCAAAACTTTTTCAAGCCTGCTAATGAATTATTTTATTTTACGTAGCACTTCCTTAACTCAAAACGGAACCAAAATTTAACTATCTTAGTTTAGATAGATGCCAAACATTTGGAACAAGTGTCAACTGTATATTTCGTTTCCGAATATCTAAACTGAAAATTTGTTTGAAAAATTATGTGTATCAATTTTTCTCGTAGACAGATATCGCTTTCATTCGTTTTCCTGTGATAAGAAACCTATAAAACGTGTAGCCGCGAGCGTATTGAATCTTGGACAATACATGCCTTGGTCGTACATAGATAATACTTCTATCGTTTATCTAATTATAAATATGTTTTTTGCTCTTCATGGTTTTATCTATAATTTAATGGCTGTTAATAAAATACTAGATTGTACCTTCACAGATTGTAAATAATTTTTTTATTGGCCCTTAATCTTGGACTCTTTCTGTAAAGGTAAAGAGATGTACAACCTTTTCGAATTTAAAAATTTCCCTAAGTGTCTCCTGGACCTAGTTTTCGTTGAAGGAGCTGGAAACATTCAGAGATTCGAATTGGAAACTAAGTTCTGTCGGAAAACAGTCGGAGCCTGATGTTTTATTAATTATTTCGCTTAGGAGAGTCTTCCATTTCACCCAAACTTTATTCAACTTGACACTGGAGAGAAATTGTTACGCTTAACAAGCTCGACAGATAATGTAGAACGCTCACCAATTTTGAAATATTGACAATTCATTTAAAGTACATAAAAAACATTCATTTTATACTAAAAAATAATCATGATTTTTTTTTTTTGTTTTTGTTTGAAGACAAGAATATTATTTTACGAATTTGGCCGCCTCAACTAAATAAATAACGAATAAAACGGATAGATTAATTCGTATTTTCTCTTCTAAAAAATGCAAATAATAAATAAACTGTCACTCATCATCATCATCCGCCAATGCTCTTGTTTTTTTGTTTTTTTATTAATTTTCGTGCATCGGCTGCTGAGGCCTTTACACACAATACTCTTGATATTCAGGGTTTGGAGCCGGGTTCTAGAGCATATACCTAGCTACCGTACAAGTCATCTCCTCCTGTTCCAATTCAATCGTGCTTTGTTGGCCTCTTTCACACCTTGCTCCCAAGTTTTTCTTGGTCTCCTACGGCACCTTGTTTCTCCAACTTGGGCCTTTATATGACTGGCTAGTTATCCGGACTCCTTGCATTACAACTTAGTGACCGTACCAACAGACTATACGTTCATCGAGCGTATGCTCAAGAGGTAGTTCTTCCTTGAAGGCTCGAATCGTTTGATTTATTTATTTTTTTTTTTTTTGCTAAGCAGCAAAATTCGGATTAATTCAGCAATCTAAGATGTTACATACTTTAACAAAAGAAAATTGTCTTCCCATAAAAAAATCTAGACTATCGTCAGGCAGTTTCATATATTACAATAGAAGAAATAATTTATTTAAAACAAAGCAAAGTTGGCTGCTCAAATATATTGGGTTGCTAAAAACAAAGAAATTTTCAAAAATTGATTACGATTTTTTTTTGGGGGGGGGGGGTTCTCTCATTAATAAGGAGTTTCCTGAAAAAATAAATTTGAATGAATTCTTATATTCATACAATTAATTCAGTGGTAGTTCAGTATCCCCATGTAATCAATCAAGAATGATTCCGCAAGGATACAGAATTTGTTGGTGACTTCAACAATTTCAGACTACTTAAAACATTGGGGAATTGTAAAATCTAAATTTTTAGATAGAGAATGTCTTATTGTGCCGAAGGCTCGGCTTAAGATTTAAGTATTTATCAGAGAGATGAGAAAATACAGAACTCATTCTTATGGAAGTTAAAAAACCCTCTTTGAAGAAGAATTTAATATTCGATAAGGATCCTTACTCACTCTCTTGTCTTATTTTCCTTTTTCTATTTAAAAAATGCAGTTTTATTTCCGAGACGACTAAAACTTCCACAATATGTACTCTTTCGAAATCTCAAACGCTCTACGATTGACAGGACTCCGTGAACCGAGAGCGGAATGCACTGACCGAGCAAGCCTCGTCTCCAACCTACTGAACCGTTGCAAGGTCCCACCGTGGCATTGGTATTTAAATACCGAGGGAAGTATTGGCTTTCTTACTCCAAACTATCTACGGAAGAGTCAGTATTTATTAATCAACCACACTGATTCAATAATTAAGAATGATAAAGTAGGATGTTCAATTATTATTAAAATGGAGGCTTTATTCATGCACCTTTAATGTTTTTTTGTTATTTTTTACGACTCACCGACTTATAGGCCATTAACGTCGACACCCATGGTGCAGCAGCGATTTTTCTCAACGGACCGAGAGATGAGAAAAATCGCTGCTGCAGGTGAGACTCGAACCTCCATCTCACGCATGAGAATCCAAGGCGATACCCACTAGACCATCGGGAGACCCCTCAAATGATGTTATTTCTTTTTTTGACAGGGATATGTTAGCTAGAGCGTAGTAAAACGTGGTTCCGAAGCTATGGCCACTAACCAACGTGGTTACCGTACTATCGAAACTGTCAATTATTCATAGGTTATGACGTAGAATCATTGGAGATTAAATCAGTAAAGTTAGTTACAGCATTTTATAGAGCAACTAGTCCACGATACAAGCTATTTCCCCATTTTCTCAATTTTTTTACTTTATTATGTAAAATTTCACCACGAATGAAAAAAAATTATAAGGCCATAATGCACTGAGAACGAAAATAACTCACTCCCTTTGAATACACATGTGTATATATATATATATATGTGTGTGTGTGTGTGTGTGTGTGTGTGTGTGTGTGTGTGTGTGTGTGTGTGTGTGTGTGTTATCACAACAGCGGATTACACTCGACCCGAATTTCTTATTTACCCATATCGTCATTTTTTTTTTTTTTTTTTTTTTTATATTGCCACTAAACTCTGAATACCTTGTAGGCATCTAAAGAGAATGACGCATGGTAAAAAAGTAAAATATTCCTTTTGGATGACAGGGGGGGGGGGGTTACCAGGGACCCAAATTACTATTTCGCCTGTACCGGTCGTTTATTTATTTATTTATTATTTTTTTTTTTACTTTATCGCAACGATCCCCAACCAATGAGGAATATTGGCTTTAAAATAAAACAAAATCTGTTTATCCATCAAACCTCTGGCATTGGCTAGTAAGGCTGCCACAAGATTCGCTGTACAGTAATATCCGGTTTATGCATTGTTATAATTTTGGGGTTTTCTCTTTGCAAATGTGGACGTTTTTAATATTCAGCAAGATCAATTTTTAAAAATTTAAAGTTTTTCAATGCTTAATGAGTAATGTAGTACTCCTGAGTAATGATTGAGTCAGCTGCTCATCTATATATATAAAAATCACGTGTCTGTCTGTTTTTCTGTTTGTTTGTTCCTTATACAAATCTACACCGTTTGACCGATTTTGACCAAACTTGGAATAATGGTAGGTCTTGATACGAGAAATCTCCTAGGCTAGGTCAAAAAAATCTACCAGCTGTCTGTCTGTATGTTTGTCCCTTATACAAATCCACACCGTTCGTCGGATTTCGACTAAACTCTGTACACATGTAGATCTTAATCTGGGGAGTGTCGTAGGCTAAGTCAAAAACGTCTACCAGCTGTCTGTTTGTATGTTTGTCCCTTATACTAATCCACACCGTTCGTCCGATTTTGACTAAACTCGGTACACATGTAGATGTTAATCTGGGGAGTGTTGTAGGCTAAGTCAAAAATGTCTTATAGCTGTCTGTCTGTATGTTTGTCCCTTATACAAATCCACACCGTTCGTCCAATTTTGACTAAACTCGGTACACAGGTAGATCTTAATCTGGGAAGTGCCGTAGGCTAGGTCAAAAAAATCTACCAGCTGTCTGTCTGTTTGTCCCTTATACAAATCCACACCGTTAGACCAATTTTTATGAAACTTGGTATACATGTATGTCTTGATACGGGGGGTGTTATAGGTTAGGTCAAAGTCGTCTAGGACTCACAGTTGGGAGGCCACGGGTTCATAACAGTTACAGATTCGTGTAGATTTTAATAATACTTATTTGGTGTCTAATTTATTTAGGCTTTTCTATACACAGAAAGTAGGCGTAGCATGGCACGCCGGGTAACGGCTAGTTATAGATAAAAAAGATGAAATATATTCATGCCTTTTATTTACAAGTAAAAAAAAAAAAACAAACAACTGGCAAAAATGTGATTTTAGAAAAGCATTTAGGAATACTGCATACACGACAAACCTTCTGTGATATATGCTTAGTGTGTAATGTGTGACAGACTTTTTTTATGCTCAAGTCTACTAATAGGAGGTTGTGTAATAGGAGGTTTGTTTCCTAAGTAGAATTATTGTTTACATTATTTAAATGAATGCAAATCTTAAGCGATAAGAAATACAAATCAATATATCAAAGAAGTAAGCGAATTAAAATGTTTTAATTTCAATAAAATATGACAAAATTATGGGTGCTCATAAAGGGCTTTAAGCAATCAGCCATGAATGCTTGTAATACATGATAGCTTACGTCATCTGTTAAGTGCATCCATATATTCATAAGGCTTTGCATATATATATGCACATCTTCGATCCGGAGAATTATCATCGCGATTGAGTGATTACACAAGTGATATCTAATGCTTGGAAGATATTGTTCTAAATGGATTACACCTCCCTCCCAAATTTTGGCCTGACAATAAGGGATCACAACCAAAATGCCTCAAAGGGTCCATTTCTCTATCAAATCCTAAAGCAGCTCTACTTTACAATAAGAAGCTTTACAGGGATCACAAGCTATGGTCTTGGAGTTCGGTTCCAGCCTTGGTCGAGTGAGGTTGTCTGTTAAGTGCTCTCGGCTCGGTGTAGGCTTCCGTGCCTTTGTTTGGACTGCTACCTTTGTTTATGACGGTTTTACAGCGTCTTAACAACTAGCAGGTACATTTTCTCTGGGCCTTTACGTCCCTATGGCTCCTTGTCGGACAATATTCACCACAAAACATACTGCATACAACAAGATGACGATCGATTTAGTCCAACTTCAAGGAGCTCTCGACCTAATGAACAACAAGTATTAACAACGTGTGTAACAAAATGCAATATATAAGAAAAATGTATGTTATATGCAAAGCATGGGACATGCAGAATAAACTCCCTCCCTATAGGGTTACTATAGGGAGGAAATAGAGAAGCTATGGTCTTGGGATTTACTCTGTCCGCCCCAACAAGGAAACCAGTCGTCACATTGTAATAGATTTCTGTTTTCTTAACCTTCCAATCGTCGCACCCACTGTTGGAACACGGGCGGTCGCACGGCGCACTTAGTGCGCCATCGTGTTATTGTTTATATATATTTTTACATTTTTTTGTTTAAGTGCTGGGCTGTATTCTGATCACTGCTCTAGATTTAAGTCGACTATAATAAAGCCAAACTAGTCAGGCTAATAGAAACTGAAAAGATTGGAATAAAAACAGTCGATTTTTTTTTTTTTTTACATTTCGTTCAAACTTTTCACACCTACTCCAATACTTCTCGAATAAAAGAGAGATTTTAGGTTCCAAAATATACAGGAAATTTGCAGTAGCCAATTACATAAATTCCGTGTCTTTTACTTCTGTTTACTCGAAGGAAAGCTTCAGTTATTTACAAATATTTATTTTATTTTATTTACAAATATTTTTCTCTTTTACCTTCCTTGTTTTACTGAACAAATAATGTTGCGGCTAAATGAAATTTAAAAAAAAATAAACAATTCAAAACTGTGGAAAATTACCGATCAAAGAGACATAACCACATAAACAAATTGATATATATATATGTATATATATATATAATAAATGTATTTATTTTTTTATATGTATATATGGAGGAAGAGAAGAAACTATCTGAAAATTAGTGACAAAATACAAAATACCTTTATTAGTATGACTGTCCCATCTTGAATGAACAAAATTTACATAAAAAATACAGCTAAGCCATCTTAGCTATCCTACTATTACATTATAGAAACGGGCAAGTATGCTTAGAGAGACTTCAAAGTAATCCTTGGGAATTGGCTATTTCGCTTCAAATGCATTTTGTTTAAAGTAATGCATATTAGGTTCTAACGTTGAATCAGCCACAGTTCTAGAAGATTTAACCTTTCATCAAAGATTATAATAGAGAAGAAGAATCCCGTTCTCATAAGCTGCTTTTTACGACCAACGATTTTTTTCGTTAACTTAGCACTAGTACCTCATACGATTTATTTCATTTCAGCCTTCTCTCATGAGAAAATATACTCAATTGGCACACAAAACAAATACTAACGTGTTAAAAAAAAATATTAGTAAAATAATTATCATTTATGTATTGGGAGTACACAGCAAAGCGATTTACTCTTATGTTTTTGTATAAAAAAAAAGCTAAGTAATCCTGTTACATTATAAACATGTGAAATAGGAAAACAAAAAAAATATAAAAAAGGTAATTTATTTAATTATTTATTAAAAAAAAATATATAAAGTAAACTAAACTAATGTTTTTAAGTGTCTGCAGTTTGTAAGTATGTGTTTTATCGGTTTGTTAAAAAAATCGGTTAGCCCTGTTTTGTCATCAGTCAAAAATTAGTCAAGTGTGAATATCCGATGCGCAGTCTAGTAAGCAAGACTTCTTCTCGTCTTATATTCCGAATACTGTAGCTCCAGGCTTCTATCGACGGCTTGTCTTATCTGTATGGCAAAATGTTTGCCACTTGTACTTTTACAATTGTTCGAAAAATTAGATTTTTCTTGGGATCATTCGCGCGCTGTAGCTAAAGTTTGACCCTTTGATGCCAGTCAAATGACAATAACCTAGCAGTATAGATGTGTACCAATTTCAACACACTGTACTAATATGACCCCATTTTACGGTACCTATATAGTGCTGTATGAAAAAAATTATCTTATGCAGTATGGCGTAATTTAAATTTAATTTACATCTCTCAAAAGGTTTTGGTGACAGCGTTTTGATGCCCTATCTGCTGTTTTATTCATTTTTCTAGAACATATCACTTCCTCACAAATGGAATACCACCTCTTTCAGATGGCTCTGAACGTAAAAAATCTAAATTATCTCACCCTCCACTTCTATATTCCAAGGAAATATGTAGATATGTGACTATCATATCCATATAATGAATTATGCGATAAATATTCACCTGAAAGTCCTGTGTTACAGCATACATCATATAAAATTATATTAAGTCCGGTAAAATTCATGGAAGATCTGAACAATAAATTTGTTGTAATGTAACAAAAAAAACTGCTTACAGTCTCGGCATTATTTTATTTTTATTTTTTATGTATTACTAAGCATCCGAAACAAAGGCGATTCGCCCAGTTATATATAATTCCCATTAAAAAGTACATATATATCAAGTTACATAATCAATTATACGTCCAATTATGCAATATTACATATCCATCCTATTATGCAATATTACATATCCATCCTATTATAAAATTAATCAAATTTGTAAAAAAAAAAAAAAAAACTATCTAAAAATAAAAATAATATAGCAAAACGAACAAACTTAAAAAAAGAGTATACAATTTTTTTTTTTAAAGGACTATGCTAAAAATCACACAATTTGGGTTCGACATTAGATAATAAACCCTGAGTTAAAATAAATAATTTTCAAGAATAAAAAAAGATGATTATAATTACGATAAACTTATTCGATCGTCTAAACAGGTAAGAAAAAAAAGTGACAACGTTAAAAATCCAATAAAAATAATAAAGGCGGAAAATGGATTTCAGATTAAAAGGTTTACTTAAGACGTTGTGTAAATATTTTAAGAGAATTCCTCTGGGAAAGTATATTTGACAAACTTTCTTCTCAATCAATAGGTATGTCTTCCTTGTCCCCTAACAATTTTCATTTCTTTTATACCATAAATGAAGAGAACTCATAAAAATTCAAAATTAATATACCTTTAAGAGTACATTGTATATATGTATACAGTAAATGTGTTTAATTATTATATATATATATATCTTTTAAAATTGGCAGAAGGCCATATATGATAAAAACATCAATTTCTTATTATAATGTGGTCTACATATTTCGCGCCCGTTTTTTTAATGGAAATAAAATATATAAATAATACATTTTCATTCTCATACGAGAGATGGTGGATTCGAGTCCCCCTGCAGCAGGTATTTTCTCATCTCACGGCTCGTTGAGAAAATTCCTCGCTGTACCATGGATGTCAGCGCTAATGACCCAGAAGTCGGTGCGCCGTAAAAAAGGAAAACAAATCAATACAATAAACGACATATAGAAATAATTTAAAATTTGTTAATAACTCTGAGAATTCTCTGGAAATAGATTTTTAAATCATGACACTAACGAATTTAACCAGCGGTTTTGTCAAAGACCTAACTAGAATATTAGTTTAGACGTGGCCCTGCCTGCGGAAGGTCTTTCTTCAGGCAAGCCGAGTCTGATTTTAAATGAACTTACTTACTTTCTCCTGTCTTGTGTCTTGTCAGGCGTCAAGAGGCGCGAAACATGTAGAGCAGATAATAAAAAGAAATGTATCACATTCTGTCAATTTTAAGAGATATAGTTGAAAACAAGGTTTACAATCATAATATTTATATATATATATATATATATATATATATATATATATATATATATATATATGTGTGTGTGTGTATCATGGGCGCTATAGAAAATAATTTCGGAGGGGGCTGAGACCATTTCCGGTGTATGGAATACTAACAATTTAGATCTTGGAAACGTTTTATCCAACTTAAACGCTATTACACCCAAAATAGAATATGTTTTATGAACTAAATGATCTTATTTAATTTATTTTTAAGGGTTTTATGAAATTTTTACCGATAAAATGAAAATTTCGGGGGGGGGGGGGGGTTGCAGCCCCCTCAGCCCCCCCCCCTTATATATGCCCATGGTGTGTATATGTCTTTATAAAATATCATTTCTGTCAAATCAAACTCTCATGTAAGTAGGTTTAATATAAAGAAAGGGAAGTAGGTATAGATTTGTCTAGAGATTCTAAGGCCGATCTTAGTAATTGAATGAAGCTGAAACCTATAATAAATTGTTCATTTAATTAATTAATCTCCCGTGAATACAATTATACCCCAAGCTTATTAAATTAGGCTGTCAAGAGTATGCCTTCTGGCCAAACTATCTGATGACAAGCTCAGCTTTCAGGGACGACACCAATTGATACATCCATCTTAATCACCATTAACAGGCATTTATGATGTCTATAGTCTACTATGAGAAACATGGTAATTAGTTAGCTCTTGTTATATGAACGGTTTTGATATATGAACTTGCCTAGATTCATTCATTGAACTCAATTCCATCGAAAGCTTTTACTAATGAAATATTCCATATCATATATACTCTATAGAATTCTATTAAAAAAATTAAATTATGAGGTTCCCCCATAATCGTTCACAGGGAAAACTTGAACAGTTCAAAATCTCAATATTTGAAATGGCTATTTAACAGCGAAAACACGGTATTTTACAAAATGCCATAATATCTCTGTAAGTGGGAAACGATCGAAACTGTAAGTTTGACTTCTTTACACTATCCATGTGTCTAAGGCGATAACCATATAGCACTTAACATATTTTGAGCAACATAATAACAACTTAACATCGACAATCGATATACGCTTAAACTTTACATTCAAGATCTTCATAATTTCAATGAAAATATTTTTACTAAACAAAAGAAAAGAAAGTATTCACTTTATAAAAACAATAAAGAGACTGAAAATAAATTGTTTAGTAAAATATTTTGTAATAACATCAATAAATAGGATATAATCGATTTAAAATAATTGTATAAATATAATATAACATATGATAATCATCTGATTAAAATATTTCATTAAACAATTTATTTTCTGTCTCTTTATTGTTTTTATAAAGTGAATATTTTCTTTTTCGCTGAATCTTATTTCTTTCCTAGTCTAATATTACTACATTGAGAAAGTCAATACAATGTCTGTTCTTAATTACATGGTCTATTAAAATATAAACTAAAACAGCTCAACTAAAAGAGGAAAGAGCAACTAAAACAAGTCTAATTGTTTTGTTTTGGTTATTATATTTTATATTATATTATTATTATATTATTTAATTTTATTTTTTTGAAATTTAAGATGAGTCCCCTTTGTAGCAGTATTTACAATCTTTTAATTAAACTATATAGCATAATGGTTTTTTTTTTTTCATTTTATTTAATAGGTCCTTAATATTGCTGAAATAGTTTTCTATTTTGCTGTTATATTTCCAGGCTAGTTTACAATCACTATTACAAACGAGCTTTATCCTGTTTGGTACGGCCTGGTGAAAATCTATTAATAGTTCATAAAAATACTATGAAAGACATAAGCCACGTATATCCAAGAAATTAAATTTCTTGGTAATAATTGAACGAATTAAAATTTCACGAAAACGTAGTTAGTACTTCATCCCTGCTTCACGTGTAATTTTTTGGGCAATGGGCATATGCGGCTCTACACAAACATTTATGGGGGGGGCTAATTTAGTATGGGCCGTGCCTGGGGGCGTAGAATCAAAGTTTTATAACCAGGCATCTGGAAATCATTAAGGAAGTATCTGATAAACTAAGAACATACATTCATTAGAACTTATTAGTATTAATTTGCCTAAACAAGTTAGTTTTTAAACTTAATCGAAAAAGATTGTGAATTTTCATTCTGGGGGGGCTAAGTCCCCCACTCCAGCCCTTCTCTTTATCCGCCACTGGCAATGGGAATGTTCGATATACATTATTCAAAGTTTTACAAATCTGCGTATGTTTGATATGGTTAATTATTCTTCAAAGTAAAATTATTAATTTGAATGCACGAAGCCAAAAAATAGAGGAAAATTACAATTGGAATTTAATTCTTAAAATGCTTTCTTAAAGTTCGATAATGCGGACACATTAAGGCTGCATAAAATCCAATAAAATGTCATTTTACACTGGCCGGTTACGAGGAGATAATGACTTAATGCAAATTGACTCCCATAAAGAACTAAGCCTGTTTTACAGGAATAAACCTTGGTGCCAATCATTAGTTTGAAAGGGATGAGAGAGAGAGAGAGAGAGGTGAAGAAAATGAGGTAAAGGTAATGAGAGAGTACATAAAAGGACCTCGCAAGAATTGAGATTGGGGAAACGATCAACTCTTCTCACCACTAATTGCTATTTTATGGCAACTTTTATAGCCTCACTTTCTCACTAGCTTTCATGATTACCTTATTTTTTCTTTCTTTTTTTTTTTATAATTCTCTACCTTTTATAGTCAGTGCAAAAATAGAATAAAAATAAAACTATAGCCACAGTTCAAGCAAGGGGAGATCAGTAGAAATCTATAAACAATAGTTGTTACTTTAACATTCATCAATTACATAATTCAGAATTATGATTGTATGAATTTGTTTAAATATGTATACTTTATTGATTAATACAATATTATGAAAATTATAGGGGGCGAGGTTAGCTCAGTGGTAGAGCACTGGACTAATAAGTTGGAGGACCTGAGTTCAAATCCCGAGCAAGCACTAAAGGCACGATTGTGCATTGGTCATACCCGATTGACTCATGGATATCTGATGACCAGACAGGGACAGCCCATTTGCCCAACATGCGGAGTATTTATAACTGTCAAGCATATTTTTATTGAGTGTCGAATTTATAAAGTACAAAGAGATGAACTTCAGCTCTCCACAGACTTTGAGGAACTTTTTGATAACAGTCCCATTCAAGTCAATAAATTAATACTTTTTCTAAAAAATACCCAATTCATTTCAAAAATTTAACTGGTTAAAATATTACCAAAAGAAAAATCTAAAAGTAAGTTTTATAAATATATTTGCTGTAACATGTGAATTAAATAGCAACAATTTCATTATAATTAATTCTAAAACATTTTACTCCATAGAATCAACCTCATTTAAACATTAACTATTATTGATTGGGGCGGTGGGGGCGATCCTGCTCCGGCATGGTGCCGGTCAGGTGGGGGTGGGTCTTCCGGTGTCGTGGGCCCTCAGGACCAAAGGGTCCATGAGCTTGGAGGGTCTGGTCGGCCTGGTCCCACCGAGCAGACCCTCGGCCTAGTGTCGTCGTTCATGGGTTGAATTCGGCCTCCCTGACCGTCCCTAGGCCAACCCAGCATTTAATAATGGGTACCTTGGGTGCTAATGACTCCTGCAGCCAGCCAGCCATAGTGTCAGGCGGCCGGAGCATAGTATTGATTAAACTATCACCCTAGCGTGCCGTATGTTCATAAATCAGATACCTCTATAGTATCTGCCCCTCAGGGCCCTCGAGGCCTGTTACGGGACTGATATTTTTTTTTTTTTTTTTTTTTTTTTTTTTTTTTTTTTTTTTTTTTTTTTTTTTTTTTTTTTTTTTTTGATGAAAATGATATAAATGAAGTGATGGTAGAATGATTTGTATTTGAGCTCATCAGCCTAGATGCTAACTCGAGAATATCTGATATTTATTTAGAATCCATGCAAATGTTTTGTTACTACTTTAAATATCTATTCCATGTTTACAATATGGGTTTCTAGAATGATTAAACGCTCCAACTAACCGGTATATCTTTTTGTGCCCCTTAAAAATAAAAAAGTTAAATTAGAAATACATTTGATACCATTGGAATGAAACAGTTATACCTTTCGAAAAAGCAAGCTTCAAGAAAGTTGCTGAAGGAAATTCTTTTTTATGAAATTTATATGAGTCAATTTATTTTTTACTTTTCTAATACTTAATCCTTTTTCTGTGTAAAATTAGTTAACTTGTAGCTTATAAAATGATATTGCGAAACATACTGCCTGATTAATTTTAATAAGCATCTATGAAAAACGCTTGTTATTCACAGATTCTTCAAAGCTTTTTTGGATATTTTAACAGGTTGGGAAATTATTAGAAGATTTTAATGATGAGTAAAATATATTAAAAATTATATTGTGAAACATTTATTGAGCTGTTTCTAGTTTCAGGAGAAAAATATTTCGTCATGTTCTTTGTTGGTCTCTCCTCGAATGGGAAAATGTCAACAGGCTCCAGGCTTGTTTTTCGTTTATCTTTATATTTATCGGTTTTTAGTTTCGAGTTTTATACTCGTATAGTTTTGGATTCTCCATATCAAATTGACTAATATTAGAAATAGATAAGCCAAACACAATATTAGTTAGTAGTTATTTATATTCACAATAAACAAATGTCTTATTAGCTTTTTGCATTAAAAAACGTTTGTCATTTAATTCCTCATGTTCATTTCTGAATTAAATTTGTATTTGGTATTTTTGAAAAATGTCTTTAAATCTTCATCAGCCCTACCTACTAGCTAACTAAAGTGACACAACTCTAAAATCGAAGTTTTTCTGTTATGACAATGAAAGACGTGGTAAATATGTCTTTATCTTCCACCACATAGGCAAGAATGATACATTTTCAGTTGATTTTTTTTTTTAGTTTTGTCACTTTAGAAATGCGATATGATAGCTTGAAAAAATATGGAAGTAGGCGTCCAATGGACCGCAAAACATAATACATCTATCATCCTTGATTTCAAATTTTGAGATCATTTTGTTTTTAAATAATTATCTTTTTTGTTTCTCTACCTTCCCGATCAGTGACTGTGGAAAGATTTTGTTTAGTTCTGATTATATATAAAAAACAAACATGTATTCGATTGATAAAAAAAGGGTAAAATGTTCGATTTTTCTATTTGCTATATCCGCCTTTAGTCCGCCCCCGCCAAAATAAAAGTTGCTATAAAATTCTTTGAAGTACTTTTAAAGAAATTCCTCGTTTTTTTCAACATTCTTTAATCCATTATATATTTTCTGTTTGATAGTAGCATTTGAAATGAAATCACAAACAAAG
This sequence comes from Gonocerus acuteangulatus, assembly GCA_946811695.1. Lineage (NCBI taxonomy): Eukaryota > Metazoa > Arthropoda > Insecta > Hemiptera > Coreidae > Gonocerus > Gonocerus acuteangulatus. The sequence goes on from OX328125.1 coordinate 75,905,724, forward strand.
ATTATATTAGTTAGTGTGATTAATCAACCTTTTTGAAACAATTTAACGTCAAAGTAATTATAATTAAGGTAACAAAACTGAAAAAATATCTAATGAAAATTAAAATGAATTCCAAAAATCCTGTCCATCTTAGTTTTATATTTGCGGAGCTAATAAAATTACTATTTATGTTTTGGTTTTGTTCCTGTTTCTATTTCTCAGACTTGTATTCATGACAAAAAAACATAATTATCATTATAAAATAACAAGATTTTTAGCACTTTCCTCCGAAGGAAAGTAGCTATTGAGGTTGCACTCATCAATTCTCCATCTATCCTACTTAGACACCGAAAATGATCCCCGTTAAAATTTATATATATCTATATATCTATATATATATATATATATAGATATATATATATATATATATATCTATATATATATATATATATATATATATATATATATATATATATAAATGCCTGTTTTACACGATAGCGGCCAGAGTTTTTGTTTTTTCTTCACGAAACGTGGCATATAGCGTTCAATTAGCAAACGATTGAACGAGTTCGTTAACCACCAAAATCGGTTCACCGGGAGGGGGGTTTACCCCGGACCCAAAACACTAATTTGACCGTGCCAGCCGTAGTTTTTGTTATATTTAAACGAAACTCGGTATTCGTTATGTTGATATAAAGAGAGACATACGTTGTAAAAATAAACTAAATCGGTTCATTAGGAGGAGGGGTTTACGCCGGACACATATTACCAATTTGCCACTACCAGCCGTAATTTTTGTTACATTTCAACGAAACTCGGTATTCGTGGTGTTAATCAACAGAGAAAAATGGGTTGTAAAAATAAACTAAATCGGGTTATTAGGAGGGGGGGTTTACTCCAGACCTAAAGTACTAATATACTCATACCGGTCGTAATTTTTGCTGTATTGTAACGAAACGCGGTATACGTCGTGGGTATCTCATGAGAAAGAAGTGTTGTAAAAATGAAGTAAATCGGTCTATTGGAAAGTAGGGTTTACTTTAGTAGATATAGTTTATTTACAGCAAATTATTCAGTACTGTAGCCTTCACTACAAAAATTCTGAGGAAAGTTCTTAGTTATGCAGCTCCTGCGTGACGGAATTTTTTTCTCATGTCGTTCTTTTCTATAAGGAGGAATACTCGCTTATGGCGTTAACCTGACGACGGACCCTCGTGGTGTAAATGAGATCGTTCAAATTTGTGTGTGTGTATATATATATATATATATATATATATATATATATATATATATATATATATACTAGCCGACCCGGCAAACGTTGTTTAGCCATATAAATTATTTTTAGTGCTTATTTTGCTAGTCAAATAGAAAATAACTATCTTATTGTAGGTGTGTGGAGATGTGGTATATGAGTAAAAGGAGAGTAGCACTGTGAACGATGACGGCCTATGGAACAACCCCAGGTTTTGGTAAACTTGATTTAAGATTAACACGGTGTCTAGACTTCTGTAGTACATCTTTACAAGTAAGGACCCTGGTATTGCGGGTGATCTGGCGTATTAGGAGATGCCTGATCAACCTTCTTGAGTTACCCTCTAGCCGACAGAAACTGTATGTTGTTGCAGCGAAAGGAAAACGCGTTTTTTTTTTCAATGTAAGTGGATGTTACATAACGTGACGTTACGTGACTGTTATTTCAAACGTTTTTGAAACACGGGCTGATCAAGTGTTGTAAAACAAGCACTAATGATGTAATAGTGCTCCACAATTCCGTGTGAGTTAACATCCCTAATGGCTGGTTGTTCTAAAGGTGATGTTCTCACAGGAAGCAAAACATCTTTACCACGTACTCTTGTTTAGCCTAAGGAGCTGAAAGATGTGTTTTCCTTGCCAGTCAAGTATTTGCTTCCTACTGAAAAGTTGTTTCACTACCAACTGTTGTATGCGAAGGATAATAATGTCACTTCTCATATCGATGATTAACTTTCAAGGGAACACGAATGTTACCTTCCTGTGTCAAACATTTTGTTATATTTTCATGATATGATAAATTATAATGTCTGACTTTCCGATTCAGGACCGTCGTCAACTTAGATTTTTTAACAAAATAATGCTGATCCCTGCTGTAATTTCGAAATATTAGAATAGAACATTATTTATTTTATTTTATTTCAGGTAGACATAGTAATTCTGTAGAAAGTGTATTAGGCTTTCAAGTGGCCAAATTCCACTCAATTTACTTTGATATATTAAATATTTTTCGAAACATTTATAAAGTTACCCGGCGTGCCATGCAACATCTACTTACTGCATCTAGAAAAGCCAAAATAAAGGACCCCGCCCTTTCCTAATGGAAAATGGCTTTTGGTCAAATTGAACGAAACTATGCTCGTTGGATAGAGGAGGTCTTTCTGATCAAAAGTCTCCATGGGCACAAAACCCGAAAGTTGAAACTTATCCGAGGTTTTCCATTTTTAATTTTTGCAAAATCTCGAGATCTCTGGTTGGAAGGTTTCCCAAGCCATTTGGCCAGTAAAAAAATACGTATAAATTATTTTTTGAAGACCTTTCGAACGACACCACATTTGAAACTCCTACCCCACCCTCCACCCACGGGGGTGGGGGAGAAGCTTTTTTTTTTTGCAATTATCGTCTGTCCATTTTCATTTGAAGATCTTTTTGAAGGCAATACACTGAAACCTTGCCTCACACCCTTACCCCACCCCCAACCCCTTGGGATATGCTCGTTATCATCAAAACATCAAATATGCGACTTCTTACTTGCTGAATCATACGTTAGATGCAGCTGATCGATAGCAAACGAAAAGTCAAAACAGTTGACAGTAGTCTAAGAGACAAAAAGCGGCCCTTTTCAGGGCCACTAATGTTAAAGTCTGCTAACAGAACACTTTTTTTGCAAAAAAAGGCCTTTTTTTGAAACATACGAGCTGGAGGTAGGGTGGGGTGGGGTGGGGTTGGGGTTTGGGGTGCGGGTGGGGTAGGAGTGTCGTCAAATGTGGTGTCGTATGAAAGGTCTTCATAAAATAATTTTTACGTATTTTTTTACTGGCCAAATGGCTTGGGAAACCTTCCAACCAGAGATCTCGAGATTTTGCAAAAATTAAAAATGGTAAACTTCGGATACCGAAAAGTTTCAACTTTTGGGTTTTGTGCCCATGGAGACGTTTGTTCAGAAAGACATTCTCTATCCAACGAGCATAGTTTCGTTCAATTTGACCGAAAGCCATTTTCCATTAGGAAAGGGCGGGGTCCTTTGAAGCCAAATAAGTAATATTAAAATCTAATAAGAAAAATCTGTAACTGACCTAGCCTATTACACTCCCTTTATCAAGACCTACCTGTGTGCCAAGTTTGGCCAATATCGGTTAAACTGTGTGGATTTGTATCAGCAACAAACATACAGACAGCTGTTAGAAATTTTTGACCTAGCCTACGAGACTTCCCGGATGAAGATCTACCTGTGTGCCAAGTTCGATAAAATTCGGTCAAAAGGTGTGGACTTGTATTAGGAACAAACAGACAAAAAGATAAACATACAAACAGATGAACAGACAGGCACGTGATTTTTATATATATATATAGATATGAAACGCCCAGAACATACTCTATGTCCGTTATTAGAATAATTTTTTTAAGAGATACTTATTAGATATTTTCCAAATGTAACTGAAAAATTTATATTCTGGGTTTTTCAAATGTTCGTTCCATTGATTTGAGCTTCCCAAGTTCTACTTTATCAGAAAAAGTTAAAAATGTCGAAATCAAATTAATTTTTTTAGATTTGGTTTTCATTGCGCCTCGAATTCCTTTGCCTTCGCGTGCAGACTATTTATTGTTTTCATAATATTCATTGTGAAGTAAGAAACTTTTCGCGTGAGCCCAATGCTCATAAAGTCATCACGGCCTGGATCCATTTGATGTTAGTCAATAACAATAAGTAAGGGTTTTTATTTAGGTATTATTAAAATTTCATGCCTTCAAATTCAAAATATGAATAATATTATCAGCATAATTTAGAATAAATTCCATGTTCAAGATAATGAGCTGAATGACAAAATAAAAAGTAGATAAAGGGAACAGAGCTGCTGCAATAAAAGATCCATTATTTAGATATTCCCTCATGAATAAAGCAACGTTCTCTCATTCAGAAAATGTAAGGTGGGATAGAGAGTGAGGGGTTCACGAATTGTTTTCGTCTGGCTGAACAAATGGTTTAAAATCCAAATACATTGATTATCACGAATAATATCACAACATGGCCAGTTTATTCGATTATTGTAATCAATTCTTTAGATAGAACATAGCGTTGCATTCTTCAGAAACTGTATAATATTATTATCATATGACGCTGAGAGGAGACCGTCAGTGAATTACATTTCTAATATATATATATATATATATATATATATATATATATATATATATATATATATTTTAAGATTCAATAACTATCGAGAATAGAATCTCCAAGCAATCCGGAATTGTAAATGAGAAATATCGTTGTATCATATACTTTTTTTTATGAAAATAATAATACTAAAAATAAAAAGACAGAGATCGACTTATGTGCACAGTTGCTTGGGGCTTTACTACGATCCTCCCTTCCCGAGTAACAGTACACCGCACACATAACATACACAGTACACTAAATACTTACACTGACACAAGGTCATGTAGAGTACACACCCCAGAATCACCTCCCCTGGGAGATACACCTGGCAGTAGGCATAAAATGTACTTCCAAAAGTGGCGAAACAAAAGTCCTATTAGCCGGTCACCCGTAGAAGTGTAACTTCGGTTGCAGAAACCGGCGTTTTACGCGATATGGGAGGAATGGAACTAAACACAAAAACGTTCTTCAATAACTTGATACTTCTGAACTGAAATAAATCATTTAAATGCTTTAACGATTCGAATAAAACAAAATTATTCATGAATCCATGAATAGAAGCAAAGGTAAGATAAGCGGAGATAAACTGATCCGGAAATCTTTTTTTTGTTGATGCTTGAACAGAGCTTTCCGGGTAGATTACTATCGCTGACATAGACGGACCATTTGCTCTGATCGGATTTAAATCGTGTAGGTTTGGCTTAAGTATCTTGAGCTCCTTGTTTGCTCTTCACCAACTTCACTTATAGGATTTAAAGGAGATAGCCAGAAACTTCACTTTCAGTAGCTACAAGCTAAGCCCCTTCTTGCCTTCTCTACCCTACTTAGTTTCTACTGCTCAAGTTTCCAACACCTATATTTCAAGTAAATGAAAATTAACAACGAACATTCAAGAAGGACAATTTCTTATTCTTGGTGATTTATCATTAAAGTAAAGATTTATAATAACGATGCCCAATAGTTTTGCTGTCCAGTTGAAATTTAAAAGAAAACACCATGGGGAATCGAAAATTCATCATCTTTAGCAATCGTTCGTTTCATTTTCCTAAGTCTTTGTGCCTCGTTGCAACAGCTTAGAGTCCTTTCTTAAGTAGCTTAAACTTACCCATTACCCAAGAAAAAAATCAAATAAAAATAAATGGGTCAGTGGCTCTTAAAACTTAGGCCATACTGAAGATGTAGCATCATGTCCGGAAATATAGTAAACAAGTTAAACAGATTCATTTCTAATTGATCCCTTCCAATTAACTGGAATTAAAATCAGTAAAATGTACCTGACGTTAATAAATGTATTAGCATAAATATGCTTTAGCGATGACTAAACTGAAAAAAAAGTGTCCGCTGGCGTTCAACATATTTATGTTCCTGAATTTGAGCAGAAGGCTCTAAACGAAATAAATGTTTGTACTTCCTTTGTAATAATCAGCAAATTTGTTATTAAAGTCATTTTTATAACAGAAAACGTAAAGGAATAAATTCCTTGAATAAAAATACTTCGCGCATGCATTTTACTGTCTTTGTAGTTTACTTTTAATTTCTAAGCATCTATAAATACATTTTAATAAAATATACAAATAACTAATTAGTACCAGCCTTCGTTAAATAAACACCGACTCATAGAAACTTAGGAATTGAAACAAGCTGCTTTCAAATATCTTGCTGTTTCTTAAAAAAAAAAAAAAAAATCAGGCGATAAATTAATTTTATTGTTAAAAAGAATTAATACTAAAACATCTCTAAGAAAAATTATGTTTATAGTTATAGAATTGTCACAATGCAGAGAGATGTTTCCAATTTTAGGCTGAAATCATTCACACCTGCTGATTCTTGAGTTTAACTGGTTCCTACTGGGTAGCATAAATGTATGATTATTATAAATTACATATGAATATAATAAAAATATGAATGATGTAAATTATATATTAAGTTAACGTTAGAACTATTTAAAATTTATATTGTCACTAGCTGCTACCCGGCGTGCCATGCTACACCTACTTTCTACATATAGAAAAGCTTAAATAAATTAGAAACCAAATAAGTATTATTAAAATCTAATAACAATAATCTGTTACTGTTTCAAACCTGTGACCTCCCAACTCTGAGTCCTAGACGACTTTGACGTAACCTATAACACCCCCCCGTATCAAGACATACATGTATGCCAAGTTTGGTAAAAATCGGTCTAACGGTGTGGATTTTTATTAAAAAAAACAACAACATACAGACAGCAGCTGGTAGACGTTTTTGACCTGGCCTATGACAATCCCCTGATTAAGACCAACCTCTGTGCCCAGTTTGATCCAAATCCGTCAAATGGTGTGGGTTTGTATAAAGAACAAACATACAGGCAGCCATCTGGTAGACGTTTTTGACTTAGCCTACGACACTCCCCAGATTAAGATCTACATGTGTACCGAGTTTAGTCAAAATCGGACGAACCGTGTGGATTTGTATAAGGGACAAACATACAGACAGACAGCTGGTAGACGTTTTTGACTTAGCCTGCGACTCTGCCCAGATTAAGATCTACATGTGTACCGAGTTTAGTCAAAATCGGACGAACGGTATGGATTTGTATAAGGGACAAACATACAGACACACAGCTGGTAGACGTTTTTGACTTAGCCTACTACTCTCCCCATATTAAGATCTACATGTGTACCGAGTTTAGTCAAAATCGGACGAACCGTGTGGATTTGTATAAGGGACAAACATACAGACAGACAGCTGGTAGACGTTTTTGACTTAGCCTGCGACTCTGCCCAGATTAAGATCTAAATGTGTACCGAGTTTAGTCAAAATCGGACGAACGGTATGGATTTGTATAAGGGACAAACATACAGACACACAGCTGGTAGACGTTTTTGACTTAGCCTACTACTCTCCCCAGATTAAGATCTACATGTGTACCGAGTTTAGTCAAAATCGGACGAACGGTATGGATTTGTATAAGGGACAAACATACAGACAGACAGCTGGTAGATTTTTTTGACCTAGCCTAGGAGATTTCTCGTATCAAGACCTACCATTATTCTAAGTTTGGTCAAAAACGGTCAAACGGTGTGGATTTGTATAAGGAAAAAACAAACAGAAAAACATACAGACACGTGATTTTTATATATATAGATTTGCTGTGAAATTGTTAAAGTATTATAGCATTTACCAGTCTCAAAATGGAAAGAAACAATGCGTCTAATATTGATATTATTTGTACAAGATATATCTTACACGAATACATAAATATCTACTGAACGGGGAATTACGCACAAGGAATACCAAAAAATAATAAAATATAACCAAACTAATCCCTTTGATTTATTGTTTAAAATTCCATAACTAAGCTGTAATTAATTCAAATTCTAATAGGTAGTATTCTATACTGTCGAATGGTGTAGAATATAACGATGTGTGCAGAAACGCTTGCACCTAAGCAGAATTAACGTGGTGTATGTCATCAGGATGTGACCCGAGGCGACATATAGCTTGTTACTAGCTCAGGAATTAATCGATCTTGCATTCTAATATCCCTTCGATGTCTATTGGTGCATCCTTCGGAATATATTAATATGAATAATCAAACACGAGGAAGGTCAACATATTCACTTTTAACCTTATTTATTTGCTAACTTGAGACCAGTTGCTGGTTCTTATAGTCAAGATGAAGCTCTAATACTAGTTTTTTTTTTTATATATTTCCTCCTGAATAGGCACCAAAAGAGAGTGAATCATGTAGGGACGATAGAAAACGAATCATTTAATTGTTTATTTTATTAATATTTTATCTTCTATTTTCCAGGCTTATATAGCTTTCGAGGCCGAGCGAAAGACACATGCACACACAAGGTAAAGGTGAAAATTATTTTTTAAGTGCTGCTGAAGCGCCATCCATTGTACATGGAACATGTTTAGCTTTATCTATAAATTAATAAAACGAGGGAAAAATATTGACATAGGATTTGAACTTTTAAACACAAGAAAGTACAAAGTGATGAATAGTGTCGCCATCTTATGGTAAAAGAAAATCGAATCGTATACACATCGCATTAGAAATTTTCATGTTCAAAATGAAAAATTAAATTGAATATTAAAACATTCAGATTAGGAATTGATAGTAAAACATACACTGCTAAAACTTTTTTCCAATAAATGTTGAACGTTGTGGACTTATAATAAAAACCACAATACTTAACAAAGCCATGTTGTATTTGCATGAAAATGAAATATCACGACGCAAATAGCCTTATAGCTGAACTTTGTAAAATGAAAAAGATTCCAAATTCAATAAAAACTACAGGATTACTGAGTTCTTAGAAATGGCTGAAAATTCATAAACATTTAAAATCACGACCAACAATGCCTGTATATTTGAACTTGTTGCAAGAGCTAAGAATCCAGAATGTCTTAGTCCTCCACAAAATATCTTTGAAAATATTTTCTGATAATTAAAAACTAATTTCATTTGAAGGATTAGCTGATGAACCCAGGGAATTATTTTTTCTCTAAATAAATGAACCTGACTGGCTTACACGATCTGACAGGTCTCCTTTACTACCTAGATGAAGATTGATTGGACTTTATTTTGTTTAAAACAAAGCATCTTCCATCACTTTTCCCAGTTGATGCTGAACAATTCCTTTCGATTGCAGTAGTTTCATTATATGTGGGTACTGCTGTATGTTAAAAAAAAAAAAGTGATTCCTATGTGTCGACGAAAATAGGAATGTCTTGCAGCGAATGGAGCACGGGCATCAATCTGAATTGCAACTCAATTCCAGTTCGAACGATTCCTGGCAGGAGCTCAGGATTCCGTTGCAGTGCCTGAAACCCATGTCATGGGCATCTTTCAAAAATCAGAACTTCTAAGAATAAATCGACATCATAAGGTGTGAACCTATGTTGCAGATTATTGCATATGCGACAACTTGATTTGTCAAGCCTTGCCATGAAATATTCGTATATTAGTCTACTATGGCCAATTCTGAGACGGGGCAAAACTATTTCTTCTGGTTCGTTGTTACGATAAGTGGATGTCCACTCCATATGTAAGTATTGATAGTACTATTTTTGTTGTCGGGTCCAGTATGCCAATAATTTATGATATTTAATTTTAACTGTAAATGCTGCGATACTTGGTATTTACCATTATTAGACATAGAGCCATTACAAGTAGTTAGAAGCACATCACTAAAAGAGATTTTCTACCTAAAATTCAGAACTCGTAAGAACTGTGCTAGGCACAAAGGCCCATTTATTAGGCCAAAGAGATTAGGCTAGGATTGTTTGCTCCCCATGTATCAAACAATCCTAGCCTACACTCTTTAGCCTAATAAATGGGTCTTTGTGCCTGAAACACGTGATTATGTGTGTTCTGACATTTTCAAACAAACTAGTTTCCCTGCTGAAAAGACAAAGAAGAGAACATTTTGTGGGGGTAATTAAGAATTGAAACTACGTTTAAAGAGTTTAAGTGGCAAGGAAACTTTACCATCGTTAAAAACTCAATGCATGAAACTCTTCGAAGGGATTTGTTATTATCCTCGTATCTCCTTGGAATTTTAACATAAGATATCCTTCTAGGCGCCCGGTTTTTAGTCACGCAAAGCCCAGTTTTTTTTCGAAAGAAAAGCCACCATCACCCTAGTGCGAATCGAACTAACGACCTTAGGCAGGGGGTGCATGCGCCATAGCACTCACGTATATATATATATATATATATATATATATATATATATATATATATGTGTGTGTGTGTGTGTGTGATCTAAGGGGTTAGGTCTGCCAGTAAATGTACTGTTGGCATACCTGTTGGTTGAGACCGTCGTCACTGTCACACCAGTACTCTCACTGATGCTAGCGAGGACGGTCTCCACCTAGAGGTATAACATTAGACGGAATTTCGACAACTAAAATAGGAAAATTAATAAATATGATTTATTGATCGCTGTTTATCTAGCTTCGAAATTTTAGTGCTTCATCAGTGGAAGGTTGACTTTTCAAATATTTTATGTCTTATTTGTTGACAGTCCGCCTTAAATATAATAACTGATCAAAGTCACGCTCAATATTTAATTGATAATATAAATTTACTAATACATAAAAGACGTTAATGGGGTAATTTTGGTGTCAAGAAGTGATAAAGATTCGATGAAATGTTTCAAATTCAAATTCTTTGTCGAGTGCAACTTCTATAGCTACATTAGTACGGAGAGTGCTAAAATAAAACAGAATGCATATGTAATATAAATTAAAAATTATGATACTTTCACATTCAGTTTACTCATAATGGTTATGGGTTTGTAACTTAGAACCAATAAACGAATATAAAAAAAAAAATAATAATATGTACTGGTGATGAATCATAAACTACTACCAGCTGCAAGTATTTTAGAAAAAAAAAAACATGATAATGTGACGATAAAGTAGGTAACGCATTGGTTGATTGCTGTCTCTTTTTCATGAGAAGTAACAAAGGCGTGCAAACCACAATAGCCATTTATAATCTTCAGAATCTATTTTTAAAGACCTTAATTAATTCCTTTATTTACTTTCCATCCCAGAGGACATCCATTGTAAGCAACCAGTCCAATAATCTGGCTTATAAAAAGCTTGGAGGATTTCTATCGATTGCCCCTGGGGCATGGCAACAGACCTTCAGTTATATTTACTTACAGGCCAAACTGAAATAATACTCATTTTCTTCAGCCATTGGTCAGAGTTATGAATAATTGAAATAGCCCAGTATTTCTTTAGGGATTAGAGGTAATAATATTGACTCCATCCACCTATTTATTTAAGAGAAAAAAAAATTAGTAAAATGCTGATGTTGATACAAACGGCGATGAACCACTTTCTCATTCAGCGAATTTATAAAATATTAAAAATAATGTAAATTAACAAAAGTTAGAAACAATTTTTATTTCATTAATATGTTCGTCCCACTGATTTTTTTTTTAAACTTTTGAAACTGGCTTACATGAACATACAAGTATTATGATATAGATTTATTATAAATTCCCACTAGCCAGAACTGCCTCAACATGCAGTGTAGTGCTTGTCGCTAATTTCGAAAGGTTAGAATAAAAATTCATATCTTGCTTCCTAAGTTCTTCCTTTTCCTTCTGGAAATAAAAGTATGAATTTATTTTATGGTCAAAATAATTTCCCCCCTGTAACAAAATCATAAATTAATGCACATTTTTGGCACAAAAATGTAATTGTCAATATGAGGCAGAATGAGGCAGAGAATTGAAGAAAAACATAGTTCAGGACATTCCCCTGCGGGAATCCGGATGCTAGGCTAATTAAACGTTATTTTAATAATGAAAAATATGAATTTATTGATTGGTACAACTCTGGCACATTTATTAAACACTAGTGTTACACATAACGCACACAACGAGGAGCTTTAATCCAAACGGGAACAATTCTCGCTTAAAATTCAAAATTCTCCAATAAATAGGTAAATGTTTAGAGACATTTTTGGTCCAATTAACCCCCCCCCGCGGACATTTCCTGATGACCGCGGGTGCTAAGGCGTGAACACTCCGTGCTTAAAATTGTGGATTCGATTTCTATTAGCGGTGGTGGCTTTTATTTCGAAAAACCCAGATGACCCATCCTAAAAAATCTGTGTTACTTATAAATAGACGCTAAATAAATGGAAATTTAAATAATAATAATGAATACTGTTCTATTTGCTTTATAGAAATATCTGTAGTAATCTTATTTTTTTATTTGATAGTGTTTTACACCAATGTGATTTACACCGTACTGTGTTAGTGTAGATTAAATCTTTCTGGTCCTGACTTCTAGGAAACCAGTAGATTGAAGTAGGCGACGAGGTTCATCAGTTGAAGGTACACATATTATTTTGACATATTTAAGTTTCCAAAAGACAAAACAGCAAAATAAAATGTTTAGTTACGCTCAAATAAGGTCGTATAATCAGTTGTTCATTTTGCTGATGTAATATTGGGACTGTTTACTTACACTTAACAATTCACATAAGTCATATGGTATATTCAGGTGACGTCTGTATGTAAATGCTTTATCATAAGAGTAGTGTAACATATTTCATATTGTGACAGTTTTAGTATCGTCAGGAAGTTATTGTGCATAAGTATGTAAAGATGAAGCCATAAACAGACAAAAAACACTTTATCGTGGGAGCAGGTTAGATTTTCTGCAACAGTATGTTTTATTAAACGAAATTTATTTTTGCAATCTTTAATAATCTCTAAATTAGTTTAATTTATTACATTTGTAACGTGTCCTTTTCAAATGATATTAACATTGCCGAAGCATTTTTGTATATAAGGCGAAAGCACATATTTGAAGACAAACTTGCTAACGCTATATCGAAAATTCTATGCTATATCCATACTTTAGGTATTCAATTGCACTGCCATTTCTAATAAAGGAAGCATCTAATTACGACTTGGATTTCCTTGGAGGTAATGTAAGATTGCAATAGGCATTAGAAGGACAAGATACAGCAGGTATATAGAAGGCATAGAGTATTCAGTGAGGGGTAATACGGATCAGATAGGTCTCAAAGCTCATACCCAAGTACTCGGCTTAAAAAAAGAAAAAATTACACTTTCCGTAGTAGAGGCTGGAGTCTGACAGAAAGATGAAAGAAGAGCGACCTTTCTGATAAAGCTTGATAAGATGGGTTCCTTGATTAAAGAAATAGATATTACGTTCCTTTACATCCTCTGACAACTGGTAAGAGTTTTCATCATTGGAGAGGGTTATGTGATTTTCGAAGCAGACATTTTTGTAGGAGCTATTTTCAAAATGAAAAACAAAATCACTTACTACTTGATTCACATTTTATATAATTTACACTAATTTTCTGAAAACATGTTACAAGCATACGGGTTAGAAGAAACAATTCTGAAACTTACAGCACCTCTTTCTACGACTGAGGTAGTCCTACCGACACAAAACCCTATCAATACAATATAAATACGAACAGTTTTAATGATATCTATGTCAGGTGGAAGATCAATAAAACAGAATTATCCACGACAATTCGTTTTTAAAATAAGGTCTACATGTTTCTCGCTATTCATGTTACCTCTTGACGAGCCAAAAACTCACAAAAGTTTATTTTTAGAATACGTCTTTAATTTTAGATCCGCAACACGTATACCGAGTTTCGCAGCAATAAAACAAACTTTTCGACCGTTAGGGGCACATCAGTAATTTTTGTCCCGAGTAAACAATCTTCCCACCGACAGATTGTGCTGGTTCACAAGTTCGCCAAATCGTTTGTTCTGTAAATGCTATCTACCCAGTTTTGTGACAAGAAAACTTAAATTCAACACACAAACATATGCACTTATATCTACATATTTTTAATATAAACAATGTATCAAAAATACATTTTTTATGTTAGATAGTTAAATATTTATTTTGATGGGGGCCATTTTCGATATCCAGCTCGTAGGATTGATACATATTATTGTTTATTATTAGCATATTATTTTATGAGAGAAACCTCAATAGCTAGATACCTCCAGTAAGTGCTAAAAACGAAATAACAAATACCTACAGTGGTATTAATTACAATTCCGTGACTAAGAGAAATTATTTGCCTGGTTTATGACAAGACTATCAATTGCCTTCTATAATGATAATGCAAGGGTGGTGTTTTACGATCAATGACAGAAAACGATGACAGCTTTAAAATGACAAGGCTCTGTCTCATTAACAGCTCTGACTACCTCAAAAATTCTCGATGTGAATGATACGTCAAAATTCATAGAAACATAATGGATGACGTAACGTTAGCCATAATTGGCTAAGAGAAGTTAAGATGGTACAGATAAAGTAACACGATGTCCTTAACCGTAGCTAGGCAGTAAAATATTGGGTTAGTGCTTACCTTAAGAACAGTTAAAACATAATAATTAAATATATATCAAACGGTACAAAATACATATTCGAGAAATTATATACAAAAATTATTTTCAATTTCCTAAAATTAAATAAAAAATCCGACACAGGAACGAGTTTTATAGTTTCCTTCGCGTGATGATTTGAAAATCTTTTATTAGGACTCCTAAATAATTTACATCATCAAATAAATGGATTTCTTGGTATTTTTGCTACAATGATAACTCATTTTATCGCTAAACGAATTTAATCCTAACATGACGAATAAGATTGTGGAAATACACAGGAGTAGCCAATCCCATTGGCCAGTTAACTTCTGCCACTGACGCGTACAAGAAAAGTTCTTATCAGTTTTTATACTGAATAGTTGACTGATAAACTCATTTTAATGTAAAACAAATAAAAGTCGGTATTCGATAACTGCGTTTAAAAATCTAGCTCAATATTGTCAAAAGTTTGAAGATTAAGTTTTACAGATTTTGTTCAAAAGTTATTACTGTAATCATTCAATTGATAAAAATGAATGTTAAAGTACATTGGGAACATTAATCTCTAATTTATATAATACTAGCTGAAAACCCGTGCTTCGTCACGGCAGATAAATAGTTATTTTATTGCGTTAAATAATGCATCATCAAAATTAACGTTACTACATAATTTTGTGCAGTTTATTATAGCATGGTCCCCGTCATACTATATGTTTTTCATCAATTGATAAGTAATCCAAGTATAATGTTTCTTGACACTGATACCCCGTTATCTATAGGTTACCAGCAGCAGAAGGTTAAGCCGTACCGGTAGCAATTCGTTGTCAATAATAAATGGACGGTAAAATTTAAAACATTATGTTTCCAAGATGTCATTTGGAAACTAACATTATATTTGCGATCATTTCCAAGAAGTGTTCCGATTGGGGATGCTGATGGGTCGGGAGACTGTGCAAGGGTTCGGGATATTATTACCTCGGATAGAACTCTATGAGGGACAAAATCACAGTTTATTCCTAGTATTTCAAGGTCTACCATCATAGTTGAAATTAATCTCAATTAAAAATAATACTATGAAATAGATACAGTATGGTAACAGCTGTTCTGTTATCGTCCTACAACGCATGCTGCCAATGCGTGCATGCTCTAACCAACTAATACTTTAAACCCCTCTAAAAATACTTAAAAATCCTTTCTTAGCGAATTTTTACGTTCTATAGGGATGGATGGATTGGGTGTTTAAGGGTAGAAAACATCTAGGTCCTCACCGCCCTCAAGTGTAATGTTATAGAGTCGTGTATATGTCGTGAAAGGGTCTATAGGGAGTGTCCATGCAAAATTTCAAATTTTTCTGTCGAGTGGTTCGGATGATAGGTCAGTGAGTGAGTGAGTGAGTGAGTGAGTGAGTGAGTGAGTGAAGGAGTGGTATTTGGCAAATATATAGTAGATTGAAAACTAATGTAAAGGGTGTTAATGGAGCATGAAAAATCGAGGCTGATTAACTAATAATTATATGCATCCAGAATTTCGGGCTTGCAATCAACTTAACTAAGTGACAAGCCAGACAATAACGAGGGAACTATCTGACGCGTACAACTCCACGGGGAGAGCTTATTGGCATTGGAAACAGCCAGTTGGTCTATCTAATAACAATATTCTAAACCTGCATGTTTATCCTCTTCTTGGTCATTCTCGCATTTAGAACGTTTAATTTAAATTGAATAAACTTCTTTATTCATTTATTCGATGCTTGTCCCAGGTAATAAATATTTCTCAAAAGCACTTGAGCACGGAAATTCCGCTGGAACAATTCACAGGTTCAAGGAAGTAATTCGAACTTATAATTTTGTATAAGGATAAGAAATGATGCACTCAAATATATATATATATATATATATATATATATATATATATATATATATATATATATATATAGGTTTAAATGGTTCTTTCTACTACTCATACTAAACATTCATCTTGAATTCATTATACTCAAAATGAAAATTTATTTATACAGTTATGTTTGTACGTATCTGCAATTACCAAAATGCTGTTACCGATTTTTTCATAGTTTTTGAGAAATT
The DNA here is from genome assembly GCA_946811695.1 of Gonocerus acuteangulatus. Classification (NCBI taxonomy): domain Eukaryota; kingdom Metazoa; phylum Arthropoda; class Insecta; order Hemiptera; family Coreidae; genus Gonocerus; species Gonocerus acuteangulatus. The sequence continues at coordinate 75,922,091 of OX328125.1, forward strand.
ATCTTTAGGGTCGATTGAATAAATCCGAAATTATTATGTAAATTATTTAATGTTTAGTGAATTATTTATTGATTTTTCATCTCTTGTTCTCAGAATTGCCGACATGACTATAGAAATGTTATATTCTATCAGCCTGTACTGTATGAAATGTCAGTTTTTTTTACTTTGCGATTTAATCCTTTCCCTTTTTTATTTCATTATTTACAAACATCATTGGTATTCATATAGAATTAAAGCTCTTTTATTCCTAGTATTTAATCAGTAACTTGCGTACTGTGTTGTGAGAACGATCCTTTGAGAAAAAAATAAAACTTAAATTATGACTTCCGTATGAATCCGTATTATTTTTTGTTATGAATTTAAGTTCGGTCATAGCGCTGCTGAGGCGTGTATGAACATTAACACGGCGTTCGGGGAAGGAACGGTGAATGAACGAACTGTTTACCGGTGGTTTTCAAGGTTTCGAACTGTAAATTTTGACCTTGACAGCGAGGAGCGAGGAAGGCCAGAAACCAAGCTTGGCAATGACCAACTGAAAGAAAGGGTTGAAGCTTGTCCCTCAAAAAGCACTAGGGAATATGCCAAGGAACTCGGAGTAGGAGCCACGACAGTTTCAAGACATCCGAAGGAAATCGGCAAGTCCACAAGTGACATTTCATACGGTACAGCCTGATAATGTTACTGCCCTTACTATTTGAGCTTCTATTAGACAATTACAGACATTTATCTCTACTTTTCTTCAAATGCCAATATATCTATGAACCTAGGTGCACCCGTCGAGTCCACGCAGTCATCCTTGAAAATTAAATTGTTTTTATGGAATTAATATATTGAATTTCATATGATAAAGCTTCTACAGTTTGGGATTTGTCAAATTTGGATTTAGAAGTTTTCTTTCGCTATAGCTGAATGTTGTCATAATATTTTTTTTAAATTTAAACAATTCTTATATATTTTTATGACCTTTAGGAACTATAAAGAAAAAAGTAAAACAAATACAGGCAATTCACACTTTTAACCTTTAAAAACTTCCTCACTTTTACCATATTATACATAACTCCAAATTATAACTATTGTAATTCTTCAATAACACTTAGAATGAAACTACAGACAATTTAAAGCTTACTAATAAATTAACGTGGATTTGGCACTAGGTCCATCTAATAATTATGCAAATTCTTGGCAAGTTCTAGCTGAGATAAACCAGGATCATCAACTTATAAACCCTGTCTTTAACTTTACTAATTTTGTAAGAAACTTGGATTTACTTCGAGAAGAAAAACTTTTTGTTTTATAAAATTAAAATCTGTTCTCCAATGGGTTTGAAATACAGTTGCTTATTTCTTTTTTTTAAAATACTGAACCGATAAATTTTATTTTAGTTATTGGAAATATTTATTCCTTTTAGCCCATGGAGAATTAATTGTACCAGAAAACAAGAAAAACTCATTTGAAACATAAGTAAGCTGTCGAGAAATTTTGGTCACCATGTTTCATATGGTTCAGCCATCAATTCGACATGACTGTCTATTCATTCATTATATTTTGAAACTAGAATGTTATACTGAATAAATAATAGATCTTTCGGTAATTATAAATGAATATTTAAGTAATAATAATGAAATTATTAATATCAAAAAAATTTAACAAAAAAACAAAAATTAGCGAGTTAATAAAAATAGATATTGCATTCAAATTTATCTATTTATAACAGTTATTTGTTTAAACCTATCATTCTAACAGCTTCTTCATCTTCAGGGTTAGTTTATAGACGTTTAAGTTCATTTTAATTATTTTTAAATTAATTAACACTTAATCATTGGACAGGATGTTTTAATTTCACTCAGGAGTTCTTTATACTGATTTTTTGTTTCAAACATTATTCATTTAATTATTTTACATAAAAAGAACTTAGTATTCATAGCGGGGATTCTTTTAGTGACCCGATCTAATCAGTCTCCTTGGCAAAAGTAGGATTCAAATCCGCATCTCCCACAGGCTAATCTAGCTTGCTAGTCATTGGAACACCCTAAAAGGGTTAGATAAGAAATACCCTAAACAAAGAGGCGTTGTTTTAATTTTTGTTTCTCAAAGGATCAAGGCTTAAAGATTTATATCTTATGCCTTTATATAAGCCACACTTATGTCTTTACTAAGCCATTAGCGCCGAGGAATTTTTCCAACGTGCCGTGGGATGAGAAAATTCCTGCTTCTAAGGCGCTAGCCACTAGACCACGGGAGACCCCCATTGCTTATTATTATTACTACATAAGGTAGTTATAGGCTGCATTCTATGATCTGACGTAGGCAATACTTTAGTACATTAATAGTATTTCGTGATTCAATAAAAACAAATATTTATTTATTTAAGGAGCTCCACAACTGCAATTTGCTTTGCTCAATTAATGATAAAAAACAAATGTAATGGAAGTCCCATGGATGCAATTGTTAAGGTGTGAGTACTCCATGACTAGATTTGAGGATCAATTAATCCTAGAAATGCTATCCTTTCCTTTCGAAAAAGAAAAGGGTAGCATTTCTCTCCTGGCTAGAAAAAGTTGGTTTTCTGCAGATCATACTATGTTAATGTACGTATAAGTGGAATTTAAAATTTAAAGTAATATTAATAATAAAAAAAATAATATAAAGTAAAATTACACACATAAGTTTAAAGAGAGTATTTAAAATCTACGATGATACGTAACAAAACGGCTGACAACAAACTTCGAGAAATCAACCACACTGTATACAAAAGGTCATCCAGTAAAAAAATAAAATAAATGGACGGGAAGAAGTCATTTTATGCCATGTCAGGATTACCCATACACGTCTGACACATTCCTACCTTATGTCAAGACAGCACAGACCAACGCTTACATACTGCAATTCACAGTCATCAATAAACCACATCCTGACAGAGTGTAGACTCAAGACATATTTTAAATTACCCTAAAATTTGACCGACTTACTTTCCGATGGCATGTAGACATTTATAAAAGAATATTTAGAAAATAGAAGATAACAACGCCCAGTTAGAGAAATTGATGTTTCGTGAATTGATCCAAAAAATATATACTCTTTTTTTGTTGGGTAAATGTAAATATACAAAACAAATTCAAGCTGAAAATTCAAAAGCAGAACTATAGAAAAATAAAGAATAGAGTAATAATTATTTTTTGTAATACTATATTACGATATGAAAATCATTATTACATTTAATAGAGGGAAAAAAGTTTAAAGTGCAAATAGTGAATTTATTTATAAATACAATACTAGGGAAAGGGGTCTCCCGTGGTCTAATGGCTAGCGCCTTGGATTCATAAGCGGGAGAGGTCGGGTTCAATTCCCGACCTCCGGCAGGAATTTTATCATCCCACGGCTCGCTGGTAAAATTCCTCGCTGCACCCTGGATGTCGGCGCTAATGACCTAGATGTAGATGCGCCGTAAAAAAAAAAAAAAAAAAAAAAAAAAAAAAAAAAAAAAAAAATTACTAGGGAAAGAGAATAAACTTAGAGTGTGCTGCTAAGTGAATTCATGAATCCTGAGCGCAAACGTTGATGCACTCAGTGGATAAAGAACGGTGTGTAAGTCTGAACCTTAATGAGGTATTTGAAAGGTTCTCTAAGTGATGTGAAGGGTATACGAGGGTGGGTTTTCCGCTATCTTCACACTGAGATCAGCATCTCTTTCAAATCCTCCTCAAATCTCTTTGGAGGATTCATACAGACAAAAATACATGCAACTCTCACTTTCGTATTCTCCATATTTTTCTGCCCCAGTGTCTGAGATAATTTTGACTTTACTCTGTTAAAGTCAAGTTACATTTCCTTATGTCACAGTTGTTCTGGAGAGTATTTTGAACTACAATAATCTCTGAATTCCAAAGAGGCATCTGTTCCTTGTCCGATGTCACCGTAGGCCCTAAGTATCTAAACTCATCACAGCACTGGAATTGAGCGTCACCAGTTTCGTTCTTAGTTTTGTCAGGTCTTAACCGTCTACATGTGACTGTCTTTTAGACATTAATATTCAGGCCAAACTCTTTGAACTCTCTTAAAAATTCGTTCATGCCTCCCATGTTAGTGCTTTTACTGATCTTGCTGACAGGTTGACATCACCGAAAAAAGCAAGGTCCTGAATCAGGTTTTAAGGTAGTTCTTATCACAATTTAAATGCGCTTTATTTTACTACCGCGCAACGAAGCAAGACTAGAATAAGAAAGTTTTTCTTTAGAGTAGTGAGATAACTTCACTCTTTATTAACGAGAATTTAACACAGAAATGGATTAAACGTTTGGTTTTGAGAGAAAATTACCAAAACGGATGATAATATCAGCCAAAAGTCACCCCGACCCACCGAAAACCATATATCGGATTATCCTAAGTTGAAAATATTTTTTAACGAAAAAACAGAGCTCTCTCTTCCTGAAGCCATTAGCCAGAAATATTTACTTGATGAAATTTTAAGCTCTCCTTTCGCTAGAGTCTCACCTTTCAAGTACAAGCCTCTCTGAAATAAAAGAAAAAAGGGGATTGTTTGTTCAACCTTAAAGTGGTTTTTTAACCTAAGTCCTGGAGACTTCTTCCACTCCTCGTCTTCAAAATCCTTTTAAAATTATGAGCTCTGTTAAAAACTAAACGCCCGCTAACTTTTTTAACGAGTAAAATCCAAGAAAAACTTTTAAACGTCAGTCATTAGGTCAAATTTAAAATTGTTTCCCGAATTAATATTGTTTAATAACTAAGATTTAATTTCAAGTAATATTTTTTAAAATGTATATGTAACTCGCTGAATACGCGGGCTTCGTCACGGCAGATAAGTAGTTATTTTATTTCGTTAAAAATAGGAAGCCCGGTGACCGTGAGTGACACCTTTGGGACTCCGTGCCAAAGGTCATGGGTTCGATCCCCACTATGGGGTGTTGGCTTTTCTTTAGACTAGAAAAAAGAAAAGGTATCAGCCCTATCCTGGCTAGAAAAGGGTGGAAACCTATAGATGTCCCGTCCCAAAATTCTTAGTTAATGATAATGGACATTAGAATTTAAATAAATATATTGCGTTAAATAATGTATCATCAAAATTGACGCTACTATATAATTTCGTGCAGTTTATTATAGCACGGTTCTCGTCATACTATATGTTATTCATCAATTGATAAGTTATGAATGTATAATGTTTCTTGACACTGGGGCGCTACTATCTAAGGTCCGGGACAAAAAGATAGCCCACCCAATATTTTTCATCATAATCAATTGTAATCATTGATATAATTTTTTCGAATTAATCTGTAGTGTATTCAGCTCAAATGTGGTCTGATTTGATCCGTTAGAAAGCAGGAAAAAAAATAGTTTGAGAGAATTCATGTTATTATTTGATTTGGGATGAGACAAAATGATAGCACACTTGTTGTTTATTTACAAACAAAGCCAAATCCCTCTGAGTAGACAATGCTAATCCAGTTCTGTTTCTGCTTTCATGCTGTTAACATTAAATTAGTGCCATGGGACGAGCAAAATCACTGACCCCAAGTGAAAAAAATATCATTCAGCGAATGAAAAATCGAGGGTTTTGTATTTCCGGTATTTCAAAAAATACCGGTAGGAGTAGGAAGGTAATTTTAAATTTTTTGAAGTCTCCAGAAAGCTATGGGACGAATAAATCACCTGGGAGACCGCCAGCTTTATCAACACGTGAAAAACGGGCAATTCTAAGGGTAGCGTCCAACTCAACTTTAACGGCCCGTCAAATTGCGGCGAAAGCTGGTGTAGTGACGAATGTGAAAAACGTCCAAAGGGTCATTCGTGCAGCTTCTCACATCAAAAGGAAGAAAATGAAAGGTATTCCACCTTTAACCTCGGCACATAAAGAAAGAAGAAAGGAGTTTGCCCGTGAACATGTCCAATGGAAAGACGAGTGGAAAACAGTCTTGTTCACAGACGAAAAAAAATTTAATCTTGACGGTCCTGATGGCTGGGCTCACTATTACCATGACCTACGGAAGGAGGAAAAAGTGTTTTCCAAGAGGCAAATGGGAGGAGGCAGCGTCATGATATGGGGAGGCATTGGATATGATCACAAAACTGATTTAGTGTTTATTTCTGGTCGAATGAACAGTCAGCATTATGTTAATTTGTTGGAAAACCAACTAAAAAAATATTTTGAACTTGTTCCTAAAGAGGACGTAATTTTTCAGCAAGACAATGCTCCAGTCCACACGGCAAAAGTTGCAAAAGAGTTTTTTAGAAAAGAAAATATTAGAACTATAGATTGGCCGGCAAGATCCCCGGACTTTAATATCATCGAAAATGTTTGGGGGCATCTTGCGAGAAGTGTTTACAGTGGTAGCCGACAATTTGAGTCCGTTGAAGAATTAAAACAAACAATTCAGGAGGAGTGGGCAAATCTCCCTCAAGAATTGATTCGGCGTCATTTTAACTCACTTTCAAATCGTATGATTGCTGCATTAGAAAAAGGTGGTGCGTATACAGGATATTAAATTTTAATTTGTATTATTTTAATTGTGTTTTAATAAAGAATTTTATTATTATTGTTCACTGTGCTATCTTTTTGTCTCACCCCAAATCAAGTATTATTTACTAATTCTTACAAATTAATTATTTTCAACTCCTAAACCTGAACATCGGTTCAAATTTGAGTAGAATACCCTAGATATTAATTTAAAAAAATTATATCAATGGTTGAAATTGATTAAGAGAAAAAATATTGGGTGAGCTATCTTTTTGTCCCGGACCTTATACCTATGTGTAGGTTACCAGTTTAACCAGTACAGGTAAAATTCTTTCTCAAAAATAAATGTACGTTAAAATTTAAAAATTTATGTTTCCAAGATTTCATTTGGAAGCACCCATTATATTTGCGAGCATTACCAAGATGTGTTCTGACTGGGGATGCTGATGGGTGAGGAGGCTGTGCAAGGGTTCGGGATATTATTAACTTGGCCAGACCATCAAAAGGTATAACGTCACCTCTATGATGGACAAAATCACAGTTTATTTCTAGTAATTCAAGGTCTACCATCGTAGTTGAAATGATCCGCAAATAAAAATAATATTATGAGATACAGTACGATAACAGCTGGCCTTTTATCGTCCTAGATACGCATGCTGCATGGGCGTGCATGCTCTCTTTAAAACCAACTAAAAATTCAAACCCCTCTAAAAATACTTAAAAATTTGAATATAAAAAAAAAACAAAAACCTTTCTTAGCGAGTGTTTACATTCCAAACGGAGTGTCCATGCAAAATTTCAATTTTTTTTTTTGTCAAGAGGTTTGGGCTGGGCGATGATAGGTCAGTAAGTGAGTGGTATTTGACGAACATACAGCAGATGAAAAAAAAATACACAAAGGGGCACATTTTCTTTCATCTGTCATGAGCGCAATTATACATTCCTAGTTTTTACATACATTAGAAAGAAAAAATTGCAATGACATTAGATCCATTGTATTTCTGACTACCTTGAGGATTTATTTTTGTAACGCTAAGGAATTCGCATATAAATGAGTATTACACATATGATTTTGATGCTCCGAGGAACTTGTTGATTCGAAGAACATCGTGTAAATTATTTCAAGCAATTAGATAAGATAAGCCTTTGCATGTAGAGAATGGTAAACCCTGATCTACAGACAGTCTGTTACTATGCTAATAGACCCTTTGTCAAACAATCCTATAGCACTATTGAACATATACTGACCTATATATGTACAGATACATATATTCACATGTGTACATATACATAAATATATAAAGACGACAGGTATAGCACGTTTATATGTATTTGAAGAATTTCTGTAGTAATTTAATTTACTATGCTGCTAGAATTCTCATATTTGTGTTCTTGTCATAAGGTGAATGGAATGAATATCACTAAGAACACCAAATAAAGGTTATTAATCATATGTTGATGTGTTTTAAATTCTATTATTATTAAAATAAATGATTAAGAATCAAAATATTTTATTCAAGCTGCACGCTTTACTTTTCGTAAAAGTCGAATGCATTGAGCATTTGAAAATGTTGGCCACCAGACCTTTCTCCTACGGCAGTGCAACTTGTAATTAGAAACAGCGATACCCATTAATTTGGCAGTCAGAGGTTAGTAGCTTGAGACTAAGACCCGAGCCTGTCGGAAACAGTAGGCGTCTCTGATTACGTGATATGATGGCTGATGACAGACTTCTGCTGTGCAAGAATGATATCTCAACTCAGACGCATAGTGGAAAATCCGTTCAGCCATATATTCATAGAAAATTATGTAAATTCATGGATAGCATTAAATGATAATGAATAGACAAACATTTATACACAATGGTTTAACATTAAATGTTTTGAGATCGGTTACACTGAAGGATTGACTGCTGTAGGTAAACACTAAACTGGAGCGAGGGTGGCTCAAAGTGATCGTGTGTTCACCAGACAGGCAGATACTCACACCTGTAAAAGAATTCTTAGCACCTCCAGTCTGCTATATATGAGGATGTCTTGCCCACTATAAGGATACCTCTAAAAAGGATCCCGTCTGCAGAAAATGAGCCCAATCACAGCAAAAAATGAATGCAGAACAACTAATCATTGAATTATAGCAAAACCCGATTGTCCAATTTTTCAGGCATTTATGTGATCTGACCTCTCTATTGAATCGTAATCAAACACAAATATTAGCTTTACAAGAAACACACTTACATCCCGGTAAGGTGGTCAGCCTACTTGGCTACAAACTCTACAGGAAGGACTACTCCCTCGGTGGCAGGGCATGCGGTGGAGTAACAATATTTGTAGCTGATAATATTCATAGTGAAGCTATTTCATTGAGATTTACTATTAAGAAGATAGCTGTCTCAGTACATCTTCTTTTTCGACTCTAATTTCTTCGATTCTTCATTTTCTACTGTCTATTCTGTTTATCTTCCACAAAACGAATCATTAGATACTTAAGAAACGCGAAATCTACTAATTCAGTTACCATCTCCATTCCTATTCTCAGGGGACATGAATGCCTTAAGCGTGGCATTAATCAAGAAATAATAGCAAAAGGACAAAACTTCAAGTTATCTTTAAACAATTTGACTACAGACTTACACACGTACGCGCAAGATCAGGTACACTATCAAACTATCCTATAAATTATGCAGTCCGTTATTCTACTTGCCCTATTAATACAAAAGGATTACTTCAGCGTTCTTAGTCTGTTCTTGCTCTGCACTAGCCAGATTACTGATAAAAACGAAACCTTCACTCACAACCGGTAATCGAACTAAAAAATATTAAAAGTAGCCGGGTTTTTTTGTTCCGAGTGTATGTTTGGGAACTGCTTCTGTTCGTTTATTAATAATTCAAGGAATAGTTGGGATGTGGCTAAGAGAAAACGTCAGATTTATGGTAAAATTTACATTTTGGACGTTTTGGCAGCTTTCAATAGTAGTTGTTTTGCTGGCATACTAAAGGGCATGTTGAGACATTCAAAATGTATATTTTCCAGAAAATCATACGTTTTCGCTTATCCGAAAGTCAACTATTGCTTGAAAGCTTATTATGGCTACAGCTAACTCTCCCAATCTTATTATGCTAGTTCAGTTGATTCGCCGCTAGACTCCGTTGCCAACATTTTTAAATATAGTAGGGGACCATCAAACCATCGGAGGATCAACATTTCCACTTTTGCCTACATTACTCATTCTATTTTTTGATATTTTATAGATTATAGATCTTCAATCCCAGATACGGCACTGTAACAACCACACTATCAAATCCTAAGCATAATTGCCCTAGTAATATTATTAGGGATGAATATTCATCTGACCTAGACCCTAACATTTCCAAGAAGGAAGATGTAGAATACGTGCACGGTTAGGCATTGACTAATCATCTAAGACTAAACGCTTCAAAGCCCATAGCTATTGACAACATCCCTATCTGGTTCCTCTATCAAAGGTCTTGGTATAATCCTCGATCGAAAGCTCCCCTGGAAACTTAACATAACCCAAACATCCCTTCTCTGTGTTTCCTCAGCTGCTGTCACGCCATTACAAATAGATTACGAAAGCCCTAAATTTCCTTGTCAGTTTGACTATGGTTTTGTAGTTCATACCAATTTGTCTGTACGCTGCTATTGAAGGCATACATCAGTGTCACGTGGCGTGCTCGACATTGTGGAAGAACTATCTTCTCAAGTTCTGGAGGATATTAGTTCTACATGAAGCGCGGATTAAAGATTTAATCTTCTTGTGTCGTATGAATAAAATAATAAAACAAATATTTGGTAACTAATAAAAATATTTCAAGTTTATAATACCTTATACCAAGACTGCGTAATGCAAACCGAAATCTAAATGAAAAGCTAAATTTCGCGGCACTGGAATCCTCCATTAGTTTTCGTATCCCCATTGAATTTCCTGAAACCCATTAAAAAAACGAACAAATAAAATATCGTAGGTACTCTAAACGATTATAATTATTATTACTTAAAACTCAACTTTTCTTTTAGTATCTATTATTAAATGCTTATTAGCGCGTGTTCTTCCTCCTCATGATGTGATCGGGAAGTGCCGGCTACACTATTTCAAGTTTCACAATAACAGAAAATAACGCTTGGAATCTAATGAATCCATTTCCGTTCTCAAGGAATATGGAAACAACTAATGTCTCTTATGACTCGTATGTGATTTTTGATAGAGCCATCTCATCTATAAAATCGGTGCTCAAATGGAGAAATTTTCGCTTAGGATACAGTCAGTTTCCTGTTGAGGTGCCTAAAATCTTGAGATTAAATTTTACATTTTTACAAGAGTTTAAATTTTTCACGAAAGATTAGGAAGCTATTCTAAGCTTCTAAGCCAGATGATGACACTAGGGACGTTGACGGAAACCCTCAGAAAGATAACGCAGTTCCTATGAGTCGGACTTTTTTTTTTTCTTTTAAATATCTTTTAGTTATTTTATATTTCCTTACAAGCAGATCACTATTACTATAGGGCACTTAAGGTAAATAAATTTATAAAATATACATTAATTTAGTGAATATTGACTTACAGGGATGGCCTTGACATTTTTAGCCAGTCGGCACTTTTTTGTATATAATAGATCTGGGTGTCGACTTGCCAAGTGACGTACATTAATGATGTAAGTGACACCTACACCTGGTGGGTTATTAGGGGGCAGAGTTGCGTTACACTAATTGAAGGCTCCTCCTCAGTTGGGATATTCTATAAATCACACGGAGTTCAGCAACTTGTGGAGATACCTTACAAGGCCAGGTGAATGAAACTACACTTTTTTTCTGAATTCCAATGATATCATGATAGTTAATAAAATATAAATAACAATTTTAAAAAAAAAAACAATTTTCTTTCTTCATAAATAACATAATATAATAAAATCTGTGAGTATGCACGTAATTCATATAACCTCATTAAAAATAATTACATTTTAAATTGTAATATAAGATTTAAATTTAAAAAAAAAAAATCAAAGCCACTATGTGATATTGATTTGGCATCATAGACCTGACCCCCCCCCCCCCAAAATGACATGACTACATTTTTAAAATATTTAGTGATAACTCATCACTGGCATCGAAATATTTGAATCACTAAACTGATGTAAAACTGGAATATAATAAAAATCGTAATTTATTATTTGCAAAACAGTGACTCTTGCCAAAAAAAAAAATGAATAATCTGTGCTTTCTGATATTTTAATTATACCCCAGCCCTAAACAGTAAACAGGGTGTATCGCATGTTAATGACAATACTCCAAGGGGTAAAACTAGACAAAAATTTAGTTTAACACCGCCAACCACACATTCATATCACACTCCTTTCCGGACATATACTGTTTTAAAAGTTCTTTAGTGAAATCCCTATCTTTTGTAGCACACTTCCGCTTTCTCGCCTTGCACACACTATTTTCCAAAACTTAATTACTTTATTGAAATTAATATTAAATTTTCTTTAAGACTAATGCACATCCAATGTTTACAAGTATCTTTTATAAACCGCAATATCAATTCAAAAAGTAGAAATTAATAAAACTTTCTGGTTAATGACAAATTTTCCGAAAACACTACTCATCCAACAAAGCTCATGCAGACTGCCGAATCTCATCAAATTCTCGTACATAGGCAATAGTCTTAAAGCAAAATTAATGTTAACTTCAATATTATAATGAAGTGTGGGAAAAAATGTGTATAAGGCGAGAAAATTGAGGTTGAACTACAAAAAACACGGTTTTCTCTAAAGAACGTTTAATACGGCATATGTTTGGAACGGAGTAAGACAGAAATGTGTGTTTGGTGGTGATGAACTACATTTTTTGTCTAGCTTTGCCCCTTGAAGTATTGTCATTAACCCTGTATAAATATATATATATATATATATATATATATATATATATATATATATAATATTTATATCTACATTACATACATTTACGAAATTCCTCGCAAAACAATCATAGAATTGCAGGTTTGACTTTATAATTAGGCGTGGGGAATCCAATGATTCCATTTTATATGCTCTATCTATAAACGAATTAAATGTATATAAATATTAATGTATATATATATATATATATATATATATATATATATATATATATATATATATATAATATTTATTTTATATTTTTCACTTTTAACGTTGACTAGCGTTTGATGAGTTTGTCGCCACAGTTAAGGAACTCTATAAATAAAATAAATAAATAACCACAAAGTCAAAAACCGTCCTTAAATCAAATAATTTATCATCCATAATTTCCATAAGAATGTTGATCGCTAACGTAATAAGCTACAACCAAAACCGTAACTCGATGCGGTTGATGTTAAAAATATATTGTATATAGATAATTTATGATCCTTTTTCTAGTTTAACATCCTGCTGGATGATTGGGGATGATGAATCGTCGGCAAGGTAGAGTTACAGCTGCAGTAACGAGCAATCTAACGAGTGCGGAAACGACAATCAGTGCAAGTTCAACAACCTACTACTAGGGATCAACTCTTTCATCAGTCATATTACAATATTTTTTTTTAGTTGCTGCTGTATTCTGTAAAAGCTGTCTCTGCTGAAATGCATTTTGGATATTTTTTTTATATTAAAACGGCTTTGGTCTCAAGTGGTTGTTTTCTATGATTTTAATATTTGTAGTAGTGACTTGGTATCAATGATTTTAATAATATTTGTTATTATTTAGGACTATAAATTCCCTGTAGAATCATTACTGTGATTAATCGTTTTATTTACCATAGGTTGCCTTTAAAATGTCTGTACCGAGGCCAATCAACAATATTTCGGTTAATAAGCGTATTCTAGCCTCAAGGAAAGTGCTTGTATATTATATATATATATGCTTGTATTTTATATATATATATATATATATTTATATATATATATATATTTCATGTATATATGTATACTCCAGATATGATGTTTAATCTCTTTTAAAAAGTACATATCTTGTTCTTCCGCAGTCAACAGGTAAAAACAGAAGTCCGTTACTCCTGACTATTTGCAATCTAGCCACATTTTTTCAATGGATTAGCTCCAAATAACATTTCCTGTTTAAAAAAAAAAAAAAAAAAAAAAAAAAAAAAAAAAAAAAATCTGTATATATTCTACATTCATACATTATTAAATCATGACCGACGGCAATCCTTATCATCACTTTCACTGGTTCGACGTCATAAGCTGGTTTTGCTGGTTTTCCCCACAAAGCAAAGTAAGAAAATCAGTACAAGACCTATAGATAGGCTTGCCATATTTTTGGTGAGTGAAACCGGCACACACGTGGGATGGGAATTCCTTGGGGGGGGGGGGGAGGGGTGAATAAAAATGGTACAAATTAGAAGCAAAATGGTGAGTTTTGGGCCTCAGTAACGGGAGTAGGGAATGAGGAACCCTAAATTTTTAGTTTTTAAAAATAAAAAGGAATTTTTGCTACTTAATTTACTTAAAAAAATCGTCCAGCCAAATAGACGGGCTGGCCGCTGCAGCGCTGTGCAAGTATTTCCAGCGTTTGCTCAGAGATTGGAGTTAGAATACTTCGTAGACAAGGTGCGCGGTAGTCCAAAATATTAAATGTAGAAAAATAACCAATTCATAAAAGATTCTTAAAAACTTAAATTCATTACTTTCTACATCTTACAGCCGATTCCGGGACACTGATAAAACCGGGCGGGACAAGAGTAAAATACCGGAACTGAACCGGTCAAACCTCTCCTCTACGCTACAAGAAAATTACTTGTTTATCTAAGTAAGTGGGATTTACTTAAAACATATATGAATGCATTGATGTATAAAATATCTGGAACACATGTCAACGGAGAATGCGTTGCAACATGTTGAATGTATGCTTGCAAACGTTTTGCCCTCATCATATTCCAGCAAGTATGTTAGAGAAATCAATACAGAATCATTGAAATAACCACAGTACTATTGTGAAGTATGTGCAGTGCTTTTTATCATGTTGATTCTCCATTATCCCAGCCGTGAATATGATTGCGTGCACACGTCGTATTTCATTGCCTTCCTAAATGAGGTCAGCATGGATAGAACTAATTACGAATGCATCAGACTCTACTAGTGTAAATTACTCTCTTCTTCAATTCATATTATTAAAAAACATAAATTGTAACGCATCATTAGGGGTTATTCTTTCTAAAAGGCAATCTACCCCCAACGGTTATTCCGTCTTAGGGGGCACCTACATTGGTCCCGATCCGATCCGATACTCGGCCGTTCAAACATGTTAGTTTCTACATCGATTTCAAACCGACCAACTCAAAATGGAGGCAAACGATATTTAGTGTTTCATGAACGTTTACAGCCTCTTCATCTTAACCGATTTAAAGCATTTTTTTTTTTTTTTAAATAGAAGCTAATAAAATTTAGAAAAACTTTGTCGATTCACACTTTTGTTTTTCGTTTCTATTGTTTATTAAATTACGTGGAAAGATGTTTATAACCATCCAATGTTTATAACCTTCCAATGTTTATAATCTTCCAATGCTTATAAACTTCTAGCTACCTTTCTTATAAATAATTTTACAATATGAATACTAATGCTTCTCTTATCGTAGTTTAACAGTTATAAATTAAATTTTGCACTAAGATTTATTTTTTCGGGACTGATATACTTCCAGAAGATTAATTGGTCTCTCAACTCCTCCTTCATACCTACAACATTCAACCTAATCGAAGGTTATTATGCTTATTAGGAGGTATTTCTTAAATTAATCACTCATTTTCATTTCACTACGAGATCATTACTGACGAGCTGTGACTAAGTCGGATCGAATCGGGTCGGGACCAATGTAGGCACTCATGTCGGCCGCTGTCGGTCAAACGAAATCGGACAGGATCGGATCGGGAGAAATACGGGTCCAATGTAGATGCAGGCTTAGTAGAATTTGCATCAGCCTTTACCAATCCGTGATACGCAAGTTGCTGGTTGGCGAAAATAGATAAATAATCAATTAATTTACATTATCTTACTTCGGACAAATTTTACGCTGCGCCTTAAGACACCCAGTATCCTAAGTAGCAATACGGGCAGGATATGCGCAAAAAAAAAGCCCAACTCGTAGGAACTGCGTCATCTTAGCGCGTTTCCATTCTTATCCTTAGTTTGTTTTGATCTTTAGTGAAAAATCACTAATATATATCTCATGCTTCTACCTTGTTTTACTAAAATACTAATTTTAATGATAAATGAAAACGGAAAAAACAGCGAATTAAAAAGTGAGATACGGAGAAAAAAAACGTATAACAGAAAGAAACAACCAGCAGTAGGAAATCCTCACACAGCATCTTCGCATTCCGCAGGGAAAGTTCTATTTCGAACAAAAAAAAAAAAATAAAACATTGAGGAAGACAATCGTAAAGAACCGTTCAAAGCCAAGGAACTAACACTTTCGACAGCTTACGCGGTTATTTCTCCACCTGAGATCTCCTGAGTTGTCGAAAATATCTTTAGAATCTTTTTTGGAGGAATTAAATAAGCTTTCGAATGGTTACTACCATGATTTCACAACCGTTTTCAAATTATATTAGAAAATATACAAAAATGCTTCAGTCTGTTAATACTTTTTTTTCTACAGCTTCCTTGATTCCAAATGTAAGCAAAATTTAAATTTCTTAGTTTGAATGAAAATAAAATACCTAAAAAAAAAAAAGAAAGAAAGACGTGGAAAAGAATATCTAGAAGATTGAAATGAATCCATCGTTTCTGCTAAGTACCCGAACTGAAAATTAGTTAGGAAACCGGTTATAGATATCGCCTTATAAATTATTTTAATTGTTTCCCTACTTTAAAGTGTACAAACGAGCCTAGGAACGTTACGATTTTCTTTACGCAGATTTTTCCCAAAAAACAATGTTTCGGTTAAAGGATTCTGCTGGTTATCTAACTTAACCTTTGTGATGTAAATAGTCACACATAAACAAGTTGTAAACATCTGTTAACACTTCATGCTAATAGGTTTTGGCCAATGGGCTTTTTTCCCCTATTGATAAATCATGACTTTAATTCATAAACAAACGAATTATAAAAAATACTGTATGTATTGTATAATTGACAAATAAAGATATATATAATAACCTTTGTAATAAACGAAGTATTTTTGTAACAAATTTCTTTAATATCGGTCCATTTTTGAGCCAGCTAGAGAGCAAACAAACAAATATATAAATACTAGCTGACTACCCGTGCTTCACCACGGCCAAAAAGTAGTTTTTTAATTGCGTTAAATAAGGTAACAAAATGTAAACATCTGAAAACATTTCATGCTAATAGGTTTTGGCCAATGGGCTTTTTTTCCTATCGAAAACTCATGCCTTTAATTCATGAACAAAAGAATTATAAAAAATACTCTATGTATTTTATAATTGACAAATAAAGATATATTTAAAATAAGGTATGATCAAAATTAACGCTACTACATAATTCTGTACAGCTTATTATTGCTCGGATTTTAAAGTAACCCAGAAACCCCATGTGGAGGTAATCGTGCTTGTTTCCGTTGGAGAGTAAAAAAAAAAAATACAACCACTTAAAAAGTTAGGTAAACCGAGACAAATACACGTTGGAAAGAATAAAACTAACAACTTTCAAGTTTTAAACACTTATCTCTTCGATTGACAGCGCCCCACCGAACATTAAAACAGAATCTTTTTTGTAGAGAATTTAGTAACCTTTCGAATAGCCGCCCTTCACTTATTAAGATTTCCCAACTGTTTTCGAGATATTTTAGAAAATAAACTGAGGTCCGAAAACTTTGTATCACCATTAATACATTTTAGCGCGGTTCCTCCCTCCCCCATAGGGAGGAACCCCGCTTATAAGGTTGATCTCATGACGCAATCCAGAAGTGCCGACTAGAAAATTTGGCGTTTCAGAACCCCTAGAGACCGAAAATGATGGTGGTTCAAATTTGTATATCTATATATATATATATATATATATATATATATATATATATATATGTATATATTTATATATATATATATATATATATATATATATATATTTGTCTGTTCGCTCTGTAGGTCGAAGACGAATGGTCCGATTTTGATGAAATTTGGTACAAAAATCCGTCGTCCAATTAGAAAGGTCAAGTTCGTTAATCGATGGCGGACGGAAGATGGCGTTTGGGGCGAAATTCGCGCAAAAAATCGTAACGCTTACGTTTTTGAGTCCATAAGCTTTTAAGTACTCGTTTTATAGGATTCTTGGGCTAGGAAAACGAATGAAACCATTTTCAATGCGATAGCTTTAACCGTTTCCGAGAAAATTGGAAAAATAGTTTTTGAATACCGCTTTTGGTTTGGGTAGTTAGAATCATGGGATTCAGTTGAAACGTTTTCTGCATGTTTGAATTTCATCAACACTAATATGTTGAAATTCTGGTTACGTTTGGAGTAAAGGAAGGGTTAGAATAAAATATTTTATTAACAGACAAGAAAAGTTTTGGTAACTTTGTATACTTTCGTTAGTATTTCGAAACCCGTTGACAATCTTGGGAAGCGGAAGATTACCATTCGAGAGCTTACTAAATGCTCTACAAAAGAGGTTCTGAAGAAAGTTTTAATTAGGCGATGTCAATCGGAGAAATAAGTGCTTAAAACATCAAAGTAATTGATTTCGTTTATTCGAACGGTTCTTTTTGTCTGTTTTATTCCTTGTTATTTTTTAATTGCTTATAGTTGGATAATGCACTTGACAATAAAACTGGTTAAGTAAAATAACAAAAACAATTTATTGTTAGAAATATAGATTTCCAAGTTTCCAAGACCTTGTATCTAGCGGGACCGTTTCTAGTGTTAGCCGACCCTTCCAGGTAAGATCTTAAATCAAGACCTTTCAAGACTGGTAGAACCAAAATAATAACTGCTTCTATTTTCATCTTTCCAAATTAGACTAGGGAGAAGAACGGAACCGCGCTAAGATGATGCAGTTCCTGCGAGTCGGACTTGTTTCCAATATAGTACTTCTCAACTCCAAACGGTACCAACGTTTAAATATCTTAGATTAGATGAATATCAAATACCTGGTTTCAAGTGAACCAACCATCGTTTCTGAATACCCAACCAGAAAATTAGCTTGGAAAAGTATTTCTATCATTTTTTTTTTTTCGTAAACGGTTACAGAAATCGCTTTAAAAATGGTTTCATTCGTTTTCCTAAGGTAAGGAATCTATATAACTAGTGCCTGCAAGCAAATGGACTCGAAAATGTAAGCGTTCCGATTTTTTCGCGCAAGTTTTGCTCAAAAAACCATGTTCCAGTAAACGGATTCAGCCGGTTAATAAACTTGACCTTTCAAATGAAAAGAAAGATTTTTGTTTTGCAAAGGTGCCTGTTCTACGTCTCCTGTAGCCAGCATATTAGCTGAAAGTGGAGAACCGCCTTTAGCAATGAGACGAGCTTACCTTGCATTGTCTTACCATGTATCACTCAAGGAGAGGAGACTGCATGGTTCTCTGAACGCTATAGATCAGGAGAACAATCTCCACGGACAACAGAGGATTCCAAAAAATTTCAAATATCGAATTAAATAAATAGTGGACAAACTCGGCTTAAATATACCTGACGTAATTGCATTTCCACCAGAGGTTATGCCGTTATGGAAAACCTTATGACTTCACCTTAACAAAACACACCAAATCAAACAAAAACCAAATCATCTATCAAATAAGTTTTTTGGAACATATTCAAAAGTACACAGACTACACTAAAACCTATAGAGATGCTTGAAAAATTGACTCCCAAATAGGATGTGCCTTTTTAAGGGACAACTTCTGCAAAAAATATAACATGCATGAAGCAAACAGTATATTTACAGGAGAATCTTTAGCGATTTGGCAGGCCATTGAAGATATTAGATTTCAAGAACACAACAAGAAGCTTATCATAACGGACTCACTCAGCGTGATGAGGGCACTGCCAAAACTCAAGAACCGCCATCCTATAATAGCTGAAATTAGGGAAAATCTTGCAAAACAAAATAAAGATATTGCTTTATTATGTGTTCCTTCCCACATGGGTATTGAACTTAATGAGAAAGCAGATATTGAAGCCAATAATGCAAGAAAAGAACAAAGTGATAACTCAAAAGTAGCAGAGGTGTGCGGACAAGATTTAAAAATATTTATTAAAAAACAAATATTAACAATGTGGACTAAGGAATGGTTAGAAACAGATAAAAACATTAAAAGAAATCTAAATACTTGGAAAACCCCTGAAAGGCTGAACAGGAGAGAGGAAATGGTTTTGTCAAGAATGAGAATTGGCCATACCAAATTAACCCTCAGTTATCTTCTGAAAGGACTGTACCCTCCCACCTGTAAACATTGTAATCTTATATTAACTGTTCAACACTTCATACAGTACATTCAGAATGTACTGTATACACACCGGCGAGAAAAGTGAACAACATTGAAGGCAGCCTTGCTGAAATCTTACAGTACGACGAAAGGGCTGTACAAAAAGTACTCAAATATATCAAAGATATAGGCCTACGGGTAGAGGCAGTATAAATAAATAAATAAAAAAAATATGTAAAAATTAAAAAAACCTTTCTTAGCGAGTGGTTTACATTCTAAACGGATTGTCCGTGCAAAGTTTCAAATTTTTGTGTCAAGCGGTTTGGGATATTATTACCTCGGATGGACCATCACCAGGGCGTAAACTACATGGGACAAAATCACAGTTTATTTCTAGTAATTCAAGGTCTGCCATCATAGTAGAAATTAACATCAATTAATAATAATACTATGAAATAGATACAGAACAAAACAGCTGTTCTATTATCGTCCTAGCAACGCATGCTGCCTAGGCGTGTATGCTCTAACCAACTAAAACTTTAAACCCCTCTAAAAATACCTAAAAATTCGAATATCGAAAAATCCTTTCTTAGCGAGCGTCTACGTTCTATCAGCAGTGTCCATGCAAAATTTCAAATTTTTCTGTCCAGTGGTTTGGGCTGGGCAATGATAGGTCAGTGAGTGGTATTTGACAAATATATAGTAGATTGGGAAGGATGTTGGCATACTTTTTTTTGGATATACTTGCTCTCACCAATGAACATAATTTTTCTGTACGGGTAATACTGTATAGCTTTCGTTCGTATGATGACAGCAATCTGATAAGATTTCAAAACACAATCTCAGCTATTGTTCATAATCAACCAACTATAAGCTTGTTATTGGGCTTCGTTATCATTTGCCTCGAGCGCTTATAATAGGAACATTTTACTGCTGCCAGCGGTGGTGTTAAACAAGGCATATTATGATCCAAATTCACCCCGGAAACATCAACCCTGTGATTTAAATAAGAAGTTTACTTTTTACTTATTTTTCTAGAAGCTCGCACACTGTAACGACCAATATATATATATATATATATATATATATATATATATATATAAAACAGTCCCGTAACAGGCCACAAGGGCCCAGAGGAGCAGATACTGTAGAGGTATCTGATTCTTGACCATATGGCACACTAGGGAGATAGTGTGGTCAACACTATTCTCCGGCCGCCTGATTTTCCCCTTGGCTGCTTCGACTGCTAGAGTCATTAGCACCCAAGTTACCCATTATTAATTAAAGTAAATAAAGGCTGGGTGAGCCTAGGGACGATCTGGGACCCCAAATCCAACCCTCGAATGGCAGCACTAGAAGAAAAAATCTTTAGTGCGCGCTCGGGTTTTGAACCTGGTCCTCCAGTTCATTAGTCGAGTGCTCTACCACTGAGCTAACCTCGCCCCCCAATATATATATATATATATATATATATATATATTCAATTATATGTATAACAAGATATATATATTTTTAAAAAATTTCGACCATTCCTTGACGTCTAATCACCTCAACGGCTAACAATCTGTATCTTGTAGAAGTTATTAATTTGCCCGTTCCGGCAGTTTTTTTTTATCTATTGAACTATTGAATAACGCGTATCGTAGAAAATAGGTCCACCTGACAAACCTTTGTAATGTACTGTATACATTCTTCCTTTTCGTACATGGCTACCCCGCAAGCGCGAATTCCAACGGACATTTTTTGTAACGTTATTTTTTTAGTTTAGTCACCGCTAAAGCATATTTAGGCTAAAAAAAGTCCGTCACGCAGGAGCTGCATAACTAAGCACTTTCCTCAGAATTTGGGTAGTGTAGACTGCTGTCCAGAACAATTTGCTTAAAATATCCTACACAAATAAAATAAAAACGTGAATAGTTCTCATTTTGTAATGAGTAACTGATCAATTATTAATTTGCATCCAGAGTTATGTTTACACATGGTACCTACTACACTACGTAATAAATACAAAAATCCTCATATTATCGTATTTTGATCTAACGCAGGAACAGGATACAGTCACTCTAGTGGTAGAAAGCGCTCCTTGCGGCGGCTTTGTGAACCTATGTCTGCCGGCTTTTCTATTCAAATATATTACAAATTAAACCCCCGCTTTCCGATTGACCGATTCAGCTCATTTTTACAACACTTCTTTCTCATGAGTTACCCACGACGTATACAGCGTTTCGTTACAACACAGCAGAAATTACGACCGGTATGACTATATTAGGAATTTGGGTCCGGAGTAAACCCCCCTTCTAATGAACCGATTTAGTTTCTTTTTACAACACATATTTACCTGTAGATTACCACTACGAATACCGAGTTTCGTCGAAATATACAAAACATCACGGCTGGTAGTGGCGAATTGGTATTGTGGGTCTGGAGTAACCCCCCCCCCCCCTTCTAATGAACCGATTTAGTTCATTTTTATATCTCACTTTTCTCTCTATATTAACACTACGAATACCAAGTTTCGTTGAAATATAACAAATATTACGGCTGACATAGTCAAATAAGTGTTTTGGGTTCGGGGTAAGCCCCCCCTTCCGGTGGACCGACTTTGGTGGTTAACGAACTCGTTCAATCGTTTGCTAATTGAATGCTATATACCAAGTTTCGTGACGAAAAAAACAAAAACTCTGGCCGCTATCGTGTTAACAGACACACATATATATATATATATATATATATATATATATATATATATATATATAAATTTTAACGGGGGTCATTTTCGGTGTCTACTAGGTAGGATCGATAAAGATTTGAAGAAATTTTTCAAAAATTCCGTCATGAGTCCAACCTCAATAGCTACTTTCCTTCGGAGGAAAGTGCTAAAAAAGAAGCAAAATCGGACCATTAGAAGTTAGAGTAAGCCATTTGTATAATTATAACTAAAATAGATTTCTTAAAACGCTCCATAACTTCGCTTATTTTATAGGGATTCAGTGATTTATGTAGCTCATGCGTGATGAGAGTGACGTAGATAGATTATTTGATTTTTTAAGCAATGGATCTAATTACTAAATATTTAATAGATACAAAAAATGTGTCAACAAGCTTTTATTTTATTTAATTAAATAACAGGAGCTCATTCAATACCGATATGTTTATTTAAATGTCACATGCTTATTTTAGAGTTTTTGTATTATTTAGTTTTTTAACGGCGCTTTGACATCTAGGCCATTAGCGCCGACATCCAGTGTGCAGCGAGGAATTTTCACAACGAGCCGTGAGATGAGAAAATTCCTGCCGTCGCACAGTGGGCAAAAATCCACTTTTAGGGCGCCAAAATTATTTTTTTGTGTTTTTCAATATTTTTTAAGGTCACTGAGATAGGGAAAAATATTTTAAAAAATCGTTGACCCATAGTGTTTAGTATATCCAACAAACAAATGTTGTAGACAAACAAATATTTGGGCACAATAGATAAAAAGTGGGGTACCATTTTTTAAATCTTTGGAACATTTAAGTAGTAACTTTTTGCATCTATTATTTACATAAACCTAATACATATATTCATAAAAAATAACGTATAGGCTATAATGCGAGAATAAATAACAAAAATAGACTAGCAACTTAAAAAAAAAAGTAAGTGTACTGACTTTTTTTTTTTTTTTTTTTTTTAATAATAACAAATCTATACAATTATATTACGCACTAAAAACGAATTATCCATCAATCATCGTCTGATCCAATACTGCTATATACTTCAGCATTTTGTTCTGACGAGTCAGTATCACCTCATTTTCTCATGAGAGTTCTTGAAATTGATCATATGGTAAACTACACTTCAATTGGCTAATTACATATATACCGGAAACATGAAATTTAAGTAATCACGTATAGTTTCTGTTAAAAAAATGGAAAAGTAATTACAAGAACAGCACTGCAATAAACACTGGGGAAAATGTTCCCTTTCTTACAGTCCGATTAATATTCCCTTCCGTCGCCCTTTGACCATTCAAGAAAGTAAATATTTACATTTTACCTTCTTCCAAATAATACTAGACAATATTTAGTGAAAGTATTGTTTTTAATTTTGTCCACCTAAAAGGTGATTTTCGCACACTGTGCTCCACGGATTCTTCAGCTTCTATCTGACTGCCAAAACTAAATTTAAATTTACATTAAAAGGGCGGAAGAAGGGCGAGCTGAAAGTGTCAAGACAGTAAAGTAGAAGCTTCAGGCTTATTAAAAAAAATATTTGAAACTGGAACTTTGTGGAACTTTTTTTTAAACCTTACTCAAACGTAAGTAATCAACAAAACATGAACAATTTAGTAATAATTTCAATAATTTTTTTTCTTTGATATGCCTTTCAGTTATTAGATATACATTATGTATTTATAAAGAACATACCACTAGGTAATAAATCCATTGTGGAAAGAAATTATAAAATTTGTACACAATTTTTAAAACACACCTTACAAAGACCGTACAAGACTTAACAGAGGAAGTGGAAGTGACTAGCTGGTTGCCTTCTTTATTGTTTTAAATAGGTTTGGGTTAAACTAGATAAAAAACTTGTTCTGTTTTCAATGAATAGGAGACTTTAGCAAGTGTTGGCACGTAAATTGACATTTTACGATCACATGAGTTTTTCGACTTTTGTCGCCGTAAAATAGACGTTTTGCCCACTGTGCGCCGGTGGGAATCGAACCTATTTCCCGCTTTTGAATCTAAGGTGCTAGCCACTAGACCACGGAGAACCCCCCTTTTTTTTAGAGTTATTATACTTTAAAAACGAGTGCTATAACGGCGAGCTAAAACGGTTACATCAAAGAGACGGTTCTAGTTAATAATCCGCCCGCGAACGGTCAGCGGCCCAAGATATTTCACTTGTTGAATAATAAAGGCAGTGGATACTAGTTAAAAGTTAATTTACTGATGGGACAAGTTAGCCGGGGAAACCAAGGTTAAATTTGAGGCATTTAATTACTCCCAGACTACCCTAACATCAATAACCCACAACTTCCAAGGGCTGTTCACACCCGTTTTATATGACATCCTATCTCTTTATTCAGGGAGCAAGTTGACAAAACTAGGGTCATTATTGCTATCAATGAGTTTCAGTTATCATTGATAGGCAATGAATCTTCACATGGTTAAGGTAACTGTTAAGTTGCTTCGTTGTCTACTGTCAATCAGTAAATGTTTAACAGTTATATTGCATTGTAAAATTCCGTCAAGCAGGAGCTCCATAACTAAGCATATTCCTCAGAATTTGGGTAGTGTCGAGTGCATTCATGAATAATTTGCTTAAAATAACCTATATGGGTAAATAAAATAAAAACACGAATAGTTCTGCTCTTTTTCATTTGTAATGAGCAACTGTTTCAATTATTAATTTTGTAATCAGTGTTGGGCAAAAGTAATGTTAGTTTACTAAACTAACGTTAGTTTTCTCTAACTAAAACTAACCTAATGTTGTATTTTTAGTTTTGTTTTAGATTTGTATAATTATTAATCATGTGGACTCCGTTTTTAGTATGGTAATTAGTTTAGTTTAGTAATAGAGACCTAAATTTGTGATTTTAGTTTAGTCTTAGTATTTAGTTTACTAATTTAGTTTATCAAAGAACATAACTTTTCAAATTACGAGAAAAAGCCACAATTTCTTATTCTTAAACATGTTTTGTTAGTTATAATAATTTATTTAATTATCGAAATAACATATGATTTATATTAATTCATGTTATTTTAGTAAAACTAAACTACACTAAAGCTTTCATTTTGTTTTTAGTCAATTCCCAAAGATTTAGTTTGAGTTTAGTTCAAATCCATTAATTAGTATAATTTTAGTTTTAGGTTGCAATTTTTAGTTTAGTTTTAGTTTATTCCAAAAAGTGAATTTAGTTTTAGTTTTCAGTTTTGCCCAACATTGTATGTAATTAATTCCCTTCTAGGTGTATTCATGATACTACACTACTTAATAAATACACAACAACTTCACATTTTTGTTTATTGATCTTGATGAGTAATAAAAGAAGATTACGGGATACAGTAATAGCGTAGGAACAGGATTCAGCGCTCCAAGTGGCAGAAACAGAACTCTAGGGCCCACATAAAGTCATATCAAAACAGAGACACTACTAGTAGGAGCTTTGTCAACCTACGTTTGGCCGGAAAATTCATTCAAACATAACCATTCATTAGTAAAAAGCCACCCACCCCTTCCGATAGACCGATTAAGTTAATTTTTGCAACACTTCTTTCTTATTAGATACCCTGCAGTTATATAGAGCTACGTAACAGTGGAACAGAAATTACGAACAGTATGAGGAAATTAGTCATTTTTGAGCGGATTAAACCATCTCTACTAAAGAACCGATTTAGCTTAGTTTTTTAATAACAATGTTTTTTCTTTATGAGTAGGTGACGTGTCTAGTATTTATTGGTACCTGTGTTTGTCCTATACCAAACCATGATAAAATTACTTCTTCATGTCGAGGAATTGTTCTCTTCCTTGGGTATTGGTCGCGTTATTTATTTCTCTTGATTTTCATTCACTCTTCAAACAATTTCATATTCTTTCACAGCTTAATTCGCATGGTTTTGCTCAAGTCGGATGCCACAGGATCAGCTATGAATAGTTTAATGTCTTCGTGCCTAGGTCGAAGGGTAATCATGTTCTCTTCACTTTATAGAATGTTGATAAGTAACAACATGTTCTGGATAATTGGACGTGCGCTATAAATATTCTGTAAGGGCATTAAGCAGCTTAAGGAATCATACTTTAAGCAATTTTGAAAACAGTGATTCTGTTTATCTGAAATTCAACTACAGTGGGTGGACCAATATTTTAACCAATGTTTTTTTTTTTGTTTTTTTTTCCAGTCTCGAGTATTTGACTGGACTCAAATAATCTAATTACATTGAGTAAAGAACGTTGACATGAACTGGTCTCAATACCAGATTTTTCTGTTGAATTTCGTAAAGGCTTTCGTTTCACATTTCCATATTTATTCCTTTGAAATTGAAGGTAAGAGAAATCATAGAAAGAAAGTCAATGGAATTCTTTGAGAATAATCTTTTAGAGTTTAATCTTCAAAAAGAAATCAATAAGCCGGATTAAAGTAAAAGTATATAGAAGTTTGAAAGGTTCGGGAGACAGAATCAGACTGATGATTTTTCCTTCTCAATTATGTAAGGCCTGTTCCTCAAAATTAAATCTTGATTAAAAAATTGCTATATTTTGCAATATTTTTTTATAGCTAAATGCCGTCGGAAATACAATACATAAAGAAAGAATAATACAATCTAATAACTAAAAATTTAGACTGTAAATGTTTGAATTTAACTCATTAAGGACCGAAAAGTAAAGTTAAATTCATTTCTTTTTTAAACATTATTGATTTTTTTCTCTTTGAGTAAAGAATGTCGCAAACGATCTCGCTTTAAAAGTAGAACAATAATTCATCATTTATGAAAGATTAATAATTTATTTGACAATTAGAGTAATATTGAAATATTTACAATCATCATGTTATTATGGCTCATGTAATAGAGTTGCATACCGCTGGGAAAACATCAATGAATCATCTATGAGTGGCAGCCAACGAGTTTAATTTCAAACATTTATTATACCACAAGCTAACAATAAAATATGCCTTACCTTGGTAAAAATTAAGTTCATATTCTTTTAATTGGCAGATAGCTTATTTAGGAAGATATTTGTTACTCTTATACACAAATGCATGTTTACATTATGTTTGCTAGTTACATATACTGTTAATATTATACGCATATTTTAATATTTTTCGATTATTTTTTTAAGTTCTTTCTATATCGTTTTGAGGCTTCTATATTGTTTATTCAGCGCTCCTTGTTTAAAAAACTTTTGTTATAAAATTTTTAGTGCTACAATATTTTTAAGTATAAATAAAGGAATATTGTAAGACAAAATCTAAAAAAAAAAAAAAAAAAAAAAAAAAAAAAAAAAAAAAAAAAAAAAAAAAATCATACATTTTATTGAGGTTAAATTTTCTTATTTAGTGCACACTTTATGAAATTTTACACTAAACTTAATGTTGCAGAAAACCAACAAGAACTAAAAAAAAATGTCTGCTGCCTTAAAAATCTGTCACGAAACAACGAACGTTAAAAAACAATTTAATAATTGGTCAAACTTTAACATTCTTTTCTGGTTCAGTCATAATAAAGATTTATGAAAAAAGGCAATCTTCTGAACCTATACCTTGTAGTTCAAATTGAATCATTCTCCATTCATTACTCATTCATGATTGAATTCATACAGACAGCTCCTCTAATCATAATTGGACGTTGGGTGGAAAGAGATATTACAGTTCACAAGACAGAAGAGCAATTTTATTGGACGTGTGAAGCATATGACCCGAATCGTGAAAGTCCTACGACTTGAGACAAAATGTTAGAGTTGTGTTGTTTATGTCTCGTCCTTTCAATAACAATGATGATTCCTTTTTGGAAATTAATTTCAGATCAGAGGATCCGGTTATTAGACTTTAACGAGTTTGTTGATGTTTCAGAAGTGGATTTGCAGAAGTTGGATACAAATATACCATATGTATATGTACATACATTAGGATGGAACGGCTTCTATCTCCAGCGGTGATTCTTCTATTCTACGATATTTCGCTGGATTCCTCTCCACTTTCCTCGGGCTATTTCTCTTCATCCTCGATGGTAAGTAATATGATAAAAAAAAAAAAAAAAAAACATATTTTTATGTTGTATGTGAATGAACGTCCCATTGTCTGAGGACCATTTCTTAATCATGTTCGAGTTTATGGATTTAATACATGTCGTTCATTTAATTTAAATTTGCTTTGTCTTTTTAACTTTGAACGGTTATTTAGGAATATTGGTTTCTTGCATCTAGAATATGACATTTAGCACTAACATTAGGAAGAAAAATGTGTATAGGAGATTTTGATGTGATTATGGGGGAAAACAAAGAAAATAGATTATATCAAGAGCGGGTAGAATTAAATATGGAAGCGTGAGGATAAACACTTCTACGATTATTCAGGTGATTACCGATTCATGTGTCAGTAGTAAATCGATATAACGAAGCTTATCGATTCCTATATAGTTTCTTAGAAGAACCTTTTCCGCCTTAATAAGAAATGCGTTGGTTGGAACTTAATACATTTGAACTTTCTCTTCCATGATCATTCATTTCTTCTAAACTTCGATTCGTACAGCTAATAACAGCAATTACTTCTTTTAATGAAGTACCCTTTAAATTTAAGCATGTAAGAAGCAATATTTGAGTATCCCAAATGTAAAATAGGACATTTTTTTTTTTTATAAACAACAAATTTTGTTTATGTTTACAAACAAAAGTGTCACAAAAAAGTGTCCGCTGGCGTTCGCGCATGTGAGGTGGCCATGTAAGAAAAAGAAGACTGTATGTTATACAGTACATTACATAGGATTGTCGGGTGGACCTAAAGCATATTTATGTTTCTTAATTTGAGCAGAAGGCTCTAAAAGAAATTTTTCTCCGTGTTTTGTTGCTTGTTGTTTTATTGTTTAATACTTAATTTTAGCAGTGCAATGAATTTGATAGTAAAGCAAGATACTTAAAATGTAAACGAATTTTTAGTCGTTTGTAATAGGGCTTTCCAAGCAGAAGACGAAGTGGCAGCGTGAGTAATTGCTGCTACTGTAAGTCTTCAGTACATGCCACTGAGCCAAGAAACTTCTTCAGTACATAATAGCGCTTAAATGTCACTTTTTATTACGATTTCATTAGAGTTCCTACGAGATGAACTTTTTTTTTATATATTTATGTAGGTAATTTTATGCAAATGCATCAGTAATCTCATACACTAACCATCTTAGTTATTGAGGTTTCCCGTGACGGAGCTTTATTCATAACGTATACCATCAGGGCTTTGAAATATTTTCTATAATATATCCAGCACTCCGTTCGACTATGATCAATTCCACAGCATTGTATCGTATGCCGATTGGCGGATTCCAGATATCGTTTACACTACCGAAATAATATATACGGATACGTGAGCTGGATTGCACACCTGAGCCCATTGACAAAAAGCCAATCCTTGCAGATGACGTGTAGTTGGATGTGACGGTGTCAGCGTCAAAAATGACGGACGGTTGATCGTTTCTCTGGACCTGCATTTTCTACCTGCACAGCTCAGCACGTTCACATGTTCAGACGTTTTGTTTTTTTTATTAAATTCTGTTTACAAAGAAAATATAAAAAACGTTGACACTGAAATATTTAATATTATTATTCTTCAACTGACCCTTTTTCTCACAATCTTCTTATCTTCGTGGTACGCGGAAGGTCAAAAAATAAAATCTTCACCACTCAGTCTCACCAACTTGAGTGGTGAAGATTTTATTTTTTGACCTTCCGCCTACCACGAAGATAAGAAAATTTAATATTATGTTATGTTTAGTAGTTTTAGAGTTACAGCTTATAGCAGAGGACTAAGCATCTGAACGATTGTCTTCCTCAAAGCATTACAAAATAACATCCAGAATCAGATATATTTATTCGTTATTTATTGGAACATTTTTTAATTTAAGTTACCTTTAACACAATCTAAATTTTAAAAAATCCTAAATTTTCGATCTTGATTTGGAGGCGTTCTGGCAAAAACTGTTCAATTAATTTTTGAAATGTTATAATACATTTTAAATGAAATGTATATGTTTTGGTAATTTATCATTTAAATATTTTGTCTTCAATACTGAGTGAAAATTTATCTTTCCAAATCTTCGGCTCGAAAAAATTTTGGGATATTAAGAGTTTTGAAAACTGGGGAGCCAATCTTTGTTCGGGATATTTGATAATTTTTGTATTATAACTAAAATGAAATTTATGAGTAAGAAAAGAGTACACGTTCCAGGAACCTCCCAAAAGCAGTTTGCCTATGAAAGTTATATCATACTATTGGGCCAAGTTTTAGGCTCTTAATACCTAGTCAAGAACCTAATAATATTCTCCCATTTATTTTTGCATTACCAACTCGCCCAGTTTTCGTTTAACGATGAACTTCAGAAAAACGATAGTTTTAAGTCATCACAGAGTTTATAATAATCCTGAATGGTTACAGTAAGTACCTGAATCATTAATTGCCAGAAATTTTATAACAAATAAAAAATCCAAAATAAATAAAGGCGGAAATGCACAAATAATTCGGAGGGTATTATTAGGTTCTTGATAAGGTATTAAAGGGCTAAAACCTGGCCCAATACTTTGATATCATGACTTTTACAGGCAACATTTGTTTTTGTAATTTAATTCAAATGGACTAATTTTTTTTTCCAGTTTAGTCATCGCTAAAGCATACAATATCTATGCTAAACAAATATATTGGTTCTATAGCAGTTTTAAAATAAACAATATAGTTTGATTGGCTCAATGACGTTTAGTCCTTATTGGGATTAGAACTCAGGATTCTCAATATTTGAAGAGACGTAAATAGCGTATGCTGTATAGAATATTTAAATATATCCTCATTGAATTTTTCTATTTCACATTTAAATCAAAGATTTTTTTTCTTTCTGAAATAGGCAGAGCGAGCTAAAAAACCTAGAACCTCAAATGGCCATTCTCATTGTATTAAAAAAGTAAATGACATGAGAGAGACGGATGTACAGGGAACGGAGGAAAAGAGGCATGAGAGATGGAGAGAGAGAGATAGGATGAGATAGGAACCCCCCACGCCTCTGGGCTTACTAACGAACTCTAACGAATTAGGACTGTCCAACGGACTCGATGTAAAACACATACACACACACAGACCTAGAGTCCCCAGAAGCTGGAGTTTGTGCAGTAAGGCATGTGCAAAGGTTGGGTCTAGGTGTTCGCCATGCATTCCTTTGCGAGCTCAGTTCGTCTGCTAACAAAGTTACGGGGAAATTAATTGGGTTCCCACGTTGTCCGATGCAGCCTCTTCTCTCTCGTATATTTTGCGAACAGTTGTCTTATCCTCCTCCATTCTGTCTTCTCATTTGAAAGGTCGTTTATTAACCGGCTGAATCCGTTTACTGGAACATGGTTTTTTGAGCAAACTTTGCGCGAACAAATCGGATCGCATACATTTTCGAGTCCATTTTCTTGCAGGCACTCGTTATATAGATTCCTTAACTTAGGAAAACGAATGAAACCATTTTTAAAGCGATTTCTGTAACCATTTACGAAAAAAAAAATGATAGAAATACTTTTCCAAACTAATTTTCTGTTTGGTTATTCAGAAACGATGGTTGGTTCACTTGAAACCAGGTATTTGACATTCATCTAATCTAAGATATTTAAACGTTTTTACCGTTTGGAGTTAAAAGTATATGGGGAAAAAATTCATTAATGGTGATACAAAGTTTTCGGATCTCAGTATATTTTCTAAAATATCTCTAAAACGTTTGGAAAATCGTAATAAGTGAAAGGCGGCTATTCGAAAGGTTACAAAAGTCTCTACAAAAAAGATTCTGTTTTAATGTTCGGTTGGGCGTTGTCAATCGAAGAGACAACAGAGGTTGTCAAGCCTGTATTTGTCTATATTTTTAAATGGTTGTATTTTTCTTCTGTTTTATTTTTTTTTTTTTTTTTTTTTTTTTTTTTTTTTTTTTTTTTTTTTTTTTTTTTTTTTTTTTTTTTTTTTACTATCCAACGGTAACAAGCACGATTACCTCCACATCGGGTTTCCTGGGTTACTCGGCCTTGATGAAGCACGGGTAGTCAGCTGGTTATCTATAACTAGGTTTGTGATGTTTTACGTTCTTTGCCCCGCGTCAAAAACATATAATAAAAAATGTAATGTCATTTTACTGTTTTAGTACGAAAGAATGGCACATGAAGTATTAGTCAAACACTTATTCATCAATCAAAAAATTATATAATATTCATTTTATTAAAAGAAAGAAAATTCCTCAAGTTTTTTTACCGAAATCCTGTTTTTTTCCGACGATTACAGAAAACATTTATTTTGAAAACTTTTATCTTCATAGAATTACAATAACTTGTTATATTTGCAAACGATATTGGTATATTCGTCATGTGATAACTTAAATTTAATTACTTCTAAATTCTGTAGATTTTATGATAATCTAATGAGTGATTGATAAACCGAAATGTATTTTATCAGTAAAAACCCACTGGCTTTAACTCCGCCTATGTGGGAGCAATCAAATTCAATTAAACAAACAAACAACATTAATAATCAATTAGTCTTTCCAATTCCCGCATTTATGTTTGCTTTTTGCTACACTCAATTCGGTCAGGAACTAACTTCTACTCTCCAATTTGCTCTACATTATCGAGTTATAATCGACAGTCCAATTGGGTTTATCATATTTTCACTACTCTGATGTACTTTAGGCGAAATCTCTGAAATTAGTAGGTCCATTTGGAGGCGTCCACTTTTGACAAAATGATAATGGTAATGAATAAATTATAACAGGTAATCATAACATTAAATAAAAAAATATGATCTTGGGAAAAGATGTATTAAAGAGATAATAAAATAAAAAATTAAGATTTCTTAGCGCGTTTCCGTTCTTATCACCTATTTAATTTTTAAACCTAGGAATAGGAATAATAAATATGTTGGTTTTATATTTCATGAATATTCTAACACCTAGGTACTGCGTCAACATTTTGCAAAAAAAAAAAAAAGCGAGGCTTTAGGCACCACAATGAACAAACAATCTGACGGTACCCCCCCTAATCAGCAATCACTCACTCCACCTCCTCGTCATTCCTAATATACTACTTATATTACAAACACGTTTTTCATTTACTTAACTACTATGTTTTACCGTTTTATAACAATAGCTTCTAGTGTACGCCACGATACTTCATATTGACTTCACACTAAGTGGCGCTTTCAGATCACAGTTTCATCATCACTGTTAGTTTTATTTACAAACAAGACCGAACTCATAATGCATCGGCCCTACTATCTTGATAAAACAATTTAAAATGAGAAAGTCCGGTATTATAAAGAGTATAAATAAACAATAAATAAATAAACTCACCTTTCTTATCAAAGAGACAGTTGTTGTAACAATGGATGTACAGTCAGCCTCTGAAATAAACAAACACAGTGTTATTGAAAACAATTTATGCACAATTTGTAACCAATTAATAATTAATTTCATTGTAAAAATTGAAATTTATCACTTTTCAGTGGACATAATTTTTTACGCTCATTTAAAAAACGAGTTCTTGTGACCATTTGAAAGATATTTTTTCACAACGATAAAAGTTCTAATGTTGTTATTCTGTAAGAAGCCATGTTCATTTTTACCCCTTTTTCTATACATTTATGGTTTCGAAAAACGGCAATTTGAAAAAAAGATAGGATAACTCTTCTTAAATGATAAAATAAATTATGAATGTACATGACTCAAATCCTTATAAGCAATATAATATAAATAAATGTATTAGTATGCTACAATAACAACGGAGTGTGCCGTTCACATCAATAAATGAGATATTGTTATAATCGAAAAGCGACCAGAAACCGCTAACGTCAGGACCTGGCCGAATAACTGGAACATTTGTATAAGCGTGATAGCACTCCATTACCGCGGGCAATAAGTGTATTTCATAAAACTCTAATTACTAAAATAGTTTTTTTAAAGCTAATAGACGGATTGAATTGGAAATATTTAATATTATTAGGAACTAATATAAACAAATTTAGCTTTCGCTTGGAGTAGACTATGCATAAGAAAAAAATATTTGTTTATTAGACATATGAAATACATATAGACACAGAAATATGAAATTCCTGAAAATATACGAAAACTCGATATTTTTAGGAATAAACGGTAAAGGATTACGAAGTCATGAAAGTATCCATTCGAAAGTTTAATAAATTTCCTACAAAATGAATGGATTTGTCGGATCTTATTTGGAGAAATGATGGCTTAAAATTTCGAACATTCGAGTTCCTTTATATTTATCTGTCCCCTTCGTTTTTTTTTTTTTTTTTTTTTTTTTTAAATTCTCATCAGTAAAATGTAAGTAGGTTAAATAAGAAAATGTTTGTACTATTTGTTTCTTGTCATAAAGCCTGTGTTAACTCTGGGGTGCCCAATGTGTTTCTATTCACACCTTTTCCCAAGGGGGTATTACTGGAAACACCACTTAGTGCTCTAACCAACTTGTTGATAGGAGTGATTTATGTCCTTCATTTAAAAATATGATTTTGTATTTTTGTGCATATTGCAGATCAAAAGAGCCTATTTGGGGGAAAAAAGTGAGGACATACGTCATCATGTTTGCCAACATTTCCCAGATTTTTGACCATTTCAACTAAAAATGTATTTTACTAAATGTTTACATTAATTGTATTACAGTTTTTGTTTTTTTTAATTTTAATGTAGTTTGAATTGATTTTTTGGAAAAAGTATTCTTTTAAATTTAAACTTAGACTACATGCTTTCCGCCATTCGCCAATAATAATTGGTCAATTTATTCCCGACAAATAGATTTTTTCCCGAAATTTTCTAAATTTTATGGAGAGAAATATAAATAAAATAAGGAAAGAGGGATACAAGAGCCACCTCCTCCCCCCTTGGCACCGTAGAGTTAAGAACAAGTGGAAGTCTTTTTGCTATTGCCTGTGAATTTTGGCAATTTAAAGGTATAATATGTCGTTATTCTTGGATATTTCATAGGACCAGCTTTTAATTGTGTTTTTCGTTAAAATTACTCGTTATCCTTGTAGCGTTCCTCCAACAATAGTTTGAGGAAAAAATATTATAACATGCTATATCAAGCTTTTAATGATATCAGGGTTGAGAAAGTTAAGTAAACGCAGTTTCTTCGAGCCGGGCCTTTTTTATTTGGTATTTATTATGATACATTGGTTACAGCTTACTTTACCATAAAAAGTCAAATGAACTGTTTATACAACTAGTAGTTTTTCTTTTTCTATACCTTGTATCACCGACTCATGAAATGTTATTTAACTCCTTCGTGAAAAATTAATTTGTAAACAATATACTTCAAATGCTTAAAACAGTATAAAGCGCATGCGCCTAATTCTTCTTTTTCTCCAAGCTTTTGTGAAATAGGACGATAGACAGGCTAGAAATCCTTAATTAAAGGAGTCAAATGGAATGCCTGAATAGAAAGTACTTGATTTGAGGAGAGCCACAACAAACGTTCTAATGAGCCACTTAGCAAAGACAGGATCTAATGAATGACTCCCTACTTCGTAGCCCATAGAGGTAGGAAGAAGTTAAAGGGTGTACGATGGCAAAGAGGAATTGTTCCACGGCACATTCCACAGAGGAAAAGGATAAATATCCATTGTCTTTGTGAAAACAATGTGGGAAATATACCCTTATCCCTCCTCTCTCCCCGTTATACAGGCCACAAACCACCTTTCACATAAGAGCTCATCAAATGAATTCAACAAACTTAATGCTTATTGTTTTTATCGTACAGTTCATATTTCATTCTTACATATTGTTTTTGAGTAAGAAAAGAAGATTCTGACAGCATTTGTCAAGTAATTAATAAAGCAAGTGTAATTACATAACAACAAACATAATTTCAAAAGAAACAAAAAAATATAATATTTATACTTTTACTAGCTGACCCGGCGAACTTCGTACAGCCTAACAGTCGATTCTTTAATTTTTATTTTTTTTAATACTTATTCTGCTATTTGGGACACCAGGTCAGCTAGTAAGATAAAAAGAAAAGAAAAAAGAAACTTAATAAGTCAATAATTACATTATGTCAAAAAATAAAAATGATAAAACACATAAAATTCTTTTAATAGTCACTAAGAAAACACAGTGAAAATTACAATATCAGATTTCTTATTATGATGCCTACTTATTATATTTCATTTTATTTTTACTTTTTCTAAATTAAGTTTCATTTTTATTGTAGTACTTTATGGTACACGATATTTTTTGTTTAATTACCTGACGCGTAAATAAACAGAGCTGATGGTTTTCCAACACGGTAACAGGAAACATACAATTGACCATGCGAGAAACATGGGTTTTCTAGATTAATACCACAAACACTTAATGACTGCCCTGGGATTTGTTTATAGTCAAACTGAATTCATAGGTCCAATAGCAACACAGTTGTAGGCAATGTAATCAATTGACAGTAGCTCGATTCAAACATGCACCATTATTGGTCAAATGTACCTTCACGGGTCTGTCTTAACCGAATTCTTTCACGTTCATTGCGATCATCACGTTCCTGGGCAGTACAATTAGATTGATAATTAATTTGATGCGTTGCATTTCGGGTTCTTCTGCCTAAATATGTCCGCCGCCTTATAGGAGGCATATTTAGCAAGTCACAAACACACAACTCTTTTGTAATTTTATGGAAATTTGTCGCTTTTAGATTTAGTAATATTATAGATGCACGGCAAAGAGACGTTTACTTTTCAAGTGAAATTTTACCTAAGACAACTTACATTTTACCATAGAAAATTTGTTTTTAAGTAATGTTACCATCGTATAAATGTTTAAATTAATATTTATACGATACTAACGTCAGTCAATTAATTTACCTCCCCAGAACCCCTCCACTAACACTTAAACTTTATGGTATAGTATTAAAGTTCAAATTGGCCTTTAAGTATTATTATGAATCTTTTGTATGTGACTATAGAAAAGTGGAGTCTTTTTTACTTCGTTAATGCAAATATAAATTAATTTAAATTCCATTATTAATATGTGATTCTAATGTCGCCTAGTGATTACATGTTCTTATTTATTTAATTTTTTTTTTTGCTTATACACAAATAACCAAATACGTTAACTGTTAAAAATATTATAATTGAGAACATATGTTTTTATTTAAAAATGAATTATTTACGTTAAGGAAGTGAAAAAGACCCGAAAAGTGTTGTTTTTAGACTTTTTCGGGCAATTTTTTTAATTTTTCTCTCCGTAAGAAACATCCTCGTAGTTCAAGGAATATTATAAAAAAAAGAATTAGCGCAATCGGTTCAGTTGTTCTCGAGATTTGCGCTTACCAACACATTTAGCGATTCATTTTTATATAATACTAGCTGACCCGGCGAACTTCGTACCGCCTAACAGTCGATTCTTTAATTATTTTTTTTTAATACTTATTCTGCTATTTGGAACACCGGGTCAGCTAGTAAGATAAAAAAGAAAAGAAAAAAGAAACTTAATAAGTCAACAATTACATTATGTCAAAAAATAAAAATTATAAAACACTTAAAATTCTTTTAATAGTCACTAAAAATCACAATGAAAATTACAATATCAGATTTCTTATTATGATTCCTACTTATTATATTTCATTTCTTATTTACTTATTCTTAAGTATCATTTTTATTGTAGTACATAATGGTACACGATATTTTTTGTTTCATTGCCTGTCGCGTAAACAAACAGAGCTGATGGTTTTCCAACACGGGAACAGGCAACATACTATTGACCATGCGAGAAAAATGGGTTTTCTACATTAATACCACAAACACTTAATGACTGCCCCTGGGATTTGTTTATAGTCAAACTGAATTCATAGGTCCAATAGCAACACAGTTGTAGGCAATGTAATCAATTGACAGCTGCTCGATTCAAACTTGCACCATTATTAGTCGAATGTCGCACTTCACGGGTCTGTCTTAACCGAATTCTTTCACGTTCATTGCGATCTTCACGTTCCTGGGCAGTACGATTAGATTGGTAATTAATCTGATTCTTTGCATTTGTCTGGGTTCTTCTGCCTAAATTTGTCCGCCGCCTTATAGGAGGCATATTTAGTAAGTCACAAACACACAACACTTTAGTAATTTTATAGAAAATTGTGGCTTTTAGATTCAGTAATATTATAGATATACAGCAAAGAGATGTTTAAATTTCAAATAATATTTTACCACAGATCATTTACATTTTACCATAGACAATTTGTTTTTGAGTAATATTACTATCGTATAAAATTTAACAAATATTGACATTAATATTTATACGATACTAATGTCACTCAATTCTTTTTCCTTCCCAGAACCCTCCAATAACACTTAAACTTTATGGTATGGTATTAAAGTTCTAATTGACCTTTAAGGATTATTACGAATCTTTTGTATGGGAATATAGAAAAATGGGGTCTTTTTTACTTCGTTAACGCAAATATAAATTGATTTAAATTGCATTATTAACATGTGATTCTATTGTCACCTAGTGATTACTTGTTCTTATTATTCATAACTAATTGATTCAGTTGAAAATTAATCTAGACGATCAGCCAAACTATGATATTAAAATTTTGATTACTTTTGGGATTAAAAAAGTATTAAAACAAAATTAGCAGACACGTGGAGTTTTAGGATTTTCGTATATTTTTTCTAAAATATCTTGGAAACGGATTCGA
The DNA here is from genome assembly GCA_946811695.1 of Gonocerus acuteangulatus. Lineage (NCBI taxonomy): Eukaryota > Metazoa > Arthropoda > Insecta > Hemiptera > Coreidae > Gonocerus > Gonocerus acuteangulatus. Next base: position 75,961,331 of record OX328125.1, read on the forward strand.
AATCGTAAAAAATGGAAAGTAACCAATTTGAAAGCTTACTAAATTTTCCACAAAAAAAGGTTCTAACGTAATAGTCCGTCGGCCCGTGACATTTTATGCAACGATTTTTAAGATTCTTCATGTTTTCACTATTGATTGTACAAGTCTTAACGAGAACAGTGCCACTTGTCAGCTGGCTAGGTAGCAGTGGGTTTAGCTGCGGGGGCGTTGGAAACTTCGGAAAAATATGAAAATGTAAAACGATTTTAAGATTCATGAAATTTTTTGCAGAAACACCTTTCATTATACAATAATCATTGGCACTTGTCAGCTGGCCGGCCAGCGGTGGACTGCTTGTCAGCTGGGGGTCTAAACTTGGCAATAATACGAAATTCTGAAACGATTTTAAGATTGCTGAAATTTTGGTGGTTACTAGTATTTGGAGTGAGATTAACGAGAAACATTGTCAGCTGCTCATATCTTGGTGGAAAACTTGTCAGCTGGGGGGGTATAAGCGCTGAGCGTATGGCGCGCGCTCCGCTTTATACCGCCAGCTGACAACTTTTCCACCCACATATAAGCAGCTGACAATTTCTTTCGTCAATCTTATTACGAATACTACCTACTAACAAAATTTCAGGAATCTTAATATAGTTTTTGACTATTTAATAGCGAAAGCATGCTTATATTGATTACAACTTCTGAATATATTGATTGTAAATGAATATTTTTATTATCAACGTTAAAATATATTATGTATTTGCATTAAGGTAAGATGAAAAAATATGTCAATTATTTGTATAAAATACTGTATTGGTAATAAAAAAGTATTATACAAATAATCATAATAATAATAATAGTATACTAAAGACACTTAATAATATAATAATAAAAAGAAAGTCAATCGTTTTCTGATTCTGACTCTGCACCTTCAGAATCATCAACCCCCCCCCCCACCGCAGTAATTGTGCGGTCATCCTCTTCTTGGTGTCTTTCAGCTGAAAATACTAATTATTGTTATTGATAAAATAATTAAACGTTAATAAAGCATAGAAAATAAATAGTTTTATTTTATATCTTCAGTGAATTGCTGATCTCGAACAATCATACCAACTACTCGACGGAATTGTTCGCCGTCAAACCATTTACATGTTTATATATTATCTTCAATATCCCATCCGTAATCCAGAGGAGTTAAACTTGAAGGTTCTTGTTTGTTTATTTTAGATTTTAAACATCGTCGTATAGGTATTTTTTTTTTTTTTCAATCTACTTTACAGTAGATTTATACCTACTCGATATTAGAGGTATAGCCATCGGGGATCAACCATACAGGCTGCTAGGATTGCTAAATTGTGAAGAAGCTCTACACCTCTTAAGGATTGTTTAAATGTAGTGTGTATAGTGTGTTTGACACAGCAGACATACAGACAAACAGACAACAATTCTATAAATCATTGTTTTGGGTTCAATTGCGTTGATAAAGGCCCCCAATAGTATTTTTACTCATATATCTTGCATGTACAAACAGCGATCCGTTAGAATTTTATTATATGTGAAGATAGATTACGGCTAGTAGTGGTAAGTTGGTAAATAGGGTCCGGAATAAAAACCCCCCTACTAATAAACCGATTTACTTTATTTTTACAACATATTTTTCGATTAATATTTCCACAAACGAATATCGAGTTTCGTCCGAGCGACTTTGGGTCCGGAAGATGAACCAATTTTTCTGGTTAAAGAACTCGTTAAATCATTTGCTAAGAGAATACTATATACAAAGTTTCGTGAAAAAAAAAAAATCCTCTGGTGTGTATCGAATTAACGATAGTTCATGAAATGTTGGACGAGATTCTTTACATTGGCATAACTTTTTTATTTATGTACCGATTCGCATGAAACAAACACTAAATATTAAGTGAAACGTACCACAATATATTAGTCAATACAGCAACTAAATCGGATAAGCCGTTTCTGAGATTAGCGCGCACAGATAAACAGAGAAGCCGGGAAAAATGTTTTTTAAAATCATTGTTTTGGGTACTATTGCATTGATAAAGGTCCCCAATAGTATTTTTCCCCATCTTCCAGATCATTTTAATATTTTCAGTGAATTACTGATCTCGAACAATCATTTCAACTACTGAAGGTAATTGTTTGCCATTAGATATTAAAATTTGGATGAATATGGGAACGTGAACAAACCAAACTATTTAGATAATAATAAGTTATTTTTAAGACTAGGCGAAACTCTGTGCCAAGCGTTGCCTGATTTTCACGCATTCACAGGCGAAAATTTTTTATGTGCTATGTATTTTATACAAATAAATGATATATTTTTTCATCTTACCTTAATGCAAATACATAATATATTTTAACGTTGATAATAAAAATATTCATTTACAATCAATATATTCAGAAGTTGTAATCAATATAAGCATGCTTTCGCTATTAAATAGTCAAAAACTATATTAAGATTCCTGAAATTTTGTTAGTAGGTAGTATTCGTAATAAGATTGACGAAACAAATTGTCAGCTGCTTATATGTGGGTGGAAAAGTTGTCAGCTGGCGGTATAAAGCGGAGCGCGCGCCATGCGCTCAGCGCTTATACCCCCCCAGCTGACAAGTTTTCCACCAAGATATGAGCAGTTGACAATGTTTTTCGTTAATCTCACTCCAAATACTAGTAACCACCAAAATTTCAGCAATCTTAAAATCGTTTCAGAATTTCGTATTATTGCCAAGTTTAGACCCCCAGCTGACAAGCAGTCCACCGCTGGCCGGCCAGCTGACAAGTGCCAATGATTATTGTATAATGAAAGGTGTTTCTCCAAAAAAATTCATGAATCTTAAAATCGTTTCACATTTTCATATTTTTCCGAAGTTCGCAACGCCCCCGCAGCCAAACCCACCGCTACCTAGCCAGCTGACAAGTGGCACTGTTCTAGTTAAGACTTGTACAATCAATAGTGAAAAAATGAAGAATCTTAAAAATCGTTGCATGAAATGTACTCGGGCCGACGGACTATAATTTTCAATGGAATGACCACCTGACGAGAAATAAGAATTGGTTTCGTTACTTGATTGATTAAAGCAGTAAAATGAATTTTCAATTAATTACAAGATACGTAAAAGGAGAAAAAATGTTTGGTCGAAGAGGTTGTAAGTTTGTTAAATGAGCATAATGTATGGTGCCTTTTGTATCACTTTTCTTCAAGTTTTCATCGGATTAGGGGTTTAAAGTTTACAATATATTAACTACATCAAATCCATGCTATTCATGCTAAGATGACGCAGTTCCTGCGAGTCCTATTTTTACTCTATAAGAACGGAGTGTACTCGCTTCGGTGACTCATATACTAAGTCTTTAAATTTATTAACAACAATAATAATTGTAACATAATTTTTAATTTCTTCGACAATGAATAAATTATATTATCTTACTCAATAATATGATATATCATCAGATAATAATAATAAAATTATTTTTCATTTATCGACTTATCTCCCTCGAGACAATCAATTTTTATGAGATGAGAAGAATTAACGATGGTTCGTGAACCTTCCAAATTATTTGTTACTATCCAATTTTATGCAACGTTTCGGTCTTGATTCTTCATAATACCGTAATTTCAAAATTTTAAGAAATATTAGTTATGAATCATCAAAGATCAATGTATTAAATTATTAGAAAATATTAATGTCAAGTCATACCTTCAAGCAATTACAGGTTAATCTAGGGACATGCTGTATGCCAAGCAATTCCAACCTTCGTCATATATTATTCCGATCCTTCATTTCGTATACATTTACCTATAATTTCTTCACTCTTCAAAGTTCAACATATACTTTTATTATATAATTTCGACGTTTCGGACTACTCGTCCATCTTCAGGAGAGCTAAAGTAGTATATTAATTATTAGATATTTCAGGAATACCATTTAAACAATATTATATATATTACCATTAACCAAGCTATTATATCACATTCAAACAATTGATAAATTATAATTTCTTAATTTTTAACTCGACATGTTGTGGCAATATATAATGTTACATTTAAACGTCATAATTAAAATTAAAAAAAAAAAAAATCTACAGTATCTAATAACACTGTTCTGCACGAAAATCCTCCTTCAAACCAAAACATGCTTTCTTACTGTTTTCAAATGTGCTGAACACGAATTTGAAGTCAGATTCTGTCTATCACGCACAGTTTCTTGAGAAATTCTAGTTTTTTATCCAAAAATGTGAGTTTTTTGTAAATTTTACGAATTTTTTTTGGCATCAAAACATAGTGAAAAAAAATCAAAAGCCCGATGATTTTGAGCGCAATTAAGTATATTTGAACGGGAAAAAAATTGATGGGAATATTACAAGTGGTTGAAGAAATATGGCTAAAAGTGTTTTATCAGTTTTTGATCTTGAGGCAGGGATTTGGTCTCTACCTGGATCTTTAGGGGAATGACCTTCCTTTCTCTTTTATGGTGTTTTTGGGAAACGAAAAATCTAGAGACTACCGAAAAATAGTCCAAGAACTGCTTACTTCATATAAAACATTGGGATGCAATATGTCCTTAAAAATACATTTCCTGCATAGTCACCTAGACTTTTTCGCCCCAAATTTGGGTGCAGTTTCGGACGAACGTGGTGAACGATTCCACCAAGACATATCCAGAATGGAAAAAAGATATACTGGCAAATGGAATGAGAAGATGCTGGCGGATTACTGTTGGACACTGCAGCGGGAGACAGAGGAGGAAGAGTACAAAAGAAAAAAAAGTACTCATTGACGATGTGTGTATATTTTTTGAGTTGTGTCATATCTAGTATTATACCTGATAGCATGCAGGATTCAATTAATTATATTTTACCGTTGAAAAAGAAAAAAAAATCTGTTATAATAAAGACAATAATTTTCAAATACAATTTTTCATTTTTTCCAAGTTTCTCCTCTTTTCTCTCAAAATCAGAGGGTGATAGAATTTTTCTGAGTTCAGATTCGGACTCAGCACACCTGAAAACATGAGAAACAGGCAAAATTGTTCAAGGGAGGGGAGAAAAGTTTTTTTTTGCAGAACAGTGTAATTAATACACTATGTTAGGACACCTGAAAATGGGCGAGTAGTCCGAAATGTCGAAATTATGTAATAAAATTATATGTTCAACTTTGAAGGATTATCCCTCACCTTGTATTGTATTATGAATTAGTCCCTTCATCTTTTCATGAAAATAAAATAAAAATAATAATTTGGAAGGATCACTAACCATCTTTAAATTTACCCATCTCATATGAATACAACCTTCCACGATGTACATAACTTCAACTTAATTTATCAATTTTTATTTTTTGGTCCTTATCGATGTCTTAAACAGCTGATTAACACATTGTTGATAATCGTCAATAATAACTAGATATTGCGTAAGCAGCGCCTTGCGGCGTGGTTGGCAGCAGTGCCTAATGGCTGCTAACAATCAAGTTGCAAAATGCTACCTGTTAGAAATAATAAATGACTGCTTTAACGAGAAGAAGACCGTTTGAAGAGAGTCCTCTCATTCTTCCCGTGTCGCTCCGAGCCTATTGTTCCTAGGATTGCTAATGATGCTTTATATAGTCTCTATAGTTGCCAAGCACTAACTAGAAACAGGGTAGGAACAGGTAGCCATTACTAAAGATTCCAAGAAGTCACCATTTCCTCATTTTTTGCAATTGTTTGTTTTCACTTGGAAAATCTGCAATTAGTATGAATAGAATTGATGTTGAAGGTCAGGTTTGGTGTGCTTTTTCACAAGAATGAAGAATAATTCTTTTGTCTAATAACACAATTATGGTATTATAAGACAATATTTTAGGCTAGATAAGACATAATTACATTCTATTTCACATCAGTGTATTAATACTTGACCTACTTGCATATTTTAATTGCATCATTACCGCGGTCTTAGTAGCTAGCAGACACGTGTCTGCTAAATATTTTGGGGTTAATATTTTTCGATTTATTTCTGACATTTTGTAAGTTAATGTTTTGGGTGTTTTAATAAAATGTTGACATTTTATTAGTGGATCGCAAGGGGAGTATAAAATAAGGCTGCGTTCAATATATTTTTTTAAAATCGATGTACATATGTATTAGAATGGTACTAACGGGGACAGAAATACGCTTACAGATATTAGTTGTTCACGCCTTTTGGACGAAACTAAATCTATATAATTTTATTTACGGTTTGTATTTTTTTGAGGATGAGACTCTACAAAAGGAAGACAGAAAGGAATGAAACGACTTTTGAAGAAGAACCCTATCGTGTACTTAAGATTATTTATTGCAGACAAGAATATGAGAAAAGATTTAGTTGAAAGCAGAGTTGGGCAAACGTTAGCGCGCGCTAATACCTAATACCTTCCCGCTAATTTAGCGGTACTGATAAGAGCCTGCGCTAACGATTAGCGCATAGCGACGGCAGTGCGCTAATCGCTAATTCATTTAAAATGTTTAAATATCTTTGTAGCTAACTAGGAGGAATATTGAAGGTGGAATAAAAAAAGAATATTGGAAGTGTTATTAGTAATAACACTTCCAATATCCTTTTTTTATTCCACCTTCAATATTCCTCCTAGTTAGCTACAAAGATATTTAAACATTTTAAATGAATTAGCGATTAGCGCACTGCCGTCGCTATGCGCTAATCGTTAGCGCAGGCTCTTATCAGTACCGCTAAATTAGCGGGAAGGTATTAGGTATTAGCGCGCGCTAACGTTTGCCCAACTCTGGTTGAAAGATAGTACGTACTACATTCATCCCATACTATTGTAGATTATTTTATTCAATGACATCCATAACGCCGAAATTTCTTTATAATTTAAAGTTTTTGAATAAATTTAGGATACATTTATAATATTGTGGATATGTCCGTAAACTGTTCGAACCGTTTGATAATTAATTCGTCACTATCAATTGTAAGCAAATCGATGTAGAAAGGTGTCTAGTAGTCATGTACTGCTACGGATAGCTTTTCTGAAAGAATGTGAAAAAGAAATTGGATAATTGATGTATGTGTGCATCCATATTTTGCCCTGAGAAATATGAGACCTCTGCAACTTATCTTATACATTGGACTCGTGTGAATCATTTTTCTCCCGTGTTTCTACAGCCAGACGTAGAAAAATAAAGATTTCTTCTTCGAAAAGAATATATGTATATATGAATCTATAAGGACCAGGCATTGGTTTTAAGTTGAGCGAGTTTCCCCTCATAAAGGGAGGATCCTCTTATGACGTCGGCCCGATGACGCCATCCAAAAGAACTTACGGGAAATGACAACGTTTCATATTTCAAGGATTGCGTAAAGCCTGTCCACCAAAACTGTATTTTTGTATTTCTGATCGTGATCCAATGTTTTTAAAAGTTACTGAGATGGTTCAAAAAATACGTTGTCCAGAGCTAAATGGCAATTTCATTGACTAGCGTGATTCGCTCACCGGAACAATGCTCTTTCAAACAAATTCGCCCCAAAAGATCTTAGTGCTTTTATTTTATTATTAAGGTACACTTTTTCCATATATATTTCGACATCTAATATCGATTAAAACAACTCTCAATGTGTCTTCTTTGATGGTTTACTATAAAAGTGGAAACCACTAGTATCTTCGGGCTCCCCACAATGACAGATCCGGGCCGGCCTAGCCAGTGATTACAGACTGCGGACTCCAGAGCATCTACTCGCACTACAGGTATACGCGTTACTGTTAGCAGAAAATCTGTCAGTACTTTGCATCTGAGAGTCTTACAGTATTTATAGTTAAGTCTGAATTCGTTCGTATGTTTTTCTGTTTCGGCTAGCGATAAAAACAGTGTGGACAAATGGACTTACGAACAAAATATAAAGTTTGTGGACTTATACAATGACCCAATTAACTTATGAAATTGTTTGGACCCTGATTATAAGAACAGAGATTTAAGTGAACCCTCCCTTGAGCACGCCCGCACACTTATGAAGTAAAAAAAAAAATTAAGAATTTAAATTCGATCTTATACACAGAAGTTATTGAAAATTGTGAAAACTAAAAAAAATGAATAGTTATTCTCACATTGGACCACAATATTCTACAAGACAACGCAATTTTAAATGTTCAAAGTTACAGAAAACAATCTGGTAATATGCCATTCAATAAAACATTTAACAACACATAAAATACTAAAAAAATAGCACTTGTGCATAAAATAATCCTTTAAATGGTGTTTTTTTTTTATAGTTTCATCTATCTAATGAGAAAAAATGTATAATTTCTTAATAATTAAAAAATTATACATTTTTTCAAAGAGTAATTTTTTAATTATTAAAAAGGGAAAGATAGCAATTTAGCTTCAAGTTTCAGGCCCATTAGCATGACTAATTGTTGTGGAAAAATACTGGAGAAAATGATAAACAAAAGAATCATTTGGTTCTTAGAAAACAATAACCTTCTCTCCGTATTTCAATGTGGTTTCAGGCCCATGCACTCTACAATGCACCACATTGCTAGGCTGGAAAATAACGTTTTAGATGCCTTCCTAAATAAAAAATCCATACTGGCCGTATCATTAGATTTAGAGAAAGCCTACGACAGAGTCTGGAGACGACTAATACTGGCTCAGCTACTAGAACGGGGTGTGCAAGGCCAAGTCATGCTTTACTTGAAGAGCTATCTTACCCGAAGATCATTCAGAGTGAGAATAGGTACGGCTCTTTCAGAAGAGTTTTTGCAGGAGAATGGAGTGCCTCAAGGAGGTGTGCTGAGTACGACTCTCTTTAATATCGCAATAAATTCTGTTACTGGATGTATTACTCAAGGAGTGTCATATTGCCTGTATGCCGATGACCTCCTTATCTACACCACATACCCGTACATCAATAAAGGTAAACAACAGGTACAGAATACACTACAGGAGTTAGACAAGTGGTGCTCCGTAACTGGTTTTCAATTTTCTAGAGACAAGACTAAATATATAATATTCTCTAGAAAAAGAGCAGACCAAATAGCCCACTTAACATTACATCAGACAATAATTGAGAAAACTGACATTTTTAGGTATGGCACTTGACAAAAAACTAACATGGTTACCCCACCTGAAAGGACTTCTTACCAAATGCAAAAGGTCTTTGAATTTGTTAAGAATCCTTAGTAACACCAAATGGGGTGCTGACAAATGTACCATGCTTACATTCTATCGATCTTACACCAGGTCTCTTCTGGATTATGGATGTATAGCATATTCATCTGCCAGTCCAACCACTTTAAGACTTCTCGACACAATACACAACACAGGACTCAGGCTTGTCACAGGAGCTTTCAGAACCAGTCCTGCAGATAGCCTTTGCGCCTTGGCAGGAGAACCCCCGCTACAGTACAGGCGTGAAATGTTGTGCTCAGCATTTTATGTAAAATCAAAAGGGCTTGGAACATCCTGTGTTAGAGGTTTTCTAGAAAATATGAATTTTTATAAATATACGCAACTTAATTTTAAACGAAAACCTTTTATAGTAAGGGCACTAGAAGATAGAAGTAATTCAATTTTAACGGAAACTCCTATTCTCAAAAACAAATTCACCGACACACCACCTTGGAGATTGAGGAACTTAAGGATTGACTTGACACTAACAAAATATAAAAAGACAGATCCGACTTCAACATTATTTTACAAAAATTCAATCAACTCAATAAGGCGAAATCCAAAAACTTTATACACTTATACTGACGGATCCAAGACAGACTCTGGAACAGGGGCAGCTGCCATTGTACAAGACAATACTTACCAAATCAAATTACCGGAACAGACGACTATATATACTGCTGAACTCTACGGGATACTTTTAGCACTGACCAACGTTCAAGGAACAGAAACTGACACGATCACTGTTTGCACCGATTCCTTAAGTTCCTTAATGTCCTTACAGAACATTTACAGCACTCATCCAATTATCATAAACATATTTACACAAATAAACACTCTACAAGGTAAAGACAAAAATATTACACTCCTTTGGCTACCTGGACACGAAGACATCCCTATGAGTACAACTGTTGACTTACAGGCGAAACTGGCTACAAGCCGATCCATACCCGATGTAAACACCTTGACAACTTTCGACCTGAACAAAACTTTATGTACTAACACATTGTGCGAATGGGAACAAAATTGGTTGAGAAGTACTTCCAAACTAAGGGAAATTAAGAATACGACCAAAGCCTGGGTAAAAGAACAATTCTCTCGACGAGACGAAGTTATTTTATCCAGGCTTCGGATAGGACACACCCTACTTACCCATTTGTACTTACTAGACAGAAAAGAAATACCCACTTGTCGAATATGCAACAGAACACTAACCGTCAAACATATACTAACTGACTGTAGACAACGTAGCAAACTAACCATTCCTTACGACTTACATGGCTTACTGACGGAAGGTAGCCCGTACACACAAACAGTACTAACACATTTAAAGCATGAAAACATCTATTCAAAAATATAACGTACGTTTTAGGCAAATATTTTTATTTCCTTTTTATTTTTTAACTATATAATGATTTTGATTAATAATTTTTGTCAGTTTACATATTTTTAGGACAACAATCGTTTTTTTTTTGTTTTTTTATTATTTTTTTTTTTTTTTTTTTTTTAAGGACAACTGACCATTCGTAGATTTGACCAAAACTAACTGCCTTTGATTCTGTCGTTTTCATGAGCTCGTCGCCTCCGTTGCGATACTCACAATAAATAAATAAAAAAAAATTATTAAAAAATTACTCTTTGAACTAAAATCCACATATTTATATATACACACACACATTTAAATGCATATGTAGACTTTTCATGCGCATTTAAATGTTTTTTTTAAAAAATAACAATTCATACAAGTTTTTGAATAATGGATAGAGTACAGAGTATAGAGAGTTTTAAATGCCTGACATACAAGATTTAGAGAGAACATTTTATTCTCTGTGTTCTGTGGCATTCAAAATTATTCGGCCCAACCTAAATGAATAACAGATCTCGCTCTGAATTACGAGCAACTGTTTCTGTCGGCACGTACACGCAATTTAACAGTACATTCACAATTTAATTTAAATTGCACATTCCTACGCTTCGGCTCTTAAATCAATAGCTTTAACTACAAATCATAGCAAACTTATTCAATTTAGGACAGTACAAGCAAAATTTAATTGAAAAATTAATTTCGATGCTGGAGCAACTAAATAACCTTGTCCGAGAACCACGAGACTGACAAAATGAATGGATAAAATATATCAGACAAATTAGATTCTCCATTATGTGAGAAACAATATTTCAAAATAATTAAAGTCCTGTCAGAAGTCAGAAAATGTTTGCAATATTTAGATGTAGGTAATTTATAAAATAAATTAAAAAAAAAAATATTGTCTAATACTAATATATTATCTTCGGTAGTGTATTATATATATATATATATATATATATATATATATATATATATATATATGTATATATATATATATATATATATATATATCATATACATGGTGTCCCCAAAATAAACAGCTAAACTTCGGGAATCGATGCAGGATGAAAAAGGAAAGAAAAAAAATTCCTTTGGCATATTTCTCGTTTTTGCTTCGTTTGCGAGAAAAACGCAAAAAAATAAAAATAAAACACAATTGTGAATAGGCATTCTTTGTCAATGCCTATATAAAAATCATTAAAAATATATGTTTTATCTTCTACCCCCTCTACTATCCATCCCAGCCTCTGATTTTGTGTGGAATAATGAAATAGTATGTCTCCATTTTTTGACCCCTCAACTTAATGCAGTCATTCCATGCATTCCTCGATAATAAACTGTCGTGTTTCTTGGAGAACCTTTTGACACAGAGATTGGGAAGCTGGTTCCAAATCGACAGGTGTCGAGCCCACTACAGGAGAGCCGCCTGAAATTGGTTGGACACTAACTATCCATGGAGTTGGATAGGACGTGGTGGGCCGGTATCTTGACCTATGATGATTATATTATATATTGTATTAAAAAATAAACTATATTAAAAAAATATATTTTTGTGCTGTAAAACTAAAAATAAAATAAATAAAATATCTTTGGTAGAAAGAAAGTATTTACCCAAAAATAAAGGATGGATCCGGCCTCGTTTACAATAAAAGCACAAACCAAATTACTAATGTTCCCGTAGTTGAGTCGATAACATATCCGAAACCAATTAATTCTGAGCTATTAAAACTAATCAGATTTTCGTGAAATTTTAGATACTGCTTCCTTTCTACTTAAATAGGGGATAAAACGTAAGAAAATCCGAGTTTGGGCACTAATTGCTCAGAATTATTCCGAATCCTACTAAGGCATTAGTGGATACGAGTCCCGCCTGCAGAGGGTTGAGGTATTTTCGTTTATCGACCCCCTGAAAAAACCTCCTACTTCACCCTGGAACTGTTGCAGTAATAGCCTAGAAACTTTTGGTTGCTAGGGAGCTTGCTTTGAAGAGCACCTTGCATCTCGCAGAGAAAACAATAAAATACTGTGAGAAGAACCCTACGTACTAAGATACGTAGGGTTTCCCGTTGTTTTGTATTCCTCGCATGTGTTACAACAATGTAATTTCCTTTGTGTCCATGAATGCAAAGACTTTCGTACGACGCTGCTGGTAATATGCACAATGATTAAGAACTAATTTACTAATTAATGTCTTAATTAAAGCATCAAGTTAATAGAATATTTGCACATATTTGTTTTTGTATAATATAAGTGTTTTGTCTTCGATTTTTTTTTTCGATTTTAGTGTTTGTTCCTAAGCATATTTTGTATGAGAATGCGCAGTATGGTTGGGGCCTTCTGATCTACTGAGGCTAAACATATTTCTAAAATCCAACAGATGAAAGAAAACAATGACAACTCTCTTCACACCCCTGTCATCTTCAAGAAGTAGTCGCCCCCCCCCCCCCCCCGCTCAAATGTAATCTATGTAGGTGGAGGATTGGATTTTTCATTGAATTTCTACGATTTTATTAAATTTTTCTTTCAAAATAGATTCTCAAAGCTGCTACAAATCGTGATAATTTTAAGACCAATATAAAACAGCGGTCATATCCAGTTAATATGGTAAATTGATGATAACTATTCATTTTACACCGCATTTTCACACGATTAAAATCAGATAACATACCTCAGACATTCAGAAATATTTCTCTAGCACGTGTACGTTTATATTAGCCTCGGTAGAAATATTACGCTTGACAGAAGATGGATGTGTACCTATCTCTATTGGCGCAGCCTCTTGACCTATCCGTCCAGTGTGTAATTCTATCTGCATACTGAACACTCCAGTTACACAGAACATGGTGACATGAGATATGATTAATACACAGTATTAAACCTTATCGGCCATCCATAGGTAGGCAAATATGTGGTTAAATAGGCCCCTAAGTCCTCATACCTCTTCGGGATCTGATGAAACAACGTTTGCCAATTTGCCAAACATCAACAGGATTGGATCCTTTGGTTCTAGATTCAGAATTGCATTTATGTATGTGCATTCCCATCCCAATCCAATCTCTGGACCGATAAGGCAAATTATTATTTTATACTAGAGTTCTCTCTTATATCATTGTCCACACTCTAAGGTACAAGACTAATAATAGCGAGAAAGCAAATTCCATCGATCAGGGAGAAAATCTATTTATGATAATTGCGTATTCTGCCTTAGGAAAGGGTCCAAGAGTAAATCTGATAAAAGAATTGTGTTATAAAAGGCTTATGATTCGGAGCTTAAGGAACCACACCGAAGGAGACCACCGCATTCCTCCAGGATCTTGGCCATAAACATAGTAATTAAATTAGCATATTCTTTATTATTTCCGCAGTAATAATGTGGTGAAAACAATTATTACTTTTACTGATAAATCAAATCGAAGATCGAAAAAGAAACAATATATTTCACCGAGTATCGTTAATTGTTCCTACACTTTGTTCACATAAATACTATTATTACTAATTAATACGCGACGTAAAAATGTCAATTAGTCCACCATTGAATTTTTGTTTACGGCGTATCTACAACTTGGCCATTAGCGCCGGGCTATCTACAGGTTGCCACCTTTTTATAATGCCAACAGCACGTGTTCCTTCACCCATTCAGGTACTGGCCACGCCCGACGTTGCTTAACTTCGGTGATCTACGGGAACCGGTGTATTCAACGTGGCTATGGCCGTTGGCTCTACCATTGGACTTTCAGAAATTAAAATCATTGCCTAAAGTATTGAGTTGATAAGTGCTACCACTTTTTTCAGACATCCACTAAGTTTTCCAGGTTTCATAAAAATGAAAAAGGCCAATCAGGTCTCCCAGTTTAAAATTTTTTATATTTTAATAATTTTTAACAATATTTCGGCTTAAAGCCATCGTCAGGGAAGCTTTATTAATATCACAGTTTAGGAAAAATATCACAATTTTACATGATTCACATACTATCTTTGCTCGTCAATCAATTTTATAACAATATATTCATTGTAATATTTTTTTAAACTGTGGTATTAATAAATATTCCCTTAATGATTGCATTAAGCCGAAATATTGTTTAAAACTATTAAAATATCAAAATTTTGAAACTGGGTGACCTGATTGTTCTTTTTCATTTTTATGAAACCTGGATATCATTGCCTAAACTTTGAATACATTCATAACTGGAAATGTGGCTGCTTATCTATATTGGTGTTATGTTGTAAGTGTTTATGATCTTTATGTACTTGAGTATTGCGTCAATATGATGGCATTCATCTAAAAGTGTTCTGTCAAATCACACACTATATGATCCTTCTTAAGTGGCACAGTGTGGGATTACGAGGTCTTTATTGTTGATGGGTTGAGAAGCCAAGGGATACAAGTGCCGTTATAGTCATTTTGAGATATCACTGTTTAAAGTTAAATCGTTATTGTAAATTCCCGGATAAGTGTAAGTCTGTATAATGTTTTAATTATGTTTCTACTATGCATCAATTGAATTTTCAGTAATATAGTTTAAGAAAAAAACTAATTGTTAATGTATATTATCAATTTATAAGACAGCCACACAAAAAAAAGAAAAAAAAAAGAAGTCCGGACCCAGAAATCAGACCATGTTTCCTATATGTCTCTGGGGTCCCTGAATCCGAATCAGGGGTCAGAAAAAGCCTTGCGCTTTTTGTTTAAGCCCCACCCCTCAAAACTTATAATTTAGGATATTGTACACTATAAATAAAACGACTATTTCCTTTTAGTGCATAAAAATATCAATGTTTCGAGACTTCAGCGAACTTGATAGGTCAATTTGGAGCGAAGTTACAGCCCTTCAAATATAAGACTTTTCTAAAAAATTTCGCGTTTTTGTTTGTATTTTTGTATGTTATATATTTTCTAAGGCATACAATTTTTGAGTTTTTACACATAAATTGACATAAGGCCTTCCCCAGTAATTCTTGAACTGATGCATCCTTAAAATCCCAAAATACAACCCATAAAAAATCTCCCCATATTTAATTGGAGCAATGTATCAAATAAAGTAAATTAAATAAACGACCTAAAATAAATTAATTAACCTTCCATTTTCGAACTACTTTTTTATAAATTTGTCTACATGTTATTTACAGTGTTCTCTAAGCATTGGGAAAAGATAGGAAGCCAAGTACCGCTTGCCCTATTAAAACTCAGTAAGATTAGGTTAGCTATTATGTATCATATACTAGTTTTCCAGGAAAATGCAAAGCAAACTCGCTTTTTTTTTAGGTAAACATGGATACGCTCTGCCCCTGTCTCCCATGTTAAAAAGTAGATCTTAGAGGCAAAATATCTCGAAAACGAATACCGCTTAGAGGGTCCTATCTTTTCCCAATGCATAGAAGACACTGTAATTAACATGTAGGCAAATTTATAAAAAAGTAGTTCGAAAATGGAAGCTTAATTAATTTATTTTAGGTCGTCTATTTAATTTACTTCAATTGATGCATTGCCCCAATAAAATATGGCGAGATTTTTTAAGGGTTGTATTTTGGGATTTTCAAGTCCTTGGGATTTTAACAATATACAACCAGAACTTAACAGTATACCGGCTTCGGTTATGGCCTCCTACATTGTCACTGAACATAGTTCATTTTTTAACTGTCGCTGGAAGAGTATTGATAAACTGTAGCAAACCAGACAGTATCTTGAGGGCTATGAAGCCTGACCCTCATGCCAGGTGTACATAGAAGCATTGCCAGTCCCTACTTTGTGTACACAAAAGTTGTAAATCTGCTGGTATCGTGAATAATAAACATTTGAGCAAGTGACAAGTTGACAAGTGTCACTTGTATCCCTTGTGCACCAAACAAATCTGCTCATTTTTAAAGTAGTTGATTTTGTTTCCACTATTTCTCATCAAATACCAGACATTTACTTATATCCCTTTCCCACCAACATTTCGTATGTATTAACTATCCAGAACTGCACTTAACTCGATTTTGTTTCCGCTATTCCTCGGCAAATACCAGACATTTACTAATATCCCTTTCCCACCAACATTTCGTTTGTATTAACTATCCAGAACTGCACTTAACTCGATTTTGTTTCCGCTATTCCTCGGCAAATACCAGACATTTACTAATATCCCTTTCCCACCAACATTTCGTTTGTATTAACTATCCAGAACTGCACTTAACTCGATTTTGTTTCCGCTATTCCTCGGCAAATACCAGACATTTACTTATATCCCTTTCCCACCAACATTTCGTTTGTATTAACTATCCAGAACTGCACTTAACTCGATTTTGTTTCCGCTATTCCTCGGCAAATACCAGACATTTACTTATATCCCTTTCCCACCAACATTTCGTTTGTATTAACTATCCAGAACTGCACTTAACTCGATTTTGTTTCCGCTATTCCTCGGCAAATACCAGACATTTACTTATATCCCTTTCCCACCAACATTTCGTTTGTATTAACTATCCAGAACTGCACTTAACTCGATTTTGTTTCCGCTATTTCTCAGCAAATACCAGGCATTTACTTATATCCCTTTCCCACCAACATTTCGTTTGTATTAACTATCCAGGACTGCACTTAACTCGATTTTGTTTCCGCTATTCCTCGGCAAATACCAGACATTTACTTATATCCCTTTCCCACCAACATTTCGTTTGTATTAACTATCCAGAACTGCACTTAACTCGATTTTGTTTCCGCTATTTCTCGGCAAATACCAGACATTTACTTATATCCCTTTCCCACCAACATTTCGTTTGTATTAACTATCCAGAACTGCACTTAACTCGATTTTGTTTCCGCTATTCCTCGGCAAATACCAGACATTTACTTATATCCCTTTCCCACCAACATTTCGTTTGTATTAACTATCCAGGACTGCACTTAACTCGATTTTGTTTCCGCTATTTCTCGGCAAATACCAGACATTTACTTATATCCCTTTCCCACCAACATTTCGTTTGTATTAACTATCCAGAACTGCACTTAACTCGATTTTGTTTCCGCTATTTCTCGGCAAATACCAGACATTTACTTATATCCCTTTCCCACCAACATTTCGTTTGTATTAACTATCCAGAACTGCACTTAACTCGATTTTGTTTCCGCTATTTCTCGGCAAATACCAGACATTTACTAATATCCCTTTCCCACCAACATTTCGTTTGTATTAACTATCCAGAACTGCACTTAACTCGATTTTGTTTCCGCTATTTCTCAGCAAATACCAGACATTTACTTATATCCCTTTCCCACCAACATTTCGTTTGTATTAACTATCCAGGACTGCACTTAACTCGATTTTGTTTCCGCTATTTCTCGGCAAATACCAGACATTTACTTATATCCCTTTCCCACCAACATTTCGTTTGTATTAACTATCCAGAACTGCACTTAACTCGATTTTGTTTCCGCTATTTCTCGGCAAATACCAGACATTTACTTATATCCCTTTCCCACCAACATTTCGTTTGTATTAACTATCCAGAACTGCACTTAACTCGATTTTGTTTCCGCTATTTCTCGGCAAATACCAGACATTTACTAATATCCCTTTCCCACCAACATTTCGTTTGTATTAACTATCCAGAACTGCACTTAACTCGATTTTGTTTCCGCTATTTCTCAGCAAATACCAGACATTTACTTATATCCCTTTCCCACCAACATTTCGTTTGTATTAACTATCCAGGACTGCACTTAACTCGATTTTGTTTCCGCTATTTCTCGGCAAATACCAGACATTTACTTATATCCCTTTCCCACCAACATTTCGTTTGTATTAACTATCCAGAACTGCACTTAACTCGATTTTTTTTAAAAAGTCACTTGTACCCCTCGGCTTCTCAACCCGTCATATACTCTTGAGCCACACAGATGTGGCCTATACGTAGTATGGTTACTAGCACTTCTTCACAGCGTGATCTGCTGTATGATGAAGGCCAGTTTTAATTGTTACCTGCACAGACCTTAAATTGTGTTAGTCCTGTCGACTTGCCAGTGGTGTAAGCTTGTACGGTTAGTAACTAGTGATACTTCTCGGGGGTACAAATCGAGTAGTTGGTTTTAATAAAAATTAATAGTTTATAAAACTATATATTTATTAATGAGCCACAAAAAATTAATATTTCCTATTTGTGTGCATGCATAACATGCTTCGTTAAAGGTAATTCGACTGTTCCCGTTTAAAGTTGCACTGGGTACCGGTAAAGAGTTGACGTCATAAGTTCCATATATAGACTTCCTCTCTACACAAAAGTAAAAGAGGATGAGCTAAAATTACTTTTAAACAAAATACCATTTTCTCTGTAAAGCCAATGTTCGTCCTTGGCAACATAACTTTCTTCTTTTTTTTTTTTTTAATAGCACCACAAGGGCGATATGCTCTTACATTTCTTAAGAACTATCTTCATTTAAAAATAAATTATACAATGAAAAATAGATGGTGACGAACTAGTTAGATGTTTTTGGAACAAAAATACAAAAATTGAGCTAACACTTTCAGGACCGATGGCTTTGAACACAATTTCCATCAGGGCCCAAGTCTTCCTTCTGTATAGTTATTTCGGCAAACATATAAAAAAATAAAATTGAAGAACCTTTTGCAAATGATGTACTTTTAGTGGATTTAGTACAATTTAGTGAAATGTCCAATACGCCACGAGAGCGGGCTAGCTGAAGGCATTTTTCGGGGGGATTCAGTATCATACGATACCAGAGCTGTAAACCTTACAGGGAATAACGTAATGAGTTCCGAAATCAAATACGAAGGGTATAGGCCCAGAGTAGTGGGGATAGAAAGAAAGGCAAGCTATTTGCTGACGCATATGCCACGACGCACAGCGTGACAGAATCCCAAAATCCTGGCATCAATTCAGCAGATTGACTTAGTCATTAATGTAGTATATCATTCGACGCGGAATTACATCAGAAAAAATAATCAATAACAAAAAAATGGAATAACGAAAAAAATTGGAAAAGTTGGAAAATTGGTTAATAAGTACCAGGTTCAATTCCCGCTAAAAACCAATTTTTTATTCAATATAAATTAAATATCATTAGTGTTGTATATTGTTCGACGTGAAATTGCATAAGAATAAATAACAATTTTAAAAAATTGAATAATCAAATTACCGCGTTCGATTCCGGGTAAAACCCAAATTTCTAGTTATTGTACATTAAATATCATGAAGAAAATACTTAGCGATGCGTGATTTCATTAGAAAAAATAATCAATAATAATAAAACGCAAAATCGAAAGTCCCGGGTTCGATTCTCGGCAAAGAAAACAAACAAATCTTTCCTTAATAGATATTGAATATGGTTGGAAATAGATATTGAATCGTATAAAATCCATTTTTCATAGTTGTCTATATTTGTCTCATCACTCTTCCTCCTCCTCCTCATTCTTCTTATCCTCCTCCTCCTCTTTCTTCTTATCCTCCTCCTCCTCCTCTTTCTTCTCATACTTCTCCTCCTCCTTATCCTCGTCCTCCTGTTTCTTCTCCTCCTCCTCATCCTCCTCCTCCTCTTTCTTCTCCTCCTCATCATACTCCTCCTCCTCTGTCTTCTCATCCTCCTCCTCCTCTTTCTTCTCATCCTCCTCCTCCTCTTTCTTCTCCTCCTCCTTATCCTCCTCCTCCTCTTTCTTCTCCTCCTCCTCTATCCTCCTCCTCCTCTTTCTTCTCCTCCTCCTTTATCCTCCTCCTCATCCTCTTTCTTCTTCTCCTCCTCCCCTTTCTCCTCCTCCTCCTCCTCCTCCTCCTCCTCCTCTTTCTTCTCCTCCTCATCATCCTCCTCCTCCTTTTTCTCCTCCTCCTCATCATCATCTGACGAGTTCTCCCACGATCGCGTGACATTGCATTACTATGGCTTAGGTAAGAGTAAAATGTATTCATATTATTTCATAATTTCAATGAAGTCACAGAAGTTAAAGTAGTAGCTTAGATCTTACTTGATAAAAAATTGCTTGGAGCAAAAAGAGGAAAATTCGGGCAGCCAAACATGGCAACACCACAATTTGAAGGCTTCAATAGTTCAGATGAATGTATATTGAAAGCTTTATTCCGCTTTATTAATACTTTTCAGGTCCATTGTTTAAAAATAATACTTTGAAAAAAAGGCTTCTACAACTAAATTTTCAAACTCAATTTTCCCAATTGTCACTTTATGTTTTTCACCCCTTCAAAATAATTGTCAAGTGTATATTAACTCTAATTAAAACTGTCAACTCAATTTTTCGTTACTAGAAAAAAAAACAATACAAATATTGACGTCAAACTTAGATCATCAAGATGATTATTATGGGCTGTAAAATAAGTAGTTAAAATGAAAGCTTAATAAACTAATTTATAAAAATATAATAATTACAATAATTATGAAAAAAAAGCGCAAAGGTAATTTTTATATAATTTATTTCGACTTGCGTTTAGGCCCTCCATATTCTTAGACAAGCCTGTTGATTATACAATAAAACAACCCTGAAGATTTCGATTTAATCAATTTGATAGTTTTTGCATAATAATTTCGCTATAGTGGTTTTAGCGAAAAAAATATCATTTTTCATGTTATTACAAAATCCTAACGAGATGCTTTACATATTTGAAATATTTATTAAAACTAAAGCACTCATGCTTTCCAAAAATGTTACAGATTTGGAATCGGTTGATTTGGACGGTTCAAATATTATTAAAAAATTTATTTCTTATATACAAATGAATTTACCAGGAATTTTCAAGAAATCAGTAAACGGCATTGGAAAGTTTTCAAAAAGACGTTTAATTTGACGCATTAGGATCTACTGAACGAAATTTGTCTAAATTTCGATGATATATTTATTTGCTTATAAACAAAAAAATTGTTAATAAATTTTAAAAATTACTGAATCCTTCAAAAAAGGCCGATTTTCAATCTGTAAAATATTTTTGAAAGCATGAGTGCCTTAATCTTTTTAAAAAAAGAATTATTTCAAATATGAAAAGCATTTCGTTTGGATTCTGCAATAATTAGAAAAATGTTAGTTATGAGGGAAAGAAGTAAATAATATTGTGATTTTATCGATTTGTTTTTTAAATTTAAAAAAAAAAAAAAAATGTTCCTGGATATTTTGAATTTACGCATATCTCAAAAAGTGTTATTTCAGGTCTCCCGATGATATTCCTCAAGAAATTAGTGCGCCCTCTCCCAACATCCAACTCAAAACAGATGCGCTCTGAACTAAACTAGAAGTTATTGAAACAGATGCAAGATTTCAAGCACCGTTTTTGATTATAATGAGGAAAGTAGAGTCCATATTTGTCCAAGAGGTAATGGAAAATAGTTGAAGGATTGTGAATGTTAAGGGAGCGGAATAGAGCTTCAATAAGAAAAGTACTGAACAATTTGCTACGAATGCATATATGAACAAGTAGTCAAGAGTTTGCAATTTTCGTAATTATCTTGTTCAATCTGGGGAAAGATGTCCATACACGTAAACTCTTTAACTAGGTTAATATTTACTTTTCATAACATTCATTTATACTCCAATCATGCGAAGTGTCTCAAAATTATAGATTTTATGTCTATTTTCCCCAATTTTTCACAGTGGTTTATTTTTTTCTGTGATTTTTTATTTTAATTTGTGATCTTAACATTGCGTCCCTTTAGCTATTAACCCTGGAGCACTAACCTGCGTCATATTCGACGCATATGACTGTCATCAATTGTCATTTTCTTCCGTTAAATGGGGGTAGAGTGGGTCTCCCGCCACCTACTCCTGGAGCAATTCCTCCTCCCCCCATCCACCATGATTTCACCTCTCAGCGAGTGATTGGATAGGTGTGAACTTGATTTTCCCTGAAGACAGTGCATCAAATTGACGTACAGGTTAGTAATACACGTAAAGTTTTCTACGTCATTTTGATGCACTGTTAGTAATATGAGCATCTGACGTAAAGGTATTAATAAAGACTCATTATAAATTGCATCAATTTGACACAGAGTTCATAACGAGCGCCTAAAATATAATTACACCATTAATTAATGATGAATACAGTTGCAAATTACACATTGCTGGAAGTTGGCAGCTGGTAATCATATAGCCACAATTTGGTCATCATGCCATTCAGTTGTGGTGCCAACGAACAATAATGTTTGAGTTTACTGTAATAAATATTATAAGGCCTTACAAGCTAGATATTCATTTATAAACAGCTAGTATTGTCGAAACTCCTCCGTATAATATTTGGAACGAAAGGCATTATAATTTGTAGTCAATAGGATTGTGGTAATCCCAGCTTGTGCTTCGTTGGAGATTTGAATATATTATCTCAGGTTTCCTCTCAAACCTACATTCGACATTCATGGCTAAATCTTATGATGCAAGCAGCTCATTCTACAAGCACATCACTGCATTAGTTCAGGAAGATATTATGAATTTCGTACTTTCAAGGATTCCCAGTGGTCACTCTATGTTACTCTATAACCACTGAGCTTCAACGAAGCCCGTCAAGTGCAGAATACGCTATAAAATAGGAGCTTTTTAATTTAAAAATGATGGGCATGTATGTTTTGAAAATGCAGCCCAAAACAGATCACATTCTAATAAGTTCAGAAAGTGTTATGATGTATCAAGAAAGGGCACAATGTTGATTTAAAAGATAGACAATTTCATCCTAACTAGTAGACACCGAAAATGACACCCGTTAAAATTTATATATAAATATATATATATATATATATATATATATATATGTGTGTGTGTGTTTGTGTGTGTGTGTGTGTGTGTGTGTGTGTGTGTGTGTGTGTGTGTGTGTGTGTGTGTGTGTGTGTGTGTGTGTGTGTGTGTGTGTCTGTTAACACGATTGCGGCCAGAGTTTTTGTTTTTTCTTCACGAAACGTGGTATATAGCGTTCAATTCGCAAACGATTGAACGAGTTCGCTAACCACCAAAATCGGTTCAGTAGGAGGGGGGGGGTTACTCTAGACCCACATTACCAATTTGCCACTACCAGCCGTAATTTTTGTTATATTTCAACGAAACTCGGTATTCATGGTGGTAATCAACAGAGAAAAATGGGGTTATTTGAAGAACAGAAACTGTTATTTGGAAGGGCGGTTTACTCCGGGCCTAAAGTTCTAATGTACTCATACCGTCGTAATTCGTACTATTCGTAGGTCGTAATTTCTGCTGTATTGTAACGAAACGCGGTATACGTCGTGGGTATCTCATGAGAAAGAAGTGTTGTAGAAATGAAGTAAATCGGTCTATTGGAAAGGAGGGTTTACTTTAAACTCTGTTTCGTTAGAATTAGCCAGCCAGACGTAGCGAGGAGCGCTATCTCCCACTAGGGGGACAGGGGGACTGTATCATGTTCCTGCGTCAGATCAAAATACGGAAAATGAAGTTTTTGTGTACCTATTTATTAAGTAGTACAGTATCATGTATTAACATAACTCTGGACGCAAATTATTTACAAAATTAATAATTGAACAGTTTTCATAAGAAATGTTTTTATTTTATTTATATAGGTTATTTACAGCAAATTATTCAGTAATATAGTCTACACTACAATAATTCTGAGGAAAGTGCTTAGTTATGCAGCTCCTGCGTGACGGACTTTATACATTTTCTGTGTAGCACAAAGTCACTAAATCTTCAGAACTAAACACTGTAGTCAGTATACACCACCGTACTGAATAATCCATTTAAACTAACCAATACTAATGGAATAAATAAATAAAAAAAAAAAAAAAAACCTCAATCCATTCAAAAATGTTTAAAGAAATGAATCAATAGCCTAAACAATGTTTTCCCTACAAATACTAAGATTTAATTATTTGTCACGACCTATTTATAGCTAGTTTAAATTTTATCTTGGAGTGTGTTTTAGGAAAACTATCAATCCTTAAAGAATATCGTGTTCTTGACAATGCTTATCGAAACGATTATAATTTTATATCATTGGTTGCTTTTTCTTAACACGCTCTTTGTATCGTGACCTCTCTCACTAATAAAGTTATAGAAAGAAGCCAGCCAAACGTAAGTTCTCGAAACCAATAATATATATCGCCTTGAAAATAGTTTGATTCGTTTCCCTACGTTAGAAAACCTACACAAAGTCAAAGTGTACGTGGAAGCCTTAAAAAAAAAAATCCATAAGCGAAAAAAAAAATTTTCACGCGTATTTTGCCCATAAAGCAGTGTTCTAATTGTGCTAGTTAACGAACTTGACCTTTTAAATTAGACAAGGTATTTTTGTGTTTCATCAAAGTCGGACTATGAATATAAATACATACATACAAATTTAAATCACCATTATTTTCGTTATCTATGGGTTCTGAAACGTGACATTTTCTTGTCCACACTGGATGGAGCCATGAGGTCAACCATATTTGGAGTGTTCCTCCCTAAGGAAAGAGCTAGGAAAGGCGCTAAAACAAAAAATATCGGTAATACTTGTTAAAAATTAGCAATTCATGATATCTCTGAGTAATTGATCATACTAACACTCTATAAGCTGATAAAAAAGCAAAGAAAAGTAGAAAGCTCTCCGACAAACTGCTAAAAATAAGCACATTAATTCAACGACCTTCCAAAGAAAAGCATTTTGCTAGGAGCTGAAGCGAAGATAAATGATTCACTCCCTATTGATGCATGGTGTTTATTATTCATGCAATTCAATGATAGTAACACAGTCAAGGTAATCCTACTATTCCAAATGTCAAAAACAAACAGGGCCTTTCGATAATCTTTTTTTTTTCTTCTTAGGCAGCAGTTTTCATTTCGAAAAATCAAACAGTTTCAGCTGTGAGTAATATGTGTGTTTGTGATCTATCTACCATTTTTTATATGGTGTAGATTCGACCAGTGGCGGTAAAAGGACTGCAGAGATTTGTAGATGGTAACTTGAAATCAAAATTTATTTTAACTTATGCATAACTCTAGGGGGGGGGGGGTAGGCCAAAACTCAGGTACATATTTGTTGTTATTGGGTTAGTTAAATTTTGAATATGGGAAATATGAAAATGATGAGCTGCTGATGATGGTTGAACTGTTGAAATGGTTTTCCTGGATCTTCATGCTTAATGGAATTAAAGAGAGGTACCTGGTGTCTTGAAAATTGTGTGTTTTAGCAACCTCTGCTATGCTACATTTTCTCCCTTACTTCTCCAAATTCTCAGTGGGTTATGGCCAACTCCATTGCTGCTCCCTTTGCTCGGCCTGGGTAGCTTGGATATTTACTCCTCCATAATTTTGAGGGTAAAATTTAGGAAGAAAACCCCATTTGCTCCACGCTGTATGCTTGGCTACTCTAGGTTCTGAACTTGTCTCTTCCTGCCGATTCATACTGCCGCGGGCGGATAGTTCCCGGGTACACGGCTAGGGTGCAGCCCTTGACGGGGTAGACCTCGATGAGCGGCGTTCCGCAAACAATGTGAGTAATTGACACTGACTAAGTACACATTTTGCCAAAATTAGATTAAGCCTTTTTTAGTATCTATCCAAGAAAAACATTTTAGCTGCCGATTAAATCATTAACAGTTTGAAAATTTGAATCGAAATAAGTCACTCAGAAGAAAATGGTACATTTTTCCGTTCAGTCTAAATTCTTCGTATTTGGTCTATTGAAGGAAACCAAGGTGGGTTTTTTCATTAATCCATTTCATATATGCTATCAGTGGGAATAATAGATCAGTGTTTTTTAATGAAACTTGTTTTGAATCCAAGAAGGAAAATTTCAGCTATTGATATAAAATATTTTTAGTTAGTGACCACGGATACTTACCGAATAATACTGACTTTGGTTATATATAAAAAACCGTAAAGATTGAAAAGGAACTAAACAGAAGGAAAATAAATATATATTCGCCGGAAGAATGGTGCAACATTATTAAGGATTCCAAAAAAATTGATTGGACAGAAATTAGTCATAATGATTTTTTCTAACTGACATGCCTGCAGCCAAAATTTTCAATCGAAAACTTAAAAAAATTAATGACAAAGTTAATTTGTTAAAAAAATAGTGGCTCAGAGACATCAAACTCTGTTATTCATTACAAGACAAATCAAATTTCATTCACTCAAGTGATTTTTCTAAAATATGATATTTTAAGAAAAGGAATTGGTAGACCAAAAGACTTTTGGATTAACGAAACAAAGAAAAAAGGATTTTGCAACTTTTTTTACCTCTGATTTATCAAGATCTAAACAATGTAATGTTGAAATAAATCCCGAGACAGAAGATATTGTTTAAGAAAGAAGATATTTAAAAACATTTTTACCAAAATTCAAGGGCAACTCATTTTTCCTTTAAAGAATAGACTTTCAATTTTTACCTGAATAATTCTGCAATTCGAATAAAGGCCGTAGCCGGGTAAGCATGGGTTGTCGGCCCCAGAAAGGTTTTCGCTTGAAATTTGGAGGATCAAACTAGTCCATTAAAAGTGGCCTAAAGCCAAAAATTCAGCTTTGAATTCACACCCCCCGTCGAATAAAAAAAAGAAAATCGAAATTGCTTTGATTATTTTTATCTCAGGATTGAGTTGTCGGATCAGAATGAATAAAAAAAGAAAATACGCATCTTTCTTAAGGCTTTTAGGCAAAAATTAATTCGCCTTTCGGCGACATCGCGTTCAATTGTTTTTTCGTGTTTTTATTTTTTAATTATTTTTTTTACGGAGTATCGGTTTCGGTACAATCACCAAACTTTTTGTGAAAATTCTCTTACCATCGGTGTACTACCTCAATTTTTTTCAAGACGCTCCAAGCGGTACGCCATAGTAAAAAAAAATCGATTCTATTTTGGCATATATTATGGAAAAGCAAGAGGGTTATATTTAATTGTAATTTAATAATTAATTATAAATATATATATATATATATATATTTTCGACTATGTCGAAAATGTTTGTTGATAAACATTATTATCCGTATTATCGATGCATTTTTTTTTTTTTTTTTTTTTTTTTTTTTTTTTTTTTTTTTTTTTTTTTTTTTTTTTTTTTTTTTTTTACGGCGGAAATAATGGCCTGGCTCGACAGCCAGGCCATTATTTCCGTTTTATCAATGGTTATTGTTTAGATTAATCCTATTTTTTATTTATTTCATACATCGGCTCCACAACTAAGACGATTAGCAGGTAACGAAGTGTGTGGCGTCTGAGTTTCACTGAATCAAGTTAATAAATAGTGTAAATAAAACAAGTAGTCCTACTAAGAATCATTTAATATCTGTAATCCGCTCCTTTTCTATTTAAATAAGCCAAGATTTCATTTCTGTCTAAGAATAAAGGCTGATTCACGCTAGACCGTTTTAGGTCCGGGCAGGGCCACGGTGAAACAATCACACCAGCATTTTCAATGGACTCGTTCACGCAACACCGGGCCGGGTCCGTGTTTTATGCGTGTGTGATAGCTTCCCCGTGTCCCGGCCGTGGCCCGGCCCGGACCCGAAACGGTCTAGCGTGAATCGGCCTTAAGTCTCATCCGAGCAATATTTTAGTGCAGTTCTATAAAGTGACATCGTGTGTTTAGTAAGCATATTCATACTTAAAATATTGCGTATTTAAGAACAAATAATCCAAGGTGTCCTATTTGTGTAAAGCTTGTAAAAAAAGTTCCAGGTATTTCCAAAAAGACAGTATTACCTGCTGAAGTAGAGGAATACTTCGAAGTTTCAGACAAAAGAGTATCTGTGTGTGATATTATATGCGGAAGTTGCCGTGTAAGAAGTTTAAAAATAAGAATACCTGATTCAGAAGAGAATGATGATAATAAATCAAGGTCGGCAGAACCGAGTTCGTCATATGATATCACAACTTCAGATGATTCGACTTTAGAAATAGTGCCCACCCCCCACAGAATAGCTTAGATTCTGAATTCAGAGAAGTCCAGAAAGAATTTCTGGAAAATCATGTAAGTCATCCAAAGTGACGCTTTCAAATGGAAGTTTCTTGCGTTGGCTTCAACCTCTCCAGCTAATGTATTTCCAACGTACATCTACCTCTTTATCCTATTCAATATTTCATCTGAGTAACCAAGATCAGATGAATACCTTTTTCCAAACTGATTGTGCTGAAAAGCTACTATTTTGGAATAAATGCCAATCTTCGGAAGCATTTTATTGCCTAGTTTTCTATCAAGAAACTTAATTTTTTGCTTTAACTTACCCTGAACTGATTCAACAAGCCAACGGATTTTGTTACAAATCTAGATTCGTTTGATTCATCAGTTCCTCATTGCTTTCGTTTACCTTTCAAGGCAGCATTAGTACTTGAATGCCCTTATTTTCTAAATCACTCTTTACGTCACGAAAACCTCGGTCCACTATATCTCCCTGTACTATCAATCTGCAAAAGCCTCCTGGATCACTTACTGCCTCTTTCGCGATACTTGCATCATTCACACAGAAATTCTTCCTGGATTTCTATGGATTCACAATCTGTGCTATCCTGTGGGGGGGGGATTTTCACAAATAGGACACCTTGGATTATTTGTTCTTAAATACGCAATATTTTAAGTATGAATATGCTTACTAAACACACGATGTCACTTTATAGAACTGCACTAAAATATTGCTCGGATGAGACTTAAGGCCGATTCACGCTAGACCGTTTCGGGTCCGGGCCGGGCCACGGCCGGGACACGGGGAAGCTATCACACACGCATAAAACACGGACCCGGCCCGGTGTTGCGTGAACGAGTCCATTGAAAATGCTGGTGTGATTGTTTCACCGTGGCCCTGCCCGGACCTAAAACGGTCTAGCGTGAATCAGCCTTTATTCTTAGACAGAAATGAAATCTTGGCTTATTTAAATAGAAAAGGAGCGGATTACAGATATTAAATGATTCTTAGTAGGACTACTTGTTTTATTTACACTATTTATTAACTTGATTCAGTGAAACTCAGACGCCACACACTTCGTTACCTGCTAATCGTCTTAGTTGTGGAGCCGATGTATGAAATAAATAAAAAATAGGATTAATCTAAACAATAACCATTGATAAAACGGAAATAATGGCCTGGCTGTCGAGCCAGGCCATTATTTCCGCCGTAAAAAAAAAAAAAAAAAAAAAAAAAAAAAAAAAAAAAAATAAAAAAAAAATAAAAAAAAAAAATGCATCGATAATACGGATAATAATGTTTATCAACAAACATTTTCGACATAGTCGAAAATATATATATATATATATATATATATATATATATATATATATTTATAATTAATTATTAAATTACAATTAAATATAACCCTCTTGCTTTTCCATAATATATGCCAAAATAGAATCGATTTTTTTTTACTATGGCGTACCGCTTGGAGCGTCTTGAAAAAAATTGAGGTAGTACACCGATGGTAAGAGAATTTTCACAAAAAGTTTGGTGATTGTACCGAAACCGATACTCCGTAAAAAAAATAATTAAAAAATAAAAACACGAAAAAACAATTGAACGCGATGTCGCCGAAAGGCGAATTAATTTTTGCCTAAAAGCCTTAAGAAAGATGCGTATTTTCTTTTTTTATTCATTCTGATCCGACAACTCAATCCTGAGATAAAAATAATCAAAGCAATTTCGATTTTCTTTTTTTTATTCGACGGGGGGTGTGAATTCAAAGCTGAATTTTTGGCTTTAGGCCACTTTTAATGGACTAGTTTGATCCTCCAAATTTCAAGCGAAAACCTTTCTGGGGCCGACAACCCATGCTTACCCGGCTACTGTTTAAAACTGGGTTTGTTCATTCATTTCCTTGATTAATGATCATATGCTTAAAAACTAATTGAAAATCCCAGCTTAAGTTGTGTTGTAAAAGAGTATTTTGTAAAAGTGTATTTATTTATTTTTTTTTTTTTTTCAATTGATTTTTATAAATTGCCTATTTTATAAATATCATTACATACATAAGTATATTTTTACTGATTATTTTAGGAGACAAGTAGGTTAGGAATGTCAAGATCAACTTATTGCATTTCAAATTCAACCTTTCGCGTTTCAAAAATAACTTTTTCCATTTCAAATCAACCTTTTCCCATTGACTTAGGATTGGAAAAAGTAGAATTTGACTTGGAAATGCTGTATATTGACATTGACTTGGCCGGGCGTTGATGGCACTCTATGAAACCGGAAATTCAAATACCAGATCTCCTCCGCAATGAATTATTCTATTTTCCAAACCGCTTTCGGAGCGTTCATCTTCTGCGTCTAAGACGACATTGCAGGTAAAAACGAGTGCAGTAAAATATCAGACTTGCAAAAGATAGAGCTTCTTTTATTTCGAAGAGTCTATTGTTTGAATATATCTATTAAAATAAAAATTATAGCAAAGAAATCATTTAGTAATAGAAGTATATGTAAGTTTCTATTATTGATAATTTTCAATGAAAAGAGAGTCAAAACATCTATACATATAATAAAATTGTATCGACACTCGGTATTCATTGTGGTTATCTACAGACAAAAATATGTTGTAAAAATAAACTAAATCGGTTCATTAGGATGGGAGGGGGTTACTCCGGACCCACATTACTAATTTATTATAATTATAGATGTATAATATAATTATAAATATAATATTTTTTTTTATTCCTCAGATTCCTGTCATTCTAAGGAATTGTGTTTCGCGAGGGAGATTTCAGTGAAGTATGTTGGGAGTAGCGAACATCTAGAATGTAGATGATCACTGTTGCCTGTCAGACACACTATACACACCAGGGGTTAACAATCCCTAAGGAGTGAGCTTTATGATGCTCTGTCACGTTGCAGCAATCCTAGCAGTCAGTATGCTTTGATACCCGATAGCTATACCTCTAATATCGTGCATGGAGAAGCATTATTGTTGAGTAGAGTTTTTTTTTTTTAAATGCCCAAACGACGGTGTTTATAATTCAAAATAAACCAAAAGATATATCCAAAAAATGCGGCCCTAAGTCCCCATCGACGTGGATAGCTAGTTGTAAATATGTTTCAAGAAAATAAAAACGTTTATTATACCAAAAATACTAGTAAATATCGACGTTAGACATTATATTAGGTATTCATTTAACGTAAGAAATGCGAGGTTTATTTTTTTAAATATTTTAAGAAATGAAATATGTTATAAATGTTATTCTAAATATTTTTTGTTTGGTTAAACAAAGAAAAAAAAAGTTCTTTCAGATCCTGGAAACCCTCCATAGATATCCTATATTTAAACCTAAAAGCGGAAAAGAGGTCTCTGATCAGTTTTCTGTTTAAAGGAAAACTGACACTGCTAGTTAAGCTTTTTCAAAATGTCTAAATAACAAGACCAAACTAGTTTTACACTTATGTTGAAGATCCCTGATAAAGTAATGACTTAGATTAACGACCCAAGAGCTTCTTCTCCGACGTCTAATGACTTAACTTCATAGAACCGCGTATAAACTCCCTACTAGTATATAATACTGTTCATTTCCTTCTGAGCTTCGCTTCTTAGTCCATGATGTAAGACTTTTGTTTGTCCACTCATAGAAAAACAATGGCAAACATTAAATTAATTAATTTGACTGGTATTTATGTGTAGGTGTATAAACATACTTGCGTATTGCATGCGAGTACATATAGTCCAAGAGCTAGCTTGAAAAAGTGGTCATTATCGATATAATTCAAGATATTTTAGGAAACATAATTTGCTGAACTCAAAAATCGCATCTCTTGTCAGAGAGGCTGGTGCGTTAAGAAATGGAAGCGTGAGAAGCATTGATTACTTTTTTTTTAACAGGGAATGGCTGAACACCGGTCTCAAATTTTTATAGTTTAATATTTAATTAAGTTAACTGGAAAACTTACTCCAAGAGATTGATTATTATATCTCATGTCTGGGAACATGATTGTATGCCCGTGTGAGGCTTTGTCATAGCAATCTTTACCTACTAAAAAAAATAGAATTGCAAAAGCATTTAAATTTGAGCTAAGGCACTACAAATGATTGCAAAGATCAAGACCCTCGCAAGACATTTCCGCAGTTCCGGTGCCAGACTCAAGGCGCCGCCATTTGCAAAACTTTCTAGTGAGTGGCTTATCATTATATGGAGAGTGCCGAGCACAACTAAACCAAGTCCATTTTTGACATTTTATATTGTAATGGGATTGAAGAGTATTACTAAAATGACTCTTTTCAGTGCAACCGGAGACTAAGTCCTAACTTATACCAGTCAATAGGATTTATACAACGCCTTTGCAATTAAAACGCATAATACTCATTTTATGAAAACTGTATAACATGGACTTGGTCTAATTGTGCTCTGAACTCTCCATATATAGGAACGGTATCTCTTTTGATTTACCTGGTAAGTGGAAGATCAATTTTAGAAAAGAGTCCAGGCTCGAGATTTGGGAACGCAAGCTGATGAAGTTTACTTAGATCGAATTCCAGATTTAATAGTAATCTCATGGATCTACGAATAAATTAAGTGCTATAAGCAAATTGTAGACCGATTATCTCCCCATTTAGTATTTCTCAAAGCTTTAAAAATATTTAAAAAGTTCAAGCATCTCTTTAATTAATTCAGTATGTGCTTAATTTTCAAGGTCTTCGTTTATTTCCTTGGAACTAAACCACCCAGTTGGACTGGGTTAGATGCCTTGTACAATGCGAAGCCTAGTAAACATCACTTTTTTGCTTGTAATACTTTCTCCATCTGATCAGGCTTTCGTAATGTTTATGATGTCTTCTTGTTTTAAGTCTTATCGCTGCCAGTCAATTTCCTATTATTGAAAATATTTGCATCGATAGCTATAGGAAAATCTAATTTACACTGTATAGTTATGTCTGTAGCATCCATGTCTTTTTGTCAGTTATTTTGCCGATATACTTGTGCTTTGTGGTATGTTTTCAAACCTGGTAGACATAGCATCGTGATGTGTTTGTTACATATTTACTAGTATATCAATTTATTTTTCTATTTAAACTCCATGAAGAGGACAAGAACAAGTAAAACATCAGAAAACTGAGTTAAAATTATCGCACAACGTTCAAATTGACTTCGTCCGAAAGTAGGCATTTTGCGTTAAACAGAAATTCTACAATCAAGGAAATGCCCCTTTTCGGCCCTATTGTTACACCTGGACAAAAACTCTGATACCTTCCCATTGTCCTGTTGTCCTACAATACAACAGTCACCTACTAGATAAAATGACTTGACAATAGTACTTTTGTCCGTACAGGATTCCGCTTGAATTGGATTATTCTGTTATGGGTTTCACAAGGACATTTTCTATACAGACTCTTTACTATAGACAATATCGTGTACCTAAAACTTGGCTAATTCTCTCCAGAAATAGTGAGGCAAGCATTTTCAGGAATGTCTGAATTTTCGATAAAGAAAGAAATATTGCAAGGGTACTCAATATAAAATGCTGTTTTATTGGCGGTTAAACAACAGTACAAAAATGTCCCAGCTCTTTCTTATTTATTTAATCGATTTTTGAATATTAAAAATATCAATAAACTCTGTGTAGTTTTTTTTTTTTTTTTACGGCGCATCTACATCTAGGTCATTAGCGCCGACTCTGTGTAGTTAGGTAAATCTCTGATACTCTCAATGAATACATTATTGAAGTACAGATAGTTTTCTTTATTACAGAAAAATTACATCTATATGAAAAATCCTCAAGAAAAGCAATAATTCTTTTAATTGCTTAAAACAGAATGTTAAACTATTCTATCTGGCGTTAATGTCCTCAATGAGTGACACGCATTAAACCCAACCAAAAAAAAAAGAAATACTATCCTATCCAAAGCTGCTTTTATATCGTAACATCTGGTAGGTACAAGTGCATTTCATGTCTTCAAGAAACATGAAACTTGAAGACATGAAATACACTTGTATCTACCAGATGATACGATATAAAAGCAGCTTTGGATATATATATATATATATATATATATATATATATATATATACATAAATACATATAAAATGGTCGTGGGCAATGCTTGAATTCAGTTGTTTTTTTGTTGTTTTTTTTGGTCATAGGCGGTTTACCTCAAGGAAATTGACAAGGAGGAAGGGAGAGAGTGAGAAAAAAATGAAGAAAGAAAAGAAAAGGACCGGGGTTATTGGTGATATAAAAAGAAGAAAAAAGCAAATTAATTTTAGAATGTAATTTTAGCGATATTTATTAGTTACCAGTTAGGTTTATTGTTTTCTGATAAATGGCCCATAAATATAAAACATTATTTACGTTATCAATATTAACTGGAAGAATGTATAATTAAAACATGATGTTTTCTTTGGAAACAGGGCATTTAAGAAATTTCACATAGAAACGTTAAGGCATTCAAACTTTGTCGAGGTAATCAAAAGTTTTGCGAGTTCTTTTAAGCCCTGCCAGAAACTGAAATAGGTTTTGAGCTTTGTCATTTTGTAACCTGCAATATCTTAAAATTATAATTCTTTGTAAGCCAAAATATAATATATTATCTTTAAAATTAGCTTTTCTTTAATGAAAAAAATATTTTAGTCAACTATTATTTTGTTTTGTAATTCTACTTAAATAAGTATCTGATAAACTTTTACATTCTTGGCTTTATTAAATGATTTGAAAATAACAGTTACAAAGCCGTTGTTCAGGGTTGCCGACCCTAAAGATATTTTTCTACGCTTGGACTCCGCCGACGCGTCGGCGGTAGGTAGAGGCGTGAGGTAGACGGCACCACCGTCGCGACGGTGGCACCGTCTACCTCACCTGGATGAACCACCCCGGACAAGTCGTCTGTATGGACGAAACCTTCTCGCAACACAGAGCGTATAAACATTTTAGCGCGGTTCCTCCCTCCCTTCATAGGGAGGAATCCCGCTTATAAGGTTGATCTCATGAAACAATCCGGAAGTGCCGACTAGAAAATTTTGCGTTTCAGAACCCGAAAATGACGGTGGTTCAAATTTGTATATATATATATTTGTCTGTTCGCGGCGCAGCTCAGAGAGCAATGGTCCGATTTTGATGAAATTTGGTACAAAAATCCTTCGTCCAATTTGAAAGGTCAAGTTCGTTAACCAGCAAAATCCGCCCACTGGAAGATGGCGTTTGGGGCGAAATTCGCGCAAAAAAAATCTTAACGCTTACGTTTTTTAGTTCATATGCTTGTAAGTACTTGTTTTATAGGCTTCTTGGCCTAGGAAAACGAATGAAGAATGTCGGAAAACGAATGTTTTTAAAGCGATAGCTTTAACCGTTTTCGAGAAAATTGGAAAAATAGTTGCTGAATAACGTTTTCGGTTTGGGTACTTACAATCATGGGATTCAGTTGAAACATTTTTTTGCATGTTTGAATTTCATCAAAACTGACATGTTAAACTTTTGGTTACGTTTGGAGTTAAGGAAGGGTTAGAATAAAATATTTTATGAACAGGCATGAAGAGTTTTGGGTACTTCGTATACTTTCATTAATATCTGTAACACGGTTGGGAAATTTTGATAAGTGTATAGAAACTATTTGAAGGCTTTCTAAATTCTCTACAAAAAAGATTCTAAAACTATTTTTGATTATGTTATGTCAATCGGAGAAATAAGTGCTTAAAACTTCAAATACGTCTGTTTTGTTCGTATGAACGGGTTTTTGTCGTTCTTTTTGTAATTTTTGTCTCTTTCCCTTGGTTTTTTATTGCTTTTTAGCGCGGTTCCTCCCTCCCCCATAGGAAGGAACCCCGCTTATAAGGTTGATACAATGAAACAATCCGCAAGTGCCGACAAGAAAATTTCGCGTTTCAGAACCCCTAGAGACCGAAAATAACGGTGGTTCAAATTTGTATATATATATATATATATATATGTATATATTTATATATATATATATATATATATATATATATATATATATATATATATATATATATATTTGTCTGTTCGCTCTCTAGGTCGAAGACGAATGGTCCGATTTTGATGAAATTTGGTACAAAAATCAGTCGTCCAATATGAAAGGTCAAGTTCGTTAACCAGCAAAATCCGCCCACTGGAAGATGGAGTTTGGGGCGAAATTCGCGCAGAAAAAATCGTAACGCTTACGTTTTTGAGTTCATAAGCTTGTAAGTACTCTTTTTATAGGCTTCTTGGGCTAGCAAAACGAATGAAACCATTTTCAAGGCGATAGCTTTAACCGTTTTCGAGAAAATTGGAAAAATAGTTTTTGAATACCGTTTTTGGTTTGGGTACTTAGAATCATGGGATTCAGTTGAAACATTTTCTGCATGTTCTACTTTCATTAAAACTAATATGTTGAAATTTTGGTTACGTTTGGAGTTAAGGAAGGGTTAGAATAAAATATTTTATTAACAGACTTAAAAAGTTTTGGTAACTTTGTATATTTTCCTTAATATCTCGAAAAAGGTTGAGAATCTTGGTAAACGAAAGAATACCATTAGAAAGCTTACTAAATGCTCTACAAAAAAGGCTCTGATGAAAGTTTTCATTAGACGATGTCAATCGGAGAAATAAGTGCTTAAAACATTAAAGTAATTTATTTTGCTTATTCGAACTGTTCTTTTTGTCTGTTTTTATTCCTTGTTATTTTTTAATTGCTTATAGTTGGATAATGTATTTTACAATAAAACAGATTAGGCAAAATAAGAAAAACAATTCATTGTTAGAAATATAGCTTGCCAAGAGAAAAAGATTCGTTGACGTCTTTTGAATATTTTCAATTGCCTTTATGCTGTTGGTTTTTTTATTTTATTTTTTAATTGATTTTATCTGTAGAATTATTACTATAGTAAAAGAACACAGGAATGTGTGAAAATATTTGATATTTTCCAATTCATTGAAACGTATGAAATGAAGTATCGGTAGAAGAGGATTCTAGGGTCTTGCGGACCTGACCCCAGGTATAGCCATAAAACCCTTTGAACAAAGGCCGAGGAAAATATTATCTGTATCTATTCTATGCTTTTCAAATGAGAATAGGGATATGAACAGGAACCGGGGTCTCCCGTGGTCTAATGGCTAGCGCCTTGGATTCATAAGCGGGAGATGGTGGGTTCGATTCCCAACCTCCGGCAGGAATTTTATCATCCCACGGCTCGCTGGTGAAATTCCTCGCTACACCCTGGATGTCGGCACTAATGACCTAGATGTAGATGTGCCGTAAAAAAAAAAAAAAAAAAAAAAAAAAAAAAAAAAAAAAAAAAAAAAAAAAAAAACTGGAACCGCGCTAAGATGACGCAGTTCCTGCGAGTCGGACTTTTTATTTTTGTAATTTCTTATGTTGGGAAAATGTGTTTGTGTGTAAAACAGGATAGGTAAAATGAGACCAATTTTCTGATGCTAGAAATAATGAAAAGTTTTGGTAACTTCGTTTATTTTCAATAATATCTCGAAAACGGTTGAAAATCTTGGGAAGCGAAAGGTTACCATTCGAAAGCTTACTAAATGGCATATTCCCTAGTGTTTCAATTGCTTATAGTAGTTTTTTTTTTTTTTTTTTTTTTTTTTTTTTTTTTTTTTTTTTTTTTTTTTTTACGGCGCATCTACATCTAGGTCATTAGCGCCGACATCCAGGGTGCAGCGAGGAATTTTACCAGCGAGCCGTGGGATGATAAAATTCCTGCCGGAGGTTGGGAATCGAACCCACCATCTCCCGCTTATGAATCCAAGGCGCTAGCCATTAGACCACGGGAGACCCCTCTTATAGTAGTAAAATGTATTTGCCAATAAAATAGGATACGTATAATTAGAAACAATATTTTATTTTTGCGGAATCTTGGGTTTCTCAGAAGCCTTATGAATATCTATTAGGCCCCCTTCGTATATACATAAGTGAAATGTAACAGTTCGAAAGCTTACTAAATTATCTACAAATAATGTTTTGAAGAAATGTTTGATGGGGTCGTCACATTAGGAGAAATAAGTGCTTAAAACTTAGTTAGTTAGTTTCGTTTATTTAAACAAATCTATTTGTGTGTTTCCCGCAGTTTTTTTTCACTGCTCTTTATTTTTGTACTTGCTTAGAGCAGTCAAATGTATTTGTCAGTAAACTGGATACGTATAATTAGAAGCAATATTTTGTTTGTTAGAATTCGAAGTTGCCGTATGAATATCTAGATTACAGTACTGGTGTTGATTTCGTTCTTTAGAATTGTTCTTGGTATTCCCTATTTTCATCTGTTACCCATAGTTTTTTATTTCTAGAAGTTTTTTCTAATTGATTATAGAATATAAATCTATTTGGCTATAAAACAGGATACGTAAAATTAGTAACAATATTTCGAAGATTTCTGAACGAAATGCCTTGTAAGATTTTCTACCACCACGAACGGCGTTTTTCCTCTATTTTTATCCACTAGATAGGCTTTATTTGGCATATTATTCTATATATGTTTTATTAAGCAGGGGATTCTGATGAAATGTCGTATTTTTGCTGTGGATTTTAATTACGATGTATCTAAGATTGGGTAACATTGGCGGGTCTACATAGTTAAGAACCGACGACGAAGGTAGACTTCTTGCTATGATTTAGTCTACATATGTATATTAAGTCCTAAATCAAAAAAATAAACTTCACAACGGTTAGATACTATGAGCGAATAGAGAGTCGGTTCAGTGCCTATAGAAACACAAGGTCCCCAGGATATTGACCTGCTAGGAATTAATCCTCAAGAGTTGTAAATATACCCCAGGTATCTGCCTACACAAATACAAAGCATATGCAGGGTACAGAGAGCAATTTAATGATTTCGTTCACCAAAATTTCTTAAACTATACTAGATTCTGAAATAACACACTTCCAAACATAGGTTATATACTAAATATTCATAAAGACTACTTAGTTGAACTCTCAACTCGATTCATCAATTAGCAATCAATAGTTTTCAACACCGGTTATATACTAAATATTGATAAAAAGTATTTAAGTAGAAAAAGAAACAAGCTTCCTCTTATTCTATATATTGACTTGTTATTCGTCAAGACTTGTTATTTGTCCTTCTGTATCTACTAGATAGGCTTTATTCTGCATATTATTCTATATAGGCTATATTAGGCATGGTATTCTTCTCAATCTTGAGTACTTCTTCTTGATCCTTCTGTATCCACTAGAAAAGGTTTTGTTTTTTTTTCTCTTTCACCAGCTTTACTGAATACCATGACCGAGTAGCAACTTCAAACCACCGGGAAATGGAGGAGAAAAGGCATTCAACTGACCGAAAAATGATGGCACAGGGAGAAGTGCACCCTTTTAATCCAACAAGGCACCATCAACAGGTACCTATTTAATATAATTCCACGGATCTCCAGCAGCACATTATCACCTCCAGACTTCGTCAGCTCACCATTATATCAACCTCATCAGTCCCACATCAACTCTCAAAATTTTTTGAATATACTAACATACCATGTTTCTGATTTGGCAATTTCCCTCCCCCCCCCCACTCTTTATTTTATACTCTTTAAATATATATTTTTCATTTTTCAACTACCTTTCTTCATACAGTCCATTTATATAAGCAGCCCCACAAAATCTTCCGTCCATTATCAAAGCATATTAAAAATGGTGATATGGCAATCTTTTTACAGCCGTATTAGACTTTATATATATTCTTCGTTCTTACCAAAAATGCATTACACATTATGGACCTCTAGTTTGAAGTAAATCTCAAGTTGAAATGGTCGCAATTACTCGTTTAAAAGTTCCTTCCTGTTTCTGTATTCGATGCTGTATATAGACTTTTTTGTGCAGATCTCAATCCCAGCTCTTCGAGTATTCGTTTTAAAAAGATCCCTAGAATAATTATGCAAAATTTTCTTCATTATACAGTATTTTTCTTTCATTAAATGGACCAGTGGCTTCAAGAGGAAGTTCATTTGGCTTCTATGGTCCTGTTTAAATAGGCATTCTTTAAAGTTTTATATTTACGGCGTAAATTATTTCTTATTTTACTCTGGATATTATATTCCAATTAAATTACACTATTTTTTGCAGATGAAAAAATCCTCTAATATTTGGATTTGACTTATCATTAGAACCTACTTACGCCAATCTAACGACAGATTGTACAAAAGAAATTTATTAGCAGGTAGCATTGTTCAACGCTACCGACAATAAACTGCGACATACAAATCGTAATAAAATAGCCATCCAGCATAAGAAGTAGTCCGAGAAAACAGGTAGTATTAACTCGATTTCCTATTGGCCATTTTCTGCTTTACTTAAGGACATTTACTGACTACACAAGACAATGGAAGAAAGTGGCAAAGGAAATATACTACAGTCTGTCGAGGCCGAGGGATATTACACATCCCTACTGGTCTTTCATTACATTTTAATTACGGTAGCCATTACTTGCGCACAACACAACCACAGAATTTTGTTTAAAAGCTGACGTTCCCGTAGGGACCTAATTTGTAAATCGCCTTCGTCGAGTTGCAGAATTAAAAGAATTAAATCGCGTGGGAATTAGTATTAAATGTTTTTATTTATTTATTTATTTGTGAGCACCCGCAACGAAAGTGATTCACCCTGTTTTAAAGGTTAATAGAATTATGAAACTACTAAGAGAAATTACAAATATTTATACTTGTATAAATCTGCTTTATTTTATCATTTTCCCGTATTACAATGCTATTAGTAATTTGCGTTATTATTTTGTTTTATAATATATTCTGTTTTGTTTTTTTGCATATA
This sequence comes from Gonocerus acuteangulatus, assembly GCA_946811695.1. Lineage (NCBI taxonomy): Eukaryota > Metazoa > Arthropoda > Insecta > Hemiptera > Coreidae > Gonocerus > Gonocerus acuteangulatus. The sequence continues at coordinate 76,002,439 of OX328125.1, forward strand.
TTCTTTCTACTGCCCTCTTGAATTTTATTTACCTGTTTGATATTTATTTGTTTATACATATCCAGTATTTATGACTTATCAAAGGTTAAATCTCCTTTGATAGAAAGGAGTGCAAATAAATTGTAACTACTATTAAAAAAAAATAGATGCAACAAACACAAATAATATAAAGATAAGAAATTATCTTTTTCTGACGCAGATGTGTTGTAGATGATCGAATTGTCAATAACCGTCGAAACATGAAAGGGATTAAGAGGTAATTAACTCTGACACGAAGCAAATTGAAATGTTTACCGTTTCCAACCATGATCATAACACCAATTATTCTCGTTTTTTTACGGCTCTATTGTTCTTTCCCTGGGTCGCTTCAACTAAACAACTGTTACATTCTCTTTTGTATTGTTCAGGCGAAGGAACATCTGGGCAGTTTGGCACTGAAGACACTGTGTCCCGAAACTAGAATCATGTCCAAAGGAAATCTACCATTGCTCCCATTCTAACCCAAATAAAAGAAATCTTGCACAATCGTAATATTGCAAGTGTAAAAGCCTTCACATACAGCCCAACTCAAGGCAAAAAATACAACAATGAAAGCCTTTCAAAATAAAAAACAAATCGCGAGAAAACCCTTCTCAAACAAACAATATTCTAATTATGTGACCTACGGTATCCCTTTTCATTGACTAAAATAGCATAAACAAAGATTATCCCTTTAAATAACGTACAAAGATCAGTTTCGGTTAAGAATAATAAAGCAAAAACGTTTAGGATTGCTTAAAAGAAACTCAATTCATTCATTGAATACATTGATTCCGTATTAAAATATTTCTTCGAAAGAATTCTTTTTTTTTAACATCTCGAAATCCCCCACCGCTATTTTTCCTTTTTCATTCAAGTTGGTCAAACAATCCAGTATAATAAATTAGTCCTTTGAGCAAATTCTAGGACACGTTAAAAAAGTAAATAAAAATTATATATATCTTACTAAGTCAAATATATTCTTGTTCATATTTTAATTATTTGACTAAAGCAACGTTTACTCAATGAAAATTTTAATTACAATTGAAGTAAAGCACATATAAAACAATTCAAATAAGAAATTTCTGTATTATGCTGGTAATAATTTGAATTGATTCAAGAGACCTCGTATATAATTAGCGCCGGGCTAATTATAGGTCACAACTCTTCTTCTAAAAATCCATGGTGTAGCAGGGAACTTTTTACAAATTAATATTGTGTTTTTTTTTTTTTTTTTTGTTATAGCACTTGGGGTTAAGAATGGAAAGCACTATGCAGTGAAGAATACAAAACCGTTCATTAATTTATTTTTTAAATCCTTCAATATCATGAGTATCCACCGATCATTACAAATTCCGAATAACATTCTTACGCCGGATTCAAAACACATAAGCAAGACTAAGAAAAGAGTGTCTGAGACTATAATAACGTTGGTCATCGATAAAAATTATAAATTATGCATGATGTAAAGGATTTCTTTTCAATTTTTTTTGTTTAAACTACTATCCGCTCAATAAATATTTTTCTTTAAATGTCAACACTTCAAAATATGAAAGCGTTCGTTTTATGAGGACGTACAAATTGAACAATTAAAAGTTTTATGCAATTACTCCTTTACTATATATTGGGAATGTTCTTTGGAAGTGAAAGTGTACTTGTTCTCCTGTTCTTTGGGGAATGTTTGGTGAACTTAATTTTGGTTTAGGCTAAAGTAACCATCAGCTTAGGGCTTCCATTATCAGGTTTAGCTCGTTTAGAGAACTTTTCTTCCATGCAGTTAGCACTGGAGGAAACATTAACTATCCTATATACCTGAGAGAAAAGTAAAAACAGAAATTGAAAACAAGAGAAAGAATAACCTTCCGAAGAAACTTTCTCAAACATTCTACTTCTACCAAAAGTTTTCTCTATTTAGAACGGTTAAAATTTGAAGTGCTTCAGTAGACATCATGGGATTAATCTTCTTCTAACAAAGAAAAGAACGCCATATATTTGCTCTATATTAATGAAAAAATATCCTTTAAAATCTGTACAAATAGAGAAAAGTTTACGAGTACAAGGAAAATATCCTTGGATCCACCAATTCGTCCTTTTCGGGGACGCCTTCAAGAAAAGGACCAATTCCCAAAATACTGCTACAGAGACCAGGACAGGGAATAGCCATTTTTATTCCCAAAACACACTCCTAAGCACTTATCTGCTGACAGAAAATATAAAGTTTCAACTGGTCGAAGGTAATAGTCACTGATTATTCTTAGTGTAAAATAGTTCATGTGGGATTCAAGCTTAACCCCTTCTCAATCGTTGACTGCTTTAGGAGTCAAGAGCGGCTAGGACTAGCGGAGCGATGACTTGTGACCAAGTCGGAGAATAGAAGTGACCCACGAACCATTGACTTGTCCAGCAGTCGAGACCTCCTCATATTTCCCACTGTCTTTCTTTTCTCATTTCAAGACTTTACAGCAATCTATTGTCCTTCTAGTATTTTCCAGTCTGGCATTGGGGGTATTTGAATCAAGGTTTTGGTCCTCTCAGCCTTGTCAAATTACCGTTAGTTTCCATACCTCTGCCCTCCCACAACAAAATGTTTATTCAGTTATGAAGTATATATTTCATTTCTTTGTTATTCTTAACTTATAAACTAACGATTTTCAGAGATTGTGCCGCACATCCAACAAACTTAACTTCAGGAGGAATAAGAGAATATGATGGTTCGTCGTAGCGAGGTAATGGCGGGTCAAACTGTCCGTGGATTAATATGGATGGACGATTAATTTGTGAGATAAGATTTCCACATGAAAGGCGTTTTTTTCAATTTAATTCTAATGTAGTTTCCAGAGGTACAATTATTCAAAGGTATGTTGGTGAGTATATTGTGCAAAAGCGAGCTGAACGAATTAGAGATTGGGGACTATAACTATTTTTTTTGAGAAGTTTAAGGAAAGCTTATTACCTACTGCCCACCAATCGATGATATTAAGAAATCTTTATATTACAGAGAAGCCTTTGAGAAGGATACACAGATCTCAGGAATTAGGCGAGTCGCCAGCGTAAAGGTGCATATTGAAACGGGGAATTTGATAGCGGAAGCACGATATACCAGCCGGATTCAACCTGACGCACAATAACCTTCCACTGCACTGGAAGGTAACTGTCGAACTCGCCCGCCAAGCTCGCGGCACATCTATTATTTTCGAACCGCGGCCTGCAACTCACTAATTAGTAAATTAGTGATTACTTGCGCGGGTAATGAATTGCTTGCTCATCAGCTGTTGTGTTGATTTTAAGCATTCTTTTGTGTTCCCCGAAATCAGTGCATTGTGGTGTTTGTGTGGTAAACTGGACACGGAGACTTCTCATTCGATTTTCATTTATTGTTATCGTCAGATGCGTATTATTTATTTTATTTTAATAAAGAAGAATATTTTTATCATTTTATTTATTTATTATCTGGCCTGTCACAACATTAATATTGGTGTACAGAAAATAATATTGGGCGTAAGGAAGAGCCCTGGGGCACACTATGGAAAATAGGAAGAAGGTTAGAGAGATTGCTATCAAAGATAATCACTGACTAAGTTGGATTGGATAGACATTTTTGAAGCCAAGTAGTCAAATTGGATAAGGAGAAGGACTGGAGTTATGTAAAAAAGGTTATCTGCAAAAGTCTTGGATGTGAGGTTTTTTTTTTCATCGTATAAAGTATTATAACTATTGGATAAAGAAACAAAATACCGAACTAAATTTGCATACTAAATATGATAAGGAACGACAGTATTCGGGTAGAAGATCTTTGTGTGAGTAGAACCATCAGAAAAGATGCTCAAGAGGTTTCTGGACGATGGATGATAAATAAAAAGGATAGTTAGAAACGAAAAGAAACAAAAATTGAATTCATGAAAACAGCAGACTGTAAATAACTCTATTCAAACGTACGCTTTTGAATTTACATTGCCTCATAAATATATAAATGCAAGATATCAAACCTAATCCAATCTCGTTTCTCAAGTATCATCAATTCTCATCTTAATTTTCGTTTATATTAAAAATTGATCTGAATATTTAAACTGTCGCATTGTGCAAAAGAGAACTAATCCTGTACTATTGACATTTGCTTTCACAAGAATCCTCGAAACATTTTAGAACTTCAATGAAATAGTAAGACACTTTAAAGGAGAAGAAAAACTGAATTTAGAGACGGAAAGCGATGGAAATTCTTGTTTTATTAAAGAAGGAGATGACAGAATCACTTTACTTGATGTATATTCCAATTTAAGGTGTTTAATGACAAACTACATTTCTAAAGTAAGACACAATACACTTTTCCACAATGTAACTTGGTCTATTTTCTACTTGTGATAAAAGTACTTCATTCTATAGAATATTTAAAATTCACTTAACGCTTTAAAATACCCAATTATTTCATTTAAATAGTTTGATTGAATTGACTACAAAGTATTAACACATTACAGACAACAAATTAAACATGTGAAACAAAACCAGAATACTGCCTGAGTATAAGGCACAATTTATAAATAAATAAGTCATAAAATAAATAACCACGTTGTTTATATTCAGTGTTGATTTTATCACTTTCAAATCAACTTTGCCAATTAACACAATAATTTATTTTTTTAAGTGGCTTATTTATGCAGCAATTTATTTATTATTACATTATGTGACGATTTATACATGTAAGAATGTTTAAATGTGAGAAAAAAATAAATAGACAGTTTAATAAAAACAGGGAAGAAGAAACGACAGAGTATAATAAAAACAATCTGACGCGTTTAGCTACATAACTATACACATTCCTATGCAACGTGGGTGTGGTACCTCAAGTAAATTAATTGAGTCATATGGGATGAACATATGTTTTTTTATTAGTATGTAATTATTACGGTTACGTGTAAAATATGTTTTAATTCCACCTTTGATCAGCAATTGTGTCGTCTGTTCCCCTTTAGTAAGTATACCACATGATGGCGACGAGGAGAAAAACTAAACGTACAAGAAGGAGAAAACAGCAAGTAAGTGATGATGAGTTAGATAGTGAAAGTGAAGTGGAAGTGTGTTCAGACATGAAAACCTTGACACTGAAGGAGTTTAATGTAACCTTTAATCGAACTACAGAAGATTGGGAATATTGGATAAAGAGGTTCAACATAGCGACGAGGGCATGCGGAATGCAAGATGATAACTTGACAAGCAACTTTCTACTGGCGAAAATGAGTTGTGATCCTTTTAAATATTTAGTGGATTATTTCTATCCTCAAGATGTTGAAGAAGTAACATCAAAAGAATTGATTTATGTTCTTTCTAAACATTATGGAAGTCAAGACAATTCTTTATGTGAACGACTAAAAGTCAACCGAATGCACAGGTATGAAAATGAACGTATGCTAGATTAAAATCACAGGCGGCCAAAAGTTCGTTCAAGGATTCTTTAAAAGATCACATTAGAGATCAGTTAGTATTCGGCATAAATTCTGGCGTTTGGCAACAAGAAATCTTGAGGAAGTATCCATCAGCTGAAAGTAGTTTGGATGAAATTGAACAGCTAGTGATGATTCTTGAAAACGCCCAAATCCAACAACATACTATGCAACAATGGGAACATAGAAAATCGAATTTAGTCAATGCTGTAGCGACCATCAACCGACGTCGCCCATTGGGAGACAAACCGAAAATTATACTAGTCAAAGGAAAAGTTTTTTTAAAGTGTGGTCACAAAGTACATAATAAAATTCAAGATTGCCCTGCTGTTGGCTCAGTTTGTAATTACTGCAAATCTTTGAATCACTGGGCTCGGTGCTGTTTGAAAAAAGGCTGTGTAGTAGTTGCTAAAGAATCTAGAAATATGAATAGGGTGATCAATAGCGACAGCAGTACTTCGTACAGTGAGGCAGCCCACCAAAATGTTAGCAACATAAGAAATGTGTAGGTGGGTTCCAAAGCATTCTTGAAATTAAAAATTAATGGCAAAGAGGTTGAAATGCTATACGATACAGGAGTGGCAAAGTCCGTGATTAGTGAGTCTATATGGCGACGTATAGGTGCACCAAAGCTGAAGAAATAGTCCAGTCTGTTAGCATATACTGGATTGGCACTGGAAACTCTGGGCAACACCAAGGTAAAAGTGGAGGCGTTCAACAAAACCCGCATATTACCAGTTTCGGTGATAGAAGAAGAGGATGTGCCACTGTTTAGTATGAAGTGGATCTTGGTATTCAGCCTTCCCTTGCTTGAAGGGGCAACACTTGTTGCCCAAATTGTGGCAGATCATTCAGTAAAAAAAAACACTGGGGTGTGAGGAGTTGCGTGAAGACGTTTCAGTTCCCTGGCAGCAATTCGAAAAATTGTTCAGGGATGGTACTGGAACCATCAATACAACTAAGGCATCAAGGCCAACAACAGATCTGAATACCCGGTTGGCAGACGTCCTTTTCTCGCAAAGACATACACCCCAAAGAACTACAGGACGAGCACTTGCTGAACTCATGTTGGGTAGGCGGTTGCCGAGTCAATTTGGCCACATCAAACCTAATGTTGGAGGAACAGTGGACGATTCCCTAGCAAGGCAGAAGGTGCAGCATGACAGGGAAGCTAGACCACGGTCGTTTAAAGAAGAAGACACCCTCAAAAAGACTAATATGTAGTCGGATGTATAGTGAAGAAGAATGGGGAGTACTAATTCCTTCTTATGATGGAGAGAGAAGTTCGGAAGAATCACGCAGATCAGCTAATAAACAAAACCAAAACAGAATATCAGTCCAGAAACAGGAGGGGGAGAAGATGTGGTATATCAAGTAAATTAATTGAGTCATATGGGATGAACTTATGTTTTGTTATGAATATGTGATTATTATGGTTATGTGTAAAATATATTTTAATTCCATCTTTGATCAGCAATTGTGTAGTCTGTTCCTTAATTGTGTAGTACGTATACCACAGTTGGTATTGTACACTACTTCCTGAGAAATGTTCTTGAAATAGCCTATTTAAATACAAAAAAAAAAATTCGCAGGAACTGCGTTTCCGTTCATATAGCATTTATTGATACGAGTTAATGTTACGAAAAAAAAAGTATGAAATTAAATTCCAAAGAGGAGTAGGATACGCACCGTAATAGGAAACTGATAGTATCCTAAGCAGAAATTACTCCATCCTCATTTTCTTAACTTTTTTAATAAAAAACTCACATGCATTTACAGGTAAATGCAATATTAAAAATAACAACCAAATAAAAAGTTGGATAAACAGAGACAAAAACCTAATAAAAAACAAAACTAACAATTTCGGTTTTTTAAGCACTTATTTCTCCGATTGATATCGTTCCGTCGAAATTTACTGTAGAACATTTTTTCTAGAGAATTTAGAAAACTTTCGAGTCGTCAACTTTTACTTATAACGATTACCCAACAATTTCGTTTTTTAGAAAATACATAAACTTTTCGTGTCTGTTAATAGAATAGTTTTTGTCTAATACTTTCCTACTTTTTGTCTGGAAAACGTTTCAACTTATTCAATCGTTTTTGAATACCCAAACTGAAAATCATTTCAGGAAAAATTTGTATCGACGTTTCTCGTAGCCGATTTCGCTTTAAATGTGGTTTCATTATATATCGTACGTTAGAAAACCTATAAAAAGTAACTGCAAGCATCCATTTTTTTTTTTGTGTTGGTATGTTTACCGGTGTATCAAGACTTGAGCTATTAACGCCAGCATGCATTCTTGGAAACGAAAGCGCTACGAATTTTTCGCTCGAATTTCGCTCCCAAAACCATGTTCAAGTGGACGGATTCTCCTGCTTACCGAACTTGAAAAGATCTTAAGTATAGGACTAAAAAACAGCCTCAAGAATTGACTTGTTTTCCAGATGCCCTTGGATCAAAAAAATATTGTTATTCTTAAATAAGCAACATAAAACAAACAACAAGCACGCATTAAACTCTGGCTAAGAAGCATGTATCTTATTGTTTGTTATAGTAAATATATATGTTATATGTATGAATATTTAATGATTGCCTGACACCATCTCCATTATGCGGGAATAGGTTCCATCCAGGTTGCGTGACAGTAATATGCAGGGTCGACACCATGTTCTATGTGGCTTAGTATACTCGTACTTTCTATCCCATTCTTTACTTGCTTATGAATTTGAATCCCACCGTATGAAAATCTTTACACAATATTTCTATACTCTTTTAGGGAGCGCGGTTCCTCCCTCCCTCCATAGTTAGGAAACCCGCTTATGAGCTTCGCCTCAGGACGCAATCCGGAAGTTCCAACACGAAAATTTCATGTTTCAGGTCACATAGATCAATAATGTAACGAAGTTTTTTTGTATATATATATATATATTCGGTCCGATTGATGAACGTAACCGCGCTAAGTCGACGCTAGTTCCTGCGAGTTGGACTTTTTTAACACCTAATCAAACTACTTAGGAAGCTCAGCCTTTTAGAATTTTAAAAAGTCCTTTAGAATGCTCGCTGAAGTCGTTTTTGAAAAATATTAAGAAAAAGCTAACAAACTTTTCTGACTGGCAGTCAAGAAATTTATAATCAGCAGCTGAATTTTGCTACGAAGTCTTAACTATAGCCCGTTTAGTTAGATGGAAAAGGGAAATTCCGCGTGTCCAAAATTCTGAGGGAAATATTCTCCGAAGCTCACGGAACCATAAAAGCAACAATAAAAGTAAAATTGAGCGGATTGAGACGCTCAAATCTGGCACCTATTCTCCAATGGCCCCAACGATATGTACAATGGAAATATAAGAAGAGAAACCAATGCCATTTCATGGAGTGACAGTAAAAATGAAACACCATGGCAAGTTTCAAGTGAATGTGTTATTTTTTTGTATCCTCCCCCCGGCTTGTCAGTTTTTATCCATTAACATGCAAAGGCTCTACAATGTCTTCGTAAATGTCTAAAACGTCCCGAGTAGAAGCTATGAATCAATTTACACTTCTTTCGTACTCCTTCTCATGTTCAACTTTGGTTTTCAGACGTGTCGTAGCTCAAGATTCATTCTCTCTATAAACCTAGAATTATTTTTCTATAAATTCTCGATAATGTGAAAATATTCTCTTAAACGATTGTGTGAGTGTATCTCTGTGTGGGATTATTTATTGTGCGAATGAGTCTATTCTTATAAATATATAAATAGATTTTGTACTCTTTTAGATTTATTTTTAATAGTTGATCCAGTATAGTTAAACTTTTTTTTAGTGAATATGTTCCCTTTAGTATTACAGATTGAATTTATATATATATAAGGTGTTTTCCACCCATTGCCGTTGTCTTGTATTTTGAACGACAAAAACAGATTAATATATGAAACGAAATCAAAGAGAAATAAAAAAAGGTAACAAAAAAATTAACCTCAATATGTAACTTAGAAATCCAACGAATACTCTGAATTCTGAAAACCAGCAAAATTGGAATTAGTGGAAATAATATCTACCCAACGTATTTGAAAAATTTAAATTGTATATCTAATGATCCTTCAACAAATATACAAATTAAATTGTTTATTCGTGGCTCTAAAACGCAAATAAATAAGTTATGGTCCTTCTTCGTAAATCTTATTTATTTTTATTTTTTAATCTAGGAGAAAAAGGTTTTTTATTTGCCACTCTGTAGGTCCATTCGTTTACTTTATTACTACTAAATTTCAGGTATACAAAAAACATTTTACATTAGCACTAATGGTCCATTACTAACCCCAAATAAATACGCAGAAACAGTTCAAGTAAATATTCTGTATATCCTAATAAGTATTAATAATTCTTGTTCTACTTTCACATTAGTGAACCATAATGTATAAGTCATATAATGTCTCTTATACTTTATATGAGGAGCTTAGTTGATACTAAGCTCCTCATATAAAGTATACACACAGTATTGTACTCAGTGCAAGTGCGCACTGAAAAAATGGAGTTGTCCAACTTTGATAAGTTGGACAACTCCATTTTTTCAGTTTTGAGATTTTTGTCGATTCTTAAGTGGATTTTTATGCTGCATTCGATTTTACAACTGTTTTTCATTAAAAACGGACAGAAAATAGGTAAAATAGCGTTTATTTCAACCGTTCAGAATCAAAATATGGACAATTCCAACATAGTTTGGTTTCAAAAAATGACAACTCCATCAGTAGCCAATGAGAAGCTTGCATTCATGCAATCTGCTCCTAACATGCACTGCAAATCCATCATGGCTGAATGTTTATAGTTACTTGTAATAAGTGCATTTGGCGATAATTCTTATTAATAACTAGCTGTTATCCGGCACACTGTGGTTCCGAATGCCGGATTTTGGGACAAAACCTCTAGGTACTTGAATCTTTCTGATTTAGGTATCATTTTTGTAGAATTTCTTTTGTGCCGAGTCGAATGAGACCACTACCAATTTATAGAATAATTATTTTATTATTAAACGGGCTTTATATAACAACAACCGTGAAAAACAGCCGGTATTTAATTTAAAATATTCATACTTTACTCAAGTGGTAGAGCTATGTATCCTTCCAAATATATTTTCAAGACCTCAGGTGAATAAATTAACAGCTAATGTGGTACTGGTAACTGTTCTCGACATATTCCTCTTTATTTAAATTTTCGCGTATAACAAATAAATATTGACAGTTTCACTCTAGATATTAAATAGATCTCATCGTTAATGTTCAGTTATTTGCTATTAAAAACTTTATCAACAACTCTCTGCAGAAAATAATAATGGTTAACTCGTTTTTCATAAAATAATCGCATCGCTAATTGATAACTTTATTTTATTAGCTGTGCACTGGTATGGCTGAGAACGGCGATGAAAATTATAGCACAGCCACTTCAATACATGTAGTTATAGGTAAAACTGTGCGAAGAGGATAGCTAAGTACCACTTTTTTTCTAAACTTAATAAAATAAGGATAATTTAGTTTCATTTCAGTTTTGTCACACTGTATTTAAATAACATTTTTCATGTAATTTTTAACTATATAATTTTGATTTAATACATTAGACATAATTACATTATATTAAAACACCCTCGAGCATACCAAATTCATATTTGTTTGGTTTCAAAAGAGGATAGGTTCAATTTTCAAATGGCTCCCTTTGGTTTCAAAAACAGACAACTCCATGACTTGGTTTCAAACATGGACAACTCCACTATTTAAAGTGTAATTACGGCCTTAATACTTATATAATTTTGTAGTGCCTTTGAAATAATGTTTCTGAGGCCTATAAGAATAACATAAAAAAAAATCACCATGATACTGACATCAATATAGTAGATATGGTTTTTTGCCTCTCCTGTAAAAAAAAACAAAAGTGGAGTTGTCCAACTTTGATACTAAGCTCCTCATATATAGAATTGAGGTCACAATATAAAATACATGTTTATCAAATCAATTGGGCAATGCTCATTTGGTAGCTTTTACGTAAATGAAAAAAATGTCCCCTTTATTTTGGTTTAAAGTGATACAAGCTTTACCATGTTAATATTCAAGGTGGTGTTTTAAAATATTGGAGATGGGGCTTATTTTAAATTTAAAAATCCGAAATTAATTTCCGCCTACCCTAGAGGCAACCTTAAGCATTGATAGGTACTCTAGATAAACAAGGGAGTGAGGCGAAACTATTAAAAAGAAATCAGAATTTCATCAAGTTGTTACGTTCTTGGGGAATAAGTTAGATTAAGGTTCAAAGTTCGAAAGAAGCTTATGCAAAAGCTTAGAGCAACTTGTTTCAGATACTTAATAATTACGAATTTATTTATGCAAGCTAAAAATCTTCATTTTCTTTTATCTAGGCGCGAGTTATTTAATTTAACATTCAGGTAGATGTCAAAAAAAGTTAAACCTATAACTATATAAGCTACAACTATTTTTTTAATTTGCGAATTTCGCTAATATAGCGATTTCCAGATTAGTGCACTTTCTAAACAACAACATTCTATTCAAAACCATTCACCTGTCTGCTTTCCATATCAAATCCTAATCAATCCCATGAATCAATTATATTTTCTACTCTCTATTTCTCTCTCTTTTACTGTCTGCTTTTTAAAACTACACCTCACAACCTTAGTAATATTACAAAGGATACATTTCTACAAATGTTCTAGTAAAATAAATTTCTTAAGTAATTATGGATAAGATTAAAAAAATAAAATTGATGTTTTGGAACGCACGTTCCATTAGGAAAAAACTAGTAGAATTTAAAGATTTTATCAATAATAATCAACCTCATTTTGTTGCTCTCAATGAAACACACCTACAGGAATCTGATCGGTTATCAGTCCGAGGGTATTCCGTGTACCGTAAGGATAGGAATAGGGAAGGTGGAGGAGTAATGATTATGGTTAAGTCAGAAATTAAACATTCACTAATTCCAATAAACAATTTGAAATATACTGAAGCGATAGGAATTAAAGTAAATATCATGAACAGACCCACATTAATCATATCTGTATATGTACCTCCCAACAAGCTTGTAACTCCGGACTTACAAAAAATGTTTAGATTAAACAAAAGTATTATTTTAATGGGAGACTTAAATTCTAAAAATACATATTGGAATTGTCACTGCAACAATAAAAATGGCAAAACCCTGTTAGGGTATTTATCCAATAACAAACATATAAACCTACATGCTCCTAACTCACCTACACATTATCCTTCTCAGAAAAAATTTAATCCCAGTATAATAGACCTCGCCCTTACCAAAAACATTGACCAGATATCACAGTTGATTCCCATAAGCTGCCTCAGCTCTGATCACGATTCAGTTTTATTCTGTTTATATAATACATTGAAAGTAAAATCAACCAGGGAAACCCTCAACTTTAAGCAGACTAACTGGCAAATGTATAGAGAAATTTTAAATTGCAACATACCCGTTAATCCAATAATAAATAATCCCACCGATCTAAACTTCCACATAAATGCTTTTATCGATAATATTAAACTTGCTCTCCGAAAATCCACTCCAATAATCACATCCCCTTCCGAAGGGGTACAAGAATTGCCCTACCATCTCAAAATACTCATCCACATTAAAAACAAAGGTAAAAAGAAATTCCGTCTTCCCTACAACCCTGCATTCCGGCGCATCATAAATTGGTTAGAAGACTTCACTCGTAAGCGATTGAACGTCTGGAGAAACCAAAACTGGCAGAAATTCCTATCCACGCTTAATCCTAGAGACAATTCTCTTTGGAAAGTTCATAAACGATTTACCTCCTCCTCTATTTCTATCCCTCCCCTAAAGAGTAACAATAGATTTGTTTATGATAATAAAGACAAAGCAGCTGTACTTGCGAAACACTTCCATGAAATACATCTTCTCACACAAAATTCAGGATCTCGATACCACGAAAACACAGTACGGAGAAAAGTAAATAAATATCTGAAATGTCCAACTAATGAAAACTTTCCCTCTGTTTCACCCAGGGAAGTTGCGTCTCTTATCAAGAAATTGAACACAAGGAAATCCCCTGGACCAGACAATATTTCCCCAATCAGTATCAAAAACCTTCCCAGGAAAGCAATTATTTGTTTAACAAAAATATTCAACTGTATTTTCAGGCTTAAACACTTTCCGGAAACATGGAAAACAGCTAAACTCATCGCCCTACCTAAACCTAAAAAAGATCCCTCTCTCCCTACCAACTACAGACCTATTAGTTTATTAAACATTATATCAAAAATATTCGAAAAAATAATATTAACAAGACTGCACAAACACCTCAATGAACGAAGATACTTGATTGACGAACAATTTGGATTCCGAGAAAAACACTCCACAGTAGCACAACTAGCCAGACTAACTGACCACATTACAAAACTCTTCAACGAAAAGAAACACACAGGCTTAATACTACTAGACATCGAGAAAGCATTAGACACAGTTTGGCACTTAGGACTAATTTACAAACTCATAAACATTGGCACACCATCCTATCTCATCCACACAATACACTCATTTATCTCCAATAGATCCTTCTTTGTTTCAATAAAGTCATATACCTCTAATAAACAACCAATTCCTGCCGGCGTTCCTCAAGGTTCCTGTCTTAGCCCCACCCTCTTCAATATATACATCAACGACATACCTCAATCTAAAGACACAAATCTCTCTCTGTCTGCCGACGACACAGCCATATACACTAGCTCATTCAGGATAGACACCATAACAAACAGACTACAAAATACCTACAAGAAAATCAACAAATTCTGCAAAAAATGGAAAATTAAAGTTAATCTCGCTAAAACAGACGCCATTATCTTCACAAAAAGACGCCCAAATATCCCAAGCAAACTCTATCTTGTAAACCACAGTATTTCATGGACAGAGCACATTAAGTATTTAGGAGTGACTTTAGATAGAGGCCTAACATTCACAAAACACAAACAATAAAACCGAAGCTGCTAAAAATCTACTTTATAAAATTTATCCTTATTTTAATAGAAATTCAAAACTAAATCCGCAAAATAAAATGATTATCTACAAGAGTGTCATCCGCCCAGTCCTTTGTTATGCCTGCCCAGTATGGAGCTGCACATCAACTACAAACTACAAAAAACTACAAATTATACAAAACTGCTGCCTCCGAATAATCAACAATTATCCAAGATACACAAAGATCACACACATGCACGAAGAACTAGAAATAGCTACAATAACAGACTACATATACAAACTTACTGACAAGTTTTTTGGACAAGTAACACATTCCATTAATCCACACATAGCAAACATAGGTGACTACGACAAAAAATCACTAACTAGATACGTACACAGACGAACTAAACACATTTTACTTGACAGGCACAATGTAATGTAATTTAACTTAGTATTTAAAATGTTCTGGGTTTTTTTGAATTTTTCCCAAAAAATTACAAAACTATAAAAATCAAATAATTTGATATAAATTAGCAAGAACATGTTTATTGTACATGTTATAAACACTTATGTATGATACTATGTAAATATTGTAAATAAAGCTTTATTATTATTATAAAACCATTCATTAAGATGTGTGGAGAGTTTTCTAAGAGTACATCGAAAAAACAACCATGCAACCGCAAGGGCCCATTGATTTTTTTTTTTTTTTTTTTTTTTTTTTACGCATGAAATGTGTAGGTAAACCTAAGCCCCATAGAGAAAAAGTAAAACCATTTGGTCTATAAAAGTTATCTCTAATTCATATATCGCTTAGAATATATTAACACCAAAGTCAAGAGATTATTTCAATAAAAGCATTACTGTTATTGGTACTACATTGTTTTTGATGTACATTTTCAATTTTTTTTCTCGTTAAAACAAGCTTATTTTTTCTTTTACTACACCTTTTCGAAGTGTCTTGAAATCTTAATATTCATATATATTTATTTATTCATTTTCTTTTGAGCTTCGCAGCTTTAGCGATTAGCTCACGATAAAACAAGTGTTCTCGGTCCAGTCAAAAAAGAAAAACAAAACAACTGTAACAAGAATTAACACTAGATTTACCAGAACTGGTACTGGTATAAATGTCAATAACAAAAAATATATTTGTTACTAATATACATAAAGTAATATTAAGTTCATTAAATTTATTCTCTACTTATTGCTACAAAAGTCATAACATCATTTTGGAAAGGAAATGTTATACGTAGTAGGAATTTTGAATTGAAATTGCACGACCAGTCAAAATGACTGATCTGTTAAATCTAGTGTGAAATAAACTAATTTAGGCGACTTAAGTCTTATGTGGGTGCGAGGTTAGCTCAGTGGTAGAGCACTGGACTAATAAGTTAGAGGACCTGAGTTCAAATCCCGAGCAAGCACTAAAGATTTTTTCTTCTAGTGTCTTCGTTCATGTGTTGAATTCGGTGTCCCTGACCGTCCCTAGGCCAACCCAGCCTTTAATTAATTTAATAATGGGTACCTTGGGTGCTAATGACTCTAACAGTCGAAGCAGCCAAGGGGAAAATCAGGCGGCCGGAGCATAGTACTGGCCACACTATCTCCCTAGTGTACCGTATGGTCATGAATCAGATACCTCTAAAGTGCCTGCCCCTCTAGGCCCTCGTGGCCTGTTACGGGACTGATTTTTTTTTTTTTTTTTTTAATCTTATGTAAATAAGATTAAAAGAAATGTGTATTGTAGTCTTATGTAAATACTTAATGCTTATTAGCACATATATGTGTGTGTATATATATATATATATATATATATATATATATATATATATATATATATTATTCTTGTTGATGACCCAAAATATTTCTTAATGCGTTTCGTTCTTTTAGGCTTAGGGTCGGGAAAAAGTAGTACTTCCTTGTGTCACACCACTTTATTTTTTCTGCCCTACATGTTTCGTGCTTAATTCATTCGCACCTCATCAGGGGCACTTCTGCAACCAAATCCATTTTGTACCTCCCAATATTAAACATATTTAAAATATACAAAATTTTTAAAAGTCCAGATTTTAAAATAACTTTAACAAACATTTTTTAAAAGTCCTACCTTGCTAAGAAGTCCTCTCGTCTCCTCCTGTACCTTCTACGGAGGCAGGGGTAATACTAGTCATGTCCTAAGCCTACCAATATGGCCGCGTCTTTATCTATATGTGGTATTTGTAAAGTCCGTCCGTTACAAAAATTAGGTCTTAATCTATTACAGAATTTTCCAGGCAGAAAAAATAAAGTGGTGTGACACAAGGAAGTACTTTTTCCCGACCCTAAGCCTAAAAGAACGAAACGCATTAAGAATATATATATATATATATATATATATATATATATATATATATTTATATATACAGTATACAGGCAGGCTAATTAATACATATGTAATTTATTTTAAAAAAGTGACCAACAGCTCAAGTAAAAAAAGGAAGCTTTTCAGTCATTTCAAAAAATAAAATAGTTTTTAGACTCACTTACTTCTATTTTATATATATATATATATCAGTCCCGTAACAGGCCACAAGGGCCCAGAGGGGCAGATACTGTAGAGGTATCTGATTCTTGACCGTACGGCACACTAGGGAGACAGTGCGGTCAACACTATGCTTGTATATATATATATATATACAACACAATAAATTAAAACCATTAAGTATGTCCAAATAATATTAACTTTCACCGTTTGCAATTTTAATTACCAAAATAATATAAATTTAACACAATTGAATTTGTATACCATTTAAATACTAATTGTTTGTATTATATATATATATATATATATATATATATATATATATATATATATATTTGGATGGATCGGCATTTCTCTCCTCGGTAGTAGCCAAGGGAAGAAACAACAAACACCTGGACGAAGATGGAGATGAACCCATCGAAATATTCCAGGAAGAAGTGAGGAGGAGTACCACCGCTGGAGAGAGATGCCGTTCCATCCAAAAATACTATCCCAGCGACGATAAATAACATCAAACATATATATATATATATATATATATATATATATATATATATATAGGGTGTATTGCAAGAAGGTGTCAATACCCAGAGCGGTGAAACGAGGTAAAAAATGTAGTTAAATGTTGCCAACCGCACGTTTCTATCTTTTTTTTTTCTTCCAAAGGTAATTTAGACAAAGACGTGTTTTTTTGTAAAAAGCCCCCAATTCTCACTGGTTGTGTGCGTTATTTTTTATCGTTACATTACGTTTTTCAAAGTGCTCATACATTCAAAGTGCGAACACATCATTTTATTACACATTTCATGACGTTTCAGATCACATGAAAAGATTTTTAATGATCATACTTCCATGATTGTCATAATTAGGGAAACCTGTACAACATTTTTCCCCCTGTCACTTCATTTAAAAATATAATTACTTTGTCTGTCGTATTACGAGTAGCATGAGCAGAAACGAAGGCAAACAAAAATCATAGAGAGCAGATAAAAGTGAGTTTGGTATACAGCTGGAGTTATTTCGACGAGATAACCCTTATCGAAGAGATAAGAATGCCTGCGGATGGTATTTGGACGGAGAGTTGGGTTGAGTGGTGAAGCCACCAACACTAGTTGATTCACTTGTTTCCAAACTCAGTTCCAGCTCCTGTTGCTCCGCTCCGTGTCAATATAGTTCCATGTCATGCATCTGCATCCGGAGGTCGGACTATTTTTAGACCCGGTATGATGTCAAAGATAGATATCCAATACTACAATATCTCGATGAAAAGAGATATTTTAGAGACAAAAAAACACAGGGAACCGACAGTAGCCAACTTATGCAGAAGCGGAAACTACTTAATCCCCTTCTCCCTCGTTTTAAGGAAGGCTCTATTAGTCATACAAAAACAATGAAGATTTAGAAGGATATATATATTGAAATTGTTTTTGCCGGACGGTTGTGAGAATGCATCTCATAAGAATATTTTTAAAAACCGCGCTAAAATAGACGAAACGAACTGTCCAAATAAACGTAAATAACAACATCAAGCACTAATTTCTCCAAAAGTGACGATCACATCGAAAATTACTTCAGAAACATTTTGTAAGATTATGCTTAAATGAATAGTTAATGCCTACTTACCGCGATTTCCTAAACGTTTTAAAGATATATAAGTAAAATAAGAAAATCCTAAAACTGCCCATGTCTGTTAATAATTTTTTTTTTACATGGATGTGTCTTAGCTATGGCCAAGTAAGACGCTAAAACTGTAACGGTTCAGCTTCGTCCGGACGATGGTACACGAGGGTTCCGTTGGTATGGCCACTAACCGACGTGGTTACCGTACTATGGAAACCGTCAAATTTTCATAGGTTATGAGGTAAAGTCATTGGAGATTAAATCAGTGGAGCTAGTTACAGCGTTCTATAGAGGAACTAGTCCAGTCGGGACCATGTGTGTGAGGATGTCGTCCGCGGACATACACGTGATACAAACTATTTCATACAGGGAAATGTTTCTCGTCTTTGTAAATAGAATTTTATTTGAATCTGGCCCCTCCGCATTCTAAATTTAATATATGGCCCTCTACAAAAATGAGTTTGATACCTCTGCTCTATGACCATAAATGAATTGTGTTCTTTCGAGCTTTTGATTCAATAACACCAAAGTCGGCGTCAACCACAGTCAGAAAACGGATCATTTTTTTCAAATACATCTTTAACTCCAAATTTAACAAAGAAAATTTCAATATCTTCGTTTTTTTTTATTTCAAACCAAAAATTAATTAGAATACTTTTTTTTTAGGCAGTTTTCTCGAAAACTGTTACAGATATCGTCGAAAATGGTTTCATTCGTTACATAACCTATAAAAAGTATACTGGAAGCCTTCAAACGATAAGTTGTAAGCAATATAATTACTTTATTATAATCCTTATTATTTATTCTCACTTTTTTTTATTATTGTTTTTATTTTTTGTTATTCAATAGAGCAGATCACCCTTGTTGCGAAGCTCTCGAAATGAATAAATAAATAAATATTGATCATACAATTCGCAAATGTAGCGATTCGCTCTTATCCAAATTTTCGCGATAGAAACCACTGAAAGTGTTGTAAAAGTGTATTATATTGTTAGTTCTTTTATATTTGTAATGAATTATTAATTTTTAGCATGGAATTTGCTTAGATCGTGCCCTAACCACAGGCAAACGGAGGAGTGGAACGAAAATGCCAACGTAGTGCCATTACACTAATAGTCAAAATTAATGGGAGATCTTTCAGCTGATGGAATTTATTTCACCTTATGGATAGTATTACAGCTGATCGGAATCTGTTCAGCTCAGGGAAATTATTTCAGCTGATGGGAGGTTATTTCGTCTGACGGCAGATATTTGAGCTGACGTGGCGTGTGTTAACCTGAGGTTGTTTCTTCTGAGTTTTACAAATATGTCTACGTCTGAGTATATTCATTATATGAAAAAAATACTTGATTTTATTTTTATTTTTTTAAACAAAAAAGCGACCTTTATCCTAAATAACCGACTAAACAAACGCTGAAAAACGAGGGAGAAACGTAAACAACAACATTCAAAGAATAGGCGAGTTAAAATGGTAGACAGAAAAAATGAGCAAACTGAAAAGAGCAAACATGCTCCAAATAACGCCTAAAGCATGTGTCCATTTTTTTTCTTTTTTTAATTTTTGCAGTAGGCTCAAAGCAGAAAAGAACGGGTTGTACGAAGTACCGAGTTTTATTTTTATTTCAACTGGTTCAGCCCAACTTCTAATGGAACGGATTTCGTGTTTCTTTGACAACACTCATTCCTCTTTAGTCAGGCACGACATCTACCAAATTTTGTAGAAAGGAATTAAAAATAACAGCTGTCTTAATTAATACTTGAGGTAATAGAGACCTTATCATTCGATACACTGGAAAACAAAAACAATCCACATTCATTATGTATCGATTAAGCTTATTTTTATAACAAATCGTTCTGTTTGGATGAATAGAGTGTATGATGAATTTCGTTCTAATATAACACAACCTTCGACCGATATCATTCACCTGTGACCCGAGTAACCCCTTCCCAGGGCCGCCACATCTCAGAGCCGGGCCCAGGGCCAGATCACGGGCCCCCATATCTCAGAGCCGGGCCCCCACTTCTCAGAGCCAGACTGAAAATTCTAGTACGTTGCTATAGGACATTGGAATTTTTAAAATTATTTTCATCTTGAGTTTTGAGCGAAATGAGAATAAAAGCCAACAATCGGTGCAGCAAAGGTCACTTTCGGTACTTGTTGTTTTATTACGACTCCTAATGAAATATACTATTCTGGGACTGCACTTGTTTTGTCGTTTATGTAGGTACATTAAAAAAAAATTAGATACCATTCCAATAAATATAGGCTACGCCCGTCTATATTTCTAAACCCCACTCTTCAACAAGCTCATAACCTATACATTTTTTTTCTAATTAGTGAGGCCCGGCCCGGGCCCTCACGGCGCCCGGGCCCGGGACAACTGTACCCAGCAGTCCCCCCCCCCCCATGTGGCCCAACTGCCCCTTCCAAATGGACACATTTTGCTGGTTAACGAACCCATCCAATCATTATTTAAAAAAAAAAATGTGGCAGCTTTAATTACAATAATTTAATTTCATCTTGCAATAAAGAATGAATTATTTTATTATTTATTATTTATTTATTTATGATGATGCTCCGCATCTAAAGCGAAGAGCATTTTATTATTTATAATTATTATTATTACCATTTTCTCTTTGCTTATTTTCTTATATTTAAATTGTAAATTTTGAAATTAATTTTTTTCTTCCGAAACATATTATACTGAACCTATATTTACCCTATTATTTTTAAATACTTCTTAAAGTACTTATTAGTAAAGCGAAGAAACCTCAAAAATAATATATATATATATATATATATATATATATATATATATATATATAATTACAACCTGTAAACCTCTGGCCTGTTACGAGCATAGCTCCTACTATCGTACAAGAAGAAATTTTGAAAGGTCTGATGATGCCCGAGGAAAATCGGGCGAAATATCCCCCAGTTCACTGGGGAGATAAGCAAAACTAGATGGTTCCCAATAAAAATCTTTAGATATATACGTCTAATCTATACATGAACAAAAATAATAGATTCATTTATATTAAAAATTAAAAGAGGTAGGTGTTAATTATTGCATTTTCCCAACTAGACAAAGAAAGCAAAACTGCCGGAAAAAATTAGAAGTACGGATGTAGCCTACGTTGACTAGACTAAACAAAAAACTATTAATGGGAGAGGGTTTGGAAGGGAAGGATCTTGATGGAACGAGTTTGAGTAGAATATCTGCTTCCTCATTTTCATTTCGGAAATGAGAGGGGGGCGCCTCCTACCAGCAAACTTTCCTCCTTCGTCTCAGCTGTTTTGTTTCAACTTCTATCTCTCCGCCTCACGTTCCTTTACACCTTAAAGGACCAATATTCATTTAGGCAGTTCATCTTCAGTTCATTACAGTTACAGAAAATAATAATAAGGTTTATTGGGTAATACAAAGGCCAATAACCTCACTTTCGGCAATTGGAATGTTATATAGGACGAGCAACATTCAAAGATAATGTCACGTCAGCAGTTTCCTTTATATCTGTATAAAAATCAAAAATATTCATCTAAGTGCTCTTCATTCTGGTCCCTAGTGTCATTTAGAAAGTTTGGAGTAGAAGCATTTAACGTTTTGTTCTGATCGTTACATCGTCGAAACATCTATGCTAATGAAACCTCAAAGGCAAAAGAGGTTTTAGCCGCCACGATGTACAGAAATCTGACAGTAAGCAGACATGAATCACTCCGCATTTTCAACTTTTGCTCCGGGAGAACATTATTACTACTATGTTTTTCATTAACTTATCTTGCTTCATTAAAATATTCATTTTACTCTGAAATACAATTAAGAAATCAACAACAATCAATTATTTATTTATTTAGACAGTGTTCCACTTCTTTGGCAATAAAAAAATGAACGGCGCCTTTTAAACCTGGTCCTACTAGGAAACCAGCATGCTTGGTGATGGTGTATGTGAAAAGATACTGGGTAAAGGGTTTAAATGATAATATAATTTAATATTGGTGGAAGCATAATGTTAAGGCAACAGTGCTTAAGCTCACCATATAAGTCCGTAAGTCCGTACAGCCTTGTTTTGTTGAGGTAGATCAGTACAGTATTTATTTACTGGCTCTCATTACCTACGAGATCTTGCATGCCATACGGCTGATTAATACTGTTTCTTCTGTGGCAGTCTGTCAGTAAATGTGGTCACATATTGGTCTGTTACGTCTTGTCATCAGGCATTTTGTGCTTTAGTTAAGTGTGTCAAATTCCCAGTCAAGCCTGGATGGCTATTCCTCGACTGTAGTTTGGATTGTCTCATGTTTATTGTCAGTTGGTTAGTCCCTGAGTTCCTCCACTGCTGTAGTATTGCACTTTTTATAGTTTTTGTCAAGTCTTTTTCTGTTATAAGTTGAACGTAAGAATTCTTATACCTAACTTCCCTAACTAACCTAATGGTGTTTCAAATTTGTATGTGTATATATAGCTGCCCCAAAAAATAGTCAGATTTTGATCAAATTTGGTAACAAATATTTGGGCTAACTACTTTCCGGTTGGGGTACTTAGAAACGATTGATTCCCTTAAAACATTTTCTAGACATTTTTCGTTAATTAAAACGAAAATATTTTAATTTTGGAGTTCAGGAAGTATAAAAAAAATATTTTATTAACAGACATGCGCAGTTTTAGGATTTTTGAATATTTTCTTAAATATCCTGAAAACTGTTCTGAAGTCATTCGATCATTTGAATGGGGTTGAAAATCTTTAATAGCTTGTCTTTAAAATTTAATTTAAAAGTAAAATGAGTACTTTAGTAAAACAAGGTAAAAGAATGAGAAACGTATTTGTAATAGTTTTTCTTTCCTAGAGAGAAAGCAGAAAAGGAGCTGGGAGAAATTTCCGCTTAGTTGTCAGAATAGAAAACACAAGGATTTTGAGGGGTTGACAACGCAATTAATGTAAACCTGGATTTGTTAGTAGCCAAAAAAAGTTAGCGATATATTGGGAAAGTTCATAGACATTTCTAAAATAAGGTTAATCATAATTCTATCATTCTTTTTTATATACTTTTAGCCTTCAATGTATTAATTGGATTAAATATATATAAACAGAATTAGCCTTTATATTATGCATAAGTTGAAACAATTGAGATTAAAATCTTATCAAAATGACGTATCAAAATTTCTACAAACCTTTTACATAACCCAAAATTATACCTTGGAACTGATGTAGTTAGCCATGGTTCAAAACCTGCAAGTCTAATCTTGTTAAAATATCCGAAAAATGAAATTATTGAAGTACATTTTAACAAACCAAAGAAATAATTATAAAATCAAGTATTGTAAATCGGACTTCAAGGCCAATAATTTATAAGTAGCTCAGTTATTAAGAAAGTAATACACAAAGGAATTGTTATTCCCAACAACTGACCACAACAAGAATGATGAACAAAATGAGGAGTCCCTATTTAAAAGTAACGGTAATTTGATTCAAAATGTGTGCAACTATCTGACTTAGATTACAAATTAATTCCACTTTTTAATATTAACAGCAAAATTATATGACCTTTGTGTTAAAGTAAATAAAATTCTGGTTAAAAAATTAGTTAATAATAATCAGGAATTATTTTTCGAGTTAGATCTTAATATTACAGAAATTAAACAACTCTAACAGAAATTAAACAGAAGAATAGGATAATATAATATTTGCAACATTAAAGTTCAAGACAATAATATTTTTCAAAAATGTTTGAAGTAACATCTGTGGCATGAAAACCCCTTATGGTTAATTCACTTAAAAGAGAAAAAAATGGTAAAAAGAAGCAGAAGAGGTCAGTCTCATATCATCCTTACCATGTCAAACTATCGAATTTGCAAATAGGAGCAAACTAGAGAAAGAACATATTCTATCCATCGACGAAGTAATATATTGAAAAATGGCCTTATTTGATACTTTATTTAAGGCATTAAAGGCTATTCTGAAGGGGTTAGAGTTGTGACAATTTACAACAAGCCATATCGTCCACAATCCAAGAGCTAAGTCTCGAATCTGAAAAACGAGATTTTGCATATTCGATAGTTTGAATTGGTAGGGACGATATCTTCGATTCAAATGCAAAGTATCGACATTGAGAAGTTGAAAAGTGGTTTGGTACCTTATACATGACTATATAAATTTTATCTTATTATATAGGGGTCTCCCGTGGTCTAGTGGCTAGCGCGCTAGATTCATAAGCGGGAGATGGTGGGTTCGATCCCCACCGGCGCCAGAAGTTTTCTCATATCAGGGCTCGCTGAGAAAATTCCTGGTTACACCCTGGAATTAGTTTAATTTTCTGTAACTGATTATTATTTTTCTTTAATTTTCGAGAGTTTGCCACAACG
This sequence comes from Gonocerus acuteangulatus, assembly GCA_946811695.1. NCBI lineage: Eukaryota > Metazoa > Arthropoda > Insecta > Hemiptera > Coreidae > Gonocerus > Gonocerus acuteangulatus. Next base: position 76,027,369 of record OX328125.1, read on the forward strand.
TACAATCAGTATAAATTGGAAATGAAAAATTCGTTTTTTCACATTCGGTACTTTGCATGTGTATCGCCGATATGTGAGTTTCCTCACTCCTCCTAGGGAGGAAACGCGCTAAAAACGTAGTTTTGGAGTTTCAATTTGTCCCATTACTGGAAGATTCAAAGCATGAAAATACTTCAAAGGTATCAATCAATAATATTGGAATTTATTCCTGCTCTCCAGAGGATTTGGTATACATTTTGAGTTCGATAAAAGCGTATATATTCCTTAGTACCTACGTTAAAATTCAAATCTGCCAGGTGTAGAAAAGTGTCTTTTCCGAGGAAGATATTCTTCAAAAGAGAAATAGAGTTAAAGGAGGAAGGGGAACCCTCAGAAAGAAGAAGGAACATGTGAACACTAATACTATTTTGAGGGGAAAAACCATCTTGAAATATTTTTGGCAAGATATATCGTTTATACTAGTAATCAAATTTTTACAACTCTTTTTTGGTGAGCGAAATATCACTCAACAAATCTAAGACACCACTTAGAATTTCATATACATAATTTATACCTTTTTTTTAACTCAAAATTCAAATAAGGTTTTACTTTCCTTATTAGAAACTATTAAAAGATTGGCTCGACGAAACAATATAAGGAGCATTATTGTTCCAATTTATTTATTGTGTAAGAAAATATAAAGTATTTGAATGTGCGCGCGGTCGCGGCAATGTTCTGTTCACTAACTTTAATTTAAAACATTATTACACTTGAAAGGTAAAATAAAAAACCGGTCAGTTCATGGGCCATGTCGGCCTTAATCCTAGGATCCTCAATGTTTCCACTCACACCCTTTCCAAGTGGGCTCTTGTATCCAACAACTTCTTAAATGATAAACATTTTTGTGTTTCATTTATTTAAAGTTTTTTTTTTTTCTTTTTCTGCCTATTATAGATCAAAAGAGACTGTTTGTGGAATAAAATAAAAACATACTTAATCATTTCGAAGACTGATTCTCCCAAAATACCTTGTTAAATTTCTGAGATTTCTGACCTTCAACTAAAATTTTAATTCAAAATTCTTACATTATAGTTCTTTCGTTTTTTTTTTGTTGTTTTTTTTGAGTTTATTGTACAATAAACTCCTCTTTTTTGAAAAATTTAAAGGTATTAAGAGGAATACATACTTTTCAAAGGGAGCCCTCGAGCCAATTTTTCTCTTTTTTTGAAGAGAAAAAAAAATTGTAAAAAAACATATTATTGTTGGTGTTTCTGTGTTTAATATATTTTATAATTCTTATAATATATTTTATTCTTATACTTATAAAACGATCTTTCTAAATTTTATGGACAGAGACATGCATAAAAGCAGAAAAAGGGGAGCTCCACAAGTCCACCCCGGTTATCCTAGCGCTAATAATCCACGGGACACAGCAACACTGCAAAATACAGTACCAAAAGGGCTAACATCAGACTCCAGGGTTAACAACTGAGAGATCTCAACTAAAAAAATGTCCAATGAATGATTGGATTATGACACAACCCCTAGATTGTTGTAGAAATGCCAAAGACACCAATGTATCGTAAAAAATATACTGTTATAACCTGGCGTTGTAGCAACTATCTATTTTAAACGCTTAAAATACATAGGAATTATCAATTAATATCAATTTAAAGCATATAGACTTCAATACATATCAATATTTATTAGTGTTCAACTTTATACTTTCTTCGTGACGCCTAAATGTCATTAAATGTATAAACTAATCGCCTTTTTGTAGAAACCTTTGACCTTTTCATGTTCATATGCACATATGTAAAGAAACAAACGGGATTTTCCTACCGACAGGATTCATTAGTGACTCAAATGATAAATTAGGATACATTCTACCTTTAAAACCCCAGGTCGCAAAAGGTCATTAATTCGTGAAAAAGTGATGAGATGGATAGGTTAGTTCGCGCTGCAATTTATTCTTGCAGCTGCCCCCTGGTCAGAGACCAAGAGTTTTTATTAGATTAGACCTCTTTTCGATGCCTGGAGGTCAGTGTATAGAAGTTACGGAATAATTGTGTTATATATATATATATATATATATATATATATATATATATATATATACATCTATATACATATATATATATATATATATATATATATATATTATAATAAATACACACAGACATACTTATATCACTATTGGTTTGACTGTACATAATTATGAGTTCTTGAAAACAATAAAAATTCCCTAAGACGCCTCGAGTGCTCAGAGGAGCAGATACTGTATAAGTATCTGTTTCTTCACCATACGGCACTCTATATATATATATATATATATATATATATATATATATATATATATATATATATGAGGTATCCAATATACATAAAATAAGTCACGTACCTCATGGGCCAGAAATTTTATCTGATGGCAGTATGTTATGTGATTCTTACGGCACTTTTCTACGTACCCATTGATTAAAAACTGGGTTGGACGGACGGTCTGAGACCCCGAATCCAACCCTCGAACGACAACACCACAAGAAAAAATCATTGGCACATGCCCGTGTTATGAGCTCAGGTCTTCCAGAACAGTCCAGTGAACTACTACTAAGCCAATCTCGCCCGTATATCCATGTACTTGATCAAAATACAAATTTTCGCGTCGACTTAAAAGACGTCTTTTAAGTGTCGTGAAAGACGTGCCAAGGGTCGTGGGTTCGACTCCCACTAGGGGTGTTGGCTTTTCTTTAGAAAAAAGAAAAGCCATCAGCCTTATCCTGGCTAGAAGAGGGCGATGACCTATAGATAACCCGTTCCAAAAATCCTAGTTAATTATAACGGACGTTAAAATTTAACTAAATAAATGACACTAACCTAATTGAAGATAGTTTCTGTGGAGAATACATCTGAGCCATAACATCTACAAAATGCCTCTATACTACTCCTTTAACAACTCATCTTCCTCCGAGGGAAACCACTTAAGTAAGAAGGAACAGGATCAGTGGAATTGTTACATCTCAACCTGCTGAGTTCACTGTGCACTCTATTTTATTAAAATAAGTCGGCGTAGATAACGTTTTATAGAGCTCTGCCGTTTCTTTATTTTATTTATTAAGTTTTCAATACTTAATACCGACATTATTTAAGAAAATGGCAAGCAAGCCATCCCAGAAGGAAAAGCAAAACAGAATTTGAGGTCCAGGGACAGTAAAGTTTAATGTAACACTCAAATGTCACTTTGCTGGAAGTCAGCTCGAAATGAAAAATTCACAAGTTGTTCTGTGGTACAAATTATTCATTCTATAAAGCATTTGTAGAGAGTAATGCAAGTTACGTCACTCACTGTACATACCGTCCTGTGTAATAAACAATGATTGAATACATTTAAATAGGTAAGTAGGTTTAGGTACTACCTATTGCAGTATGTAAACCTTACATTTCATATGTATTAAGTACGTTATATTATTACGTTACATTATGTCTATATACATATAAGTCCACCATGGATGATCAGGAAAAAATGTAATTAAATCATGATACATCCGACTATGTGTGCAAAGGTTGTAAAAAAGGTATGTTATAGATAAACATACAGTTTAATCAATAAACATGTAGATTTGAACGGCAGAGTCTATGTGAAATGCTAATAGTCGGGGAGCTAATAACGCACTTTTCATGAAGTTTTTTATGCACCCTGAAATTTTGCTATAATGTATCTCTTAGGTAGATAACAAGGTAAATATGTGTTTCCTGGACAAACCTTGGTGCAGCAGATACTGCGCATAGGGGAAAGGTCCAAAACAATATATCCGAAAAGTAAAGTTTTATTCAGAAGCCAACTATTATTAATGAAAAAAATTGCAAATTAAGGCAATTTTAAAATTAATAATACATAAGGCAGGCACTTTTAAGGGGGTTAAAATGTAAATTTAAAAAAAAATCAAAGTACCTAGTTTTTATTTTTAATATTAAATGAACTGCTTTATTCACGCTGCGATTTAAACAGCGTGTTCAATAAAGATATTTGAAAATAATTACAAAATGGCAGACACTTTTGTGGGGTTTAATTATCAGGAAACATAAAAATAAATGTTGCCTATGATAGACTGCAATACACTGCATCTAACCGTAAGAGTGAATGACAGCACCGCGCAGTTGTGGTTATTCTCTGCGCTCTCATTGATTCTTGCTCATATGATCTTGTACAGCTGTTCTGGTTTAAATAGCAGCGCGTATAAAACTCTCATTTAATATGAGAATAAAAACAATTAAGTTTTTAAAACCCTTAAAAGTGTCTGCCATATTTATTTTTTATTGTAAAATTGTCTTAATTTTACATTAAAGATAGTTGGCTTCTGATTAAAACTCTATTTTCGGGAAATATTTTTTTGCGCCTTTCCCCTGTGCGCAGTACCTGGTGCACCAATGTATGTCCAGGAAACACATATTTACCTTCTTATCTACCCAAGAGGTATATCATAGCAACATTTCAAGGTTCATAAAACACTTCATGAACCGTGCGGTTACTGGCTCTCGGACTATAATGCTTCTTCTGTGACGAGAACCCATGTGAAAGCATATTACCGAAGTCGGATAAGTTGTAGAGAAGCTAATTTTGAATGCGTGAATGATGGCATACTCTGTATCCATACAAAGGGGAACGTATATAAGCACTAACTTCTTTGAAACATCCATAAGCCTAAGTTCACTGTGTTCTCCAATCAAGCAAGTGCAGAATTACCCCTGCAATCAGAACCAAGTTAATCATTTCAACGGAATAGTTGCTGTGAAGGGTTGTATTTCATATGGAACTCGTTCGTCAGGCCCTTCAACTTTCTGACAAACATTGGTCATTCCACGTGGAAAATTAATTATAAGTTTAGCGTATCTCCTTCCTTCACCCATTGGAAGAAAATCCGCTAATGACGATTCCGGAAGTGCCGACTAGAATATATATGTATATTTTTGACTGTTTGTTCTCTATCTGGCTGAAATTTGGTAAGAAAATAGTTTGTGTAATTTCAAAGGTTAAGTTCGTTAACCAGCATAATCCGCACCAAAAAATGGTTTTTGGATGAAAATCACGAGAACTAAATCATAACGCTTTCGTTTTTGCTCTTAGGCACATTTTTTTTAATGATTTTTAACGCAGGAAAACTAATGAAACCATTTTTAAGGCGATATCTGTAACCATGTTCGAGAAAAGTAATTAAAATCAGTTTTCCTAATTTTGAGTTAGGGTACTTAGAAAAGATGTTTTCGTTTGAAACTATTTCTAGATGTTTGAAATTCTTACAAACTAAGATATTTAAAATATGGTAATGTTCGGGGAAAAAAATAAGACGCACGGACATGAGCACTTTTACGATTTTCTTAAATATCTCGGAAGCAGTTAGAAAATCGTGGTAAGTGGGCAGTAACCATTCAAATGAGTACTAAATGGCATTATATTTTGGATGGGACAATCTCAAGCGGAAAAATATGTTTTTTCTCAGGCTCAGCATCAACTGTATCATTTAATACATGGAAGCAGTATATTAGTCCTATAAATACAATATTTTATCAATAAACAGTCATTTTCAAAATCGTTGCGTGGCCCTTATAGCAATAGCATTGCATTCCTATGCAATTTTTGTGCTCGTTAAAAGAGCTGAGTTGATGTAAATCCGGACGAGCGATTTATATAGTGTCCGACAGGTCAACGTCGTATCGATTGACCTTCAGTATAAACAATAATAGATAATAATCGTTAAGCTTGTGAGCACCTTCGAAAATCAACTAATTCCAGAACGAACTGACTCGAACTATTGTTATGTATATAGACGTTTAATTAATAAAATATACGAGGAAAAAAGTCATTAACCGAATCTCAATATTCTTCCAGAAAGATTTAAACAACATTTCAAAGGTTTGTGGGCCTACATTTAACAATTCCAGTCCGCCTTACGAAAAAATACGTTTATTTTTAAACCCACGAGATGACCAAAAGTTAAAAGAACGTCCCCCAAAAAAATATCCTCCTTCATATCGTCCCTATCATGACAAACTAAGAAATATTTAAAATCTCGATAGAATAGCATTAAATGTCTTAAAAGTATTAAATCAGACCATTTTTCAATCATATTACTTGGTCAATTGATAGAATATGTTCGTTCCTATTTTGTTCCGATTTTCATATTCGGTAGTTTGTCATGGTAGGGACGAGATATTCCTTCCATGTATATCAAATTCCACATTGGAAGATTTAAGATACCAGGATTTATCCTCGACAAAGAATTTTCCTTTGATAAACAGCTTCAATCGAATCATATTTATCAAATGGTTTGATTTAGTTAACTCCAACGTGAAAACTGATATTTACCTTCAACCATATTGTGTTCGTGTGAATCGGCTATACACACTAGTAATAGGTGATTCGCCGATAATGTACAGCTGTTTCATGACTAGACAAGACAAACCAATTAGCATGTCATGTAATATATTTCTCATGACCATGTCTACATATACTGAACACGAAATAGTAGGACATTTAAATGTATCTTACTCAATCATTGTGCCAGTGTTATATTGACGTAGCTCTCTTCGAAATAACTATTCTATCCATCAATATTTTTACAGAGTTGGGCATAATTAAATTTATCAATATGAATACAAATTTATTCGTACCTCACCTATTTTTAAATACGAATATAAATTAATTCGTATTCGTTAGTGTGAATACAAATTTATTCACATTTATATATACAAATATAATTGCATTCACAACTTAACCTGTAAATAAAAAAAAACACATAAACAAGAGAATAAAAAGAAAATCACGTTAAAATCAATAAATAAAAATGAATTCACATTATACTTTGTGAAAATATACCATACATATATACTATACATTTACAAAGAAATTCACAAAATAAATAGTGAATTTTGGCTTATAAACGATAAATTGAAATAAAATTCAGACCATTTTGTGTACCAATTACAATTTATGCCATGTGAGAATCTTTATGTGTCGGGTTGAGTTGGGTGTTTAATTCATTACCGCCCTGAAGTGAAATGTTAGAGGGTCATATATAGAGTACGAGTCATGTAAAGTGTTAGATAGTCATGTGTAGTGTATACTTTATGTGTAGGAGGAGGTGAAAAGTGAGAAAGAATTGTTATTACATTTTATTTTCATAATCTGGGCTCGCCAATATTCCACATACATTCAATAAAAAAATTGTCTTCTATTTTATTTTATATTAGGTATCGTTAATACGCACAAATTCACTACTTATTTTGTGAATACATTTATATCCACAAATTATCATGGAAATACATTTGTATTCATAGATTGAAATGCAATTTGTTTATTCATTTTTGTTTTGAGTGATTATTTCTCATTTTTTAAATATTTACAATCATTCCTGTGAATGTATTTCTATTTACAGAAACTTGTGTGAATACAATTGCATAGGTATTTGTACATGTTCATACAAATAAATTTGTATTCTCACTTATGAAAACAAATATACTTACATTCGTATTTATAAGTGAGGTACGAATTTGTTCTGCTTCATATTTATACATAGAATTATGTTAAACTCTTTATTTTTACGAATAAATGACCCTAAAGATAGTTTAGGAATAAAAAGAATAATAATACTAACAGCTACTTTGAGAACTAGCCTCTTATAGTAAAATTTCTTGAACAAACAAATCTGCTTTTGTTTGAAAGAGTGAATATGAACAAAATCTTCATAAATAATGAAAATAAATTTCCCTTAATTCGAATTCTGTGAATTAGAACCATATCGTTTCAACTAATTCACAATTTAGTGAAGCTGATAGTGTCTCTCAAAACAAGTTATGCTTACATTAGAGTGAATAATGATGGAAAAAAAATGTGAATAAATCTATATATATATATATATATATATATATAAAAATCACGTGTCTGTCTGTTTTTTGTTTGTTTGTTTGTTCCTTATACAAATCTACACCGTTTGACCAATTGTGACCAAACTTGGCTTAATACGAGAAGGGGGTCTCCCGTGGTCTAGTGGCTAGCGCGCTGGATTCATAAGCGGGAGATGGTGGGTTCGATCCCCACCGGCGACAGGAATTTTCTCATCTCAGGGCTCGCTGAGAGAATTCCTGGTTGCACCCTGGAGGCCCGGCGCTAATGGCCAAGATTTGTCGATGCACCGTAAAAAAAAAAAAAAAAAAAAAAAAAAAAAAAAAAAAAAAAAAAAAAAAAAAAAAAAAAAAAAAAATTACGAGAAGTCTCCTAGGCTGGGTCAAAACAGTCAAATTTCAAAATTTGGTCAAAAGGTCAAAAAATTTGTTCAAGAAAAATTGGATACACTGAACCATTCAGATTGTGACGGCCATTTTGAATCAACAATTACTGGCCTCTGTCGGCTGTTAGATGATGTGCTGCTGTGCTGGCCTCTGCCGGGTATCATTATGAACTAAATTCACATCGCTTCAAGGATTTTCGTAACTTTTTCGTTTTCGTAAAGTAGATCTTGATACGGGGACAGTCATAGACAGAAAGTAGGTGTAGCATTGCACACTGGGTAACAGCTAGTTATTTATAAAACAATGAATGGAAATGATCTTTTGTAGTCTGCCACCATTCCTAAATAGAAAATTATCTCTAATAAACTTAAATAATAACAAGTTCACATAAAAAAATTATTACATATATTAGAAAGTGCGGGTCCATATAATCAAGAAGTCCTCTAGACCCCACTATGTAACTGAATGAATATTTATTTCCATTTTATATGTGTATTTGGGCGAATCACCTTCATTGCGGGTACTCACAAATAAATAAATAAAATCTTTTTTTTTTTTTTTTTTTTTTTTCTTTTTTTTTTTTACGGCGCATCTACATCTAGGTCATTAGCGCCGACATCCAGGGTGCAGCGAGGAATTTTACCAGCGAGCCGTGGGATGATAAAATTCCTGCCGGAGGTTGGGAATCGAACCCACCATCTCCCGCTTATGAATCCAAGGCGCTACCCATTAGACCACGGGAGACCCCTAAATAAAATCTTAAATATTTTTCTTTGTTTTTTAGTGTCCCGCAACTTTATGCCGTAGAAAATAACGGCTTTATGAGTCCGAAAGAAAATACTAATACAAAATAAAAAAATGATAATTAATAAAGAGAGTAATACCAAATAAATAGATTAGTAAAAAAAAAAAAAAGTACTTCTAATTAGGCACTAATCTACTTAAACATTAGACGGCATTCTAACGCTTAGCAATTACACTTCTGCGTTGTCTCTATTATTGTTCTATAAAGTTCAGGTCAATAATAGATAGAGTCCTTTGTAAAACAAGATAGTGGACTGACATACCGCCAACTCTACTGACAATTTCGGATTCCTTCCCTCTACTGATTCGATTGAATACACCTATTCTAGAAAGGAGAGATATTGTGGTTCTCTGACGATGAATTAGACACCACGATTGCTCCTTGTACTGCGATTGATGAGTACTATTTAGAATCGTTAACATTCTACACTCTTCATCGTTGATTTAATGAGACAAGAATTATGTTTGTTAGCTATTTCTCTGGAATAACGATCGAGGAGATGTCTCGAACCACTCAACCACCGTACGACATCAAAGCTTAAACACTCGAGCCGACAGTAACGTGATAATCGATATCCTGACAACCGATTTAGTCCCACCGTCAATTAAGTTCGGACGCCTGGCGAGAATCATTGATATATATTCTATTGGGAGATTATACTAGTTTTAAAACGTATACAAGACAAAGAACATAAGAACATTATAATATGTACTGATTCACTCAGTTCTTTACAATCCCTAAAATAATTTTCAAGATAAACAATTTACAATGTACTGGCTGCCCAGATTTAAAGATATAAGACAAAAATTATAGGAAAAAGAAAAATTAGCAAATCGACTACCAGCATCCGACATACATTACATCACATGCCAGCATCTTCAGACCTTATCTAAGACACATATTCATAACTGACAAGAATACTGAAACAAAAAAACTGACAATAGGGTCCGAGATATCATGCGCTCTATACATGAATGGTCTATGAGTAAAAGACCAATACCGCCACCGGATTGACTCGGTTGACTCATTCGTTCATTATGTCAAAAGAGAAAAAAACGGGACCTGTTTCTACTGGAATACAGACATTTCAAAAACACATTGTGACAGACTTTATTATTCTTGTATAATTTTTTTTTTTTTTTTTTTTTCGTGCATCTGCTACTGAGGCCATTAGCACGCCTTGGCTTGGATTTTTTTTTCTAATTTACTACTGTAGCTTTTACATCTACACTCAAATATTCTCCTTGCGTTAATTTTAATAAATAAAGTTATTAGATAATATTTACGTTTTATTTAAGTTCCTAGTCAATTAAAATATTTTGAGTACAATATATCATTTATTTTAGACAAATATTCTAAATTAAACTAATTACAACAAATTATTAACGTATAATATTATTTTAAATAAGCTTTTAGCGCGGTTCCTCCCTCCCTCATAGGGAGGAACCCCGCTTATAGGATTGATACAATGAAACAATCCGGAAGTGCCGACTAGAAAATTTTGCGTTTCAGAACTTCTGGAAACCGAAAATGATGGTAGTTCAAATTTGTATATATATATATATATATATATATATATATATATATATATATATGTATATATTTATATATATATATATATATATATATATATATATATATGTATATATTTATATATATATATATATATATATATATATATATATATATATATATATATATATATATTTGTCTGTTCGCTCATTTCTGGCTTCCCTGATGGTCCGATTTTGATCAAATTTGGTACAAAAATCCGTCGTCCAATTTGAAAGGTCAAGTTCGTTAACCAGCAAAATCCGCCCACTGGAAGATGGCATTTGGGGCGAAATTCGCGCAAAAAAAATCGTAACGCTTACGTTTTTGAGTTCATAAGCTTGTAAGTACTCTTTTTATAGGCTTCTTGGGCTAGGAAAACGAATGGAACCATTTTCAAGGCGATAGCTTTAACCGTTTTCGAGAAAATTGGAAAAATAATATTTGAATACCGTTTTTGGTTTGCGTACTTAGAATTACGGGATTCAGTTGAAGCATTATCTGCATGTTCTACTTTCATTAAAACTAATATGTTGAAAGTTTTGTTACGTTTGGAGTTAAGGAAGGGTTAGAATAAAATATTTTATGAACAGACAAGAAAAGTTTTGGGAACTTCGTATACTTTCATTAATATCTCGAACACGGTTGGGAAATCGTGGTAAGTGGATAGAAACTATTTGAAAGCTTTCTAAATTCTCTACAAAAAATATTCTAAAACTATTTTTGATTAGGTTATGTCAATCGGAGAAATAAGTGCTTGAAACTTCAAATACGTCTGTTTTGTTCTTAAGAACGGGTTTTTGTCGTTCTATTTGTAATTTTTGTCTCTTTCCCTTGGTTTTTTATTGCTTTTTATTTTTGTAATTTCTTATGTTGGGAAAATTTTGTGTGTAAAACAGGATATGAAAAATGAGACCAATTTTCTGTTGCTAGAAATAATGTAAATTTTGGGAACTTTCATTAATATCTCGAAAACGGTTGAAAATCTTGGTAAACGGAAGAATACCATTAGAAAGCTTATTAAATGCTCTACATAAAAGGTTCTAATGAAAGTTTTGATTAGGCGATGACAATCAGAGAAATAAGAGCTTAAAGCTTTAAAGTAATTGATTTCGCTTATTCGAACTGTTCTTTTTGTCTGTTTTTTATTCCTTGTTATTTTTTAATTGCTTATAGTTGGATAATGTATTCGAAAATAAAACAGGTTTAGTAAAATAACAAAAACAATTTATTGTTAGAAATATAGAGTTCCAAGATCCCAAGACCTTGTAACTAGCGGGAATGTTTCTAGTGATGCCGACCCTTCCAGGTAAGATTGTAAATCCTACCTTTCAAGACTGTTGGAACCAAAACAATAACTGTCGGGGTTCGGTCACTGCTACTTTTATCGTAAAAATGGTTTTATTGTGCCGACGTTTCGGCTTGAACTTCAAGCCTTCATCAGGGCTGTAAATACAAGTAGGACATATTTAACACTAATATATGCACATATCTATGTAAATATACCTAACATATATATATATATATATATATATATATATATATATATATGCACATATATAATATATATATATATATTTATATATATGCATATACACATACACATATACACGCACACAGATGTACATATATATGCCCACATACATACACATATGGGGTATGTATTATTAAGTAGCAGTGACCGAACCCGGACAATCCCTACCTTGCATCATCAACGGTCAACGATCTCCTCTCAACAAAATAATAACTGCTTCTATTTTAATCTTTCGAAATTAGACTAGGGATAAGAACGGAACCGCGCTAAGATGAGGCAGTTCCTGCGAGTCGGACTTTTTTTTAATTAAGATAATGAAGTTGAAATGTGTAAAAAATATATGCAATAGTAAAGTTTGGATTAAATTTTACAATTATGCATTAAAAAGCTTTTATATAAAAAAAATACGTAAAATTAATTCAAAGCCGCCTTCGGTTTTAAATTAATTTGACTAAGAACCCATTTCAATCCCATAACCAAATTTGCTATACAAATTTGTAATAATATGACCTATTATATATAATTTTTTTTAAAAATGCGTTTTTAAAAATACGTAGATTCAAAATTTTATTTTTGATTTAAAAGAAAATTATGTTCCCGTAACCTATCATGCGTTGCATGCCATTTGAAAGGGCATATAAAGAGCTAAAAATGGACACCTTTTCCATGTTTGTAACTTAAACAGGAGAGAAGTTATGACCATTTAAATGTTTTGTTACAGCGAGATTTTGACCGCTTTTTGGAAACTTTACATGGCCGTATTTTGGAAACCGTTTTAGATAAAAATTTGAAATTTGGTATTTTTATTTTTCCCAACCCCTACTTCGGGTGTACCAATTTTCATTAATATCTGAAAGGGTGAGGTAAAAATGTGTGTTGATTTGACATGGAATAATAGGAACGTCAACGCGATAAGATGACTAAGTTCCTAGGAGTATTAATTGCCTACACTATTAATGAAATATTTTAAAATTTTACAATACTGGTTGAATGCATGCTTAAAATGGTACCACTGGATTTTAACCCTGGGGGATGGTCTAATAATTACAAATATATTTTCAGACTAAAACAACAATGAATAACACAATTGCAAGGTGAATAATGACACATTTACTTTTTCTATCAGTACTAGTAGATAAAATACAAGTTAACATTAAAATCACGACATTATGACCGCGACCTTCGTATCTGTTTAACCGTTTGCCCCGGAGTTCCCGTCCGGTCGATTCTACGGGTCAAAACGCATATGGCACCGTTATCGAAGGGATAGAAAGTGGAATAAAATTCCGCGAAACGAAGAAATCGTTAATGAGTTATATGTTAGAGACTTTATATTTGTAATTCCGAACTTTATTTTTTATCCAAATAACAATTTAAAAAAATAATAAATTAAATATTCAGTAATTAGGGAAGAGTTCACAAATATATATTCATGTACGACCCAAAAAACAACTTAAACAAGTTACAATATGGAGTAGTGAAAAAAAGAGTACGGATGGAACCCGTGTTATTTGTATTAACAATTTCATTGCTGTAAATATTCGTAATGCTGATTATTGAATTTCACTAATTATATAATAAACAATTTCTGTAGATTTTATTTATTTAAAAGTCAAATTATTTGTGAATTGCTAGAATTAATCGATGATCATTATCATTATGAATTATCAATTAGGAAAATTTAAATCTATGTATATCCTTGGGACGAGAATAGTTCAAGAAGTATATTATTTATAAAATAAATAAACATCTTCCACTGTCGTTATTCGGAGGTCGGAATAACGTAGCATTGACCAAGTAGTGACCTCTGTCTACCTTGTATGCCGTAAGGTCAATAATCATACATCCCCACAGTACCTGCCCTTTCGCCTTGTGACAGGACTTACGGAAAGAACAAAAAAGTCCGACTCGCAGGAACTGCAGCATCTTAGCGCGGTTCCGTTCATGTCCCTAGTGCCATTTGATAAGCTTAGAAAAGAAAAAAACTTATTTTTTTTATATATCTCGTGAAAATTGTCAAAATCCTCTCGAACATCTCGAATAAAAGTGATATTAAGGCGTCAGGGACACCGACTTTAACACACAGCTAACTTTTACACAGAAGCGGAAATTACAGAATCTGGCTCTCATTCTAAAGCAAAGCTCTATAAATCAATACAAAATATGCCTAATAAAGCCTTTCTAGTGGATACAGAAGCATGGGCGTATATGAGGGGGGGGGCTGAGGGGGCTGCAACCCCTCCCGAAATTTTGAATTGATCATAAAAACTTATCGTAAAACCCTTAAAAATAAATTAAATAAGATCACTTAGTTCATAAAACATATTTTATTTTACGTGTAATAGCGTTTTAGTTGCCTAAAACTATTCCAAGCTCTAAATATTTAGTATTCCATACCCTGGAAATGGTCTCAGCCCCCCCCCGAAATTGTTTTTATATACGCCCATGTACAGAAGGATCAAGAAGAAGTACACAAGATTGAGTAGAATACCCTGCCTAATATAGCCTATATAGAATAATATGCCGAATAAAACCTATCTAGTTAATACACAAGGACAAATAAAAGTCTTGACGAATAACAAGTCAAGAAAAAAAACTTTATTTAACAAAATAAAACAAAGTTTAGTTGCCCAACTACAATAGAATAATATACCTAATTAAGTCTATGGAGTAGATACAAATGGACCAAAAACAAGTCTTGTGGAATATTGTTTTTTTTTCTAATTAAATACTTTTTATCAATATTTAGTATATAACCTTTGTTGAAAACTATTGATTGCTAATTGATGAATCGGTTTACAACTAAGTAGTCTTTATGAATATTTAGTATATAACCTATGTTTGGATCTGAGTTTTTGGGGTGCTCTCCGCCTAGGCTTTGTTTTTGTGTCGGCAGATACCTGGGGTATATTTACAGCTCTTGAGGATTAACTCTTAGCAGGTAAATTTCCTGCGGACCTTCAGCTTCTACGGGCATTGAACCGCCATATTCGCTCATAGTATCTAACCGTTGTGAAGTTTATTTTTTGGATTTAGGACTTAATATACATATGTAGACTAAATCATAGCAAGAAGTAATCCTCCGTCGTCGGTTTTTAACTATGTAGACTCGCTAATGTTATCCAATCTTAGATACATCGTATTTAAAATCCACAGCAAAAACACGACATTTCATCAGAATCCCCTGCTGAATAAAACTTATATAGAATAATATGCAAAATAAAGCCTATCTAGTGGATAAAAATAGAGGAAAAAAGCCGTTCGTGGTGGTAGAAAATCTTAAAAGTATTTCGCTCAGAAATCTCCGAAATATTGTCACTAATTTTACGTATCCTGTTTTATAGCCAAATAGATTTATATTCTATAATCAATAAGAAAAACCTACTAACAATAAAAACTATGGGTAACAGATGAAAATAGGGAATACCAAGAATAATTCTAAAGAACGAAATCAACACCAGTACTGTAATCTAGATATTCATACGGCAGCTTCGAATTCTAACAAACAAAATATTGATTCTAATTATACGTATCCTGTTTTATTGACAAATACATTTGACTAATATAAGCAATTAAAAACACTAGGGAATATGCCAAAGAACTCGGAATAGGAGCCTCGACAGTTTCAAGACATTTGAAGGAAATCGACAAATCCAAAACTGACATTTCATACGGTACAGCCTGATATATTTTTAACAATGAATTGCTTTTCTTATTTTAATTAATCTGTTTTATTGTCAAATACGTTATCCTACTATAACCAATGAAAAAACAACAAGGAATAAAAACAAACAAGAAGAACCGTTCGAATAAACGAAATCAATTACTTCAAAGTTTAAGCACTTATTTCTCCGATTGACATAGCCTAATCAAAAATTGTTTCAGAATCTTTTTTGTAGAACATTTAGTGAGCTTTCGCATGGTAACCCTCCGTTTACCAATATTCCTAACCGTCTTCGAGATATCAGGGAATGTATACGAAGTTCCCAAAACATTTCATGTCTGTTAATAAAATATTTTATTCTAATCCTTCCTTAGCTCCAAACGTAACCGAAATTTTAACATATTAGTGTTGATGAAATTCAAACATGCAGAAAATGTTTTAACTAAATCCCATAATTTTAAGTATCAAAATCAAAGACAAAAAGAACAGTTCGAATAAGCGAAATCAATTACCAGTTTTATTGTCAAATACTCTAAGCAATTAAAAAATAACAAGAAATAAAACAGACAAAAAGAAACATTGGAATAAACGAAATCAATTAATTTAAAGCTTTAAGCACTTATTTCTCCGATTGACATCGCCCAATCAAAACTTTCATTAGAATCTTTTTTGTAGAGCATTTAGTAAGCTTTCCAATGGTATTCTTCCGTTTCCCAAGATTCTTAACCTTTTTCGAGATATTAAGGAAAGTATACAAAGTTACCAAAACTTTTTTATGTCTGTTGATAAAATATTTTATTCTAACCCTTCCTTAACTCCAAACGCAACCAAAATTTCAACATATTAGTTTTAATGAAAGTAGAAGATGCAGTAAATGTTTCAACTGAATCCCATGATTCTAAGTACCCAAACCAAAAACGGCATTCAAAAAGTATTTTTTCAGTTTTCTCGAAAACGGTTAAAGCTATCGCCTTGAAAATGGTTTCATTCGTTTTCCTAGCCCAAGAAGCCTATAAAACGAGTACTTACAAGCTTATGAACTCAAAAACGTAAGCGTTACGATTTTTTTTGCGCGAATTTCGCCCCAAACGCCATCTTCCAGTGGGCGGATTTTGCTTGTTAACGAACTTGACCTTTCAAATTGGACGACAGATTTTTGTACCTAATTTCATCAAAATCGGACCATCAGGGAAGCCAGAAATGAGCGAACAGACAAATATATATATATATATATATATATACATATATATATATACATATACATATATATATATATATATACATATATATATATATATATATATATATATATATATATATATATATATACAAATTTGAACCACCGTTATTTTCGGTCTCTAGGGGTTCTGAAACGCGAAATTTTCTTGTCGGCACTTCCGGACTGTTTCATTGTATCAACCTTATAAGCGGGGTTCCTCCCTATGGGGGAGGGAGGAACCGCGCTAAAACGAAATCAACTAAATATTCTACATGGCATAAAGAATAGCTGCTAGTTCTTAAACACAATATTCTTTGATCCACAGAACACGAAAGTGTACAATGTCATCTTAAGACAATTGCTACCTAAGGAGTATTGAATGTACCTCTTGGCCGCAACATTCAATACTCACGCGGATTTCATTTAGTCAATGGTGCAGGCGTCACAAAGTGGTATTTTTAACTGATCTAGCGGGACAAAATTATTTTATCACGGATTCATATAGAAAATGACTTGTTGATCACGAATATACCCTATTTTAGGGGTCGGAAATAAAGTCTTACCGTTGTTTTCTAACTTTTCAGCAAAAAAGGCCGTTTTTTATTACGTTTTAAGTGTTAACCAAAATTAATTTTTTTTTTCTTTTTGTACTTTTATTATAAATTTTTAACTTTTTTTGAAGGCAACAACAAAAAGAATTAAGACTAGGTATTACAAATAATAATAATAATTGAATAAAAAACACATCGAAAATAATAATTGAAAACAACAATAGAACAAAAAATATAATCAAAATTAAGTTATCAAAACTAATAAATCATTCTTGGTCAAGTAACTTTTCATCCAACAAATTAATTATTTCACTTGTGAAGGAATGAAACTCTTCTTTATGTCGACGAATTTCTGCACTCATACTAGAAATATACCTACGGATCGCTCGAGTATAATAAACAATGAAATACATCTTGAATATTCGATAGCTCCCCACTACTAACAGATATACTTAAATCTTCTTCTATATCTGATTGTTTATCGTAATCCAAACTTGTATCAAGCCACTCACTAAAAAGTTTCTCAATAACACTTTTTGTAAATGTCTTAACAATGTCTCCTATTTTTTTTCTGGTAAATGAAATTGTTGGTGTACATTTTTTATACCTTCCGGTTTTTTTTTGGCTTTTTTTGACTTTGTAAAATCCAAACTTCGAAAAGTTCCCTTTTCGAGATGAGCATTTTTTCAGAAAATCGGTTATCATTTTTAAATTAGCAGATTCTGGCAGCTAATTCTTGCTTTTCCAAGTCAATACGTAATTGACACATAAGAAAAAATTAAAACTAAGCCGGACGAGGCCGGACAGCAAATGTTCCGGTAATTTATTATGATAAATAATGAAAGACGATCATACTTACCTTTCTGAAACATGAAATAAATTTATAGTACTGACAAATCATTTTTGTAACTGTAGTATTCATTCAAAGATGGAGTAATAAACTTTGCACCCCTAATACAATATAAATATAAGCAATCCGTAATCCCTAAATGTTGACGTATTTGAGCCGACTTATTCTTGTTTTATAATCTGTATACTATCTAGAAAAATACTGCAAGGTCCAATTAAAGATTCGTTTTCATGAATTTTTCGAATTTTGTCCAGCTAGATCAGTTAAAAATAACACTGTGCGTCAGGCGGGGCTGATTTCGTATTTATTTATCTTCATCCCTTTACTTATAGTTGAGCTTAGTCCTATTAGAGGACTTATACATCACGTGCTAGTAGTTAACTACCAAAACTACTAGATTACCAATAAAAAGCTCCTAGGTAGCCAAAAATCAGTTATAAAAAGAAATTTAAAATCTTTGCCAGCCCACATCAGTGCGGGAGCAGCGTGGGAAGAGCGTTTTAGTCAAAGGGACCAACAATAGGAGATTATTATCACTTTGGAGTCATGATGACTACATCAAGAACTCATAATCTACGAATAATTACTATTCACACTTTGCAGAATCAATTTATTATTAAAATCAAAAAGAAATAAAAATTACCTTGCCGATCAATCGTTATATACAAAGAATTGTCCGATGCTTTATATTTTCAATGATTGTGACGCAGTGTTTTTTTGGAAAGTTTAGTATAAAAACAGTTCATGTTTTATTATTTATGAATAATGGTAGTAAATGTAAAAATTGAAATAAATGTAATAAATGGAAATCGCTACTTCCGCGAGCTCTGTACTCAATATAAATAAAAAAATAAAAAAAATTGAACATGAAATCTCAAATCGAAGCAAAATTCTAGACACCAAAGCAGGAAACGGACGGCACTCTAAACAGTAATTACCTAACTTAAGCACCGATTTGTCCGAATGAGATCGCTCTATCAAAAAGTCCGTCACGCAGGAGATGCATAACTAAGCACTTTCCTCAGCATTTGTTTAGTGAAGACTGCATTCCTGAAAAATGTGCTTAAAATAACCTACATAAAGAAAATAAAAACATGAATAGTTCTCCTATTTTACATTTGTAATGAGCAACTCAAATTATTTCAATTATTAATTTAATTAATTTCCTTGCAGAGTTTTGTTTATGCGTGGTACTGAACTACTTAATAAATACACCAAAACCTCACATTTTTGTTTTTTGGTCTATCACAGGAACGGGATACAGCACCCCTAGTGGTAGAATTGAGAAGCAATATGAAGACAAAGGCACTCATCATAGTGGCAGCTTTGCCAACTAACGTTTCCCTGAAAATTCTATTCAAACTTAGTAAAAAGTAAACCCCCCTTCCGATCGAGAGATATAGTTAATTTTTACAATAATTCTTTTAAATAAGATAACCAAGACGTATAACGAGTTTCGTTACAATACAACAGAAATTACGAACGGTATGCGCAAATTAGTAATTTCACTCCGGAGTAAACCCCTCCTCCTAATGAACGGATATAGTTTATTTTTTACAACGGATTTTTCTATTTCTAGATGCCCACAACGAATACCGAGTTTCGATAAAAATATAACAAACACTACGGCTGGCATGGTCAAATAAGTGTTTTGCGTCTGGGGTAAACCTCTATTCCTGGTGGACCAATTTTGTTGGTTAACGAACTCGTTCAAGCGTTTGCTAAGGGAACGTTATATACCAAGTTTCGCGACGAAATAACGTTTTGAGCCATCAAACGAACTAACAGACAAATACATAAAAGCTCTAAAATGAATAAATACAGGAGGAATCTAATTACCTTTTGATCAAGGTACTAAATCTTTAGGTTATATAGATACTTTGACCCTTTGAAGAAGTGAAATCGAATATTTAAAAAAAAAATACATTTTATATAATAAATAATTAATTTAATAATTGGTCCATGTATAATAAATACATCATGCAAAACATTTTTTAACAGAACTTGTAAAAAGAAACGGCCTTTCTACATTACCATATAATACAGTTGGTAAAAAATGATATATTTTCTATATATATAAATATATAATATACCTAAAAAAAGTATGTTTGGCAGACTTCTACTACGCGTATACGAGAAATTATTTTTTTACTTCTTTGATCAAGATCTGTGAAGTAACCTACCCTACATTCCTTCCCCGCCTTTTTCCTTCTCCCGGGAAAAACGGTACAAGACTAAAACCCAATCTATATTCAGCAGTAGCTATCTCCAACAGCATCTAAACAATTTATTATTTC
This sequence comes from Gonocerus acuteangulatus, assembly GCA_946811695.1. Lineage (NCBI taxonomy): Eukaryota > Metazoa > Arthropoda > Insecta > Hemiptera > Coreidae > Gonocerus > Gonocerus acuteangulatus. The sequence continues at coordinate 76,048,102 of OX328125.1, forward strand.
ACAGCTATAGAGTGTGTTTACAGAGTTTATAGAGCCGATATTCACTACTTCCTTCCTTTCATACCTTCAGGCGCCAATTACCCCTCGCCTTAAGGAGGCCTTTCAACTTCGGCTCAAGGGAGGAGAAAAAATAAGTTATTACCTTTTGAAGTCTTATCTGTAATACATTTGATAATAATAAATTTTATGAAAATTAAAATATACATGGGGAAGAAAATAATGTTTATAACGTTTTAAAAGAAAAATTACTTCACACAAAGTCCTGCAGGATTGCAAGCAAATGTTGTTGGTGGTCATAGATTAGGGAGGCCTATTATCATTCAACTATGTATTTTATATTATAAGTGACAATTTATGGCTCTGACGTCATAACCCAGAAACCTTCTTTCTCATAACTTTCATATCCTACCTCCTTGGTGGATCAATATTGAAACAACAAGTGACATTAGAACAAGTAACATTAGAACAAGTTGGACTGTCTCATATGCGAGCATTTGATTCAGTAGCTTGTTTGCATAATTAAATGATCGGCTAAAGTAGCTCGCCGCCGCACAGTGGAGCCAAACGACTTTTCTTGTTTCAAAAAAAGCTGCAGCCTCCAAATCTTAACCAATTTCAATGATTTTTCTTTTTTTTTAATGAAAGCCAAAAAAAGAACTTGGTTTGGCTGTCTGGCCGGATTTCTGTTTTTTGTTTCCCCTGTTCATTAAATTACGTGTAACTAAGACACAAACTTTTACAATCGAACATAAAATAATATTTTATTTTTCATCTAACTTTATATCATTACTGACATCGTTGAAATTAAACATTTAAATCCTGATTAGACTTGGAAAACATCAAAATCTATTTTCAGATTATTCAAAAATCATATTATTTCCATTAATCTTACTATTAAATTATGATAAATTTACGTTTTGAAGACATCAGTCTGATTTTTCCCCTGGTCTAATGAGGTTTTGAATGTTCAATTTCAACGATATCAGTGCTGATATTAAGATAGATGAAAAATAAAACCTTATTTTATGTTCAATTGTAAACGTTTATGAATTATTTAGACGTAATTTATTAAACAGGAAAAACAAAAAAATAAATTCCGGCCAGACAAAGTCTATATAAATTTTATTGGCTTCCATTTAAAAAAAAAAAAAATCATTGAAATCGGTTAAGATTTGGAGACTGTAGCCTTTTTTGAAGCATGAAAAGTCGTTTGGCCCCACTGTGTGCCGGCCTGCTAGGCCATAGGAGTCAGGAGTACAATTTGTTGGCCAACATCACCCCAGAATCAAGGTCATTTCAAGGACAAATGCGTTTAGTTTGCCAACAATGATTCTACAGACAAAATGCTCTTTTTGAAAAATAGACCTATTTGTACTTGAAATGAACTTGATTTTCCGCTGATGGGGTAAAAAAGATCTAGGATTCGAATTTAGCTACCCTCAAAACCATGGAAGCTGTAGTTACCAGAGCCGATTTGGTGGCTGAATTCAGTTAGAACATAATATAGAGTAAACGCTAACTTGTAATGAACCGATTTAGTTCATTTTTAAAACGGGTATTTATCTTTAGATGCCCCTGACATATAAAGTGTTTCGTTAAAATACAACAGACATTACTACCGGAATTACCAATTATGTAATTTGGGTCTGGAGTAAACCCCCCCCCCTTCAGATGGACCGATTTTCTCTTTAGGTGCTCATGAGGTATACCGAGATAAGAAAACCTAGTAAATTGGGTTCGGAATAAGAGAGAGAGAGAGAGATTTTAAGGGGTATCATTTTTGGGATCTACTAAGTTGGATCGATGACGATTTGATGAATTCAACTGCATTCATTAGTGCAACCTCAATAGCTACAAAATTTCGGAAAGGCAATAATTAAGTTAGGAACTAATGAAAGCGAAAACTAGCTCATTAGTAAAATTAACTTCTTAATTGCTTATTTGTCATAAAAACGATAGTTTTCAAGGTCTCGCAGATAGATCCATTTATAAACTCTCCTAGTTTTTAAACTTTCTAGATTCGACCCCTCCTAAATTTTCCCGGCCAGAGTGCGGTCAGTCACGACCACGGATCCGCTAACGAAGGGCAGACGGTAACGCTTGAATATACGATCAAACGTATGAGCCTTGAGATTGCATTAACCGACATCAGAGAGGACTTCAACCCCCCACAAACTCATAGTAAATGATGAATCATCGAGTTTATTCCTAATACACCAAAAACTAGTTCAATCATCCTGTAATTATTAACAGCCTGTCAAATTTGTGTAATTAAGACAATTTTACAATGAATAATATTTAAGGCAGACACTTTTAAGAGGGATAACATGTTAAAAAAACAACATAAATTGTTTTTATTCTAATATTAATAATATTAAATGAGTGTTTTATTCACGATGCCATTTAAACCGGGACAGCTGTACAAGATCATGTAGGCAAGAACCAATGAGTGCGCAGAGAACAACCACAACTGCCCAGATGATCGGGCTTGTTTAAATTTTATCCCCATTAAAAGTGTCTGCCTTACGTATTATTCATTGTAAAATGGCCTTAATTTGCATTTTTTTTTTTTTTTTTTTTTTTTTTTTTACATTAATGTTGGTTAGCTTCTGAATAAATCACTATTTTTGGGCAATTGTATTTGTATGCACCTTTCCCCAATGCGCTGTACCTGGTGTTCCACGGTAAGTCTAGCCAACGCATGTATGCCTTCTTATCTATCTAAGGGGTATATGATAACAAAATTTCAAGGTGCATAAAACACTTCATGAAAAGTGCGTTACCACTTCTCCGGCTACTATGTTATATTTTATGCGGGAAAAACTTCCTTACTAATCTTGTGTTAGGATTCCTGCGCATTCTTGCCGGCTAAGTGCAAGCAGAAATTTCCTTTGATATCACCCAAATACTGGATTGAACCATATTGGCCGAATTAATATGTTTAATTTCCCAAATACTGGTCATTTGAAAATGTTTCTTTGCTCTTTTTTACATTCGTATATTCCAACGTTTGCTGTCACTAGAGATAGTTTCGTCCATCGTTTCATTATTTTCTAGTAGGATAATACGTGGCCTGTTGAAATGTTTTTATCCCTATAGAAAAAAAATAACACACATAAAATGTCTTGGTTTTGGCTAGAAGGCGTGGACAGTGGGCCAAAAGATATATCGTGTTACAAAAAAGGCTACAGCCTCTACATCTTTCCGATTTCCTGATTTCAATTGATTTTTTTTTCTTTTTTTTTAATGAAATCTAATAAAATTTAGAACAACTCTGTCTAATCTAATTTTCGTTTCCAATGTTTATAAATTACGTGTAAAGAAGTCAAATTTACGAAGTTTTACAATTGAACATAAAATTACTTTTCATTTTTCATCTACATTAATATTAGCACTAATATCGTTGAAATTAAACATTCAAATCCTGATTAGACTTGGAAGAAATCAGACTGACATATATTCATAAAACGTAAATTTATCTTAATTCAACAATAAGATTAATTGAAATAGTATTTAGTAGGTATAGAAAATAATGAATTTAATAATATGCGTAAATATTATCACTGTTATTATTTTTAATATAAACTATTTTTAAATTATTCTTTAATTCAATTTTTTGGTTCCACATCTATCGGAGTTGGAATGAGCTTCCATTCATTACGAAGACAACTCATATAAGAAACGTAAATCTTGGTGAATTCTATACACATAATATTTATTTATATAGAATACAGAGCTTGCGAATGTAGCGATTCGCTCTTAGTCAAATGTTGGCGGTAGAAACCACTGACAAACCAATTATAAAAAGGTGCATAATATTTTGGGGATTAAAAGTTATGTTAAAATGGAAAGTCAGAAATTCTCAAATGTATACATAAATAAAAAATACAAACATAAACATATATATTATAAAAAAGCCTTAAAATTTTAGGTTTTGAAATATTGTGTCCATTACTGTACTTCACGTTAAGGCATACATGTTATTATAATTTCTACAATGTGTGTATTCTAAATGTAATTGTAGATTTTTGTATCTTTGAGGTGGGTGATTATTGTGTTTATGTGTGGACTTTCATCCGTCAAGAGTTCGTTCATGTCGTGTGGGAGGTTTAATGTGTCTCGTTCTTTGCAGTCAGTTAGTATGTGTTTAATAGTCAAGTTTCTGTTGCAGATGGCACAAACTGGTCCGTCCTGTCTCGTCATTAAATGGCGGTGTGTCAGTAACGAATGTCCGATACGCAATAGAGTAATGACAACCTCTTTTCTTCTGTTCGATCGGTTGCTCGAGGGCCAAAGACAAACGGCTTGATTTCTCTCGGTTTGTTGTTTGTCATGTTCGTCTCGTTTTGTACCATTCATTTTGTAAGTAAGTTTTTATGTTGGTGTGTAAGTCCTGTACCGTCAATTCTTTCACGTCGACTGTCCATTTTTCTGTAACTTGTTTAGCATATTTGTCAGCTTCTGTGTTCCCTTAGATGTCCATGTGTCTGGGTATACACATAATAAAATAATCAAGGAAAACAAAAACATTAAAAAATGCATTGAAATTAGTTGGCCCCAATGTTCTTCGCCCGATTTTGGGAAAAACCCTACATGTTCATAAAACCTTCTGATTTCGGTACCAATTTTTAAGTACTTTTTGGTACCGTGGTCGAATAAGACTACTACCAATTCGATAATTATTTTCGAAGACAATTCTAAAAGGCAGATTTTACTCAATGTATCAAGACATGTATGATTCCAAAAGTATTTTTGAGTGCTGAGTCGAATTAAATATCAATTCAATACGTTTTACAATCCTCAATGTATTCCTCTTTATTTTTAAAATTTGGGGTTATAACGAAGAAATTTAACCACTCTTTCAAAGGAGATAGTAGATGGATCTCATTGTTAACTCTCATTAACTCATTGCAGGAAAAATGAAACAGTAATTTTTCCAATATATATATATATATATATATATATATATGACACTAAGTAAAACCAATTTTTCAGCAATAAAATAATATTGTTTTACTTTTACCTAAGAAGAGTGAGATTTCTACACTGCAAAATCGTTTTAAACCTGCGGAAAACATTACTTTAAAAAAAAATTCTTTCCTAAATAGTTAAGTGTGGCTTCATATACACATTCTAAAAGCTATATTTTAAAAATAAAATTGTTGTATCAAAAATTTCAAGAACATTTTACAAGTACATTAAAATACAACAAATTGTATTTTATTGGTCGTTATTGACTTCACCAACTACAGAAGAATAACATACAAAATAAATCTGGAAGAGCTATATGTACACGCTTGTTATAAAAAGCATTCAGAGCAAAAAACGGAGCACAAAATAAACGCACCATATAATAAGGAATTAAAACCCGGGATAGGCTGAGAGAAATCAGCCACACCTCAGCGGTTATCCCTTGAAATAATCATAAAGGACATAATCAGCAATGTAATCTCAATAAAATTCAGCATAAAAGTAAATCGACTTTCAAATTGGAAAAGGAGACAAATAGACTCATTTGCTATTACACACTCCGATGGCCAGCAACTATATACGTAAAAATAAGTAAAAAAAACTTTTGTGTGTGTGTGTGTATATATATATATATATATATATATATATATATAAATACGTACAGAAGAAGTTGTGATCGCGTTTGAAGACTGTTCTGTAATCTCATTCCTGACATTGTCAGTATAAATCAGTTTTTCAATGGACAGTTGAGTCAATATTTCTCAATTCGCCAAAACCTAGATAAAATATTAAGACCTTGCAGCCCTCAAACCACACAGATTATTAAATTGAGTTAGGTTGTTTCTTAGAGGGCTTTGGATTCAACGAAATTACTTTTGAAGTCTTCAGGATCATAACATCCAATCATTTATTAACAGTAATGAAAAACTTATCCACTATTCTTTTTGTTGATTCTTTGACGTAAATATCGGTTTATTTTGATTTTTTAAGTGTTTCGAGATGCAAAATCTGGAAATATATTAAAGACACTTCTCTATGAAAACATTGCGCTAGGAAAAGGTCAACGCCAAAAATACTAGTACACAGGTTGCCGCAGGTACGTGGACTATAAATAAAACATCTTATAAGGCGTTCAAGATATCGCAAAATTACAACGCAGTACGGAGTCAACGTTTCCCTCTTTGAGCTCTTTCGGATGCATTATTTATAAATCCCAAAATGTTTTTCGGCTTTCTCAAAGATCGGTGTTTCCTCTTTACTTCACATTTTTAAAGCATTTTTGAAAATTACATTAAAGAAATTTATTTTTATGTAGTTCCAAAAAATGGATTATTTTTTTATTTTTCAATTCGGGATAGTTAACAGATTTAAAAAAAAAAATCCAATTATTTCCTGCATATCCAGGGTTCCCCGCATTGAGATTTCATTACTTTAAGGTTGTATTCTGCACCTCATTTGTAGTTCAGGAGCGCAGAAATGAGCATTCCATCTCAACATGTAGCAGACCTACTGAAACTTTTGTCAATTTTCAAAACTGTTGGGCTTTTTTAGGGAAAACTGTGTATTCGGGATTTCGGATTATTGTATCGCAAATAACGACCACATTTAAAGAATCTGCATCAAATTTCCAATAAGAAACGCCCTTTTTTGAAATATTGCCATGTAAATTAGGATATATTCAATCACCTATTTGTAGACTTAGAGGTTTGCCTCCAGTAGTTGTAAAAAGTTGCCTTATTTAATAAGCTTTAAAATGGTACCTCGTTGTTTTAGAAGAACATATCATAAGTTTAAGGGGTCTATCAGATTGCTAACACTTCATTTTCGTTCTAGATTGATATTTAAAATTATTATTATAATTAAAATTAGCCATTCCTTTGTTATTAGATAAGAGCTGACGAATCGCCTTCATAGCGGGCGCTGACAAAAAAAAAATGTAAGAGCTGTTATTAGTTAAGAGCACACACATTCCTGACATACCCAAAGACCACGAATACATATAACACAATATAGCCATATTACACGCACAATAGAAATTCAAGCCAAAATAATTTTAGAGCAATTTATTTATTTTTTACGAGTAAATATAAATAGTACTTATTATTAGATATATTATTATTATTATTATTAAAATCATACCATTATTTTATTACTTATTATTTGGTGTTTACTTCGTATTCTATATATTTTTCTGAACATGTACAATTAATTTTATTTATTAATTTAATAAATGATTACCTTATTATATTTATTATTATTTTTCTTTTAGCATATTACCCTTGTTGAGCCGCTCTTCAAGCAAATAAATAAATTTGAAAAACTCATAAAAATTTAAATATGCTTATTGTCGTGATTTTCCTTCTGAATCTTTAAATATCCGATTCCCAACTTATATACTGACAAGTATGCCAAAACGCCAGCATTCTTAAGATGAATTTCTTCCACTGAATATTTACAAATTCGCTTCTAAGACGATTTTACTCTTTCAAGGTGGCACCTGTATGGTCTAATGAACCATACAGTGGTTAGTAAGCGTCTGTAATATACCTCAAGCCACAGGCTATTCAGCAGATATCTTCCTCCTATAGTACATAATGTGTTTATGTACTAGCTGCTGTGCCTCAAATATTTCTACATTTCATTAGGAATATTTAGTTTGTGTCGTCTTCTGCATTCCGCAAGAAGTTCTTTTACGGTTAAGTCCCTATTTCATATATCACAAACTGGCTTGCTAAGTCCTGTCTTGAGATATTCGTATGTTAGTCTTGTGTGGCCAATTCGGGGTCAAGCAAATAAAACTACATCTCGTCTGTTATCACGGAAGAATAATGTCCACTCCTCAGTTGTAATTTTCATTGTACGTAATTTATTGCCTGTTAGGCACCAATGATTTAAATATTTTATTTTATTATTTATTTTAATCCAGGGTTTTTATCTGAAAACTAAATATTTATTTTAATCCAGGATCTTTATATGAACGTATTCAGGTTTTTATATGAGGCGTTCAGAATGCATGCCGATTATGTTTGAAAAAAAAAATGTTGTAAATTTATGACGAAACGTCAGCATTATTAACATATATTTCTTACACTATTTATTTGAAAAAAATCATTTATAATTTATTTATTTAAAAATAATCATATTTCATGTACAAAGTTTGCATGTCAGTCTCAACAAAATGTTGTAAATCGAAATTACGTAATTTTTCAACTGTAATAATTCTTACATATTGATAGACTGTAAAATAATAATCCTTTTTGTTGACAAATATGCAATTTTTGGCTTATATAATTTCCTTCCTGAGATGGCAACAATTCTTAGTTGCGTTCTCAACCCAACACGTTTTATTGTTGTATTCACATTCATTTTTTTTTTCTTTTTATTTGTATTTGCTAAACTAAAATGAATGTCGAATAACAGCTGACAAATGAATTTTAATTAGACCCTTTTATTCCTTCAAATAAAATTACTTAATTCAATATTTCATTGGCAGAATTTCTTTGTGATTTGGAAAAACGTTCAATTATTATTTTTATAGTAAAACTATACGTTGTTTGTAATGGTGTTTTCACATATCGTTTAATTTATATGCTAGTACTAACACCTAGTTTTGTTTCTTTAAAATCAATTCTAAGGCACATCTAAGTAACATCTGTTGTAGGAGCCATTTTATGATGAATAGGTGCAGAGGTGAAAATGTGTTTCTTACAATTATTATATACTCATGCTTACAATTATTATTTTAATAATATTGATGTATCTTGAATTTGGTTTATATGTAAAATAATCATCTTCATTCATTCATTCGTTCGATCTGTTATAGTAGCAGAAAATAATAAGATAAAAAAGATACACAAGGAAGAAGTAAATTTTCTAAAAATTTTATCTGTTACCTAAAGCAATGTATATTTATTTATTTATTGATAGATAATGCTCCGTATCTAAAGCGAAGAGCAAGAATCTATATATAAAGTAAGTATTTAACTACTGAATTATCGGAGAGTTTAATCATTTTTAATATATACTTTTTATTTAATTGTTCAAAAATATGTTAATTCTAGTTCACCTACCCAATGTTATTCAATAAATTAATAATAACTAGCTCAATAGGTACAAATAAACATTACATTTATGTAAAATATATCATTTATCTAGGTCCATATTGAACCTTTAAGATAAAATATAATACATAAAATAAAAATATGAAGAAATTATAAATAAAAGAGCGGAGGAGCCAGAACAGATCTATAGTTAAATACCAAACTGAAAGAGCGGAATAACCCTGCAGTTCATCGCTTAATAATAAAACCCAAATCTTGTAGATACATATTTATATAATACAACTTTGATATGGGTGATATGGGACTTAAATGCTTATTATCATTAACGGAAATTCCCAGGAACAAGATTAACTATTTTTTCTGAAGAAGATTCCCACGACGCCCAATATTAACGAAATTAAAGTAAATGTATAACAATAAATAAGAAACCGGCCAGCTACAGCTATATGAAATCTATTAATATTCTAAATATTAGAAATGTTTCATAACTATATGTTGTAACATTATGTGTATTTAATAACAAGAATTGGACACTTAACACAGAACGTACCGGTCAAAAATAAAATATTTTTGAAGTATATATAAAAAAAAATGTAAACAATTAAATAAATAGAAACATTTAACTGAAAAAATGTGTTTGCTATAGAGACTTTAACACAGCCCAATTGCTACTTAATCCACAATTCGACCTCTCTATAAATACTTAATATTATTCTTTGTGCTTATCTCTTTTTTTTAAAAAACTGGGAAAGAAAAAATGTCCCATTTTTACAAGTCAGGATTATTATATAATGTTAATTAGCTGAAAATAATTCCAGCAAGCAATGCCATATGGGCAATAAATATGAATTTTTCCCCCAAGAAAGACAATTTATATTTTTTCTAAATTTATTCAACAAAATTATGATATTTAACGATTTCTTAAACAGATATTCAGCGTGAACAGAATACTATCCGTTAAAAACATATGAGATTTGAAAATTATAAGTAATATTATTATTATATTAAAAATTGCATTTCAATAGGATTAACGACATCAAATTAACTCGCATGGAAATTTTAGTTTTTATCAAACCAATGGTCAATACTCGATATACTGTAGAAAATTAACATTTTTCTACTTTTTAATTTTTCGAATGATAACAGAATTATCTATTTGTGAATAATTATTTCACGTTTATTGCACGGAATTTTTCCATTATTCTTTGAATGAACTTTTATTATTTTTTATGAAAATAAATTGCGTATAAAATGTGTGATAAATTTCGTTTAAATAATTATATAAATAATAATTTATGTATTCAAGAAATGTATCTCGTTTAATTTGTTACTGTAATTTTGTATAAATTAAAAATTCACAATATAAAAAGAAATTATAAAAATGATTCCCTTCGTAATATATTTTAGTTCCTTTCATATATATATATATATTTATATATATTTATATATATATATATATATATATATATATATATATTTATATATATATATATATATATATATATATATTTATATATATATATATATATATATATATATATATATATATATATCTTAATGACCGTTAATCTGTGCTACGGACATTTAAAATTATATTTATATTCTAAGAAAAAGAACATTTTTTTTTTGTAATATTTTCTCCAAGGAACATGGGTAATAATGGATAATTTCTTAATTTTAATATGGCAAGTTAACAACCGAAAAGAATTTATAAATCTACGAATTTCTTATCAGGTAGATTTTTAAAAATAATATTTGTTCTAAGGATAAATTCTTCAGGTGTAATTCTGTGAAGTAGACTAAACTTCGATCGTGCTCATGTTGGAGTGGATGCCTACCTTGTCGCTTGGAAGGGAAGCGGAGAAAGACTGCGAGGTAGCCTCTATAAGAGGACCTATATATACCATCTCTCTGCCTCGGCTACCTCTGACCTGCGCAACAGTCAGTAGCTTCGAGTTGTTCTCTGTCTGTCAGTAGGCGTGTATGCCGTTCATTAATGACATGAACTCATTGACAATAAGATGGAATCCTACATCAGATTATTAAAAATTTAATTGACTCAGTGGTTTGTAATACTCGGTTAGCGAACTTTCAGAAAACTCAAAAATGATTCCTATCTGTCAATATGATATTCCTCTTATTTTATTTTTTTTTAAACAATTTTTAAAAATAAAGCTCTGCTACAAGAAAGCTTAATGCATCATTTTATCACGTTTCCATTATAAAACTGGAATTTTAGTTTAGGCTACTCCAAAACGACAGAATAGCTGTTTTCACGAGTTTCAACATTCATGGCGGTTCCTTTGGAATAGCGGAAGTATTAAAACAAAATCTATTTTTGAGCGGGCTAAGCGGAAAGCAATCATTTGAAACCCTAGTAAGCCACATAACATGAGGTGTGAATTTAGTTAGGATCATCTCAGCCTCAGAAAACGGCTATTTTGAAGTTTTTTGCGTTTTGGTTTAGTTTTATTGAAGGCAAAACAATTAATACAATATTTATTATTAATTAAGATCCCAGTGCAGATTCCCGACCTTAAGCCAGGTCTCATTGCAGAACGCAAAACTTAATCCGCACAAGCAAGTTGATTAAATAAATTCTAAACCTACCATTTTATATGTTTTTAATAAATATGTAAATTCTTACTAATAATGTTTTTATGCAGTAAAACCGTATTTCTGGCAATGGTAACAAACTTCCTGGTAATGGGCTGATGACCCACTACCACTATTTCTTAGATATTCCGGAGTTAATCATTTCCGTGTGTAGGAGAAACTCAGTCCTATAGTTAGGGGCTACAAAACTTTCAGATTATGAATGGTGAGAAACTCGGCTCGTTGAGTATAACTGTACATTTTGTGAGATTTACATTGAGTGAGCCCATGAATCATTAGGAAAATGCAGTATGTAAAAAAAAAACAAGAAGAAATTCTTTAGTTAAAAAAAAACTAAGTTGGCTGCCCAAACATATTGGTTTGCTCAACACACCGCATACTTATCAATCTTTCGAAAATTCATTTAAATTCGATAAGAGATTTTTTTATTAATTTGGAGATTACTGAAAAATAAATTTTATGAAATTTTATATTCATCAATTTACTTTTGTAAATATGATGTAAATTTGGTGAAATGAATTGCTAAAGATTAATAGGGAGGTGTTTAGCTCCATTATATGTGGCAGTTCACTATCCCCAGGGATTTATCAAAATTGATTCTGCGGAGTACAGAATAGGTTGGGGTCCAAGCCTAGGTCTTGTAGGAAGTCACTTGTCATCCATCGGATCGTCCCTCTTGCTCCGAACCAAAGAGCCTTGAGGCACGAATGTTTCCTGGGAGAATTTGACGCACCTGCAGTTAATATGGCTATTTTTTCTTTATTGTTTCCCTCCGCCTGCAGGGATCTTTCGTCTCATACCTTATCGTTAGAGCAATTATACGTATAGCCATTTTCGATATTTCTTTAAAGGCAATGATATTAGCAAACCTTGGCGAGCCGTCAACACCTACATCCTAAACATTTTCAAGGCATTTAAAATATTTTTTTTGGAGAAGATACATGATCCTATGTTTTACATTATGATGACACCCGGTAGCATGCCATTTAGACACTTTCCCAGCACATTTGCAGGAATTTCGTTCACTCTACCACATCTGCGACAGAGGGATCCAGTTTGTTTTATGCTTTAGAAACATCTGGAACACCTCGCAATGCTGCATGAATGGTAATTCATTTTAAAGCGTTTTCCCAGAGTCGGATAAGAATAAAATAGACTTATCGTAAGAAAATTTCTTTCCCTTTGGACAATATTTAAAATGTTGGATCAAATGCCTTGCCATTTTTAATGTGACCATTCCTCAAACGATTTTTCACGTAGGGTACGCCTTATATTTTTAATATTATGGTCTTCAGCAAGCTCGGCGCTCTTATAATGTGTACATTATTGGATTTTTAGCTGGAAACTTAAATTTCTGATTGGGTATTCTATGGATCAATATATCTCAACACAAATCAATATTATTATAATAATAATTGATATACTAATGATGAAATTAAATTTAATTTTAAAGTACGTGATATTTTAGGGTACAATATTCTATAGATTAATATTAGGTATTCCCTAAATACATTAGATTATTTATATTTTTTAAAGGGTAATAATTTTTCTTTCAAGATGTCAAATAAACGAGAGTATGCATGGTCAAGGGTTGAGAAACATTTTCACATAGGTCTCTTTGAAAAAGCATTGCAAAAACTTTATTGAAACTGTAAGCCAACTTTTAATGGGGGATCTGACAGATAATAAATTAAGCCGAAACACATACACACCCACATAGTTTTTAGACTATAAATTTACTGAAATAATTAACGCTCTCTCAATATCTACTAAATCAAGAAAGGGTTCATAACTTGAATCATTAGACCTGATTTAGAGCAGATAGAATTCCCTAGACTCCTTGTTTCATGGACTCAGAACTAAAATCATTCTCAAGCCTATAAAGCTTACAAATATAAATATTAATTCCTATTTTCTTTTTTATTTTTCCCCCCGCGTTAAGCAAACGGACGATTGAGGACTGAATAATTATATATTCATATAAATCAAGATTTAAATGTGTCGGTACTAGAGAGATTAATAATCTTAATATAAGTCCTCAAAAATGACCAATTACTAAACATGTTCCGGTGGGCGGATTCTGCTGGTTAACGAACTTGACCTTTCAAATTAGACGAAAGATTTTTGAACTGTCAGGGCCGCGAACAGACAAATATTTATTTATATATATATATATATATATATATATATATATATATATATATATATTTGGATGGAACGGCATTTTTCTCCAGCGGTGGTACTCCTCCTCACTTCTTCCTGGAATATTTCGATGGATTCATCTCCATCTTCTTCAGCCAGGTACTTGTTTCTTCCTCGGTGGTAGCCAAGGGAATGACATTTTTCTCGGTCTGGGCGCCTTTTCTCCCCTCTAGCCACAGTATCGGCGGACGAATGGTGTTGAAGCTCCCTGGTGTAGTTGGGATTCTGTCCGTTAGTAGCGCTGATGGTATTGCGTCTTTTTTTTTCCTGCTTCTATTTTCCTCGCCGTAAGGTTTTATATGTTTGATGTTATTTATCGTCGCTGGGATAGTATTTTTGGATGGAACGGCATTTTTCTCCAGCGATGGCACTCCTCCTCACTTGTTCCTGGAATCCATCGAAATATTCCAGGAAGAAGTGAGGAGGAGTATATATATATATATATATATATATATATATATATATATTATATATATTGGATATATATATATATATATATATTGGATACATATATATATATATATTGGATATATATATATATATATATATATATATATATATATATTGGATATATATATATATATATATATATATATATATATATATATATGTATACAAATTTGACCCACCGTTATTTTCGATCTCATAACATAAAAAGACACATAAACATTACCTGGCTACCAGGTCACCAAGACTTAGGGAAAAGTTGTTCGTCCAAAACAAACAGAAATTTCAAATGAAGACTGCACAAATACAAGATACATTTTAACAGTATTCTGGCGAAATTCATAGACACACCTAACAGGAAAAAAACTACGTTCTATCAAACATTTAATAAACTAACGACCATCCAGCTCCTACGGGAACCGATGAGACGAAGTGGTTTTGCTCCGCTTAATTATTGGTCGTTCGCGCCTTATTCAAAATTACGTAATGACGAAACAAGAACAGCCGCAATGTGAAATATGTAATACTACTCTTACGATAAAACATTTACTCACAGAATTCATGAGACAACGTAACCTGAACTTACTCTACGACTTATGCGATTTGTTAGTTGAAGGTAGCCAACAAAGACTCAATAATACATTACTTACACAACAATGAGCTAATGTATACGTACCTTCTGGGAACACACTACGCAAGATTCATAATGATAATTTACACGTTTCCTTATATGCATGTGCAAAAAAAGTAATATAAAAAAAATACAAATATACTATATGATTTATATATATATATATATATATATATATATATATATATATATATAGAGAGAGAGAGAGAGAGAGAGAGAGAGAGAGAGTAAATATATAGACAACAATGTAAGCTAACACTATACCTAACACAGATATATAATAAAAGTAACTTACAAATATACACACTTAATAGACGCATAATGTAATGTATTAACATATACATAATGTAAGTATATAGACAATAATGTAATATAATGAATTGTAATAATATATACAAAATTTAAGGTCAACATCGCTATGAAGTGGAACACGAACAAATAAATAATAAAAACAATATCAAATTTTACACTTAAAAATCAAAGAAAGCCAATAATTATGCGTTTTAATAGCATTGCTAAATATATTGTAGAAATTAAATAAGGGTCACATTCATAGGAGAAGCCACAGCTCTGGACATGAAATATCATTAGGAGGAGAATACCCCAATAAAGACCCCTCCCCTCTAGGGGCCAAGATTCAGTCCCTTGCCATTGGACGCAATATTGGCTCATACCTAACAACCATTGCAAGAAAATTAAACGTATAGAAATGGACAACGGCTGAGTGGCCTTTAATAGAAAACAATATGCAGTACTCGCAAGAATGCGCATTGATGAGCCTTAAAGAAGCATAAAATGACAATTTCGAAACCACACGGAACGTAATCGACTTTTGTAGGAATATTAAATTACAAGGGCAACAAATATTAACTGATCTGCCAATGGAGAATTTAGTAAGCAATCGATTGGTCATGTCTACTTGCCAATTGCAAGAAAATATTATATATATATATATATATATATATATATATATATATATATATATATATATATATATTATGGGAAATATACGATAATCCCAAAAATGATCATCCTAAAACTTTTTTTCTATACTGTCCATTACTTTAAACGTAACCAAAATTTAAATATCACAGTTTCTATGAATATCAAATGTCTAGAAAAAGTTTGAAATTAATTCATCCTTTCTACGTTCCCAAATTGAAAATTAGTTTGGAAAACTAGTAATATGTATTTAAAATACTGCCCTAAAATGGTTCAATTTATTTCCCTGCGTCAAAGAATCCACAAAACATGTACCTACAAACCTATGAACGCAATAACGAACGAATTTGTTGGGCTTGAATTTTGCCCATAAATCAATATTCCGATGGGCTGATTCTGCTTGTTAACAAGCTTAACCTTTTAAATAAATATATAAGTATATATATATATATATACGAAATTTTGAACCACTTTTATTTTTGTGCTCTCTGGCAGTGTTGGGCAAAAATTATTCAGAATGATGAATAACGATTAATGAATAAATGTATTATTTTATTCATGAATGAAGAATAATTACTTTTATTCATTATTCGTTATTCTGTGAATGAATTTTATGTTTTATTCACAAATTATTCGAATGATCAATCAGAATAAACATATTTTAGTGAATAATGATAGATTTATTATGATGTTGGCAGCCAGAAATATGTATATATATGAGTGTTTAAGTAGGATTAATCAGTAGACCATCTAGAAATAAACAATAACGAATGGTGAATAATGAATGATGAATAACGAATAATGATAATTCTGTGAATAATTCATGATGTACCGTGCAAATAAGATAATTCAGTGAATTATTCATCATTCACTAAAAATTTATTCGAATAATCATTCGAATAATAATGCCCATCACTGCTCTCTGGGTTCTGGAAAGTTACATTTTCAAGTGTGCAGTTCTGAACATCGTCATGAGATCAACCTCACAAGCGGGTTTCCTTCAAGTGGAGGGAGGAAGGGAACGTACTAAAACCAGAAATACACTATAGTTAAAGATTCAATTTTGATGGACACGACATTCTTCAGAAACATGTTCACCACTAACGAAAGAGTTACATTGGCGGCATTTTGGACATTCCTATTTTCCATTACTTATACATAAATTCAGACAAGAATAGGAATGATCTCCTCATGCAATATTTCAATGCATTTGGGGGGGGGGGGATTCTTCATTTCTTAATATTTGGTGAGCAATGTCAGTTTTGATAAATAATAGTTTTTGAAAAAATCCATACTAGAAAGGAATGATAGTTTATTGGAATAATTTTAATATAGCAATTGTTATCTAAGCCTTTTAATTGATTTCTCGGGGAAACCTAAGTAGGAATATCCAATATTAGCAGCTTCTGCAATACAAGTAGTATACCTTGGTCTCAAAACCAAATAAGTACGGCGCTGATGATATACTATACCCGCAATACCGTACAGAATTTCACCTCACCTAGTTTAATTGCCTTGTAAACGTCTGCAATGTTGGCTTATAAGATATTTTGTTTCCATTGATACTAAGCACTATTTATAGGTGAACCCTACGTCTAAAGCATTACATAACCACACACACTTCCAACACCAATAACCATGCTGATTTCCTAGAATAGCTTAGTTCAGACGATACTGTTCTTTGTGTTATCGCCATTGGAGCGGAACACAATAAATAAATAAATAGCTTGTAGACTAAGTAATTCTGGTAGTATCTACTTACCGATTTACCTTTAACTATTGCTAATCTTGAGTATATATAAATATTTAGTTCTCAGATCGTCCCCCACCAACCACAAATAAATGTTTGATTTAGATGAAATCTGGTGCAAAAATACATTGACTAGGTTCTTTTCAAAGTTTTGGATATACATATTTCGAGAAGAGGATTTATTAACAGACACAATAAATAGTTTTCTGCTATAATAGCGATTATAAAATAAATATAAACAGATTTTATACTTATTGTGGGATAATATCACTTACCGCGCTTTTAATATGGCCCTGCACAATATCTCTTGATCGGATAACGTAATTAAAAAGTAGGTGTGATGTACTCCCAGAAACTTCCCGATGGTCACCAAGTGAACCACAGAACATTTATTCCTGTTACTCACAATATGAGAAGATTCAGAACATTTGCAGAATACCAAGAGCTTCGACAAAGAAGTGGATATTTTACAGCATGTCGTGGAAAATCCAAACTCTTCTATTCGAAATACTGGAAGGATTCTAGGTTATTCAAAGAACTAAATTAGGGGTGTGCTTCCTCCAAGTTTGGTATAAATCAGATAAATATTCTTTGAAATAAAGCCGGATTGTGGAATCTTCAACAAAATAGAGTCGAGTATGTAAAACAATTTTTGATTTAAAAACAGGCGTCAGATTTCTTTTTAGCACATTAAAATTGAAATTTTAAGATGCCAAAAATAACCCCCCTTCCCCTAACCCTAAAATTTTGTTAATGATTTAACAATCCGGCTATATTTCAATGAATATTCACCCGATTTAAACCAAACTTATTATTCATTAAACTTGGAGGGAAGATAAAGGCTCTAAAGTGACACATTTCCTTCCAATCGGAGTTTTTCTACTTGTTCTGGGATTGATGTTATATGCAAAAACCTTTACATTTTATGTTTATTTTCTGAACCATTTTTTACAAGTACCTCCAGAGATAATACAATAGTCATTTATATGATTAGAAAACGGCGCCATTCTTCTTTTAAAAGAGCTCAAGGGCGTAAAAATCGGAATATCTCAAGGTGAGATATTGAATTTTAAAACGCTACGTTACTTTTTGGTTTAACAATGTTGTAGTCTCTTCCAGACTGGCGAAAATTATTATTTTTTGTTTTCGATGATATTTACCACATTAGGATTTCTCAAGGTTCTGATTTTAAATCTTCTATTATTTTTGGTGTAAAAAATGTATAATACTAGTTTACTCGAAAACGTGAGCATATTTTTTAATTTACTTGACAAAATATAAATTATTGTTTAATAATAGTATTTTTTTCTTTAATCTACTCTATAAAAAAATGAATTAGTGAAAGAATCTGTCGATATCATTTCCTAAACACGATATATAAAATAATCGTGTGTGCTTATGATAATAATAGTATTTTCAGCCTATTTTATTTTATTTTTCGCCTTCTAAGGCGCATTGGACGGAACGCTCGGACACGTGTCGACTATTTTTCGATGCAGAATCACAAGGAAAAAATGGGCCAAATCAGTGACCCCACCACTGTATACTCCCCTTGTAAGAGTAGATTCCTTTCTAAATTTCTTTAAATTTCAATTAAACTTGTTCATTTATTAAAGGTTTTAACAAAACTTCAGAAAAACGAAAAATATTAGAGTTGGCCATACACGTTAAGTTCAAATCTCACCGGGACTGCACAGTTTTGCCTCAAGGTTTGAACTGTACGGGTCTAGCAACGACACGATAAGTTAACACATTAGTTATTAGGCAGGAAATACACAGACCAGTTATTCAGTTAGACCACTGAACGTGATGCAAATATCGTCTAGTCCACACACGTCAAGCCTAGCCAGCACAGTTCCGGCCACATTGGGCTGCACAGTTAATCTATTGGAACTGCGCAGTCCAAATCATGAGATTTCCTTATCCGTGTAAGGGCACCCTAAGAGTTCTTATTTTAAGTACGCCAGGATTAGGCACGTTATGGAAACACACTAATATAGTACATTCCTGCGAGTTTGACTTTTTAAAGAAATTTTGATTATACAAATTCTTGATTATACGGTTCTTCTTTTACCACCCTTGTGTATTTACCCTGACTTCTGGGAGGCTAGATATATTGTGTAACCGCAACTAAATTGAATTTCGCCATAAACTAATTTCACTCTTTTTAACAATGTCAATATTACTATTCAAATAAATTCATATTTATACAAACAGAATAAATACGCTTCCGCGGTTGTCAGTTCATGTTTTCATTAAGATATTTTTGCATATTCAAATTAAGTAATTTTATTACCAGTGGTTTGTGTTTTTAGTAATGTATTAATTTTCTGAAGATTTACGTTTATCTGTGCGTTTATTTGCATCACAAGGATGCCAATCCAGACTCGATTTATGGTGATAGCTTTATTTAGGGGTTTAACCACTTTCATATTTTGGGGTGGTTAGATAAATTATATTTAAAATATTAATACGACTAATATTTCGGGATCTTGAGTTACATGGATCTTTAGCACAGTTTCTTTTTTTTTTTTTTTTTTTTTTTTTTTTTTTTTTTTTTTTTTTGATTGAAAGAAATTAACCAGTGTGGAAAAAACGGGTTCTGAAGGGTAATAAAAGTCCGACCATAACGTTCTAATCACAAGCGACATTTAAATCGACTTAGAATATCAACAATTAAGGAGTAATACCACCTTTTTAACTTATGGGCTAAAAGTCTTTCTCAACGAATCAAAAACGATATCCAAGAGTGTTTATATGAGAAAAGTTCTCCCAAAGAAATGAAACTTTTTTTGTTTTTGGATACTTTACCATCCCATATAAAATGTTTGATATAAAGAATTCAAAAATATTGATTTATTTGTTGTTTATAAATTCAAGAGAAACAAGGTTTTGTTTTTGATCGCACAAAGTAGTCATACCCCTTAATATTAATAATTAATTAAACCACCTACCTACTTCAATTCCGCATGTAGAAAAATGATATTTTAGGTGACATATTGTACAGAAAACCTACGGTAGCAATATTAATCAATCCACCACCCCCTCCACTTAACGCTCGAAAAGCTCTCTTACCAACAACAAGTAAAACAAGGATTTTTCTTATCTGTTAACCTTGTTTTACGGAAAAATTTGTTTTACTCTTATACACACCGAACAAAATCCACAAACAATAAAAATCTGACCAAAACAGAAGCAAAAACCAGTTCAAAGGAACCTAACCAACACGTTCGAAATTGTAATAACCGATTTTTTAAACTGAGATCGCACTATTAAAGATAAAATTTAGTAAGATTTTTTAATCCTGCTTCCTTGCACTTACAAAGTTTTTTTTAACCTTTTTTCCAGTTTTTAAGGATATAAACAAATATCTCAAAAATGGTCAAGCAAGTGAATATTTTTTTTTCTATTACTTCCTTAACTCCAAAACTAACTAACTAAAATATATAGATCTTAGTTGCTTCTACGGTGAAAACTCGTAAAACTCCAATTTAAAATAATTTTTTTTCTAATACTTCCTTAACTCCAAAACTAACTAAAATATATACATCTTAGTTGCTTCTACGGTGAAAACCCGTAAAACTCCAATTTAAAATAATTTTTTTTTTCTAATACTTCCTTAACTCCAAAACTAACTAAAATATATACATCTTAGTTGCTTCTACGGTGAAAACTCGTAAAACTCCAATTTAAAATAATTTTTTTTTTCTAATACTTCCTTAACTCCAAAACTAACTAAAATATATACATCTTAGTTGCTTTTACGGTGAAAACTCGTAAAACTCCAATTTAAAATAATTTTTTTTCTAATACTTCCTTAACTCCAAAACTAACTAAAATATATACATCTTAGTTGCTTCTACGGTGAAAACTCGTAAAACTCCAATTTAAAATAATTTTTTTTTTTCTAATACTTCCTTAACTCCAAAACTAACTAAAATATATACATCTTAGTTGCTTCTACGGTGAAAACCCGTAAAACTCCAATTTATAATAATTTTTTTTTCTAATACTTCCTTAACTCCAAAACTAACTAAAATATATACATCTTAGTTGCTTTTACGGTGAAAACTCGTAAAACTCCAATTTAAAATAATTTTTTTTCTAATACTTCCTTAACTCCGAAACTAACTAAAATATATACATCTTAGTTGCTTCTACGGTGAAAACTCGTAAAACTCCAATTTAAAATAATTTTTTTTCTAATACTTCCTTAACTCCAGAACTAACTAAAATATATACATCTTAGTTTCTTCTACGGTGAAAACCCGTAAAACTCCAATTTAAAATAATTTTTTTTTCTAATACTTCCTTAACTCCAAAACTAACTAAAATATATACATCTTACTTGCTTCTACGGTGAAAACCCGTAAAACTCCAACTTAAAATAAAAATGAGCTGTTATTTCAAACGTTTCAGCTTTAATTTCAAGCCTTTACCGAGGCTATACAAAATGGATATAAATTAAATTAATATTCATCAATTAAATATATATACTAATTAGTAATAAATAAATGATTAAATTAGTAATATAACTATTGAATACTCTAGAAAACATTTGTGTTTACAGTTACAATCACGGACAAAATTTGTGATTACAGTTCTAATCTTGAAAACAAATTGTGATTAGAGTTGTAATCACAGAAAAATGACATGAGTACGAGTGTAATTATCATCAAAGGCGTGATTACAAGTGTAATCGCAATCACTCTTGTAATAGGGATGGGCGATGTCGATAGTTATTATTGATATATCGATAGCTTATGACTATCAAAAGTAGCAATAGTAATAGTCATGAACTATCGATAGAGTTTTTACTTTTTTCTAGAATTGAAGTTCTCAGCATCCAGAGGGCTGTGGTATTAAATACTGACAAGTCTGGTGAATTAAATACTGAAAAAGAACTGTATGGTGAATACAACCAACTACATAATGTAGCTAGGAAATACCTTTGTCTTTTAGTCTCATCAGCCGCTGGAATAATCATTTTCGAGCAGCGGAACAGACTGAGCCAAAGAAAAGCGGAAATGTTGGTTTTCCTTTCTGGTAATATGTGGCTCAAGGAGCACAACTAAAACAGTTTGAAATAATTGCACTTTTTTGTGCCTCTTGATGTTTTTTTCTTTGGAAATGCTTTTTATAAATTTAAATAAATTCGTTTTAAACCTTGTTGTAATCTTAAATATACCTACTCCTGAAAGTAATAAATAATTCAATTCAATAACATTATATTCTTCATTGGACAGGTATGTAAGGAATAGGGAAAGCCACTATCGAATAACTATCGATAGTATCGATATTTTTTAACCAATATTATCGGCCTATCGATAGTGCTGAGCTATCGACTATCGCCCATCCCTATCTTGTAACGACGATTATAATCGTATTCGTAATCATTTCACCAGGGTCAGTGACTATAATCGTAATTACGATTATGCCCAACACTGAAAGCAAATGAATCAGGAAAGCTGGGTACACTTCCCACCTCGTGTGGATATGCTAAGTTGAGGAGCTCCGTGACAAACCTTTGTTTATAGGAGTAAGGAAGGCTTAAAAGTTGGCAATAAAACATTCATTTTTATTTTGAAATGTAATTTTCTTTACTATAATGAAAAATCCCCGGCTATTTCCAGAATGGCTAATCTCAACGGCCAATGCTCCCTTGTGAAGGAAATGTACAGTTTAATCATAAACATGAGCGACCACATGGAGCGAGAAAAATCTCTAAGAACAACAAACATCAGATATAAGAATACAATTTTTTTTTTTGTAAACGGTGTTTGTGGCCTTGGAGCTCATAATTCTCCAAACAGGAGTCCTTCCAACTTTAAAGACCAAGCACTTCTGCAAAACTACGGCTGAAAGCAGCCAATAAAAAGTAGAGTAATGGCGTCTGCGAAATAAGATGGTGCAAGTAGATTATCCAATTGTAGAACTGGTGAAGTAATATTGAATTGCCAATGTAGGGACCAGTAACTCCATTTATAACTCGCCCAGAATATCAATTGGCTTCGGTAGTCCTTTTATGCACGGCCAATGGCAATGGTTGCTAGCTGACTTTAACCGAAAATCTATAAGTTATCTTAATGAACGTCATTAAAAACTAATTACTATTGTACACTTTTTATTAATTATTTTTAATCTCGATGGTCATAAACGCCTATGTAGTTATTAATTGATTTACCACATTAGTGATTCTAATTGGTGATGATTTCTGCTAGGTATATTAGCCTGTTGTTTGTCTACAAGTGGACTAACAATTGGCTATGTGGCTCGGGGAAAAGACCCCAATATTCTAGAATTTAATAAAATTAAGTGGAATTACACATTTTCCTCAGTTTCTTTTTAGCGCGTTTCCTCCCTCCCTCCACAGGGACGAAACACGCTTATTAGGCTGATCTATTAATGCAATCCGGAAGTGCCGACTAGAAACGTTCACCTTTCACGACACATCGAGCGTCCTCAAATATCAGTATTCAAATTTGTATTTATATATATATATATATATATATATATATATATATATATATATATATATATATATATATATATATATGTATCAAAGATCCAGAATCCATCCACCGGAACATGTTTTTTTGTGCGAAAATCGTAGCACTTACATTTTTGAGTAAATAGGCTTGCAGGTCCACTATTTATTGGCTATCAATCGTAGACAAACGAATGACACCCTTTTAATAACGATAACTGAAACAGTTTTTGAGATAACTGAATACAACTATAGTTGTATACTTTTCCTGGAAGTATACTACTATAGTTGTATACTTATACTGGAAAAGTATACTTTTCCTAAACAATTTTTGGTTTGGGTATTCAGAAATTATTGATTCAGTTACAAATTTTGTTGTTTGTTTTTGTTTGACATTCAGCCAAACTAAGATATTTAAATTTTGGATACTTTTAAAGATAAGGAACTATTAGAAAAAAAAATCATTAATATGCATAAGAAGTTTTGGGATTTTCTTATATTTTCGAAGGAAATATTCGAAAGCTTACTAAATTCACTTCAAAGTGAATTTCGAAAGGTACTTTAAGACTGTTACTTCAAAGTAACAGTTTAAAAGTACGTTTCGATATGACAATCTTAGTCCGACAAAACAGTGCGTAAATTTTAGAAAGTATTAGTCACGGTCAATTGTGTTTGGTTTCCTCAGTTTTTTATTGATTTTACGTTAAACGTAAAATCACTTTCCAGTAAAATACGTTAAATACGAAACTATTTTTTTAAACATTTTCGTATTGAGTTACAAACCTTCCTTAAGAATGAGGGAGAACATGGATTGAGTAATTTTCGGTTCTGCTTAAGTTGGCATCTGTCAGTTTCCAGAAGCCTAAAATATCGTTTTTCTTCGAGATGTTTACATTTTTCAGGAAGAAACAAAACAAACTAATAATTGTTTCTTTAACTTTACAAATGTCCCTAGGGATGAGAAAGGAATCGCTCTAAGATGACGCAGTCCCTGCGAGTCAGACTTTTATAATTTTGTATAAACTAGAGGTTTCTTACTGACATCGTTCCTCAGTTACCACGAAGTCAAACATACACATCATCAGGATTGTTCCCATGTGATATGTATATTTGGAAAAGGATTTCTCATGACTAAATGAAAAACTCAAAATCAATAGCTAGTTTCGTAAATTTATTTTCAATAATAATACCTATTACTTTATTAGAGGGAAACATATTTACACTACTCATTCATTCTTGTAGTGCGTCATAATGTGGACTGTTAGGTCTCTTCTATTTCCACTCCACTGCTCCGCTAATATTATTAAAATGGATTTTCAATAAATCCAATACGTAGAAACTGTCTAGCAGGCAGAATAGACATCCATGGTCATTAGGTATATTTGAATTGTGTAAATATTTCTAGACCAATCAAATCGTCAAATTATATTCTACGAGCTCTCCTTTGTAATGAAATTGCTTATAATTGTAATACAAAATTGCTTAAGATTTCATCAGAAAAGCTTCATTTTGATATTTATTAATTTAAATTTTAACGTCCATTTATTACTGACAACGAATTTTAGGACGGGTTATCTATAGGTTATAACTCATTACCAGCCAAGATAGGGCTGATGCTCATTTTGATATAATTACAGTTAAAAAAAAATAAATAAAAAAGAACATTGCGCGTGCAAATTGGAAGTTATTTTACACAAGTCATCATCATAAATCATAAGAAAATTAATTATTTTCTTCAAAGTATTAATCAGTACGAAAAGGGTAATCTATTTCTGTACATCTCCCACTCAACACAGTATATAACGTGTACGTTTTTCCTCTTTGCTCTTATATATCAATTTATTCAAATTTAGTTAGAACGAATCACAGTGGCACCAGTGTGAAAAAATTTACATGTTCAAAAGCGCTGATTGTGATTCTCAATCTATAAATAAAAGTTACACATTCAAGGAACAGGATAATTCTGTTCGCTGTTTCAAGGGTATTCCCATTAACTTAGGCTCGCTAACAGAATAATGGAAAGTTGTCCATATTAAAAACTATTCTAAATGAGTGATATATACTTTTAAAAGAGCCAACTAGGCCACACAGCAGTCAAATAAGGCAACAAAAAATCAGAGCACTTTATAACGCTATGAGTTTCGAATTTCAAATAAGCATTGAGAGCAGATATGATTACAAAAAAAAAGCTCCGGCTTCCTCAGAGATGAAGAAGATCACTTTTCAAAATAACGACTTAAAGTAAAGATTAGAAAAAAAATTATCTGGCTATCCTATCATAACACCGCAAAGAAAGGAAAGGATTATAGCACGCCTTCGTTTTTTGCACTATCTTGTTTACCAGATTGCCCAGATAATACATATCCTCCAATAAAAACACTTTTAATTTGAGTTCAGTCTAGTTGTTGATAGCGTCGTGTAGTCATGAGCTCTATCGAAAGTGCCGCGATTTGTCTGAGTGCTTGCGGGAAGCAACAAACTTCAACGTACTCCTTCAAATAAATCACATTTAAATATACACTCAAAATACTTTTCGCAATTTGTTTTGGTGAGTACAACCTATTCCGAAATTTCACAAATGCCATTAGGCTTTCATTTCCTCATTGGTTATTTAATTGTCTTCAATAAAACAGTTGAACTTGATGTATTTCTGTTTTGATTCGAAGGGGACCGGCACCAGTTTAATAAGTAAAGCCGTCCTGGAGATATTGATTTTTTCCCGTTTTTTGGTCATTCGACCCACTGTGCGACGTCTCTTTTCGAGGCCTAATTGTTATGAAATGACGACATTTCTCGTCAACCCCTCCGCATTGCGGAATTTGGCCGACTTCTTTAGTGCGTTTTCCTCCGTATAGGATATAATCCAATTTATATGACTCATTAGAGTTCAATATGGGAGCAACTAACAATCCTAGTTTACTAGAAACTAAAAATTACATTCATGTGATACGATTCAATCCAGACAAGGAAAACGTCCATTCAGCAATAACAAAACGGAATATTGACGAAACCAATAGTCTCGCCTTTCAAAGCAACAGTAAAAAACATCAGTTAGAAGAATCAGTATAAATTGATTTGAATTCTCGCAATATCAATTACAAACCAGACAAACAAGGCAATTCTCTTCTATACTTCAGCATTTTCCAACAATCCTTCCCAATAACCAGTTCTGCTTTAAGGCCTATCTACAATTTTTCATTACTTATATCCATCTTTACCCAAAAATTACTTACATGACTATTCTCAGAATCATATGGACTTGCGGCATACAAATCTGCGAAACCACAAAGCGTTCTAACATTTTTGTCAAAACACTTTATCAACTGTTTCACTCAAAATTACATCTCTATCCTAATTACTTAATAAACTCCTTATCCTCAAATTACATCATAAATAAGTCTGTTAACCGACTGCAAAGTAAGTGGTCTAGAGACCAAGTCTAGTGGTAGTCGCCCTTTATCCAGCTTGCAGTCACATTGTCTTGTGGGTCCTGCATCTGGGCAGGTTTCCCCTCAAGAGCTTTCAGGAAAAAACAGTACTTTAACAATTTACCTAAGATGTAATTATTACATTGTTTTTTAAAAAAAAATATAAGAAATAAATAAAAATAAAAAATTAATAAGACGTAAGGCCCTATATTCCCTTGGACTAAGTGAATAAAGATGAGAGAAAAGGTTGGGTGTCCAACATTGGAGACATGGGAACAATGAATCAGCAGACGCTGCGTCTGGGTCATTAGCACCGCACGTGGCAGACAGGTAAGGTAATTCCCTTAAGATCTAAGACCTGAAGAGAATTGCATCGTCCAGACACGAGCTAGAGCCGATATGGGCGTGAAGGGTTTATAAGGACCGGCTTACCTCCGACGGGGCAGAGTCTACACCAGCTCCTGAGAACTCGGCCTAGATGTTCGTTAAAGGGAGGTCAGCCCAATATTCCCTTATCTCCCAATATTATTGTAGTCACTTTATCTTTCTTACAATCAACCTATCTCTCAACGTAGCAATGTTTTACTATATTTATGAATGTTTTAGTAATCTTAGTTTAAATTAAACTACTTATTCCTTTATATCCAATCCTTCCTAATCGTAATCTTACAAAGTATTCAAATTGAAAAAGTGTATAATTAATGGTATACTTATTAATTAGCTTCAAATTTTTAAATTTGTTTTTTATGATGTTTCTTTTTAATTAGATAAAATCGCCTTCATTGCGGGGCAAATGAAATAAATAATATAATAAAAAATAACGAGAAATACGGGAATATATCATACAAAAAATACACACTCTTATATGTTTACATGTCCGAGTATCCGTAAATGGTATAAAGTTCTCCTGAACGACCTATGAATAATTAAGAGCTGTTTTAATTTCTAATTTGTATGTGGGAGACATGGCCACCTCAAGTCATCTCCATGTGATTACTCTTTTCACCTGTTAGCCCTCACTAATTTAGCCGGCCCTTTGACCGAGCCTCTCCTATGATGAAGCTCTTTTACACACATAACTCAACCTTTACGGGAAACACACAAAGTTCACCGAAAGCCCAATTAACCCTCTCATACTTAAACTCACTCTATTAGGTTGTTTGTAACAGCTTATATAAAATCTAAACAATTATTCTTGGATTTGTAATCATGATTTCAAATGAAAAATATTTTGTAGAACAGGATTTATATTAAACTGTGCGTCTTTGTGAAAATATTTTTGTTATAGCCCATCCTGCAAGAATGTAGCTATTGAGGTTACATTCTACTAGATACCGAAAATTACCTCTGATAAAATTTATATGTCTGTTTATGTGTGTATCTGTAAACACGATAGTGTTCACAATTTTGGTTCCGTCACCCCGAGCCTCCGAAGTTGGTAACTAATAAGTAAAACTAGGTTTTTTTTTTTTTTTTTATTTTATATATTTGTCTGTTCGCACTCTCACCGGCTCAAAAATGGCCCGATCTGTAAGAACTTTGGTGCGAAAATATTTCGTCTAGTTTGAAAAGTCAAGTTCGTTAAGCAGCAGAATCCGCCCGTCCTTCCGAACATGGTTTTTAGAACGAAATTCGTAACCTTAGTTCTTCGGGTTCGTATCCTTGCAGGTATTTGTT
Source organism: Gonocerus acuteangulatus (assembly GCA_946811695.1). NCBI lineage: Eukaryota > Metazoa > Arthropoda > Insecta > Hemiptera > Coreidae > Gonocerus > Gonocerus acuteangulatus. The sequence continues at coordinate 76,077,314 of OX328125.1, forward strand.
TTGTAGTTTTTTAACGCAGAATAAACTGTTTATTTGTCCCAATCCCTACTTTACGAGCACCAATTTTCATTAATATCAGAAAGGGTAAGGTAAAAAAGTGTGTTGATTTGACTTGGAATGACCCTTTTGGTTGCGTTTGGAGGATGTGAAATATTATAAGAAAAAAAATTATTAACAGACATGAAGAGAATTGGGCTCTTCGTATATTTTCCTTCATATCTCGCAAGCGGTTGGGAAATCGTGATAAATGGAAAGTGTACTTTAGTGAAGGAGCAACGGGATAAAAATAATAACAACTTGATAAAATAAAACAAAATAACATTCTGCGGACGAAATGGAAAGATGATAAAGATAAATTATTTAAAAAAAAAAACTGATAACAAAAATAAAATGTTCTGCGAAATGATAATTAGTTGTGGCGCTTAAAATCTTATATTACTTTTCTTTAAGATTTATCTGTATATTTTTGACGAAATATCAAAACATATCAATAAATGCTTCTATTCCTTTACTAATGGCACCAGAGAAATGGACGTAAACGCGCTAAGTATCGGTTAGTTCAAGCACATCTCCTGCTATGAAACTCGGTACACAGCAAAGCCATAACAAAAGAAAGGAGATGCTCTTAATCAGCCTAAATTGGACCACTAGGAAGGGGGGGTTTTCCTGAGTTTCCCCATTCTGAACCTAATTATTGCGCCCCTAGTAGGGTTTTTTCAACCCCACAACGGTCATAGTTGCCTATAGTATTTGTAAAAAGTAATAACTAGAAATAGTATTGCAATAATAGAGAAAAATAAATCAATTAATCACTGGATATAAAATAAACTAAACTTCTATAAATAAAATATATAAAGTAGTAAATAAAATATACTTCATAATAATATAAAACAAATATAATAAAATCAAAGGAAATAAAACTAATGAAAACAAATTTCATTTTCAAGAAAAAAATACGAATATTAATATTTTTTTCTTTTTAATTAAGTTAATTATATTTTAATATAGTGATCTGTAGCTCTGAAGAATCTCAACGCTCTCTGGCCCAATTCATGGTCATCTCCAAGTATATCACAGAGAGGACCAAATTAAGTTATGGTATCTTGCAATAAATTTATTATCCAGAACTAATGTAAGGGGTAAATAATTTTAATAACCAAAATCATAAGATCAATGAATTTATTTTTTAATTGTGTTTAAGGATTCTTTAAAAATAATTTGTCACTCCTTCTTATATGACATTTTTGAATTGGTTTATGAGAAAATATAATTCTCTTCGTAGGAGTGGATTACAGTTAGAGCTCAGTGAGAGAGCCCAGACCTGTCATGACAGTGCATGTAGTGTAGAAAGAGCAGGTTGGCTGTGTATTATCGACACCATAAAAAGGTCGTAAAGGAAACTTCCACCATGGGCCCACTCATATTACCCTCAAGCCAGTGTTGATAGTCTCGGTCGCATACTTTGGCGGGCTACTCATCATTTTCCTACAGTAGAGTGAATCCAAGTATGTTATGAAACATTCGCCAGCGGGAGAAATTAATGATATCCGTACCAGAAATGAAGTCCGACCCGAAGGAACTGCGTCATCTTAGCGCATTTTTTGTTCTTATCCCTATCGCATTTGGAAAGATTAGGTTAGAAATCGTTAATGTATTGTCTTAAGCTTTCGTGAGAAACAAATGTAACCGCATGTAAAATAAAATTTCAATGCGAAGCAAGATCTTAGGCGCCACAAGAGGAAACTGAAATTACTCCATTTATGCACCGATTTCTCCGACTAAAATCAAAAATCGCATAAGAACCGTATTTGTACAAACTTTAATAAGCCTTTGAATATATAGTTTACAATTAATACTATTGCCAACCAGTTTCGAGATATATAATAATATATCCAACCCCCCCCCCTCCCCCCCAATCTAGTTTTATATATATATACAGGGTGTCCCGTTAATGTCTAGTCATATTGTGAGGGATGATAGAGGACCCTTAGGGGAACAAAAAATGTTCTGTGACGATTTCCCGAATTCTCGCCCATAAGGGAGAAAACGTCGTTTTATTGTTTTGTCGAGACAAACGTGGTTTTTAGAAACATAATCGTTGTAGCTCAGTCCCAGGTGGTTCTACTAGAAAGGGAGTGAAACCAATCGAAAGCTGAGTAAATTTACTATAAGACTAGTACCTCTCAACTAGTCTTATAGTAAATTTACTCAGCTTTCGATTGGTTTCACTCCCTTTCTAGTAGAACCACCTGGGACGGAGCTACAACGATTATTCTTCTAAAAACCACGTTTGTCTCGAAAAAACAATAAAACGACGTTTTCTCCCTTATGGGCGAGAATTCGGGAAATCGTCATAAAACATTTTTTGTTCCCCTAAGGGTCCTCTATCACCCCTCACAATATGACTAGACATTTACGGGACACCCTGTATATTTGTGATCTGTGGGTTGTGGAACGTGACATTTTCTAATCAGCATTTCCGGATTGCGTCATAAGGGCAACCTCATAATCAGGTTTCCTCCCTATAAAAAGACGGCGGAAACGCACTAAAAATCTCAAACTCAGAGGTTCGCGCATGCAAAATTGAACTTTTCCGTCTACCTGAACGAGCTATAATAAAAACCTTCAGGCTGTTATAACGTTCTGTGATTGCACCACCTATACCAATATCATAAAACCAAAAAATGAATTTTATTTAGTTTACTTAATTTTGAACTAGACCCATTTTTCAGAATCATTCAGTTAATTTCGGATTTTGCTTTATCGTCAGAAAAGTTAATAAGTAAGGAAGCAGTTCACTGACATTTTAGTCCAGGCCAAATGAGTTAAAAAGTAGCTAATTTTGCTTTTTTTTGGGGGGGGGGGATATTTTTGGAACAACTGAAATAACAATAATAATAAGGCAGATACCTTTTCTTTTTTTTTCTAAGGAAAAGCCATCACCCCTAGTGAGCATCGAACCGACGACCCTTTGACATGGGGTGTTAAGTGCTCACCCCTTAACACTCACGGCCACCGGGCCGTAAAACAGCAATAAGTATGAAAAAAGGATAAACATTAGGAGTTTTTATATAATGTTTTTTGAGGGTCTCCCGTGGTCTAGTGGCTAGCGCCTTAGATTCATAAGCGGGAGATGGTGGGTTCGATCCCCACCGGCGCGCCGCACAGTCGGACGAATGAGCAATCTAGGAGGAAAAAATTCTGTATTACTTAAATAGATACGGTCATCTCATTTAAATAAAGAATAGGGACTTACGAGGGTCTCCCCGTGGTCTAGAGGCTAACGCCTTGGATTCTAATGCGGGAGATGGTGGGTTCGAGTCCTGTCTGCAGCAGGATCTCACGGTTCGTTGAAAAAATTTCCCATTCCACCATGGATGTCGGCGCTAATCGCCCAGATGTTGGTGCACCGTACTAAAAAGACAAAGAAAAGCAAACAAAAAAAACAAAACAAAAAAAACCGAAGATGAACTAATAAAATGTTTAAGGCACTTTGCAATCGATTCGTAATAAATATACATATTAACAAATCAGCGCTACATCTTTGTCTTTGTTTAACAATAGACTTGAAATCAAAAACACTCAACTAACCTGGAGGTTTATGGTTTCGAATGTTTCAGTAACGGTCATATCACACGATGAAGGATGACAATTACCCTTGGGTTTGGATTCTTGAGGGGAGGGGGGGGGCGGATGATTTGTAAATACAATGGGCTATTCTTAGATCTAGCTTTCAAGCTTTATGATAAGTATGCTTTGTTAATTTGTAGTCTACCATCAAAGCAAGTACCTCTTTATTAGAAAAAAGACACATATGATTAGTTTTACTAAATCATTCTTTTCATTAGAGTTGCAAATTCTGAGGGAGATTGAACTATTTCTTTGATAAGATTTAGAATCGAATCTTCACCAAATTCCTAACAGATTCTTCTATAGCGAATGCTAGTTCTTTCGTACTGTGTGACTTTATAATAACTTTAACTTTATTTAACTTTCCTCGGGCACAGCAGTCATCGAATCGTTTAATAGAGCGACCGAAAGCGGCAGACAAGTAGATGGCAAAATGTTTCGAAACAAGTATTCGAACATGAACATACTGTCTAGCCAATGATTATTTTCAATAAAAAATCTGTCCGGATATCTTCCAGCCTCGTGCCATTTCATTTTCATTTTCGCAATTTTTTGTTTTAAATGAGTCTTTAATGTAGCTGAAAACGTTGGAATAATATTTACTATCTCAAACGTTTCCAAATATGGCAATATATATTGAATCTACATCCTTTCAATTTCACCAAATACTAAATAGCTTCCTACACATAAGCAGACGAAAGCAGCTGAATGTATCAATTTTCTCTCATGTACCTTCTAAGTAACCTGTACCATAAATTTCACAGAGGTACTTTGGGGTACTTTTTAGTAAAAGTCCTTTTAAGTTTTAAAAATCCCTTATTTTAAAGCATGTTAAAAAAAATTATATTAATGGGTCAAAATATAAACTAATTATTTGGAGAATCACTTGATTGAATAACAGTAGTATATATTCACTAATAAAAAACTAAAAATGAAAAAAATATCAGTACGATGATGTACGGAGCTCAATTAAAAGATTGAATAGTTTAAACCAAATGTAACCCGTCGAATCAAATACTATTTACAGCGTCGTTTTTACTTTGGAATTCACCTGCTAAAATCAAAACAACCTCTAATACGGTTCCAAGAACTACTTCCCTATACACTAAATACAACAGTTTCATCAATTTCGAGCATGAATTTTTTCCGCCTATATTGGTCATTCGTCCCACTGTGCGCCGGTCGGCAGGAATTTTCTCATCTCAGAAAATTCTCGTTGAGAAAATTCCTCGCTGCAACCTGGATATCGGCGTTAATGGCCCTGATTTGTCGATGCGCCGATAAAAAAAAAAAAAAGAAAAAGTTTTTTGGATGCTTAAAGTGTATTTAGGGGTATTTTCGCAAAAATTAGCTTGCGTCCTAGTAACATTCAATTTAAAACAGTTGTGTCCTGCACCTTTTCCTTTGTACTCCATAACCGGTTGTTCGTCATGGTAAATCAGTTTTTTTTTTTTAAATAGATTCATTTACTGCTCAATCGACAAATGATCAAATCACCATACGTTCTGTGATTAGCTAATGAAAAGCGAGAAAGAAAATATCTGAAGATTTGGATATTGAGATGCCACCGAGTGCATGAGAAGAAAGATTGGGGCGAGGATTAGGGTTCAAATATCCCACACTGGAGATATTGCTCTCTAAATCCTCCATCTAGATAGCTCCCAGGGGAGGAATATGTGTTAATACACTCTCCTATGTCGAGAACAGCATACAAAATGAAGAGAATATTTATACTTACTGAACAATTATCTTTATTCATTTTCTTCAATTTTCTAAAATGCTTGTAGAATTAATATATACACACAGAAAAGGAAAACGTCCGTCACGTAGGATCTCCATAACTAAGGACATTCCCCAGAAGGTGAAGGGGTCATTCCATATCAAGTGATCCCAAATAAAGGAAAAAATTTCCCTCACATTTTTTGATTTTTTTTTAAATTTGGCTCATCAATAGTACCCCATACGACAATTAAAAATCCAAATTTTTAGAAATTTATCTTTATTAGTTTTCGAGTTATAGAACTTTAAGTTTTTTAAAAAAGCATATTTTTGGACAGACACTTGGTCATAAAATCGACCATAACTCCCAAACAAATAGAGCTAGAAAGGTGCGGTAAAAAGCATTCGTTAGTGTATTAACTGCTGATTAATATGATACGTATCATGACTTATTTATAAAAATTAAAATTTTAAGGTAATTCTTAAAACTTTAAAATTTAAATTTCTCCTAAAACGTAATTTTTCTTTCATATTTTATCTCAGTTTTGTGTAAATTTCAAGCTGGGATCTCAATGGGATCATATTTATTTTAAATAATAACAATCAAAGGTACCTTGGGTCTTGTTGGTACGTCAAAAAATTGAAATATTTCAGAACATGAAATGAAATCCATCTAATATCGACGCAAGACGAAAAAATAAAGAAAAAAAGTCCTTTAGCATACATGTCGTTTTTGCTTAGTGTCCGAGAAAAACTAAAAGAAATTAGAAAAGGCCGTCTATTAAAATACGTATATAAAACTTTTTTAAAGTATATGTTTAAACCAATCCCCCTCCACTCACCCTCTTACCCCCACCTCCTTTAATCCCCCCCAACCCCAAAAATATACATGATTTTGTGTGGAATAATGAAATATTCGGTCCCCATTTTTTGACCCCTTGACTTAACGCAGTCTTTCCACGCATTCCTCTATAATAAACTGTCTTCGTTGTTGGAGGAAGTCCTTTTGGCACAGAGATTGGGAAGCTGGTTCCAAGTCGACGGTTGTCAAGCCCACTAGAGGATGACCGTCCGAAATTGGTTCGACACTATCTATCCGTGGCGTTAGATAGGACCTGGTGGGCCGGTATCTTGGCCGGCTCGATCTTCAGACATGGATCATCATCCGTCGCATCAGATGGGTCTGGGAACAGATTACAGCAGAGCAATTCACAAATGCTATCCAGTTTGTCAATGTGCGTTGTGATGCCTGTATTGCTGCAAGGGGACAAACCTTTGAACCGTATTTAAATTGTTACGATTACTAAATGAAGGGTATTAATTAATAATACCAAACAGGTGAAGAATAACCCTTCAAAAATTTTTCAAACTTTACATTTATTTCTCCATCACAACGTTTCGGACACACAGGTCCATCCTCAGGCAATCTACAATAGTATATTAATTTCAGATATTACATCCTCCAAAACCATTTACTAAATTTTATTGTCATAATTTTAAACTCACCATGTCCTGTTCATTACTATAGTTACACTAAAACAGTCATGCAATAAATAAACATGATTCCTGTAAGGAACCAAGTCAAATTACACCTACATCAATTAAACACTCATTATCACAGCCATATTAGACTTTATCAAGCTGCCTAGGCCTATTATATTTGGTATAACTAAAAATTAAATTAAAACATTAAAATTCAATTAGTCAAAATATATAATAAATTATGTATGACATATCACAGACAAATTGTGTAATCTCTACTTAACATTAGTTTTATTACCATATTTAATATACAATACACTGAGGTATGTAACCCAGATATTTAAACTGTGAAAGTAATCTGTTACATTGTCATTTTAATTTTATTGAACCATAGTTTATTTATTAGCTTTAATGGATAAAAATTGTCCACTAGTATTTTATAAATTTTCCCTTTTATTTCTTTTTTACAATTATACAGAGCCAAGGATTCATGGTTTGGTAAAACTGCATAAACCTGGAAATTTATTAAGACCTATAATAAATAATATTAATGGACCTAATGATAATTTGGCAAAATTCATGTATTCATCCTTAAAATGTTTAAATACGTTATATGATTATGATATTAAAAATTCCTATGAGTTAAAAAATAAATTAAATATGATTCAGTTTGATAAGGATAAAGAATATGAATTAATAAGTTTTGATCCTCCCGTATTTTAAATTTTAATTCAAATCATCCTAAAACTCAAATAATTAATACAGCTAAAAATTTGATTAACAATACAGCTATAAATATAACAGATAGTATATACTTGAAAGAAATAAAAGGGAAAATTTATAAAATACTAGTGGACAATTTTTATCCATTAAAGCTAATAAATAAACTATGGTTCAATAAAATTAGTAATAATACAAAGAGTAGTCCAACCATAATGCAGGAATCACAAGAGAAACTAATAACACAAGCATGCAAATTTAAGGTGAGATCCAATGATAATAAGCCTAATTTAATAACTGATTATTTTAAACTATTAAACAAAACTATTGAAGAGAATGGAAAAAATACTAGTAGAGAGCAGTATAATGTAATGGGAAATAATATAGCTCATAAATTAAAATATATTCCTAGTTTAACTGAAAAAATAAGGAAAGGATTAAAGAAGTATGACCATACTAATTTAAAGATTGGTCTTTATAATGATAATAAAATAACAAATGCATTAAGTAATATGAAAGATAGAATAAATAGTATAAATAAACAAAATGTGATTTATCAAATTAATTGCAAGCAATGCATGGACAAATGTTACATAGGGGAAACTTCCCAAAATTTAAAAAATAGGTTAAAACAACACATTTCTAATTGCAATAATAGCAAAAATATCAATACCACAGCATTGGCAAATCATGCTATCACCAAACAGCATAAGTTTGATTATGATAATGTTAAGATTTTAAAAACTGTTAATGATAATAAAGCTAGGAAATTAACTGAATCAATTTACATAACTAAAAATATCAATAGAACCATTAATTTCAAAACAGATGTTAAAGGTATAGGACAACATTATGTTGACATATTAAATAAAATTAATTTGTGATGACAGTGTAACAGATTACTTTCACAGTTTAAATATCTGGGTTACATACCTCAGTGTATTGTATATTAAATATGGTAATAAAACTAATGTTAAGTAGAGATTACACAATTTGTCTGTGATATGTCATACATAATTTATTATATATTTTGACTAATTGAATTTTAATGTTTTAATTTAATTTTTAGTTATACCAAATATAATAGGCCTAGGCGGGGGTCTCCCGTGGTCTAATGGCTAGCGCCTTGGATTCATAAGCGGGAGATGGTGGGTTCGATTCCCAACCTCCGGCAGGAATTTTGTCATCTCAAGGCTCGCTGGTGAAATTCCTCGCTGCACCCTGGATGTCGGCGCTAATGACCTAGATGTAGATGTGCCGTAAAAAAAAAAAAAAAAAAAAAAAAAAAAAAAAAAAAAAAAAATAGGCCTAGGCAGCTTGATAAAGTCTAATATGGCTGTGATAATGAGTGTTTAATTGATGTAGGTGTAATTTGACTTGGTTCCTTACAGGAATCATGTTTATTTATTGCATGACTGTTTTAGTGTAACTATAGTAATGAACAGGACATGGTGAGTTTAAAATTATGACAATAAAATTTAGTAAATGGTTTTGGAGGATGTAATATCTGAAATTAATATACTATTGTAGATTGCCTGAGGATGGACCTGTGTGTCCGAAACGTTGTGATGGAGAAATAAATGTAAAGTTTGAAAATTTTTTGAAGGGTTATTCTTCACCTGTTTGGTATTATGTATTTAAATTGATTATTTAGAATTATTAGAAGAAAAAACTGTTATTTTATAATTATGTATGCGTCCACGTTAAATTTAAATTTTTTTAAGAATTAAACATTTATTTTTATTAAGAATTCAATTGTTTTTTTTTTTTTGTTTTGTGTTTTAGCACTTTCCTCTGAAGGAAAGTCGCTATTTTAAATTATGTTGAACTTACATCTTTACATGGCGTCTGTTAATTTTTTTGAGCAAGAAGATGTTTTGTTGTTTTCTTGGGGGGGGAGGTGGGTGGATAGGGGAGGGGTGGAAGAAAAAACATATTATTTTAATGATTTCTATATAGGAATTATGAAAGAATGCCTTTTCTCAATTCAATTTTAGTTTTTTACGTTTTTCTCGAAAAGGAAGCAAAAACGAGATAAATGTTAAAGGACTTTTTTTCTTTCTTTTTTCATCCTGCTACAATTCTCGAAATTAGGCCGTTTGAGGGGGGGGCAGCGTGTATATATTAGGCCGTTTGAGGGGGGGGGCAGCGTGTATATATATGTTCGTTTCGGATTTCGTTTCATTTTCTGAAAAAATTCAATTTTTTGAAGTACTACCAACATAAAGATAATAATTAAAATAAATATGATCTCATTGAGATCCCAGCTTGAAATTTACACAAAACCGAGATAAAAGAAAAATTAAAAAATTTTAAACATACGTTTTAAGAGAAATTTAAATTTTGAAGTTTTAAAAATTACCTTAAAATTTTAATTTTTATAAATAAGTCATGGTACATATCATATTAATCACAATTTAATACACTAACGAAGGATTTTTACCACACCTTTCTAGCTCTATTTTTTTGGGAGTTATGGTCGATTTTATGATCAAGTGTCTGTCCAAAAATGTGCTTTTTTAAAAAACTTAAAGTTTTATAACTCGAAAAATAATAAAGATAAATTTCTAAAAATTTGGATTTTTAATTGTCGTATGGGGTACTATTGATGAGCCAAATTTAAAAAAAATCAAAAAATGTGAGGGGAGAAACTTTGGATCACTTGATATGGAATGACCCGAAGGTGAATTTTACAATGCAATAATTTGCCTAAAATAACCTACATACAAAAAAAACAAAACAAAAAAAACTGGGTCGCCATAGCGCGTTTACGTTCTTACCCCTAGTGTCATTTGGAATGCTTAGAATAAAGACAGTAAATATTTTGTTTTGCTCATTCATGAAAAATGTAAACATATTCAAAAATGTAAAATGAAATCTGAGAAACAAGAGTTTAGGCATCACAACGTGAAACGGGCACATTCCTAAGCGGAAATTACTCCTTCCGCCATCTCAAGCTTCGCTCTAGGGAGGCATTATTGCATATACTTTTTTTATTTCAATGTTATTGATATGAGCAAATTAGTAACTTCATTAAAGCCCAACCCCCCCCCCCTTCGAACATTCGCTAATAATTTAGGTTATATTAACAAGCCATTTTTCTCTTTAAATACTCACGATTGATACCTAGTTTCGTTGCAGTATAACAACTAAAAATCAGTAATTTGGGTCCTGATTAACCCTCCCCCCCACCACGAGATGGGCTGATTTGACTGATCCGTGGAGAAAAAACAAAGACTCTCGCCTGTATCGTGTTACACCCATATATATATGAATAAATTTTAACCGGGGTCAATATCGGTACCTAGTAGCTCGGATCGATGAAGAGTTGAAGAACTTCTTCAAAAATTCTTTTATGAGTGCAACCTCAATAGCTAGATTCCTTCAAAAAGTAATAAAAGTTATTTAGCTCGGTTTCTTATTAGTCGAGCAACAGATCAATCGAAAAGTAAAAATAACGCCAGTACGAGCAAAATAAACCGGAGTTAAACTCCCTTCCGAATAATCAATTTATTTTATTTTTACAGCAAGCCTTTCTCCTTAGTTGAGCATGATGTATGCTGAGATTTGTTGCAATATAATACTAATTTCGATCGTTAGGGGCATAATTGATCTTAGGGTTGGGGTAGTGAGACGCCTCGCATTTTGCAGGTTAACGAACTCGTCCTATCATTTGTTATGGCAACGCTATAAGCCAAGATGCCGAAGGGGGTTCGATTGGTACAATGCAAGGCAGTTAGTAAAAGATCTACAAACATGGAGAAGGCTGTATAGACGTCCTCCTTACAACGCATAAGGAGGTTCAAAGAGGACTGAATATATCTTTTATCAACGCAATGGACACTCGTTGCTCACCCGTTGCTCACCCGTTGCTCACCTCGTTGCTCACCCGTCGCATTGGACACTCGTTGCTCACACATAATTACCTCATGGAGAAAAAAGACAAACCAATATGCAGAGTTTGTAACATAACATTGACCATTAAACATATACTCACTGAATGTAAAAGACGTGACAAACTGAACATCCCACACGACCTACAAGAACTTCTTACAGAGGGTAGTCCATACATACACTCTATACTCCAATATTTAAAACACATAAACTTGTATCACAGAATCTGAAGAAACAAAAGAATTTTTTTTTTTCTATAGTGTAATTATTATTTTTATTTTCTATTATGTAATTATTACTCAATTTTACTTGGTCATTAATGGAAAACCACAACATGTAGGCCCCATCATGACCTAATAAAAAATTGTTGTTAGTTTTAGTTATAAGTTATGTAAATATATTAACTACATTTCAAAAAGCAAGGCTCTAAATAATGTTTAGCACATAATTCTTAACACAAACCTCCTAACTTTTGTCGTAAGCTCTTTTCAAACTTTTGTTGTATTTAGTACTATAAGTTACTGATAATTGTGAACATATAAATTTGTATTTTTTACTGTATCTTAAAAAAAAAAGAGCAAGTCGCCGTCGTTGCGAAGCTCGTAAAATAAATAAATAAAAAATATCAACGCAATGTAAATAGAAATGATTTAACTAGGGAGTTAGGTAAATATGATAGGAATGAATCATCAAGAATTAGAAGGCCTAAACATATATTCTTGAAATAATAATTCAGCCTATGGATAGCCCGGTGCTAATGGCCTTGAAGTCGATGCGCCGTAAAAAAACATTAAAACAAAATAAAATATGTTAATTAATTTTCTAATCACTTAGCGAATTCCAGTTAAATAGCAATATTTTATTTTTAAATTACCTTTATAGATTTCGACGCCATAAGCACAAACGAGCCAGAGGTATTTCTTTTACCATATACCGAAGAAGATATAGGAAAGCGTATCATAATTCTTTTTTATCGTCTTCTTCGTCCGTATAATTATACATTAGGAGCGAGAAATAGTATCTTCAAGGAAATTACATTTTCTTTTCATGTGCAGGAGCCGTAACGATATAGAGAAATGAAAGAAATGAACTCCCACTCTCCTCATTTTTAGCACCTTCCTCCGAAGGAAAGTACCTTTTGAGGTTGCACTCATGACGGAATTTCTGAAAACTGTCTTCAAATCTTTATCGATCCTATCTAGTTGACACCGAAAATTACCCCCGTTAAAATTTATACATTATATACATATATGTATATATATATGTATACATATGTATACATATATATATATATATATATATATATATATATATATATATATATATGTATATGTTTGATGTTATTTTTCGTCGCTGGGATAGTATTTTTAGATGGAACGGCATTTTTCTCCAGCGGTGGTACTCCTCCTCACTTCTTCCCGGAATATTTCGATGGATTCATCTCCATCTTCTTCGTACCTGGCTGAAGAAGATGGAGATGAATCCATCGAAATATTCCGGGAAGAAGTGAGGAGGAGTACCACCGCTGGAGAAAAATGCCGTTCCATCTAAAAAAATATATATATATATATATATATAAAATTCGTATATTCAGTAGGTCTGAGAATAGGTTTATAACTAATTTTGATACTCCTAAGTGATAAGGGGGGCCCACCTCAAAAAAATATTTCTTTATTTTTTGAACAAAATATTTAATTTTAATTTTTTTATGATTTAGCATTAAAAAATACATACAACCTTAAACTTCAACCTTCTACCACCAATCCCCATTTTATAATAACGATATTAGTACTTTAATTATAATAAGGAGGCCCGGTGGGCGTGAGCACTTAACACTCCTTGCCAAGGGGCGTGGGTTCCATTCCCACTACGGGTGGTTGCTTTTCTTTAGAAAAAAGAAAAGGCATCAGCCCTATCGTAGCTAGAAAAGGGTGGTAACCTATAGATAACCCGTCCTAAAATTCTTAGTTAATAATAATGGGCGTTAAAATTTAAATAAATTCTAAATATAAAATGTAGTTTTATTCAACATATTATCTTTTGGCAAAGAGAAATATGGCTCCAGATTCTAACCTATTCCTGAAGATAATGTTTCCAAATGAAATCGTTTGGAGCAATGTAAATAGTAAAATATAATGCTGCAAATTGTGAACAATTTAATTCAACATTCAAAATCGAAGGCCAAATTTATCACAAAGTGGGATCATTGCTGTCAATGCCAAACGAACCACATCAATTTTTACTACAAATTTACTTTATGAGAGGTGAGGACACCGAAAACGCACTCGCCTATCGCGTTGATGCACGCATCGTCAGTAAGCTGGATGATCTATTGAATGAGCAGAATGCATTAAAATTGAAATTACTTAAATCCCACATACACAAATTAAAAAGTGATAATCACGCTATTTTCATCAATCCTGATAAAGAACCATCTGGAGAGTATATTCAATGCACCTGTTACTGATAGCGTTGCTGGAATCGTGGTTGGCGACCGTGCAGCTAAGCGAGAAATCCTGATTCGAAAAAGAAATAATAATCTTGAGTCCATTGCTGATACACACCACGCAGTAGTGACGCGTAGTGACGCTATCTAATATCCGCTAATGTTCTGAAGGGACTAGACGGATATTGCATAAATATTAAACAACGAGATCCCGCAACAGGTACGGGATTATTATTTCACTACCAAAATTTTCACTAGATGTATATGGCAAAACAGCGTTTGCCGGGTCAGCTAGTATATATATATATATATATATATATATATATATATATATATATATATATATATGTTTTGTTTTAAGTTTCTTCGCTGGGGTTGATATGATTTGTTTGTGAGACGGCTTCTCTCTCCAGCGGAGAGGAAGAACACCGCTGGAGAGAGAAGCCGTCTCACAAACAAATCATATATATATATATATGTGTGTGTGTGTGTGTGTGTGTGTGTGTGTGTCAATTATTAACACGATACACGCCAGTGTTTATGTTTTTTGTCACGAAACTTGGTATATTGTATTGTCCTAGCAAACGAACGAGTTCGTTAAACGACATCTGGTGGGGGGGGGGGGGGTTTACTCCGGACCCCAAGTAGTTATTAGCCGTTACTGGCCATAATTTTTGTTTTATTGCAAGGCAACTCGGTATTCGTTTTAATCTTCTAAATAGTAAAATTTGTTATAAAAATAAATTAAGTCGGTTCATTAGGAGTCGGAATTTACTCTGGATCCAATTTACTAATTTGATCATACCTGTTGTAATTTGTGTTGTATTGCAACGGTATACGTCTTGGGTATCTAATGACAAAGAAGTGTAAAAATTAACTAAATCGGTCTATCAGAGGGGGTTTTACTTTGAACTATGTTTGAATGGAATTCAGCCGCAAAACCAGGTTGGCAAAGCTACCACTTATTACCTACATTTATAAATTAAGGTTTAAAGTGTGTCACACTTTGAGCTCATTAACGCCAGTTTAAAGACTTTCTACAGTAATTTTGGTTGTATTGCCCGAAACCACAAGTACCTCGAGTTTTGTTTTACCGAACATATTCAACAACTTCTTGATGAGGGTACGTTCTCGATGGGGTAATGAGTAACCATCCCCCATTAGGAATGGGTATTTACCTAAAAGGCATTTTAAGGCGACGCTACGTATTAATTTTTCCGAAACGTCGGCACAATAAAACCATGTTTATGATAATATGTAGTTTTATTAAGTAGCAGTGACCGAACCCCGACAATCCCTACCTTGTATTAATTTTTCTTTTCCCCAACGAAACTCGTCCTTTTAAATTCAATCCTTTTGAGAAACAAAGGCGAATTAGTTGTTTGTATTTAGCTAAAAGCTTAAATAATTTCAATAAACTTAATTCGATGTTTATTGGCCCAGATTGCTCAATTTGATTTTTGATTTTCCGTTTTATTTTTTAGCGCAATATATTTGACAAAGTTCGCATTGCAAGAGCATTCACAGTTTACTAACATTTCTGATTGATGGAATTTTTAAATTAAAATTCGGGTTCTATCTCCAGCGTAGAAGTGTTCACCGAGATATCGTCTTGACTTATTCCTGGAAACCCCAGGAATCGCAGGAGAAACATCAAACAATTTTAAATATTCACCGTCATCAATTTAAAAATTAATTTAAAAATTGTTTCTTAATATTATTATCTATTATATAAAAATGAATCGCTAAATGTGTTGGTAAGCGCAAATCTCGAGAACAACTGAACCGATTTCGCTAATTCTTTTTTTATAATATTCCTTGAGCTACGAAGATGGTTCTTACGGAGAGAAAAATTTAAGAAATTGCCTGAAAAAGTCTAAAAACAACACTTTTCGGGACTTTTTTATTTCGATGACGCAAATTCATTCTTAAATAAAAACACATGTTCTCAATTATAATATTTTTAACAGTTAACGTATTTGTATATCTATTATATAAAAATGAATCGCTAAATGTGTTGGTAAGCGCAAATCTCGAGAACAACTGAACCGATTTCGGTAATTCTTTTTTTATAATAGTCCTTGAAGTACGAGGATCGTTCTTGCAGAGAGAAATATTTAAAAAATTGCCTGAAAAAGTCTAAAAACAACACTTTTCGGGTATTTTTTATTTCGTTAACGCAAATTCACTTTTAAATAAAAACATATGTTCTCAATTATAATATTTTTAACAGTTAACGTATTAGGTTATTTGTGTATAAGCAAAAATTCACTATAACAGTAATAATAAGAACATGTGGAGGCCCGTTGGCAGTGAAGAAGAGAATTTAACACTCCGTGCCAAGGGTTGTGGGTTCAATTCCCACTATAGGGTGGTGGCTTTCCTTTAGAAAAGAGGAACCGCGCTAAAAAAGGAAAGGCATCAGACCTATCCTGCCTAGAAAGGGTGGTAACCTATAATAAATAAATAAGAACATGTAATCACTAGGTGACAATAGATGCAAATTCATTTTTAAATAAAAACATATGTTCTCAATTATAATATTTTAAAAGTTAACGTATTTGGTTATTTGTGTATAAGCAAAAAAAAAATAAATAAATAAGAACATGAAATCACTAGGTGACATTAGAATCACATGTTAATAATGCAATTTCAATTAATTTATATTTGCGTTCCTATCCTGGCTAGAAAAGGGTGGTAACCTATAGATGACCCGTCCTAAAATTCGTAGTTAATAACAAATGGACGTTAAAATTTAAATAAATATTTGCGTTAACGAAGTAAAAAAGACTCCACTTTTCTATAATCCCATAGAAAAGATTCGTAATAATACTTAAAGGCCAATTTGAACTTTAATAACATACCATAAAGTTTAAGCGTTAGTGGAGGGGGAACATATTATCGTATATTTATACGATGGTAACGTTACTCAAAAACAAATTGTCTATGGTAAAATGTAAATTGTCTGTGGTAATATGTCACTTGAAATGTAAACGTCTCTTTCCTGTGCATCTATAATATTCCAAAAGTGTTGTGTGTTTGTGACTTACTAAATATGCCTCCTATAAGACGGCGTACATATTTAGGCAGAAGAACCCAAAATGCAATGAATCAAATTAATTATCAATCTAATCGTACTGCCCAGGAACGTGAAAATCGCAATGAACGTGAAAGAATTCGGTTAAGACAGACCCGTGAAGCGCGACATTCGACTAATAATTGCGCAAGTTTGAATCGAGCTGCTGTCAATTGATTACATTGCCTATAACTGTGTTGCTATTGGACCTATGAACTCAGTTTGACTATAAACAAATCCCAGGGCAGTCATTAAGTGTTTGTGGTATGAATCTAGAAAATCCATGTTTCTCACATGGTCAATTGTATGTTACCTGTTCCCGTGTTGGAAAACCATCTGCTCTGTTTGTTTGCGCGCCAGGTTAATCAAACAAAAAATATCGTGTACCATAAAGTACTACAATAAAAATGAAACTTAATCTAGAATAGGTAAGTAAAAATAAAATGAAATATAATAAGTAGGTATCATAATAAGAAATCTGATATTGTCATTTTCTAGTGACTATTAAAAGAATTATAAGTGTTTTATAATTTTTTTTTTTTTTTGACAATGTAATTGTTGACTTATTAAATTTCTTTTTTCTTTTTTTTATCTTACTAGCTGACCCGGTGTCCCAAATAGCAGAATAAGTATTAAAAACAAATAAAAATTAAAGAATTGACTGTTAGGCGGTACGAAGTTCGCCGGGTCAGCTAGTATAAGAATAAATTAACACCCGAGATATAGTAGTAGCAGGAACTATAAAATCAGATTTCATTAATAATTTCTCTTTATTTTCGAATTCAATAAAATAAGTTATTATGGATAATAAAAACAGACCTTTTATTCTTTATATTACTTATATATATATATATATATATCTATTTATATATATATATATATATATATATATATATATAGATATATAGATATATATATATATATATATATATATATATATATATATATATATATATATATATATATATATATATGTAAGTAATCCATAAGCGTTTTTCTCATTTTTTGTGGCTGAAAAATTAGAACTTTTATGGTTTTGGAACGCAAATGTCAAATTACGTCCCATTCTTTCCATTCTAACTACTAAATGGCATTCTTGTTAACTTCTAAATAGTATATCTCTTAGGTAAATTCATTTATAGCCTTCTCAATTTTACTATCGATTTTAAAACTCAACAACGATGGATAACCCACCTGTCTCTTGTTTACCAACAAATGTGAAGATGTCGAAGGCAAAGAAAGTTTTAGACGATGCTCGAGAAATTCAGAACCCGGAATTGGATTTATGTGACAAAGGAATCGTTACATTTGAAGAATTACCTGGCCTATGTAAGTAGAAAACGAAAACATACAACATGCCCAAGGATTTCCTAATATGGTAAAGACGGGAAAAAGTGGGAGGACATAACCTTGCCCTCTTTTATTTTTGTTTTTAAAATTTGTGTTATTTTATTGAATTTCGTTTAATTAAAAACACTAGTTATTCATTCGCTGTTCCTTTAAAACAATATTGGCGTCAAGTGGAAATTAATATCCATTTAATAATTGCAAAACTAACCACAATTAAATTTGTAACTAAGATGATAATAAATTGATTGACATTTTTCCACTGTCAAACTGAGGACTAATGAGTCTCAAACATGAATTGTCAACAAACAATAATGATTATTCTCACAATTGTTGAAATTTATTTTATATTATATTTTTTTAAAAAAAGATGTGTTCTTTGTACAACAAATTCATAACAAAAGTCCTAGCTCATTATTGCTTTCTAAACTATTAAATGTTGGTTTTAGTCACCGTCCTAAGTTCTTAGTGCTTAACATCTTAAGTTCTTTTAGAACTCCTGATTTTCAAGATAAATCTTAGTGTCAGGATATGGTGATTTCCTTCCAATTGTTTAAACAACAATGCCTATGCTTTCTTTAATTGTATGCCATGCTTATAAATCATAACTTTTCTAAATCCACCTTATATGAGTGCAATTATACACAGAGTTAATCCACATATACTTGGAGTAAAATGCCACTTATTGAATTCTGTAGAAATATAAAATTATTATCAAAGAAGCGGTCCCCTGTTCTCTTAGGAGTATGCAGTAGATGAATGATGAATGTGCCTTAAGTCAAAACTTCTACCAGGAATTTTGCTGTGCACAGTTAGTCTTATTATATTGAAGGAACAAAACTTGGAATTCATTTTGGTCATATAAAACGAAACATTTGTTGTAAAAATAAACTAAATCAAAAAGAGTTAAAATGGTGTTACAATTGACAATATTATCAATTGTAGGATTCAGAACGTTTTGTAATATATTTACAATATAGTGGCTTCTACTGAATCAAACTACCTTACATTGCGTGTTTCTAGTGTAATTAATCTAGTAACTGCTAACATAATAGATTATGAATACCACACACTACATACCTATCTTTCAAAAAAAGTGTTATCCTAATTAGGGGATTTGCTTGTTATTATGTTAATTGTTTAGTTATTTTTCTGTGTATTTTCATTTCAGTTAATATGAAGTATATCACCAGGCTGACTCTAAGTCACAATAAACTTCGAGGTAAGTAAAAAAAATATATTTTTAACCATAACTAATGTTAGTAAATATATTTTAACCCTTTTATGACCTTTCTAGTCGTACCTCCAGGAATAGCAATCCTTGCAGAATTAGAAATTTTTAATCTGTTCAACAACCACCTTGAGGAACTACCAATGTCAATTTCTTCGTTGCCAAAGCTAAGGATACTTAATGTCGGGTATGTACTTGTAGAGTGAATTAATCAATTCCCATACTTCTAGTGTACTTTTATGTTTGTTTAGCAATAATTTTCAATTTCTCAAAGTTTTTAAGGTCGTCTAGTAATTGTGTCAATAACTAATTCTAATTTGGATTTTTTTTTATGCAGAATTTCCATTAAGTTTTAGTGAAAAGCTATTTGCCATTCAGACATGAAGACCACCTACTCTAGCGTAAGCACTGTAATCTACACCTTCTCTCAAAGTACCCACAAAACCTGTTAACACGTTCAGGCCCAGCATCGTGGCATATGTGTCCGAGATATTAGTTCTGCCGGCCCAGCGTCAAGGCGTTGCAGGCTTCTATCCCCACTACTCTGGGCCTGGTCCTATAACCTTCGTATTTGGTTGGAGACCTCATTTTATTGTTCCCTGTTAGGCTTGTGGGTCTTGTATCGTATGATACTGAATCTGCTAGAAAAATTCCTTCAGTGGACTTGACACTTAACTAAATTGTAATTAATCCACTAAAAGCACATCATTTCGGTAAATGTAAAGACGCGCGGTCTCCACACCGATCATTTTGAAATGTTGCACTATACCGTATTTTGATGCACAAAACACGAATCCGTTAAAAAAAAAAGCTCGCTCTCCACTAGGAAAGAAGTTATGAAGCACTAAAGTTCACTGTTGTGCGGATTCTGAAAGGTAATGTAACCTACTATGTTTGTCAACATGCGCATGTGCAAGTATGGAAGAGTCTGTAATAAGGATGTCTAATTGAAATTTACTATAATAGAATTCTATTAATTTTAGCGAGTTGGACTAGAGTTTTGATATCTTCTTGAGCGAGCGGAAACGCACAGCACGTATGCTCATAAGCTACATGTTACGACAGGTGAGGACGCCCAAATTTACAATGATTTGTGAATAAATAGTTTATAAACATTTCAAATAGCAGTTCTTTGTATGCCAATCTTACATCTCCGCGCATGCGAACGTTTACAAATACGTTGTTTACGTCTGCCTTCAGAACCCGTACAACAGTGAACTTTAGTGCTTCATAACTTCTATCCTAGTGGAGAGCGAGCTTTTTTTTTAACGGATTCGTGTTTAGTGCATCAAAATTCGTTATAGTGCAACATTTCAAAACGATCAGTGTGGAGACCCCGCGTCTTCACATTTACCCATCATTTCAAAAGTTTCTTCACTTAATTTTGTTTTTTATATGTTTGCTGAAATAACTATACAAAAGGAAGACTAGTGCCCTGATAGAAATTTTGTTCGAAGCCATCAGCCCTCAAAGTATTAATAGGAGAATGAAAAGTCTTTTTGTACTCACCCTTATCCAATGTGAAATAGTATAGGAGGTTGGATTAATGGAATGTATCACACAGCCTTCCAATAACTTTTTCTTCCTAAATAAAATTAAAAAGAAGTAGAGTTAGGCTTCGATAAAAGCAAAATTAACGGGGCCTATGGCAAAGGGTGATAAGGCTAATCAAAAAATATACATTTTCATATCCGAGAAAAAATATTTTGTGTGCTAACTTATTAATAAGAAGAAAAAATAGGTAAAAAAAAAAAGATCACATTCCATTATAAGTCATCCTAAGGGCACTCAGTTTCTCATACACATCAGACTAAATATGTTCCGGCTACTTCCCAACCACGAAGATCAAGGGAGTGTCTCCCTTCCTTCACTACAGCTTACAGACCACGTAGTTCTTTAGGAGTTCTATACAATACACTTCCACATTTTTTAAATTATGTCTCATTGTTGTGTCTTGCTGATTTGATTTGATTTTTTTTTATTGCTCCTTGAATGTAGATTTGTATATTCAAAAATAATTAAAAAAATTATTTACATTAAGCAAAAGTTCAGGAACTGATGTATTAAACACTCTAAAAACATCCAAATTGTTCTATACCCCCCCCCCCCAGAAATAATGTTGATAGCAGCCTACATGTCCTCCAGTTCCAACATAAATTATGTTGAAGTACTGCACTCCAACTGATAGTAAAATAGTCTGGCGAGGGATTGGTTCTTGCTGGAGTGTAAGATGTTTTAGACCCTTATCTATAGAGTTTTCCACATATTTCATTCACGAAAGAATGAATTTTTCTGAATTTTCTTACACTCATAAATGTAATTGTTTCCAATGTTCTTGAAGAGACTAATTTACTTAAATATTTTATTGCAATTAATGGACTTTATTTTTTATAAATAGATGTCACATTTGAATGCTACTTATCAAAATACAAAACATAATTGATCCTTGTCAGAAAATATTTCATGATTTTCGCAAACTTTTGATGGTGTTTGAACAAAGTGGACATCAGATTCCCGAATCAGCACATCAAAATACATATAGATCATTTCAAAAGTACTACCTTTATTTTTTTGGTGTATGTAATTTAGACATTTTTTCAACCCACTTTTCATTTTGAAATATCTTTAATATTTTCTTCTTATTTTTTTCTAGTATGAACAGGCTGGATTCCTTGCCTCGTGGTTTCGGAGCCTGCCCAGCCCTTGAGGTTCTTGATTTAACGTACAACAATTTGAATCAAACACGTCTCCCCAGCAATTTCTTTATGCTTGGTATGTATTTCGACCAAATGTGAATAGTTTTTAATACCAATGTACTGTATCTTTTGAATTAACATGTAGTTTCACTCATTGATTTGTTTGGTGCAACTGGTATACCATCAACAAATTTATTTTACTATCTAATCATTTATTTTTAATTAAGAAAATATAGCTAGTGTAAAATGCCTGATTTTTTTTATTTTTTAAAGAGCCATTCTATATTACACTGAATGTCAGTGACTTAATTTTATGCACAGAAACGGGAGGATCTCTTTATTTCTCTGTCTGGCAATGTTTTTTTTTTTTTTTTTACAGAAAATAAAGATTTGAAAATTAAGTCCACCATGTGTGATTTAATAAATTTAAATACATTATAATACTGGCGGTTAATAAGATATTAACAACAAAGTCCACTAAATTATACTGACCCGTTGGCTCCTTTAGTTGAATTAATTTTCCATGATCTGATATTAAACACAACAGTCTAAATGGCAAGGCACTCGAGCTTAGAACGGGAGGATATGGATCCAAATCCCACCCTAGTGAGTTCATTTTTCTAAAATATAAAACGACAATTTAAAATTTTATATGAAACTTTCTGTAGAATTCAAGTTTATGATATTAAGCATGCAGATTTCTGAAGGTATATGAAAATTTAATATAAAGTGAAAAAGTTCCATCTTCATTCATGAAGAGTTTAAACGGAAAAACAAAATTACATGTGACAACATGGAAGCTGATATGACATTCTGTGTTTTTTGTAGATAATTCTATCTATCAAGTCAGATATGTGTATCAAGTTAAGTGTGATGTTTTGAAAGGTTATTAAATTTCCCTTGATACAATCATGACTAAATGTATTGATTTTTCGTACCCCCCCCCCTAAAAAACTTTCCAACTAAAAAAAAATAGATGAATACTTGACCATTTTTATTTATTTATTTATTTTTTCCAGAAACTCTTCGAGCCCTTTATTTGGGGGACAATGACTTCGAAACTCTTCCGCCTGAAATTGGACAATTAAAAAATCTTCAAATAGTAAGTTTATTTATATTATAATCACTAGCTAGTTTGTTATTATTTTTTTAAGGGATGGAGTGGATGCTTGTACAAGTTAATACCATGATTAAAAATATATGGAAATTTTATATTTAACCCATTCGATGCGATGCCCGAGTATTCTCACCACAGCTGTATCTCATGATTGCAAGTCCTTCTTAGCCTTGAGCGTGTACAGAGTGCTCTAGCAGGAATGGGGGATAATTGTTGGTTTAACTCTTAACTGGTAATGTACAAATTTTAAACCTTATAAGTAACATGTGTCTGTGAGACGTGTGCACGGTAAAAATGTTCTTAGGGCATTTTTTTAGTGAAACTGTAAATAATAAAGGAGCACCTTATTATAATAATAAATAAAAACATTTTCATTGCTACATTTAAAAATCAAATATAAAAACAAGCAGTGGTTTCAGAATGAAGTAAAAAGAGAAATATAGGGAAGAAAAGTAACTAAACATTGTTTTAAATGGTTATTGTAGGTTTGCTGCGTACCTCAATTGTAATAAATAAATCATTTCAAGTGATACACGTCATCGTTCACATAAGATAAACATGAAAATGATGATTAGTAACTAGCGCCTAAGTAAAAAAAATATGGGAGCGTACGGTCGCTCCAGGACAGGGAGATTGGTCCGCCTGTGGAGGGAATAGACAGGTAGCCCATGTCACATCAAAAAGGTTAAACATATAGTAACATAGTGACTAATAGCTTACTTATATGTGAGGCCCTCCACGCCTCGTCTTCTAGAATTCATCTCCAAGTCTCTTTTGGTCTTCTCTTTCACAGTCCCTGGGGGGTTACATTCAACTTGAATGATTCAAGGCTCTATAGCCTTATCACCTGTAAATAACCAGTCCAAAATTCGTTGCTATTAATAAATGAAAAATAATTTATATCGAGGAGGTACTACTATAAATTAAATTTTGAAGTTACTATTATTTCTACAATATTTTGACTATTAGAGTCATTCAGTGTCATAGCATTAAAACAATTTTTTTTAAGCTGGCTAAAAAACATTAGTCCCACAGACCACAAGGGCCCAGAAGGGCAGATACTTCAGAGGTATCTCAACCATAAGGCACACATTAGGGAGATAGTGCGGTCAGTACTATTCCCTTGTTGTATGATTTTCCTCCTTTGCAGGTACCCATTAACACGTTCGGCCTCAGTGTTGAGGCATATGCATCCGATAGATGTGTTCTGCGGGCCTAGCGTCGTGGCTTGTGCATCAGCAGATACCTTGCCTTTCTTTCTATCCTCACTACTCCAAGCCTAGTCTCTTGGGGACCTCATTACGTTATTACATTAGTCAAGGTTTCTGTATAAATAATGTGTTGCTCTTATATGTTACCTGCCACATTTAAGTGATTTTAGTCATTTTAAAAGTCACAGTATAAGTAATCTATCATAGTTAAATAATGAAAAAATAATTTTACAGTTGGTGTTGAGAGATAATGACTTGACTGAGCTTCCTGAAACGATAGGAGAACTTACTAGACTGCGAGAACTACACCTTCAAGCAAATCGTCTTACTTTGCTGCCTCCAGAGCTAGGTGACATCTTTTCTTTCTGATGGAATATTTCATTAATTCTTTAATTTTCCTCCTAGTAATTAGAACAGTAAACTTCCTTTAATCCGGCACGTTCGAGATTTAAAGCACACCGGATTATCAGATGCATGTCAGAAAAAATGGATAGAGGTGAAAAAAATAAATGTAGACTATAAGACGTGCATATTAAATGTAAAATGACTAAAATAAAATTGCACACTGTTAGAATTATACTGCCTCAGTCCGAAAACGGAATTGATGCACAAGACCGGAAGAGGCGCACTTTTCATGATTGGCCTTGACACCCCTGCCGGATTATCGAGTGTGCCAGACCATAGGCTGCCGTATTAGAGGAAGTTTACTGTATTATTATTTTCAGGTGGATTCCTCCATTAATTGGTGGCTTTCTCTTTGTTAAGCTCATTTTTTTTTTATCATTCATTTGAATTTTGAGAATCATTATATCAAGATTCTAATGTCTAGAAGAGGTTTTACATTATAAGTCATGGCATCTGTGGATACATTGCATGTTAGAGGAATATTCTTTAATGTTTTTTAATAGAAGTATGTAGAGGCCCCATGGCCGTCAGAGCTAAGGCGTGTGTACTCTGTGCCTAAGGTCATGGGTTCGATTCCTACTAGGGGTGCTGGCTTTTCGTTGAAAAAAAAAAGGCATCAGTCCTATCCTGGCTAGAAAATGGTGGTAACCATAGATAACCGTCCTAAAATCCTTTGTCAATAGTAAATGGACATTAAAATTTAAATCATAAAAGTATGTACACATATAGCGTTTCCAACACCCTCTCCACAAAGCCATTGTACTATGTATGAAGCTCAGGGATACAAGAAAAGATTAAAATTTCATTTCCTTTACTCCTGTATTAACTGTTTTCCCAAAAATATAGGTGTCCTAAGTAAGGGAGAGGAAATAGTTTTTTTTTTTTTTTTTTTATATTTTTCAAATAATAAGAAAAAATCTTATCATTTGAAATTGGGGGCGAGGTTAGCTCAGTGGTAGAGCACTGGACTCATATGCTGGAGGACCTGAGTTCAAATCCCGAGCAAGCATTTAAGATTTGTTCTTTAAGTGTCTTTGTTCATGAGTTGAATTCGGCCTCCCTGACCGTCCCTAGGCAACCCCAGCCTTTAATTAATTTATTAATGAGTACCTTGGTGCTAATGACTCTAGCAGGCGAAGCAGCAAGGGGAAAATCAGGCGGCCGCAGTACCTATAGTATCTGTCCCTCAGGGCCCTCGTGGCCTGTTATGGGACTGCATTTTTTTTTTTTTTTTTTTTTTTTTAAGAAAAAGTAGGCATAGTTAAGTGCAATAAAATATTGATTTTTTTCATCACAGTTGTACTTTATTAATTTACTCTCTCCAAGTTTAGTGAATATTACATTTTGAGGCGCTAATGACCAAGATGTTGATGCGCCGTTAAAAAAAAAAAAAAATATTACATTTTGAATCTTGGATGTCAATTTTTGACTCAGCACACTAAAGTCATAAAATATATATATATATTGCTATGATTTTTATTTTTTTTTTAAATATTCGCCACATTGGGCGTCATTAAATGTAAAGATTAATTATTATAAAAAAAATAAAAAGATTTTAATTACTTTAATAAGTTTTATTATATTAATTTGACTTAATCTCAGGGATAAAAGTTCCGAGTGAATGAATAATATAATATTTATTTTTAGACAATCTTGAGATACAAACACCAATATTAAAATAAATACAAATGACAATAAAAGAATTAACAATTACAAAAAAATAATTTTACCTCTGAATTAATTTACTTCCAATAAAGCTTCAGTATACTGCGCTTCAGTAATTCCTTCTTCAAGGTGATACGCTTTCTTGCCAGGTCTCGTGCATAGAATGGATATCTTGAATTCTAGATTCTGTTGTCTTCTCACTCCGTCTTCTATGAATAATAACAATAGACTGCACTCTGTATTCTCTGTGGCTAGCTATATACTCTAGCACCGCAATCGACAACTGCTGGGAATAGACTTCAGCTCTTCTCTCTATGACTGCTGGGAATAGACTGACTATTGTAATTTACAGAGGACAGACCCCAGCTCCGCACTCCATGACTGCTGGGAATCGACTGACTATTGTAATTTACAGAGGACAGACCCCAGCTCCGCACTCCATGACTGCTGGGAATAGACTGACGCCTTGCTAGCGGGAAAGTTGGAGTCCTTTTTTTCCAACTTCCGCACTTTTGCCGGCTTATATATGAAAGTAATAATTATATTTTTGTAACTTCAAATAATTTATCTATTGTCACCTGAATGTACATTTAATATGTATATATTTTACATCAGTATTGTCCAAAAATATTATTAATTTAAAGCGTATATAATACGATGTTATTTGTATATATGGTTTGTGATTTGCGCGGGCCTTTGAAAATATCGATGGTTATTTGAATTTAAAAATATTTTCGTGAATGTAATATATCATTACAATATAGAAACATGTGTAGGGTTTTGTAATTTTTATTCATTGTCATAAATCAAAATCTGTATTAATTATACACCAGTTAAAAGTTTTTTTTTTCTTGTAGGAAACCTTGATTTTACTTCAGAAAAATCTGAATTGAAGCTTCATTTGAATGATTGGGTTGCTCCAATTGTTGACCAGCTTCAAGTAGGAACTTACAAAACCATGGAGTATATTAGATCTGAGACATATAGATTGTAAGTTTTCATTTAATTTTATTTCAATACTTTGAAAAAAAAAATCAATTAAAAAAGGTGTTACTTGTTGACTCCTATTTACTCAATTTCATTCAATTTTTTAATTAGTTGAGCTACCTATATTTCTCTATTAAAATGTTGGATGTTCAATTAAAAACTTTATTTTTTTTTTCATTCAAGGAGTTGCCGAAACATGTTGACCCATTAAGGGGTAATACTACCTCGTAACGTTTTTATACATTTTTTTTTTTTTAGCATAAATGTACATTAGCGATGACTAAACTGATGAAAAGCGTTACAAAAGAATATTGATTTATTTTTATTTATAAATTCAAAAAAATTACTTTGATTTTGAACCCCTCTTAAGTCCCTAATCTTGTCTCTACTTCTTGTAACAAAACTCTTTATTTATCGTGGCTAACTAATGAAAAAAATTTCTTGCAGAAATAAACTAAATTAATCCATTAGGAATAGATCTTTACTCCAGAATCAAATTATAATTCATACAAACCTTTAGTCATTTTTGGTTTTCTGGCAACAAAACTAAGTATTTGCCATTCCCAGCTAGTGAGGAAGATAATTTGTGAAAATAAGCAAAATCGTTGCATTTTTAGTGAGCATTTACTTGAATTATTCTCCTAGCTTCAATCACCTGTTGGGCATAACTTTTGTTCTCGTTCAACAAAACTAGCTTTAGAGCATTCAAAACTAAATTCAAAAGTAAGTTTTTAACACAATTTTATTTTGACTAAGTTTGTTATTTTTTATCGCGCACCAACATCTGGGCCATTAGATGAGAAACTTCCTGCTGCCGGTGGGACTCGAACCTACCATCTCCAGCATGAGAATCTAAGGTGTTAGTCACGGGGAGACCCTTAATTGCTTTAATCGGTTAGTTTAAACACATTCCTCAGCCATATGGTGTAACATAACCATATTGAGGAGTGTGCATAGTTTAGGCAACTCATGCGGAATGGACTTTTTTTCATTTTTGATATAATCTTAATTTGCATGGAATTTTAAATTTGTGCTCATATCTCTGTTGCTCTAAAAAGGGTAGTCTTTGCCCACTTTAGATCTCCTAAAAAAGAGGAGTAATTGGTTTTATATAAAACAATTATAATAGAAATATTCCTTTTTTTTTTTTCTTAAAACTGATATTATTATTTTATTTTTTCTGGTATTGTTACAGTTTGTACAATCGTCAGAAAAATTTGAAGAATCTTCCTCCTCCAAAAATGGTAGACAAGAGCAAGAAATTATCTCGACTTAAGCAGGCTTAATAACCAAATGAAAGTTGTTAACCCTTGCTTGTATTGGGAGTACGATTAATTATTTTCAGTTTTTGATATTTTATCTTTTTTTAATACAAAAAACAACACCAGAAGATACTTCATTTTATTATCCCTGTTATTAATTGAGATATATTATTTCTAGTGATCTCTTGTAGGTTATACTAGAACTGAGTTTTTTATTATTTTTTTCAAGATGTTTTATATCCCTTGATACAATATATTTCCTAAAACATTTTTAAAACTTGAAATCGTACAAATAGTTGTTAAATTAAGCGACTTCTGAAGCTATGTAATATTACTTATGTTATGTGTTTTATTTAATATTACTTCCCTTAACCAATTTAATTATGTTAAGTTTAGTCTTATTAATGTTTCTGCTAATCACATTTATTTAACTAATTGTTGACAATAGTAGTATAGTAATTGGAATAATAATGTTTGAAATTATCTGTTTTTGAGTTTTCGGGTTTAAAACTCAACTTTTTGAGAACTCAAATACTCAATTACTTTTTTAATTATCATTAATTTATTTTATGAGCTTTAATAATTTCAATAATCAAACCATAAGTCTCAATTATAAGGAGTTCCTTTATACTTATTAAACTAGGTGGAAATAATAGTCCGATACAGGCACCAATTATATTTGTCTGTGACTAAGAATTACTCAGTATTTTTATTTAAAAAATGTTTTCTTATGTGGTAACATTTCAATATATTATAATATTTTTATACATTTCATGGTTTCCACTATTATTGTGCCTTAATGTGCTTTTAAATATGTAATGAACAATATTCAAGTGCGCTTAAAATGTTTTTAGACTGTATAGTTTTATAAAAATAGTTTTTTTATCTTTGTTATTGTTTTAATTGACTTGTTAATATTTATGTAATTTATCCTGTATTTATTTAATTAGCTTACATATTTATTCAAAATATAAACTAATTAATATATCTAATTTTTTTTCTTTCCTAAAACTTTTAATTAATATGATTGGGGTTGGTTGTCTGGTTAACAGGCAGAAAGACTTTAGGAATTCTATAGCGAGGAGGCATGGGTGACAAATAATTTTTCGAATAAAGCTGTACGGAGGGAAGAAATATAAATAACAAGAAGATAAGAGTGGGTGTTACAGGAATGAGCAGAGGATTTAAATTTAAGGAGTTAAAAGATATATGATTTTCAGGATTGAATGACCTGTTAAAGAGGTCAGTCGGAGAAGTACTGGTGACGATAAGCAGGGAATAGCCAACTTAACTCGTGGTAGAAGTCAGATATATGGGAGTCTCTGGGGATCCTTAAGATAAAATGAATGAAACAGTTTATGTGTGCTTAAGTCCACCATACACCAAACAACCATAGTCAAACTGGGGAATAAGAATGAGGTTGCAAGGAGTTGATGGGTCTTTGTTGGCTGGAGAGGTTGAGCTGTCTGACCTTGATAATGATGATGGGAAATATGATTTTTCAAAGAGAGGTTTCGATCAAATATGAATCCAAGGTTTTTAACTTAATAACAACATTTCATAGAGATGCTGTTGAGGTAAAGGGTGGGGTAGATCTTATGAGAGATTGGGAACATTTTACAGTGGCTTTGGATTTATCTGGATTCAGTGAAAGCTTATTATATTCTGCCCATGCATTAATATTATTAAGATCTAATTGCAGCTTGTGCTCAGAATCTCCTATCAAAGAGGGGTTAAAGGAGAGGTAGACCTGAGAGTCGTCAGCATAAAGATGGAAATTGAAATGGACTATGGAAAGAGGAAGATCATTAATGTATTCAGAAAATAAAGATAGGAATAAGGAGGAGCATTGGGGCACATAATTTAGCTTGCTCGGCTGAGAATTGGGAACTACATTCGGTAAAAATGCAGTTTCCAGCCCTCCAAACCGATTTCTTTCAAACTTTGCACAATAACGTATTTTGATGCACTAAACACGAATACGATAAAAGAAAACGTCGGATTTAACTAGGAAAGAAGTTATAAAGCACTTAAGTTCACTGTTGTGCAGGTTATGAGAGCTAATGTAAACAACTAAATTTGTCAACATACGCATGCGCGGGTATAGAAAAGTTCGTAATAAGGAAGTTTAATTGAAATTTACCATAAATTATCGAAATTCATCAGCAGTTATTTATTTACAATCATTTTTTTAAATAATGAAACACTCTTCACATTTCTTGTTTCGTTCATGAAAAGTATTATATATCAGAAATCCCTTAATAATTAGCTAATGCCTTTATAATAGCAGAAGAATGTCTAGGACGAATGATTAGGAATGCAGAAGAATGTCTAGGGCGATTTTAAGGGCAAACATGCTATGCGTTTCCGCTCGCTCAAGAAGATAACAAAACCCCAGTCAATCCAACTCGCTAAAATTAATAGAATTCTATTAATTTTAGCGAGTTGGATTGACTGGGGTTTTGTTATTTTCTTGAGCGAGCGGAAACGCATAGCACGTATGCTCTTAAGCGACAGGTGACGACGGGTGAGAATGCCCTTAAAATTAACAATATCTTTGAATAAATAGTTTCTGAACATTTCAAATGAGAGTTCTCTGTTTCCCAATGTTACGTATCTGCGCATGCGCATGTTTACAAATACGCTGATGACGCCTAGTTTTATAACCTTCCTAACTTTAGTGCTTAATATTATATTCTATTCATTTTAGCGAGTTGGATTGACTGGGGTTTTGTTATCTTTTTGAGCGAGCGGAAACGCATAGCATGTGTGCCTTAAAGTCGTCATTTATGCCTTAAAGTCATGTATGCCTTAAAGTCTTCACAAATTTAATTGTTTACATTAGCTCTCATAACCTGCACAACAGTGAACTTATGTGCTTAATAACTTCTTTCCTAGTTAAATCCGACGTTTTTTTTTTTTTTTATCGTATTCGTGTTTAGTGCATCAAAATACGTTATTGTGCAAAGTTTGAAAGAAATCGGTTTGGAGGGCTGGAAACTGCATTTTTACCCTAAATTCTGATAACATAACCACTAGAAAACCAATCTTTCATTACCAGCATGTTATCTTCTTGAAGAGACTTAAATTTATATTTAGTGAGCTGTTGTTATTTATCTGAAACTCAACACATCTGTCATTAACTTACATCCGAGCATAGAACAAATTTGCTTGATTCTGACCCTTACAAGCCAACATTGGGAAATAGATCCAATGACATAGGAAAGCCGCCGCACCTTCAGAATGGTGCCTCTGGAACCGAACCATATTCCTGTGGTTCTCACGGATTTTTTTTTATAATACATTAGACATTTATCGTAGATCACTTGCTTCTCCAAATTTATTCTTCCTCCTTGATTAACATCGTTGCCTTTGGAATGGATATTTGAGTAAAAAATTAGAGCCATTTTGGTTTTCTGCTTGGAAGAAATTATGTCAAGGTATCTTATCAAGCCTTTGTCGTCAATGCTAAAAACGTCTTGGAAGCAATTTTAGCGGTAGTTGCGTGGGGCTAACATACTGGGAACAAGCACCCTACCACAATGGAGTCTGGTCACCAGACTCTGGTGTACGTGGTCACTGCCTAGACAGGGAGCATATCAGGGACCGAGACAGTGAGAGCTAGACACAGACTGGCTACAATGTCTTTAGATCCCGCTGCAGTGTTGTAAGGAAGCCTAGTCGGAGCTACTCCAGTTTTGCCACCTAATAAAACTGAGCAGATAGGGAGGCGCCTTTACATAATCATAACCTTTGTCTTTGAAGACTTCTATGGGAGTACGCTTGACATGGAAACGTGTAACCAAAAGCAAAATTGTCCATTTTTTTCTCGTATAAATTAATGCCCGTGACTCTACATAAAGTACTTTAAAGAAAAATGTGTTGTACCCCCTAAAATTTTCTGCTAGCACAATGATTGTGGAGACCTAATTTAGAGCATTACGCTGAAGACCCTTTCAATATTTCGTCTACTCGAACCTTGATAAGTTTTCTTTACTTAACAAATACTGTTCAAAATAGTATTAAGATACATTATTCTTACATTAAAGAGCAGGTTAGTTAGGCAATGCCTGACCGTATTCTTACAGCAGTAAGCGCAAGACAGATCGCTGACGAAGGGACTGAGTCAGTATTTATTACAAAGAAAATAACAACGTTACAGATTTAAAAAGTGTTCATTTTTATTACATTGGAACATGTGGTTTGAATTAGCTTTTTACTAGGATGGTCTTGTCATTTAAGTTCTATCAAGGGGGCCATAATTACTTCTGGGATTTCTTTCAATGTAGGATTCATCAATATAGAGTTTTAATGCAACCACATGGATAACATGAGTTATGTATGGAAGTCATTTGAAGGATTCCAGGCGAAAGGCGAGTGGTTTAGAATCGAAGTCAGACGCTTACAACGTTCATTCATCAGGTTGCTTTTCTATTGATTTTTCTTTATGAATAGGGTGTAGTAAGAAAAATTATTCCCTACACGGGCTTTCTTAATGTGATTCTGAGTTATGTGAAATCAATTAATTCGTTTCAACATGATTTGTTCACTTTACTACCATTTCGCACCTTAAAAAAAGTGTTAACATATGTTTCATATTAAGTTATATATCACTGTACCGGAAATATAATGACGCAACTGTACAATTTTGTGACATTGGCATTATTAATTTTGCGGAATCAAAAATGAATATTCAATCTTAGTAAATCGACATAACTGTCCTTACTAATTTCGCCAAGAGAGGGAAGATGGTCGTTATGTCCAGAAGTCTTATTTGCCTAAATGAAGACTCATTGTCATAGGCGGCTCTAGACAAACATTTCTGGGGGGCTAATTCAGTATGGGCTTACCGCCGTGCCTGGAGGTATAGAATCAAATTTTTATAACCAGGCACCTGGAAATCATTAAGGAGGTATTTGATAAACTAAGAACATACATTAGTTAGAACTTAGGTAAAAATGCAGTTTCACGCCCTCCAAACCGATTTCTTTCAAATTTTGTACAATAACGTATTTTGATGCACTAAACACGAATATGATAAAAAAAACCGTCGGATTTAACTAGGAAAGAAGTTATTAAGCACTAAAGTTCACTGTTATGCAGGTTATGAGAGCTATTAATTATAGCGAGTTGGATTGACTGGGGTTTTGTTATCTTCGTGAGCGAGCGTAGGGAGCGGAAACGCATAGCACGTACGCCCTTAAGCGACTGGTGAGGATGCCCTTAAAATTAACAATATTTTCGAATAAATGGTTTCTGAACATTTCGAATGAGGGTTCTCTGTTTCCCAATATTACATATCTGCGCATGCGCGTGTTTACAAATACGCTAATGACGCCTAGTTTTATAACCTTCCTAACTTTAGTGCTTAATATTATATTCTATTAATTTTAGCGAGTTGGATTGACTGGGGTTTTGTTATCTTCTTGAGCGAGCGGATACGCATAGCCACTTTTTTTTTTTTTTTTTTTTTTTTTTTTTTTTTTTTTTTTTTTTTTTTTTTAGTGTCAAAAGGCGACTAATTGATCAAATTAATTTCAAATATATTAAAATTAAAACTTGGGAATCATTGTAGCCGATAGAGTGTGAATAGATAAATATATTTTAACAGTTTTTTTTTTTTTTGTGACATATAAGTTTTGACATGGATATGTCTTAGCCATGGCCTAGTAAGACGCTAAAACTGTAACGGTTCAGCTACGTCCGGACGATAGTACATGAGGGTTCCTTTGCTATGGCCACAAACCGAAACTGTACTATCGAAACCGTCAACTTTTCAAAGGTTATGACGTGAAAATCATTGGAGATTAAATCAGTGGACTTAGTTACAGCGTTTTATACAGGAACTATATCGCCAATACAAATGTAAAGTATCAAATTTCAAAAAACGCATTTTTCTTTTTCAATCTTTGCTGATTGCTGTTGGTCTGATGGACGGAAACCTCGAATCTAAGTTCACTCAGTGAAATGGGAAAGTAACCACTAACAAAAGGTCGAATCTGCCGACTATTTGACTGTCCAAAAGCTAAAAAATGAATAAAGATTTTTTCACTCTGGAAAGTGGTGATATTCACATTCGATACTTAGCATTTGTATCGACAATATGAACATATCCATGATACTTTTATGTTTTATGTAGATTGTTTATATACAAACAATTTATATAAATAATTAATACTTTGACATTTCCCGTCAGCACTTCCCTGGTCTAGTGGCTAACGCCTTAGTTTCTCATGCGGGAGATACTGGGTTCGATTCCCAACGGCGGTAGGAATTTTCTCATCTCACGGCTTGAAAATTCCTCGCTACCCCTTCGATGTCGGCGCTAATTTTCCCAGATGTCGATGCGCCATAGGAAAAAAAAATTATAGAGACTTCTTTAACCCATAAAGCCTAGCCATACGGTAGGGGTCAATCAACCTTTCTCTATTCTGTGTTGTGTTACCTGGAAATGGCCCTAACATGCTCCCACCCATTCAGGAAACATCAAAACAACCAAACTCTCCACCAGTCTCTATTTAGGAATGTCACTCATGAACTATTGCTATTGGTTTAGGAATGTCACTCATAGGCTAATTTAGTATGAGCTAACCGCTGTGCCTGGGGGTGTCTAATCAAATTTTTAAAATCTGGCACCTGGAAATCATTAAGGAAGTATTTGATAAACTAAGAGCATGCATTAATTAGAAACTTATTACCTAAAAGAATTTATATGTCCAATTTATTTTTCTAACTTAATCAACAATTATTGTGAATTTTCATTCTGGGGGTGGCTAAGGCCCCCCCTTTAGCCGCCACTGATGTAACTAGGGATAATAAACGAATCGTGCAAAGATGACGCAGTTCCTACGAGTCGGACTTTTTTAAAAAGAAAGGCCATCAGATCACATAAATAATTTGGAAAAGAGTTCAGGGTTTCAGGTAAACTTCTCTTTTGTATTAATTAAATATAATACTTAAAAGTGCTATAAGAGCTGTTTATTCTATCAGAAATAAGACAGAATTCATAAAATTTTATAATTGCAGGTGATTGGGCAACTCTTCCAAACAGGGAATCTTTCCAAATACCAGAGCTAGAAATTAGAAGGGAGCATTCTCGACCAGTTATAGCTCTCGATTCTGGAGAAGAAACAAAACCTGGACTACTGAGTGATGATGAATTATCACATATTTCATTTCCCACTATTGGTTTTTGTGATAATATTTCTAAACAAGAAGCTTTTCCCAAGCACCCCCAAATAGTCGATCTTTGCAAAGAGGATAAACAACGAATAGCACAGCTTGTTAAAGAAATATCAAGGTAAATCAAAATTATGTGTTAAATTTGGAAATTCTATTGTTTATCCAGCTCTCTTTCACAACAATTTAAGTAATTCCATGATATTTGTGTAGACAAAGCTAGTAGCAATATTTAGTACACCAACTGGGTTGTGCTGTTTGGTATATTTTTATTCCTTAATTTTTTCCATTTTATTTTCCTTCAGATGCCGTGAAGAACAAAAAGAAAAAACAATACAAATAAAAACATTAACTGATGAGAATGCGGATCTCAAATCTAAAATAGTTAGACTGGAAAAAGAGCTGAATATTTTGAGAGTGACGGTAAAATATAGCGATGATAATGTCAAAATATTAAGTAAATCATTTGCAGAGAAAGAAATGAACTTGAAAAAAGAGGTAAAATTATATAACGAGGTCTATTTACTTTATAGAATTATGAAATACTTTTTGCTTGTAATGGGTGCGGGTCATTCCATGTCAAATCAACAAGGGTCACAACCCGACCTTCTTGGATTTTAATAAAATTTGGTAGGTTGGTTACTCTAACAAAAAATAACCAAAAACAATTTTTTTAAATTTTTTATCTGTTTCTGTTTTTTTAGTATTAATTTTCAAAGTATTGAAAAATCGCCTTTTTTTGGTCAACTGGAAAATGTTAATTCCTTGATATATTGAGTTCTATTTTAGCTAGAACAGTCAGCATAGTCTCATTGTTTAGCTTATTAAATGGACTTTAATTTGATATACAACAAGACCAACCTATTACAAATTTTACATTTCAAAAATTTTTTCGAAAACTTGTACGTAAGGGTTTATCGAAAAACTGTACTTTTAAAATACTGAAAAAAATATATTTGAATCTTCAGTTCATTGACTACATATGCTGTTAGTTTCATTAAGGGGGGTGCAATTTCTGGGTTCCAGTAATTTTTTTTTTTTTCAAATCTCCCCTTTAATTTTAGTTTGTCTGAAAAAAATTCAAATTTTGATCAGGGATGCTTATTGCTGAATTTACAATACAAATATCCATCACTCACCATATTTTTACCAACTACGCAGTGACAATTATAAAGTCAAAATTATGTTATAAAATGATCCCGTTCCCATCCCATGATGAAACTAACAGCATATGTAGTCAATGAACTGAAGATTCAAATATATTTTTTTCAGAATTTTAAAAGTACAGTTTTTCGAAAACTGTTACGTACAAGTTTTCAAAATTTGTTTTGAAAAGTAAAATTTGTAATCATTTGGTCTTGTTGTATATCAAATTAAAGTCCATTTAATAAGCTAAACAATGAGACTATGCTGACTGTTCTAGCTATAGAATAATAGAACTCAATCTATCAAGGAATTAACATTTTCCAGTTAACCAAAAAAAGGCGGGTTTTCAATACTTTGAAAATTAATACTAAAAAACGGAAACAGATAAAATTTTTTAAAAAATTGTACCATTCAAGGAGTTGTTAGAGCTATTAGGATTCAAAATTTCAAAAAAATCTAAGAGGGTCGGGTTGTAAATAGTACTTTCATTGGTTGAATTGACATGGAATGGCCCGTGCTTGTAATTCCATGCAATTACCTCATGTGCTGGATGTACAGTGATAAAACTAAGCTTGTGTAACTGATTTCACCTTCCAGTATTTAATTACTATCCAGCTTTTAATGGCCAGGAACTCTGGAGCAAACATCATATAGATGCACAGGATCTGCTGCTAGGGCAAAACAAAAAAAAAAAAAAAATTATTTCTTTCAATAAATGTAGTCGAGTAAAACCTGTGATTATACTATCATATAACTATGAAGATAAGCACAAAGATTATGTTAAATATTCTCTAAGAACATGCTGTTTTTTTTTTTGTTTTTTTTACAAAATAATTTATGATAAATTTATTTATTTAAACTTTGACCTCCACTTGTACGTTACAGAAGTTTAGGACGGGTTTCCTACACAATACTACTCTTTTCTAGCCAGGATAGGGCTGATTCCTTTTTCTTACCAAAGAAAAGCAACCACCCCAAGGTGGGAATTAAACACACAAACTTTGGACCCATATAAATATTGGAATCAAAGCAGTGGGCGTGAACTGTGTAACATATAAATTCATGGTAGGTTTCTGGAAAACATTTTCATCATAACGCATTGTAAATGATCATAAATATTTACACGACAAAACAAAAATGTTAACAGTAAAGAGAAATGCTTCAATGATTATTTTTCTTTTTTTTTCTCTGCTAACTTCGTAACAGCCTTAACATCAAATGAGCCAGAATATTTGTTAAGAAGCATTGGAAAGCATTATTGGAAGGAAGTAAAACATAATAGTCCGAGAGCCAGTAACCGCACGTTTCATGAAGTGTTTTATGCACCTTGAAATTTTGCTATAATGTACCTCTTGGGTTGATAAGAAAGTATATATGTGTTGGCTAGACTTACCATGGAGCACCAGATACTGCGCATAGGGGAAAGGTGCAAAAAAAATATTTCCCAAAAATAGAGTTTTTTCAGAAGGCAACTATCTTTAATGTGGCTTTTCTTTGAAATCTGTTCTTCTTCTATTATATGTGTTAAATGGATGTTAGTCCAAAAAGTAATATGGTTATTACGCCAAAAAATGAACAATGATGACCTGTACTTCCAAGTACTGATCTATGGAATAAGTATTTCTTCCACAGAATAAACCCTTAGTTTCACGTGAGGGAGATGGTGGGTTTGATTCCCACCGGTGGCAGGAATTTTCTCATCTCACGGTTTGTTGAGAAAATTACATGCTGCTCCTTGGTTGTCGGTGCTAATGGCCAAAATGTTGATCCGCCATAAAAAAAAATAAATAAAGCGTATGCTATATTAGGTGTCGTAACTCATTTATATAAATATTTCTAATTATTTATTTTTTTCACATAACGAAAGAATTCACAACTACAAAGCAGCCTTACTGAATTAACGGAGGAAAGAAGTGTTCTACATTTAAAAATCGAGGAAGAACACAAGCAAATTGAGAAGCTTTCAAGAGCTATTTACAATGTATCAATGGAAAATAAAATGATAAATAAGAAATATGACCATACTAAAGAAAAGCTAAAATCTGCTCTTGAAACTGTTTCAAAGATAGTGAGTAAACATCTCATTTTATTTAAAAGCATTTTCAGGAAGGATTAGGACGCCGCAGTGAAATACTGAGGCTTGAACCGGATTGTGCTAAGATAAATTAACAATTGAATCTAAAATAACTCATCAATTAAAAACTGAATTATTAAATTTTTAACTTTCAGGAGTCAGAGGTTGAGCAAAGAAACAATATGCCTAAAGAAAATAAGAGCTCTCAAACAGATATACATTATATTAAGACCATCACCCCAAGGAGAAGTTATGACAGAAGGAGGGATGATGTCAGATTTCACCGAGTTTCTTCTTGGTCAGTCTAAATTATTATTATTTTTTTTCACTAACCATTTAATTACACCATATTTTAGCTTGAATATTGGCTCACTATAACTTTAATTCATTAAATCGAACAGTGATGTTTTAATTTTACTTGCATGATTTTTTTCTTTTTTTTTTTTTTTTTTATTCGTTTGCTGAATACTATAGTATTTGCAGCCAAACCAGGACCATCAGTACATACCATCTCACAGTTTATTTGCAGTTCTTTTCAAGGGTTTTGCAAGTATTTGTTACATTATTCAAGAGCTATTATTTAAAAGATGTTTGACCAAGAATCAAATATCTGCCCCTCTGGGCTCTCGTGTCTTGTGATTGGACTGGATGACTAAACATATTTTCCTTTCGCTCTAAAAAAGACCTGAACATTAGTAACTTTTCTTTGTATTGTAAACCCTGGTGTACAGATCTGTCACACCAATGTCCAACATATTTTGGTGTAATTGCAGCAGAAAAAGAAATGGTAAGACTTTCTGAATAATCCTGACAAACTCTTAATGGGCTGGAGATTAGTAAGGCCCTTGAAATTGAAGAAGTAACTGTTAAATTTAATGCTTGAAAGCATAAATCTATCCAAAACAATATATGCATCATATATTAATTAATAGACAACATACACAAAGGGACATTACCTCATATGAAACAAACTCTCAAAAGAACAGAGCAAACAAGTCTGCCAACCTACAACTGTTATATCATCACAGTGTTGACACTATCAAATAATAATACAATAATAATCTACCAATAATTATATAAACACAAACAATAAGAAAAGGATACTGTCACAATCTATTAATGCAATAAATATATAATATAATATGTAACACTCCCCCTCATTAATAGCATTTTCATATTGTCTATTTGATAGAGTCAGTCCTATAGCTTCTCCTTCATTATCTGATGTCATACCCAAACCATTGACACAAAACATGTGCTTCACTACACCAACACTCTTTCTTCATAGCAGCCAGCCACCTTGAATTCTCAGGTCCAGAAATAGCTTCATCAACAGAGTCAGGAACATCTTGAAAACAACTTTCTGTCTTCTTGTTGTGAGGATGATTCCTTCTGGGGATATCTGAAGTCCATGATTTTTCTTTTTCAGATTTTAATCCATGCAAGCATTCTTCTTCTTCGAACCCAAAAAAATTGTCATACAAATCTAGGTCTCCTTCAATGAGGTGATGATGTGGGAAATTTCTAGCCTCTTCTTTCAGCTATCTATCTGTTCTTCCTTAGATTGAGTTAGGACATAGAATAAATATAAATTTATATAAATACATTTATAAATTTATATAAACATAAACAATAAGAAAAGCTATTAATGCAAAACATATAATATTTAACAGTAACAAGACCTAAAGTCCCATAAAATCATCATTTACTATTCATGTTTTTCTTCAAAAAATTATTGGAGAGGTATGCATCCCCATTGCTCTTACAGGTGTGCACTTCAATGAAACAAAAAAACTTATTCAGAAATTCATGACTTTCACCATGGTGTGATGGTCTTAATTTAATGCAACAATTATTTTACAATCCCGTCTACGATTTAACTCCTCCTGTAAGTTAAAAGTTATGGAAAACTATTTTTTTTTTTTTTTTTTTTTTTTTTTTTTTAATTTCACTGTTGAGGTCTGTTTCGTATTTTTTTAGCTTTTTTTTGCTAAGTGCATTCTCGTAGGGCTTTTTTTTTGTTAGTTGTAGTGGTTGATTTTCTATGAATTTTTATCAGGGTTTCCACAGATTTCTGCATATTTGTCCGGTTTCTTCCTACTTCTGAAGAGCCTTGGAAAAAATTAAGAAAAGTAATAAAAACTGTTTTAAAAATAAACAGTTGATCTGTTAAAAATCATTTTGCCAAAAATATGGCGTAGACTGAAAAGCTTCTCTACTCAAATATCTCTTTTTATAATTTGTTTAAAACACTGGTAATACTAAAAAAAAAGAAAGTTACATACTACCAATGATTGGTCCTGAGAAACATGTGTTAAAGTAAATTAGCCAGTTTACAATAAATCTATAATTTCAATAAACTTTTTTTCCTGGATAATTTGAGGATTTCGTCATTTGCAACCTTCCTTCATTTTATTTCCTGGTCTAAATTTATTTTAAATGTTGTGAATAGTTATTAATTGTTTTAGGAAATACGAGCACTTTACAAGAGATAGTTCAGATGAAGACAGTCTTTTGTCAGAGCTGTTTTTTATCCCTAAGCAAAAGAACCTACATAAATCACATTATACTTCAGAAGATGAATTTTATTGAAATGAATCGTTGGAACAATTTATTAAAGAGATGTTTAAGATTATAATGTGAAGTTCTAAGTTGTAATAAATAGTTTTGTTTAAATTTAAGTTTTCTTTTCCAATTCCCGATTGATCTCGCCAAGCAGAATGAAGAAGCCTGACCTCTTCAAAGAACTGACTGGGGAGTATTGTCAGTGAAGAACTATACCAGAAAGTTGATAAACCTTCCACAATCATCCATTAAACATTTGTTGGATAAATGAGCATAATGAATATTATTTAGAGGATTCTGGGGTGAGGCGTAATCAATCTAGTAATAACGAGAGGCTCTGTGCTCCAGGTAGCTTCTATTTCTTTCCATGGAAACAACTAGAGAAGGCCATTTTCTGGCAAGCCTCTCTTGAAGAGGGACAATAGAAAAAGAGAAATACAATAGTAGTACTCTCCATACTAGTCTATATTGTGGAATATATGAATTATTTGCAGAGCATTTCGATCTTGTAGAGTTATTTTTAAATAAAAGTAAGATGAGGGCTTAGATCTATCTTATTAAAATATCAATATTATAATTTTTGCAGCTAACTCCATCCTCCGGTCCAAGCCAGACAAGCTCCAGTTAATGCTACATTCTGCAACTAGCAAATGACTCTTAGCCAGTAAAATGTTAAGTAAACGGTTTGATGTTTGGAGGCTTCAGCTACCTGTCCTCTTTGCAGGTAAATGCAGGAATCGCAAAGCTCGGAAACAGTAATAATCAAAATCAATCAGCAAAAGGGGAATTTCCAAATTTCTAAGTTAGTGAGACTGAGTATATCAATACAATGAAGTCTTCATGTCAATACATATGACACAATGTAAAATAGGTTTCATTATTGTCATATGGTCTGATTTTCAATGAGCTCACCCAGGACTTAAAATTGATGACTGATTTTGATTAAATGTTTTTGTTGGAAATTGTACTCAAGGGAAAAAAATCAGTACCTGTTTTAAAATATTTAAACAGCAAATAATTAAAATTTGTATTGTAATCTTATTGACAAAAATTATATCAGTAACTTATACGTTCTACCCAGTGGCCAATACCTCGGATTCTTATGCAGGAGATGAGCAAAATATTCTCTGCTCCACCATGGATGTGATGGATAGATGGGCCGGCATTAATGGCCTGGATGTTGAAGCACCGTAAAAAAGAAAAGTAACACAAAAAAAAACTTCTCAGAGGATATAAATAAACAAATTATTTAAAAACATATTTATTTTTTATAAAACATTTAAGAAAAATATAAAGTACATGTTAACAAAGAAACAAAAGTACATTGTATTTAAATATCAATTACAAAAATTTATCTCTTCTATTTTGGCACTATTACTAACACTTCTCCCAATTTATGCATCTTCAGCTGATTCCAAAGGTCCTCTATAAAATTAAGAGTGGCCAAGCCAGATATTCAGGTGAATAGCTGACCAGATCAACATATGACACTAATTTTAGTTTCAAATCAATGTTTGTTAGTCTAAAAAACAAAAATATTTAGAAATAATTATTAATTGTAACTTTAAAGAAATATTTAATATGATCTGGCAGCTTAAGAGATGGGATTATGCCACAAAACATACCATCGTTGTAGAACAATGATACATATAAAAGAGCATAAAAAGAAAATGATAGTGCTCCTTATGCTGATTTTTGTCATCATTTGAAAGAAGAGTTTAAGTGCAATAATTCAATTTATATATAAATCCACTATTGCATTTATAATGCATAAAACAATTTGCTCAGTCATAAATTAGGTAGTCAACAAACTAATTTAAGAAAATATTTGAAAACTAAAACTATTGATCCAAACAGTCAGCTCAGAATCTTGAATTAATGCCAACTAAAGAAACTGAAATTACCAAACTTCATTAAAAACATTATTCTTGCAATAAAAATATCATTGTAAGTACATACATACTCGGGCTATAAACTCACTTTATTTTTATTCGCTTAAAAATGAAACAGAAATTATTGTAAATCTACCTTTATTGCAGTTTAAACAAAGGCACTTTTACCAAGCATAAATAAAGAAATGAGAAGAGTACCTTTAAGTATATATCCATTTTATAGATCAAACAGGTCTCAATAAATTGTATTCCATTTTTAATTCTGTAGGAATTGAATCAGACAGAACATAGAACTGATAATAGTTAAATAATGACAAAGGAAAGTTCATATTAAAAGTCTCAATCTAAAAGTCACTTATACAAAAATTAATATAAAGTTTGATTACTTATTTAGGGAATGGTTCTTTGAAAAAAAAGAAGTATTTTTTTGAATAATCCAAAAGGTAACCAAAAGTCTGAAAATCATAAAATTATTAAAAAAGAGGAGAAATTGAAAGCATTTAGATTTGGTTTAATTATTTTCTTGACAAATTGAGAAAGTTGTCTAAAGCTGAGCTAAAAGAAAATGAAAATG
Organism: Gonocerus acuteangulatus; assembly: GCA_946811695.1. Classification (NCBI taxonomy): domain Eukaryota; kingdom Metazoa; phylum Arthropoda; class Insecta; order Hemiptera; family Coreidae; genus Gonocerus; species Gonocerus acuteangulatus. The sequence goes on from OX328125.1 coordinate 76,121,632, forward strand.
TGAAATTTGTTTAATGTACCAAACATCACAATATTCAGTTGCGAATTTATAGAATAATGTCAAACTCTTGAAAGTGCTCATCTCTAGAATGACAAAGAATAAAATGAAAATACTCTTGTGGAATGAAGAAAGATTGGAAAAATACAAATTTGTTTTATTGACCCTTAGGCTTCTTGACAACTAGAATCATTTTGTTGAAGAAAAAAAAACACTTCATCAACTACTAATATAAATATTTCACCTCAAATCATGCTCTCTTGAGTTACTGATTCATCAAAAGTTTGTAAGCTGAGCATACACCAATAAATGGCAAAACAAATATTTTAAGTAATATCTAATGTATTACAAATAATTTCTAAGTTGTGAGGCTTTTCCAACAGTCTTTGATAAAACTAAAAAAAAAACAAAAAACATTTTAATTTGATGAACTTTATGGATTGCCTTTAATCATAATAATAGAATAGAAGAGACTATTAGTAAGATAGCGAAAAAGGGTGAATACAGTAAAGTGAATAACTTGGTCTTTTGGGAACACATCTCTTATGGTTGGCAGAAAATCACTCTCAAGAAGAGACAGTCTTGTCAAAATCAATACAAAACTTAAACCTTTTGTCTATAAGCTGAAATCATAATATAACGATCAAAATTTGTTCTTACAAAAAAATAAAACTAACAAAACATCTCCTTTAAGTAAAATAAATATTCACTCAGAGTTAACTACAGTGTAGAAGAGTCTGCTTTTAATTCTGCAGATGACATATTTGCAAGATCTAATTTGGTTAACTGGATGAAAAAAAAATCTATTTTCCATACATCAGATAATAAAAGTTAGTTTTTACAAAAATATATTTAATTCCCTTAAGTACCTAGAAAAGATTATGAATGATGACACTTTTTTCAAGAATAGTAATTATAAATGTATAGTGGAAAATTCTGATAACTGAATTATCCATATTAAAAGATTGTGTCAAAAATAAAATGATCGGAAATTTATTTGCACAACTAATGACAATAAAATATCAAGTAAAACATCAAAAATATAAGTTTAAGAAATGTTTTTAATAGTATTGAAAACATGTATAACACAAATTTTTCATAACATTTTTTAATCACAAGGAAAAAATAATTTAAAAGTTAAAATTAAAGTATAATGCATTATTATTACTATCAGTTTTACCAGAGTATGGATTAATTATAATAATCTAATGTCTCATCAAAAGAATAGTAAATAAAAAAAAAATATCCACAATATAAAACAAGAAATTCACCTAACCCCAAATTAAGGCACATGTTTTTGAAAGAGCAGTGCCAAACAATAAAATACTTTATTTAAGTGGCAGATAATCCATTACCATTTGATTTTTCATAATTCCATTAGTTGATAGATTTGTTCAAAATACTTATTTCACAAGAAATTATTACGGAGCACTTTTTTATCTAACCACCTCACAAAGTTCAAAATGATAAAGAAGACACCTCCAGTCGATTTAATAAATAATTTTAAAAATGCATCCTAAATAATACAAAGTTACAGCATAATTAATTAGGAACTATCAGACGAATCATCATCTGTTAAAAGGTCGTCATCATAATCCTTCATGTCTGTTTCGAATGCTAATACTTCTTCATCCTCCAAATGTGACTTCCCTTCCACAAACTTAGCAAACCTTTAACAGAATATTATTATTATCTTATCAGTAATATCAATTAAAATCATCAAAATATAACTTCTTTGAAAATTGAAATTATTGTATCAAACAAAACTAAATTAAAATAAACTTAAATAGCAGCAACTCACAACTTTACTCCTGAATAAATACACCTTGTTCCTAAAATTTTCAGAATACTGATTTACAAGTCCAATGGATGTTCATAGTAAAGATGAGGGAAAAGGTTAAATTCTAATTCAAACTTTAAAAAATAAAGGCCCAGTTTACCATGTAACCCTACTTTAATAGGCAATCTGAGCTTCCCCCCACCTGAAATTTTATTATTTTATTTTAAAAGAATAACACTCTTTGTGTGCAAATTGTAAACTATGCATTAGACCAATTCTAACCTATGCTCATCGAGAATATTGCTAAACTTCTAATGGCAACTATTAAAAAAAATCAAATACTTCAAAACAAATGCCCCCATGCTTTGCTCTAAGGACGGTAGTCACAGGAGTTCTAAAGAAATAAATTTGGAGGGATTTCAGTTTGCATTTATGTCAGCATGTGATTCCACGCTGTAGATACTGATTCCAAAATATAGATATATTACTCTCTTCCAGAAAAATAAATGAAAACTAACTTTTTTTTTAATATCATGAATGATACATGTTTTATTCATTTTTATACGCTGGAAGTCTGAACTCAGCCACTCCAAACTAAAATCATCATATTCATTATATCTTGTTAGAAAATAGCAAAAATCGTGACTTTTCAAGAACACTTCATCCAAACAATTACACACTTTTGTGATAAATTTAGAATGCTCAATAAACTCATAGAACCAATTGTTCTACAGAAATTATTTTTTGTACAATATATTTTTGAATGTGACAAAAATAGATTTAGCTCACTTCCAGCAAAATTGTGTATCACAATCTTGTGATCTTTTTAAAAAATAACTACAGTAGAACTTGGATAATTCGAACTCCTAGGGGCCGATAAAAAGTTCGAATTATCCAAAATTCGAATTACAAAATTTTTTGAAAATAAAAGGCTAAAAAATCGAACTTCATATTTTCACATTTTTTAATTAAAAAAAAAAATTCATACATTTTCTTTAAAGAAAAACAAACAGTTCATAAAATGATGATTATGCACATAAAGTATTAAATAATTTATCAAAAAATTAAAAATAAAAGTCTATTGTTTTGAAAACAATTTGTTTTCATGGGCAAGAATTTTTTCTTTATTTTTCAGGTAAGTTGATAAAGTGCTAGGAGGAATTCCAAAGTCCTTGGCAATTTCAGATTTTTTCTTTATTCCTTTTTCAACTTTTTTAATCGCAGCTATTTTCTTTGACAACGTTAAAGTTTTATAATTTCTAGGCTTTGACATCTTAAATCAACAACTCACTGAGCTGCACTGTACACCAGAAATTCAATTGTTGCTCAAACAATACAACAGATGTAGGCGCTGACTGACTTATAACTGAATAAGAAATGAAGATGGGTGGGAATTCTAAGATAAAACAACAGGATGGTGTATATAACTACAACCTCTGGAAGGGAGGAAGCGCGACCCACCACTTTGCAGAACTCCTAGAGTCCAAGAACTAGACTATGCGACTGCCACGCTTCTTGTCCCAGAACCCCTACATCCGTATCTTACTATCCGCCTTACCTGAGGGGAGAATATTTTGACAAGATTTAAAATTGGCCACCTCTCTGTCCACTTCCCAATGGAGGTAAAGACTCATAAAAAATTCGAATTATCCAAAATTTTATTCGAATTAACCACGATTTTTTTACATTGTTTATGCCCTAAATTATAGGGACCGAGAGAAATATTCAAATTAAAGACGATTTCGAATTATTGAAGTTTGAATTATCCATGTTCCACTGTAATAATATATAATTATTTCTTGTCACATATAAAATATTCGAATTATATCAGAACATCTTTATTAATGTTCATTTTACTTTGCCCAAACAAGTAAAGTCTTCCTTCGCACCATTCAGTTATATTCCCATTAATTAATAAAACTTATTTAATTGGTGTTTTCAAAGCCTAGCTGAATATTTGTAATCTAACCAAATAAAACTCTTTAAAATAATAAATAAATACTCAAAGTCAGTGTTTATTCTTATTCCAAAAAAATCAAAAGACTACTTTTGAATTCAATAGATCTCTTCAAAGAACATCAAATTGCAGAGGTAATAAAATAGTCTTTTTTGTAGACAGATGAATATTTACGAACCACTTTTTAATATTTTTAGTTAGATTTCTTTGCTTTTAGACAATTTAAACGTTAACTTAGCACAGTAAAGCTAACATTCATATAAGAGTACATTCAAAACAATTAATTGCAAAAGAGCTTTAAACCTTCCTTTTTGAATAAGAATTATGACATAACATATTTCTCTCCAATTAAATCGAAACTGTAATAAATAACAAATATTTTTCTCATTACCGAATTTCAGATGTGGAATTTCTGAATTTATTAATTCTCTCCAAAGAATCTAGTTTTATCTCTTTCTTCCTATTAGGTGAAACAAATTCCACATAAAAAAATCTCTTCACTCTTGGCACCTTTTTCTGTCCAGTTTGACTAAAATTTAAATTTAAGGGTAATTTCCTAAATACTCATAAAATAAATAATAGGAGTTCGGTGATATAAAAAAAAAAATAAAATAAAAAAAAAATATGAATTGGTAAATCTTGACAATAATTTTAGCTGATCATGAATGAAATAAAATATTCAATATACAACTAATTAAAGAATCATGTAGTAATAATGAGGTCATAATTGTTTCAAATAAAATATAAAAAAGAAAATACAAACAAAACCTTAAAATCTAATCCCTGGATTTTTTATTAGTCTAAAGACTATTTCACAATGTAGGGCAAAATTTGCCATAAGATTTAGATGAAAGAACAAGTACCGAAAATTAACAGAAGCAGAAAGACCATCACAACTTTTCCCCATAGAACCGAAGAAGGCTTTTCATTGATCTACATCCTATTTTTTCATAGATCTTAGTTAGAATTTTAAAACATTTACAGAAGAAAACAATTCAAAGATGATCTTATGTTCAAAAATATTGTTAAATATTTTTTTTAGATTTGTTCTGATTTAACGAAAAAAATGAAGGTAAGTTCCTTGGTACCACATTAGATATTTATTAATATGTATATAAATGGTCAAAAATACCTGTTATAAATTTATACAGTCTGGCTGTTGATAGGGGAAAAATTTTTTCATGATAAATGATATTTCAAATAAAAATATTTATAATAATTTGGATAGTGATAATTACGAGGCTGCATATTGGACACACAAGTCTAACACATGGCCATCATCTTGAAGGTAGGCATTGTCCGACAAGTAATCATTGTGGTGATGTACTTACCTTGGATCATATTTCAAATATTAAATAATTTGATATTTTTTGGCTAATTTAAACCAAATATATAGTATAGAATAGTGCTAAAGATCATTGTAGTCAACGCACAATAAATTAAAAAAATAAATAAATAAATAATTTGGATGATACAGTAATAAATGTTCTTATTGTAAGGCCAAACTCTATTGACAGTAACTGTATTTATGCTTACCCTTTTAAGAAGTTTCATTATCAGTGTCATTTGACACAAGATAAAAATTAATTTAAAACTACCATCAAAACTCAAAATATATATATATATAAATAAAACTTAAGTAGTGAAAACATTTCAGGTTGGATTCCTGTTGAAAGTCCTGAAAACATTATCAATTAATATAATAAGAAAATACAAATATAAAATATACCTGAGAGGGTCCTTAAGTTTGATGACTGTTTTCCACTGGTTGCATTCAGGACTAGAACAATATCCACGTAATTCATCTAGAGCCTTCGCAGTTTCTCTAACACCCTCCTGATGGTATTCATCTTCACTCAAAAGTTTTCGAACAGGTTTCGGCCTAAACCATTTTGTCCTGGACATAAAAAATAATAATTTCATGAAATATCATATTATTCTTTAAAGAAGTAGTTATGGAGAACCTGAAAATGTTTTAACAATGATAGTGAAAATATTTAAATTGTTGTTAAAAAAAAATTAATAGAAAAACAATAACATATATATATATATATATATATATATATACATACATATATATGTTGTGTGTTTGTGAAATTATATAAGAGGTAAAAGAAGAAAATACTCTCTCTTCAGTAACAAAGTAGCTCAAATTGAAACCATCGTACTACAAAGAGGTTGGTTACGTCGTCAGTGACAATTTTAAATCCTTATTTTTTAGAAAAATTAGCTTGCCAGGATGAGATATACAAGCTTATAAGAGTAGTTTTCCACAAAAAAGAAAACTGTAAAATTAACATTTTTTTTACAACAAGAACCCAGTTCTAAGATGTCAATAAAGAAAAAAAAAAGTCTCACCAACGCTTGAAGAAACTGAAAATATATCCAAAAGGAATAATATAGCCAGTAAGGAGCAGAATATCAAATGCTAATGTTGCTTCCCTGAAGTCACTACTGAACAGGATTAATAATAGTCCAACAGCCTGAAAAGGAAAAAATAAATAAATGGAGACAAACTTTTAATTACAATAAGTTTTCAAACAAAGGATTTCGCACTTTGCCAAATGCACAGTATTTACGATAGCAATATAAATGAAAAAAAAAAATAAATAAATAAAACTAGCACTACTTTTTTTAATTTTTAGTTAGACAAATTAAATTTTCTATAGCCTGTTCAGATAGAAGGAAAAGTTCAATTCCGCATGCGCGAAAATTTTGAGAGAAATATTCCTGAAGGTTCCACCATTTGCAAATTCCCATTTCAAGGAACAATACGATACGTGGAACAGAATAAAAACTGATTTTGTCTCGTTTAAGACTAGGGAAGGCTTTGGGATTTAGGAGGTCAGGCAAAGGAAATAGTGTCTAATATTTATCAATATTTAGCCAAAGCTAAGACTAAAACCATTTTAAACCTGCTAGTGATAAGGTAATAACAGAAAGAATTTCTTGCTCGGGGAATACAGGCCACACCCTTTTCCCTCCAACTAAACCATCTATTTGAACAAACTATATCTTAAATTGTTTTAGGCCTTACCTTTGACTAAGTATTGATAAATATTAAACACTATCTTCCTTGCCTCTTGAAGCTTTCCCTGGTCATAAACAAGACAGTTTTTTTTTTTTTTAGTTTAATGTAGCGTGTTGTTCATTGTAATGGAAATGCAAATGGCGGAACCATCGGGAATATTTCCCTCAGAATTTTGGGCATACAAGATTAAAACTATTCCATGTAACTGAACAGGCTATTGGTAGGAAATGTATAACAAGGGTTTCTGAGCTGCCGGTCGCATTGCTCATTTCTAAAATTTCATGTCACTGATGGAGCTTTGTACTTTAACTAGAACATTGAGAGAAATTAATATTTGTCAAAAAATTAATCTTGAATTTAAAAAAAGATTGAATACCTAATTGAACCTCTCCAACAAAATTAGTCCAAAATGATTTAAAGATCATCAGAGTCAATATTTTAAGATCAGTCAAAATCATGTCAAAAATAAGAAAGTGAAGTAGTTAATAAATTTAATAATGATATTGATACATTTTAATTAAATTTTTGAGTTACACAGTTTCAAATAGTTCCTACTACCAAAGAGAAACTAAGTAAAAAAAAAACAACAACACATAAATGAGTGCAAATAATAGCAGGTTTTGAAAACTTTTTTTGATATTCGCTTCTGAAATAAAATTTAACTTCATGAAATATATAAATACTTCATAAATCTATGACTGATTTTAAATATTCAAAATCAAGATTCGGATGGTTTTGCTATGGTTGGTTTATAAAATATTTGTAATAATATATATTTTTAATACCTGCATTAGCCATGTGATAAGGTTGATACTTCTTGGGTCAGAAACAGGTCCAATTCTATAGCAAATCATAAAACTAATAACAGCAGTGAATACTACGTAATACATCACATAGGCTTGATACTCCATAGCAATCGTTCTGACGTTATCCCAAAGAAATTGCACTAAATACAATCCGATAGTCCAGCCACCGACCAAGAAACTGTACATCATAGGTTTCTAAAAAAGCATATAGTAAAATAAATATTCAATTGACAAAGCCTAAAATGTGTGTTAAGCTTTCATAATTCTAATTATTAATATTTTATATTTTTACCTTTGGGAGTAGCCTGCTTACAATGAATACAAGAATCAGAAGTGATGCACATGTACCAAAAGAAACACCACATAAGTAATAGAAGAGTGAATTACTGCTAAGTTTTGGAGCTGTGAGGAACAATATGAGCCCAGATATTCCAATAAGAATTTTCCAATAATCCACACCTAAATAAATAATAATATAAAAATAAATTGAAAAATATATATCTATAATTTTTTAAGTTGTATGATATCTAGAAAATATAACTTATTGGAATTGATTGATGGAAAATCCATCAGTTCGTTGTTTTTGTTTTGTTTTTTTTAAAGTAAGTCAAAAATGAATCAAACCAATTTCTAATGAATACATCAGTTTATATAAGGATTTATTCAATTTCCACTCAATCAACGTGTCATGGATACAAATGCAAAGTATCGAATGTGAAAAACAGTATTTTTCATTTTCAATCTATACTGATTGCTGTTGGACTGATGTAAGTTGTGGTAATGTACATAAAAGTATATCATGGGATAAAATTTATATAGAGTCATCTATAAGGTTCCAAACCACTCTTTTCACATTTGATACTTTCCATTTGTATCGACAATATAAAGGGAGTGTTATGAAAGGATTTTTCATTCAATAAAATGTCCGACATGGGAGGTTACTGTTCAATCAGAAGTCTCTTAGGAGATAAGGTTGATCAGTTGAAGTTCTAATGTCATTTAAGACCGTAATTAGTAGAACGGAAGTCTATATAAATCTATCACATATTTTGTTTGGTCACTGATTGGTTTTTGCTAAGTCAGTGGTTTTCTTGGGTTGTTTCCTTTCGGTTTGACCACAAAATTATTCTACAATTTGTTTAAAATTATACATAAGGAAACATTAATATTCATACACATAAGTAATAGTGAACACTTCATAACTATAGCCAACACACTTTAGGGATTTCTGTTTCTATTTTTTTTTAATAGAGGTCTGAAATTGGAGGAGCTTAGCAGGAAACCATGAGGAATGGGGCAAAATGGTGACAGATGTCCAGGTCCTTTATTATTTAACTTTTGATGTCCATTTATTATTTAACTTTTAACGTCCATTTATTATTAACAAAGAATTTTAGGACGGGTTATATATAGCTTACCATCCGTTTCTAGCCAGGATAGGGCTGATGCCTTCTCTTTTTTACCATGAAAAGCCACCACCCCTAGTGGGAATCGAACCCACGACCCTTGGCACGGAGTGTTAAGTGCTCACACCCTAACACTCACGGCCACCGGGCCTCCGCCCAGGTCCTTACAAGGATTGTAGTGCATAATATTAAATAAGTAATCAAACACACACACACACATATATATATTTATTGTTAATAAAGAAGTATATTAAAAATATCTTAATTTTTAATAGAGTAATTAATCATTATACGCACGTATTCTAGTAAGTTTAACAGCATAATCATTTTTTGTAACAATCCCTATGCATGTACTATTAAATGGATTCAACTTAATGACCTTCTTCTTTGTTGTATAAATATTAAAATACCATGACACCTTCCGATTCTCAAATTTACTATGTACTTCTTCAGGTGAAGTGCCATCAAACTGTTCAAATTCATCAGATGCTAAGTTAAGATGTAACTATAAACAAACAAACAAAAAAAAAAAAAACATTTAAGAATTGAAATGAACCTCAAATAATATGTTTAAATTCAAAATTTACTTGAAAACACATACCTGGACTGATTCCCAGAGATGAATTATATTCTTTTCTCGGCCATTATAGCAATATATTACTGGGTCACTTCTAAAGAAAGCCTTGCAGCAATTAAAAGCTTGATCAACTTCTAAATAATTAACTGTAAAATTAAAGCAACATAAAAATTAAACGCAAATCTTTATTGTTTATTTTAAATCAGTGCATTCACTTCTGTCACACAGGCCTAACTACTGGAAAATTTCTTTACTAACATTAATATAGCTTATTTTTAGGATTCAATAAAGTTTTCTCCTTTCCATGAAGGAGAGTAGAGAACACACCAAAAATTAAATTAGAAGGTGAAGTAACTCTTCATCACCTTTCAAGAAAAATGTTTTAATTTTCTCAATGCTTTTCAGACATTCCGCATAAATATAACTGCTAATCAAATTCTAGTATGTAACAGAAATGTAACTGTCAAAGGAACAGCAATAATAGGAGCTACAGTATCTAAAGCTCAATATAGTATACGTGACATTACCAAATAAACTATTAGAGAACGATATGTTTCTTTATGGCTAAGTAATGTCCAATCAAAATTTTTGTTTGACGTTTTTCAAATTATAGTCAAATGCCCTATTGTAGCATAGGACAAAACAAATGACAAAAATAAACATTTTCGTACAGGATCTATCATTGAAGAAATAAAAGGTGGCAAATAAGGTAGCATCAACTAGTGTCATAAAATAAACAAATGTAGTTCAATATAATTTGAGAATAATAGTAATAGATAAAAGTGAATATTTGCACCGCAGTTTTTGATCGAACCAATAAAATCATAACGTCCATATATAATACCTTGAAGGGCATTCCCATAACAAGCATTCAGAAGCACTAAAGCAATTAAGAACGAACTCTGTAGTAAATCCATTTATAACAGCCATTCGAAACCCCAAAATAAATTTAAACTGTAAGAGAAGGTGACAGAAAGGTTATATAAACCCGGGAATATCTAGCATACTCAAATCTACCAACTTTCCTTCATCTACTCGATACAAAAATATAGTTTGAGAATAGTCTAAATAATGAAAAAAAAAGGAAAAAAAGAACAAATAAATTATATAGAGGCTATTATAAAAATGTTGTTTTAGGTAACTATTTTGTGCACCCCCCCCCTTTTACTCTCAGAACCTTTCTTAATGCTCCCTCTATGGTTTGAAATTAAGTCTTAAATATTATTCACGCCCAAAGTAAATATGAAATTATTTATTAAACATTGAACAGCCAAATTCTTACAGGAAACGACACCACACTTTTGTATTTTGCAAAAGTGCAGCAGGGATTTGGTATGATCTTATAAATTACAGTTTTTCTTTGCTCTCTGGCTTTCTTCTTGGATAAATCAAGACCATTTAGTCCATAAAATTTATTTCCAAGGCTGACACATCATGGCTATTAAATAAGAAAACAGTGTTGAAGGGCAGCAAAAAACTAAACATGAAGGTAAATATAATAGTATCATGACCATTTGTTGATAAAAATGGCAAATTTGTATTTTATAACTTAAGTACCTATCTATTATAGCAGTCAGATTAATAAAATTGGACATAAAAATTCGTTGACCAATTTGTTCAAGCTTGTTAAGCAACAAAATTAATTCCCCAGCAAAAAATAATATACTCTTATCATTATACTTCCCCTACATCATATAAGCCCTTCTGTTCTTGATCTTCTGAATAATAGTTACTATTTTTATTGATTTTAGCATGGAAAAAATGTAACAGTTTTCAGATTAATGCTCTCACCTGTAGTACCCTATTATATGAAACTATAAAAAAATACTGCAACTGTAACAACAAAAAATACTTTAACTATAAACTATTATTTATAGTTTGTATATGCACTATTAGTTATAGAAGACTTTTTATCATAGGTTTGAGGGAGACAAATCTGACAATAGGGATAATCAACACAACTAAAGCAGAGCAACAGGTACTTACAACAATTAATACAGGTAAACTAATGAGCCATTTTTTGTACATTATGTAACTTATTTTTAAAAAAACGGACAAATTTTATTAGTAGAAAGGAAAGTTTATTTCAGAGCTTTTTAAATGTTTTTCAATACCAAGACAATCTGTCATAGAAAACGAGTTTCTATTAACTTTAGAGATTAATAAGTGGTTCAAAGATAAAGATAGTTAGGGTTCAGACAAAACAGGTGAATACAACTTCATTTTTTAAAAATATAAATGAATTTTTATTAAAAAATGTAGTTTTATACAGCTATTAGGACCAATTCCTGTTAATCTCCAACTTATCTCTTCTTAGTAAAGCTAACTTTCTCAATCTCTTCTAATTCTTAAGTTTTAATCAGCTCCATTATTTTTGTTTTATATTAGAAAATAAAATCATTGTAGCACTCACAATTTTAGTCTGATTTACTCTGTCCTTTTTGATAGGTAACTTGGAGATATTTTTTTTACAGTGTATCAACTACTGGTTTATCTACAGGTTGCCACCCTTTTATAATTATAAACCATTAATGCACGTGGTCGGTCACCCATTCAGGTACTAGTCACGTTCAACATTGCCTAACTTCGCTGATCCATGGGAACTGGTGCATTCAAAACGGCTGTGGCCGCTGGCAACTGGGATAGAGTAATTAAAAACGTATACTCAAATCTTGAACAGTTATTTTGTTGTAAAAGGAATGGAGGGGAAATATAGCCGTTTTATGATTAACAAAAAATGTAGACCATTTTCTTTTTTTTACTCAAACATTAATTTGAAAGAAGGAAAGGATGTGTTTTGTTGTAATTTTATTTTTTTACCTAACGTTTGTTCCTCTAGCAGAGTACATTTTAAGAGACTATTATTATACCACCTTCCACATTGCTCTCGGGCTTCTACGGGGGCAGTGTCACACAAAATTGAGACCCCTAGAGAAACAAGCCATAAATCGGAAAAAATGAATACCTAACACCAAAGGAAAGGGGTTGTGTTAAAAACTCAACATTTAAAATATATTGTAAAATATATTTTCTAAAAAAATACATAATATACATAACATAAAGGATTTTATTTTATTAATACAAATCATCATAGTAGTCTTGAGATTTCTCTAGTGATTCTATGATGGTTGATGAGGAGAGGGCAATTTCTCCCAAGTAGGTTCTACACCCCAGATCTCTCGAGCGTACTCACTAATAGTTCTGTCAGAAGAAAATTTACCAGACGAAGCAATGTTGAGTATGGCCATTTCCGCCCATTTTCTGTAATTCTGAAAACATAATAGTTTGTTTTATTTCAAAATTTTTTAAAAAAAGTGTACACTCTAAAATATGCTTCAATTTAAGCCAAGGACGCAAGCCAAATGTCTTTTGGTCAATCAATTTAAAAAAAAAAAATCCAAATAAAAAAAAATGTCTTATTTTGAAAATATTTACATATATTATAAACTATATATTATACTAGCTGGACCACAAAACGTTGTTTTGCCATATAAATTATTTCTAGTGCTTTTTTGATAATCAAATAAAAAATAACTAAGTAAGTGTGTGGGGATGTGGTCCATGACAAAAAGGAAAATATAGCGCAGTGAACGATGACAGCCTTTAAAAATAGCAAAACACCGAACATCCATTTTTTTAATTCGTTTACTTTATTATCTTATAACTAATATATTTAAAATTATATTTCTATCACTAATTATGACAATAAAAAAAATCAATATCAATCTCCTAGTGCAATGGAGTGTACGATATTTTTGGTTAGTCCATCTTTAGCCGACACAAACTGGATGGTTTACCCACGCGAGAACGTGCCAGGAATGATTGTCTGTGTGAAAAACACGGTGTGCCCAAATCAAAGCCACAAACTGACATCAATTGGCCTGGCGAATTATTGATTGTCATTGTGAATGCCAATCTAATTGAAAATTAAATGCGTTTCAATTCAATTGGCAAAGCTGTGTGAATAATAGTGGTCGAAAACTGTGTAGGGAATGAAAGAAAGCTAGTCGTGTAACAAAGACAGGAGACCAGCTTCGTTCTAATCCTTACTCCGTGGTGTTCACTGGGTGAGAAGTGACACTGGTAGACGCCTGGCGGGAATAACTGATTGAGTGATAATTGATCAGTTATCGACCAGTAAGGGTTGAAAATAATTCAAGTATTAATATCGCTATTAAAAAAAGGGGTTTGGTGGTAAAAGGGTGAAAATTTAGGATTGTATGTATTTTGAAATGCTAAATCATACAATCATAAAAATAAAACATTTTGTGCAAAAAAAAATTAGGGAGACCACCCTAAGATAAGGGTATAGTTAACATCCTACCCTCAGTCCTACCGAATACGCAAACCGAATTTCATAAAAACCGGCCAAGCTGTTTCGAAGGAGTTTGGTAACAAACTCTGTGACACGACAATTTTATATATCAGATTATATGCTACTTAAAAATTCAGCCATTTAAGATTAAATGTAGTATATTGTTTTATAACTATTAAAGACAACATAAAACATTACAAAAAGGACAGAATAGACCTTAAGCTTACCATGTAAGTTTCATTAACTTTGTCTTGGCATTTTATGTAATCTTCATAATCTGCTAATAAGTAAAATCTGAAATAAATAAATAAAATTAGTATGTAAAGATTTCACTTAGCTCCAAACACAAATATGCTATTGTTATCCAAAGCTTAAAAAGTATTCTGAGCTGGCCAGCTCACGACTTTAATTAATTGATTGTTAAACCCCTTTTAGCATATTCTAAGGCTAATAATGTAGCTATTAAGCCATTCGAGGCGACGATATTTTTCGAACACATTCCCTAGGAGCAACATTTTGTTTCTCCTTTATATTGTTCATTTTTAATACAAAAAAACATTTTCACTATGGAAATCGCCCAATTCGTAAGTCAATTCACATAAATAGGATCATTCCACACCGGGTGGGGTGTGGAGCTCGCTGTTCGAACAAATTTTACTACAACTAGTTTACTGACAATGACTGATGAATGCACATTACTGTTATTGCACACACGGTCTTGTAGCCTCAGAAATCAATTGCACACACAGTGTGCAATCGGTAATTAAGGGTGCAATTGTGAGACATTTTTTGACTAATTTATTTTTATATCTTTAGAATTTGTATAAATTGTGGAATTTGAAAGGTAAAGTCTGTACATAAATAAGTGCTGTGTATATCCTCAAAGGTGCAATCCCCAAATGGTGAAACCATTTACCATACCAAAATAGTAAGTTTGAATTTCGCACATGCAGAATTAAACTTTTCTATCTGAGTGGGCTATAGTGACAGATGAAATACCCCTCCTCAGCTGAAATATCTTCCACCAGCTGATAACATAACATTTTCAGGGAGTTACGTCAGTGCTAAGGCATGTTCTATGCTAATACTCAAATGAATAACCACAACATGGCCATATATGAAAATAATATCAAGCTTTATTCTTGTTAGTAATTTTTGATTCTCATTATCTTTTGATAAATACTTTTCCTTTAAAAATACGACCAATAACTCACCAAGATGAAAGCTTGTTATCTTAGTGAATACCATTCTGCTTGAATAAAATAGATATTAATAATAAGTGAAATCCAAAATGTCAAATTCGTAAAGATAAAAATGTAAAAAAAATTAACAAAAAATAACCTACCTATCATATTTAAGAAGAATATCAACGAGATCTTGAAATTCTGAAGGATTTAATGGGGAGAAAAATCCACTTTGAATCATGTCTATTACTTCTTTCAGTTCTGGATTTTTATTGTAATAATCCATTGCATTATAACCAGCTTTAGAGAGAGCTTCTACTTCTTCAACTCTCATACCAAAAATGAAAATATTCTCTTCACCCATTTCCTCGGCCATTTCAACATTAGCACCATCCATTGTACCAATTGTCAAAGCTCCATTCAACTGAAAATTTATAATTAATCTATTATTAATAGGGTTTTATAGATCTTTCAGTTTTATCATCTATGTGTTATCATTCACTCACTGTCTAGCCGAGGTCTATCTTGAGTATCATTTCACAGTCCCTTAGATCCAATCATAATGCCTTACTTTTGGAATTTAATTTATTTACAGGGTGAAAATTGTTTACTCAAATTTTAACACGGGTGTTCAATCATGTCACCAAGCAAGAATTTTCCAACCTAAACTTTCAACACTCTTGCTCGACTTTGTGCCATGAAAAATCTCTAGGAAAACTTTTTCCATTATCCCTATGTAAAAGTTAAGTAATCCCTACATACAAACTTTGAGACAGGTGTTCGATCATACCCTGGTAATTAAAAATAATTGAGGCTTTTCCAGATGCCGTTTACTAACACTCCAGGCTGGGTCAGCAAGAGAAACAGATCTGTTGTAGACTTGAAAAGTTTCCTAAATTATTCAGCCGGAGTGGGTGTTCGATCATGACCACATTTTTCTGCTACCTCTTGGACTATTAGGTAGCAAGCTGTAGATTGCTTGACCCTAATAGGCAAAAAGTTCATAAACTGTAAAAAATATCAGACAGTCAACTTTGTGTATGCATAATATCATCCAGCCAGAAAAAATGTGGTCTGTGATTATTTTTTTTTTAAGAATGTGAAGTAAAGTGGAAAGAAATACAACAAAAAAGTATCACAATGATAAAGCTAAACTCATTTTAAACACTCCAAACAAAGCAAAAAAAAAAATAAAAATGTAAAAACGGTAAAATTGTAAAATAAAATGTATTTGTGGAAACATCTAAATGAAATACCATAAATTTCATGTTGCCTGTTCCTGATGCTTCAGTTCCAGCAGTACTTATCTGTTGACTGAGATCAGCAGCGGGAATAATTTTTTCAGCCAAGGTTACACGATAATTTTCTAAATAAATTACTTTCAGTTTATCTCCTACTATTGGGTCATGATTGACAACCTCTGCAACACTTGCTATAAGTTTAATAATCTTCTTGGCAGTATAGTAACCAGGTGCTGCCTAAAAAACAAAAAAAAAAAAAAATTAAAATAGTTAGATGAGAAGGTTAAATTTTTGTAGATCTTAAATGACATTTATTCTTCGAGTGGAAATGTGCGAAGAAAATTTGGACATGTGTGAAAGTGACCCCCAATTTTTGGATAACTTAATCACAGGAAACGAATCATTGGATTTTTGCCCAAAGAAGGCAAAAATGAGCAAATCCAAAGTGAAAAGTATATAATAAAATAAGGATTTAAGCACAGTTGGAATAATGAAATAATTTTGAATGGGCGGTTTATAGGTGGCCCTAAGGCCTACAAGACTGATGCATTTAACTCTAGAAAACTCATTTAAGCCAGATAAATTAAAAAAATGAGGATGAACTCAATTTTCTCTGACATAAACTACAGTATTAAGCTTTTGGTCGCTGAAGGCCTTTTGATGAGACAAATTGCTGCTCGAGTTGGTTTGAATGTATTTACAGTAAGTAGATATGTTATAAAAAAGATTCTTTATTGTTCTAAACATATCGGAGGTCAAACAAAAAAAATTTCAGAAAGAAGCAGCAAGTTACTGGTTCGACTGATTAGGATGGGCGAGATCGCCATTGTTGTACAAGGCCAAAATTGACTTAGATCATACTTAGGGCTTTACATTAATGCTGAAACTATTCCAAGATCACTAATAAGTCATGGTTATCTGACAAGGGTAAAGGTGAAGAAACCATTGCATAAAAAAAAAAAACTGGCAACTACGACTGCAATTTTGTGGTAATCATGAAAATTGGACAACTGCTGACTGGAGAAGAGTTGTGAGGTCAGACAAAACAAAAATGAACCGTTTTGGGACTGCTGGACAATGCTGGCTTTGGAAAAAAACCTGCATCTCCCATTATTAACGAAGAATTCCAGTCTACTCGAAAATTTGCTGGTGGCAGTCAAATGGTTTGGCATGCATAAAGGACCAAAATGTTGGACGGATTGCCAGGGTAGGAAGGAAAATTATCGCTGAGGAATATCTAAGTATTTTCCAGTCATCTCAACTGCCAATTTTTAAATTCCAATATGATGACATTATACTTCAACAGGATAATGATCCAAAGTACATTGCAAAAACAAGTGGAGTGGTTTGAAAATCATTCAATTAACTTGTTAGATTGGCCCCTCGGTCTCCTAATATGGATATTATTGAGCACTTTTGATTCCATAAGAAACAAAATTTGGCCAAATGCGAAAATTCATCATAATCGATTGAAGAATTATGTGAGCGACACTAATTGATATAGAACGATATCCCGTCATAATTTTCAATCTTGTGAAAAGTGTACTAAATAGAATTCAGACCATAATTAAAGCCAAAGGAAGCAATAAAAAGTACCAGATTATAAGGTTTTATAATAGTTTTTATTCTGTCACAAAAGAGTTGCAATGAGCTCAATTTGCAAAGTTTTTCGGAATTTATTTTTATACCTCAATAAAATTATTATTATGTTAATTTCTAATTATTAAATATGTGTTAAAACCATATACATTTGTTTCATTACCCTACACACATTTCTAACATCCAGGTATTCAAATTTTGTAAGCAAGAGCTATCATTGCAACTGTTTTGTGAGTCACTGTATGTTTGTGCAAATATTTTTAAATATATATATGTAATGTGTATGATCTAAATTACAAACAACCTCAATAATGCAATTTGAATTTCTAACATTTAGTAAAACTCTGAATTTTGTGACAATCATTAATAGATGTTAATGTAAGAATGTATGACTATGTTTTCAATACCTTGCCTCCAACCATTACAGTTCTAGGAACAAATTTTGCTTTTGGATTTTTTCTTATCCTATTATACATGGTTATAATATGTAAACAGTTCAGCAATTGGCGCTTGTATTCATGTATCCTTTTAACCTGTGAAGAAAGAAAGAAACAATATTATTTTATAAAAACAATGTGTTTAGCTATTTACGATCAATCTATATATATAAAAGTCAAGTGTCTGTCTGTTTGTTCCTTATACAAATCTACACCGTTTGACCGATTTTGACCAAACTTTGCACACAGGTAGGTCATGATACGGGAAATCTCCTAGGCTAGGTCAAATTTCAAAATATGGTCAAAAGTTTTGTTCAAGAAAAATTGGCTACACTGAACCGTTCAGATTCTGATGGCCATTTTGGATAATGTCTCGAATTTATTTGTTGATGTTCTTGATAATTAGAATAATTTGAACTTATTGATGACTTTACATCAAAATATAATCATGTAATGCAGTTTATTTCAATTTTATATCAACAGTCACTGTCTAACTAAGGAGTGCTGGCCTTTCTTTGATAAGAGCTATCTATTCGCAGGCTCTGGTGCTGGCCTCTGTCGGTTTTTTTTCTGAACTGCTGTGGTGCAGGCCTCTGTTGGGTGTTTCACGAACTACATCTAGACAGATTTAAACAAATTCACACTGTTTGACCGATTTTGACGTAACTGGGTATACAGGTAGATCTTGATACGGGGATAGTCATAGGCAGAAAGTAGGTGTAGCATGGCACACGGGGTAACAGCTGGTATATCTATAAAGTTTGTTAACAATGTGAAAAATTGAGCTGCCTCCTTATTGCTGCATGCCCGCCAATTATCTTTTTTATAATTATACCAACATATAAATAATAATAGTATATTAAAAATAATTATTATCCTTTACAGGAGTAAATAATGTAAAGAGAGGGTACAATTATCATCTTAGTTACATCCTATGTTTTTAACATAGGTCATTCTGTTGACTGATTACATAAAACCAAAAAGATTCATGTTTTTTTTATATCAATTATTCATACAAATTATTTCATTATGTAGCGTAAAAAAAGGCTATATTGACTCCCTCAATTCAGTCAGTTTGCTTCATTCTCATAATATTTTCAAAAGAAATATTCACTAAATTGTCTAAAATCCATGGTGCCTTATAATGATTTTATTTAATGTCGATCTCATCATATCACATCGCAAAAACTATGCTTAAACAGTTTTTTTTGTATAAGTTCAGAGATACTAAAAATGCATAGCGAAAGTTTCAAGGAACTGAAGCTTTCTATGATCATATTCAGGTACGAATGTCCTGCAAGTCATATTAGCAGAGCTAATAATCAATCCAAATCCAAATTAAAAATTAGGTTCACTATTTCGTCCCATTACATCATACAATGATAGTGATCAGTGAAGAACTTCAAACCTTTATATTAGCTTAATAGAACACTTCATTTTTGGATTGTAAAAAAAAAATTCCTGAAGGAACATCAAGTATAATTTTAAATGCTATTTTATTTGTCTTCAATGTGATTAAGGTGGGGGAAAAGAGAATATACCTGAATATCAAATATAGATGCAGGATTTATATTAATTTTATATTCACTCTCAAGGTATTGGGCAAGATTCCTTTTGTTACCCTGTTTAACCTTCATAACTTCATCTTGAAAGGCACGGTCCTTTGCAAGTGCCTTTAATTCAGCTAATTTTTCCAAATGTGCAGTCCACTCTTCGCCAATTCTCTGGAACAAAGAATAAATAATTGGCAATATTCAAATTAAAACATATCTGATTTTAACAATATTTTTGGTAAATGTAATGACGAGGGTTCTAGGAACCGATTATTTTGAAATTTTGCACTATATTGTATTTTGATGTACTTAACACAAATCCGGTAAAAAAAAAAAAACTCGCTCTAAACTAGGAAAGAAGTTCACTGTTAATGAGGTTAAAGTTGGACAGCATATTTGTAAACATGCGCAAGCGCAGACATGTAACGTTGGGAAACAAACAACTCTCATTTGAAATGTTGATAAACCATTTATAACCTCCATAAAATCTGAATTCTATCCATAAAAGTGAGTTGAATTGACTAGAGTTTTGATATCTTCTTTACGGATTCGTGTTTAGTGCATCAAAATACGATACAGTGCAAAATTTCGAAATAATCGGTACCTAGAGCGCTCGTCTTCACATTTACCATATTTTTATGGTAATATATAATAACTCATTATTATATAAAACCAGTAATATATAATAACTCATTCTTTAAATGTAATATATAATAACTCATTCTTTAATGAGTAATATATAATAACTCATATAAAGTAATATATAATAACTCATTATTAATGAGTTAAAATGTTATTAATAAGACATACCTCAGATATACAATGAGAAAGAGCAGGGTTGCACAATAGAAGCCATCTCCTTGGTGTTATACCATTTGTTTTATTTTGAAATTTTTCTGGGCACATTTCATAAAAATCTTTAAACCTGCAAGGGTGACAAAAGTACATTTGTTATGCATAAATGCATATATATATATATATATATATATATATATATATAGTAATGATATATAAGGGGGTGCTCAAGGAAGTGTAAGTCTCTGGCATAGCAAAGAGTAGTATTCCTATTCAAAATAAAGGCTAAGTTATATTCCTTAAGTCCATCACAAATATTATCTTTTGTCAAACAATTAATTAACAGGGGCTCTTTGGACCCTGATGTATCGAATTCAGATCCAAGAGTCTCTGGTATGGCGTAGGCCTCCCCCCACCACTGGATCTCATTGCAGCACCAGCCGACGGCCAGACTACACACTCTCTCTTGAACTCCAGCCACAGCAGACTACACTCTCTGACTCCTATCTTCACCCGACGGCCAGACGCCACTCTAAGTTCCAGCAGCCGACCATCATCTTCCCAGCATGCCGATATAAGAACTTCAAGACTGCCTCTTCACTTCAAATAACACCATACGCAACTTAAAGCTGAGTATCACTCAAATATAAAATAAACTGTCAATGGCTAAGTAAAGTCCATAAAAGCTAGGAAAGATTAATTTAAAATGGCCAATAATTTATTCATGTACATAATTTCCATATTTTAGATATGACCTAAGTTTTCTTACTAATACCCCAACATTGATCAAATCATGCGAGTCAAGCATTTTTATTTATTATATTTAAGATATTTTATTTAACAATGCAAAGCCAAAAACATATTATTTCTTACTTCAATATAATTCAATTGTTTCCATGTCTGTTTTATTAATTATGAACCTTTCTCCTGGTATATAAAATATGGTATCAATACAATAAAAAATGGAAGGTAAGAAGTGGTAATAAATTAATATTTCTCATGCTTTTCATTTTAGGAAATTAAAGAAATAATAAATTAAATAAAAAATGGTGATTTTGGTTAAATTATAATGAATCCTGACATCTATTGAGAATTTTAATAAGAACTTTTCTAGACTAATTTAAAGAAATAAAATTTTAATATAATCAATTTTTCCCTCCTAAAAACACCACAATATATATATATATATATATATATATATATATATATATATATATATATATATGCGGCCATTATTTTATATTTGATTGTAAAAGTTTGTGAATTATTTACACGGAATTTAATAAACAGGAGAATCAAAAAACTAGCTTTCATTTAAAAAAAAATCATTGAAATTGGTTAAGATTTGGAGGCTGTAGTCTTTTTTGAAACACGAAAAGTAGTTTGGCCGCACTGTGCTGCGGCAGGAATTTTCTCATCTCACGGCTCGGGAAAATTCCTCGCTGCACCCTGGATGTCGGCACTAATGGCCTAGATGTCAAGGCGCTTTAAAAAACAAAAAAAAATCGTCCAACACAAAAATAATTAATACGAAATTGTAATCATTAGGTGAGTTCTATTGCTTTAAATTTATTGTTTTAATGCCTTTATAAAGTAATTGAATTTGATTTTTTTCTTCAAACGTTCTTAAATCCAAAACTAGGTGGAGCAAAAATAGTTTAGAAAATGTTTATTAAGTTTTACTGAAGCGCAGATAATAAACTTTTCTGAAAACTTCAAAAACAAAAGTGTGTTTTACTCCATTCCTATTAACATTTTAGGCATTTAAAGGTACTTTTTGGAAAGCCAATTTAATTCTCTACAACGTTTATATCAACTACTTTTTTCATTACGGGCATACTTTCTACATTATTGGCAGAAAAGTGACTAAAAACAAGGTATAAAAATATAAAATCTGTATTTATTATGTTAACAATAATTGTGATTCTGTTGCCTTTTACACTTCTCATAGTGTTCCCTAATCCTTAATCAGAGCAAAAAGTGTGTATACCAAGTGTGGTAAGGATAGGACATCACCTTACTCGCGTGAAATTAAATAATGTGTTCGTAATGGCTTCTTCAAACTAAAGCAAATGTATTGGTTTTGACTTAGAAATCAGAAAAAATAGACTTAAATAATAGTTGTTTTTAAAACAACAGGGTACCATTTTAAAACTTATTAAATAAGGAAACTTTTGAGGCGGAGGCAAACTGCTAAGTCAACAAATAGCTGATGAAGAAAATATTGAATGAGTTAAGAAAACACTAATAACAATAGTTCACATCTATATGGCTCTTAGTGTAGCACCTAATTTAAATGACAACATTTCAATAACGGGTGTTTCTTATTGGAAATTTAATGTAGATTCTAAAAATGTGGTCATCATTTACGATACATAGACCAGAAATCCGGAAAACCCCAGTTTTTCATAAGAAAACCCAATAGTTTTGAAAATAGACAAAAATGTGTATAGCTCTGCTACATGTTGAGATAGGACGCTCATTTTTGCGTCCCTGAACTACAAATGAGGTGCAAAATAAACCACTAAATTTAAGACATCTCAATGTGGGACACTGTGTGTGTGTGTGTGTGTATATATATATATATATATATATATATATATATATATATATTAAAAATAATCTACTGAAATGCTCAATGGTTCTTACAAATTGTCCTTAAGAATCTCTGAATGAAGTCTAGCTACACCATTTACCACATGGGCTCCAACAATGGAAAGGTGAGCCATATTGACTCGCTTTTCGCCATCCTCTTCGATTAACGACATTCTCCTCATCCTGTCCAAGTCACCTGGAAACTTTCTAAGAACATCCTGTAACAAAGAACAATTTAAATTAAATAAATTATTTGCGGATTTGACTATTCCTAACACTTCAATGTTTATTAAAGATTTACTGCCTAGTGAATAAAATATCTTGAAATTACTCAAAGTACCTGAAGATGAAGGTGGTTAATCTGGTAAATAATCTGTAAATGTCGAGGAAGTATATTTTCTAACAGCGAAACTGGCCACCTTTCCAATGCTTCTGGCAGAATAGTGTGATTGGTATATGCACACACTTTCACTGTAATATTCCAGGCCTAAAACAAAACATTAATTCATTCTGTTATTTTACAGATAAAATCAATATTTCAGAAATCATGATACAATCAATAATATAATATAAATATTCAATTAGTCATAGAAACGAATAAAAAATATATTTGAAATCAGAATTATTACAAACAAAGAGTGCCAAAAATACATTTTTTTTAACCCATTTATACTCCCCATATGATGGGATTCGGTCATTTTACCCCCAAGGACTTATGAAAAAATTAATTGCTCGGTGATTTTTCCTGTCACTAAATTCTATTGAAATAATTTTCTACTTAGGGTTTAAATTTATTATAGAAGGGATCATGAAATTATTACAACAGTTCAGTGATTAGTTAGAATTTGTGCAGGGGTTTTTCCAAGAGAGTCCTAGAGCTCAACAGGTTCCTACACGCTTCCTATGGGCCATTGTGCTACGTTTAAATAATGGCATTTTCAACACTCGCCTCAGGTCACTTTAATACCAGTTCTCACCAAAGAAATAATTTCGGGGGTATGGAATACTAACAATCTAGAACTTGATATAGTTAGCCAACTAAAACGCTATTACACCCAAAAGAAATTATTTTTTACTGAAGTAAGTGATATTTTTAAATTTATTTTTAAGGGTTTTTTTGACATATTTTTACTGATGAAATAAAAATTCGGGGGGGGGGGGGGGGGGGGGGGGAGGGGAACTGGAGCCCCCCTTATGTATTAAACTGATTAAAATAAAATATGACCTCGTCCCATGAGAGTCCTTCTTCATCAACCAAGATTCTGATGAGTTCGGGAATGGCTAATGAAGGATGTGTGTCATTTAATTGCACTGCTACTTTTTCGGGCAACAAACTCCAATCGGTAGGTTCGTTCTTCATTTTTCTTGTTACCTTGAACCTCCTGAGGATGTCCTAAATAATTCAAACAAAATTAACAGAATTGTAGGATATATTTAAATATAGTAATAAATATAGAATGAATTTACATATAATGTAAAATCATTTACCCTATAAAAATATACTTACTTGAAGTGATGCAGCACACATAAAATATTCCTGTTTAAGACGAAGTTCTTTTCCCTTCGAAGAAGTTGTCATTTGGATAAAGGACTCTGGATATGTTTTCTGCCAAATTTCGATCCAATACAGCTTGAATGTAGTCTCCATCATTAACTGAAATTGATGTCAAAAATAACTTTTTTTTATATATAAAGAAGTATCTGAGGCACCATCCAAAATTGTTTCTATTGGGATAATATTTGTAGGACAAGAAACAAGGAAATGGCCCAATTATTAATAATTTTCACCATTTTAACCCATTATTTTAAAATTTGATACAAAAATCCCAAACTTCATCTCAAAATATTCCCATTTGACAATTGTTTCTACAGAATGTGTATAGTTGGCACGACTTTTACTATAGCATAAATTTTATATATTTTCCTTCATAGAACAAATTTTGTGAAGTGAGGGATTTTCTTTTATCTATCTTTATTTTATCTGAAGCAGTTGAAAACAGTTGGTACGCAGCATCTACAATTTTCCCTTTCTTTTTTGTGTAATGACTGATTACACTAAACTAACTGATATCCCTGTCGCTTCACTTGTGGAACTTGCAATGTTATAATTTAAATGGTTTTCAGCCTTAGCTTCAGCTAAGTATTGATAAACATTAAATACTATCTCCCTTGCCTGACCACTTAAGCCTTTCCTGATCCGACAGGATAATTAGTTTCTATAGTGATTCACTAAGTTTTGATTATTAAAGAGGTTTACAATGGCGGAACAGTAGGGAGAATAAAAGGGGAAAAATCCCTCTGACAAACTATCACATGCTCAATTTAACTTTCCTTTTTATCTGAACAAGCTATAGTTTTGTCTGGAAGATTCATTATTATTTGTTCCTCCAGTTTCTACCTCTAATATATTTGATTATTGTCTACTTTAAATTTTATTGCACTTCAAGTTTTAATTTTGTACTTTTTCATTTTTTTTTTTTTTAAATAAACTCCCTATTATTAAATAGAACAGAATTTTTAACTTCTTAAATTCAATCTTTAACTAATTAAGACAATTCGGGTAGCCTTGGCAGCCCACCAGTTAATTTTCTTTCTACCATCATCTCGGATTGCTGACCAATTAACTTGTAAGTTCAGGGAGAATTTCGGCAGGCTCCACTGATTTGAGCTGATGTTATCCTAAAAAAACGTATAACTCACTGGATCATATTCACTCTCAAACACTTGAACCATTCCTATAACCTCCCTTCCTCCCTCATATTTTTACAATTTGATTATTGCGTAGAGGACTAAGAACAAGTAGTCATGGGTGAAGTTGAGGTTTGTCAGGAGTGTTTAATGAATAGATTCTTATATTTTAATGTAATATTTACATCATATATAAAGAGTAATAAAGAGGAATGTTTTAATACTTACAGAATTTTAGATTGAATTCGACGGGTGATTTTGCAGACCAAAGACGAAGAGTATTCACCACATTATTCTCATAACCAGGAATAGGAGAATCATACGGCATGGCAAGAACAACCTAGCAATGAATCAAGGTGATATATATCTTAAAACAAATTGTGAAATTTGAATGACTTTAGATTTCTTTGTGCCTAATTATCATTCTGAAAAAAATTATGTCATGCTTTTCTTTTCAGGCTATACATTGATTTAGTAGAGGAAAAGTTATAACATTAATTTTTTTATCCTTTCTAACCATTAATATGATTAAATTGCTCATCCAGTTTCCATCATTTAGGGCCCGTAAAGTTTAATGGGACACTTTAATCAATTAAATGGACAGTTCAAATAATACAATAAGCCTACTTTATTTCTGATTAAAAAATGACAATTTCATACATTTTTGAGCCAATCAGTCCTAATATATGTACCGTAAAATGGGGTCACATTAGTACAGTACAGTGAAATTGGTACAAACTTATACAGCTTAATAGTTGTCTGAGACAGACTAATATATAGGAATATATTTGTCTGTTCGCTCTCTTTGGGCAAAGTTCGACCCTTTGGTATCAATTAAACAAAAATATACAAGCAGTATAGGTTTGTACCAAATTCACCACACTGTACTAATGTTACCCCATTTTATGGTAGTTATTTTGAATATAGACCAAGAGCTGGCAACGCACTTTTTCATGAAGTGTTTTATGCACCTTGAAATTTTTCTATAATATACCGCTTGGGTAGATAAGAAGGTATGTATTTGTTTCCTGGACATACCTTGGGAACACCAGGTACTGCGCATAGGGGAAAGGTGCAAAACAATATTGCCCAAAAGTAGAGTTTTATTCAGAAGCCGACTATTATTAATGAAAAAAAATGGCAAATTAGGCAATTTTCAAATTAATAATAAATAAGGCACTAAAATAAGGAGTTAATAATAAATTCACGCTTCAGTAAACATATTTGAAAATAATTACAAAAGGCAGGACACTTTTGTGGGGTATAATTATCAGGAAATATAACAATAAATGTTGAATATGATAGACTGCAATACACTACACGTAACCGTAAGAGTGAATGACAGCACCGCGCAGTTGTGGTTATTCTCTGCGCTCTCATTGGTTCTTGCTCATATGATCTTGTACAGCTGTTCCGGTTTAAATGGCAGCACGAATAAATCTCTCATTTAATATGAGAATAAAAACAATTAAGTTTTTTTTTTTACATGTTATACCCCTTAAAAGTGCCTGCCATATTTATTAATCATTGTAAAATTGTCTTAATTTTACATTAAAGATAGTTGGCTTCTGATTAAAACTCTATTTTTCGGAAATATTGTTTTGCACCTTTCCCCTATGCGCAGTACCTGGTGTTCCAAGGTATGTCCAGGAAACAAATACATACCTTCTTATCTACCCAAGCGGTATATTATAGAAAAATTTCAAGGTGCATAAAACACTTCATGAAAAGTGCGTTGGACTAATATATCAATCATTTAAAACATACTACAAAAATAATATTAGTAGGAGATATTGTTAATGACCATTAGTGCTAATGACTTACATTTTAGTCGAAGCTCTAAATAAATATTTTTGAATATTTGTCTTCGAAAAATAATTAAACTAAACTATCTTCTCATGAAAATGTACTTATAAACTGAATAACCAATAATTAAAAAAATTATAATCTACTGGAAGTCATTAGTTATTCAAAAAATTAAATTTAAAATAAATTAAAAAAATTCGGTAGAAGAAATACATAAAATTTCGTTAGATGAAAATAATAAATTTGAATGATGATTGTTTTTATTCGTACCTGAGTATTAACCCACTTTTTACCACTAGGGGTATCAATAACATGCCCATAAAAATGTACAGGAATTGTGTATTCTGGTCTAGCCTTTTCCCATGGATTTCCATAACGCAGCCAATCGTCAGGTTCTTCAACCTAAGAAAATGATTATTGATTCAGTATCAGTACAATAACTATATGCAGTTAAATATTTTGTAGTAAGGATCTGTCTTTATACATTCATTGAGAGGAGGTTATGTGAGATATCCGGGTTAAAATTGATATTTGTCAGTGGCAATGTAGATTTATTCTTACCAATATAGATATTTTATAGAACACCATTAAGAAACATTTATTACTCTCTGAACAGAAATCATTACCATATGACACCGGTCAAAAATGCCATCTTTTTTTTGGAATTGAATTTCTCTTCAGCATAGCTCAAAATCAAATTTGTTGTCCAATTTTAGGCATAAAATTAAAAAACAACAACAACAAATAAATAAGTCCGGTACACAGGAGCTGCATTACTAAGCACATTCCCCAGAAAGGTGGTGGTGTAGACTGCATTCCTGAATAATTTGATAAAAATAACCTATATAAATTGAAAATAAAAACATGAATAGTTTTATTTATTTAAATTTTAACGTCCATTATTGTTAACAAAGAATTTTAGGACGTTTTTAGTCTTATAAATTTTATTTTAATTTTTTTCTGGAGTAAATCCCAACTTTTAATAGACCGATTTAGATTTTTTTTTACAACACACGTTCCTCATTGGGGAGGCATCTTGTCAACTAAGTTTCGTAGGGAGGAAATAGAAATAACGGCCGGTACGGGCAAATTAAAAATTTGATTCATGAGTAAACCCCTCCTCGTAATGGAGGTGCGGTTTAATTTATTTTTACAACACATATTTTTCTTTAAATACTAATGATGTATACCAAGTTTTGTTACAATATAACACACATTGTGATCGATATGGCAAATTAATAATTTTGGTCCACAGTAAACCCCTCCCCCTCTGGTTGGACCGATTTTGCTAGTTAACGAACTCCTTCAATCGTTTGATATATATCAAGTTTTATCGCAAAAAAACAAAAACTATATCCGCTAATGTATTAACAGACAAATATATTCATCAATTTTAATTTAATTTTTGGTATCTTATAGGCAGCATAGATGAAGATTTGAAAACCCTTTTCAAAAATTTTTTAATGAGTGCAACATCAATAGCTTGCTACATTGCTTCGGAAAGTGCTAAAAAACAGATTAATTTACACTTCTCATGTTATTTTTATTTTGTCAAGGGAGAAATAGATCTCCGAGCTTTACTCGTAGAAATGTAGACTTAATAAAGGGGAAGAAACTGCATTATCTAACAAGTCCTGAAAGTTTTTACGATCTCCATGAGACACTATTCGATACCCTGGTAGGGCTGCAGTAATTCAATTTACCATTTTGGGTAAATAATAATTATTATTAAGAAGGATCTCTTGATTTTTTTTCTAAATTTTTAAATTATAAAAGCCAATTACATATCACACTTTGAGTGACACAACTCAAAAATCGGTGTTTTTCATTATTTAAAGCTATGCCCCATACATTGGCAAGAGTGGTACATTTTCAGTTGAGTTGTATTTTTTTTTTAGTTGTTTCACTTTAGAAATACTATTGCGGGGTCTCCCGTGGTCTAGTGGCTAGCGCGCTAGATTCATAAGCGGGAGATGGTGGGTTCGATCCCCACCGGCGCCAGAAATTTTCTCATCTCAGAGCTCGCTGAGAAAATTCCTGGCTGCACCCTGGACGTCGGCGCTAATGGCCACGATTTGTCAATGCGCCGTAAAAAAAAAAAAATAATAATAAAAAAAAAATAAAAAAAAAACTATTGCGATATAACTGAAAAATTTCTCTAAAATGTATACCTGTTCACCATTGACAAGTCTCTGAGCAAAGATACCATATTCGTATCTTATGCCATATCCAATCGCAGCGAGGCCAAGAGTTGCCATACTGTCAAGGAAACATGCAGCTAATCTACCCAATCCTCCATTTCCAAGTCCAGCATCTTCTTCTAGACTTTCAAATTCTTCTATATCAAGTCCCATCTTAAAACAGGTTTCATCAAAAATTCAAATTAAATCATAATGTTACAAATTTAATTGATTTTTTAACATTAATGAAACATTTCAAGCAGTTAACTAATGTAAGTGAAATTTAGGACTAATATAGAATTTAATATTCTTACCTGATATAACGCTTCATCACAGATTCCTTGGATTCCGATGTTAATCATAGTGTTTGTCAGTGATCGCCCCATGTAGAATTCTAACGATAAGTAATAAACCCTCTGAAAATGAAAAAATAAGATATATTTAAATCCTTAACTTTACTCATAACTGAGATTTCAATAAAAGCAAGACAAGAACATAAAACCACATAATAAAGCCAAGTTTCATAAAGTCCACAGAAGTTGAGTCAAACATTATTGCTCTTTTCAAGAACTATGCATGAAAAATGAGAAAGGAGGTGCCTTTTTTTTTAGCCAATTTTCTCTGTTTCCTTGGGGGAAGGAAAGGCGCTTATGACATCATCCGATGGAGTAATTCATAGGTGCTATAGTACGCCCGGCAAACAAAAGAACGAGGTAGTGTGCACGCACTGTACCCAGCCCCTGTTTGGGAAGGCCTAGCTCCCCTCCAGCCATGCCCCTTCTGGTTCTTTTGTTTGCGGGCGGACGATAACTAAAAATTCTGAGGTTTAGAATCTATAAATAACAAAAAAACAGACATTCAAAGTTTGCAGACGTATAAGTACATTTTTATGGCATTTTCTATCTTAAAACACATAAAAAAAACATCCGATTTTTATCAAATTTAGTGTCAACATATTTCACCCGATTCCAAAAGGACAAGTCCTTTAATCAGCTGAAACCAACTTCTTTGTTTTTTTCGGTGAAACTCACATGAAAAAAATCTTAATGTGAACTGTTTTTTTTTGGTGCACTTGGTGAAGTCTTTAAACACGGTGAATAGAATGAAACCATTATTAAGGCAATATCTAACGAGAAAAGTTTTTTTTTTGTTTTTTTTTTTAAACTATATTTTTGATATCGGGAACTCAGGAAAGACAAACTGACTTTTACACTCTCTGTGCTTCCTAACTAAGATTTATAATTTTTGTTTCCTTTTGGAGAAGAGAAAATATTAAACAAAATTAGTTTATTAACAGGCACAAGCAGTTTTGTGGCTTTTTGTAACTTTTGTAGGATATCTAAAAAAATGTTGAAAAATCCTTGCACTAAAAGGTACCATTCCGAATAGTAGTTTACAAGAGTTTAGGATACATCATCAGTGCTTGTCATCCATCCGCTCGTGTCTAAGTGTAAGCAATGCAATTATTCATAAGTATTAGTAAACAGGGTAAGGGAAGCAACATTCAAAAGCATTCCTGAAGAAATGAAGATATCTAGTGTAGTGCCCCCCTCCCTCACAGCTTGGTTTTCTCACCCCAGAAGCCAGTGTTGCCATCGAAAATTACATTATAAATTATATTGTATGCGTTAATTTACTTGATAATCTTATAAAAATACCGTATATACGTTTCAATGTATATTATCGCCGTTATATACCGTCATCTGGGTGAGTTCGGACGATAATGCATGGCGCAAGAAATCACGTGACCTTGAGAAAGTTTTTCATTAGGAACACAATTGGCTAGACAAATACGATCGATATTGCAAATTTTTCCCATACATTTAAGCCGAAATCGCCTTGAAAAGCATATTGAGGTGATGGTCTAAATATAAGATTACTTCAAATTGAAAAATATTTATTTCTTGGCATTGTCAAGAATCACTAAAAAATTACAAATTCTAACTAATTTATTGCATAAATAACTTTAAAAGTTATATCAAGAAACAGAAAAAATAAAACATTTTTCTTTCCCTGTTGTATCTGAGACCCTGGAAAGGGGTCAATATACCCCGCCTACATCCAACATTCCTTAAATAACGAGATGAAGATAGCTGTTGAGGTGATGCAAAGTCAAGGGATGGTTCGGATTCGGCTAGGCATTTTGTATAGGTATGTATTATTAGTACAAATATAAAACGAAAATACTGTTTTTAAAAATATAAAACGAAAATACTGTTTTTAAAAATATAAAACGAAAATACTGTTTTTAAAAATATAAAAAGAAAATACTGTTACTAGTGTGCTCATATGGCTCGTTTTCCTGTTAGCTGTTGTTAAAATGTTTCTCTGCATTTTGTTTTACTTTGAGCCTCTGTTAATAGTTACACTTACTGTCAACTTATTTTTGTATAAACTACTTAACTACCGAATGTGCATTTTAACAAAAAAAATAGTTCTTAATTTATCGGCATGATGTTTAAAAGGTTTCTTACTGTTTGATTATTCTCGTTTGTAATTATGTTTATTTATTTTTTAGCTGAAGATGGTTGCCAAAGTGCAGCCGAAACGTCAAATAAAGATATTTTTTTGACGATCTGACGGTTTAGCATTTCCTCCGAAGCTATTGAAGTTGCACTCATTACGGAATTTTTGAAAAAAAAAAAATTAAATCTTTATCGATCCTATTGCTTTCTCGCAGCAAACGATTGAACGAGTTTGTTAACCACCAAAATCGGTCCACCAGGGGGGGGGGGGGGTTGTTCCCGGACCCAAAACACTAATTTGACCATACCAGCCGTAGTTTTTGTTGTAAGGCAACGAAACTCAGTATTCGTTGCGGTCTAATACGTTTTAAAACTAAACTAAACGGGTTCATTAGGTGGGGGGGGGGGGGGTTACTCCAGACCCAAATTACCAATTAGATCATACCGGTCGTAATTTCTGTTATATTGTAACGAAATTCGGTATATGTCGTGGACATCTAATGACAACGAAGTGTTTTAAAAATGAACTAAATCGGTTTATTAGAATTTGGGGTTTACTGAGTATTATGTTCAAAATGATTTGCCACCAAACCAGCATTGGTTTTAACTTCCACCACTAGGACGCTGTATCCTGCTTCTTCTCTACATTGAGTCAGCTAATTATTGCATGTATATATATATATATATATATATATATATATATATATATATATATATACATACACACATACACAATAGGTTATTTTAAGCAAATTATTCAGGAATACAGTGTACACTACCCATATTCTGAGGAATCTACTTAGGTATGCAGCTTCTGCGTGACGGACTTTTTTTTTTCCAAGCCAAATCCCAAGCTATGACTTTGCTTCCTTAAATAACATTTACCAGATTTATACTACCGAATAAGTCCGATAAACTTTTATATATAAAAAGCTTATAGTGTCCAACATTCGGCCTTAGAAAGAGCATCTATTATAAATTAGTTTAGGAATAGGGGCGTGACATCCTCCAGACCACAACCGGAAATTCCTAATCAAGGATTATAAATTTACAACTATGCTTTAGATTATTGTACTCAAGAATGAAAAACAGTGAAACTATGATGTTTAAGAAGAATGATTACACTGCTGTCATAATGTTGACAATTAAACAAATTTTTGCCAACGGCCGTAGCCACGTAGAATGCACCGGTTCCCGTTGATCGCGGAAGTAAAACAACGTCGGGCGTGGCCAGAGCCTGAATGGGTGACCTACCACGTGCTGCAAAGGGTGGCAACATATAGGTAGCCCGGTGTTAATAGCCTAATCGTTGATACGCAGTTAAACACGCAACAAAATAAAAATAAAAATAAAACTACAGAAATTGCAACGTATGTGTATTCTGCTTAACGTTTATTTGCGGGGGAATAATTTTGTTATTAATATGGTATTCGTCTCCAGAGATTTTATTTTTTATCATTGTAATTAGTTTGGGTTGCCTGCGAAATATAACGACAAAAAAAAACTGGAGACAAAATACATACTAATAGCAAGTGTATATGTGTGTGTGTGTGTGTGTGTGTGTATATATATATATATATATATATATATATATATATATATATATATATATATATATATATTCTTGAGCTTTACTTTTACCCCAATTCGATAAAAAACACAAAAATACGTTCTTTAAAACGTTAGAGTACGTTCGTCACGCCGCAACAAGCAATTTATTTTTGGAGCAATTTACGGAAACAAAATCGTCGCTTTGACGTTTTGATTTCAATACGACTGCAAGAAACAACTTTAAAGGTATATTGACGTAATAAAACAAATTTAAACGTGATATCTTCAACAGTTTTCAAAAAAAGTGAAAACACAATGGCGCCAATTGTTCTTAGATTCATTCATGATGTGGCCCGGATACTGGAAGAGACACTTAAAGTACGAAACTAGCAGAACTGTGAATAATAAATAATTTTTATTTATTCCTTTATTTTATTTGTTGACCTTCCGTCTGATAACTTAATAAATGTAATCAGTTAGAGCGAGTAAATTATAATAAGATTTGTATAATTAAAAATTTATTAATTTAATTGTTTTAATTTTTTATCAAAGACACGATTTTTCGAGACCGACTGTCTACTGGTTACCGCTCTTTTCTAGTATGCACT
This sequence comes from Gonocerus acuteangulatus, assembly GCA_946811695.1. Classification (NCBI taxonomy): domain Eukaryota; kingdom Metazoa; phylum Arthropoda; class Insecta; order Hemiptera; family Coreidae; genus Gonocerus; species Gonocerus acuteangulatus. Next base: position 76,156,203 of record OX328125.1, read on the forward strand.
CCGTGCCAAAGGTCGTGGGTTCGATTCACCCTAGGGGTAGTGGCTTTTCTTTAAAAAAAAAAAAAAAAACGAAAAAACATCAGACCCATCCTGGCTGCAAAAGGATGGTAACCTGTAGATAACCCATCCTAAAATTCTAAGTTAATTATAAATGGACGTTAAAATATTAAATGAATATATACAATATTTCGTCATAATAAAATAAAATAAATGTTTATTTATTATTTTCTTTATTTCGTTCATCACATTATCTCTAATTTCGGTTTCCTCCAGTTTGAAATTTTGTACGTAGGCTGAACTAAAGAAAGAACAAAAAAATAAACATATAATCTTAAACATCTGACCAATTGAAAGAGCAATGAGGTTATTATTTCGTAGACAACACACTTCAAGAATAAATAGATACGTACACAGATTTCAAGGCTCCAAAGTTTAAAAATAAACAGTTTCATTGAGCAAATCTCTTTTTAAAATCATTCTCTACAAATATATTAGGTATCAGATGAAAATGTTAATCCCGCAGTACCTATTTATTTTGCTTTCATTCCATATTTCTTTATTATTTGTTTATTCAAGAATCATGACAGTAATTAAAAGTATATTCATTCCAAGCAACTTTCAATTAACAATTAAGATGTAAATGATTTAGGATTGATTCGATAATAACGTTCATAAAACTCGAAAAATCAGAGTTCCTACTGAATGCAGAATTCCATGTTTGCCTCAGATTGTACAAAGAATAATTTTCGATTTGGGAAAACATCAAATTTGTGCAAAACCAACTCTTTGAGATTTCGAAACACAAATATTATTTTAATTTGTGTGGTTAGTAATGTCTCATTTAAGTTGGATATTCTTTCAATTTTTTTTTTTTTTAATGATGGGATGAGTTTTCAGATACGTTAGTAGATACAATCGTCCTTCATCAATGTTTACGAACATTTACATATCAAGGAATTTATGCATTTTCGCAGATTTTTTTTTGTTTTAATTCAAATGAAAACAATCTTGGTAATGATTTTTCTTCATGCTATTTTCTTTGATTTTAAAAAACCCGACACCTATTAACTGTGTAATTTTAGCGCGTTGTAATTGTTTTTCCTGATGCGATTTGCAAGGCTTTGATCAGAAACTAATATTCAATTTTTAAACGTAACTTTAAAGCTATTCTTAATGAAAAGCTCAAACTCGTTAACCAGCAGTCGCCGGAACACTAATTTTTTCGGTGAAATTCGCTCGAAACAAGCACTTAAGGTTTTGCGTTTATAGTCTTCCGGTACAGTTTTTTTTTTTATAGGTTTGTTGACGAGGGGAGTCAAATGAACCCTCTTTCAAGGCGATATATTTTTAAAGTTTGGGAGAAAAATGTAAAGAAATAGAATTTCAGAGTTAGGTACCACCTCCGAAACGGTGGATTGAGTTGAGACCTTTTTCAGACCTTTTTGATGCCTTTCATCAAAACTGAGATATATGAATTTTGTTTAAGTTAGGACTGGAGAAGTTTTTCATAAAAAATATTTTTTCAATAGACTTGTGCAATTTCGGACTTTTCGTGTACTTTCTCAAATACCGCGAAAACAGTTGCGAAATTGTAGTAAGTATGTGACCATTCGAAAGCCCATGAATGAGTTTCCTACGAAAAAACTTCTTATGTCGGTTTTGATAAGTAGATTTCAATGTAAGTTTGATTCTCGCAAATGTCTGTGTTCGCGGATTTATTGATTGTTGTCGTTTTTATCCATTTTACCAGTAAATGAGTTTGTCATAAATAGAAAGGTAGGAAAGTTGAAATGAGATTTTATAATTTTAATATATGTCATAATTAGGAATGACCGGATGTCGAATAGGAGGAGTATACTCACTTCCGCTTCGAGTAGGAGGGGTATAGACTCACTTCCGCTTCGAGTAGGAGGGGTATAGACTCACTTCCGCTTCGAGTAGGAAGTTCCATTTAGGCTTCTAACATTTCCCTTTTTTTGAGATTTAATTGGAGTAGATGTTTCATTTTTTTATCAGTAAAATTAGTTTACGAAGGTTACGTACTTTATTTACTTTAGTTACCTCGCAACTATGGCGCTTCAACAGCTTTAACAGAATAAATACAATCATGGGCGTATATAAGGGGGCTGCAGACCCCCTCCCCCCAAATTTTCATTTGATCGGTAAAAATGTGCCATAAACCTTTTAAAAATAAATTAAATAAGATCACTTAGTTCATAAAAATATTTATTTTGGGTGTAATAGCGTTTTAGTTGGCTAACTATTCCAAGTTCTAGATTGTTAGTGTTCCATACCCCGGAAATGGTACCAGTCCCCCCCCCGAAACTATTTCCTATATACGCCCATGAATACAATACGTTGAAATAAATATATACAATGGTCATGTTCTTTGACATATGTTGACTGCATTTTCGGCATTTCCGATTCTCACACAGTTGTATTAATTGTATTAATATCTCTTTTATGCGTGGTGAGGGGGAGGGTGGAAAATAATAATAATAGTAAATAGAAATTAATGAAGATTACTTTCCCACAGAAACTAGTAAAATGTTTGAAATATATATGTATATATATATTAACAATTCCCATTAAAATCTTTCAAAACTCACCACGAATATGGATTATATGGAAACGTGCTACGATGACTCAGCTTCTGTGAGTCGGATTTTTAACTTATGAAAGGTTACATTTCAGCTAGGATGGCAGTGGTCTAGAAAAATTAGAAGATATAAAATAGGCCTCTTTCCAACTCCTTTCATTGGAGCAAGATACTTAGGGGTTATCAAAGGGAACATGGGTCAGAAACATTTCCTTCTTATCAATTAATTTTTATTATTTTAACAAAAGCCTCTTCGATAGGCCGTCTGGATGTCAAAAAGATCCAAAAGGGCACAAACTGAAATTCAAATGACATAAGCAATTTGAAAAAAAAAAAAAAAAAAAATACAATTTTTGTCCGTGTCAAAATTATTCATGCATGACTTTATTTAATATAGAAGAAATTTCCTTGACAGCCTCTTTTGTGTGGAATACAATATATTCCGTACAAAAATATATGTATATAATGTATTATTAAGTTTTCAAATGGTCACGTTTTACTTTCAAATTTCTCAATAGTTTTCAAGAAAAATAAAAAGTAGGGAATGCCGAAAACTGCTCGTCTGTTAACATCATAATTGCTTATAAAAAATGTTCTATTTTCTCAAACGCAGCCAAAATTTATATATATATATATATATATATATATATATATATATATATATATATATATATATATATATATATATATATATACAGTCAGTAACATAAGTTTCTGGACACTTACAGGCTCAGCAAATAAAATGTTGCAATTATTACCAGTTGGGGTTTTAAACAATAAAACAAGTAATAACATTTAGTGTTTTTATTCACGAGTACTTTAACATAATTAAATTAAATGTTTCATGTGAACAACGATAACAATAGAATTAGTAAACAAAAATCAATGAAAAAGAAGGTAACAAAAGTTTTTGGACACTTTTAAACGAACTTTTTTCAAAATTCAACAACATCAATATTTATGATTAAAAAAATATTAATTAATATTTTGTGGGATTGCCCTTAGCATTCATTACCTCCCTGAGCCTGTTGGGCATAGAAAAAACCCAATTTCGAGATCCCAGAAGTCGGAATTTTCGACCATTCTTCGATAACAGGCTTTTTGAAGTCTTCCTTGGAGCTTATTGGAATCTTCTTTAATTCCCGCTTTAAATGATCCCACAGGTGATCAATAGGGTTCAAGTCGGGAGATTGGGATGGTGGATTGACTAATTTCGGGCAATTATATAGGCACCAAGTTCGGCTTGTCAGACTTGTATGTTTAGGATCATAGTCCTGATATAACTGGAACTTACCCTTAAGTCCTAAGATGTCTGCACTTGGAATCAAATTTTTCTTTAAAATGTCAACATACATTGCTGAATTCATTTTACCGTCAATAATCGTTAACTGCCCAACACCTGCAGCCGCCATACACCCCCACACCATCAAAGAGCCTCCCCCATGTTTTACTGTGGGCTGTATATTTTTAATTTTTAACGCTTTATTTTTTTTTTCTCCACACTTTTCCCGTCCTATGTGACCCAAAAAGCTCAATTTTTGTCTCGTCACTAAATATAACGTTCGCCCAATACTCAGATTTTTTATTGTAGAAAGTTTTTTGAACTGTGAGTGTCCAGAAACTTTTGTTACTGACTGTATATATATATATATATATATATATATATATTGTGTTTGTTTATGTAATGGCGTATCAACAATTGCGCTATTAACTCTGCCAAAATTTAGGTATATATTTTAATTTATATCATGTGGATCAGATGCAAACAATTTCCTTATAAGGAAGACAGTTTTCACTTTAAGATGGAGGGAACACGCTAACAATGATTTATTTTAAATAAATACATGATAACAATACTAGATTTTTTGGAGCAGTGGATAAGAAGCAGACAGTTAAATAATTGTAGCGAAACAGTCTTGTCAATAATGTTATTAGTAGGGAACGGATGCTCATGTATTTGCATATTTTTTTCTGATTTTCAAATCAAAATTTTCGATAGAATTCTGCATGTTTTGAGTGATTTTAAAGCATTTAAACAGGTTTTTATTTTACATATTTTGTCAAAAATCCCATTTTTACATATTTTGCCATAAATACATATTTTTGCTACATATTTTGATATTCTTTTTATTTTGTAATTGAAAAAATAATGAGGAAACCGAGTAAGAATGCTTAACCCATTGAGTCTAGATCAATGGGTGGTGTGATAAAAACGAAGTGTCTACCTAGTAGACACTACGGTGTAGTTTTAGCTTAAACTCAGATGGATGTGATTAAAGAAAGGCTGATGCCTGTTCTACGGAGTGGGTGGGAGGCTTTTAGATTTAATTTTTAAATTAATGCTTTCAATTAAATTCTCAATTTTCAATTGAATGAAATTAAAACAATATATTTTTGATTTATTTAGGACGTACCTTCCTTTCGTTGGGTGCCCATGACCTCCCGCGGTTGAATGCACCCTTAATTCCAATTAAAAAAAAGAGGAAAAAAGTCCGTCACGCAGGAGCTGCATAACTAAGCACTTTCCTCAGATTTTTTTTTAGAGTAGACTACATTACTGAAAAATTTGCTGCAAATAACCTATATAAATAAAATAAAAGTCCGACTCGCAGGAACTGCAGCATCTTAGCGCGGTTCCGTTCATGTCCCTAGTGCCATTTGATGAGCTTAGAAAAGAAATAAACTTATTTTTTTTATATATCTCGTGAAAATTGTCAAAATCATCTCGAATAAAAGTGATATTAAGGCGTCAGGGACACCGACAGTAGCTAACTTTTACACAGAAGCGGAAATTACAGAATCTGGCTCTCATTCTAAAGCAAAGCTCTATAAATCAATACAAAATATGCCTAATAAAGCCTTTCTAGAGGATACAGAAGCAAGGGCGTATATGAGGGGGGCTGAGGGGGCTGCAGCCCCTCCCGAAATTTTGAATTGATGATAAAAACTTCTCGTAAAACCCTTAAAAATAAATTAAATAAGATCACTTAGTTCATAAAACATATTTTATTTTACGTGTAATAGCGTTTTAGTTGCCTAAAACTATTCCAAGCTCTAAATATTTAGTATTCCATACCCTGGAAATGGTCTCAGCCCCCCCCCCGAAATTGTTTTTATATACGCCCATGTACAGAAGGATCAAGAAGAAGTACACAAGATTGAGTAGAATACCCTGCCTAATATAGCCTATATAGAATAATATGCCGAATAAAACCTATCTAGTTAATACACAAGGACAAATAAAAGTCTTGACGAATAACAAGTCAAGAAAAAAAATTTATTTAACAAAATAAAACTAAGTTTAGTTGCCCAACTACAATAGAATAATATACCTAATTAAGTCTATGGAGTAGATACAAATGGACCAAAAACAAGTCTTGTGGAATATTGTTTTTTTTCTAATTAAATACTTTTTATCAATATTTAGTATATAATTTTTATTGAAAACTATTGATTGCTAATTGATGAATCGGTTTACAACTAAGTAGTCTTTATGAATATTTAGTATATAGCCTATGTTTGGATATGTGTTTTTGGGGTGCTCTCCGCCTAGGCTTTGTATTTGTGTCGGCAGATACCTGGGGTATATTTACAGCTCTTGAGGATTAACTCTTAGCAGGTAAATTTCCTGCGGACCTTCTGCTTCTACGGGCATTGAACCGCCATATTCGCTCATAGTATCTAACCGTTGTGAAGTTTATTTTTTGGATTTAGGACTTAATATACATATGTAGACTAAATCATAGCAAGAAGTAATCCTCCGTCGTCGGTTCTTAACTATGTAGACTCGCTAATGTTATCCAATCTTAGATACATCGTATTTAAAATCCACAGCAAAAACACGACATTTCATCAGAATCCCCTGCTGAATAAAACTTATATAGAATAATATGCAAAATAAAGCCTATCTAGTGGATAAAAATAGAGGAAAAAAGCCGTTCGCGGTGGTAGAAAATCTTAAAAGTATTTCGCTCAGAAATCTCCGAAATATTGTCACTAATTTTACGTATCCTGTTTTATAGCCAAATAGATTTATATTCTATAATCAATAAGTAAAACCTACTAACAATAAAAAACTATGGGTAACAGATGAAAATAGGGAATACCAAGAATAATTCTAAAGAACGAAATCAACACCAGTACTGTAATCTAGATATTCATACGGCATCTTCGAATTCTAACAAACAAAATATTGATTCTAATTATACGTATCCTGTTTTATTGACAAATACATTTGACTACTATAAGCAATTAAAAACACTAGGGAATATGCCAAAGAACTCGGAATAGGAGCCTCGACAGTTTCAAGACATTTGAAGGAAATCGACAAATCCAAAACTGACATTTCATACGGTACAGCCTGATATATTTTTAACAATGAATTGCTTTTCTTATTTTAATTAATCTGTTTTATTGTCAAATACATTATCCTACTATAACCAATGAAAAAACAACAAGGAATAAAAACAAACAAGAAGAACCGTTCGAATAAACGAAATCAATTACTTCAAAGTTTAAGCACTTATTTCTCCGATTGACATAGCCTAATCAAAAATTGTTTCAGAATCTTTTTTGTGTATTTCAATGTAGCAGCTAATTCTTGCTTTTCTAAGTCAATACTTAATTAACAAATAAGAAAAAGTTAAAACTAGGCCGGACAGCAAAAGGTCTGTACCATAATAACTTACCAATAAGGGTAATACAAATCGCATCGCGTAAAGCAAACATTAATGTTAATTTATTATGATAAATTTATGAAAGACGATCATTCTTATCTTTCTGAAACATGAAATAAATTTTTAGTACTGACAAATCATTTTTGTAACTGTAGTATTCATTCAAAGATGGAGTAATAAACTTTGCAGTACGAAATATCCTAATATAAACAATCCGTAATCCCTAAATGTTGTCGTTTTTGAGCCGACTTATTCTTGTTTTGTAATCTATATACTATCTAGGAAAATTCTGCAAGATCCAATTAAAGATTTGTTTTCATGAATTTTTCGAATTTTGTCCAGCTAGATCAGTTAAAAATACCACTGTGCGACGTCCTATCATTCAGATTGGTTACAAGGTAGCTATTAAATTTCTTTATGGTTATTAAATCGTAATCAACTCGATAGAAACTGATTATGTCACATTACACAGGTCTACAACCAAAAATTTGATTTGATGATTTTGGCTAATCTCTGTGTTTCTCGGTGTGCTGAGGCCGAGAATGAAGTCCGTTTTTCTCTATCACGTACAGATTTTTTTCAAATCCATAGAACATAATATACCTGCTATACACATAAATTTGGTAAGAAGTAGGTTTTTTTTTTTTTTTTTTTTTTCCAAACGATTTCTCTTTTTATAAACAGACATCTTTCACTAGGTGGTGTAGGCAATGACTCCCTCAGTAGATGTTGTAGGCCTGAGGGTGTCTAGGCACGACCTGTTCTGACAGGAACGTACTTGTTTGGTCTCAGATGTCACCGTCTGAAGCTAAACGAGATTGAACCTGTTGTATCAGGAACTTGGAGCTAAATTTCTGTTCATTCTCTCAGTTCAGTAGTATCAACTGAAGTGAACATATTCACTGAGGTCTCTTAGTTGTTTCAAAGTGATTAAGAACGTATTTTAAGGTTTGAAAGTGCATTTAGACAAAATGTCTCATCGTCGTTCTGTTACCAGTCCAGACTACTTCTGTTTTATCTGTGGTGAGTACACAGTTAAGAAATACCAACGAAATATAACAGGTTTTGTCAAAAATGTATATTATGCATATTTTGGCTTGAGAATAGGAGATCAAGATAAAGTGTGGGCTCCTCACAAAGTATGTCATAGCTGCGTAGAAAAACTTCGCTTATGGTACAAAGGAGAGTTAAAATCTTTCGGATTTGCTATCCCAATGATGTGGAGGGAGCAAAAAAAACACGTTAATGACTGTTACTTTTGTAATTGTCATGTTCAAGGCTATAATTCCAAAAATCATAAGCTCATTAACTACCCTAATGTGGAATCTGCTAGTCGTCCGGTACCACACGGTCCTGGATTGACAGTTCCTCAGCCCCCTCGTGACTTGGGCAGTATAGATAGGGAAGCTAATAGAGAAGACTGTATGTCGGAGAGCGATGAAGTACACAGTGAGTTCAAAGCAAGCAGTTCAGAAGATGAACCTCAGCTTATTTCTCAACAGGAGTTGAACGACTTAGTGAGAGATCTTGGACTTCCAAAAGATGCAGCTCAGTTACTAGGCTCCCGTCTTAAAAACAAAAATTTATTACAGCCAGGCACTTCTTTTTCATGGTATCGACACCGTGAAGCAGTTTTTCTTCCTTACTTTGCTCTGGATGAGAATCTTATTTATTGCAAAGACATTCTTGGTCTGATGGGTCAATTTGGTATACAATATGACCCGATTCATTGGCGCCTATTCATAGACTCATCAAAGCGAAGTCTATAGGCTGTTTTGTTGCACAATGGCAATACTTATGCTTCAGTTCCAGTTGGCCATTCGGTACATTTAAAAGAAACATACGAAAATTTGTCATTAGTTCTCGAACGAATTCATTATAATGAGCATAACTGGTTGATATGTGGAGACTTGAAAGTACTTACTATGCTCTTAGGTCAGCAATCAGGGTACACCAAGTTCCCTTGTTTTTATGTTTATGGGATAGCCGAGACAGAAATTCCCATTGGAACAACAAAGACTGGCCATCACGAGGAGCTCTGTCGCCAGGCCAAAAAAATGTAATTAGGAGAAGTTTGGTTCCTTCTGACAAAATCCTGCTACCTCCTCTACACATAAAGCTAGGGCTGATAAAACAATTCGTAAAGTCTCTCAATAAAGAAGGTGAATGTTTTAAGTACTTATGCTCCAAGTTCCCACGATTAAGTGATGCAAAGCTAAAAGAGGGGATCTTTGTAGGCCCAGATATTCGGAAACTTTTCACAGATCCACATTTCACTCAGACCATGAATGAGAAGGAGAAGGAAGCTTGGAATTCTTTTAAAGGTGTTGTTGAGAAGTTCCTTGGTAACGTGAAGGATCCCAACTACAGAAGTATCGTGGAACGCATGTTGAAGGCATTTCAATTACAAGGTTGCAACATGAGTTTGAAGGTTCACTTCTTACATTCGCATGTGGACTATTTTCCGGAAAACTTAGGGGAAGTAAGTGAAGAACAAGGGGGAAGGTTCCATCAGGACATCCAGGAAATGGAACGTAGGTATCAGGGCAAATGGAACGTAAACATGATGGCTGACTATTGTTGGATGCTGCAGCGTGAATTATCTGAAGAGTCCTACGGCCGGAAACGAACACGGAAAAATTTTCAAGAGAAAAAAATACGTTTTCATAAAAATAATAACTAAATATGCCACTGTTAATTCTGAAGCTGTTATTTCTACACATTTATGTATTTTGTGCAGTAAACAACATTGAAATAATTAAAAGATCATGGAAATAAATGAAAACTCTTATTCGCCAATTCTGTTTTCTTTTAATGGTAGTACCTCTGCCCTTACTTGAGATTGAACAATTTCCTTACGTGATAGAGAGGGACTGACCTCATGTTCGGCTTCAGCACGCCAAGGAGCATAGAGATTGACCAAAATCATCAAATCAAATTTCAGAAAGATTATTTTTGTAGACCTGTGTTATTAGACCGGAAATGTTCTTACCATAACGGCGAAATGAACTTACATTTTATTTATATCTGAATAATTTGACATTTTTGTACCATTTCCATGATTTGTAAAAAAATTATGATACAATTTATATTACACTGAATAGATGTTTCTTTACAGAAAAGTATTGGTCCTTACTATTCCAATGTGGTTCTTACAAATTTAAACTCTAACATGAATATCAAGGTAGAAGCTTGGAGATTGATAAGTGGACATGCCTCAAGGAAATGTTTTAGAAATATCAGCAATTTATCTGTTTATTTAACAAAAAAAACAAAAAAAAAAAAAAAAAAAAAAAAAAAAAAAAAAAAAAAAAAAAAAAAAAAGGAAAAGAAAAAAAAATATTATCTTTCAAAAAAGCTGACATAACAATAATTATATTAAGATACAAAAACTGACATTTCCTGAATGTATCCCGTTTCTCTGCAAGTAGAAATAAATATGTGAATAACACTTTGTGAATAAATTCATGGATGGCACCGATTGCGTCAAACCTATCGGCCAATCGAAGGATTGCGTGAACGCACTGATAGTAGAGTGAACTCATTTCTCAAGGTTAACAGCAATGTTCTTAGGAAAGTACTGATAAGGTACTGTGTTAATGGAAAAAACATGTAGGTCAGATGTTCACCGCAAATAAACCTGTGGTACTAAAATGTATTTACTTTTAGATTTAAAATATACCACTTAAGAGCTCTATTATACGTTACGTATTTAATATGTTAAAACTATACTGTATAATGCACAAGACAGTATAAACCGCCAAAGACTGGAAATATTTATTTTAAAGGGAAATTAACCTAGTTCGTCCCGTTTTACGCTTGGATTCCTGATCACTGGGGAATGGATCTTCAAGTAAAATAAAATTCAAATATGTACACATATATTTAACTTTTTATAATGAAATATGTTATAAAAAATTGAAAATATGTAGTAAAAAATACCTAAAACAATAAAAAAATATTGAAAAGAAAAGCATAAATAATTAGTACGAATTTTATTATAAATGGAAAGAACAAACTGGCTAAAACTGTGAAAAATATTGAAAAATAAAGCATAAATAAAAATTATGAACTCATTTTAAAGGGGAAAAAAGAAGTTGAAAATTTCTACAGTGGAACATTATTTTGGAAAATTGTTTGCAACAACATGCATTTTAAATTATCAAACGTGAAATGACGCCGGTCTTATCTCATAAGGGGAGTATACAGTGGTGGGTTCACCGATCAGACCCATTTTTGTCAGGTGATTTTTTTTTGCATCGAAAAATAGTTGACACTTGTCCGAGCGGTTCGTCCAATGCATCTTTAGCGGCCGGGAAGCATGGCTGCCAACCATCTTTGCTCCTTGCAATTAGAAAATACATCATGATCCTGACTCAATGGGTAAAGAATTATTTTATTTCACGGTTTCCTCTTTTTTTTTTCAATTAAAAAAATAAAAATAATGTCAGACTATGTAGCAAAAATATGTATTTATGGCAGAATATGTAAAAATATGAATTTTTGACAACATATATAAAATAAAACCCTGTTTAAATTCTTTAAAATCACTTAAAACGTTCAGAATTACATTAAGATTTAAGAATGAGAAAATATATGCAAATACAATAACATCCGTTCCCTAATGATCAAGCTAGCCGCCTTCATATCACAGCAGTGATAGCCAGTCAATTCATCCAATGCAATCCAGCCAACGATACACGTAAAAAGTCCGTCTCGCAGGACTTCATCATCTTAGCGCGGTTCCGTTCATATCCCTAGTCTAATTTGGAAAGATTAAAATAGAAGCAGTTATTATTTTGGTTCCACCAGTCTTTTTTTTTTAATTAATTATTATAATGGCGTGTCAACCCTTAAGGTCACTAACGCCATTCCTGTGAGTAGTAAAGTCTTGAAAGGTCATGATTTATCTATTTTTTTATTAGTGATGGTTCGTTTATGTTGTGTAAGACGTGAGTGAATGTCATTTATGGTTTCTCCTATGTATACACCATTGCAGGAAGGGGTTTGGCAAGGGACTATCAAAAGTCCCGTAGCTTTTGTGCCGGGGCGGGGAGGGGGGTTTAGGAGGTCCCATTTTTCGGGTTTTCACTTATATCTCGGAAACCCTTCGTCCTAGCGACATGACCATTCTATAACAAATAAAAGCTGATTAAATATGCTACAAGTTCAACACAATAATGTTTTTCGAGACATCTTTAGTTTGCGAGGTATCCACAATTAAGAGATTGTCATTTTGGGGGAAATCATTTTGTCCCCTTTTTGATCGGATAACTCTTCAATGATGAACCCAAAAAATAAATGCCGGTTATAGGGTTGTAGAGCATTACATTCGCTTCAATAATATATATTACTTTACTATTTTATGTATTTTCATTCAAACGCAAAAACAATTTCAGTATTCATAGTAAAATCTGAAATTTGGCGACTAATAGTCCAGGCAACTAAGAGTTATAGATGGAAATGTTTGGGACACAAGTTTTGACTTCATAACTTTGTTTCCGCTAGTTAGGAGGTCAATTTCAAACGTGAAAACAGTTTTAGTGTTCATCGTTTTATCTGGCGACAACTGTCGACCAATGAATCTTTCAATTTCTCATAATTTCCAGTCAATGTATTGTCCAAAATATGCTCCATTATATAAATAAAGTGAGTATTGGACGTATAAATAGCTCAAAATATATAAATTTGGGCCCGATGACCAGTTATTCACACTCAATTAGATAAGATCTTGTACATTATATTGGCAATGTTTTTGATAAGACCATGTGAGTGCGTAAATAACCTTTGAATGAAAATACATAAAATAGTAAAGTAATATATATTATTGAAGCGAATGTAATGCTCTACAACCCTATAACCGGCATTTATTTTTTGCGTTCATCGTTGAAGAAATATCCGGTCGAGAATAGCAAAAAGTGTGTTTTTCCCCAAAATGACAATCTTTTAATTGTGGATACCTCGCAAACTAAAGATGTCTGGAAAAACATTATTGTGTTGAACTTGTAGCATATTTAATCAGCTTTTATTTGTTATAGAATGGTCATGTCGCTAGGACGAAGGGTTTCCGAGATATAAGTGAAAACCCGAAAAATGGGACCTCCTAAACCCCCCTCCCCGCCCGGCACAAAAGCTACGGGACTTTTGATATGTTGACCTCCTATCCAGCCCAAAAAAAGTTACGAAGTCAAAAATTTTGTTCCAAAAATTTCCATCTATAACCATTATATTTATCTCAAACCAAAAAATGTTATTTTCATATAAGACTCTGGAGTATTATACCAATATATTATACACAGTAATTATAGACTATTATCAACTATTTATTCTTTAATAGTTAAATTTTATTTTCTAGAAAAATTAACTCGACGGGCTGAGATCTGAACCAAGCGCCTCCAATTTTAAGCTCTTGGCTCTTTTGCGTGAATTAGCTTGCTATGCTGTGATGTGAAGTCTACAGTAGCTTAATTGGCAACGCATGCGAGCGTAAAATTTCAGGATCTGGATTTAAATCCTAGCCGGGCGAATAAATCTCTATTCGCAAGAAATATTTTAAAATGTTAAAAATTCTTTCCAGGGACGATTTTCGGGTTTCAAGCGTTCTGATATCTGAAACCATAACTTGTCAAGTTGGCATCGTGACTCTTCAACCAACCTACCAACATTGTTTATTTCGTAATACGCTGATTAATTTTTCCAGAACTCTAGTATTCCACAACAAATTAAAAAAAATAATATATGTAAAGCAATACGTTTTCTAGTAAATGGATAAGCAGTGGCAGGATTAATTATTGTGCAAAGAAGGTTTTATTGGCGAGGCCAGGAATCAGATGGGCTGTGTCAAGGGGAGCATGTTCAGCAGACCACGAGCAACTAGGCCACTCGAAGAGCTAGATGTTATTCTCGTTCATGAGTGACTCATTCACGTGATAGATTAGGGAAGAGATAGGTTGAGGAATTTACAAGGTAAGACACCGAGTAAAGAGAATAAACAAATTAAAAGAATTCAAGGTTAATGTTTTGCGGAACATAAATAAACTTAAATTGTCACGCACTTAGTGAGAAGCAATTTTAAGTCCATTTAACCATTATAATAATAAATAAATGTATGGAGTAGTTCTAACATTCTTGAGACCCTTTAGTTTTAATAGTTAAGAGCTTGAAAAACAAAGAAGTAGCAATGCACTGTAACAATAGATATTGTACATCTTCAAACCAACCAAAATAAAATTGTCTTACTTGTAGACATTGGTAAATTTATATTTATAATGCTAGTTGTATTAAATTCTTATACACAACTAGCTGTTCCCCGGCGTGCCATGCTACACCTACGTTTTGCCCATGAGACTCCCGTATCAGGATCTACCTGTCTACCAAGTTACGTCAAAATCGGTCAAACGTTGTGAGTACTCTGAAACGTTCTTAATACTTTTGACCAAATTTTGAAATTTCACTAGTTTGACCTAGCCTAGGAGATTTCCCGTATCAAGACCTACTTGTGTGCCAAGTTTGGTCAAAATCGGTCAAACCGGATCGGTGTGGATTTGTATAAGGAACAAACAAACAGATGGGCAAACACACAGACACGTGATTTTTATATATGTATATAGTTGTGTATAAGAATAATAGGTATCATAATATCATATCATGATCTGGTGATTATTCTGCATATGGCCTTAACTTAATGTGTAATGGGGGAGACTATTTTTTTAAATGATTAAACAATGTGATATTCGTTTATAGATTTAATATTTAATAGATTTTTCCTCCTATTCCTTTATAACCACTTTGTGGCAATTAAACAATTTTTGAACATAAAATATTTCGATTGCAGGCTTCCAGGTACACTTATATAGGTTCCCTAACGTAGGAAAATGAATGAAGCCATTTTCAAAGCGATGATTGTAACCGTTTACGAGAAAAGTGGATAAAACTAGTTTTTATAACTAATTTTCGGTTTGGGGACTTAGAATCGTTGGATTCATTTGAAATATTTTCGAGATGGTTGAAATTGATCCAAAATAAGATATTTAAATTTTGATTGCATTTGGAGTTAAGGAAGTATTATTAAACAAATATTTTTATTAACGTACATGAGCAGTTTTAGGATTTTCGTATTATTTCTTTATATATCTCTAAAACGGTTGGGAAATCGTTGTCAATTCACAGTGACCATTCGACATCTTAATCAATGTCCAACAAAAACATTTCCGAAGTAATTTTCGATAGGACGCTCACATTCGTAGAAATAAGTGCTGAAAACTTTAAAGTTGTTGGTTTCGTTTATTTATTTTTTATTATTCCCATATATTTATATATATATATATATATATATATATATATATATATATATATATATATATAAACATTAACCGGTTTTTGTAGGACTTATAGAGGCTTTCATAAGAATGAGGGGGAAGGAGGATTGAGTTATTTCCGCTTCTGTCAGTTTCCTGTGCTTTGTGCTACCTAATATATCGCTTTTCTGCGAGATGTTGTTCGAGTAGGTTTTGATCTTTTTCAAGAAAAAAAAAATTGTTTGTTTCTATTCTAAGCTTCCCAAGAATAAGAACGGAAACGCGCTAAGATGACGCATGGGCGTTTATAGAAAATAATTTCGGGAGGAGCTGGGAAAATTTTGGGGGGGGGGGGCTGAGAGCTTTTGGGGGTATGGAATCTAGAACTTGGACTAGTTAGCCAATTAAAACGCTATTACACCCAAAAGAAATGATTTTTTCAGAACTAAGTGGTCTAATTTTATTTATTTTTAAGGTTTTGATGACACGTTTTACCAATTTCGGGGGGGGGGGAGGCTGCAGCCCCCCCTTATATACACCCATGAGATGATACTGCTCATGCGATTCGTACTTTTTTAATGCACCCGCCACCAATTTTCTGTTTGTCAGAAGGGGAATAAGGTTAAGATCCCCTCCTCTAGGCAATAAAATACAAGATATACGTTGAGGCGTAAAATAGTGTTTATCAGATATTTAGCTTCAGCGTATTTTTTGCTTATGTTCCCTTACACCCGTGACATTGTTCAAATGTAACAAACATGGAGACTGTTGTATGTTGTTATTTATGATATTAATAAGAATATATATATTATTTTATTAAATAAACACTTATATATAAGTTCGTCTTAAGAAACATCTCCCTTTTTAAGCAAGTACAAAGATGAAGTCTTTCAATTTTCGAAGAACACTTCTTGTGACAAGAATACACAGTGATGAGGCCTCCCAATGCAAAATATATGATTTTGTTTCTAGTTGATACAATCGAAGACTTCTGCAGTAAGTGCAATGCAAAAGACCCAATGACATTTAGTTCAATAAAATAAAAAGACACATTGAACCGGTTCAAAACAAGTTTCGGAGACAGATCACTTAGATAAGGAGTAACCATTGAAACTTCACCACTGTATAAAGGTAGAGGGAATTACAATGAAAACTTTTGTTATGTTTAGTTAAAATTTATTATTCGCATTATTCAATTCGAATTTAAAATACAAAATGAAAAGAAATACATCAATCCGTCTCGCAGGAACAGGATAATTCTTGAGCAAGGCGAGTTAGGGAAGATCAATTTTATTGTAATCATACATTTGTTGTTAGTATAATTGCATAAAAAATTGAAACATTTTGGTACAAAATATATTAGTACCAAGTGTTGTACGTGTACGGTAGACTGCAAACAGGCAAATATAGAAGTCCAAACACAAATGAGAATAATATATTGGACTTCGTCTTTCGAAAATTTAGATGCTCCTTTTCTAGAAGATGTAGAATAAGGGGACCTAAGTTTTGTAAATAATATTCCTAATGACTTAGTACACATCATCTTATACACTCATATTATACATATTTTTGTAAATACTAACCCTAATAGTGAAGCATTACAACACGTTTTTCTACTCTCAGGGGAAAGACTCCTCATTTTTACACCAACATCAGCCACAAGACCCTGGAGCCGTATCTTTAAGCTATTTCAACTCCTGGTGGCTTCCAAAATAATCCTGAGGGACTTCAGATATTCGGCAGAGAGGAGTTAAAGCAGCATCATGACGCCTTCCCAGCCTGAGAATCTTTCAGTCATTTTCTTGCTTCATTATCATCGTTTGATTGCACAATTAATTATCTCTTTTTATTTCTGTTTTATCTTATTTATAATATTTTTTGTAAGTTATCATTGTAATGATTAGAGCCCGGAAGTTAGGCAAAATGCCTTTTTTATCTGAATTGATAAATTGAAGAATCAGATAGAAATAAATATGTTTCCGTGCATTTAGGAAGTGTAGAGACAATTTTTATTTTGCCTTTTTTGCCTATTTTAGGATTTAAAGCCTTTTTTGCTCGTTATGCAATTTTTTTCTGCGATTTAAACATTTTAAAAAGCACATAACGAATTTCGAATTACAGTTCGTCGAAAACAAAAAAGGTTTCACAAATTAAATTACATTTTGCCGTCACAAATATCAATTCGAAAGCTTATTTTCCCAACCCGTGGATTGACCCTCTGTAAATAACAGAGCCTTCCTTGGTAGAAGGAATGCACAGCCATAATGAATAGGAGGAAAGAGAGAGGATGAGAGAAGTACGTCTCCTTCCTCACACCCCTTTTGCTCTAACAATAGTGTAATTACCTGGTATTCCGGATTTAGAAATGATAAGATAATGCAGAGGAAGTTTTTCCATAATGAAAAACATTTTTTCTTAGAAGGTCTATGAGAGTTGATACTTTGAAAAAGCATCTTGTTGTTGCTTGTAAGAAGGGAAAGTAAGAGTAAGTACACTAATTCTGTGATAAATTGGTAATAAAGAAATGAATGAGTATTTAAAATACACATTTTCATTAATAATGAGTGAGATTCCTCTTTGCCTTCACTCCAAATAAATGCCTATTTTAATTACAATACTGCCTATTTTCAGTATTTCAAGTGCCTTTTTGCCTGCCTATTTTAACCAAAAATAAATGCCTATCTTCCGGGCTCTAGTAATGATATTTGACTAAGAGGGATAACTAATATTTTTTTTGTATCACTGACAGCCAGGTTGTGTGTAATCCGTTCATGGCCTTGAGATATTGCACTTGGAAATGTTTTTACATTGAACACGTTGGAATAAAAACAAGACCTAGATACTATTGCTCAGTAACCGTTTCTAAAGTCATTCAGAATTTCAACTTCGGTCAACCTCAGAAGCGGGTTTCCACCCTTTGGAGGGAAAAGAATATAAAATCCTTCGCCTTCAATGGAACGAAAACCACTTTCCCCCCAGTCATCTTTTCGAAATTCATTTAAGGAAAGAAATAAGAATTTTATAGATGACACAAATAATGGAAAGTATAAAAGAAGACTGGAAGATAAAATAGCTCCGTCTGGCATGCCTCATCCGCGTGTCAGCTCCCTCACCCCGGCTGATATTACATATCCAAGGAGAACCAAACCACGGGAGCAAAGCATTTTAAATGTTCCAATAAAACATCGGAGCGAGTGATAAAAACGTCTGCTGACAATAAAATCCTTGGCTAACTTCATTTTACACAATTTGGTTGGAGTACAGCGTCAAAATTATTGTTGCCACTTCATCTGGAAATGCCCACTAGACTCTAAAATATTTATTATAAAAATACATTGTCATAAGTCTTCAGAATGGACACAAATAAGTAAACAGCACGTAATTTGGTAGAAATGATATTTTTGTCTTCTAAATTTCGAATAATAGGTGTAGGAAATTTATTGAATCAAACTTGATGTATTTAGGAAAAATAATTTTTGAACTTGTAATAGTTAGCCAAATAAACCGCTATTACACCCAACGAAAAATATATATAAAACCATAACGAAATTACTTGTTAAATGCAATTAAAATATATTGTTAACAGAATTTTTAATATATTCACCTTTATATGGTATTTAAAAAATAATAATTATTCGCAAAACGTACTTATTTATATTTTTGATTTATTATAAATTTCATTTTATTCGTTTCCTTTGTTCCTTAAAACACTTGACTACTGGCATTAAAATAATATAAGTTGCCAGAAAAAAAAGCTAATGAACTGGTAAACTTTCAGTTCTTAATTTAGGAATTTTAGTAATTTTTATGAAGACCAACAACAAAAGGGTTTGAAAGATATAGGAGATCCAATGCCATGGGCGTATATAAGGGAGGGGACTGCAGCCCCCCCCTAAAAAAAATTGATTTAATCGGCAAAAATATGTCATAAAACCCTTAAAAGTAAATAAAATAAGATCACTTAGTTCAGAAAAATAAGTTTTTTTTGGGTGTAATAGTGTTTTAGTCTCCTAACTATTCCAAGTTCTAGACTGTTAATACTCCATACCCCCGAAATAATTTTCTATACACGCCAATGGATCCAACGCGGTGTGTATTTGCGATTACACAATGATCTGACAGTGCGTTTTAATTGTAACTATTTATCTATAAGAATATTAGTTTACACTGAAACAAAAAATAAAAATAATAATCATTCAAATGAAAGTTCTGATATTTTCCTCAGTATGTTCTGGTAGTTGTGATAATGCAGAGGTCGAGTTGAAGGCTGAACAGTCCAGGTATAAACCTCGACCTACCTCAACAGACACCTGTCACAGGCAACCCCTCAGTGGAGAAAATAGTTGTAGGCAGGATTTTTCCACCAAGAGGAATTTAGCAGATAGTCTTCTGTATGGCAAAAAAAAAAATCCATTCGTTTTATTGATTCCAAAGATTAGTAGAAATAATTAATAACAGAGCTTCATTGGATAACTCTCTAGAGAAAATTTCTTTGGGATATTAAGGCATTTCTAAATCCATTGTGAATATTATTGATAATTTACAATTAAATTCGAGTTCAGATAATTCAAAATCAGACTGCCGATCAAAACCTCTTTCTTGTTCCGTCCTACAGACTGTCGTCTTCACGATAGATTACCGGCCTTTTTTTAAATATCACGTAAAAAAACTGAATTCAAGGTTCTTCATATGAAAATTTTCCAACTCTCACAGCACTTACCTGTTTCGTCAAATCGCGTTGATCTTCTTGCCATTAAATCTTCTAAGCTTCAAATTTCAACGAATTAGCAACTTAATTCAAGGCGAACAACTTATCTCGCAATATATTTTACAAGATTGTTCAACGCCAAAATAAGTTGAACACCTTAAATATTGGAACAGTATCAATTTTTCGAAATGAGTTTTTGGCAAAACATAAGAGATTGATTATCAGTGACAGAATTCGACAAATAACCAAATGAAATAATATAAGTATATTTATTAAACAAAACAATACGACATACAAGTAGTTAGTAAAAAATACATTCATTAATAAGCAATTGTTAATAAGAAGTTATTCATGCTTGGTTAGAGGAGGGAGAATGCTGAAACCGGTTTAATTCAAAATTCCATTTATTATAGAAACAATACATTCAGAGCTTCGAATCAATAGCTTACCTTTGGGTCCTTTTCATAGTAATACTGCTGGGTCCTAATCCATCTAGAAACTAAATTGTCTCGGACAGTATGTGCTAATGCAAAATAATAATCTCTGGGTGTAGCGACATTTCGGTCTTTGACAAGTGTATAGTGCAAATGTCTGTTGAAAGCTTTCTTCATAGAGACCACATCCTCGACATCAGCGATCCCTCGAACGCTGATCTGTTTCCTTTTGTCAGAGTCGAATTTTACAGATGCCATTACCACACCTTCTTATGAAAGACCAAATTAACTTCTATGGGAGCACCAAGAAACACTGACTACCATCAGCTGATAGCGGAGCTGCCGACCTCTAGTATCAACTACGAGAATCACTATCCCCTCCTCTTACAATACCCATTCTTGGGCACTTAATGTACTATTGTTTTTTATTTAAATTTCAATAATTTATCACGCGTTATGAGTGATCATTATGCAAGATTTCACTACATTAACACTTTCTTGCAAAAAGGGTCCCATTCATTGGAAAATGGGTAAAACGAAATTCAAAAAGCTGAAATATTTCCTCCAAATATTTGTGTTTTTTTCCAAAGAGCACAAATATGTATAACATTATAACGTTTAAATAAGTCATGGTTTTTTGTTGTTGTAATTTTCCCTCATACTGTTTTTGCCAATAGTCATTGTGTATATGTATTAGTAAATATATAAACATTTTAGCAAGGGAAAAAAGTTAACTTTAAATCTCAAGTAAAGAAAAAAAAAAAAAAAAAAAAAAAAAGAATCAATTTATTGTTGAAATAAAATATATCCATTTATCTATTATTTTACTTAAATAATTTCACTCTAACATTATTATAATAAACATAATTAGTTTTGGAGGTCAGGGGGCCGTGAGTATTAAGGCATGAGCACTTAATACTCCGTGCCAAGGGTCATGGGTTTGATTCGAACTAGGGTTGGAGACATTTCTTTGGAAAAAAGAAAAGGCGTCAGCCCTATCCTGGCTAGAAAAGGGTGGTGACCTATAGATAACCCATCCTAAAATTCTGAGTTAATTATAATGGATATTAAAATTTAAATAAATAATAATAGTTATGTAGTGGATTTATCAAAAGGATTTTTTTTTAAAAGTAGGTTCTTGTGGTTATAATTGATATATGTAAGTTGAAGGTGAGTGTGGGGAAGGATCAATTGAAGAAACTGGTAGAAGTTGCTCCCCAAAATTGTTTTAACATTAATTTAACGTGTGATTATAAACAACTAAGATTTTTAGACTGGGCTATCTACTGGTTACCACCATTTTTTAGCCAGGATAGAAAGAAAAGCCATTATTCCTAGTAGGAATCTTAGGCACGGAGTGCTCACTCCTTAGCACTCACGGTCACCGGGCCTCCTAAATCAATATTAATTAGCCAGAAGAACATCAAAAAAAAAAAAAAAATATCAAAGATTTGAGAATGAAAGAATTAAATACTTGCTATCATGTAACTCTTCTACTGTTTTAGGCTACACTTTAACTGGCTGATAGAAGTCAATATTATTCATTGCCTTTTACAGTTCATTAAGCATAAAACCATGCAACAATAAGTAAAGTAAAATCGATAATATAAAGCTAATATTACTTTAGGCTTTGAATTTCTGCAGGCAGTGTTTGAGAAGCTCTCTGTTTGACTATCATTAGTAGACTTGAGGAGAGGAAAGCCCAGTGATGCAGCTCCTTCTGCCCCTGTTAAGAGTGCTAAGTTTACTCCATGATGCTCAAGAAAATGTAATTTGTACACTTAATGTAGTGTCACAGTTTAAAAAAACAAATGTTTACTTAAGAACTGACATTGATCTGTTGATTAGTGAGTTGTTTTCCCATGGGCTAAGCATTCGATCATTAACAGATTTTCAGGGAGAGAATCATACTTCAAATATTTTTATATTATCTGCACACGACAACCGTTTTTACAAGTATTTTGATAAGCCTTTCGACTTTCAAGCGAAGTACATTGTGATTCTATCATCTGACACAAAATTACAAGTAGGAATGCTGATGACAAAATTTTGGTCACATAATGTATATGATGTGATAGTGATATTTAAAGGAATAGCACATTTAAGTTATCCAGCAGACTGTAACTCAAAAGTAATGGTTATAAAATCTTTTGAGTGTATTAAAGATTTAATTCTTTTCCCCAAAAAGAATAATGGGAATTGTCCACTGAAAATTAATTGGGTTCCTACAGAACCATATTTCATTGGTAATCCAAGTAGTGGTATAGAATATTTACTTTTATTAAGAGTTGCTGAAATTATGAAAAAAGAAATAATTTGGATTAAGGAAGACTTCAAAGGCTATCCTAAAAATGGATCATGGATTGGAGCATTGAGTAATGTGAAAGATATTGCTGGAGGTGACTTTATAATGACAGCAAATCTTTACGATAACTTTTTACTGACGTACCCTCATTTTTATGATTCGTATAGATGGTATGTTCCACTTGTGAATCCCAGGAGCACTTTCGAAAAGTTCAACATTTTTTCATTGGCTACTCATGCGTTGTTCTTTTTGTATATTTCTATTTATTTTTGTGTTATGTCTGTAAATGATAAAACTTACTCCTCTCCTTTCAAATGTACACTTAATGTATTCAGAATAGGTTTAGGTCAGTCACTCCGGAAAACACCAAAATTTGCCCATATGAGAATACTTTTTATATCATGGGTTATTTTTCAAATGCATACTTCAATTATTTTTTCAGGGAGCTTAACTCAACAGTTGACGCAAAAACTGTCTCTTCTACCCATAAAAGCAAATTTGGAGGAAAAAAGGTGTATTTCTCCTAATGTGGAATATTCAGAGGATTATTTTCTTGAAAAATGTAATTCATGGGAATACATTAAGCAAATGGCATCTTATAAAAATATTACCCTTTTAGCTGGCAAAGAGGCAGTGAACTTTGTTATTAAAAAATATAATGTATTACTAGGGAATAATGGACCAAGATATATTATGCGTTATAATACATTTGTATTGCCCAAAAATAGTTTATATTATGACCAAATAAATAAAATAATTATTCAGTCATGTGAAAGTGGCTTAGTTCAAAAAATGTATAATGATATTTATTATGAGTATTCAGAAGAAAACTCAAAAATTAAAGAGGAAATTAATCTAGGTCTTCTATATTTAATATTATCTATTGGATGGACCCTTAGTTTAATTGCATTCACTGGAGAATATACTGTATCCAAATTTCACATGAAGTTCAAGCTTAACAAAAATAAATAAAATTAAATATATAAATCTGAAATACCAATGTCAATTAGGAGGTATATACTACCTTGTGTGGTCGATATCAAAGTCATTTTCTCCAATTTATAGATAACAAATAAATCAATATTCTTCAATTCTTTATGTCATAAGTTTTATATGGGATGTTAAAGCAACCAAAAAAAAAGAACAAAAAACTAAAATTATTTTAAAAACACCTTGGTATGATCAATTCCTCAGACCTAAATGTGTCATTTATTAACATAATCTTTTACATATAACATTTAAGCCTTTAGGCCATTTTCAAATTCTTAATACAAGCAGCCTCTTTATTAAAACTTTTTAAATTTAGGCCTTGTCATCCTGGCATTCTTCTGATAACAAATCACATTTTATAGGTATAATCTAATTCTTAAACATAGCCAACAAAAATTATTTGAAAGAAGAAGGTTAAATCTAGTAAAGTAAGTACGATTTTTAAGAATTATTAATCTTTTCGATAATGGTGAATTCTTCATTTTCTACCAAAAAGTCCGTCTGAAATCGGCCATAAAACCGTAATAATTCAATGAATGGAAAACTCCCTCCGTGCTTTACTAGCAAATATCATTAGGAATATGCAGTTAAAATTTGAAGTTGATCGGGTGAAAATTGAAAGCGCTAGTGTATCACCTGTTTTGAAAAACATAGTATTGAGAAAATGCACATTAAAGTTTAATGTACTGAAAAGATAATTTTTTTTTTCATAATTTCTTGTCATAAAGATTTACAAAAATGTTTTTTAATTTTGATATGTATCGGGACTTTCGATGAAAAATCGAATTTTAGGCACATTTAAAAACTGTTCCGTTACAGTATAAGTGTTGGATATCATTTTTGATTAGTTAAGGAATCATTTAAGCCCATAAAAAATGAAATGCTAAAAAAAAGTTGCCAGGTAGTATTAACCTTTAACAAGCTTGCTAGCAGTTAAGAATGCTCATTGAATTCTAATAAAATTGTATCAGAATGTGAAAACAGTGTTTATATAAGTAAGAATGTAAGTAATAGAGTCTGGAGTTGTCTTACACAAGCATTGTGTACTGGTTCTGAAGGTTCGTCATCATGCCAAGTAAAAGAAAGGCCATCTTCACCTGATAGTTTTTTTCTTTTCTTTTTTCAGAGCTACTTATTGAAGACATTTATTGAGAACCTTGAACTCCATTAAACCAATAAACTATATGCAACTTAAATAGAGGCGCTCTCACAAACCTTTTTACAGAGTTACCATCAGGTACAGTATTGTTATTTACAGTGCCGTCATGAAAAGATTATCCCAGTAGAGGATGGCCTTGCTTTTCCTTTTCGTGAGCTCTATTAATTCTCATGTATTTTCTATGTAACTAATAATTTATATTTATAAAATCTTTATTTATTTATTTTTTTTTGTTTTTATGGCACATCTGCTCTAGGCCATTCGTGCCTCGATTCAGTATGAACTTGCTGTCTTTATTTTGTTATTTCATGTCTTTATTTTTGTTGTTTTATTTAAATTTTAAATAGTAAAGATAATTTTAATAAAATACTGAGTCACATTTAAATTGATTGTTTTTCTTTGAAAGAAGAATTTACTTAGTTTTAATTTTTAGTTTTGTTTTAAAAAAAGTAGTTTTTATTAAGAAAACTCTTTAAATTAAAAGTATATAACTCAATTAAAGATGATGTTAAGTTTCATTTATTAGAGAATATTTTCATAAAATACTATATAAGAATCATTCTGATATGCTTAACTGACTTGAGGCTATCAATTTTTTATTTTTATGCATTTAATGTACTTCGTATTATCTCTACATATATTTTATAATAACACTTTAATTCAGTATTGTAGAATAAGGTGGATAATTTCTTTCGATATTTTAATTGTGTGTATTTTTTTACTCTTAAATTGAATTGACTTATTTTGTATAAGTATTATTAATTCAACAGTTACTAAACTTTCATGTCTAATCCTCAAAATTTAAAGTTCAGAATTATATTCGAGACAAAGCAAGCCTCCGCCTAATTAATGCCATTTGCTTATTTTAATTATTATGTACAAATTCAATGAAGTTGAAGATGGTAATTAGTAGTAAGATATCTCAAAATTTTACTTAATCATTTATTTATTAAAATACGTAAAAGGGATTTGGGATTATTATATTAACTTTGTTATTTTTCATTCACATCCTTATTACTACATAAGAATTATAGGAAGTTTAATTTCTGTTCATTTCTTATAGATTGTTTGTTCTTGATTGGTTTTAAAGCAAGCCTGATGAAAATGTTTTTCCTTTAACATTACTTGTAACTGGGGTAAGAAATTTTAGTGCAAGATTAAATAATGGTTTTCTTTGTAAAACATATTGTTATCTGGAGTAATATAGTATTGCGTTGTTTTCCCCCATTTTACTTAAAGAATAATTAAACTCATCTTAGGCCTTACCTACTTTTTAATATAATTATCAATGAAATGATATTAATAATCAATAAATAAAATCCAGTGTTTTGTGTGTAGGCTTCTTGAAAAAATCCCCACTTCACCTGGTGATTCCTTCAATTCCTAACGTATAGACAAAATTAGTCCAATTTTGGTAGAATTATTAAAATAATTGTCCTATTTGATGAAGTTCTATACAATTTTCCAACAACAGTTTTTTTAAAAGTATTTTGACCAAAATCAAATTAAACATGTTACAAAGGTAGGGATTGTTGGGGTTCGGTCATTGCTCCTTAATAAAACTACATTTTCACTGTAAAACCTTTGCATCATCAACGGTCAACGATCTCCTCTCAATAAACATGTTACATTTTACTCATCTCATTTTTTTTTTTTTTTTTTTTTTTTTTTTTTTTTTTTTTTTTTTTTGTATTTTAGCGCG
The DNA here is from genome assembly GCA_946811695.1 of Gonocerus acuteangulatus. Classification (NCBI taxonomy): domain Eukaryota; kingdom Metazoa; phylum Arthropoda; class Insecta; order Hemiptera; family Coreidae; genus Gonocerus; species Gonocerus acuteangulatus. The sequence continues at coordinate 76,183,073 of OX328125.1, forward strand.
GTTCCTCCCTCCCCCATAGTGAGGAACCCCGCTTATAAGGTTGATACAATGAAACAATCCGGAAGTGCCGACAAGAAAATTTCGCGTTTCAGAACCCCTAGAGACCGAAAATAACGGTGGTTCAAATTTGTATATATATATATATATATATATATTTGTCTGTTTGCTCATTTCTGGCTTCCCTGATGGTCTGATTTTGATGAAATTTGGTACAAAAATCTGTCGTCCAATTTGAAAGGTCAAGTTCGTTAACCAGCAAAATCCGCCCACTGGAAGATGGCGTTTGGGGCGAAATTCGCGCAAAAAAAATCGTAACGCTTACGTTTTTGAGTTCATAAGCTTGTAAGTACTCTTTTTATAGGCTTCTTGGGCTAGGAAAACGAATGGAACCGTTTTGAAGACGATAGCTTTAACCGTTTTTGAGAAAACTGAAAAAATAATTTTTGAATGCCGTTTTTGGTTTGGGTACTTAGAATCATGGGATTCAGTTGAAACATTTACTGCATGTTCTACTTTCATTAAAACTAATATGTTGAAATTTTGGTTGCGTTTGGAGTTAAGGAAGGGTTAGAACAAAATATTTTATTAACAGACATAAAAAAGTTTTGGTAACTTTGTATACTTTCCTTAATATCTCGAAAAAGGTTGAGAATTTGGGGAACGGAAGAATACCATTAGAAAGCTTACTAAATGCTCTACAAAAAAGGTTCTAATAAAAGTTTTGATTAGGCGATGTCAATCGGAGAAATAAGTGCTTAAAACTTTAAAGTAATTGATTTCGCTTATTCGAACTGTTCTTTTTGTCTTTGATTTTGATACTTAAAATTATGGGATTCAGTTGAAACATTTTCTGCATGTTTGAATTTCATCAACACTAATATGTTAAAATTTTGGTTACGTTTGGAGCTAAGGAAGGATTAGAATAAAATATTTTATTAACAGACATGAAATGTTTTGGGAACTTTGTATACATTCCCTAATATCTCGAAGACGGTTAGGAATATTGGTAAATGGAGGGTTACCATGCGAAAGCTTACTAAATGTTCTACAAAAAAGATTCTGAAACAATTTTTGATTAGGCTATGTCAATCGGAGAAATAAGTGCTTAAACTTTGAAGTAATTGATTTCGTTTATTCGAACGGTTCTTTTTGTTTGTTTTTATTCCTTTTTATTTTTTAATTGCTTAAAGTTGGATAATGTATTTGACAATAAAACAGATTAATTAAAATAAGAAAAACAATTCATTGTTAAAAATATATCAGGCTGTACCGTATGAAATGTCAGTTTTGGATTTGTCGATTTCCTTCAAATGTCTTGAAACTGTCGAGGCTCCTACTCCGAGTTCTTTGGCATATTACCTAGTGTTTTTAATTGCTTATAGTAGTCAAATGTATTTGTCAATAAAACAGGATACGTATAATTAGAATCAATATTTTGTTTGTTAGAATTCGAAGATGCCGTATGAATATCTAGATTACAGTACTGGTGTTGATTTCGTTCTTTAGAATTATTCTTGGTATTCCCTATTTTCATCTGTTACCCATAGTTTTTTATTGTTAGTAGGTTTTTCTTATTGATTATAGAATATAAATCTATTTGGCTATAAAACAGGATACGTAAAATTAGTGACAATATTTCGGAGATTTCTGAGCGAAATACTTTTAAGATTTTCTACCACCACGAACGGCTTTTTTCCTCTATTTTTATCCACTAGATAGGCTTTATTTTGCATATTATTCTATATAAGTTTTATTCAGCATGGGATTCTGATAAAATGTCGTGTTTTTGCTGTGGATTTTAAATACGATGTATCTAAGATTGGATAACATTAGCGAGTCTACATAGTTAAGAGCCGACGACGGAGGATTACTTCTTGCTATGATTTAGTCTACATATGTATATTAAGTCCTAAATCCAAAAAATAAACTTCACAACGGTTAGATACTATGAGCGAATATGGCGGTTCAATGCCCGTAGAAACAAGGGGGCCGCAGGAAATTTACCTGCTAAGAGTTAATCCTCAAGAGCTGTAAATATACCCCAGGTATCTGCCGACACAAATACAAAGCCTAGGCGGAGAGCACCCCAAAAACTCAGATCCAAACATAAGGTTATATACTAAATATTCATAAAGACTACTTAGTTGTAAACCGATTCATCAATTAGCAATCAATAGTTTTCAACAAAAATTATATACTAAATATTGATAAAAAGTATTTAATTAGGAAAAAACAATATTCCACAAGACTTGTTTTTGGTCCATTTGTGTCTACTCCATAGACTTAATTAGGTATATTATTCTATTGTAGTTGGGCAACTAAACTTTGTTTTATTTTGTTAAATAAAGTTTTTTTTCTTGACTTGTTATTCGTCAAGACTTTTATTTGTCCTTGTGTATTTACTAGATAGGTTTTATTCGGCATATTATTCTATATAGGCTATATTAGGCAGGGTATTCTACTCAATCTTGTGTACTTCTTCTTGATCCTTCTGTACATGGGCTTATATAAAAACAATTTCGGGGGGGGGGGCTGGGACCATTTCCAGGGTATGGAATACTAAATATTTAGAGCTTGGAATAGTTTTAGGCAACTAAAACGCTATTACACGTAAAATAAAATACGTTTTATGAACTAAGTGATCTTATTTAATTTATTTTTAAGGGTTTTACGAGAAGTTTTTATCATCAATTCAAAATTTCGGGAGGGGCTGCAGCCCCCTCAGCCCCCCCTCATATATGCCCATGCTTCTGTATCCTCTAGAAATGCTTTATTAGGCATATTTTTTATTGATTTATAGAGCTTTGCTTTAGAATGAGAGCCAGATTCTGTAATTTCCGCTTCTGTGTAAAAGTTAGCTACTGTCGGTGTCCCTGACGCCTTAATATCACTTTTATTCGAGATGTTCGAGAGGATTTTGACAATTTTTACGAGATATATAAAAAAAAAAAAAAATTTATTTCTTTTCTAAGCTTATCAAATGGCACTAGGGACATGAACGGAACCGCGCTAAGATGCTGCAGTTCCTGCGAGTCGGACTTTTGTACATTTCATCCTGGTTGATTTAATATAAGTATTGATGTATTCATTCCATGGATCTATGTATTGATTTATTTGTGGGTTCTCATAAGCCTATGATATTTTGGACTGACTTTTCTTTTCTTTTTTTTTTTAAGATCCCTCACATTGAAACAGAAATAAGTGTCATTGTGAACCATTGTCATAATGAAGTATATATTGTCGGGATTCGGTCGTACGATTAACCCATTTGCTGCTACTAACACAGATCTGTGTGCTTGACCGGACTGCCCTTGGTGCTAGTAAGACAGATCTGGGCGCTTGGCCTCTGTGGTTTCAGTACTACTAACACACAGTTGTCAGTTGTAATTCTCAACAAGTGCTGCTCTCACATATTTTTGTTCCTCAGAACCAAACTGGCATATCAAGCGGTATTTAAATCAACGTCTGTACGTTTGTTCCTTATACAAATCCACACTGTTTATTCAATTTTGACCAAACTTTGCAAATAGGTAGGTCTTCATCCAGGGAGTGTCATAGGCCAGGTCAAAATTGTCTATTACCTGTATGTTCCTTATACAAATCCAAACAGTTTGACCACACACAGGTCCAAGTGATCTGGGACCGGGCTCTTCCTTGATTGTACAAATTTAGACCCGAGTACTTATATTATGTATATCATTTTGCTTGACATATTTTCTACGAACAAATGACACCTTGTGTGAAACTCATTAATTTCAAGTAAAGTGAGTTTTTCTTATAAAAGAAGTCAACATTAGAACAAAGTTCAATTGATATATTGATGAAAAAGGAAGATAAAGGACTTCAAAGGAAGATAGTCCAAGAATTGGTAAATTATCAGCTTGTAATTGGAATTATGTGAAACAAAAGTTCTGGATGTATGCATGTATACTCAAATCAACTAGTTACTCATATATTACAAGCTGTTATTTAGACTGGGATTGTCTTTGTATCCTTGTCCTCCGGCTTCCTTAACGATTAAGTTTGAGCAGTGTTGGGCAACTACTCGAGTAAATGAATAAGAGTGAATTACTCATGGACTATGAGTGATGAGTAATGATTAAATTACTCATTAATCTCATGGTCATGAGTGATGAGAGATCACTCATTAATTTTCAGCCATGAGTAATTCACTCATCACTCATTTAATCATGAACCATGGTTAAAAAAAGTGGAATGATATTTATTTCATTAGGGTAGATAAAAAAAAAAAATCAGTACATCTGGGTACAATCAGTAATTCCAGTCACTTAAAATTCACATCCAGTCCCTTGTCATCACTTCTGGGACACTCGAGTCAAACTCGATCAATTCCCGTGCCTAATAATAACATAGAGGGATAATAGAGGCCCCAATATTAATCCAGAGAGGGATGATACTCATGACAAATGATTGATGAGTAATGTTTAAGAGTAATCACTCATTTTTGAGAGAGATGAGTAATGATTAAAAATTTGATGTGCGAGTAATGATTACATTTTCACTCATTACTTTTACTCATGAGTAATTATTCACTCGAGTGAATGCCCAACACTGAGTTTGAGCATAAATAATAAATCCACTGAAGAAACAATACAAATATACCTTCATTCCAGAATTAGATTATTTCATTGAGGACTGAATGAGATCAGTTTGTGAATCGAAAACTTAAGAATACCAATTGAATTACAGCGAAAATTTTGGTTTTGTCTTAAATCCACACCATAGATTTTTTCTTGTGACTTATTCCAACAAAGGATGTTATAGCATAGAATATAAGTGGAATTCGTTTTCGTTGGGGAAAACGTAAAGGGTTTTAAACCAAAAGTGTGGGCAAACAGAATAGATGAAACAGAACGATGGAGGGTACATTAGTGCACAGTGATAGCTGCATCAAAAGTTCCTTACTTTTAGCAAAAATTAAAGGTAAGTAAAGTATAATGCACACATCCAACTTTCTTGACTCGTTCAACAACATTACCAGCTCTTAAACTATTTTAATAAAACAAATAAAAGAGCAAATTTGTGTCCTATCTTTATTTATGTAAAAGCACAAAAAATTAATAATAAATATATAAATGAATGATAAAAAAAATTAACTGTCCCTATTAATTGAATATAAACTTTTTCATTTTCATTTAATTTTTTTTTTTTATATAATAGGAGGGAAACTGACATTTCTAGGAGGAAAGATGTAACAATCAATTATAAACTATTTAATATTTTACACTTTTTTATTCATTTCCCACCAACCTTTCTTGAGTATTTTCCTCTAAGCTTAATATTATTGTATCATATAAATACAAATACAACAGTAGGAAGCAATGTAAATGTATTTATATGTAAAGAGAAAAAGAGAAATCTTAGGTGCTACATTTTAATTACTTTTATAATGACCAAATCAGAAAGTAATAAATAACAATAAATATACATTTATATAATTGTAAACTTTAGGAAATTAAATTTGTGTTTAAAAAAGATCACAAAAATTAAAAAGAAATCAACATTTTAAGGTACAAAAACATTTAATTAAATTTTCTCCTCAAGTATAATATACATAATAGTAACCATAAAACAATAACAAAGCTATTTAGTGCTGAGACTTAACATCCAATATCTGTTTTAATTTATGCGTGTAAAGTGTAGATACCAAGTCTGAATATCAAGAATCATATAGACAATTTTTTTTTCTTTTTTTTGCTGCCTTTTAACAATTATATGTAGCACATACCTAATTTTTTATATATTCATTAGATATACATATCCATATATATAAAATCTATTAATAAAAAGGGCAGCATAACATAAATAGCAGTCGTACAAAAAACACTTGGCGAACAACTACATCATATAAAACATCTCCTCTTCTCAACAAAAAAAGAAAAAAAGAAAAGAAACAAAAAAAGGTTTGAGTAAAGGTTCCAATAAAAATTAAAAGTTATTAACAAAATTTAAATTAGAAAAAAAAATAATAAGACCCCACTTTTAGGCTAAAATAACGAGGAAAATGTTTTTTTTTTCTGAATTTGAAAATAAGCAAAAGGGGAAGGGGAATTGCGGGTCTTCTCAAAACAGAGAGAGACTCTTCAAGAGAATGATATTCTCTTTATCTTACTCGCTTCTGTCTATTTCGTCTTTACTGGTCTTTAGGCTTTTCATCTTTCTTTCCTGATGGCAGAGCTGCTCTCATCCTAAAATTAAAGAGAAAAACTCACTTGAGAAAATATTTAAAGAATACAAGTTAATAAAGAGAAATAAGGTAAACTTATTTAAGTTAGAGAGGGTTACCGCTGTATAAAGTTCCAAATCAAACTCAATTTCAGGGATAACAAACTTTGTGAGATTAAAAGAAGTGTTAAGCCTTGGAAAACATCAATCCAAGAGACAAGAAGACATGAAGTGGCATTAACCCGATTAAGAATAGGTCACACACTCCTTGCTCATGTCAAGGAATGCACCACCAATGTGCAGTTTGTGCAATGTGCAACTCACAGACAGTGAAGCATATTTTGATTAATTTCAGGACTTATGGACAATTAAAAAGCAACATCAGCTGACAAGACAGGTGACAGTGTTTATGACTTCATTCTTGAAAGGAATGGTGTTAATGACGTAAAGGATTGACACATGATAAAATAAAAAAAAAAATTAAAGAGATTACACATGAATAAAAAGTAAGTTTTTACTGTTGTGTTTTTGTTTTTTTTTTTGTTTTTTCGTTTTTAACGGCGCATCAACTATTTGGCTATTAGCGCCGAAGACATTCTCTTTTACAAGAGAAGAATGCAGAAATCTTGAACAGACATAATGAATGAAATAACTGAATTTTCAAATTAATCAACAAATACATGTATGTTGTTTACTAGAAAGTAAATTGTTATGTTTCAGAATGCTTCCCTTAATAATGTTCTTGATGCTGGGGATATCTAAAATTATTGTTCTGTTTTGTGCCAACTTCAGAATAAATTAAGAATTGCCACCTCCTATGTTACATTTATAACTAAACAGAAGTTAATTAATTCAGAAAAATGGTCTCAATTGAGGTCTCCACCACATAAGTTCTTAACCAAAACATTTTCAGAGACCCAGCTCCATATTTTGTGGCCTGTTGCACAACACAGATCACAGAATATACTGTTTGCTGGCTAAATAGAACAAATTGAATGCCGCTACAGTGACAAAGCACACTCAGAGTTAGCTAAACCTCCAAAAACACTCATAATCAAGTCACATTCTGTGTCCTAATAGTGACACATTTTGTTTCATATTATAGGTTGTTGATAATATATATATATATATATATATATATATATATATATATATATATATATATATATATATATTGATCCGTTTTTGGGGGAATAAATGTTGACACAACGAAGTTTGTAATAAATAAACAAAATGTACCTGTTGGTGATGATAGAGAGCTTGTCCATGGCAATCTGTATGTAGACGTCTACTTGTCCCTTATTTTTTTCATACAATCGTGGAAGTGAGAATACTAAGAGTACTCCTAAAAACAAAAAAAAAAAAAAATAAATAAAAAATAAATATTAGTCTCTGCGAATAGCAACCATATCGTTGCTGCTTACAAGTCTAATTTAATAAACAGTGACCTCGAAGACAATAGAAATTCTACATTCAGCTTTTTATAAACACAGATTTTAGTATTAACAGAGTCTCGTCAAAATTGCCTGAGTATAAACTTGCCATTCCCCATAATAAAAATTATAGCTCAAATTAGAACTACATTCGCTTCACATCAAAAACCAGTCCAATATTATAAACCCAAAGTTAAAGAGCAAATTTTGCGAATTGAAAGAAAATATCCTTCATATTTTTCTGCAGTGTCAACTTTATTGATAAAAACAGAGATACATTTTTGACCATTAGGCCAAATTATAGTGAGGTGGATTTTTTTTAGCTTTTCAACACCAAAAACAAACTTACATATATTAACATCTAGAATTTTTGGTCACGAGCATTAAAAATCAGAGATACATTTTTGAATAATAGAGTTTAATAAATAGGAAACTAAATAAATACTAACTTTTTTCCTATTCATAATTGTTTCATATTTTTACTCTTTGTTATTATAATCTTTAACTTAAATAGATGTAATTAGTATATTGAATTTAAAAATATTGTATTACATAGAGTGTGGTTCAAAAATCATTATTCTAAACAACCATTAGACTAACATAATTTATATAAGTCTTTCCTCATGCTATGACTTATCCCTGTTAAGCATTAATAAAAAAAACAAACAAAAAATAAAATAGTCACTGCGAATCTGAAATCTAATTTGAAATTGTAAGTGAAATTCAATTAGAAATTACATTTTAACAATAGCTCAAATTCAAAAAAAGAAACCATAGGAAAAACCCAAAACGAAGCAAGTAATCTACGTAATCAAATATACGTTTTTGTTTTGTTTTTTTCATTCATATTATTTGTTCCAATTGAGTGTATTCACTTTTTTTATAATATGGTATTGGTTGGGATCAAAAAATTAAATACACCCTTCCCATACCGTTGTATCACTTCATTCAAACAGCTCTAAAATTAAAGTGATACTAAAGTATGCAGTGTATAACATTTTTTAATCTTTACCAATAGGGTAATTTCAAGTCAAATCGCCACCCAGTGCCACGTCTCAGATATTTTTCAAACATTTGTCTTAAATAGGTATTTATGAGATAATCTCAAATTAATTGTTTCAGATTTTTTTTTATCAAGAATTGAACTTGGGGAATATTTTGAAATTATTGTTTTTTTTTGCATGATTTTGGCTAGTGTACTTCTGATCTCAGTTTTGAAAATCGTTTGTGTTGTAATTTTTGTTCAACGAATCCTGCTGTTCTTGGTACCGAATTAAAGCTAATCCTTTTCTCTATCAAAATAAGCAGTACAAGTGATACTACGGGCAATAGAGTGATGCCACACACAGTGCAAAGTAATATTTGATACTTTTTTCAATGGATAGATTGATTGGTTTCAGTAAGGCGTATCTTAAAAATCACAAATACCACATGTAGCCTAATTATGAGCAAACTATGTGCTTTTTATGTTAAAAAATAAAAATAAAAAGTTTGTTTTTTTGCGGTTATGAAATAAAAAAATAATTATCTTAGGAAAAGTTTTATTTCAAAATCAATAATTTTCTATAAACATGGGCTCTTTTTGAACTAATAATTACTGAAAACTTTGTCAGAATTATTAAAACCGTGGATTCCAGATAAGAAAAACTGATTACCAAATTTTGTGAACATGTAACTGTAAATAGTTGAGGGATTCATTCAGTGTGTGTTTACACATCTCATCAAAATGTTAAACTTATTATGCAAAATATAAATTTACTTTATATCCTAATCACAGAGTCAATACTTAAAACAAATAAAATCAGAATTGCGTGATGAATTAGAAATTATTTCAACTAAGATGAATAAATTGAGAAAAATTATGAAACCAAAACCAAAGAACTAATTTTTAAAAAATTAACAATAAATTACGGATGGAATAAAACATCCCAACAAAACCCTGTTTCTTTTTTGTTTTTTAAACATTATATCTCAAATTATAAAAACATTTTATAAATAAATCAATAAAGTGCAAACAAGTCCATGTTTTACTAGAATAATACAAAATGGATGTTATATGAGCAATGAATTAGAAGATTGAATGTAAAATAAATGTAAGTAAATAGATGTGCTTACCAATGATAAGAAGGGTGAGGCCATTGAAAACAGCCCCAACATAAGTAAGAGCCCAAAACAGCACCAGGCCCTTAATAGAATCAACAAGGTCTTCGACGAGGAAGAGGCTTCTCAGAGCAGAAATAGCAGCATTCACATGCTGAGTAACCATTCTGCTCGTTTCAGCCACTTTGTCTTCGGGCAGTGATATTTCAAATTCAAGAAGGTCCCTAAGAAAAAAAAGAGAATTTAGCATTAAGAGCCATGTCTTTTCTTCCATGAAGGTTTTTTTTTTCTTAGGATAGGCAGAATTCAATTTCATTTTGACTTAGTGTTATTTTCTTTTCTTCATTTCCTAATAAAAAATGTTTCCTTTCTCTAAAATAAATGATTGACAAATATTTCCAACACTCCTGGAAAACATGTACATATATTCAGCAGAGGAGAGGTATATAATAATTAAACTAGGAAAGAATTCACAATGGTTTTTGTTCAACTTAGCTGACTCATAACTGAATTGTTTCAGTTATTGAGACTTTTTAATTGAAGTTCCAGTTATCTACTAACTAAAAATACTAATATTATTGTTAATATTACTATCTTACTTATTGAATTTAATTCATACAATTTTTAAGTTGACCCTTAAGATAAGTCACGGGTTGTTTGAAAAGATCTTAAAAATATTTAAATAAATTTTATCTTAATTATTTCAACTTATAATAGAATACAAAGGCTATTTTTATTTATTTACCTTTAACCCAGTTAATACATTGAGGATTAAAGTTAAAGAAACAAAAATAGCCTTTGTATCCATCATAAGTTGAAATAATTAAAATAAACCCTTATTTTCTAAAGCTCTGTGAACTTTCCGGTCCACTCAAGACAAAGTGTGTATTATAGGTAAGAAGATATATGAATAGTTATTTACCTAAGAAATTGTTTTTTTTTTCTCTCTCTTTTAATTGTAGGTATATCTTTATTTGATTATTTAATGACAGGAGAGACAAATAAGAAAAATGCCCATTGGCCACAACCTCAAATGTACATTTAATTAAATTTTCTTTCTTAAAACTCTTTAATCGTTTACTAGCACAAATAGGCTGATGGGAGATAGCTGATCTTCATAGGGCCAACAAGCACTTACTTAAATGGGTGTCCATCTGAGGTCTTTTGTACTGCTTGCATAATATTCTTGTAAATCCTGAAGGAAATGGTCCCTGCGAGTGTGAGCAGGCCGAGGTATGCAACGACACTGATTAATGAGAAAGTTGTCAGGGAAAGGAGTGTGACCATGAGGATCCCAAACACTATCCCGGACTTCCTCGGGTCCCTCCAGTACACCAGCGACTCCACTAGAAACAAAAAAAAAGAAACAATGAAGCATTAAGCCCAAATAAATTAGTCTAAAAAAAGTTTATGTATGAAATAAACATATAAAAACATAAGAGGAAATATTTGGGATAATAGTTAAAATAGGAATGTGTTTTAATTGGCAATATTTTGGCTTGAATTTCAAGCCTTCGTTAGCACTAAGAGGATAGGAAGAACTGAACCGGTCGGAAGTTGCAAAATCTTTCTTTTTACGTTGTCATTGCCCTTTTGTTGTAGACCATTCAAAAGAAAATTTATTTGTCTCTCCTACAAAATATTTATTGAGAATCTCAAATGTATAAAGTTTGATACTCGGGGTCCATTAGATTCCAGAAACTTTTTTAAACCCACAATTATGTTTGTGTGAACATTGGAATATTTTTTTTTCTTCCATTTCTTCTTTGTATTATCTTATTTTTTTCCCGACCGACTCCTAAACCAATAGTGTCATGTGTCATCTTATTGTTTGTAAGATTGTTCTTGCTGCTAATTTATTGTAGGTTGTCACTCTATTTGTTTTGATGTTTAACACATTGACTGCCATAGTAATTTTCAAGATTCCGGTCTAGGGAGCCAACTTAATTTAATCATTTTTCTTATTGAAAACTATAATTAGAGCATGTAATGCTTACCATAAAGCATTTAAAATTAGTTTCTTGCAAGAAAAAAAAAAAGAAAAAAAAAAAAAGGATGTATGAACTTTGATCGAAGTTGGTTTATGTAACAGAAAGTTCTTCGCGGGAGCCAACTACGAGTTAGTTTGTACCCAAACTGCATCACTACATTTTTTGTTCTCTTCCTTGAGGCCATCTCTTCATATTAACACTTATTTACTACGAGTTACCATATAGCTGGCGTCCGAGGCAATAATGCAAAGTACAAGATAATCATAGTTGGCAATCAACGAGTTAATTTAGAAAACACAAATTTAATGTCTATAATCCAGACAAATTGTGTAAGTCTAGTACGTAAAGTGTTTAGTAAGTATATAAGACACAAGTAGCTGTAAGAAAGTGGAAATTAGAAAGCCACATGTTAAAAACTGTGCATAAATAACTTTTAATGAGGCACTTAAATGCACCTAATATACCACTTAAACTCCAAATACAGTACTTTTAGCTTGAAATATAAAGCTCATATTACTATGAAAGGAATGAACTAACAAGACGTTTTAATTTTTATTAATAATACTTGAGAAAAATATGAAAAATTCTTTCCCTGAGAACTTTAGGTTCTGAGAGACTTATTTTGCAATTAATTGGCATTGACATCCTAATAGTTGAATGTCCACTGCTAAAGAAATTATAATCTTTAAAATAATGCACAATGATAGAAGCGATAACAGAAAGGGGAAAAAAGATATCAATTGAAGAGTCAAATATTTGATTAAATAAGCTAGGATTTGAAGGTGCAAGAATTTCCTATTCAGTTCTAAAAGAACGCTCATGGGCTTCACTTACTTTTCTCTATGAGCCTATGGGGTAGGATGAATGAAAACTAATGGAGGTTGACTGAAGTAGAACATGTCTGAGGGATCGAGCAAAATATATATACATATGAAAAAGAAGTGAGGCTACCTCCCACCCTACAAATAATAACCAGAAACACCATTGAAATGAAATCATTTTAGGCAACAACTTCTGTAACATACTTGCGTACCCTAATACGCTTATACTTTCTGGTTTGTTTATAACATTTCCTGCTAAATCTAAGCTATTTTAGACCTTTATTTTCTTCAATAAATCAGAACGTTTATACTACAAGGAGCAGAAGAAATAACAATTCTGTTTGTTTTCTGAAGCATACTTTTCAGCCAGATTTACTGAAATTTTGCTACAACAGGAGGCAACCAAAAAGAGAGGTCAGAGACCCTGTTCACGGCAATAGCTCAAGTGGCTATTATTCAGGCAAGAAAGTTTTGAATCAAGCTATCACTGAGCATGTTATCACTAACTGCATGAATGACCACAACAGTACATTCTAAACCGTTTATACCACAAGAAGATTCCTCTTGCAGAGGGCATTCAAATGTTTGCAGCTGAATTCGAAAGGTATAAGCATTTAGAATAATAAAATATCCAACTATTAACAAAATCATAACATAAAAACTCTGAATACAATTCAATAAGGAAACTATTAAAAACGTACTACATCAACGAGGCTGTACTGTGAAAAGGTGCTCCTTGTTTAGCTTCATTATTCCCAGAACAATTCAGATATTAAGGATTGTACTACTTCAGATGAAAAAAAAGAATAGATCGTCTTGATGGATTATAGTTAATTTATTTGACTTTACTTAGAAGTGTGTTAACAAATAGAGTTTTAAGAATAATTTTTCAGTTTAGTAATAAATAATAACCTTCCAGAAAAAAAAAAATGGTTCTCTGGTTACTTATTTTAGGCTAGTAGAAAATGGTTTCATGAATATTTTATTTGTATAAATACATACACACTCATATATAACCTATATCTTAACTGCATAATATTTTGACCTGGCTAGGAAAGGGTTGTAACTTGTAGCTAATCCGTCTTGAAAACTGTGAGTTATTAATAAAGGAACATTTAAATTCACTATACTTTACTTTTGATCTTCACCTCAGCCAATTTTATTAATGAGCTAATTACATTTCCTCATTTGAGGATTATTTGAGGATATATTCACCCTATTTCCTAAACAGGGTGAATATATGTGGACATATGAAGGAAGGTAATATTAGTTAAGGATATTTTTAAGAAATTTTACAATGTATGGATAAAGGGGGTAATTTTAATGTAATTCAATACATGTAATGTGTTTTTCTTTTAGTTTAATGAGGATGGCCCTGAGGCCGAAACGTCAAATGAGGAAATGTAATTAGCTCATTAATAAAATTGGCTGAGGTGAAGATCAAAAGTAAAGTATAGTGAAAATAATTTATACCTCGGAAAAGCCTTGTGGAGAATCCTTAACGTGTAAAGGAACATTTAAAATTAAAACAAATATTAGCCGAATGCTTTATTAAATGAAAACAAAGTTCAATTAAAAAAAAAAAAAAATTAAACCTAATGACTTAATTTACAAACAGCATCCCCCTCGCCTAATCATAATACTATAACTTATACATTGTTTGTGTGCCAGTGCTTGAGGATGTATGAGCATGTGATGTGTGTATACTGATATAATAAACATTTAACGTAAAATGGGGTGCCATTAGTACATTGTGGTGAAATTTGTACAAACCCATACTGCTTAGATATGCTTATATTTTTGTCTAAGAGCGAACAGACAAATATATAACATATAAGTGCCCGTTCACACTTTTTGGGCAAAGTTTCAATATTTGGTATCAGTTAAATTGAAATATTCTAGCAGTATAGGTTTGTACCAATTTCACCACACCGTACTAATTTTACCATATTTTACAGTAGAAGGTTTCTTCTATTATTTTATTACCCTTATGTTAGTAGAACCAAACGATACTTTTAAAAACAATTGTTATCCTGATTCCTAAAGGAAAAAAGGGACTAAAATTAAAAAATAATATAAAAATATAGCCATAAAAGGTCTGCGTGCTAAATATGGTTGGAATATAACAGCCCAGATATGAAGAGGATAACCCTGCCCTAGCCTAACAACCTACTTATATACAAATTCAAAATTAAATAGGCCCAGAGGGCAAATACTGTACTGATATCTAATTCTTAAATTTGCCGCACTCTAGGGAGATAAAGTAGCCAATACTGTGCACCAGCCAACTGAATTCCCCCTTTGAAGATACCTATTAAGGTCTGTGTGGGCCTAGGGCCTGTAATTCCAACCAGTAAACATTGGCATTAGAATATATAAATTCACATAGTTTCGAAATACTCCCTCCGAATGTGAGTCAAGTGCTATTCCACTTAAGCAACACTTACCCTTTCCTCCCATATTCATAGATAGCCAAGATATTTAATATTTGAATAAGATCTTGATAAACAAATTGTTTACCAAATAAAACAGATTTACTTAGATAAATTTCTCTTTGGTATATAAAAATAAAATAAAACATATTTTATTTATTAATTTTTAATAATAAACAAAAATGATAACATATTTTCATCAATAAATTACATTATTGTTTTTTATTTTTTGAGAGATATTACAAGTATTAATAAAAAAATAAAAATTTATCACCTTTGTACCCAAAATAACAAGAGACCATTTTTAAAATTGAAGTTAGCTATTCACCTACTGAGAGATAACTACAAGAAGATATCAGAGTAATCAGTATTTCTATAATTAAGTGATAAGATTGTGAAACATTGAAGTAGACACAAGTCTAGTTCCGTTGATAAAAAATTAAGTGTTATACTGATGATATTTCAGGTATTTTTCTTCCCATTACTTATTTTTATGAAATCATGATAAAGGATGCAAAAAGTGTGGATTAACTTACTAAGCTGAGATTAACTGGCAGTTATAGCAGAGTATCTTGTCTTATGACTAGCCTCGCAAGTTAATTTTTAGTAAGTTAAGGACTTCAAAATCCCCATATTTTTCAATTTTTTTACTATTATATGAGCTCCGACTTCTAATCCAGGTATTATATTTGAGTATGGTACCTGAACTTGTTTTATTGGACCTTAATGTTCCTTTTAAAAACTTAGCAGCTGCTACAAATGCAACTTTAATTTAAAATTAAGCGATATTCTGGTATTTATTGTGAGGACTGTCAACTAAAGTCATAATGATATGTTCAAATTCCCACAAATTTAATACGTAAAAAAAAATCTGAATTATAATCTTAAATTTGGAAACCACAATGTTTTATTTATTTATTTATTATTATTAGTGGTAGTTAAATTTAAAAATAATAATTTATTTGTTCTTTCTATTTTAGCACTTTCCTCCGAAGGAAAGTAGCTATTGAGGTTGCACTCAAGACGGAATTTTTGGAAAATTTCTTCGAATCTTTATCGACCCTACCTACTAGACACCGAAAATGACCCCCATTCAAATTTATATATATATATATATATATATATATATATATATATATACATATGCATGTATAGTTATATATGTGTCCGTTAACACGATACAGGCCAGAGTTTTTGTTTTTTCGCCATGGAACTTGGAATGTAGTATTCTTCCATCAAACGATTGAACGAGTTCGTTAACCAACAAAATCGGTCCATGTGGAGGGGGGTTTACTCCGGAGCCAAAGTAGATATTTGCCAATACCAGCCATAATATTTGTCATTTTTTAACAAAACTCGGTATTCGTTATGGTCAACTAAAGAGAAAAATTTGTTATAAAAATAAACTAAATCGGTTGACTAGAAGGGAGAGTTTACTCCAGACAGAAATGAATAATTTCGTTATACCGGTCGTAATTTCTGTTGTATTGTAACGAAACTCTTTATACGTCCTGGGTATCTAATAAGAAAGAAGTGATATGAAAATGAACTAAATCGGTCAATCGGAAGGGGGGGGAAGTGTTACTTTGTACTATGTTTTAATTGAATTCTTCCGCCAAACGTAGGTTCGCGAAACTCATCAAGATCAATAGATCAAAATGTCAAGCTTTGTGTATTTAGTACGTAGTGTAGTACCCTGCATACACAAAACTCTGGAAGGAAATTAATTACAAAATTAATAATTGAAACAGCTGGTCATAAAAGCAAAAGAGTAGAACAATTTATGTTTTTATTTATTTTATTTATCTATATAGGTTATTTACAGCAAATTATTCAGTAATGCAGTCTACACTACCCAAATTCTGAGGAAAGTGCTTAGTTATGCAGCTCCTGCGTGACGGACTTTTTATTTATTCATTTATTTATTTTCATTGTTTGTTTTTGTAACAGTTCTAATGTAGTTTGCTTCTTATTTTCTTTTTTTTTTTAATTTATTTTCTTTTCAACGTTGATGTTGAGAGAGTTCACCGATGTTGGGGAACTCTATACTTTAAATAAATAAAATTAAAATGTCTCAAACATATCTGCATTGAAAGGAAGACAAATGTTTTGAATAATAATTTTGATACTTGAAATGAATACTCTCGCCAGGGATTAAACATGTCCAAGAATATTATTTTTTGATGAAGCAATCATCTCCTACAATAAAGTTTGTACAATTTTCCAATGTAATTTAGTAGCTTTCTGAGTTGTCAAATAAAACGTCTCTTAAATAACTATCCAAAGTGTGTAATGAATTAATTTATTTTATTAATTGACATTTTATTTGGACTAAATCAAGTCAGCTAAAGAATGTAGTATGTGTTCAGTTCCTCATTATGGGGTGAAAAGAATATAAAAATGTGGATTTTAACAATAAGTGAGAGAAAAAGATACATGGTACTAACTATTTCCTGTCACACAATTTCTCTGAAAGCTTTAATTATCCTGCGTATAAGTTATTGACATTATATTATTGCCGGATATTTTTACAATTTTCAAGGAAACACTACTATGTAAAACACAAAAAACAAAATTTTTTAGAATCATCAAATAAAGCCAAGTGTTCAATGTGTGTAGAGTATTGAAGGAAAACAGCTGCATATATTGTTCAAATAACAATATATTGACAATGGGTAGGGCGACAGGTGAGAGCTAGATTGTATGGCAGCTTCACACAAGGTCGAAGTACCACTTACTTCTATTAACAGCCAAGGGGACTCTGGAATATCCACTACAGGTTCTGCATGGATTGCAGTTTTTGGCAATGGAAGAATTTCTATTTTAATTTTCCAGAAAAAAACTATTTTTGGTTTCAATTTAGAGTCACTCTATAACTTTGATTTAGCTGGCAGCTGATTTAGTCACCATACTAAAAGGAACTTTAAATGTCAGTTGGGCAAATTAAACTTTCACATGAAGATCCTTTACCTAGAAAATGCTTAACTAAACCTTATGGCAAAGACTATAGTGTCGTAAACACAATCTCTAAGGAAGGAAAATACATATTGTTGGTACTAATATGAAACTCTATTTAATGTTGAAGGATTCTCGTGTGTATCCTATTTAAGGTAATTTACTAAAGAGCTTGAAACTTAAAAACTTGAAATTTTCATGTTTTTAGTAAAAAAAAAAAAGTCTGTTCAAATCTGTGCTACGATAAAATTTATGAATAGTTCAAGTTATAAATTAAACAAAAAAAAAAAGGTAAATGTAATAAAAAATTATGGTTTTCATCCGTTTTAAATTTCTTTTATAATTGGCTGGTAGAAAAATTTAAGAAAATAGTATTAAAAGTTACAATATACACATAGTCGTTCATTTTATTTATTTATTGAGATAAAAACAACTGTTTTTTTTAATTTGGCATTTAAAGATTAATGCAGTCTTAACACCAATGATTTGAGAGTAAAGGATAAAGACAAGTCTCTGTTAAGCTTGTTATTCAATTTGTCTTAAATGTGAAGAGACCTTACTTATTTATAAAAGTGGGCATTGAAATAAACCGAAAAAACGGGAAATTCAACAGACCAAAGCGGATTAAGCTTCCAGCAAAAAAGATGATATGCCAGGGAAAATTGCAGTTTTTAGTTGATTGGGTTTGTCATTGTCAGTGAGAATAGTCCACATGTGGAATATTCATAAGATAGCAATGTAATACCCCGACTTTAGTTAAGCTAAAGTTACACAGTTCCCAGGATTCCAACCTTCTTAGGGAGTTTACTCCCTCCATGACAAGTGCCGAGTAGAAAATTTCATATTACAGAACCCATAGATCTCGAAAATAATGGAGGTTCAAATATATTTATATACAAAAGATATATTTGTCTGCTAGCTCTATAGCTGGCCCAAAACTTGATAAATTGTAATGAAATTAGGTACAAAAATAATTTGTGTGATTTGACAGGTCAAGGTCATTAACCAGCTGAATCCGCCAGCGTAAGCATGGGTTTTCGGCAAAATTCGCGCGAAAAAAATCGCGTAATCGTAACGCTTACGTTTCTGTGTTACTTGGCTTTCAGGTACACGTTTTATAAGTAATTGGACGCGTGGAATAAAATAAAACCATTTTTAGGACCACATCTGTAACTGTTGTCGATTTTCTTGGGATTTTCGGATGTGCTCTTTTTCTCGAAACCGGTTGGAAACTCGTAGTAAATGTAAATAATCTATTTGAAAGCTATTAAATTCCCTATAGATACTTTTCTTAAGCGAATTTTGATCGAGCGATCTCATTCCGAGAAATAGATGTTTAAATGGAGGAATTATGGAAATTGTTAGTTTCCTATTGTGGCGCTTTTAGATTTCAATTTACAAGAACTATATGAAAAAACATTAACTGTTTATATTCTAAGCTTTCCAAATGACACGGGGAATAAGAATGGAAACACGGTAAGATGAAGCAGTTCCTGCGAGTCGGATTTCATTCCTAATTGAATAAAGCATAATAAACAGGAAGTCGAATGCAATATACCGACGATTATAGCAGCAGAGTTGTTAAAATTCACTTAAGTCTGAAAAACCTGCTCCGGGTTGCTGTCCTTAGAATAGTGCCAAAAATTAAAAATAGTGACCAGGGCCTTGGTCAGAAGCAAAGTGTTTAATGTCCTCCTTCAGCTAGTGGCTAGTGGGTTTTCAAAACAATAAACCTTGCATACAGCA
Source organism: Gonocerus acuteangulatus (assembly GCA_946811695.1). Lineage (NCBI taxonomy): Eukaryota > Metazoa > Arthropoda > Insecta > Hemiptera > Coreidae > Gonocerus > Gonocerus acuteangulatus. Next base: position 76,202,737 of record OX328125.1, read on the forward strand.
CATCATACAGCGCGAGCATAGAAAGGAAACCTCTTAGCTGGCCGATTCTAGGTGATAGATATGGCATTTTCTTTCGAACCCCAATATAGTAGTGTAGCGTGGTCAACTTCCCCTGATTCGCGGGGTTCTTCCGTCATCAAGTCATGAAAATAAAAGTGCGACTCGCAGGAACTGAATCCTCTTTCCATTTCTATCCGTAGTGTCATTTGAAAAGCTTAGAATAGAAAGAGTTTAAGTTTTGCCTTAATCTTTTGTGAAAAATGTAAAATTATATCTCAAAGCTAAGCAAGATCTTAGACCACAACAGGAAACTGGGAGTAGCCTAGCGGACATTACTCCATTTAAGCATCGATTCTCCGAATGAGATAGCTCTATCAAATATCACATAAGAAACGTATATGTAGGATATTTAAAAAGCATTCCAATGGATGCTATACTTTTAATACTATTTCCCAACCAATTTCGACAAATACAAGAATATATCTGAAAATCCCAAGAAAAATCTATTTTTTTTCCATTTTCGTCGACAACAGTTATATATGGCCTTGGAAGTTTCATTCATTCCTAGTAACGCAAAAAGGTAAGCATTACGATATTCTTCGCGCGAATTTTGCCCTAAAAGCTTCCTAGAGCTTTAATCTATCTCAAACTATCTCCACAGTCAGCTGTTTGGCCCTGGTTGCTAGTGACGCTTGCTAATTTTCAGTGGTTCTTTTTTTCATTTTTAAGTGGTTTTTTCTTTAAATTTCTTTTAGTATTTATTAAGAATAGCTTCATTTAAGTGTTTAGATCAAGTTTATGTAGTTTTTTCACCTATTAATAGCCTATGAGGGAAGATATTTGATATTGAAGTTTGCTAACCTGAAGCTAGAGGAGGAGCCAGCTCCATTGTTGGGACAGGAGGCTTCCTTCAATTGTTTCTACAGCTTCTTCACTCAGGGAGTAGACTTTAGATTATAAACAATTCATTTTCTTTTTGATTTTCATCATTTTTTCTTGTACTTATATTTAATTTATTTTAGTATTGTTAATATAAAATACATCTTTCTCCATGGATACGGAAAATAATATTATTATAGAACCTAAACCCCCGGATCCCGGGGTTTCTTCAATAAATAGCTTTAAATTTGAGTTACCACCCGGTCGGTGGACAAAAAAATTTCTTGTTATGACCTTAGCCCCTAATAGAGAAAAGAAAACCTTTCGCGATTTCAGTCCTTTTAAAATTTGTAGATTCATTAAAAGTTTTGGTCCTCAAATAAATGTTAAATTTTTGAAATCAGGTATAATAATTTTGGAAATTTCAAATGAAAAAGATTTCATTAATCTGGGAAAAATTAAATCCTATGAAAATTATGGTATTCAATTTTCATTACATCGATCGCTAAATTTTTCTAAAGGAGTCATCACTTGCGATGAATTTCTTCATTGTACAGAAGATGAGCTGAAGGAAGAATTAGCAAAACAAAATGTAGTCGAAGTTAAGAGAATATTTAAAACGATAAACGGTTCAAAAATTCCAACTCCATCTATCATTCTTACATTTAATCGGTCCGATCTACCTGAAAAAATAGTTTTCGATTTTTTAAGTGTACGAGTCATTCCGTATTATAGACCTCTTATATGTTTTAATTGTTATGGATATCGGCATGGAAAACGTCAGTGCAGAGAACCAGTTTCCCTATGCGGTCGATGTGGTTTAGCAAAGCACGAGGGAGAATGTGAGGCGAAGTGCCTCCATTGCACGGGTCCCCATCCTGCCTGGTTCTCCTCATGTCCGATATATAAAAAGGAAAAACAGATAGAGGAATACAGAAGAAAGCATAAAGTATCTTATTTCCAAGCAGACAAATCCCTCCAACCTAGAGTACAGGTTCATCCTAGTACCTCTCATAGTTACTCGGAGGTCACCTCAGCATTACCAACTAAAAATGTACTCTTGGAACAGTTCGAAAAACTGACATGTCTCGTGCAATCTCTTGCTGAAAAAATTATTTTTTTAGAATCATCAATAGGTAATAATTCTCCCCAATTAGTTAAAGATAAAACTGGAAATAAAAATAAATCTAACATACCTTCTAACCAAAAATTATCAAACACATTAGAAATATCAATAATTCCCGACCCTAAACAGAATATTTCTCAATCAAGCCAACTACCCCTTCCGAAAATAGGAGATAAAAGGACTAGACCTCCTTCCCAGAATTCTACTCCTTCGTCATGTGGCTCTCCAACATCCTCTCGTGTGGATGACGGGGATTCGAATCCCAAAATTCGTAATAAATACAAAAACAAAACAACGAAAAAATGAATTTGATCCGTATATTATAATCATTAGTCATTAAATTTTGTACACTTACCCTTAATATGGACACACAAATGCACAGTATTTTTTTTTCATTGTTGTTCTTTCATAAAAATCTATTTTTAAATGGAAATCAAATTTCATTACCATTCAAATCTTATTTCATTAACAAAGATAGTTTAAAAATAACCTCCGATAATTATTTACTTATATATACAAATGACGATTTTCGTTTAAATATTACTGTGTTCTGCCAACTTTTCAATCTCCAATACTTTGTTAGTTTAAATATTCTACATCTTAATTTTGATCTTCATATTATCCCACTGTTTCCACATGTTAAACTTGTATTAATTTATTCCAAGCACACACCATGACCATTCTGCAATGGAACATTAATGGTTTACATTTTCACAAAGCAGATCTATTATCAATATTAAGAGAAAAATATTGCCCGTTAATCTGTCTGCAGGAGACGCATCTGAAGGAAACTAGCAATTTCACCCTTAATGGTTATTGTCACTTCCGGAGAGATTATTGTCATGGTCTTATTGCTAGTGGTGGTGTTAGTGTGTTGGTCAGTCATGATATTCCTTGCACTGAGGTTCCATTGGTATCGGATTTGCAAGTTGTGGCTGTCAAAGTATACTCTCACCAGTCATTCACATTATGCTCCATTTATTTACCTCCAGGACAACCTTTTAATGAGAACCAATTAACAGATCTTGTTGCTCAACTGCCATCTCCACTTTTCTTACTTGGGGACTTTAACAGTCATAGTGGCGTTTGGTTTTCAGATACAACAGATACCAGAGGGCGTATTGTTGAGTCTTTTCTTAACTCCTCTCAATTAGGTGTCTTGAATGATTCTTCGCCGACCCATCTTTGCAGCTCCACAGGAACTCTATCTTCCATCGACCTTTCGTTAGTTAGCCCTGTCCTTCTTCCTAGATGCACTTGGTCCACCACGGACGATCTTTATGGGTCGGACCATTTTCCAATTCTAATAAATTTTCTGGGCAGAAATTCCTCTCCCCAGTTGCGTTTACCCCGCTGGAAATTGAATGAAGCCGATTGGGACAAATATAAAAACAATACCGATCTTACTCGTTTAAATATAAATAGCGGCTGTATAAACACTTTAACAAACGAAATTAATAGTGCAATATTATCCTCAGCTGAAATGGCTATTCCAAAAACAAAACCTCATAGTAGCAGAGTCCTAGTTCCATGGTGGAACGAAGATTGTGCTTCTGCTGTTAAGAAAAGGAAAAAATGTCTTAGAAAATTTAAGAAACATCCGTGTTCTATGCATTTACAAGAATACATTAACATCAGAAAACAAGCAAGGTTTATAATTAGGACACGAAAGAGAGATTGCTGGAGAGATTTCGTCTCTAATATTAATATACACACGCCTCCCATAGAAATTTGGAATACAGTAAGAAAAATAATTGGCCGTCACAAAAGTAGTAAGCATCCACTCAATCATATAAAAACACCAACCGAAATTCTAACCGATCCACTCGAAATAGCCAACCACCTCGGACGATTTTATGAAACCATTTCCTCCGATTCAAATTACAGTCCACAGTTCCTTCAGATCAAGCAATCAAAAGAATCCCAACCAATATATGTACACATAGATCCTCTTGACCCTTTAAATCTCCCCATTACATATATAGAACTTAAAGAAGCACTAAAAACTCGAAAGGATTCCTCTCCCGGTCCGGATAATATTTGCATCGGAATGATAAAGCATCTAACAGTTGAAAATAAAATCATTATATTAAAATATTTTAATAAAATTTTTCTGACCGGTAAAATTCCCGAGCTATGGACCAGATCAATAGCAATTCCAATTCCCAAGAAAAACCAGCCCTCTTTCCTTGCATCGACTTATAGAATGATTTCACTGACGAGTTCCCTGTGCAAACTATTTGAAAAAATCATAGTCAATCGTCTGCACTGGTATTTTGAAAGTAAAGGATTGCAGGCTAAGTGGCAGAGTGGTTTTCGACGAGGAAGAAGCACGCGGGACAACTTGGTGAAACTCGAGGTAGAAATTAGACAAGCTTTTAGTAAAAAGAGGAAACTATTAGCTGTTTTTGTGGACATCAAAAATGCGTTTGACACCGTTTGGAGAAGATATATTTTAGACTGTTTGAATGAAATCGGAATACGAGGTTATATTCTAATATTTATCCAAAATTTCTTAACAAAACGTCCGTTTAAAATTCGGAACGGAACAGTACTGTCGGAAGAATTTATTCAAGCAAACGGTGTACCGCAGGGAAGCGTCATGAGTCCTCTTCTTTTCTCCGTCGCCATCAATCGTGTCCTGCAGATCATAGAACCTCCAGTAGAAGGTATGCTCTATGCAGATGATCTCGTTTTATATTCATCTGATCGAAGCACAGAAAATCTTCAGAATAAAATGCAGTCTGCTTTAAATGCAATAAATGAATGGTTCAATGATCATGGGTTTGAGGTCTCCTCTACAAAGACCGTATCCGTCCTGTTTGCCCCACGTAAAGTCGACAATCCACCTTCACTCTACATAAATAACATTTTAATTAAGTCTAATCAAAATGCTGAATTTTTGGGTCTCATCTTTGATCGTAATCTAAATTGGTGCTTACATCTAAAAACCCTAAAAAATAAATGTTTTCAATCATTAAACATACTTAAAATGTTAGCAAATACCTCTTGGGGAGGAGATCGAACAAGTATGCTTATGCTTTATCGAAGCCTTATCAGATCCAAATTAGACTATGGATGCATGGCCTATGGCTCTGCCTCTCCGAAAACTCTACAATTGTTAGACACAGTACACCACTATGGCATTAGAATTGCAACCGGAGCTTTCCGTTCCAGCCCTGTACTTAGTCTCTACGCGGAATCTGGAGAACATCCCCTTGAAACACGTAGAAATCAGCTTGCTCTTAATTATTACGTATCCATAAAATCCAATCACTCCCATCCACTTAATGAATGTTTTTCGGACCTCAATACTATACAAAATTACTCAAATAGAAGAAAACCTTTCACTACCAGAATCCACGATCTTTTTGGAAGCCTACATCTGGCAGATAGCTCTTCCATCCAACCAGAATGTCTTTATACGGAAGCACCCTGGACTCTGCCACCTATCAGACTGAATCTTACCTTAACTAAATTTCTCAAGAAGCACACGATTCAACAAATATTTTCGCATGAATATAACAAGATCCGCAGTGAAATGCCTTCCTCTTCTATAGTTTTTACCGACGGTTCTAAGAGCAATGATGGTGTTGGTGCAGCATTTTTGTCCGACAGTGGTTCAGGAATGTTCTCTTTACCTTCTGAAGCATCCATCTTCACCGCGGAACTAGTTGCCATATCCAAAGCTCTCCATACAGTAACTACTCCGAATTCTCAATTAGCAGTATTCTCCGATTCCCTTTCTGCTCTTCTAGCATTAAAAAATTTCCAATCTAGGCACCCAGTAGTTTTAGATATATTCACTTCTCTAGCATCTCTCAATAAAAATAAATGCTCCGTTACATTCTGCTGGATTCCCAGTCACTCCGGCATAAAAAGAAATGAGGAAGTCGACCTTTTAGCAAAGAAGGCCATTAAGGAAGGGGTTCGTGTTCCCAGTATGACATCGAATGATTTTGCAATATCCATAAAACGGAAAACATGGGGACCATGGGAAGAAAAATGGTTTTTAACAACTGAAAATAAATTAAGGCACCTTAAATCTAGTGTACAATCGTGGAGGTCATCGGTGCGCCGAACGAGAAGGGAGGAAGTTGTTATAACCCGTCTTCGTATAGGCCACACGAAAGTTACTCACTCATATCTGATGTCAAAAGGTGATCCACCGATGTGTGAAGTTTGTGGGACAGTAATAACAGTAAAACATATTCTTCTAGATTGCCAATCATACGCCATGGAAAGACAACAAAATCAACTAGGGACAACAATTGATGATATTCTAGGCGATGATTCGACAAATTTAACAAAATTAATAAACTTCCTTAAATCAACAGGTTTATTCGATAAATTATAGATATATTAATTTGGATTTCAATATAAAATTAGTTTGAATGAGGAGCGATTCGGGGTGGAGGTGTGGTGGCGTCCGGGGCCTTGCATCGGCCTCTAGACCAGAACGGTCCCAGCCATGGTGGGATGTGGTGGGTACCAAGGAAGCCATGCTATGTAAACCCAGCACATCCCACGACTCATGCCTGTAAGAGTCTCATCATAGACTCCAAGAGAGAGCTAGTGCTGGGTCCTCGGGCTGTCCTCTGCTCCTCTATTTCGGATCGTTCTTCTCACCTCACCTTATTAATTTTATTTATTTTTTTCTCCCTAAACAACAAATAAAATATAGTATATTCAATTGACTCCTCAATGAATACCCTTTAAAATGTATAATTTATTTAATAATCTAGTTCTGTAAATGTGAAACAGCAATATTTGCAATATCTCTTCGGTGAGGTGTAGCTTCTCTCCCTATCCGTGGCCTGGGTTCCGCCGGGTTCGGTCCTTCCGTGACATCGCTGTGCTCTCTGGACTGTCACAGTCCCGGGCTCTGGAGATTGTGGACGCCCTCCCGGGGGAGGGGGCGAGCACAACTCCCAGTAGAGCCTTGCATGATTAAGTTTCCCCTGTTAAAGCATTTTTACTAGGAGAGCAGTGCAGCGGTGTCGCGGTGGTTCTGGGCTCGGACGGTGCCCTTTCCGCGGTGTGGGCTGGAGGCTTTTAGATTTTTATTTATTTATTTTTTTTTTATTTATTTTTTTTTTTTGAAATTTTTTTCTCTTTATTCTTTAATTCAATTGTTCATTTTCTATATAATAAAATTAAAAAATGTATTTAAGATTTATTTAAAAGGTTCCTTCCTTTCTTTGGGTGCCCATGACCTCCCGCGGTTGAATACACCCTTCAGAACGATAAAAAAAAAAAAAAAAAAACTATCTCCACGCCAGTTTTTCCTACAAATTCAGACGAATATCTGAAATTTCACGTCGTCGATCGATATTTTACAAGGTTCACTGCGTCATTCTCCTTTTTTTCCTGCCTTCAATGGCTTCAGGTATTGAAAGAATACGAATGACATCTAAATAAAGGGTAAATCCCATTTTCTAAAACTAAACTAATTACAATTCCGTCTATCAATGAACAAAATATCTCAGCCTTAGGTACAACAGGTTAGAAAGGAAGAAGGCATTCATAGGACCAATCAACTGTGATCAATGCTTGTTGTGAATTGAGCCATATCTATTTTTTTTTTTTTGTGTGTGTGTGTGTGTATAACGGCGGATCAACACTTGGGCTATTAACGCCGGGCTATGTATAGGCTGCCGCTCTTTGATGATGCCAACAGCACGTGGCCGGTCACCCAGGCAGGTGGCCACGCCCGCGTTGCTTAACTTCCGTGCTCAACGGGAACCGGGGCAGTTAACGTCGCTATATCTATTATATGCATTTATTTGGCTGGAAGGCGAGGGTCCAAACAAAAAGAATAGTCTTATGACATTCCGTGTAACTGAAATCAACAACGAAATATCCGACTATATATGAGGTTATGTATATTATTAATTAACCGTCTCAAATAAAATACTCCCTGTATAAATGCCATAGAGCTAGGAGAGGAATAAAAGAGACAGGTAGAGTTGCAGAGGGTGTCAGGTGTAGAATAGGTAGAGAGAGGTCAGTAACTCCGTCACGGTGGTTAGAGCTGCACCTTGAGCTTCCTCTTTCACCCACATCTACCAACCGCAGTCTTATCATCTCTCACTCTCATAAGGAATCTATCTAAGTCACGTTTCATTTTATCAGTACGATATGAAAATCTCAAGAAACGATCGACATAAATAATGTCATAGTATTTCCGTATCTGATTGCCATCTATCCTTTTGATTCGACGTTAAAATAAGTCATTTAAAACATGAACTTATTACATAGGCCAGGAAAAGTCTAAACAGAATTTAACAGAAACTTCCCAATGTAGAAGAAAAAATAAACACATCTTCTTGTCCTCAATATAAAAATGGCTGACTAATTTAGATTTGTAAAAAATTCTTTCTTTCTTCATTAAGCTACGCTGGATTTCCTTTTTTGCGCTGGAGCAATTTTCTAGAAGCTGTGAGGTTAAAACTGAAACGGACCCAGAGACCTGGTAAAGATCCGAAAGCACAGCTCCATCTCGGAGCCGATGATAGTTTCTCACAAGAACTACGAGACCTGAGCGGTGCTGGTAAAGACTAATGGAGTGGCTATATTCTAGAAGCTAGGACAAGCCCAGCAGTGCTGGTTCAAATAAAAAAGATTCCAAATGATCACGTAACGCAGAATATGACTGGCAATTTTGTTCAGTTAGTAGGTTAGGAGATTGTTTCACGAATGTTCTCAAAACTAAAAAACGTTAGTCGAATATTCAAATATCCGTTTGCAGTAAAATGACCAACCCCTCTCAATACAATAAAATCGCCCTTGTTAAAAAAGTAACTAACTAAATTGGCATGCCTTCATACATGACAATTTTATTTCATGAATCCCTAACGTGATTCATCCATATAGCCGACTTCTTAACAGTTATAGGCATGCAAATAAGTCTTTTCAGCATTCAATATAAGTTATGGTAAAATAAAATAAAAAAAACATTTTAGGACGTACGACAGTGTCACTGCAGAAGATAAAAAAGATTTATTTAAGCGCAGTAAAATTTTAGAAAGTGCCAAAAAATATTTCTGATGTAAAAGTAATTCTGTTCTCTACGGGTTATATAAGAAGGGCTAGTCTTGGGAGTGGGCTGAGCTAGGAGGCCCCGTCAAGCGATCCACGGACATCGAATCAAGGGCGATGCTTTCACTCCAGCTCTCTTTGGAACAGATAAATTTCCTCCTTCAGCTGACGGATCGTGGGCTAGATCTGCAGAAACTAATTAAGTTTATAGATTTGTAACACTACACTTACACTGCGAAGTCTGGATACTAGACATTAAAAATCGACAAAGTAATACGAGTATAAAATTGAAGGAATAACAATCAAATTTTCGTAATACACTGTATTTAGAACGTTTCCGCATGCTTTTTGACAGCCTTCTCCCGCAATGTATGCCTAGAGGATGGACGAAAACCTTTTTAAAAGAAGAAATATTTTTCACCATGGTCACCTAACAACTATCCTTTGGTCTTCCTCCATTCTTTAGGCATTCATTGCTGAATAAGGCTGCCCAAAAGCATGCCGAAAGGGTAAAAATACAGAGTTCTACGAAAATCTGATGGTTTTTCTTAGCCGGATCCTAACTATTCCCTGAATGTAAGATTTGATCTCATTTCAGCAAAGAAACTATTCAACTTTGCTTTAGATTTACTGTGAATTCATTCAGCTTGTTTATTGGAAGCTGCTTAATTTTGGTAGAAGATGGAGGTAAGTAGAGACGACCCTAGATCTAGAATTAACAGTCAAAGTAAAGCATATTAATTGAAGAGGGCGCTAATAGACAAATAGTTGATGCGCCGTTAAAAAAAAAAAAAAAAAAAAAAAAAATTAATTGAAGAGCTCTTAGACATTTTCTAAGAGATATCAGAGATGTCTATCTAAGACTGCATGGCAATCACTCAGAAAATTAAAATGTTTTTATGTTCACCTAATGGAATGGTTTAACACGGAATAAATTTTTGTCCGACGGAAATAATTTTTCCTATAATCCCCTGAGGATATGAGCATTAGATAGCCAAAGGTATCTATTCCAATTATTTTGCAAGGTCTGGTGTGGGAGGGAGTGTAGCAACAAGCCAGGTTACTTCATGAATCTTCTTGCCAAGGAGCTAGGACATACAAGTCGCTCTTCAAAGACTTGTCTTTTTATATAAAAAAACTTTTTAAAGTCTTAATGCTTATTTATAAAAACTTTACGTCTAGGCCTATCGGTTTATAGAAGAAAATCTACAAAAAATATAAACATCATTTTAAAGGAGGAGAAGGCTATATAATTCGTAATCCAATCGAGGTAAAGAATAGGAGATCGAATCAACCTTCTCATAACAAACATCTAATAAAAAAAGAGGTAAACATGACCAACCTTCTCAGAACAAACATATCTAATAAAAAAAGAGGTAAACATGACCAACCTTCTCATAACAAACATATCTAATAAAAAAAGAGGTAAACATGACCAACCTTCTCATAACAAACATATCTAATAAAAAAAGAGGTAAACATGACCAACCTTCTCATAACAAACATATCTAATAAAAAAAAGAGGTAAACATGACCAACCATACTTAGGTCTCAATAATCTTGTCGTTTGTCGTAATTATAAACAGAAATCTAAAAAAAAAAAAATCGATAAGATCACAACAAGCAGCAGACAACTCTTCTTAATTTTAGATATTCTCCAAAATTCGTCTACTAGTAATAATAAAAATAAAATCTCAATAACGGAACGTTAGAACTGAAAAGTAAGCAGTGAAGGGAACGGCTAGTTGAAGGACAAAGATTTAGTCACCCACAGTTCCCGGTCACTCTGATTGTGCGAGCAGTGTTCCGATTGGGCGGGGGTTTGCGTGCGTGAGAATGTGTATGTGTGTGTGTAAGTGGGTGCGAGTGAGGAAGAGTGAAAATCGCAACGTTAGCAGGAAACACTATTAAATAAAAATAAAAAAAACAAAAAAAAATAGTTTACGTCTCCACTTCTTGACAATAAAGAAATTACTATGGGTTATTCATATAACATTTCTAAATTCAATCTCTCTTATTTACAATGACCATTATATTAAAAAAGATGGCTAGGCTACTGAAGATAATCGAGAAATTTCATGCATATAGCATGCAATTTAAATTCAATCTCTTAATCCAGTTATTAGAGTACATACAACAATAGATTAAACAGATATACTAATAAATTAGGTATTACTCTGAGGTAAACATTCATAATGGAACGAGTTGGGAACGGAGGGTGGAGACTTTATCCACAGAGCATTGTAAAATTTGTCATAGCATTTCATTCGATTAGTGTAATAAATTAATCTGTTCCATACAGGCTTGGAGCATGTCATTTTTAATTTTGAACATTGTTTAATCATTTTTATTGATTTATCCATTTAAAATTCCATCATTTTTAATTATTAAAAGTAATAAATAAGACACACATAACAGTGAGGTACCAACGGCCATAGCACTCGTTGAACACACTGGTCCCCGTTCAATCAATGCATGGCGTGATTAGTATTTATTTCCTTTGCCTATGATATGAGCGATTTTAACATTTGGGGCACAAGACGATAAAGAAAAAAATACACGTTTAAATCTCATAACTAAATAATTGCAAAACACTCATCGTTTCAATTGAATGAATTTCAGAATCACTCCCTTCGAAAACTTACTGTCTTAGGGCTAAAATCATTAAGTCATTAATATAATACCTACATTTCAATTTAATATCTGACAAAAATTAAATAGTGTGAGCAAAATTCATTTTATCTGTTCATTTCATAGCGTGGTCACTGCGGACGGCGAATGGCTGGGAACCAGTCCAATAGCAAAGCTATAAACTGTGCCAAGTTGCTTGGGCGTCCGAACCACATGGATAAATAGGTTCACTCTCTCTATCACAAAAAAATCATAAAATAAAACCTCAAGTATCTCTAATGAACTCCATTGTAAGGAAAAAATAAATATTTGTATTTGCAGATTTTCACAAATATCCACAAGTAGGCATATGATATCCCAGATTGTTAGCCTAGGGCCAGATCGGATTCCAATCACAAAATTATTCACATAAGGCCTTAGATGACGCATGAATTAAATGAGCCGTGTAATAACAGGCCTTTAACCAGTGCTTTTAATTTGTCATCAGTTTAAAAAGAGCAACATGAGAACGGGCCAAAGGTTTTCAGCCTGAATTGCATTTTCACTTTCCGAGCGGCTCAACAAATAGACTAGTTTTCAAGTGAATATGACAAGATGAGTGGTATCGTCACGACAGTATGATAACGGAATGAAAAATCAGCAAGAGATCGAGCGAATAATTATCACAATAAAAAGCGTGGTCGATAAATGGTTTTTACAGAAGCAGATAATATAATGCATGCTATACACATAAGGAAAAATTGCGTAATATCGCAAAAAACACTCCTGAATATTCAATAGAGCCATGAAATTTACTAGGAAAAATTGCTGAGTTTTCCTCATTTACATTTTTTTCTAATCTCTAAAAAACTAAAATATGTTTTAGAACTGCCAAAACGATATCCTCCTTTTCGCTGCAGATCTGTCATTTGATTTGCTAAGCAAGAGAAACTGCAATCAGACCATCAATCAAGCCTTCACAGAATTCATTAGTTTTTTTGTTTTGTTTTTTTCAAAAAATAAGTTTTTACATCAGGTCCAACGAATATCTTAAAAGTAATTAAAGAAGCACCGCGAACAAGTGTTAAATATTTTAAGAAAAGGTTCACTTGTATGTTAGGGTGTTTCCATTAAAATGCATTCTCTGCCCGTGAATGTAATTGTAGTTCTTGCAAAACTATGTGTTTATGAAAGGTAAGGGATGTAACACATAAACTGGACGAGTTAAACTCAGGACGTGTATTCGTGCTTTCAACTTGAGGTTTTGTCTGGAAGGACAGGATTCGGATTATATCTACACAGTCTTTACCTACAAAGCGAAAACAAATCAGACGACGTAGGCACTAAACATAAAAAATTATCTCCCTAGTATGCATTATGCTAAAAAATCTGCAGCCTAACCAGTATCTGGTAACTGGCACTTTTTATGAGATTCATCTTTTACCCTTGTGTTTTTTTTTTCTGTGCAAATATCCATGCATACATTTTGAACGGCAACACAAGGGAGATAGTGTGGTCAGTACTATGATCCGGCCACCTCATTTTCCCCTTGGCTGCTACGACTGTAAGAGTCATTAGCACCCAAGGTACCCATTATTAAATTAATTAAAGACTGGGTTGGCCTAGGGACGGTCAGGGAGGCCGATTTCAACCCATGAACGAAGACACTAGGAGAAAAAATGTTTAGTGCTCGCTCGGGATTTGAACACAGGTTGTCCAACTTATTGGTCCAGTGCTCTACCACTGAGCTAACCTCGCCCCCTTATTGTAATAAGGAATATTAGAATCCATAAACCAAGCAGCCTAAGAAAAATGAATACATAAATAAAGCACCCATTCGCAATATTGTAGCTCCAGATTAGCCACAGAGACATAGAAAAACATATTTAGAAGACAGTCTTTAGAAGTATCTAATGCATGGAAGTTAACGAATCCACTGTACGATCGAAGAGCGATTGTGGTTTCAAGACATGACCGTTAAGATTGGATGACAGAATGCTATATAACAGCTCGATAGATTTACCTTCACTATCCTGAAAGATTTTCATATATTACCGTTCTTCCCAATTCGTTTTAAAAATTTTAACTTGAAAAAATAAACAATATCAACTAAACAATAACCAAATATTCTAGAAAATCCGACACTAAATGATTACAATATATTTGGTTAATTGTTCTGGATTAAATGGTGGCGTAACATGCGAAGACCAAAGAATAAGGTGTGCGCAGGTCTTTGCCTCTATTGCACAGTGATTCACACACTCGTGAATAATCATCGGATGACTTCACAAATGTACGCATCAGCTTGCACAATATACTGTCAGGCTCCTAGTTACCAACTAAATGCATCAATCTATTCCGCATTTAACATTAATTACTATAGTTTTCTGGTGACATTTCTCATACAAAGCTGCTGTTGTACAGAGACAGTTTCATTCTTGTAGGAAAAGTTGCATGAGATAATTGTTAATCCTGACATAAACTTTTATTTCTTATTTAGAGTTTTGTTTTATTCATGAAAATTTATGTTTTTAATGATTCTTGAACAAGAGGAAAATTCGAATACAAACCCTAAAAATATCCTACTCTCAATATTTAAGTATTGTAAGAAGGTGACCATAGGGCGCCGACTCCACGGGGCCTGAGGGGGCTCGAGCCTCCTCAAAAATTCGTTGGGGGGAGTATTTTTTTATTTTCCTTGTTTGATGATGTTTATCTTTTAAAATACATTCAGCAATGATTAAAAACAAATATTTATTATGGTATTAATAATTATCACCATGTATTGTGAATATATTTCACAATGTATTTTATGTAGCAGAACGGTAAATTTCATTAAATGCACATTAATAAACTTTTATTTCGCCCTACACTTCTTCAGGAACACTTAAAATACAAATCACAGCCTCAGCCTCAGAGAACCTTAGGGCCACATCTAGACTGTCAAGATAGAATCATAACAAACCAATTTAAGCTCTGTTGTAGATGAACAGATGTTAAAATCGATTTCTTTAGGGTAAATTTGCATTTCCCAAAAAAAGTCATTTCCATTGTAATAAATAAGTCTTTATAAGTCAATTATTGTCTTTTAAGCTAAAAAAATATTAAAAGGTTATTAAAGAATAATGTGTAGTTAATGAAATTTGACCTTCTGGCCTTGTGGAGCAGATACTGTAGAAGTATCTGGTTCGACTAGTGAGATAGTGTGGCCAGCACTATGCTCTGGCCACCTGATTTTTCCCTTTGCAGGTAGTTACCCAATATTAAATTAATTAAAGGCTTGGTTGGTCTATGGGCGGTCAGGGAGACCGAATCCGATCCACGAAAGAACACACTAGAAGATCTTCAGAACGCTTGGGTTTAGAGCCCAGCAAATTAGTACTGTGCTCTAACACTGAGCTAACCTCACTTTATGCCTCATAAAATACACAATTTAATATTAATAATGGACAACTTGATCGTAGATAAAAACATACAATTTATTTTGGGTCCATTTAAATCCAATTTTCCGAACAGCTACAGTAATTAATTGGCTTACGACAAAAACAGTATAGCCAAAACAATTGTGTACATGTTATTGTCCTATAAGGAAGTAACTAGTATTATTTCGTTACTGAAGACTTTGCTTATATTCTACATCCCCAAAAGTTTAGAAGAATGAAGGCATAAAAGTTGCCACATTGATCTGATAATCATTATCCTGCTACTAGACGGTTCGTGTCTCAGGGAGAGGTTCTTTTAGCACTTTCCTCCGAAGGAAAGTAGCTATTGAGGTTGGACTCATGACGGAATTTTTGAAAAATTTCTTCAAATCTTTATCGATCCTACCTAGTAGACACCGAAAATGACCCCCGTTAAAATTTATATATATCTATATATATCTATATATATATATATATATATATATATATATATATATATATATATATATATATGCATATATATATATATGTGTCTGTTAACACGATAGCGGCCAGAGTTTTTGTTTTTTCGTCACGAAACTTGGTATATAGCATTCAATTAGCAAACGATTGAACGAGTTCGTTAACCACCAAAGTCAGTCCACCGGAAGGGGGGGTTTACCCCGAACCCAAAACACTTATTTGACTATGTCAGCCGTAATATTTGTTATATTTCAACGAAACTTGGCATTCATAGTGGTAATATAGAGAGAAAAGTGAGATATAAAAATGAACTAAATCGGTTCATTAGGAGGGGGGTTTACTCCGGACCCACAATACCAATTCGCCACTACCAGCCGTGATTTTAGGTATATTTCGACGAAACTCGGTATTCGTAGTGCTAATCCACAGGTAAATATGTGTTGTAAAAATAAACGAAATCGGTTCATTAGGAGGGGGGGGGGGTTTACTCCGAACCCACAAAACCAATTCGCCACTACCAGCCGTGACTTTTGGTATATTTCGACGAAACTCGGTATTCGTAGTGGTAATCTACAGGTAAATATGTGTTGTAGAAATAAACTAAATCGGTTCATTAAAAGGGGGGGTTTACTCCGGACCCAAATTCCTAATATACTCATACCGGTCGTAATTTCTGCTGTATTGTAACGAAACGCGGTATACGTCGAAAGAAGTGTTGTAGAAATGAGCTGAATCGGTCAATCGGAAAGCGGGGGTTTAATTTGTAATATATTTCAATAGAAAAGCCCGTCAGACGTAGGTTCACAAAGCCGCCGCAAGGAGCGCTTTCTACCACTAGAGTGACTGTATCCTGTTCCTGCGTTAGATCAAAATACGATAATATGAGGATTTTTGTATTTATTACATAGTGTAGTAGGTACCATGTGTAAACATAACTCTGGATGCAAATTAATAATTGATCAGTTACTCATTACAAAATGAGAACTATTCACGTTTTTATTTTATTTATGTAGGATATTTTAAGCAAATTTGTCTGGAAAGCAGTCTACACTACCCAAATTCTGAGGAAAGTGCTTAGTTATGCAGCTCCTGCGTGACGGACTTTTTATTACTTTCTACGGTCCTTTAAATTGGGATTATTTTTTTTTTTTTTTTTTTTTACTAATATTGTCCTGAAGAGTTTACTTTTCATACACGATTAAGGTAGTATAATAGCTTTCATGAATTGAATAATGATATATTGTAAAATGAAGAGAAGGCAGGTAGAAATGGATCCTTGAAAGGATGAGAGGACTTAGGCTTTCCCCTTTGATCAATGGCCGCAAATAAGGCAGGCATAACGCTCTCAAAAGTAGGTTACAATATTCACACGTTTCTTGAATGTCATTCCTGAGATTCTTATATTCATTGTATTAAAAATTTGGAATAAGTGAACCAATTGAGATTCCGATGAACCTGGATAGAGCAGTACATATTTAATACATCGTTTGTGGCCTTCTAAAATGAAATCTACTTCTTGTCTTTTATGCAGTCAAGGGATTTATAATTTGAGCATATATTTATTGATATATGCTCCGATTGAAATGGATGATGACAACATTCGGACGTCAAAACGTCCGACTCGAAGGAACTGCGTCATAATCGCGTGTTTCCACTCTTATCCCTAGTGTCACATGTAAAGCAAATCACATGTTCTTAGAATAGAAACTGTTAATGTTTTCTCTTAATATTTCGTGAAAAACACATTTACAAATGTAAAATGAAATCTCATAGCGAAGCGAGAAATTAGGCGGCACAACAGAAAACTGACAGTATCCTAAGCGAAAATTTACACCATTTAAGCACCGATTCTCCGAATGAAATCGCTCTATCAAATATCGCATAAGAACCGTATTTGTAGGAAATTTGAAAATCATTCTAATAGATACTATACATTTAATACGATTTCCCAACCGGTTTCGAGATATATATGAATATACCCGAAAATACCAAGAAAATCAAGTTGTTTTTTTTATCCATTTTAATCGACAACTCGGAGACCCGATGGCCGTGAGGGTTAAGGCGTGAGCACTTAACACTCCGTGCCAAAGGTCGTGGGTTCGATTCCTACTAGGGGCGGTGGCTTTTCTTTCGAAAAAAAGAAAAGGCATCACCCCTATCCTGGCTAGAAAAGGGTGGTAACCTATAGATAACCCGTCCTAAAATTCGTAGTTAATAATAAATGGACGTTAAAATTTAAATAAATAAATAATCGACAACTGTTAGCCATAGATAAAACGTTTACCTAGAAGACAAGTAACCTTAGAAACGTAAACGTTACGATTTTATTCGCGCGAATGTCGCCCAAAAAAACATGTTTCGTTGGATGGATTCATCTGGCAAAAGAACTCGGTCTTTCCTATCATATAAAGTATTTTTGTACAATGTCATCAAAATCAGTCTATTTTTGACCTATCCAGAAAGCGATCAGACATACACACACCCACAAAAATTTGAATCAACGTTATTTTCGTGATCTGTGGTGTCTGAAACTTATATTTTCTAGTCGGCACTTCCGGATTGCGTCATAAGGTCAACCTCCCTATGGAGGGAGGTAGGAAATGCGCCAAAAATAATATTATTCAGTGAAATATAATTATAATAATTAGTCCGAAAAATAATAGCATTCATTAGACTTGAACAGAGTAAATATATTAATTAAAAAGGATGGACGAGAGGGTGAGAAAGCAGATATTCGTATAATGGTTCAACTCATCCCAGGAGAAAACATGACGTCAAGGCCAATTAGCTTAAAGGAACTTTTTTCAACGAGTTAATGATAAGCTGGAAGAAAGTAATATGCATTTCTACTAATTAGAACGCCAATGCTCACAGGATGTGAATGTAAACCCCGTTGCCTCCTTGATTTTATTCAAGTTCACAAAGGTAGGCCATGACGCGGGTACTGTTATCCAGAGAACAGCTGGTTCTACACCAGCTGGACACGAGGATTCACTTTTTACACTCTATGAGATATTATTAATACATTTTTATCATTGAAGATGAGCACTGAACTGTGTGTTCTATGAAACTTGAAGTTTATTGCTACTAGAAAGATACGATCAAACACTAAAATCTTATGTAAAGAATTTCGAAAGACACATGTAAACTGTAAGCATACGTCTGAATACACGAGGATCATACAGACATTCCTAATTGTTTTCGGCCAACACTATTATTTTTGTGGTGGATCAATCATGTGGTTTAATTCCTATTATTTATTTTATGTATTATTTATTCCTACTGGAAATTTAACAGCCTAACACGAATTTATTCAAAATAAAATCCTCGTCTAATGGATAAAATAACAAATGAAAAATTTTCAAATAACGTGAGCAAATAAGACTGTAAAATGAGGTAATAATGGAGTAAAATAATCTCAAAATCAAAGGAACCCAACATTTCACTTAGTTAGATTCAGCTTCTGGACTATTAAGAAATAGGATAAATCAACACTTACAATAAAATATTTTACAAAATCTGCTATAGGCGGATACATATACTAAAAAGTTCCATTTTATTTTTAAAATAATTTGTCATTTCGTAAGACATTTAAACTAAGAAAATGTCACATAGAATAAATTAATCTAACCATCTGGTGAAAAGGCATATTTGATAACGTAAATTTTTATTAAACGATAAGCTATATGTCATGTTCTAAAATCAGTGTTAAACAGTTAAAACACTAATTTGAACATCATTTATTTAATAATACTAATAAATAATATATGTACCTGGCCCCCGGGGAGGGAGCTCCTCCTGCGCCACATAACCGTTCTGCCTTTTCTTGGCCATGTTGAAAGACTGGAGGTGAGGACGTGGTAGCCTGCTATTCCCCTCCACACAAAGAGGGAGCCCCCACCTTACCTTAACCTTACCACTTGGAAACCTCCTTTAATACAGAAGGTCGGAAGTAAACAAACCCCCCCTCCATCTGGTATTCATTTCGCTGGAGTGCTCTCAACGATTTTTGGCCTCACGGAAAATAACTACCCGAGGTCTAACGACCGTATTCACTTGGACTAACCATAATTTTGTAGGTCAATGAACAGAAGATTATAATATTGACTGATTGATTTCTTCTTACTTACTTAAGATGGTCAAAGGAAATCTAAGATTAACTAAGAAGTTGAGGGATAATTGGGATTCGGCTAAGAAAAACGTTAGTTGTTCAGAAAAATATATATTTCGAACGTCTCAGCATGCCCATGGATAAGTAAAACGTAGCAAATTTCCAATCATTCCTTGACTTTTTTTTATCTTATTATCTGCATCTCATTTTAACTGTTTGTAATATCGGAGATGAATATCTGCATGGATGATTGATGAGTTTCTGCCAACCATCGTTTTAACATGTTTATAGTATCTGTATTCTTCAGGATTCTGATGTCCAGTGAATGGTCTGAGTCGAGCTACTGCTACATTTATAAACGCCTTTGTTTTGGCAAGGGACCATTCAATGATTCGTCAATGAGCCATCGCGAAACCCTATAGTTCATTATATGCTTACTAGCTGAATACCCGTGCTTCGTCACGGCAGATAAGTAGTTACTTTATTGCGTTAAATAATGTTTTATTAAAATTACGTTACTATACAATTCTGTGCAGTTTATTACAGCACGGTTCCCGTCATACTATATTTTTTTCAATGGGCGTTAAAATTTAAAAGTTTATGTTTCGAAGAAGTCATATGGTAGCACCCAATATATTTACGAGTATTGCCAAGGTTATGGGCGAGGAGGCTGTGCAAGGGTTCCGGATATTATTACCTCGCCTGGAAAACCTAAGGATATGCCATACATAACGGTTTGACCGAGACTGTCCGGTATTTTGCAATTGTTTCGGTGACCCGCCCGGTTTTATCAATGTCCCGGAAAAGGCTGTAAGATGTAAAAAGTAATGAATTCATGTTTATAAGAATCTTTTTTAAATCGGTTACTTTTCTACAATTAACATTGTTACTACTGCTCACAGTGTCAAACTACCTGCACAGCGCTGCACAGTGCAGACACTACTATTTGGCTGTTTTAAGAAAATCGAGTAGCAAAAAAAGTTCCGTTCTTATTTTTAAGGTTAGGGTAGACTAACAGTTTAGGATTCCCCCTTCCCGTTAGTTGCTAGGCTTAATATAATTTGTACTCTTTTTATCCCCCCACCCTGGTATGCCCATCCCATATTAATGTGTCTCGGTTTAACTCTCCAAAAATATGGCAAGCCAATCTGACGGGGACAGGCAGAAAAGAAAGGCAATTAAAACTCCACGAGGGACAGTTAATTTCTAGTAATTCAAGGAAATAAAACTATGAGATAGATAATGTAAGGTAACAGCTGTTCTTTATCGTCCTAGCAACGCAGTCTGCCTAGGCTTGCCTTCTCTAACCAACTCAAACTTTAAACCCCCCTAAAAATGCTTAAAAATACGAATATCAAAAAATCCTTTCTTAGCGGACGCCTACGTTATATAGGGAGTGTCCATGCAAAATTTCAAAATTTTCTGTCGAGCGGTTTGGGCTGCGCGTTGATAGATGAGTGAGTGAGTGAGTGGTATTTGACAAATATATAGTAGATTTCCAGTAATTTATGTATAACTAAGCAGGTAAAAAACATTATTGACCTATTCACAAACAGTGCACATTTTAGTAAATATCGGCTAATTAAGCTATAACTTCTTCAAAGGAACATTAAAACCACAGTTAAATTAATTAAAACCATCTCACGTTCGTTAGGCTAAAACACTGTAATGTAACATAAAACGAGTTAATTACACGCAGGTTAATTGTGTCTACTTATGTCCACGTCTAATGTTACGTGTTATTAGTATCTAATAGGTCGCTTGTCAAAATGAGTATACTTTGTAATATTAATTATCAATGAAATGTCAAAGAGTGAGGTACGAACCCATCTTAATGAAAATGAAAATTTTGATGACGGTTGTTGCCATCGTTTTTTTGTATTTTGAAAAAATTATTATTTATGAAAATGCCACCCTATCAAAAAAATAAAAGTCCGATATGACGCCTTTGATAATGTTTTGTAGATTCTAAGAAATAGTCGTCAACCAACAGGTATGGCCATAATTACGTTGCAAAAGGTGGGTTAGACGATTTTTTTTTTTTTTTTTTTTTTTTTTTTTTTTTTTTTTTTTTTTTTTTTTAATTTGTACATATTTATATCAAAATAAAAAAAGAGTTGTCCAACATGGCCGACTCCGGAACAACTCTTGACGGCCGAAAAACTACACAAAATTACTTTTTGTGTTTTTTTAGGAAATATTTTTTAACTGGTTGAATTTAGCGATAATTGTCTTATATAAAGTTTAAAGGTTGCTATACTCCAAATCGAAAGTTGATGAGGCAAAGACGTCATACCGGAGCAGTGGAGTTGGGATTACAAAACGGAAGCTCTATTGCCTGTTTGCACAAAAACAGATTTAGCTCCTCAGACTTTTCTCTGAGAAAATGTGTAGTACATCCTGTTTCCGTCGCAAGGCAGGTTTGAAATGCTCCAGCATGTGCAAAAATTTCAATGTTATCGATGGTGAAAGTGTTGCACAAATTTCATCTTTGATTCAATCTGTACAAGAATATGACTTGTTTCAACAACTTTTGGAATCATCATAACAAGGAGTGGAACAAATTGAGGAAGACAATTGAGAAAGAGCTTAATTCTACCTCCGAGAAATTTTGAACCTGAAGACCCTGGTCCTTCAAAACGACTTCGAAGAAAATAAAGTCCGTCACGCAGGAGCTGCATAACTAAGCACTTTCCTCAGAATTTGGGTAGTGTAGATTGCTTTCCAGAACAATTTGCTTAAAATATCCTACATAAATAAAATAAAAACATGAATACTTCTCTTTTAAATTTGTAATGAGTAACTGATCAATTAATAATTTGCTTCCAGAGTTATGTTTACACATGGTACCTATAACACTTCGTAATAAATACAAAAAACCTCATATTATCGTATTTTGATCTAACGCAGGAACAGGATACAGTCACTCTAGTGGTAGAAAGCGCTCCTTGCGGCGGCTTTGTGAACCTACGTCTGACGGGCTTTTCTATTGAAATATATTACAAATTAAACCCCCGCTTTCCGATTGACCGATTCAGCTCATTTCTACAACACTTCTTTCGACGTATACCGCGTTTCGTTACAATACAGCAGAAATTACGACCGGTATGAGTATATTAGGAATTTGGGTCCGGAGTAAACCCCCCCTTTTAATGAACCGATTTAGTTTATTTCTACAACACATATTTACCTGTAGATTACCACTACGAATACCGAGTTTCGTCGAAATATACCAAAAGTCACGGCTGGTAGTGGCGAATTGGTTTTGTGGGTTCGGAGTAAACCCCCCCCCCCCCCCTCCTAATGAACCGATTTCGTTTATTTTTACAACACATATTTACCTGTAGATTACCACTACGAATGCCGAGTTTCGTCGAAATATACCAAAAATCACTGCTGGTAGTGGCGAATTGGTATTGTGGGTCCGGAGTAACCCCCCCCCCCCCCCTCCTAATGAACCGACGGCTGACATAGTCAAATAAGTGTTTTGGGTTCGGGGTAAACCCCCCCTTCCGGTGGACCGACTTTGGTGGTTAACGAACTCGTTCAATCGTTTGCTAATTGAATGCTATATACCAAGTTTCGTGACGAAAAAACAAAAACTCTGGCTGCTATCGTGTTAACAGACACATATATATATATATATATATATATATATATATATATAGATTTTAACGGGGGTCATTTTCGGTGTCTACTAGGTAGGATCGATAAAGATTTGAAGAAATTTTTCAAAAATTCCGTCATGAGTCCAACCTCAATAGCTACTTTCCTTCGGAGGAAAGTGCTAAAAGGAGAAAAAGTAATAAATTGAAGTGGTTTTTCGTCCGTCAAAAGAGTTCCCGGCCATGTTGGATAACTTCTTTTTTTTTATGTTCGTACCAATATACCGATATATTTTTTTTATTATACAAGTAAAAAAAAAAAAAATAAATAAAAAAAAAATAAAAATAAAAAATGACTGGACTAAAAATAGGTTGAGTAGCATTTGATTAGATTAGATAAGATTATTGTTGACTCATACCCTCTGCAGAGAGGGGTGTACCTCGGCCTTTCTCCAAATGTGCGAGTCGAGAGAGAGTAGAATTTGATTAATATTGTTCAAAATATTCAGAGAGTATAAACAATTTATCCCGCACAAAAAAATATGTTTTAAATTGTAAGGTGGTGTAACTTATAAATATTGGAAAAATATAGTTTATAAACTTAAAATGCAGCTTATAATACATAACACCAAAGCATTAAGACAAAAGTAGATACAGAAGAGGTAATTCCTATGTAACTAGTATAGTCAATAGAGAAATGGATTTAGCCCGAACATTTCCGCTACGAATTGAAATGTATAACGGAATTCTGACCACCAACTCTATAGGTCCCTAGTTAACGGAATAAGGCTTCAATCATATGAAGAGCCGTGAACTCATCGTGGTCGCCAAAGACGGAATATTGGAGGCTAAAAGATAAATCAGTAAACCTGTGTGTAATGTTTCTTACACAATTGAGAATTATGAATATAATCATGATTTTTTAAAAAAACTTAACATTGATTAAGAGGGTTAAGGTTTCTGGACTCGTTGACAACATTAGAAGCGAGTATTCAAAACTCTGCAGTGTATTTAGGGAGTGGTAAGATCAGTGAATAATCCCTACACATTTGAAAGAGTAACAGCCTTTTCATACATGTGTATTAGATTAGATTAACGGGTGACCGGTTAATACACTCCAGGACAAGCCGCACGGAGGCCGTGAACACCTATCAGTCCCGTCAACGAATGTTTGAAAACACGTCGGGTACACACAATACAGTCCAGTCAACGAACTGGACATAGGTGGACATTTTTGGAACACAATTTTTGACTTTGTAACTTTGTTTGGGCTGGATAGGAGATGATCATATCAAAAGTCCACACCCGTAGCCTTTATGCCGGGGGGAGGGGGGGTTTAGAAGGTCCCATTTTTCGGGTTTATAACAAATAAAAGCTTATTAAATGTCCTACAAGTTCTATCCTATAAAGTTTTTCGAGATATCTTTGGTTTTCGAAATATCCGCTCTTGAAAGTCTGTCAATTTGGGGAAAAACACTTTTGCTGCATATTTTTTCCCCGTTTTTACGGAATAACTCTTCAAAGATGAACCCAAAAAATAAATAACGGTTATAGGGTTTTAGAGTATTGCATTCCCTTCAATAATATATATTACTTTGCTATTTTATGAATTTTCCTTCAAACGTAAAAATAATTTCAGTGTTCATCGTTAAATCAGAAATTTAGCAACTAATAGCCCAGGAAACTGAAAGTTATAGGTGGAAATGTTTGGAACACAATTTTTAACTTCATAACTTTGTTTCTGCTAGTTAGGAGGTCAACATATCAAAAGTCCTAAACCGTAGCCTTTGTGCCAGGGGAGAGGGGGGTTTAGAAGGTCCCATTTTTCGGGTTTTCACTTATATCTCGGAAACCCTGCAAGTTCTATTCAATGAAGTTTTTCGAGATATCTTTAGTTTACAAAATATCCGCTCTTGAAAGTCGGTCATTTTAGGAGAAACACACTTAATCAGCTTTCATTTGTTATAGAATGATCATGTCCCTAGGACGTAGGGTTTCCGAGATATAAGCGAAAACCCGAAAAATGGGACCTTCTAAACCCCACCCCCTCCCCCCGGCACAAAGGCTACGGGTGAGGTTTTTTGATATGTTAACCTCATAACTAGCCGAAAGAAAGTTGTGAAGTTAAAAATTGTGTTCCAAAAATTTCCACCTATAACTGTTCGTTGACTAGACTGTATTGCGTCCACCCGACGTGTCAGTCTGTTATTTCATCAGACCCGTGTCAGCGATGAACCTCCCAAGAGTCCTAAGTACAACACAGGTTTCCTCCACGAATCAACGTGTGTGGTATAAGGAAGGGTGGAAACCAGCAGGCAGCCCTGGCAGTAATGGCATTGGAACATGAAGTAAAAAAGTACATCTCGTAGGACCTGCATATAACCGCAGGTGATCATATTGAAAAATAATTTTATATATATTTAATAAAGTACGTATAAACGAGCCGCAGAAGGGGACTATATTATGCAAGCCAATAATTAAAATGCGCCTTTAAGGCTTCCACAGAATCGATAATTTCAATATTAAAGTAATCAGAGGAAGGCCACAAAGAAAAATAAACATATGATTCAGGGATTCTTCGTTTAAACCCTATTATGTAATTTATAATGTTACATAATGCATCTGCATTCTTCAACATGATTAAAAATAAATCCTGAAACTAAATACATTCGGTGCATTTTTAAAGGGATGCTGTATTAGGAGACCTGAAAAGTCTACGCGAGGAAAGAACTTTATACAGATTCTCAGTTTTATATTCATAAGACATTCTTTCTCTATATTTTTATGTGTATCTTTGATAATAGAACATAAGAAAATTAAAATGATTTGCTGGTAAAAAGTTCTTGAGTGTCTATTTTCAATGTTCTGACGCCAACCATATGAAGAGTAAGTGGTTGAGCCTCAGAGCTACTTTAGGGAGCACAAATGACCTATTAGGTTATTCAACCTTTTAACAGCTTATTAGAATAAATTCCAATTGAAGTGTGCACATTTTAAAAACTTATTGTTCATCTTTATTTAGAGCAGTGATAGCTAAAGTGGTCTTTATCGACCCAAAGAGTCCATGACCACCTACAATCAGTGATGTGGGCCGGGGGTGATGTGGGGTAGGTAAATATAAATTGGGTATTTACCCGGGTATTTACCTTCAGGGAAGGTAAATACCCAAAAAGTGGGTATTTTCAGTTTTTGAGCTTGATGGAACTTCTTCGAATATTTTTTGTTATAAACAGGACTGAAACTTACCCATTTGATCATAAAAACTAAATAAACATTAAAACTTACCCAGTAATATTTTAAAGAAAGTTAAAAGTCGGTCCGGGTATTTATGGGCATTTACAACTTAATGTACATCTATGAATTTTCATGATTACTTTTACAGTGGGGAATGTTAATTAATTTTAAAAAGGTTTTAATGAAGCCTATTCAATTATTAAGGACTTATTTAAATTTAAAGAAGGCCGTCACGCAGGAGCTGCATAACTAATCACTTTCCTCAGAATTTGGGTAGTGTAGACTCCTTTCCAGAACATTTTGCTTAAAATATCCTACATAAATAAAATAAAAACATGAATAGTTCTCTTTTAAATTTGTAATGAGTAACTGATCAATTATTAATTTGCTTCCTACGTAATAAATACAAAAAACCTCATATTATCGTATTTTGATCTAACGTAGGAACATGATACAGTCACTCTAGTGGTAGATAGCGCTCCTTGCGGCGGCTTTGTGAACCTACGTCTGGCGGGCTTTTCTATTGAAATATATTATTCCAAGTTTCGTGACGAAAAAACAAAAACTCTGGCCGCTATCGTGTTAACAGACATATATATATATATATATATATATATATATATATATATATATATATAAATTTTAACGGGGGTCATTTTCGGTGTCTACTAGGTAGGATCGATAAAGATTTGAAGAAATTTTTCAAAACTTCCGTCATGAGTCCAACCTCAATAGCTACTTTCCTTCGGAGGAAAGTGCTAAAAAGGGTCAAACACATTTTCAATGTTTATTATAATAGTTCAAAACGATTTTAAGTGATTTCTGATCCTTGTTAATATTATGTGAAATTATGCAGTAACAACATTCCAGTAAGCGGAAATCTCACCAGAATTGAAAAGACAGCTTCTTGATAACAGAGTGTTTTGGGTCCGAGTCAGGAAACTAGTTATCATCCTTGATCCAATGGTTGAACTTATCACTGCCATTCAGTTAAATGCCCCTTGATCCACACAGTTCATAAGAGATTTAAGAATTACTGAAAACTCTTTAACAAGAAATCCCAAAATCTTCTATTCAAAAAACGGAAGAAAAACTTGTGCTAACTAAATAGGAGAAACACATTCAGTTTGGTGTTGGAAACGCAAATCTTGCTACAGAAATTGAGATAATCCTAGTCCAAAGTTTTAGCTGAGGCTACATTTTTGTGAATGTAGTACAGTAGTATCAAATTTATTAATCATTAAATGACCCTTTGCTCAAAAATATAGAATTAGCGAATAAGCGAATATTCGCTAATTCTATGTATCAAATTTAGGCAAACAACTTGTTTTATTGGCAGTCGGAAGGTCCATGGCAAATTTTCAGGCAATAATTTATTATTTATTAAGCTCTCAGTGATCCTATTTTATAATTTATTATTGTTTTAATAGTTTCTCAGTGTTGCAATAGCTCTAAACAGGCAAGATCCCTGACATTTTACAATATTCGGTTACTAAGTCGCGGTTTAGTTAAATACCTTAAATACCCGGGTATTTATGAAATTGGGTATTTACCGTGGATATATACCCTGGGTATTTACCCTGAAGAATAAATACCCGGGTATTTTACAATACTGCCTACAATGGGTCCATGAGAGTAAAAAAATGAATTGCGAGTACACAATAATGGTTCTCATTTAAGCAGGCCCTGATTATCGATTTATTTTATTTCATTATTTAACTTGTACTGTTATTTATTTATTTATTTTGTGTTTCGTATCTTGGACGATAAACACACTGAGTTAAGTCTTCTAAGAGATCGAGAATTGATTTTAAGTGTATATACTTCTACTGTTATTCATAAGGGAGAATGGCCCAGAATAAAGTGATGTTTTCATTCGTTCTTATACACACATATGCTTATAGTAGGTATTAGTATATAAATAATTTCTCCCTTAGCGCTGAATATCCTCAAAAAGTGTTTAAAAAATTGTTTCCCAAAAATGATTTGATTCACAAGTTATAGTTCGTTAATCCGTAGAATCCACTCTTGGAAAACAATTTTTTTTTTTCTTTTTGATTATGCTGCCTCGAACCTACTGGGCAGTGTGGCCAGTTAAATGTCTTTGTAAATGTTGTTATTTTTAATAAACGTGAGGAGTTTTTGATTTGTCTATTCGTCGACCTGTAATGTTTGTGATATCTTCAGTGTTTGTCTAAGTGGTCGTAATACTGCGTTTTGTGTCGCACTTGTTGCACGTTTGGTAATGTAGGTTGTTAAGTAAGTTGTGAGAGGGAAAACAATTGTTTTCGTAAAATTTCAATTTATCTAATGGATCTATCGCTTCAGATAGACGGCGTAGCGCCATATTTATTTTAAGCCAGGCAATGGAATTTTCATGTAAAGAACTAAGCTAAATATAAGAATAATTGTTGAACTCTGTAGGCCCACAACTGCTCAAAACCTAAATAGGGCAAAGAAATTCGTTTAAATCAGGAGACGAAAGAAACCCTTCTAGCTTTTTTGGCATAATCGGAGCACACTTGTAGGAAAGGTCGGTGGAATTTTAAAGATCTTGCCAGCTTTGAAATTGAGCCCCGAGAATGGAAGATGTGAGAAGGATCTAACGATCAAAGATCGGTGCCATCTGACGTCCATTTATAGCGGAAGAATTTTTAGGAATGTTCCCCCTCTCCTAGAAGCTGTGACCCTGCGGCTTGGAGACAGGTCTATCGAATACCTCCCGGCAACACGACAGGTGTACTCAGGGGACGCAACACTAAAAAATGGTTTTTATTTTCCCTTATGTGGAAGAAAATAAACTTTATCTCATTCGAGTTAAACAGAAACAATGCAAAAGGGATAACTTCCTACGATAAGATGTATAATTTCCAATTACTCAAGTCATAACGTTTGTTATAGTGACTATTTTGTTTTCATTTAAAGAATATGTTTCAAGTCAAGGATTGTCTACCGTTGCTCACGGCTAAGTCTATAGCGGACAACATGTTGTTCATGGCCTAATATTATGCAAAATGTTAAGCCTGCCAATAAGTAGCTTACTTTCAATATTTGAGGATGAGTTGGTGAACTGGAAATCGTTCGTCATTAAAATATATACAGTTGAGGTTTTTGGCAAGTTTTTTCATCCCATCATTATGATGAACCTTCACCAGCCAATCAACCCTAATTGAAATAATTGGATTCAATTCATTACAATGAAAAACAATAACGACCAAAATTTCCGCGGGTGTTTTATTCTCTGGCAAAACGTTTTCTAGAGCTAACAAAACATCCGTGTCAAATTATGCCAGGATGTTATTTAGAAAAATAATTGAAAATGGATGGTGGAAATTGACGATCCCAATAAAAAAAAAGTCTAAAATGTCCGCAGTTCGTGGCACAATTATTCCAGTCCCCTAACAGTTTTTACCAGAAAATAAAACAATTCTGGGAATTTGGAGCGTTATTGTTTCTCATTGTTATTCTGTCCATCTAGCAAGTCCTACAATTAATTTACGTCATTTTGCTCCCGTGATATTTACCTGATTTTTATGACAATATTTTTCATGGGCCACCGATTATAAAACAGCACTTGTTAGTTAGGTATATCCGTTTTTTTATGCAATATTTTACTAAATTTTGGCTTTATTCACGGAATGTATTATAATCTTCCTTTTCAGTAATTTTTTTTTACGAGTCACAACAAAAACATGGCATAAATAGTATTCCAACAAAGTATTGCCACTGTATTCAACAAAGTTAAACCACTTATGGCACAAGGTCGGAACAAGGTTACATAACTACGAGTTAGCTTCCTTAATTATTTACATAGTTTGTGTTGAAGATGATACAAAAGATACACAATCTGTTAATAATCTTTAATAATAATAATGGTCTGCAGAGAATAAAAGTGGGTGTAACACAAGAAGAAGGGTTCCCCGTGAAAACAGGCAAATATAGCTACAGGCGTCCTGGCTTAGTAAATTAATACCTTTACGCGCTTACGTCAAGGTTCAAATATTTCATAAAATGTACTACATACTTAAGAATAAATAAGGCTAAATTGTTTTCAGTCATATATATCCTTGCCCAATTAAAATTTATTAACTCATGATACGAGGGATCACGAACAAACATTACAAATATCTTTTTATATAGGTTTAAACAAATTACAATAATAGAATAGAGTTTTTGTTCCATACTTAAAGATATCACCACTCTCAAACAATCACGATAAGAGTATAATCATTTCTTGGTTATTAACATAAACAAAGATTGAGTTTTACTGTGATAAAATAGCTTTATAGTTTCGAAAGCGTCAAACAGGCTACATAAATAAGTAAATCAAATAATAATGTATTTTAAACTTACATTGTTGCTTATTAAGTTCCATGTCTTGATCACTTGACTAAAAAACAAACACAAAACACAACACAAGGGGAATGATAAGAAAATAGGCGCTTTTATGAAAGTTTTTTTCAATGATCTTATAAAACTAGGGGACACGGGGGACAGGACCAGATCGATGAGTATTTCTGAACGGAAAGACGACCGCCCCCGAGAAACTTGGCCAAATAGTCGCTGAGGCTAATAATAATTACTTGAGAACTAGAAGCGGGGGAAACCAACATGGCGGCAACAGTTGTCAAGGGGATCGATAACCAGCTGGTACATAGACGTCAGAGCCAACGAGGTGCGGGGTTGGTTGTAACGCATGACGTCACGGCTAACTGACTCCAATTGGGTGAATCAAAGATTTTCCCGCGCTTGCAGCTTCTGAAATAGCTGACAGCAGTGAGTAGGCATAGAAAACGGCAGACATCCATATGATGTGGCTAGATATATGGGCGTATATAGAAAAAAATTCCCGAGGGGGGCTGAGAGCATTTAGGAGGTATGGAATACTAACAACCTAGAACTTGGAATAGATAGCCAATTAAAACGCTATTAAACACAAAACAAAATTATTTTATCTGAAATAAGTGATCGTATTTCATTTATTTTTTGAGCTTTTGTGACACATTTTTACAGATTTCGGAGGGGGGGGGACATCAGCCCCCTCAGAACCCCCTTGTATACGCCCATGGCCAGTTAAGCCGTAACAATATCTCAGGAAACAGTCTTGCTTGGCTCGAATAGCTATTCAGAAAATAATATAAAAATAAACCGTCATGAAAGGAGGCTTTTGACAGTAGAAAATGTTTTTGACCAACAAATAAAATCAAGGGGGAAATTAGTTTCACCCTTCTTCAGGGATGAACTATTTTAAAGGATATCAGAATAAAATAAAAAGTCCGTCCCGCAGGAATTGTACAACTCAGCACATTCCTCAGCAATGTGGAGTCATTATGTCAAACACGAAAATGTTTGAATATACTAAGTTTTGGAATTTTATATTTTGAAGAATATATAATATGAAAGAATACCTTATATTAAAGAATGTTTCATAAGTTGAGTTTTTACTTATATATACATATATATATATATATATATATATATATATATATATATATATATATATATATATATATTTAAAGTATGTTCGTCTGAATGACGAATAGTTGATAGAATGGACGAAGTGGTTTCCTATAAGTAGATGATAAGCCTGTTTTCTTCCCTTTATGAAATGGGATGGACACAGGGAACTAGGTGAGGATACTTAATAACCTGGATTCTATTACGGTGTGAGATAGACGGGATTTAGAATGGAAAGAGATTAGCTGGCTTTGTTTTCGTTAAGATGTATACCCTAATGAGAATCTAAAAATCTCTTTTAGTATTCAACTGAAAGGAAAAGGAGGGGATCTCTTTTCGTATTGGGTTCGTATTCCCAATACGAAATGTGATAAACTGGTTTGTTATGGGGAACGAGATCAGCTGGTATACACCCCTCATGGAATATGATAAACAGGTTTTTTTTTTTGGTAGGGAAAATGTTCGACATTGTAATGTTTTTTATAGACGTGTACTGGTTGATGAACTGAAAGTATATCATTAAACATGCAATAATGTCCCAAGGTGGATCTAAATAGACATCTCAGTCCAGGCAACGAATGCTTAAAAACAGCTATAGGTGGAAAGTTTTGGAACACAATTTTTGACTTCGTAACTTTGTTTGGGCTGGATAGGAGGTGAACATATCAAAAGTCCTCGCCCGTAGCCTTTGTGCCGAGGGGGAGAGGGGGGTTTGGAAGGTCCCATTTTAAGGGTTTTGATTTATATCTCGGAAACCCTGCGCCCTAGCGACATGACCATTCTATAACAAATGAAAGCTGATTAAATTTCCAACAAGTTCTATTCAATAAAGGTTTTAGAGATATCTTTATTTTTCGAAATATCCGCTCTTGAAAGTCTGTCATTTTGGGGAAAAACACTTTTGCCGCATATTGTTTCCTCGTTTTGACCGGATTACTCTTCAACGATGAACCCAAAAAATAAATAACAGTTATAGGGTCGTAGAGTATTGCATTCCCTTCAATAATATATATTACTTTGATATTTTATGTATTTTCCTTCAAACGTAAAAATAATTTCAGTGTTCATCTTGAAATCTGAAATTTAGCGACTAATAGTCCAAGCAACTAAGAGTTATAGATGGAAATGTTTGGAACACAATTTCTGACTTCATAACTTTGCTCGTAGTCTTTGTGCCGGGGGGAAGGGGGGTTTAGAAGGTCCCATTTTTCGGTTTTTCACTTATATCTCGGAAACCCTGGGTCCTAGCGACATGATCATTCTTTAACAAATGAAAGCTGATTAAATATGCTACAAGTTCAATTTAATAAAGTTTTCCTAGATATCTTTAGTTTTCGAAATATCCGCTCTTGAATGTCTGTCATTTTGGGAAAAAAACACACTTTTTGCTCTTTTTTACCGGATAATTCTTTAACGATAAACCGAAAAAATAAATGCCGTTTATAGGGTTGTAGAGCATTGCATTCCCTTCAAGAATATATATAACTTCACTATTTTCCTTCAAACGTGAAAACAGTTTTAGTGTTTATCGTGATATCTGCCGACCACTGTCCACCAATGAACCTTTCAATTTCTCACCATTTCCAGTCAATTTATTGTCCAATTATGCTCCATTATGTAAATATAGTGAGTACTGGACGTATAAATAGCAAAACATATAAAATTTTGGGCCCACTGACCTGTTATTCACACTCAATTAGATAAGAGCTTGTCCATTATATTGGCAATGGTTTTGCTAAGACCATATATAGCGTTTGTGTATATAACGTTTGAAAGAAAATACATAAAATAGTAAAGTAATATATATTATTGAAGCGAATCGAATGATCTACAACTCTTTAACCGACATATATTTTTTGGGTTCATCGTTGAAGAGATATCCGGTCGCAAAAGTGTTTTTTCCCAAAATGACAGACATTCAAGAGCGAATATTTCAAAAACTAAAAATATCTCGAAAAACTTTATTGAATTGAACTTGCAGCATATTAACTCAACTTTCATTTGTTATAGAATGGTCATGTCGCTAGGACGCAGGGTTTCCGAGATATAAGTGGAAAACCGGAAAAATGGGACCTTCTAAAACCCCCCTCCCCCCGGCACAAAGGCTAGGGGTGAGGACTTTTGATATGTTGGCCTCCTAACTAGCCGAAACAAAGTTATGAAGTTAAAAATTGTGTTCAAAACATTTCCATCTATAAATCTTAGTTGCCTGGACTATTAGTCATTAAATTTCAGATTTTACGTTTGAAGGAAAATACATAAAATAGCAAAGTAATATATATTATTGAAGGGAATGCAATACTCTACAACCCTATAACCGTTATTTATTTTTTTTGGCACATCGTTGAAGAGTTATCCGGTCAAAACGGGGAAAAATATGCGGCAAAAGTGTTTTTCCTCAAAATGACAGCCTTTCAAGAGTGGATATTTCGAAAACTAAGGATATCTCGAAAATCTTTATTAAATAGAACTTGTAGGAAATTTAATCAGCTTTCATTTGTTATAGAATGGTCATGTCGCTAGGACGCAGTGTTTCCGAGATATAAGTGAAAACCCGAAAAATGGGACCTTCTAAACCCAAAGGCTACAGGCGAGGACTTTTGATACGTTCACCTCCTATCCAGCCCAAACAAAGTTACGAAGTCAAAAATTTTGTTCCAAAAATTTCCATCTATAACTGTTCGTTGCCTGGACTATCTGGCAACCCTAGAGAGCCTGGAAAGGTTAGAATTAATGACCAGTGGTCCCAAAACGTTTTTGTCTCGTAGACCACTTGCCATGTTTTCCGATTTTGGGTAGACCCCTGTTTAGTTACTATTGCATTTTTGCAAATTCAATAACTTCTAATGTGTTGTTGAATAATTTGAAACTGTATAGAATTTATCGAAAAAAACAAAAACAAAAAAAAAACACGTTGAGTGATATATATATATATATATAGGGTCATGGGAATAACAAAAATGGATTGGGGGTTCGTAAAACGAAATTAACGAAGAACATAAGGCGTACAGTTTAAAAATACATAGGTCTTCTGACTTGACAAAAAGATGTACTTGTTACTTAACCCATATTATGCAAAATTTTAATTGCTTAAAAAAAAATGTTACCCTTTTTTTGTCATATTACAGTGATATCTCGTCCTGATGACTTCCTAGGAGGCAATATTTTTTTCTGAAAAAAGTCTCGCCCTGATATTTCTATATATTTTTTTAATGATATTAAAATGCATTAATAAAAAGCAAAGACAATATTGACTCCGCAAAGGCAAAAAAAAAAATAAATAAATAAAAAGCAAGATATCACTATAATATGACGAAAAGAGGGTACAATTTTTTTTTCTCTCATAAATATCGACGCTAATGGCCTAGATGTCGATGCGCCGTAGAAAACAAAAAGAAAAAAGAAAAAAAGGTAGTATTACCCCTTCTGGTTCATTGGTTAGCGAGCGGACTATAGCGTAACGAATGAGGAAGATGACACTTTATGAATCCATTCTTTGAGGAAATTGCAAGACCTGTTTGTTTATACAATTCTCGTTGGAAGAAGGAAAACAACATTACATCATAATTTTCAGCCATAAATCTTACACGGCAGGAAATAGGGAGAAAAGAAAACTTAGGTTAACAAATTTTACGGTAGCGTTTTAATAATTCCATGAATTAAACGTAAGAAAATCTAAAAGCATAATACCCTAAAGAAATATACTAAAAATAAATATATATCTGTCCATTTTTAGGGTTAAAATAAAACTAGAAATTGAAAATTGAAATAGAGTTGAAAATACAATGCAGATTGTTTTCACTACGGAAATTATAATATTGTATATACATGTAGATAACACTCTATATTTATGAATAGCTATATGGAAAGTTAGTAGCATATACTAACACAGTGTAGTTTAAATTTTGGGATAAGTAAATATCTGTATATCGAATACTTTTTTTTTTTTTGGTTTATAGCCAAAAATAGATTTTTAGGCAAAAATGGTAACCATATGGTTAGAACAGATAAATATCTGTCCACATTAATAATGCAATAACGTGAATAGATAATAGCAGTGCATATGGTTTTAAAAGCCCCTAGGAAAAAAAAACATTTATATAATGCATACAAGAAGATAATATGATAAGATATGCCTTATGGCCAACAAAAAAAAAATAGAAGCTAATGCCAAGATGATTAAAAAATAAAGTTATGAAGATCGTGGAAGGGTATATTAAAATTTTTTAATTCAAATTTAATGCAACGTTTCGGACTTCAAATATTAAATTTCGACCAACGGCAGTTAATTTTAAGGCCTAGTAGTCTCCTAAACAAAACTAACGTTCTACTTCAACATTAAAACTGAGGACATATTCTGCCATATACTTCAAACATATTTTTTTTTTTAAATCTTTGGTTAGAAACAATTTTTAAAAATAGGATTTTGCTAATAGCAGACCCGTTTTCAATAAAACGTTTGCATTTTAAATGTAAAACAAGACATTTATTTCATAAAATGATATCCTGTGCAAAAACACATTTGCTTCCTGCTTCTTTCTAGGATTACAGACGAAAAAAAAATCAAAATGTAAACGAAGATATTCATAGAGTATCCCATGGAGAATGGTATGTATACTTACTTAGTATATTTGATGCAAGCAGGTTACTAGAAGAGTACTGATGATTTAGCAAGGATCTCCGTTTGCCCTAGATTTAGCAAGGAGGGGGGAAGATTAAGGGAAGGAGAGATACACGTGGAAGTAGAGTCAATGGAATCCGTTACTATCAGCTATTATAATTTGCTGATAATTGATTACAATACTGTGCAGGTATTAATATTAGGGTATGTAGGAAATCAATCTAATCATATAGATTATTAATAAAGATTAAAATATATTAAACCACAAACATTATAGTAGATGGATGGAATATATTTAGGAGGCCACGAGGTCAATAAAAAGACTATATTACAGAAACAATTACTTCCAACCCAATACAAAACGGGAATGTGTAGAGTAATAATGTTTTTAAACAAATTTTCTTTCCGTATCCAAAGAAGCAAAAGGTAGGCTTTACCAAGAAAGACGAACGCAAGCACACACACAATAGTTTTCAATCCTTTTGAGGCTTGAGGTCGGTAAAACAGTAGCCTTTAGTATTACACTATTAACTTTATTATTTATACAGGGCAGACATGGGGGGGGGGGAGGTCGTGCCTTTTTTCGCACCTCTTGAAGTTCACTTGTTAGGAAAACCGCTCGCCACCATGTACCCTCTGTGGAGACATAGAAATGTCAGGGAGGCGACAAGAGGACTTCTGAACACGAAGTGTCCTTGAAGAGAGGCGAAAAAAGGTAGGAAGCATGTAGAGCAAAAATAATAAATAATAATATAAATATATAATGTATATAAATCTCTATCACACACAAATATGGGGTGGGTTAATAGTACAGCGTGACAAATATGGGGTGGGTTAATAGTACAGCGTGACAAATATGGGGTGGGTTAATAGTACAGCGTGACAAATATGGGGTGGGTTAATAGTACAGCGTGACAAATATGGGGTGGGTTAATAGTACAGCGTGAAAAATGCACTAATATTTTTATTGTCGACCATTTTATTTTTTAGCGTCTCATTGGGATTCCAAACCATCACTGGCCCGCCCAGCGACCAATACGCAGCCGCAAAAATAATTACGGTTACATCCTTTAGAATAAGATTGCCCGAGGATATAAATTTCCATACCGTAATCAGACACTGTACTGGAATAATTTTATAAATATTATACGGACCTATGTATGTATCTATCTATGTATGTGTTTATATATATATATATATATATATATATACATATATATACCACACAGACATATATAGGGCCACTTGTTGCTCAAATGGTCTTGCAGTTGACTTATTTACTCAAGGAGCTAAGTTCGAAACTCGTTAGCGCACAATAAAATTTATCTTATAATGCCATCGTTCGTGGACCTGAATTTGTGTATCTGACCTAGGCTTATTTATTTATTTATTTATTGTGTTTCGTATTTTGTACGGTTATTTAGGCTTATTTAACTTCTAATGTATAGGAGAACATTGCAACTGGTACAAAAACTCCCTACTGCATCCTTTGAACAACCACCGCCTTCTTCATGACTGTGTTTGCACTTTAATGAGAAACCTAAGCTGCCTGAAGAAAACTTAGAAGTTCACAGGAAGTCAATAAACAAAAGCTTTGCAGAAAATATTCACCAGTAAACCAAATCATTTAGTTCCATATAACAAAGACAATCAATAACCAAATCATTTAGTTCCATATAACAAAGACAATCAATAACCAAATCATTTAGTTCCATATAACAAAGACAATCAATAACCAAATCATTTAGTTCCATATAACAAAGACAATCAATAACCAAATCATTTAGTTCCATATAACAAAGACAATCAATAACCAAATCATTTAGTTCCATATAACAAAGACAATCAATAACCAAATCATTTAGTTCCATATAACAAAGACAATCAATAACCAAATCATTTAGTTCCATATAACAAAGACAATCAATAACCAAATCATTTAGTTCCATATAACAAAGACAATCAATAACCAAATCATTTAGTTCCATATAACAAAGACAATCAATAACCAAATCATTTAGTTCCATATAACAAAGACAATCAATAACCAAATCATTTAGTTCCATATAACAAAGACAATCAATAACCAAATCATTTAGTTCCATATAACAAAGACAATCAATAACCAAATCATTTAGTTCCATATAACAAAGACAATCAATAACTACTATTCAGTGCTGGGCAAAAATTATTCAGAATGATGAATAATGATTAATGAATAAATGTATTATTTCATTCATGAATGAAGAATAATTACTTTTATTCGTTATTCGTTATTCTGTGAATGAAGTTTATGTTTTATTCACAAATTATTCGAATGATCATTCAGAATAAACATGTTTTAGTGAATAACGATAGATTTATTATAATGTTGGCAGCCAGAAATACGTATATATATGTGTGTGTTTGAGTAGGATTATTCAGTAGACCAACTAGAAATAAATAATAACGAATAATGATTAATGAATAATTCTGGGAATAATTCATGATGTACTGTGTGAATAAGATAATTCCGTGAATTATTCATCATTCACTAAAAATTTATTCGAATGATCATTCGAATAATAATTTATTCGGATAATGCCCAACACTGCTACTATTGGGCTAGGAAACATTCCCAAACAATATAGGTTCATAGCAACCACTTCAATACGAAATTAAGATTTATCACCAGAGCTTACTTGCACTGTTGAAAAGGTTTATAAAAAGGAATGACTACTGCAAGTTTAACAACACTAGTCATTGTTCACGTCATTCATAATCCGTGAAATAGCATTGAATTTAACCATGCCTTCCAGAAATAGCGCCTGAATGCCCGAAATTACTTCTATGTTTTACAGGATTGCATGATTTCTTTTGAAGGCGT
Organism: Gonocerus acuteangulatus; assembly: GCA_946811695.1. Lineage (NCBI taxonomy): Eukaryota > Metazoa > Arthropoda > Insecta > Hemiptera > Coreidae > Gonocerus > Gonocerus acuteangulatus. Next base: position 76,242,171 of record OX328125.1, read on the forward strand.
TCGGTTTAATTTTGTTTTGCTAGTGCAAAGTGAGGAAAGAGATCTGCAAAATAATAAGTCCTTTCTACTCATGATCAGCCTAAAATTGCTCACGAGGAACTAAGTACAAACAATGAATTAATTCAAAGATGGCATACGATAAGAAATTAACTCAAGCAATACGAACTAATAGAAATATTTTTTTAAGCACGGGTAGAGACCATTACTTCCATATTATAGTGATATTATGAAGAGAACTTACAATTTCACAAGTGTGGACTACGTCTGAAGGAACATTTAATGCTCTGGAATGAGTTGATCAGAAAACATCATCCAGCAAACATAAGAATGATGTTCTGTCCCTTAGAAAGCGTATTTGTGTAGGTTGATTGTCAATGGAATTGCTAAAGAAAGAATAAAGAATTTCGATAACAATTCTTTATACAGATATTGCCAAATGTTTAATATATGCCAGACGTGGTTGACCCCTGTGGAAGGCATATGTCTCGAGGGTAAGGCCAATCAGAGTCCCGAAATCGGCGCCAAGTCTCCCCTTGTTGCCAAATCCACATCTTCCTCTATTGATTTCAAACGTCTTCTTTTATTGAGACTAGCCCATAGTTAACTTGTTTTATAGATCACTTGCATTTGTTTCTATTAAACTACCTCAACTTATCTGCCGTCTCTATTATTACGGCCGCGTATTATTTATTCTATTAATTTCAAACTTCAGTTGAATTGAGACTTGGCCACTACTAACATTTTTCAAGATCCCTTGCACGTGTTCTTTTACAATGTTTCATCATGTCTCTTTGATGACACCCTTTGCAGCCAAATGAACTGTTTACGTTATTGTTTTAACAGTTTAGTTGTATTCACACTAGCCCAGAATTCCATTTTCTAGAACTCTAGCACGTTTTTCTTTTAAATTGTTTGACATGTCGTCTCAAGTCTATAGAAATGGAAGCACACAACCAACGTATGACTATTTTAAAAAGGAAATGAATAATGCTGGACTTCTTATCCCAGTTGCAGAAGTATGAACTGCTCCTGCGACAGACATTTACACTTCTTAGAAATCTATAAACTTTGGAACGAAAAAAAATGCAAGGAACGGTGGATTGGGTTATTGGAACGGACGGAAAACGCCGAATTTGTCAAATTAATATTATTGCTTTAGATTCATTTCAAGAAAAATAAGCCAGAATATCTAAAATTATTCAAAAATTATCTTATAGTAAGTTGCTTATATTTTCAAGAGAAGAGGCAGCCATTATTTAGATTTTACGAAAACTGAGATTCGTTCTTAGGAAAACGTTTTTAGGGCCATTAAAACATTTAAAATAATGGAGTAAAAACACTGCCTGAAGAGACTAGTTCTTCATAATTTAAATGGCCGAAGACGCAGAGGATCTCACATGGTTTGGTTAGATGAGATATTTGTCGACTCAGTCCATTGACGAAGCCAAACGTGGCGGGGGTTATCACCCGCTGAAAATTCAGGCTTTAGGTTTATTCCGCTAGAAAAATTACTTTTTGATGAGAGGGGGGTAGGTATTATCGCAACAAAATTACTCTATTCCAAGTATTGCTTCGAGAAGTCCTATTTTGGATAACGCCCCATATAATTCTTTTGGCTATTAGAAAAATGCCATTTCATGTAGGTGGCAGCACAATAGGATCTTGAAACTAAATTTTACAAGGCCATGTTTCTGAAATAGCATATGTATGAAATTTCAAAGGGGTACAGACATGAAGTAATTCGGCTGCGACTTTTATTTTAGTATCATCAAGGTAATCTGGGATGAGAAAAAAAAGGTTTGAGAAACACGAAAAAGAAGAATAAATAATAACATAGTCAAATAATGACAGAATGAAATTGGAAACAATTTAATATCACATTTTAATTTTCGAAGACTCTTTGAAAAAGTAAAATTATTGTACGTATGGACAGCTTGAGGATTCTCAAGTGTCTTTTCACTGGGGAAGTTTAATATTTACATGAGATAAAATGTTATTTTTAGAGATAGTCTGTGTAAATTTAATTTTGGTTTAAATGTTGAAATATATTTCTCTGTAAGCCAAAACACATCATTGGAAATATTTATGGAGTAAATATAATGGAACAAGAGCTTTTTAATGTTTCAAGAATGAGATACTGGAGGTAGTCATCTATACGAAGGGACAGTCATGTAGATTTGGCTACTTCCAATTCTATTCTCTTAACACCCAGGATAAACAAACCATTGGCAAGCTACTGCAGTCGTACTGTACTTTAAGAATCAAGAACTAAACTAACCATTACATATTCTATTTGAAATTAGTACATTTTGGAGGTTTGTATGTTCAAAGTGTGTTTCTGAAAATCGAGCAATTACAAGAGAAAAAGATGATCTATATATAACATATCAAGTATACGAAAAAAAAAATATTAATAAAATTTATAATAAAAAAAAAGATTACTTACCCTGAGGGTGAAGCCGAGCTGGGTTAAACCAGGCATCTGTAAAAACAAACGAAAAATTAAGATATAGATGAAACTACGAAAACTAATAATATTTTAATGTAAAATTGCCATTGTGAAATGACTAAAGGAAAAAAAAATACTTTAGCAAGCTAAGAAAAGAATGAAATTATTTATTTAAATTTTAACGTCCATTTATTATTAACTACGAATTTTAGGACGGGTTATCTATAGGTTACCACCCTCTTCTAGCCAGGATAGGGGTGATGCCTTTTCTTTTTTTTGAAAGAAAAGCCACCACCCCTAGTTGGAATCGAACCCACGACCTTTGGCACGGAGTGTTAAGTGCTCACGCCTTAACCCTCACGGCCACCGGGTCTCCAGAATGAAATTATTATTAATGAAATTATTAAATTGGAAGTCTAGTGTCTAACACCTTGCATTCTTTTGCGGGAGGTAGGGGTTCGAGTCCCGCCCGCAGCAGGCATTTTTCTCATTTCAGGGCCTGTTGAGAAAATTCGCTGCTCTATGAATATTAAAGAAAAAAAAAAAATGAAGGGGCTAAATCAGTAATTATAATTCAAAAAGATAAAATTCATCTGGAAGTACTAAAATTCAATATTAGATCTATTTACTGAGTTAATTTGATCTGATTCTTTAACTTTAAAAAAAATATGATGGTCCTTAGTTACTAGTAATAAAAATAAGTTTCGTGGATAAAAAATAAAAATGTAAATAATACAAAATAAAAATACATCTGATATTAAACGTAAATAAATGATGGAATGTTAAAGTAAAACGGATGGCCACCTTGATCACGGAAGGATCATGGCAAAAACTGTTTCTTTGGAAGCCATTTCCGTTGGATGACGAAGAATGCCGGAAGTTCATCAAAGGATGGTCAAATGGAACAATCCCTCAGCCGCGCTCTTTTCGGTTGTCATTCTAACGATATTTTCCAATACAAGGATCATATAGAATGCTTACCTATTTCGTCCTTTGAAGAGTACTGAAACCAACACAATGGTGACTTGTTTTGTAGATCTCTGGCATTAGTTTTTTTTTTTTTTTTTTTTTTTTTTTTTTTTTTCTCCCGGTGCATCTACTGCTACGGTCATTAGCACCTCTGGCATTAGTCTGGATAGAATTGGGAATTTTGCCAGATTGTTTATGAGGCATTTTATAGACTAAGTATTGCTTAAAGCAGAATAATGGGATAGCACTTATGAAAAAAAGTTTTGAATATTCATATATCATAATTTGTAGGTTCATGACTCTCGTTGACATTTACAACCACACATACACATTCCACACAATGTTTGTGCATCGGTTTAGAACATTCTCTTGATAAATTATGTGAGGAAGTCAATAATCAGAATGATCTACCTATATTAGTGTGGATTCGCCTAAAACGCAAGTTTCAACTTCAACAGAAAACAGTTCAAACTGTGGTCATCAGGTCTCAATTTCTGTTTTTAAGGCGACACTATCTATTCATAGATTATCTTAAACAAGAAAGACGAATTAAAAGTAAAATTGGACCAGCGGTAGTGGATATTTAACTGAAAATTTGCCTTCGTTTATTTTTTAGTTGACTAGAACAAAAAAAAAAAATACAAAACTTCTTGTATTTATTTCAGGCATTTCTTAAGAATAAATCAGTTAATGCAGCTTTTCTAGAACGGACCTCGAAATTTGAAGTCAATTAAATATCACTGAACTTTTAAGAATTATATATACGCGTATATATATATATATATATATATATATATATATATATATATATATTTGTATTTTTTAATTTATAGTTGTTTATATAGAAACATATACAAATGAAGCCCTCAATGAAGCATAAAAATAAATAAAAAACTGTACCCTAAAATACGCGTTTTACCAATGTAAATAATACATAGTAACAAATATTATTTACTCTTGCACATAACCCATATATTTATATGTTCTTTCATTTCTCAGGATTGATAAAATATAGTCCACCGTTGAGATATAGAAGGTTTTTGATCATCGGGGGTTCGGTCTTTTGATTGAATAAATACTACATTTTATAGTTAAAATGAGTTTATTTATGCCCACGTTTCGGCTAGATTTGCAAGCCTTCTTCAGGGCTATAGAGGAGAGGGAGAACTGTCCCGTTTCATGGAGGCTACATTGGCTTAAATAAACTCATTTTAACTATACCGTGTAGTTTTTTTTTTTTTTTTTTTTTTTTTTTTTTTTTTTTAACGGCGCATCGACAAATCTCGGCCATTAGCGCCGACATCCAGGGTGCAGCCAGGAATTTTCTCAGCGAGCCCTGAGATGAGAAAAATTCCTGTCGCCGGTGGGGATCGAACCCACCATCTCCCGCTTATGAATCTAAGGCGCTAGCCACCAGACCACGGGAGACCCCTATACCGTGTACTTTTATTCAATCAAAAGACCGAACCCCGAAAATTCTTCTATTTTTCAATAACGATTAAGATAAAATATTAACGGTTTCTATCAGGGATCGAAACAGTAACACTAGCGATAAGGACGGAAACGCACAAAGATGAGGCAGTTCCGGAGTTTAACAATATTCAGATAATCTGATTTCGGTTTTAGTACTTGAATAAAACTACATTTTCAAATAATGAATGGGTTAATATTTCGGCATTTTAAAGATATTAAAACTTTTAACAGTCGCTCGAAAGTTGTTAATATCAAAGATAAATATTTTCCCCAAACGTTCCTTCATTTCACAATACATTTTCCCTGTGAAATGTGTATCCATTTGAAATGTTTTGTAATAATTGAACATCATTACATTCTTCATTCTAAAATAAGAATCTGAAAATACACAAGATATTTGTACAAAGGATATTCCAAAGAATGTAGATAGAAAATAATGTCCCAACTAATCCCTGATTCTTGGACTCGAATTGAGCTGAAGAGTTTCCAGATTATTCCCAAGGAGGTTATTAATAGTTTTGGCATTCTCGGCCTTCTACAAGCCTACACCTGCCGGTAACAGCAGCTCTTACAGCTGATTCAGCCATTTCAACAACCTATTCTACAATTATATTAATAACAATACGCGAAAACGTGGATGAAACGATTCTTAGTGAGTTTTGAAGAGATAATAATGATAGGGAATTCTTTAAACCCAAATTCACGATATCTCCTGAGCTATTTTCGTACGGGAGCAAAAGTTCATTATTATTCGATTGTGACCCTTGTTCTGAATTATGTATTAAAGAATGACAGAAGGTTATAAGTTATAAAAACTTCAACTTTTCATTAATTTCTTCTTATTTTGTGTTCGACATGAATCGCACCACTAGCCACCTCTTTAGGACCAACTTAACTTTATACATTTCATTCAACCTCAGATTAGGAAAACCTTCTACAGTAAGGGCATCATCTGGACTTAGAAGTTTAGACATGACCTTGACTGTGCAAGGTCTTCCTGTGTTGAGGCTCCATTAGGTTGCATCTGAAGAGACGCCTAATGACGAGAAACGCGTAAGAGCACAAAATAAAAGAAAGTGAATGAAAATTTGAACTTTTATAATATATGACCTTTATATCAGTTTTAAGAGGAACACAGACGTCTGTTAAAGCGCGATCACTCGATACCTAAGGTCATGGGTTCGATTCCCACAATTGAAGAGTGGCTTTCCTTTCAAAGGCCCTACCTTGGTAAGAAAAGGTAGATAACCCTTCCCAAAAATCTGTAATTAATACTACGGTGGACCTTTACTTAAACCTCAGAATTTTCGTCATAGGCGGAAGTTTAAACAATAAAAAACTTCACTAAATAATTTCAACACCTTTATTTCTTCCCAACATGTTTCGCTCCCTTTTAGTGCCTCTTCAGGCACAAATATAAACACTTACAGCCTCAATTTGAGGAGGAGAACTGGCCATGTCCAGTATGGACGTGGCCCTACTAGTGGAAGGCTTTCCACCAAATTCCAGGTTCAAAATTCTGTGTTATGTATGTGGACGTTAATATTTAAATAAATCATTTTAAAATGATTAAATAATAAATGCTGCGACTAATAAAGATAATTCATAACTGCTTTAAGTGAATATATCATCGCTACAAATGCAAATTATCGAATGTGAAAATTACCACTTTTCAGAGTGGAAAAGCATTTATTCATAACTTTTTTTTGGACGGTCAAATATTCGGCAGACTTGACCTGTTGATAGTGGAATACTTTCCCTTTAATAGAGTGATCTAAGATTCAAGAACTTGCAGTAAATAAGTCCAGCAGAAATTAGTAAAGATTGACAATGAAAGATGCATTTTTTCAGAATCGTTATTTTGCATTTGTATCGACGATATTAAGTGACAGACACATATAAACTATATTGTCTTAAATCGTTAAAGTAAAATTAACTTAACTTAAGAATGTTCAGAAAAAAAGGAATATAACCAATATTGACAATTAGCACACTCTTTTAGCCAAGATAAACTGAAACACTTGTTTTTTCAAAACCCAAGATGTCTACTGAATGTGAACAAACTTTTTATGTAGGAAATTTTTTTTTTTTTTATTTGCTGAAGAACAAACAGTAAACACCTAATAAGGAATTAATAGTGTATTCCCCCCCCCCATTTCATTGTTCAAAATAGATTAAAAAGAAATAGAGCTCATTATGCATCGTATTAATGAGAGACAACAGTAGATCATATGATTTTTCACAAATACGTTTTTCAGAACCTCATGAGACAAAAGTGAGAAAAATTGTACAAACCTAGGAAGTTCCTAGTGGCCCAGGCAAGCCAAGTAAAAAACCTTGATCTTCGCCGATGGTGAGCAGACACTTCAACTGAAACACAATCCGGACACACTTTGAGTTACGGCTTCCATTGATGTTAAGTCTTGGTGAGCGAAGCCATGCACCTATATACAGCTCTTAAGAGACCATCACCACCAGAATCAAGATGAAAACTACATCTCAGCTAGAATAGGATTGTACGTTGAATTCAAGTGGATGGGAAAAAGGCGCCATCAGCCATCTGATTTCTCCCTACTCCATTGACGTCAGGAAGAAAATATTTTGTATGCAGTAATTTAAGACTAAGACAGTAATACTACAATGAGCAAGCTGTTACACGGTTGCTCATTTTTCACACTATTACTTATTTTGGATAAAATTAATTCAATTAATGCAATGCTTCGGTAAGCAAACTTGTTTTAAAAAAATAGAAAACAGAATACAACTGAAAATGTTGTTTCATTACATTAACTTGCCAAATCAAGGACGACCAAGAATAATTTATTAGTAATTAACGCAAATAAACTTTTTACATTATTACCAAGAACTATCGAAACATCAATCAAAGACTATTGGTTGATAACACAAGCACACACAAAAAAAAAAAAAAAAAAAAAAAATGGTCTTTTCCAAAGACACCACATATATTCTTATGTATTTCGACACGCTGAATCCGAATCCGGAGTCCGTTTCATCCCATCACTTAAGGTTTAAGAGCATTTGAAGGAGAAATTTTGGATGAAGTCGTCCAAGGATAAAAAATGAATTTGCAGTCAAACATTTTCATTTTTTGCAAAAAAAATCAAGGACCTACTTGTCCTTGAAATTACCTTGATTTTGCGCCGATGGGGTGAAACAGACCTCGGATTCGAATTCAGCGACCCTCAAAACCATGCAAGCTGTAGTTTTTTTCTTCAAAATTTTGTATGAAGTCGCTAAATACGAAATTTAACCTTCAAAGGTCTTAAGCCTGACGTGATGGGATGAAACGGACGCCGGATTCGGATTCAGCGTGTCGAAGTACCTAAGAATATATGTATGGTGTCTTTGGAAAATACCACTTTGTTTGTGTGTGTGCCTGTGTAATTAATATTCGTTTTCAGAGGACAATTTTTTTTTTAAATACTCTCGAGAATTTAAGACCTTTTGAAAGAGTCAATTTTCTATGTTTATTTCAAACAGCAAAAAATATTGGAGAGAAAGAGAGATCACCAATAAGTGAAAACAAGAGAATTGGCATAAAGCAAAAGAGCCCATAAAATACAGTATAATAGCCAACACCATTAAATAATAACCATCTCCAAATAAAGAAGCAACTAAAATTAATTTGTTCTAATTATTTCGTAATTGTTGACATGCAATTATTAGAATATTGTTTATATTTCAGATACTATATGCATACTATATATTTCAAATACTAGTAGCCATATAAGGCTCAAGGGTTTTAAATAATGACAATTGGAGACTCCAATAAGACATATGCGCCCAAATGGTCCTGACAAAGAAGTTCCTTCTTCTTGGGAGAACGACAGCTATCTGAATATCGTAGCTATAAATGGCTAGAAAAATCTATTCTTGGTTTGAAGAAGACCCCGAACATCTGTTATCTCCTTTACCACGGAAGGATAACATAATCTGATAATTTAGGGCTCTTAATTCTATAATAATTCGTAAAAATTTGTCTCCCAGTGCCTTAAGAGACTAATTTGAAGATAGTAGATAGTATCCGGGATTAATAAAAATAGTTTATAAATATACATATATTCAAAGGACGCAGGGAAAATGTACTCTCGAGGTTTAAAGTCTTGAAATGGCTTATCAAGCATTAGAGAATTAAAAAATTGTAAATAACAACAACTGTGTCCTATTATGTGTACGCACCTATATTATTAACCTATTATTTTGATCTCGTTATTCCTTCCCACCGGACTGCATTATTCCAAAAATCAATTGTCACCCGTGCCACAACGCTATGGAATTCCTTACCATAGGCCTGTCCGCCATTCTAGCAACCTAGAAACCTTTAAATCCCGACTCTTCAAATACTTTATATCCCTGCACGTTTTACTCAATCCCTAATTTATATACAAGCTATAGTATTTATAATTTTATGAAATAAATTGTTTTAAATAGTCTGTAAATTCAAAATTATTTCCATGGAACCACCAGTAAACAAAAAGTATATTCGGTTTTCGAAATCAAGGGGTTGTGATATCAAGGGTGTGTCTACATTTTGAGACTGAGTGTAGTATTATATGAAAGAGAGCTCCAAGGGAGTAGAAAGAGGCGAAGGAGACCTCAATCAATAACGCTAATAAAACATTTCTAGGTTGGGGGTGGCTCACCGACATGAAGGCCCCAACTCAAGGCCCGCCCCCATTATCAAGGGCTACTCCAGACCAAGACACAAATATTTCTTCTGAAATAGCATAGAATAGCCTAGTCCAAATCTTGTGATCTTCATCGCCGTGTATGAGGCAGTCTTGAGGCAGGAGTTGAACTGTACAGTCCATCGAAGTAGAATGAAAACACCAATAGATTAACTGTACAGACCAATGAGGCCGGGACTGTGCAGGTCAGGCCTGACGTCTCTGTACAAGAGGGTATTTAAATCTACTAGACCCGAACAGTCCAAACCCTGAGGCCAAACTGTGTAGTCCCGGCCTTGAGATTTGAACTGAACGTATATGGCCACCTTTAGTAATCCAGTTTGATAACTTTGACGATTTACAGTTTACAGCGGAAAAAACGTGAATAGCGTTTCCGCCTAGTACACTGTAAACGAAAACGTCTAGAAATCATTTTCATGCTGAAGCATTTTTCATGCTATCTCACTATTCATCTCCATTCATCGGAGAGATATAATATCACTGTGCTATAAAATATATGCTAGGGAAATAATGGTTATATGCTAGGGGAATAATGGTTATATGCTAGGGGAATAATGCTTATATGCTAGGGGAATAATGGTTATATGCTAGGGGAATAATGGTTATATAATAATCAATATGCTCCAACCGGAAGCAATTTAAATTCCCAACATTCTTTTTGAATTACCTTGTAAAACACCAGAAAAAAAAGTTTTTCTCAAAAATGAGTCCCTATGTGTCCAATGATTTTTGAGACTTTGGCAGTACGTAAATAGATACAATAAAACCACTTTTACATACTAGTAATTCTATTAAAATTACCCTACCGGTTTCAAATTCGATGCCTCTTCAGGGGACCTAAGACTAGTGAACTATAAATAAAGGCTATCCACAGGAATGCAAACCTTCTCCAAAAAAAAAAAAAAAAAAAAAAAACATTTTTGGACGTGATTTCTAGAGGTTAACACACTTGTTCTTAGCCATGATAAAGCTTATTTTTTTCGAAAGAAAGGCCATCACCAAAGAAAGGTGGAAATCGAACCCACGACTTTACGAACGGAGCGCACACGCCTTACCATTCACGGCAACTGGACCGCCTAAATGTTCTTTAAAATTAAAAATAATAACTTGCGTCAGCGCTTTTTATTTATTTATTTTTTTCTTCTGAATTTTGAACATTTATCGCCCATAAGTTTTTGAAAGCAATTCCAAATAAAAAGTTTTCAAATGAGCTATAATTTTAAACTTTATCATTCATATATGTATATTTGCCCTAAAAAATTTACCAAAAAAGGAAAGAAATTCCAAGGCTATATTATTTCTATTCTTGAGAAAAAATAGGTAAAAGCAGTATTTTTTACCACGATATTTTTACTGCATTGCCAAAGACATTAGTATGTAATAATAAAACATGTTAATTACATTTCGTCACGAATTGTAACATTGAAAACAATTTTTTTATATGAATGATGATAAATCAATATATCCTCTACATGAGCACAGAGCGATCTATGAACTACACTGAGAAACTGAAAAGAATAGGTTATAGTTCCCAAGAACACTAACAGATGGCTCTCCATTCCTAGCCGGCTGGGAACCGTCAGTGTTGTAAATGCCCATTTTTATCTAATCCCGCATTCGGAAATTCAATTTGAATAATTTTGGTATTGCTATTTTTTTTTGGGGGGGGATAGGTAATGGCCCGATTTGTAAGTCTGACCGTTACAAATGTAGATTTAATAAAAGGCAAGATTTATTTACTTATTTTTTTTTTTTTTAATTCGTTTGAGAATTAAGTTTATCAACAAATTAAGTGATTGATTTGTTGTATTGAGTTCTTCAAGAAATTATATTAATATTCATTGGCTTATTTTACTTAATTAATAAAGAATTATATTGTCATTAGCATTTAAGGAACTTTTAAATGTAGATTTAATAAAAGGCAAGATTTATTTACTTTTTTTCTTTTTTTAATTCGTTTGAGAATTAAGTTTATCAACAAATTAAGTGATTGATTTGTTGTATTGAGTTCTTCAAGAAATTATATTAATATTCATTGGCTTATTTTACTTAATTAATAAAGAATTATATTGTCATTAGCATTTAAGGAACTTTTAAATGTAGATTTAATAAAAGGCAAGATTTATTTACTTTTTTTCTTTTTTTAATTCGTTTGAGAATTAAGTTTATCAACAAATTAAGTGATTGATTTGTTGTATTGAGTTCTTCAAGAAATTATATTAATTTTCATTGGCTTATTTTACTTAATTAATAAAGATTAATATTGTCATTAGCATTTAAGGAACTTTTCATCAAAGGTGTTTAATGGATCCACTTGAGCGGATAATTAGTACAAATATTTGTTTAATGAATGCCAAGCAAGTCACTTATCTTATCATTTACCTCTTTAAAGACTTGTACTTTATTACCTCACAGCAATGTTCTTAGGAGTTTCCTTCAAAACCAAAAAAGAAATTCACTTATTTATTTGAAGGAAAAATAATGTATTTAATATAATAGCCTGCAACGACCAATCCTTCAAGAGTCTCTAAAATATAAACGTGAAACATACACAATAAGTTGCATTTTTTGCCCAAAAATTACCAACAGCACAAAAAAAAAAAAATATTCGATAAATATTAAAATATGTGGTCCAAAAATCAGCAAAATTAGTTCATATCGGTCTTAAAATAATACATACATAGGGTTACTGGTAAGTCGACCTATATCCACCGCGAGGTGATAGTTTTGGCCGAAACAAACAATTTTAAGCCCGTATTGTCTTATCCAAACGTTACGCGTTTTCAAGATATTTAGTATTTTAGGCTTTTTAAAAACAAAATCACTGTTGATTAGGTTTTAGGTACTTTTTAGCACTTTCCTCCGAAGGAAAGTAGCTATTGAGGTTGCACTCATGACAGAAGTTTTGAAAAATTTCTTCGAATCTTTATCCATCCTACCTAGTAGACACGAAAAATGACCCCAGTTAAAATGTATCTATCTATCTATCTATCTACATATATATATATATATATATATATATATATATATATATATATATATATATATATATAGTTATATGTGTCCGTTAACACGATACAGGCCACAGTTTTTGTTTTTTCGCCGCGAAACTTGGTATTTAGTATTCCCCCATCAAACGATTGAACAAGTTCGTTAACCAAAAAATCGGTCCACCTGGAGGGGGGGGGGGGGGGGTTACTCCGGAGCCAAAGTAGTTATTGGCCAATAATAGTCGTAATTTTTGTTATATTTTAACGAAACTCGGTATTCGTTGAGGTCAACTGAACAGAAAAATGTACTGTAAAAATACACTAAATTGGTTCATTAGGGGGGGGGGGACTTTACCCCGGAGCCAAAGTAGTTATTTGCCAATACCATTCGTAATTTTTATTATATTTTATTCATCAAGATCTGTAGAAGAAAATGTAAAGCTTTGTGTATTTATTACGTAGTATAGTACCGCACATACACAAAACTCTGGAAGGAAATTAATTACAAAAATAATAATTGACACAGGTGTTTGTAATAAATTCAAATGAGGAGAACTATTTATGTTTTTATTTTATTTATGAATCTAGGTTCGGGAATGCACTCGACACTACCCAATTCTGAGGAAAGTGCTTAGTTATGCAGCTCCTGCGTGACGGACTTTTTTTGAAATTTCTAGTATTTGAGCTGAAAGTTTTTATTGTGTTTTTGCCTTTAAGATATTCAGAATAAGTGCAACTTAAATCACCTCCCGCTTATCTATTTTTCACTTTTTTTTCTAAGAATAAACTTCTTTTTTTTGGGGGTCTCCCGTGGTCTAATGGCTAGCGCCTTGGATTCATAAGCGGGAGATGGTGGGTTCGATTCCCAACCTCCGGCAGGAATTTTATCATCCCACGGCTCGCTGGTAAAATTCCTCGCTGCACCCTGGATGTCGGCGCTAATGACCTAGACATTTGGGGGTCAGTGGGAAATAATTCCAGAGGCCTCTTGATTCAAAGACTACTCGAAATTCATGATCTTATTCCACTAAATACCCATTCTCCAACACACCTTTGCCCTAAAAATAGAACGTATTCTAATATTGATTTGTCCGCTTCCTCAAGCTCAGTTTACACACGGTTCTCTTGGGAAACTTATAGTGATCTTCTAGGTAGTGATCACTTCCCAATTTTAATTTCTACCGACTCTCCCTCCCCTCGATTCTCCTCCACTCCAAAGTATAACACAAAAAAAGCTAAATGGAATGAATTTCAAAATTATTTGTCAAACCACTCTGTGCTGGAAAGCATTAAAAATCTCGAAATGTTTCATCAAGCACTTATTGATGCTGCCAACCTTAATATCCCGAAAACTCCTCATCAATATAAAAAAAGTCCAGTACCATGGTGGACCCAAGAATGTAGCGATGCCGTCCGAGAGAGACGTAAAGCTCTTCATAAATTTAATAGATGTCCATCACATAATTTTTATTTAAAATACAAAGAACAAAAAGCCAAAACTCAATGGATAATAAGAACGTCTAAGAAACAGGCATGGATTACATTTTTAGAATCTATTAATAGGCATACGCCCATAAAATTAATTTGGAATACTATTGATAAAATTCAAAAAAGGTCTTACAGAAAACCAATAGCTGCAATTAGACACAGTAACTCTATTGTAACTGATCCATTCCAAATTTCCAATTTACTCGGAGAACATTTCGAAAATATTCATAGGGCTCAGCAAAACTCTCCTGAATCTAATCATTATAGATCAATAATTGGGAATATTCCACTTAACCTTAATTATAGTAATTTAAACCCCCTGAATGAACCGTTTTCATTAACTGAGTTAAATTACGCACTTAATAGGTTAAAAAATACATCTCCTGGAGCCGATGGAATAAGCAATGAAATCATTAAGAACATTCCCTATCCGATGATCAGGAAACTGTTAGAAATGTTTAACAGCGCTTTTGATTCCGGGGTATATCCTGTCTCGTGGAAGGAATCACTGATAGTTCCTGTGTTGAAGGCAAACAAGGAAAGTCTTTTACCCACAAGCTATAGACCAATTTCCTTGACCAGCTGTGTTTGTAAGCTTTTTGAGAGAATGGTCAATAGAAGGCTAACGTGGTTTCTTGAAAAAAATAAACTGCTATCAGATTTCCAGTGTGGATTCCGAACTAATCATTCGACTTCAGACCACATTGTGTGCCTAGAAAACAACATTTTAAATGCTTTTATCCATAAAAAATCTACATTAGCAGTCTCTTTTGACATTGAAAAAGCCTACGACACAGTCTGGTCTGGAACTTTGGTCTATAAACTTAATGAATGGAATGTTGGTGGAAAGATGTTAATGTTTATCAAACACTTTTTGACCAACAGGACATTCAAAGTTAAAGTGGGATCAACCATCTCTGACTCATTTAACCAGGATCTTGGGGTCCCTCAGGGAGGGGTTCTAAGCACTACTTTATTTAAGGTGGGGATGGACAGTATAAAGTACAGCTTACCTCCAGGTGTAGAATACTGCCAGTATGTCGATGACTTATTGGTTTATTCATCATCTAAAGATATTAGTGCCCTGGAAGAAACCATGCAGAATGCTCTTCGATTATTAGAAAGATGGACCAATTGGAATGGTCTGAAGTTTTCAATAGAAAAAACAAAACTTATACTTTTCACAAAAAAGAAAAGGGCTCCTAACATTAATTTATTTATTTACAATAGAAAATTAAGGGAAGAAAAAGTTATAAACTTTTTGGGTATATTATTTGACAGCAAACTAACTTGGGTACCCCATGTCAAAGAACTCTGTAAGAGATCAAAGAAATCACTTAATCTCTTGAGAGTTCTGGGAAATACGAAATGGGGTGCTGACAGGAGTCTAATGCTAACGTTCTATCGAGCATTTACTCGTTCGATACTAGATTATGGATGTGTAGCATATTCCTCTGCCAAGCCCAATCTTCTAAAGTTGCTAGATTCTGTCCATTACACGGGACTAAGGTTAGCTACCGGTGCCTTTAGAACCAGCCCGACCAATAGCCTTTGTGCCGAGTCTGGAGAGTATCCGCTAGAATACAGGCGAAAGATGCTAATAAGTAAGTTTGTACTTAAGAGTATATCTTTAAATAGTCCATGCCTTAAGTACATCCACAATCCATACGCCGAAACATATAACATGAACCCTACATTACAAAAGCCACTTTACATTAGATTTCGCGAAATTACCAACCACTACTTTGACCCAACAAAAATTATACAAAAAACAACTCACATTTTCCCTCCTTGGACAACCCATAATCTAACAATAAATTTAACTTTGACTAAACACAGAAAGCATGACCCAACATCTGGCATTATATATAAAAACAAATTTAACGCTTACCTTAAAGATCATTTAGAGTCATTATTTGTATACACAGACGCCTCTAAAACTCAACACGGTACAGGAATAGCTGTAGTAATAGGAGAAACAATAATAGTTAATAAACTGCCTGACATTACGACAACATACACAGCTGAATTACGAGCAATACTTCTAGCACTGACCAACATCACTACACGACAAGAAAACGACATTATCATTTGTACAGACTCTCTCAGTTCCCTTATAGCCATACAAGACATCTTTAGCACACATCCAATTGTAACACAAATTCACGATACAATACATTCATTGAAGAAACGAATAACTATTTATTGGCTTCCCGGTCATGAAGATATACCACAAAGTACGAATGTAGACAGACAAGCAAAATTCTCCACAACACGAAACCAATACGACGTCACAGACATAACATACGAAGACGTTTTCACTGACATACAGAAACACATTGAAAACCAGTGGTACGATGTATGGTACAGGACAAGAGACAACAAACTACGTGAAATTAAATCTACAATTACTGACTGGCCATCGAGCAACAGAAGTACAAGAAGAGAAGAAGTAGTACTGACACGTTTAAGGATTGGACACACTAGACTTACACACTCATTCCTAATGACTAGAGAACAAGCACCGATTTGCCCAATATGTAACACTTTTTTAACTATTAAACACTTACTAACGGACTGTTTAAGACTTAACTCATTTCCCCTCCCAGCTATAAATCTAACAGAGTTGTTAGCAGAAGGAAGCCAATTTATAGATTTTGTTTTTAGATACTTAAGGAAAATTGGACTATTTGAAGAAATATGACGTATACGTATATGGCTTTCTATGTTTGTATACGAGCTTATCTGTTTGTGTATGTGTATATGTGTATGTATATATATTTTTCTCTTTACGACCTCCTATCATTAATACGTATGAACTATGATTTCAAATTCATAAAGATCTAAGTCTATAATTCTATTTACAGACTGCCCTACCTGCCTCTGTATTGTTCGTACCATTTTATAGTCTATGCAAATTGTATTCGTAATTTTTATTTTTTTTATTTTTCCATTTTTTTAAATATTTCATTTTCAAATTTGTTAACAATTGTTTACTATTGTTTATTCTTATGTATGTATTTTAAGTGATGAATTGCCCTTGTCGCGGTCTCACTAATAAACAAATAAATAAATAAATAAATAATGACCTAGATGTAGATGCGCCGTAAAAAAAAAAAAAAAAATAAAAAAAAATAAAAAAATAATAAACTTTTTTTCATTGGATTTAAGGCGAGTCAATCTTTGAGGTCATTAACGCCAGTTGTAAACATTTTACTCGACTATTGTACTTTTTTTGTTTAGCTTAATTAACAGAAATGTTTTTAGTATAACTTGGAGTAATAGCTACTAATATTTTTTTTTAAAGAGAGGTAGAATTCAAGATACAGGTTTTAGGGAAAAAATAATGTTACAGGGACCCACCATCCGTTGTCTCGTAATAATTTGATAGTTTTGTTTAAGTAATATTTTATTTTGAATATCATAAATACAAAAAGAATAAAAAATTGTAGCTCAAATGTTAAAAAATAAAAAAAAAACCCAAAACCTAAGCAACAGTGACTTTTTTAAATAGAGCCTAAAATATTAAATATCTTGAAAACAGGTAAATTTTGGATAAGGCAATATGGGCTTAAAATTGTTTTTGTTTCGACGAAAACTATCATCTCGAGAAGGATGTGGGTCGACTTACCCGTAACCCTGTATAACGCTTTATAATATTTATAAAATTAAACTTCAAGTTATACTCATAAGTCAAATAAAAGGGCAACTAGCGGTTTCTAGTGGAAGGCGGAAGAATGATTGCGTTAACAAGTGCCAAACTCTCGGGCGCCATCCGTTAGAAACCGCTAGTTCCAAAGTTGGCGACGGGGATGAACAGAGCCCGATTTTGATCTTTATGGTGCCAACAAACAAAACTATCTAAGTTGCTTTTTCATTTGATATATCATTTACAGGCGTAAGTTTAATGTAATAAATATTATAAACCGTTAAAGCCCTGATCTTCATACTGAAACACCCAGTAGAAAAGATCGCACCCATGGAGACACTACTGTATATAGAAAATAATTTCGGGGAGGGGGAGCACCTTAACATTAGAATTGTAGAGAACATTTTAAATATTTTAGTGTAAAATGGTGAGTTTTAAGGTTCTCCTGACACCTAGAAGACCAGGGTAAATTTAGAAGACTTTTTCGTTGTTACAGGCTTTTTTACATGAAATGTTCTCACCAAAACAAAATTACGGGGGGGGCAGCCCCCCCGGTAAATTGGTAAGACACACAAATCCTACTTTTTAATTGATTCATACAACGAAAAAAAGAGAATATACATTATTGAGCCAAGATTACTGCAGACTGGAATATTTCGATTGTTTATATAAATTAAATTATTAAGATGAATACCCTATTTTTCACTATGTATTCAATGTTGCAGAAGGTCAAATTTCAATAAATACAGAACTTTTTTTCACTACGCCTTAAAATAGTAACGTACAACACATGTACGAAGTAAATTATATTTCGTGATATAGACTTTTTTTTTTCTTTTATCTTTTTTTTTTTTATGGCGCATCGACTTCTGGACCATTAGCGCCACAGACACTATTAACAACAAAATGACAATGGGAATATTCGTTGTGTTCCAAGGGCAATCATTCTACTGCCCCCATAAGAGATGCATAACGAATTGGGCGACATAAGAGAATTCTCAGTTCAGCTCAAAAGCATTTAAAAATACAAAATCCATATAAATAATATCGGACAGCATTTATTTTCTTGGTATTAGCCTTCCAGTCGACAGAATGTAAACTGCCCAAAACACGTTAACACTTGTACCTTTGAGCGCGGTTCCTCCCTCCCTTCATAGGCAGGAACCCCGCTTATAAGGTTGACCTCATGAAACAATCCGGACACAATCCGACTTGAAAATTTTACGTTTCAGACCCCCTAGAGAACGAAATAACAGTGGTTCAAATTTGTATGTATGTATGTATGTATGTATATATGTATATATGTATGTATGTATGTATGTATGTATGTATGTATGTATATATATATATATATATATATATATATATATATATATATATACATATATTTGTCTCTTTCCTGGCCTTAATAATGGGATTTGGTACAAAAATCTTTTGTTTAATTTGAAAGGTCAAGTTCGTTAACCAGCAGAATCCGTCCACCGGAACATGGTTTTTGGAGCGAAATTCGCGCGAAAAAAATATTTACGCATACATCATATGCTTGTAAGTACTCGTTTTATAGGCTTCTTGGCCTAGAAAAACGAATGGAACCATGTTTAAGGTGATAGCTTTAACCGTTTCCGAGAAAATCGTAAAAATAGTTGTTAAATCATGTTTTTGGTTTGATTACTTAGAATCATGGGATTCGGTTAAAATATTTTCTGTATGCTTGAAATTCCAAACTAAAAACCACAATTTCCGAACCGTTTTCGAGATATTTTAGAAAATACACGACCATCCCAAAGCTTTTCATGCCTGTTAATGAAATATTTTATTTCTGGTACTTGCTTAACTCCAAACCGAACCAAAATTGATCTGTCTAAGATTAGGCAATAACTGGCAAACTTTTCTGTTGAAGCAGGAAACTAACAACATCACATAAACTTTTGCAACAATACTCGTATACATACCAATGGTCGGTACTTCGTGACACTGTGGTTTGGATTGATGTGATATTTCAGCTACTATTTCCTCAGTGATACTTGCAACACCTTTTGCAACCTCCTGGACTACCTCCTCGACTGCATCCATGTTGTGTCTCGCTCTGACTAATGCTCCACAGCAACTGAGACCGACTACACTATCTCTCCCACAGCCTAATCTCACAAGGAGTCACGAGGAATGTTCAGAGATAAACAGTCTTATCTATACACCAGCAGTCTAATTTGAAATAATGAATTTCTTGAAGGGCAGCCTTAGGCTGGCGCTTTGAAAACAACTTTAAATTCGTCTATATAGTATCTTCTGTTTCATTTTTCGATTGGCCGGCTGAATATCTCTTGATCGGATAACTTAATAAAAATAAAATAAATAAAAATTAATTTCTTTTAGAGCCTGCTGCTCAAATTCAGAAACATGCATATGCTTTAGGTCCTCCACCCGACAAACTTACGTAATGTACTGTATAAGGGTGAGTTTACTCTTGATATTTATTGCAGGATATTTATATCAGAGAGGAATTGCGACTAAGGCAAAACCATGTAAAATGTATGTCTGCAATAAATTCTACATGGTAGCGACCATTGGTATGTATACGAGTATTGTTGCAAAAGTTTATGTGATGTTGTTAGTTTCCTGCTTCAACAGAAAAGTTTGCCAGTTATTGCCTAATCTAAGACAGATCAATTTTGGTTCGGTTTGGAGTTAAGCAAGTACCAGAAATAAAATATTTCATTAACAGGCATGAAAAGCTTTGGGATGGTCGTGTATTTTCTAAAATATCTCGAAAACGGTTCGGAAATTGTGGTTTTTAGTTTGGAATTTCAAGCATGCAGAAAATATTTTAACCGAATCCCATGATTCTAAGTAATCAAACCAAAAACATGATTTAACAACTATTTTTACGATTTTCTCGGAAACGGTTAAAGCTATCACCTTAAACATGGTTCCATTCGTTTTTCTAGGCCAAGAAGCCTATAAAACGAGTACTTACAAGCATATGATGCATGCGTAAATATTTTTTTCGCGCGAATTTCGCTCCAAAAACCATGTTCCGGTGGACGGATTCTGCTGGTTAACGAACTTGACCTTTCAAATTAAACAAAAGATTTTTGTACCAAATTCCATTATTAAGGCCAGGAAAGAGCGAACAGACAAATATATGTGTGTATATATATATATATATATATATATATATATATATATATAACCCACCCTAACATACAGTCTTCTCTTTCGTAAATGGCCACCGTGCATGCGCGGACGCCAGCGGACACTTTTTCGTGCAACGTTGTTGCAACGCTTTTTGTAACGTTTTTTTTTTCAGTTTAGTCATCGCTAAAGCATATTTATGCTGGATTGCTAATTAGAAAATGCGAGTACGAATCATTCCTGAAAATGGATGACCTTTCAACGTTGGGCTTCCTGAAAAAACTTTCCAAATCAGCATAAACGTTTAGAAGGGCGATACTGGTCTGTAGGGATTCCAAGGTTCATGTCCTATAATAATAATATTAGAAGAACAAAAACGGCAATCAAACCTAGAGGTTCCTAGGCAAGACAAGGCAGGACCGCTCTGAGCTTACTCTAATACGATCGCGTTGGTCTGTGACGGGACTCATAATTATGGTAACAATACATATTTAAAGTTGTTAAGCCTAGTTTAGTATCTGACCTGTTAAAAAAAAAAAAAACTCATAAAGGGTGTCTCCGACCCAGTAAAACTTCAAAAGTTCAAGTGGGATAATGCCTTTCGATACATCATTTTAATGGATTTTTTAAACTGAAATCAACGGTACAACCAGATTTTAATTGATTGAGATTTTAATTTCATAGTTCTCAATTTATTACAAAGTTATTGTACCATGTGAAAGGGGGAAAAAACAATACATTTTGTTTGATATTTTTAATAATAGGAGGCCCGGTGGCCGTAAGTGCTAAGGCGCATGCACTCTGTGTCTAAGGTCTTCTGTTCGATTCCAACAAGGGGTGGTGGCTTTTCTTTCGAAAAAAGAAATCGTATCCTGGCTAGAAAAGGACGTTAACCTATAACCCGTCCTAAAATTCGTTGTCAATAATAAATGGACGTAGAGATTGTAATATATTTTTAATACTAAAAAAAAATCAAGAAGAGAATTAAAAGTTTATTGGTTCTAAAACACTCTGTATGTTTTTGTTTTTAAAAAAAAAAAAAAAAAAAAAAAAAAAAAAAAAAAAAAAAACAGGTCAGAATTTTTAACTAGGCTGGGAAATATTAAACACGTATTATTTATGTTTTCTATGATATGCGATCAAGAGATATTCTGCCGGGCCATCTAAAAAGGACGCCCTGTACGTATGATTATTGTAAGTTTATCAAATCATGTATGCTAATAAAGAACTATTTATCTTTGAAATGGAATATCTCAAACCTACGCAAGCACATACGCCCGCACGTACGCACCCACTTAATGATGCGCCCGCATTTCCATGCACAGCACACATGCTCGGTCAGAACATACCGCAGAGAAAGACACAAACATTCACTGCAGTTTCATAACATTTATTCATTTTAAATTCGGTATTTAGTAGTTTTTCGTGTAGACAAAGCAAAAGAGAAATCAATTATAAAAAGTAGTTTTAACCTTTTTAAGAGGATCGTAACAAGAATTTCGCAATGACTAGAATCTAGGCAACCGTTGACATTATACATAAATCACTAATCTTCGAGATTTCGCGGATTTGCTTATCGGTTACTCTCACATCTATTTCCTGAACCAAAAATAACAATCCAATCGCCAATTTCCTATCCTGGATTACTAAACGTCCCTATGAAAAAAACAAAATGAGAACTTTCAGATCACCATTTCGCTCGGAATGAAGGACATTTCGAGCCATCAGTAGCTCAAGATAAAATCAAGAATAAAAAACATTTATTTGTATTTTCGATTTTGATGGAAAATAGGATCGTTCGAAATCATTTGAGTTCCGGAAGTGATCTTGGTAAATAATGTGTTCAAACGGTTCCAAAATTATTTTTTGGTGCTAGCGTCTAATATTCTTTGTTAATTATAATAATATCATAGAAAGTTGGCAGACGTTAGTGTGGTCTATCTAGTGAAAATGCCTGGAGGAGTTAACTCAAGCCTTAAGTCCGTAGGGTGTGCTGCATTCTTGAATAAGGTGCTTAAAATGACCTAGGTAAATTCAAAATATATGTTTTGGTATTTTATAATTGTAATGAACAGCTGCATCAATTAATAAATCTATTTAATCCCGAGTAAACCCCAACTTTTAATAGAACGAATTTGATTCTTTTTACAGCACATGTTCTTCATTGGCGAGGCATGTTGTCAACGTAGTTTCGTTGCAAGGAAGTACAAATAACAGCCGGTACCACCAAATTAATAATTTGCTTCCGGAGTAAACCCCTCCTATTAATGAAACGATTTTGTTTATTTTTACAAAACATCTTTCCTTGTAAATACAAATGACGTTAACTCCGTCCGGGGGACCTACTTTGCTGATTAACGAACTCGTTCAAACCTTTGCTAAGGGAACGATTATCAACGAACATGAGGTAGTATCAAAGAACACTAGTGGGTAGGATCAAAGAAAACGTGCTAAAAATGGAGTAATGTCTAAATGCAATATTCCTTCTTGCCAAATGTACCATATCTCTATAAAATTAGGTAACTATTTTTCTAGCTTTCAAATTTCTGCTATATTATTATATGGAGGGTTCAGAGCACAACTAGACCAAGTCCGCATTATACAGTTCTCAGAAAATGAGTATTATGCGTATTAATTGCAGAGATTTATGAATCCTATTGACCAGTATATATCTTAAAACGATTTGAATGTAAACACTGATCTTAATTTTAAATATCACTGACATTATTTATTTATAAAATAGTTACAACTTGGACTGATGTGTAGCAAAAACTTCTACAAGTGGCAAAATAATAAAGTTAGGACAGTCTCCTGTAGCTCTGAAAAGAGCCATTTTAGTAATAATCTTCAATCCTATTACAACATAAAATGTCAAAAATGGACTTGTTCTAGTTGAGCTCTGAACCATGACGCCGAAGGCTGGAAAATGTTTAACTAAAATCGGTATAATTACATTATTAAGTGCATATGAGAATGAAATAATCACTTAAGAATACTTTCAGTGATATCATAAGTGGATATTGCTCAAATGGCGAAGGACTATAAAGAAATATTGCCCGACACTTGTAAAAGTAACCTTCAGCGAAAATAGTCCTCGTTGCTAATCACGTTTCGTAATGGCCACGCCCTTCTAACATGATATGATTTTACGCAAAAGTAATGTGAATTTCATGAATCATAGCTTTAGATACTCCCGACGTTTATCATTTTTCGTTGAAATATAACGCAAATTGTGACGTGTATCGGCAAATTAGACATTTGGGCCCGGAGTACCCTTATGATGACCGATTTTTCTGGTTAATGAACTCGTAAATACGGGAGTGATATATAACAAGTTGGTTAGTTCCTGGATTGCTAATTAGAAAATGCGAGCACGAATCACACCTCAAAAAGAATGACCTTTCAACGTTGGGCTCCCTAAAAAAACTTCCCAAATCAGCATAAACGTTTAGAAGGGTGACACTGGTCTGTAGGCTCATGTCTTATAATAATAATAGAAGAACAAAAACGGCAATCAAATCTAGAGGTTCCTAGGTAAGACAAATTTGAACTTACTCTAATACGATCGCGTTGGTGTGAGGCGGGGCGTGAGACGGGGCGCGGGATGACGGGACTCTATTATTTTTAATGCTTTATGAAGCATTTTAATATTTATAAGCACGGGAATTCCTGACATTTTACTTAATACCCAAAAATACCTAAATATCAAACGTTAATTTCATCCATGTTATATTTCTGACCTCCTAACGTCTCTACCACCCACATTTTAACCTTTATCTACCTCGTCTTTTTTCTACCATAGAAGCAGAAATTAAACCAAGAAGAAAGAAGGCTACCAAAGAGCCCCATCCTGGAGAGAAATGAGTGGTAACCTGTAGAAAACTCACTTATCCATGGCCACCAACAAGTTATAGTGGTCTTCCTCAACCAGCAAGGCATTTTTTGCTGAAGAAGGCTACCAAAGAGCCCCATCCTGGAGTGAAATGAGTGGTAACCTGTAGAAAACTCACTTATCCATGGTCACCAACAAGTTATAGTGGTCTTCCTCAACCAGCAAGGCATTTTTTGCTGAAGAAGGCTACCAAAGAGCATTCCGAAACGTTGGAAATATACAGTTTTCTGAAAATCTGACGTCTTCTCCTAACCGAATTTGAACCATTCCTTGACTTCTTATCATCTCATCGGCTAACTATTTTTATCTCGCCGTAGATAACTCGTATCAAAAATCGGTGTTATGTATAAGTGCACGTTAAAATTTAAATAGAATATTTAATGATGAACTATTGTAAAAAATGCATTACTTTTTACCATGGAACATGATGTCGAACTATCGAATATAAAAAATCTCGTTTTGCAGATTCGATAATTTGCTCTTGCATTGTAGACAATACGGAATGTCTCAACTCTAAAACCTAGTATCGACAGTGCGCGGCTGCTCGTATCTACCGCAGATTGAGGCGTACGCTGTTCTATGTTAACTAACCTCGAATGCTCAATGCGAGCGGACGAACCACCAAAAGCGACGCATGAATGGAAACTTATCTAGTAATATGGTAACTTCATCGCCACGAAACGTGAAAATCGCTGCCGCTCCTTAAACCGTGAAGACAAGAATTATTATAAGAAAAAAAAAATAAACAATGTAAGCCACGTTTTTGGGCCAACAAATATATCAAAATCTTTCAAAATATGGAAATAGTCTGCTACAAGCAGGATTTATACCATTTAATTTCATTTAATAGAGCCAGCATTAAAAGAAACGGTGTCGTTCATACAATTTTCTTTACTTTTACATAAATAAATAAATGAATAAATGCTTTTCCACTCTGAAAAGTGGTAATTTTCACATTCGATACTTTGCATTTGTAGCGACGATATTATGTCTTGAGGCGTTCGAAGCGAGCAACCTTGCACTGTCGATACTAGGCTTAACCCCTTTAGAATAGGCGGAAATGACCTAAATAAAGTATCAAATAAGAACATTTTTCAATATATTACTTCGTCAATGTATCGAATATGTTCGTTGACTAGTTAACTCCGATTTTCATATTCGGTAGTCCGACATTTAGGGTACGATATCATCTCATTAAAAAATCTGGGGAAAATATGTAATGTATGTGATGAGAACATAAAAATAAATTTAGCCTTCTATCTAAGTGTAATTCGAAGCTGTGCTATCGATTAGACGCTAGTGGAAGGCCGAAGAGAATTCCCTGCAATAAATAAAGTTGTCATTTAACCACCCAATCCCGTAGTCTTTAGCGGTTCTCATTAGTGTCAAGAATAACCTGCTGAATCTGTAAAAATTCCACTTCGCAGGAACTGCGTCATTTTAGCGCCTTTCCCTTCTTATCCCTAGTATCATCTGTAAAGCTTAGAATAGAAACAGATAATGTATTGTCTTAATCTTTATTGAAAAAATAAACACATTTAAAATTGTAAAATGAAATATCAAAGAGAAACAAGATCTTAGGCTCCGCAACAGGAGAGTGACAGTATTCTGAGCGGAAATTACTCCATTTGAACACCGATTTTTCCCATGGGCGTATATAGGAAATAATTTCGGTGGGGAGGGGGGCTGAGAGCATTTGGGGGTATGGAATACTAACAATCTAGAACTTGGATTAGTTACCTAATTAAAACGCTAGTACAATCCAAAAACATTATTTTTTCTGAACTATGTGTTCTTATTTAATTTATTTTTAAGGTTTTATGACACATTTTTACGGACTTTGGGGGGATCCAGCCCCCTCGCCCCCCCCCATTATAGACGCCCTGATTTCTCCAAAAGAGATCGCTCTATCAAATATTACATAAAACCCTTTTTTCTAGGAAATTGAATACACTTTCGAATAGACTCGACGACGGTTATAGATATGGACCTACAGAAACAACGATAACCTAGAATAATTATAATTTCTTGGAAAATGGAACTTAGATTGTAAGGATATAAATACAAGTTCCAAATGACGGTTTCGGCTGTTAAAAATATAACGCATGACAACTAGAATTGAACCGCTATTCCTACGGAACATTGATAGAAAATTATTCGTTCTTCTTCAATAACCATTCATACATTCATGAAATAATAAAGTTTGCCGTTTTAATAAGGAGAAAGGTAATAGGAGGTTATTCCCAGTAACCACAAATAGGAAAGCATTGGTTTATATATATATCTTCGGTCTGTTTGAAGCGAAAGACAATGACACCTCCGTCAAGGTTTATGAGATATGACTCATTACAAAGTATAAATCACAACAAATAGTGATATTTAATGTACATCTATACAGTCTCCTCCCAAAAAACGGCCAAACTTAGGGATACGTTCCGGACGACCCTCTCGTAGTGTACTGCACAACCTTCGACTTGGAACCAGCTTCCCAATCTCTGTGCCAAAAGGACTTCCTCCAAGAACAACGACAGTTTATTATCAAGGAATGCCTGGAAAGACTCTGCGTTAAGTCGAGGGGGCAAAAATTATCATTATTCCACACAAAATTAGAGGCATACCCATTCCTATATTTTTGGCGTGGGGGGGGAGGATTAAAGGAGGCGGGAGTGGGGGCAGAAGGCGAGTGGAGGGGGTGGGGATAAGACACTTTTAAAAAATTTTATAAAGGCCTTATGGAAGACTGCCTTTTCATAATTTCTTTTGGTTTTTGCGTTTTTTTTCGGAAACGAAGCTAAAACGAGATTTTCAAAGGACTTTTCTTTTTTTTTTTTCATCCTGCATAGGTTTTCGAAGTTTGGCCGTTTTTTGGAGACACCATGTATCTATTTAAATAGGGGGCGAGCGGACCGCAAACACAATGCAGTATATTAGTAGCACCTAAGACAGTATTCAAAAAATGCAAAGGAAATTGTGTAATAAAGTGGTACACATAAAAAATATACAATAAGTGCTGTTTTTTTTTAAATGGGCAACCGAAGAAAAATCATATCTTTTACTCCCAGAGTAACAGCCTAAAAACTGATTTGATCTGGCTATTTTTAAAAAAAAATATTTACAGTAATAAAACAAGTCGTCAAACAAAAAAACAAAGTGCTATGTATCAAATTCTATAAAACACTTTAACATTAACTGCTGCAGTTGAGGAGGAGGTGTATCGAGACAATGAAAGAAATACAAGGTGACACCGATGAAATGCAATACAAACATACAATGGAGTGCATTCCATCACCATTTCCGGGGCGTCTTCATTACTCATGTACTTAGTAACAAAGTAAAAACAATACACTCATACTAAATATATTGTTATTCTTAATAAAAATAGTATATAGATATGCTGGATATTTGAAAAAAAAAATCATCTTCTGGCTTAAACATTTTCTTTTAATCTATATTGAAACTATTATATTTATACAAGAACGGTATAACTTTCAGTTATAGATAACACTGATTATTGGAACGGGTTATCTTACACTCATTTCAAGCCTGGTATATGCCTTTTCTTATTTTGGAAGAAAAGCCATCACACCTTGTGGAAATCGAACACACGACCTTAGAGCCACAAAGTACATACTATTAATTACCATTAATTAATAAATTTGTTCTTAATAAGCTTTTATTTCAGAATAATTTAAAAAAAGTTTTACATTAGAACTTTTGTGTAAAATGTTCTTGACGACCCTTTTACACAGGACATTTATATAGAAAAAAAATGTATATATATTGGGGGGGGGGTCGAAAATCAACCGTATCAAAATAGTATTTCGCTTAATCGTAAAGGAAAAAAAATCAGCCCCTTAACAGGCCACTAAGGACCCAGAGGGGCAGAAACTGTAGAGATATCTGATTCTTGACCATACGACACACTGGGGAGTCACACTGGTCAGTGCTACGCTCCGAAGTGTCTGATTTTTCCCTTTGCAGGTACCCATTAATTAATTAAATAATTTGGATGCAGAGTAAACCCCTCTTCCAGATAGACAGATTTTACTGGGCACTGAACTCGATCAATCGTTGTTTCGAGATTGTTATTTAATTTAGTTTTGTGATAAAAAAAAAAATCAACTTTTGCCCGCGTTCTAGGTAACACACTAAACTATTTTCTATGTACATATGTGTGTCTATATATATGTGTGTGAGTATTTATTCGCAAGTATAAATGTATTTGAATGCATATACATTTTAACGGGGTTCATTTTCGGCATCTAAAAGGTTGGATCGATCGATGAAGCATTAAAAACATTTTTCTAAATTGGGTTCATGAGTGCAACCTTAATAGCTACAACCATTCGGAAAGATCTAAAAGTTACAAGGGCTGACTGTTGATGGAATTTGCTCGATGGACCTAAATAAAACTATGTATTGTATTCCGCATAATAGGTTCTGATGCCAATTTTATGAAGGCCCATGGCAATCCGACAAAATTAGTGAAGCCTACCGGTGACAATTGTTTTGACCATTGCACAAAAAGGTAACCACGAAATACAACAGGATGTAATCCATTCGAATATTATGTAGCTAGTTAGATCAGAAATATAAATCCAAACAGAGAAGAGTTTACGCAAGAAATATAGACTAGACGAATTGGCTTTCCCGTTAGGCTATAATTTGTGATTTGAATACAAAATCAATCTTGCATATCCTTCCGACAATCGCGAACCTACCTTTTTTTCATTTTGATATACATATAGGATTTATTTTCAATACTATAATGAGAAAACAAGGAACGATTAATCATATTCATTCATTTGTCATTCGAAGATAATCTTATACGGGGTTAATAAAGCTGTTCTTCTGTAAGCACCAAAAGCTTAACGGCGCGGGATGGGGTATAAATAGGTCTAAATTAATATAGAAGATTTAATTAAGAATTCTTAATTAATCAATGCTGAAACTAGCAGAAAACTAATGTAAAACATTTCTTAACTATGCAATAGACGATACCTAGCCTTTCAGCATGCTGCCAACTAATGTGCTAGCTTCATTGTCATTGTACATTCTACTATAAGTTTCTGGTATTATGTTAAAGCTTTTAACTAATTAAAAAGAACTATAAATAATATAAACTAATATTTAAATTAAAAGAAAGTAAGATGTAAAATTGGTGTAGATATCGATTCTTTTAAAATAAGTAAGAATTTTTAGAATATTTTGACTGGTGTTAAAAGAGAGATTTAAATTTTGACGATTTTAAATTTTGGTGGCATACTGTTTGTATGTCTCGATAAAAATTAAGCTTTATCTGCTTTCGATAAATTGCCCCGCCGCACAGTGGGGCCAAACGACATTTCGTGTTTCAAAAAAGGCTACAGCCTCTAAATCTTGACCGATCTCAACGCATATTTTTTTAAATGAAAGCTAATAAAATTTATAACAACTCTGTCTAACCATATTTTTGTTTCTTGTTTCCCCTGTTTATTAAAATACGCGTAGATAATTCACGAACAATCTCAATTGAACATAAAATAACATTTTATTTTTCATCTAACTTAATATCAGCACTGATATCGTTGAAATTAAACATTTAAATACTACTTGGCGTAGTTTTATAATGAAGAAAGAAGTGCCTATCTCCGCAAAAATGCAAGTGTTTGACACTGTGACTAGAGCAGTTCTGTGTTATGGTGCACAGGTGTGGGGCGGGCGAAGCTATGACAAGGTTGAGCAGGTTCAAAGAAGTTTTATAAAGAGACTATTCTGCCTCCCTAGGAATACGCCGAACTACGCTTTGCAGCTGGAAACAGGAAGAGCATCCATGTACATCTACACTCTGCAGCTTCATCTCATGTATGTTCTAAAAGTGTTGAATGCGCCTGAAGAGAGGCTCACTAAGCAGCTTGCAGCTAAAGTGGTTGTGGGTAAGGTAGATTGGTACAATGACTTGCGTGATGTCTGTATCAAAGCAGGATTCGAACCGCAAACTTTTTTTTCAACCCCACTGGACAAGATACATGCAACCGTCAAATGCATAGTAGATAGTATTGACTCCCAGGAAAAAGAAAAGTTACAAGACAGGCTAACGAACGCGCAGTTCCACACAACCTACAAAATTTTGAAATTTGAATGTAAGCAGCTGTCTTATATCAACGACACTAACAGCCTTCAAATGATAAGGACCATCATGCGAGCCAGAACAGAAACCCTAAATCTGAATAGGAAGCCTTGGAGTTCTGATCATAGTGCCCTCTGCTCTCTTTGCAATATGAAGGAACCCGAAGATATCATCCATTTCCTAGCTGTATGCCCAATCCTCTCCGAGATAAGATTAAACATATTCTTCAAAAATAGATTAACCCACACGCAAGCAATAGACTATTTGAACGGCCAGGACTACACAAAACTATACCACTACGTTAAAGAGGCAATTAATTTTAAATTTGATTATCAGGAATAAGGAGGATCAATTTTTGTTTTACTTATTTATTTGTTTTTATATTGTTTACAATCACTCATATTGTTTTTATTTAATTTTCATGTGTATAATATTATGTGGTGTCGCTTAGCTGATGGATTATATCCAAGCTTATGTAAATTTATTGTGAATTTCTCAAGGACTTATTATTTGTACATTTATAAAATAAAATTTACTTTACTACTACTACTACTACTACTACTACTACATTTAAATCCTGATTAGACTTGGAAAAATCAGACTGGTACATCTTAAAAACGTAAATTTTTCTTAATTCAACAATGATATTAATTGAAATTTCAACGATATCAGTGCTGATGTTTAGTTGGATGAAAAATAAAACATTATTATATGTTCAATTGTGAAAGTTCGTGAATTATTTACGCGTATTTTAATAAACAGGGGAAACAAAATACAAGAGTCTACATTTAATTAGCTTTCATTTAAAAAAATTTGCATTGAAATCGGTCAAGATTTAGAGGCTGTAGCCTTTTTCGAAACACGACATGTCGTTTGGCCCCACTGTGCGCCGTGCTGTGTTATGAAGTCCGTTAGTATACTCAGTGAAAATTCACTGTCCTGTGTGTTAAAAAAATGGTGTCTATAAATATCTAATTTTTCGAATGCTAACATGACAACTATGGTAAAAGATTTATAATTAATAAAAACCCTATCCCTCATAGATCCAATCAGCTAGTAGTATGATAAATTAGATTTTTGTCGACGTCTATCGTACTTATATTGTTCTAAGTACTTTTAAAGCTGGAGTACTCGTCTTTAAAAGGAGCGAAGGGGATGCCTTGTAAGTAGACATCATGCAGACGATTGTGTAGAATGTAGAGGGAGG
Organism: Gonocerus acuteangulatus; assembly: GCA_946811695.1. Taxonomy (NCBI): domain Eukaryota; kingdom Metazoa; phylum Arthropoda; class Insecta; order Hemiptera; family Coreidae; genus Gonocerus; species Gonocerus acuteangulatus. The sequence continues at coordinate 76,274,238 of OX328125.1, forward strand.
GAGAGGTGGTGAATAATCTACACGAGGCACCATGTAAGGCATTGAGAGCAGAGGTCGATGTCGTTGCAACGAGGTGAAAGTTGTATAGTTGTACTTGCAGATATTGTAACACCTCAAATCCGTTATTAGTTCGGCTATTCAATGGTCCATACATCTGTAAAACATGTTCATAGTATGACATGTAAATATGATGTTATAAACACAGTGGCTGCCAAGTTAGTTTTCACGCTTGTAGTATCCGATGTGCAAGTCGTGCGTGAGAGCTAGTGTCCTAGGTAAGAAGTATAGGAAACAACAGGTTATTTTGTATTGTGATGTAGAGTGTTTAGGACTCAAGCGGTAGACTAATAATTAAGTGGTAAATTAATTTCAGTTATATTAGAAAAAACGGAGACGGAAACGACATTTTTTTTTCTCATAGCAAACTTTGGAGAGAATTCTGCAGCAATGAATTAATTCCGAATCCCCAACCCCAGGAAAAATATCTTCTTACTCAGTTATTCCAATCTTTAACATGCTTTAACCAAACAGATTGAAATGGGACTTTAGTCAAAATGATCTTATAAGAATATGGTCTTTATGTACAAAAATAGAATAAAAAACAGTATTCCGGTGCTCAAAGGAATAATGGCATCCAGAAGCTAGTCACATTCAACCATTAGAATTTAAATGTATTAATAGCACATTCACTTAAATTTTGCGGAACGCCATATCATATTTATTTATCTTACGACATGAAAACCGTCTTCTGGGGTCCCTTTGGGAGGTTACAAGGTTATAATTTCCTGAAGAGGCGTAGGAAGGCCGTGAAAGATGTGGATCGAGAAATAAATGATATGGAGCTGAACTGATGGTGTAATTTTTACTTTTGACCATCCACCACATAAAACATACATTCAAAAATAAAATTAAAAGAAAAAAATTGTTAACTCCTTCTATTCTCCATCCGAGCCTGAGAAGTAACGTAAGGGCAAAGACCCGGGCCGGATGAAGCTGAAAGTACTCTTGAGGCGGAACTGAGCATCTTTACTAGACTAACAACCACTGTTAGAACTACCTTACCCAACGCTAATGAGCCGGGCCAATTAGTAAAACCTCACAAACCTTAATCAAACTTCTAATATTCCGCCAAGTAAGTCAATATATCCAGAATAAATCAGGGATTCTTGAACTTTTAAAGGCCTTTACAAGCCGACTGCCACATTATTTTTCAGGATGTTGAATGAGTTGGTGATCTATGTAGAGCACACGAATCCGTATTAGAGCATTACTTGGTCATAAGGCAGCTAACTAGAAATATTCCCACAGCACGGAGCCGAGTCCAATTAATGAAACTTCTCATCCTAGGCAATAGAACAAATTATGAGTTATAGTAGGCAGTCCATATGTTACAAAATTCATTAAAATAAAAAATAAAATAATGAAAACCATTATTTTACGACCTAAATAGTGGATTCCAGTGACTTGGTGCTTAATGAGCATAAAGCCTCTAAAACAGGAGGGCTGAAGCACTAACCTTGGCGTCGAGTCGGGGGTGGCCGACACTCGGGCTCCTAAACTTTTACAATGGACTTTCACAAACAAGATAGAAAACGATTTTCACAGTTGAATAAATCCACAGGATGTTTTAACAACAATAATAATAACAATAAAGAATTGCTGGAGCGATATTCTAATCGTTTATTCGATCCGGAGGTCCATACATCGTTGTCGGTAGCATGGTTGACTTCTGGTCGACTATTCAACACGACAGTAGACTGTAAAATTTAAGCGGATCTAATTACCTTCAGAAACACCTAGATATACCACCAAGCATTCATAGAAAACCCCTGATATATTGGATAAGTGTACGAGATCTCCATAAGATGAAACAATACAATAAGCGAATTCCAAAAAACTGCGAAAATATCAGGACTTGGATCTGGGTAAAATATCTGTATCAGCTAGAGACTCTGGAAGGGCAACATAAAATAAACAGATATTTAATTATTTAGGACAAAATTATTTTGCAGGAATTTATTAAAGCCTTACGAATGGTGGTTTACTTCTTTGTCTAAAAATATTTACAATGACATTTCAGGGTTTCTCTCATAGTTTTTTGTCCAGGTTTTACTAACTTATCGTGGAAATTAAAAACATATTCTTTAATTTCTTCTTAATATCATTGAATAAATTATAGGCTTGAAGATTAAGCCATATAATGCCCCAAAACGAATGGATGATCTTATTAAAGTAACGAATTTTCTATAATAATGAGTGGAAGTAAGTTATCTCTATTCTACATATTTTAAGATTACATTGTTAACACACTGATAACTTATCTACAAGCCCATTTACGATATGAAGCCTATTGTCCTCGTCAAGTCGTTGACTAACATTGACCTTTTGAATCATTTCAGAGAGGCTTTTGCTCGCAATAAACCTTCAAGAGAATTCATTTAACGAACGGAAAAAAAAGTTCTAATTACAACGCCAAAAAGGCTCTGCTTGAAGAATTCTATAAGAAGCCGTCTATAATCGCCATAAATATATAGTCCCACTAATATATATTTAATATAAAAAAAATTATTTGTAATTTTCAAAACAGTAATTCTCACATAATGTCTGCTTTATTGATCATACGACCATTTAAGTGCCTAGAATCTAGGACGTCGAGACTGGAATGTATCCTCGAATTTAGTAGAGAAAAATAAGGTATTGAAAGGTCGGTAAGTGACGAAAATAAGGCAGTGGATAAGGTTACTCCAGGCTGGAAACTATAAATAGGTGAATGCTTCAGAGGGAATCGGTTACAACTATAGCGACAAATAGACCGTCACAATTAGACCCGCTTCAGCTAAGGTTTCTTCACCTAGGCAGCGCCCATTAATGAGAAAGTTAGAGAAAATAGAATTTTACGTAATTCTGTAATGCATCTCTATCTTTGGTAGCGCCTTTCCGTTCATGTCTCTAGGGCCATTAATAAAGGAATTAAAGCAGTTGTTGGTAGGTATTGAACTTTCGTGAAAAATATAAAATTTAATCTCAAAGAGAAGGAAGATTTTAGGCGCCTCGACGAGAAACTGAGATTATCGGAAAGCGGAAATTACTCCATCCTCCTCCTCAACGTTCGCAAGAAAACAAGACTGATACTTTCAAAGTTTTAATAACTCTTTCTCCAATTTACATGGTGCCATCGAAAATCTCTACAGAACCTAATCTGTAGAGAATTTAGTAAGCTTTCGAATGGTACACTTACTATTAGCCCTCGCGAAATATCTGAACATAGTTTTCAAGACGGCCGACAATCTAGCGCCTTCTACTGAATCCTTGACTCTACATACAACCCTAGGTGCATTTTTTTTTCAGTTCAGTACTTTTTCCCTTGTTTCTTCTGCTTCAGATGAAGAGGATCAAGTTGGCATCCCTCTACGTTTTTTCCCTACCCACACCCTTTCAGTAGAGTTTTTTTTTTTTTTGTTCTGTTCTTCGAGGACGTTGATCTGGCGATCCTACTTCTAGTTCGTGTAGGGTTTCCGTCTTGTTACCTACCATTTTCTTTGGGGAGGTGCCTCATTACCCCCCAAATTACCAACCGATCGCCACTGTGACCACTATTTGGGGGGAAATCAACTATTTGTGTTATCCAAAAACAATTTTTCCCCATGTTTCTCTGGTTCGCCTTTAGTTCCTTCACAGCTTCAAGTTAAAGTTAATAGCACCAGGGTCTTTGTAAAATTCAATGTCTAAATTTCCTAGAGGAGAAAGGGCGATCCCGGTTCAGCAACTCCCCTCTTAGCATTTTGTTGCCCATAAATCACTCGAATAAATTAAAACATTGAATTTCAATTCCATAATTTTCCAATGACGTTTATGAATCAACATTCCATTCGGTAAACATTCGCCATTGCTATCCTCAAGCACTTTCAGAACTTTGACTTGAACATCCGGATTTCGGGATTCGCACTTTTGGTGGCACTAATATGCACTTTTGGATAACATTTGCCTGCTATGTGAGGTACTTGGCTGGTGGGAATTCATCACTCCAGTATTATAATTTAATTGTCTACATGCATTTATAACTAACAGAGATTTTTAGGACGGGTAATCTGCAAGTTACCAACCTTTTCTAGCCAGGAAAAGGCTGAAGCCTATTGTTCTTTTACGAAGAAAAATCCACCCTCCCTATTGGAAATCGAACCCACTGTTCAATTCAGTATAACCTTTTTTATAAATGTCCTCTTAAAACATTATTCATAAGAACGGTGTGCTTTCGAGGTCTAGAACCATCCAAAGCCGGCCGCGCTTATCAATTAATATTTACCTTGTTTTTTTTTGTTGTTTTTTTTTTTTAGGGCACATCGAGATCGAGACCATTAGGCGACGGGTTATAAATCAATAAAACCTTTTTTAAGCAGAGGTTTACGGCCATCTTTTACTGGAATGAGTTAAAAAAGCATTTAAGTCAATAAAAAGACGTTGACAAAAAAAGTTTCAAGAAAGTGCACTCAATTAAATTTAGTATGAAGCCAAATGCTGGCACTAATAGCCATTAAAATAGAAACATAGCTGATAGCTATAGAAATAATAGCTGGAGAGCAAATCCCGGCAGATATATTGGTGGATTGAGTAAGTGGGAAAGCGGCCACGCCTAGTTTGGGAGCATTTCCCGGGGTCGATGGCCGCCCCCCTCTTGTGCCTCCCCTTAAAGATACGAGATACTCTTCTGATTCATCTCGATCCTGCCATTCCTACCAAGATGTACGAAGAAACATAAATTCAAGACTAGGGAACATTAAAAAAACAATAAAAAGGTGAATTCATTATTACCCCTCATTTTAGATATCTCCGATTTGTTCACGCCGTGGAAATGATTTCATACATTTACTAGGGATGTCTTAAGTGCATTATTTACTTACAAAACAATACTGGTAAACTGAGTAGTTTTAATCCGAGACCAAAAAACCAATGATTAACATGCTTCATAGCAACTTCAGTGTGCCTCCTCGTCGAACAGAAGAAGCAAGGCGGGAGTACAGACGAGGAATGTACACATAACCCTGAGGTTACATAAAAACTGGTCAATCAAATTTGTGAATGTATTTGTATGTATGTATATACGGATCTTGTTTTACTGGAAAATCCATAATAATATTACTGCTAAAATAAATATATATATATATATATATATATATATATATATATATATATATATATATATTATATATAATATATATATTATATATATAATATATATATATTATATATATAATATATATATAAAATAATAATAAAAAACTGAGAAAATCAACCATACAAACCATGAGAACCGTTCAATGAAACAACACTTATTTCTCCAACCTCATGACCTTAGCGAGCTGTTAGCAGATAGGAGCCCATATATTGATACCATACTGACCACGAATACATACAACGAAATATAACTGTATTACAGGTAACGCACAATTAAAATCAAAGACAAAATTTCTGATCTCAAAATATTTTTAGAGCAATTTGTCTATATTTTTGTGTCTTTGTTTTCTTTAGGTTAGATCCTACTTACTATTTTATAAATTTTTATTATGATTTCAATCATACCATTATTTTATTACTTATTATTTACTACTTATTTTGTTTTGTATACATAATAAATGTATATATTTCTTTCTTTTTTATAAATATGAACAATCACTGTTAATTATTAATGTAAATTTGAAAGTTTTTCCTTATTATTTTTTATTTTTATTATTAATTTTCTTTGAGCAGATCACCCCTGTTGCGAAGCTCTTCAAGCAAATTAAATAAATTATTTCTCCAAATGACATCGTCCAAACGAAAATTAATATAGAATATTTTTTCAAGAGGATTATTAGGCCTACGAATGGCAACCATCCAATGACCACGATTCCCCTACCGTTTTCGAGATATTATAGAAAATATAAAGATCCCAAAACATATCATGTATCTTGATAATATGTTTTTATAGTTCCTTAACTCTAAACGTAAGTAAAACTATAATATCTTAGTGTCCATTCCAAGCGTCTAGAACAATTTTCAACTGAACCAATCGTTTCTGAATACAGAAATCGATGATTAGTAAGGAAAACTAGTTGTATCAACGTTTGCCTTAAAAGGATAGATATATCGCTTCAAAAATGGGTTCTTTCATTTTTATAAGTTAAAAAAACCTGCAAGCATATTAACGCGAAAACGTAATCGCTACATTTTTTCGCGCGCATTTTGACCCAAAAACCTTGTTCCGGTTGGACGGATTTTGGTTCTAAACGAACTTCACCTTTCAAATTAGATCAAATTAGCATTTCTGTATTAAATTTCATCAAAATCGGACAATTTTTGGCGCAGCTACTGATCTACAGACCAATAAATTTTTAAACAACCGGTATTGTTTCTGAAACGTGGACATTTATCATTGACAGCTCTGAAAGGTTGACGCCATAAGCGATGTATATTTTCTTCCTATAGAGGGAGGTAGGAAACGAGCTAACATGCGAGCCAAGACTTTGTGAAGCTCGTTGGTCGCTATTCGGAGAACGTGATTTTTTAAAAAAACACAAAAAATCCGCATTTATTATTATTAAAACATATTTGTTGTTATGAGATGTGTGCATTTTTTTTTAAAACGTCCGTTTGTACATTGGCAACCACAAAAGTGCATGGATTTAAAATACATACCATTTTGGATTTTTTATCTTGAAGTGAATAAATCATGTTGAAGCGTTTCAAGGAGAAGGAGAACAGAGAAGAAAAGAGCGAAAGCACGAAGAACACGTGGAAATCAAGGAAAGAAGCACGAGTAGATAAATGCAAAACGTTACATATACCATGCGGCGAATCGAAAAAAAAAATGCAATTAATATACATTTAATGAACAATTAAAATAAGGTATTTTGCTTAAAGTCTCTTCGCTGGGGAGTATTTTTGTTAATAATATGACTTATGTACTTCTCCAGGGATTTTTAGTGTTAAATTTCGCTACCACATAACGTACAGAGATATGCAGAATGAAGCCAAGAAAATAGTTATAGAGAAGTGGCAGAGATCCTGGCACATGACAATAGACAACAAACTAAGAGAAATTAAACAAACAGTCGGTAAATGGTCATCCAGCATAAGGCAGAATAGAAGAGAAGAAGTTGTCTTATGCCGCCTAAGAATAGGCCATTCACGGCTGACGCACGTACACCTCATGACGAGACAGGACAGACCGACATGTGAAGTATGTAACACTCCACTGAAAATAAAGCACATCCTGACTGAATGTCGGTTGAGAGAAAACTATGACTTACCGGTCGACATGACTGAACTACTCTCAGATAAAAGCCAGAATATAGACAAGATATACACATATTTAAAAAATACAAATATATTTAACAAACTGTGACGATACGTCACATAATAACAGACAATACAGACACAAACTAAACTGTTTGCTATGAACAAATTGCAGCATTAAATACATTTCGTATAATAATGTAATAATAATAATAATGTGTAATATAAGTATATATATAATAATAAGGAATAAATGTAATAATAATAATATTAATGAATAAAATAATTATATAGATATAATAATGTACGCTATAAGTCTATAGATAATAATAATGTATAATGTAAATATAAACAATATAGATATAGTGCAATAATATACGCATATGTATATATGTATGTGTATGAATTCTGTAATTATGTCATCATCATTTATTGTCAAATCATCATATCTCCATTTATTGTTAAATCATCATTTATTGTAATCACTGTTATTATCATTTATGTAATCATCATTTATTTTATAATCATGTAATCATCGTTTATTGTTATAGAGTATATCGCTAAAAACTGCGAAACTTTTAATAAATAAATAAATAAAATAATTATTAAATGTTTAACTTTAGGCTATTGATGTTTTTTACTATTAGAAAAAGTGAATCTACCAAGCAATAGCAAGAAGAAAAAAAAGAAATCGAACAAATGTGGAAGGTAGGGAATAAATATTTACGTGTTTCTTACACATAATTATGACTATTATAATAGGACCCAAGAGAGGCTCAATCTACCACAATAAAACCAAAAATAAACAAATACATTAGTTTAAAGGCACACGGAAGCGATCATAAGAGCAAAGCAGCATTGTTGATAGACTCACCTCTATGCATCTTGATAAGTTTGGAACCAAGCCAAAAATACCAACCTTCCTTCATATCTTGCTCTCCTTCTATATTTAGATAAACCAGTTTTATTAAAAATAGTTGGCCGTGTATTACTAGACAGTGTATTCGCTTCTTATTTCCTACACTTCGTACTATGTTTAAAGCATTTAAATAAATAAATGTTTAAAGCGTAAATATTAAAATAACCTGTACAAGTCATTGATGACAAACGTTTAAAATTTCCAAAGTACCATATTATTTGATTTATTTATTTATATAAAAAATTATAATTTATATTCATTATACCGACGTCATAATTCGAATCTTCATCTGGTCTATTCATTAGGGATAATGTGTCGACGAATTTATGTGCAAGGAAATAGATAATTTAAATAAAGTCATCTCGACCATTAAAAATTCAATTTCATCAATTTTCGTATTCATATAATTTAAGCGTTCAGGTAATTAACCTCATTCAATAGTCGGGTATAGCTGGTTTTCAAAATATATGATATTGTGTGGTTAAACGCGGTTCATTCCGAAAATACCTTTCAAAAACGACGGCCGCCAGGGGCTCATTTAAATCGAGTGAGGGAGGGAGACTCGGTTACCACTCGGAGAGTGGTTCAGTCATATTCAAAAGTAGGTTGTAATAGTTTCTCTGTAAACATTCTGTGATATATATTTTAATCAGCCACGGAATAGATTTTTTATTGTTTAAGCGGTAGGAAGTCTCCATTAAGACAAAGTTTAAACCAAAAGCCTTAGACTTGCAAGTCCCAACTGGGGAACCCTGCGGCAAAATGGCGTAGCAGGAAATGGGATTAAGGACTGGAGCTGCAAGATGGTAATTTTACACTTGAGTAACCCAGGATCCGGGTAGCTTATGTTCTTGTTTTTGGGGAACGTAATGGCCGTTGGAATCACACAGAAACAGTCTTAGAAATACCAGATCCGTGGCAATAAATGATTTGGGTAGAAAAGAGCCTAAATAAAACGATAATATCGAATTGATTATAGAGATCTTTATATCCTACATTTGGAAAAAAGTTTAATAGAAGCACAAAACAAGTGAGATATCGCCTAACGCAAAAATTAAAATATGAACATTGAAAAATATTAATATCAATTTTCGTAAGTCACTTTCTGTTTGATTAATTTGTTCCTAAGTTAAAGTTTTTTTTTTTTAAATAAAAATAATTAACCAAATAAAACAGACATACTAATGAAAAACTTAATATTTAAATTTTAACGTCCATTTACGAATATCACAGATTTTTAGGGTCGGTTATCAACCTTTTCTAGCCCTGATACGGCTGATGCCTTTTCTTATTTCGAAAAAAAAAAAAAAAAAAAGCATCAGCTCTGTGAGAGAAGCGAATCCTCAACCTTAGGTAAGGATTGCTCACATCTTAGCACTCCAGGCCATCTCGCCCCGGAATAAAAAGGTCCGACTCGCAGGAACTGCCTCATCTTAGCGCAGTTCCGTTCTTATCCCTAGTCTAATTTCGAAAGATTAAAATAGAAGCAGTTATTATTTTGTTGAGAGGAGATCGTTGACCGTTGATGATGCAAGGTAGGGATTGTCCGGGTTCGGTCACTGCTACTTAATAATACATACCCCATATGTGTATGTATGTGGGCATATATTAACATATATATACATATATACACACAAGTACATATGTGTGCGTGTGCGTGTATATGTATATGTGTATATGCATATATATATATATATATATATATATATATATAATATATATGTATGTATGTATATATATATATATATATATATATATATATATATATATATATATATATGTTAGGTATATTTACATAGATATTGTGATATAATTGTGATAGGTAACAGAACTATAAATACAATTAACTTATAAAAGAATATATCTTCTTAAATTCTTAGAATGAGTAGAATGAAAAAATAAATAGGTACAATTATTGATTTTAATAGTAATTAGTAACATTAATTGAATTTACAAAGAAATAAGAGACTACATACCAATGACAAATATAGTAGCTAATAGTAACAATTAATTAATTAATGTTACTATTAGCTACTATATTTGTCATTGGTATGTAGTTTCTTATTTCTTTGAAAATTAAATTAATGTTACTAATTACTATTAAAATCAATTATTGTACCTATTTATTTTTTCATTCTACTCATTATAAGAATTTAAGAAGATATATTCTTTTATAAGTTAATTGTATTTATAGTTCTGTTACCTATCACAATTATAAACTTTTTTTTTTGTTTCTGTATTAATTTCTTTTTTTGTCATTTTATCTGACGAAGGCTACGAATGAGTAGCCGAAACGTCCGAAATATAGATTTTTTTAAAACAAAATCATATTGAGGTTTATTTAGCCGAATCCCAACCATTCCATCTTTACTTAGTTATTATTTTGGTTCCACGAGTCTTGAAAGGTAGGATTTACATTCTTACCTGGAAGGGTCGCCAACACTAGAAACGGTCCCGCTAGTTACAAGGCCTTGGAATCTTGGAACTCTATATTTCTAACAATAAATTGTTTTTGTTATTTTACTTAACCTGTTTTATTTTCGAATACATTATCCAACTATAAGCAATTAAAAAATAACAAGGAATAAAAAACAGACAAAAAGAACAGTTCGAATAAGCGAAATCAGTTACTTTAAAGCTTTAAGCTCTTATTTCTCCGATTGTCATCGCCTAATCAAAACTTTCATTAGAATCTTTTATGTAGAGCATTTAATAAGCTTTCTAATGGTATTCTTCCGTTTACCAAGATTTTCAACCGTTTTCGAGATATTAATGAAAGTTCCCAAAATTTAAATTATTTCTAGCAACAGAAAATTGGTCTCATTTTTCATATCCTGTTTTACACACAAAATTTTCCCCAACATAAGAAATTACAAAAATAAAAAGCAATAAAAAACAAAAATTACAAAAAGAACGACAAAAACCCGTTCATAAGAACAAAACAGACGTATTTGAAGTTTGAAATCAAAAATAGTTTTAGAATCTATTTGGTAGAGAATTTAGTAAGCTTTCAAATAGTTTCTATCCACTTACCACGATTTCCCAACCGTGTTCGAGATATTAATAAAAGTATACGAAGTTCCCAAAACTTTTCATGTCTGTTCATAAAATATTTTATTCTAACCCTTCCTTAACTCCAAACGTAACAAAACTTTCAACATATTTCTTTTAATGAAAGTAGAACATGCAGATAATGTTTCAACTGAATCCCGTAATTCTAAGTACCCAAACCAAAAACGGTATTCAAAAACTATTTTTCCAATTTTCTCGAAAACGGTTAAAGCTATCGCCTTGAAAATGGTTCCATTCGTTTTCCTAGACCAAGAAGCCTATAAAAAGAGTACTTACAAGCTTATGAACTCAAAAACGTAAGCGTTACGATTTTTTTGCGCGAATTTCGCCCCAAATGCCATCTTCCAGTGGGCGGATTTTGCTGGTTAACGAACTTGACCTTTCAAATTGGACGACGGATTTTTGTACCAAATTTCATCAAAATCGGACCATCAGGGAAGCCAGAAATGCGCGAACAGACAAATATATATATATATATATATACATATATATATATATATATATATATATATATATATATATATATATATATATACAAATTTTAACTACCATCATATTCGGTTTCCAGGGGTTCTGAAACGCAAAATTTTCTAGTCGGCACTTCCGGATTGTTTCATTGTATCAACCCTATAAGCGGGGTTCCTCCCTATGAGGGAGGGAGGAACCGCGTTAAAACAGAAAATAAAATAACGAATAACGATGGTTTGCAAACAGTAAATTTAAAATCTGGAGGTATTTGTGTGATTTGAAAGGTCAAATTTATTAACTAGTAGAATCCATCTACAAAACAATATTTTTCTTGGTCCTCAAAATGTTGCTTCCTTACAAAGAACCTCGAAATACGTCGCGCTCAACTAATGATATTGATATCTTGAGAAAATAAAATAAATCGGTCTATAAGGAGTGGAGGTTTAGGCAGGAACTAATTTTTTTTTCTTAATAATTGAGTCAACTTTAATTAACAAATATATCTTTCTTTTCGTACAAGGAAATATTATTCTAAAATATGAATTAAAATTTGGTATTCACCAAAAATTTCACACCATTTCTTTGATTAGTTCCTACATACATATACTAGTTTTTATTTACTTTTTGACCAGCAATACCTGAATGGTTCAGTATATTGTGTAAGCAAGTAAACATACATTTTAAAATTAAGTTGTTTTTTTTTCTTTCTTTCTCCCCCAGGAAAACTTATAATATAATACAAGACAAGGGGATTATGATCATGAAATTTGTGTGTGTGTGTGTTTATATATATGCAATTACACAGTATACCCACTGAAACGTCTGAGAAAGTACTTTATAAAAGAAGAAGAACACATATTAAAAGCCCCTCACTGGAAGGAGGTAAAATTATTTACTTTAAATCAATAATTGAGTGTGAATAGAAATAAATAATGAGTTGCGAAGGTACCTACATAAAAAATAATAAATGACAGTTGATCAAGAAGCGTTAGAAATTTGTAAAGAGGAATATTTGTGTAATAAACAAAGAGATACAAAGAAAAGGTTATGTGGACTGGGATCATCACTTTCCGAAAAGAAGTAATCCATGAATACCATAAGGGAAAAAGAAATTTATCCGCCTTCCCCTTCCTTTAACATCTACTTGTTTATTATTAATAGAACAGGGAACTAAGGTCATGCAAATTATTCATGAATTCATAACATGAAAATCAATAACACAGAATAAGAACAAATCATTAATATCATTACACATTTTATTCATCTCTTAGAGATAACGGTCAACCATAACACCCTTACCCATCAAATCAATACCTTGTAGATATTGACAACTAATATATAGATATCGAAAAATAATTCTACGGTTATTACTCAGAACCTCAGGGTGAAAAAATGAATACAATTGTGACTTTATATAAATCTGTTTTAGGTGTCCTCGTCCCTAGTTCCACACAAGTGCCACTTTTACTATCACGAAGCGTGTTCAATATGCAAACTTTCCAACAAAAAACAACAACAACCAAGTCGAAGTTAATGGACATCTGTTATGTCAACTAAAAACAAACTCATGTTTTTGTATTTATTTTTTTTACGATTTAAATGCTCAACAAAAGCGATGCCAAGTAAACCCCCTTTTCATGTAAAATCGTGTTTTTAATAAATGATGAGACCTTTGCATTAATAATTGATTTTCAGACTCTGGAAGGACCCCAAAGCGGTTTTCCAAACACATTTAAAGCAGGAGTATAAAGCAAATGGTTTGCATTTTCCTAGACTATATTTGCGTCGATGAAGGATTTGTAGTACAATTTGTCATCTCGGTTACTTGTGTTGTTTTACAAAATTTTACTTTATAGAATAGGCTCTATTTACTGTATGTTTGTTATTCTATAAATTGACTTTGTGGATCATTCTTTCAATCATTGTTTCCATCAAACAGTAAATTTTTGTTATGTGTTTGTATGCGATTATTAACTAATCTTATAGCAGTTGTCTACCGATTACAAATCTGTTATCAGGGAAGGTCTAGGTAAGTGTCAAATAGAACTTGAAGGTTATTTCATTGTATTGTGAGTGTTTATTGTAAAGGATTTATTTTTTATGATCCTTATACAAGTTTTTTAGAGTTTTGATTAGTTTGATCGTCTGTGTGTATTATGATCGACCGGCGATTGGATTAGGGCGCATGCCTACAGCCCACAGGATATGATCTGCCGCCCATGCCAGACAGGAAGGGTTTCCTAAGGTTAGAGAGGCCAATGAGACCTTTGGTACTTACACTCGTATTTGATCGGCTGTCCGTTGGTCCTTTCCGTTTCCATTCTGTCTAGTTGCAATAGGCACGCGGCGATTCTCTGCCCCAGGCCCTACCGACGAGTACTGCACCGTCGGCCCAACCCCCTGACCGCCTTATCGACCGGCTTACGGCTCGTCGCGCACGCTCCAAACTGGCCTATCTCGGAAACTTACCTCATTCGCTCGTTTTTGTGGCTAAAACAAAGCTATGAGTCTCAGATTCTCTTAAAATTCTATCATACAACCATCGTCAATAGGACTTTACTGAATGACAGCTTGATTCGAAGTTTATATTGCAGTCTAGGTGAAAGTTTAATTCACGAAGTCAAGAAATGTTTGGGATTCGGCGAGGAGAATACGTCAGATTTTTAGAAAAGTCAATATTTCGAACGATTCGGCATGCTCTTGACAGCCTTCTTTAGCAACAATGCCTAGGGGATGGAGAAAGACCACGATAACATTTTAAGTGACCATGGATAAGTGTCTTCCTCCACCCCCTGGGCATTTCTTCCTGAAGAAGACTGCCAAAGGGTATGCCAAAACCGTTCGAAATATTGACATCTCTAAAAATTTACTTCCAATGACCTCAAAGGCACACTACCTACATCTCACTAGTTTAATTTAGTTCCTTGTTTCCTCCATTAGATCATATGGACGGCGAAAGTGAAAGATCAGGTAATTAAAGTAAGGCAGACATCCAAAACTGTTTTACAACTATAGAACGTTCGCTTTTATCAGTAACCTTAATAAAACCGCACTTACCTTTCGCTGCAAATACCACCTCCATTGTCGAGCTTCCTGAGAAAAGAGGTTATACAAAATAAACCCTGTAACCACGCCTAATTGGTCTAATATGATTTTAAAAAACCGAGGAAGAAAAGGATCTGCTAAAAAACCAGCTTAATTGAAGGCTGTAAATAACATCAAAGACATCAAACATATGAGGCGTTGCGGATTCGAAGGGCGACGTCAACATTGAGTCCATTTTTTTTTTCTCTCGCCAACCGAATCTAGACGCTTCAGAGAATCTACAGGTAAATTTTTCATGTTGTGTTCGCCCTTCATTCCCTCTCAAAATACACTGAAAATGAAAATAAGCTGGCTGGAAACTGCCATAGGCGGACACGAAAGGTGAACTCAACACTCCACTACCGGTCCGCTGGATGATGATATAAATAAAATGCTCTGTTCATAAAAATTGAAGTTCAGACTAATTATTCTATAATTTGTTTATTAATATAAATTAATAAACAAACAATGAGACAGCCCACAGCAAAATAATGTTTTGAATATACTAGTACTCTAGTTGAGTTCACTCTTATGGGAAAAAATATTCAAACGCATTTCCCTGAAAACTACCTTTTGTTGAGGTCACCCTTGTATCCGCAACGTGTGATGATTTATAAATATCATCAATAAATGTGCTTGGACCTTTATATGCACACCTAAATCTTTGGTAGTTCTTCTCCCTTTTCAGTTATTACCCTTATCATTAAGCAACACTAGTATCCAACCCAATCCCGACAAAACCGTAGAAAACATTTTTTAGAAAAGGTATTAAAACAGCCATTAGACGAAGGATAATAGGATTGTATTGCAAGCTACATTAATTTTTGGTAAGTTTTCAAACGAACGATATTAAAGGGGCCTCCATCAAATCACAATTTGCGTTAAAAGGTTTTGTAACATATAATGTACAATCTACACCTGAGAGACAGACCTTTGATTGGCCTTAGAGCGCTACTCCACTTCCACTAACAATGGTGATTTATGGAGGAAATATGCAAAGACAATCTCCAACGAGAATCGTGACAGCCTTTCTCATCGGTACCTTTCTCGCTTGAATGACCTCCTTGGATGCTCCAAAGAGCTCACGACACTCTACCATTAACTCCCGCGCTCACACATCTACTATGAGCTATCCCCCCCCCCTCAAAATGTCAAAACAAATTTTAGATAATAAAACTTCAGGGGTAAAGGACCTAGAGGACTTCTGTCAGTCAGAGGTTGGTCACACCTAGCTCTAACATTAGCTCTACATATAACAAAAGAGAGCCTAAGACGCAAAGTTTCGGAAAGATATTTAGCAATTATCAAAGGAGAAAACTCCAAACGCAAAAACGAAGAAAAAAAATCTTACTTTAAATAAATAACAATACTTATTTTATTTCATTTTGTGTTTCGTATTGTGGACGATAAGCTCACCGAGGTAAGTCTTCTAAGAAAGCAGGAAGATATTATAAATTGTCATATTTGAATTCAGAATTCATTTATTTCAAAGTAAGTTATTACTATAAGAATTAAAATTAATAAAAAAATGTTAACTATAAACTATTCTGAGTATGAACTTATTCATGGGATAAGAATGTAGTTATATTAATCTGTCTTTGAGACCTTCATATGCCATCATATAATCCTGTACTCTGTAGATATGTTAAGATACTGTCTATGTACTGGCTACCTTCAGCGGGAAGTTCACTCATGTTGTAAGGGATGGTTAAGTCATGTCGTCTTAAGCTGTCTGTAAGTATATGTTTTATTGTTAATTCCGAATTACAAATTTCACACGATGATCTCTCTTGTCTTGTCATTAAGTATTGGTGAGTAAGTCTTGAATGGCCAATCCTAAGTCGCTAAATAAGAATAAATGCAGCTACAGAAAACAGAACAAGAATCAAATTTATGTCATCCTATTAAATATTTATGATGATGAGTTTCACGAAAAAAAAAATCCATAACACACAATTTAGCAGAAATTACACAGGTACAGTTGGTTACCGTTAAATAAATAGAACCCCAGGTAAGAAAAGTGTTTTCGGACTTTTGATATCGATACTACTGTGGAAATCTGAATCTCCCCGTGGTCTAGAGGCTATCACGCTGGATTTTCATGCGGGAGATGTGGTTTCAGGTCCCGCTGATGGGAGGTTAACTTTTCAACGTTATCCTCGCTGAAAACATTCTCTGGGCCACCATGGATATTTGGACGGATGGCAACCTATAGACCCGGCGCTAATGATCAAGAATTTGATATATGAAAATCTTGATTTAAAGGTTATAACGGGTTGGCATGCCAACAATAAAGTAGTAAATATGAAAAAGGAGTACTATTATTTTGGCCTGCGCCATATATATCCAAAAAAAGATACGTAATTAATGGTCAAAAATGCGTGGAATAGAATAGAATATATATATATATATATATACATATACATATTCTTCAGGATACCTGAAGTAAAGAGAGAGATGGGAGAGAAGGATGTTTGCTATTCCAGGACCCCTCGGACAAGAGGATACAAGGAGAGGCGTGAAGAAACTCCAGGGGTAAAGGACCTAGAGGACTTTTGTCAGTCAGAGGTTGGTCACACCTAGCTCTAACATTAGCTCTCCGTGTACATATTCATACTATATCTAAGGAGGAAAAGGTACCTTTTTCATAAATGGAGAACTCTCTCCTAATTAATCGTTCTTCGTATTTCTTATGTTATGCGAATCTTATTTCCAAAGAATAAAAATATAGGCCCCTATAATGTTAAAACACACACACACATACACAGGTTCGCACACAACCAGCTACGTAAAATACTTCAAATTCACCATTAGGGACATCGTTTGCTCTGTGAAATACGTGCAAAACAAATATCGTAAGGCTGAAGCTTTTGTCTTAACTGGCTTCGAGCTATGGATAATTTTGTGTGGGAATCAAATTAAACCACTTTTGTGGCGAGGACATTTGTTTGAGGCACTCAAAATCGTTTGTTTTTTGTTTCTTTTTTGCAACCTAACCAAACAAAAAAAATACTCTTTTGGAACTTTAGGGGCATCATAGCCACAGAAATTAGTGCGTAAAATTTCATTATTATTTGTTTTGTTCCTTCGGCAGAGCTTATTGTTGTTTTTTGGGGGGGGGGGGTTTGAATGATAACATAGGTTTTAATCGGAATTATATATAACAAAAAATTAAAAAAGTTCTTTTTAGTTATGGTTTAGATATTTTAGCGCCCTTCAGACACATTAGAACAATTTCAGCATCAAAAATCGCAAATTCCTAGGAGATTTCGTTCCGTTAGGCATTTCAATTTGTTTAACAATTGGTAATGAGTTTTCAAATATAAATGTAAATTAAGGTGTGACCATTTTTAATAATACATTTTCATAATGTGACACAATATGAAAAGAGTGTTGAATTAAAAAATTGTTAAGATACAGACGTTGTTGATTACTTAAGTTTATATTCCATCTAAATCTGCGGAGGTGCTAATCCAGAGTCTAGCTAGTTAGTCTTCGTTCATTAGTAATACCGTCAACGCCGTGATAATAAACACCTAAAACTCTAAAAGAAGAAAGGCTTAAAAATATGCAATTAAAAATTTGAAAAATAGAGAATGGTTTAATAATATTAACTAACTCAAATTTCAACATCAACGAAAAAACTAAGATGAATAAAAAAACAAAAACAAATAATCGATACATAGATGAAGCTGGAGGGAGCCAGGGCCTATCATGGAAGATAGTACAAGCGGGTCAGGAAACGTAAGGTAGGCAAGATGTCAATCAAATGGAGTCACTGTTACAGTACTTCACAATGCAACGGATTTCAAAGATCATTTAAACAGCCAGGTGTAAATATAGTGTACGTTTACAGATTTATAGGAAGAATACTTTCTTAAGTATTTTATATATTATAATATTTATTGCTTTAATTAATTTATACATATTTTTTTAAATAGGAAAAAAAGAGTGTCGATTAAGATATTATGTGTCTAGCAGTACAAATTAGTTAAATCACTAAACATTCATTCAAAGACTCTCATCACTCATTCACTCCCTCGAATTTAAAATAAATAAACATTTGAAACCCAGTTTGTGTTCTTTTGGAAATAATACTGAAGGTATGCATAAAATAACAGGATGGATTGATTGAGACACACAGATATGAAATATGCAATACTCTACCATGAAGAAAGGAAAAAAAAATCATAGTTGGGACAGTGGACATTTTTACGGATTAATACAATAAATTATACAAGATTTTCTTCCGCATAGTTATGCACGGAAAAATTACGAAATACACTCCTTATGTACATATTCCAAAACCAACTTTTACGTAGAGATGGGCAAAACGACTCACTTCGAAGAGCGACTCTGAGCGCTCCGCTCACTAAAAAGAATCAGTTGTTTTACACGGCTCACTTGCTCATTTGCGCTAGTATGCAATGTAATGGAGAACCATGCCATAAAAACACTCCCCAGATCCAGATCTGCCTGTGTGCCAAGTTTGGTCAAAATCGGTCAAACGGTGTGGATTTGTATAAGGAACAAACAGACAGACACGTGATTTATATATATACATACATATATATATATATATATATATATATATATATATATATATACATATGTATATGTATATATATATACACATATATACACACACATATACAAATTCGAAACACCGTTGTTTTTGTGATCAATCGGTTCTGAAACGTTAAAGTTTCTAGTCACAACTTCCGGATTGCTTCATGAGGTTAACAACATAAGAGGGTTTCCACCGTTTGTAGAGAGGGAGGAAACGCGTTAAAAGAAAATAAGAATAGGCCAGAAAGAGTGTATCAGAGTGGTGGGAGGGCGAAAGAGCCGAGATTCGCCTCTTTAGCTCTTTCGATCCCTAAAAGAACCGTTTAGGTGGTGAGGGAGTGAAAATGCCGACAGCGAGAGTGGAACCGGCTCTTTAGTTCTTTCGATCCCTAGAAGAATGGTTTAGGTGGTGCTGGATTGGACAGCCGAGAATGAATATGGACCCGCCTCTTCCGATCTCTACCGACTACCGAACAATCGACTACCAAATACTCCCAATCTCGAATCGAAGAACCGCCGCTCTTTTTTACTGAGACACGGCTCACTCGCTCCTCTGAAAGAACCGTCTCAAAGATCCGGCTCAGTACTGAGCGACCCATCAGCACATTTACGCCGAACGCAATTTTCAACAATCCTGGCCAACTCAGCCATGATTACATATAATTATTGTATTTAACAGCTTAAAACAAATTGTTTTGGTTCAAAATAAATACGAGTTTTGCTTGTTTTTTTTTACAACACGCGTTCCTCATTGTTGGGCCATATTGTCTACAGAGCATCGTTGCAAGGAAGTTCTATTAACGGCCGGTATGGGAAAATTAGTAATATGATTCAGGGGGAGCCCCCCGAATGGATCGATTTAGCACTTTAAAGAACCCATTCAATTGTTTGCTATGGGAATTATATATTTAGAAAAAGTCCGACTCGCAGGAACTGCGTCATCTTAGCGCGGTTCCAGTTCTTTTTTTTTTTTTTTTTTTTTTTTTTTTTTTTTTTTTTTTTTTTTTTACGGCTCATCTACATCTAGGTCATTAGCGCCGACATCCAGGGTTTAGCGAGGAATTTGCGAGCCGTGGGATGATAAAATTCCTGCCGGAGGTTGGGAATCGAACCCACCATCTCCCGCTTATGAATCCAAGGCGCGAGCCATTAGACCACGGGAGACCCCGGTTCCTGTTCATATCCCTATTCTCATTTGAAAAGCATAGAATAGAAATAGGGTTTTATGGCTATACCTGGGGTCGGGTCCGCAAGACCCTAGAAACCTCTTCTACCGATACTTCATTTCATACGTTTCAATGAATTGGAAAATATCAAAAATTTTCACATATTCCTGTGTTCTTTTACTATAGTAATAATTCTGCAGATAAAATCAATTAAAAATAAAATAAAAAACCAACAGCATAAAGGCAATTGAAAATATTCAAATGATGTCATCGAATCTTTTTCTCTTGGCAAGCTATATTTCAAACAATGAATTGTTTTTCTTATTTTGCCTTATCTGTTTTATTGTAAAATACATTATCCAACTATAAGCAATTAAAAAATAACAAGGAATAAAAACAGACAAAAAGAACAGTTCGAATAAGCAAATTCAATTACTTTAATGTTTTAAGCACTTATTTCTCCGATTGACATCGCCTAATCAAAACTTTCATCAGAACCTTTTTTGTAGAGCATTTAGTAAGCTTTCTAATGGTATTCTTTCGTTTACCAAGATTCTCAAACTTTTTCGAGATATTAAGGAAAATATACAAAGTTACCAAAACGTTTTATGTCTGTTAATAAAATATTTTATTCTAACCCTTCCTTAACTCCAAACGTAACCAAAATTTCAACATATTAGTTTTGATGAAAGTAGAACATGCAGAAAATGTTTTAACTGAATCCCATGATTCTAAGTACCCAAACCAAAAACGGTATTCAAAAACTATTTTTCCAATTTTCTCAAAAACGGTTAAGGCTATCGCCTTAAAAATGGTTTCATTCGTTTTCCTAGCCAAAGAAGCCTATAAAACGAGTACTTACAAGCTTATGAACTCAAAAACGTAAGCGTTACGATTTTTTTTCGCGAATTTCGCCTCAAACGCCATCTTCCAGTGGGCGGATTTTGCTGGTTAACGAACTTGACCTTTCAAATCGGGCGACAGATTTTTGTGCCAAATTTCATCAAAATCGGACCATTAGGGAGGCCAGAAATCCGCGAACAGACAAATATATATATATATATATATATATATATATATATATATATATATATATATAAATAAATATATACATATACATACATATATATATATATATATATATATATATATATATATATATATAGACCGTTATTTTCGGTCTCTAGGGGTTCTGAAACGCGGGAGGAATTCGGGAGGAACCGCGCTAAAAGAACAAAAACTATTGCTACTAGCGTGTTATATGTCTCTCCATCTATCTACATACATACACATATATGTATGTATGTACGTATATATATATATATATATATATATATATATATATATATAGATATATATATATATATATATATATATGTATATATTGACGGGGATTATTTTCAGTATTTGGAAGATAGGATCGAAGCACTTCGGAAAGTGGTAAAAAGCAACTTTTTATCGCAGCCACTATATCGACAATATTATCTCATACTTGAAAAATATTAACATATATATCAAAATATGAAAACATCCGCAACTTTTTTATTTCAAAATCCAATGAATATTACTTAGTTTCTCAATGTTTATTTTTGTGTTTTCTTTTTATTTATTTAGTTTTTATTATTTTTTTTCTGTAATTTAATTTTTCTGTTTAGTTCTTTGTTTTTTCCATATTTTACTTTGGATTCTATATTAGTGTCGTAGTATATCATCACTATGAGCAACTATTACCAGCAATCGATGCCATTCATAGACAATGTGGAGCATCGAAAAAATAAATAAATAAATAAAAAAGCAACTTTTGGTGTTGAGCAATTTTCGGGGTAAATACTGCATTGGTTGCGCATTCAGTAAAAATGAAGGTCAAAATCATGAAACTGCACCTAGACTGGGAAGGGTATTGATCGCGTAGCGTGGGTTACGAGCAGCACCATTCTATTAGGAGTGGAGAATCAATGGACTCCTAGTAGGAAGTAGATCCGTGAAAGGACAAGTCTTTCCAAAAAATAAATCAGATAACATGAGTTCGAAAAGTAATGCTCATATTGGGTGTCATTTGAAGGCGTAAAATAAAATCTCTTAATATTTCCTCTTTGATGCAAGGAAACCAACATATTAGTACGTTTTCCCTCTCCCTCCGTAAGAAGGAACCCCGCTTATTGCGCTGACCTCATGATGCCATCCGGAGGTTCAACTTGGGTACAAAAATACTTTGTCTCAAACAAAAGGTCAATGTCGTTATCCGGAAGAATCCGCCTTATCTGAACATTGTTTTTTTCGGCGTAAATCGCCCAAACAAAATCGTAGTTACTATGTTTTTGACCTTGTAGGCTTCTAGCTACTATTTGATTAGGTAATTTGACGGGTGAAATCAAATGAGCCCATTTTCAAGGCTACATATATAACCGTTTTCGAGAAAAGTGGAGACAAATTAACTTTTTGTGGGATTTTTTTCTATTTTCTTAAATATTTCGAAAACAGTTGGAAAGCGTGGTAAATGAAGGGCATTTATGCGAAAGCTTACTAAATTTCCTACAAAAACGATCTAATGCAATTTTTGGTAGCGATCTCATTTGGAGAAATCTGTACTTAAAGTTTCGGTTTCATTCTTTTGGACAGGTTTTTGTCTCTGAATGTCTCACTTTTTAATTGGTTGTTTTTTTTAATATGATTTAACAGTAAAATGAATATTTTAAACAACAAGGCATTTGTAAGGGACACTCATTTGCAATAGTGTTTTCCTACAGCGAAATTAGAGAAGAGGAATGAGCAATTTCCGCTTAGGATACTATCAGTTTCCTGTAAATTGTGGCGCAAAAAATCCAGGTTTTCTTTGGCGCGTGTGTTTCCATTTTCCACGAAAGATCAAAACAATATATTAACTGTATCTATTCGAAGCTTGCCAAATAACACTGCGGATAAGAACGAATTATTATTAACAAACACCCATCCGAGGTTGTCCAACCACTCGTCGTCGAGCCTCCCAATAGCGATTGACGATGTCATCATTCGGGTGTTTGAGCTTCTAGCTTGATAGGAAATTCATTAGGCTTTCAAAAGATAACCATCACAACGATTTCAAACCGTTTTCGAAGTATCTAAGAAAATAAATAAAATGCTCCAAAATTCTTAATCCTTAAGGAATAAAAAAATATTTTACAAAAAAATATTCAGCTTCCACAGACATAACCCAGAGGAAGCTAGCAGTACCACTAGCGAAACGTTAGTAAAGAAGGTGGTGACAAAGTCAATACCCGAATACTATAATGTGTGTGATGACCTGGACAGTGGAGATCTAAGAAAGAAAAAATGTGGTTCTAGTACTCTCAACTCCAAACAATTGAAAAATTTATATATATGTCAGTTTGGATGACTATCAAACGCGCAAAAACTCAAAACGTCGTTTTAGAGAACGAGAAACCAAACTTCTAGATCTGTCTTCTTTTTTCGAAAACGTTTAGAGATATCGCCATTAAAGTGGTTTTATTCGATTTCGCACGTCAAAATTCTAAGAAATAGTGCATCTGTACGCAAGCCGTAAGCTCTACGATTTTTTCGTATGGATATCGCCGGGGGAAAACAGCCTTCTGGTGAGCGGATTCTGATGCTTAACGAACGTTACCTTTAGTATTAGACCAAAAATTAAAAAACTATTTCTGGACCAAATGTCAACCATTTTTGTAGACGGTATCTTCCAGTATATATGTATATATATACTTTTGTATGGCTGGGTATTTCGTGACCTTTTGGGTAACGAAACATCGAAATTTCATGCCAGTTCTTTCGGGTTGTTTGGACTGGAGAAGTAAATTTCCCTCCCTATAGGAGAAAATCGTCGGATGAAAACTACCGTTGAATATGGTTTTAGATTAGTATTAGTTTTTAGTCATTTCTAAAAATCATTCCTTGTTATCATTGAGGTTAAATCCAGACTTCTTGACTATGCAAAGATCACATGTTACAGTCCGCAATAGCCAATAGTTCGTTTGGCAAACGAATTCCAATTAAATTTTTAGAATATTGCTCCTTATTAATAAAAGATTTAACTATTTAAAAGAGAAAATATCAAATAAAGATACCTGCAATTAATCAATAATAATCCTCGAGCAAAATCTCCAATTAGGAAGGAAAAGCTGAAGGAAGAGCGAAGCAACGCAAAGTCAGTTATATAAGTTTCGTCATTTAAAAGTTAGTTTGGAGTCTTCAATTAATTTCCTCTTAATTCATGCTTAGATATTTACAAAATGTTTATCCCATTCATTTTGATGTTTAAACTTACAGACTTTCTGCTTATCTCTTCTATTTTAGACTCATTTAAGTATATCCATTTTCTTCACATTGTATTGCTTGATATGGGCGATAAGCGGTTCCACTGGCGGCTGTAGTATGGTTCTACTAGCCTCAATAGAGATGGCATTGCGGGACAGTTTTAACCCTTTCCCTACCGTGGACTTGTACAGCAGTCGAGAGCGGTCGGGACCCACATACCGTGGACTTGTGTAGAAATCGAAGGAAGGCGGGACTCATGTACCGTGGACTTGTACAGCTGTCGAGAGCTCGGCGTATCTCTCGCATTCCTTATCTTCTCATTTTTAGACTTTAGAGCTATCTAGCGTTACCGTATTGTACTTCTGGTGTTCCTGCCTATTACTAGATGACATTTGAATGAAGTTTTTGGTCGTTTTCAGTCGAATTACAACTCGTTGTCATCTCCGCCCACTTACCCGGTCAACCCTCTTCAAATTATCGTTTGTTTGTATACCTCTGTACATTCTCAACAACTTGTTTTTGCAAAATTAGTTCACTTTTAGTCTTGAAGTGTTAAGATCATAAGAGGAGCTTAGTATCAAAGTTGGACAACTCCACTTTTGCTTTTTTTACAGGAGAGGCAAAAAACCATATCTACTATATTGATGTCAGTATCATGGTGATTTTTTTATATGTTATTTTTATAGGCCTCAGAAACATTATTTCAAAGGCACTACAAAATCATATAAGTATTAAGGCCGTAATTACACTTTAAATAGTGGAGTTGTCCATGTTTGAAACCAAGTCATGGAGTTGTCTGTTTTTGAAACCAAAGGGAGCCATTTGAAAATTTAACCTATTCTCTTTTGAAACCAAACAAATATGTTTTGGAGCATACGAAACAAATTTGGTATGCTCGAGGGTGTTTTAATATAATGTAATTATGTCTAATGTATTAAATCAAAATTATATAGTTAAAAATTACATGAAAAATGTTATTTAAATACAGTTTGACAAAAGTGAAATGAAACTAAATTATCCTTATTTTATTAAGTTTAGAAAAAAAAAGTGGTACTTAGCTATCCTCTTCGCACAGTTTTACCTATAACTACATGTATTGAAGTGGCTGTGCTATAATTTTCATCGCCTGTGTCATCACAGCTAATAAAATAAAGTTATCAATTAGCGATGCGATTATTTTATGGAAAACGAGATAACCATTATTATTTTCTGCAGAGAGTTGTTGCAAAGTTTTTAATAGCAAATAACTGAACATTAACGATGAGATCTATTTAATATCTAGTGTGAAACTGTCAATATTTATTTGTTATACGCGAAAATTTAAATAAAGAGGAATATGTCGAGAACAGTTACCAGTAGTACATTAGCTGTTAATTAATTCACCTGAAGTCTTGAAAATATATTTGGAAGGATACATAGCTCTACCACTTGAGTAAAGTATGAATATTTTAAATTAAATACCGGCTGTATTTCACGGTTGTTGTTATATAAAGCCCACTTATTAATAAAATAATTATTCTATAGAATTGGTAGTGGTCTCATTCGACTCGGAACAAAAGAAATTCTTCAAAAATCATACCTAAATCAGAAAGATTCAAGTACCTAGAGGTTTTGTCCCAAAATCCGGCATTCGGAACCACAGTGTGCCGGATAACAGCTAGTTATTAATAAGAATTATCGCCAAATGCACTTATTACAAGTAACAATAAGCATTCAGCCATGATGGATTTGCAGTGCATGTTGGGAGCAGATTGCATTAATGCAAGCTTCTCATTGGCTACTGATGGAGTTGTCATTTTTTTTAAACCAAACTATGTTGGAATTGTCCATATTTTGATTCTGAATTCTTGAAATAAACGCTATTTTACCTATTTTCTGTCCGTTTTTAATTAAAAACAGTTGTAAAATCGAATGCAGCATACAAATCCACTTAAGAATTTACAAACATCTCAAAACTGAAAAAAATGGAGTTGTCCAACTTTGATACCAAGCTCCTCATATATTCGCGTTTTATTAAATTTAGAAAAAACGATTTTTTTTTTTATTGCGTGTCCTCCATTTAAAAATAAATGTAATATTTAATTGATAAGATTAATATACGTATTACGTATTTAATTGAATAATTCATTAAATTAACTGTAAATATTTATAATAATCCTTTTGCTTTTGTAAATACGTTTTATACAAAAAATAAAAATAAAATAGGTTTTTAGCTCCGCCAGTGTACAAAGTCACGGATCAAAAAGGAAGATGGGAAACTTTTTGCCGTAGTTATTGAGTATATAATTCCCTTGCTTATCTATCTATATATATAAAAATCACCTGTCTGTCTGTTTGTTTGTTCCTTATACCAATCTACACCCTTTGACCGATTTTGACCAAACTTGGAATAATGGTAGGTCTTGATACGAGAAATCTCCTAGGCTAGGTCAAAAACGTCTACCAGCTGTCTGTCTGTATGTCTGTCCCTTATTCAAATCCACACCGTTCGTCCGATTTTGACTAAACTCGGTACACATGTAGATCTCAATCTTGGGAGTGTCGTAGGCTAAGTAAAAAACATCTTATAGCTGTCTGTCTGCATGTTTGTCCCTTATACAAATCCACACCGTTCGTCCGATTTTGACTAAACTCGGTACACAGGTAGATCTTAATCTGAGGAGTGCCGTAGGCTAGGTCAAAAAAAATCTACCAGCTGTCTGTCTGTATGTTTGTCCCTTATACAAATCCACACCGTTAGACCAATTTTTACGAAACTTGGTATACATGTATGTCTTGATACGGGGGGTGTTTAGGTTAGGTGAAAGTCGTCTAGGACTCACATTTGGGAGGCTACGGGTTCATAACAGTTACAGATTCGTGTTATTAGATTTTAATAATACTTATTTGGTGTCTAATTTATTTAGGCTTTTCTATACGCAGAAAGTAGGCTTAGCATGGCACGCCGGGTAACGGCTAGTTATTTATAAAATAAAGGGCAAATGGTAAACAGAAAAACCTTCTTTTTTTTTCTTGTGCCTGTATAATATAACTTTTTTATAACTTATTTTTAAACGAAGTTATTCAACTTAAAAATGATTATTGAAACGCGAAACTAATTCAACATTAATAAAAATTAATAATCATTGTAACCAAAATAAAAATAAAAATTATACAAGACGAGTTTTACTACGGCGAGGAGATCGCTAAAAGTCGAGACGCTGTGACCGAGAGTGGGAAAAGTATCCCGTACAGGGGGACCGAAGCCGGGTGCGAGTATCTCTTACAGGAGAACACACTCCTTGCGGCTCTTTGCGTACGGAAAGGGTTAATAATAAAGTGGCTAATAGAGGAAACCTAGTACTAACGTTTTACCTAAACTGTTTGGAGAGAAAGTTTTCATTTTCTATTTATTTATTAGTGCCAGAGTTTCACATGAAACAGAAAATGAAACCAAGAAAAACATGCCACAAGTAAATAATACAGAAGTATATCGGGCACAATACCGAGTATATTCTAATGTATTGTGCCTCAGATTGGATGATGGATCAAAACGTAGCCGGAAATGTTGCCGATATAAAACATAACTTATGGGTATATATGGTATTTTAAAATAAACCTAAAGATTACAATCTTATAGACTGATTTTTACAGTGTGTCTCTCTCTTTAGTTTTGAAGGTTATCTTTGCAAGACAACTAAATTAAAGATTACAAGGGATACATTAATAATTTGCAATGGAGCGGGAATTTCAGGTAATATCCTTTCTTTTAGCCTGACAATGTTGCTGAGATTCCTGACAGAAGAACAAAAATTGTGGCATAAACCGGATTAACAAAGTCTGGGTATCTAGTAGGTAGGATCGATAAAGATTTGGAGAGCTACATAAGGGGGGCTGAGGAGGATGCAGCCCCCCCCCGCAAAATCGGTAAAAATGTATCATAAAAACGTTAAAAAAAAAAAAAAAAATAATAATCTTAAATTAAATAAGATCACTTAGTTCAGAAAAAAATAGTTTTTATTGGGTGTAATAGCGTTTTAATTGGCTAACTATTCCAAGTTCTAGATTGTTAGTATTCCATACCCCCAAATGTTCTCAGCTCCCCTCCCGAAATAATTTTCTATATACGCGTATGGAGAGCTATGCAATTACAGTTGAGGAGCTATTCTTGAGTGCTCTGTCAGTTATATTTCTAAGGAATGTGCTAAATGTGAGAGATTTAGCTTTAGACAAGAAATTAACTATACTTGACAGGTAATATAATAGTTGTAAAAGCTTGGCAAATTAGACAATAGTAAGCAATTAGCTTTAAATGCTTTACAGAAAGTCGCAAAGAAAACAGGTGCAATTAGACTGGTAGAAGAGGGGGGGGGGTGAGTATGAGGGCCTTGTATTGTCTAGCTGGAAAGGCGGGACAGACACCGGTCGAAGCAGGAGGCGTCTGGGAGGCTCTTACGTCAGGTTACTGAGTCATCGTTTCTCTACGGCACGTTCAGATGCGCCATCTTTTCACCTTGTGGGACAGGCTGGGTAGCAAGACAAGTCTCTTCATATGTGCTTTTGTCTTAACATACACGTCAACTTTGTACTAACTGCCTGAATACAACTCAACTCTTGACGCATGGGCGTATATAGGAAATAGTTTCGGAGGGGGCTGGGAAAATTTCGAGGGGGGGGGCTGAGACAATTTCCGGTGTATGGAATACTAACTATTTAGATCTTGGAAGAGTTTTAGCCAACAAAAACGCTATTACACCCAAAATAGAATATTTTTTATGAACTAAATGATCTTATTCCATTTATTTTTAATGGTATTATAAAATTTTTACCGAGCAAATCAAAATTTCGGGGGGGGGGCTGCAGCCCCCCCTTATATACGCCCATGTCCTGACGTCCAAAATATATCCACATAATAAAGAAGAGGTGTTTCCTTGAAGATAGCCCCTAATATATTCACGTTGAGGGTGTCAACTTACTGGAAGCACTTTTCGCAAATTTGGGAGGAAGCATAATGCTGAATAAGTAATGACGGCCATAAGAGAAGGGCTTAACGTATTATAATGAGTTGCACCCTCGAGTTACACCAAAAGAGCGAGGTGCCTGAGAACTGATTATTATATTCAATCTTCGAAAACAAGATTTAAACATTATGTATTACCACCGGCCGAAAAAATTTCTCTTAAAAAAAAAAAAAAAAAAAAAAAAAAAAAAAAAAAAAATCTGTCCCGTAAATGGCCACGAGGGCCCTGAGGGGAAGATACTATAGAGGTACCTGATTCATGACCATACGACACACTGGGGTGATAGTGTGGTCAGTACTATGTTCCAGCCGCCTGATTTTCCCCTTTGCTGCTTCGACTGCTAGGGCCATTAGCACCAAGGAACCCATTAATAAATTAATTAAAGGCTAGGCTGGGCTAGGGATGGTCAGGGAGGCCGAATCCAACCCACGAACGAAGACACTAAAAGAAGATAAAAGTCTTTAGACTTAGGTCCTCCATCATATTAGTCCTGTGCTCTACCGCTGATGCGATCTAACCTCGCCGCCGAAAATCTCTCAAAAGCTCCATTTTAT
Organism: Gonocerus acuteangulatus; assembly: GCA_946811695.1. Classification (NCBI taxonomy): domain Eukaryota; kingdom Metazoa; phylum Arthropoda; class Insecta; order Hemiptera; family Coreidae; genus Gonocerus; species Gonocerus acuteangulatus. Next base: position 76,304,611 of record OX328125.1, read on the forward strand.
TGTTAAACTGAATCAAATTGGGGTGCGATGCAATGATGATTTTCATATAGACAGACAATTGCTTTTCATAGCACGATTAATTTAGCAGTAGCATACTCATATTCATTTTCTTTTAGAAGTTATTCTACCTCATCCTACCATACCTCACATGTTTGCAGGTAATACAGTCATATTTGCCTGAAGCCAAGAACCGTTCCCGCATCCAGTTCCCTTCAGGCACACCTTAATCTCATCGATCCTTGACTCACCAAGTGGAGAATTAAAGTAACCCCACAGAAATCCTGACACTTAAGCTTCGCTCTCTGACGATCTATTTGTCCTCCGGTGACCATTAACGACTCATTTCTTCCTCCCAAAGAACAAATCATTTACCTAGGACTCATACTCGACAAATGCCTTGGTCACTTGCCCGGTGACTTTCACTACACTCTCTTGCCCGAAAAATACTTATTTACATGACAATACTAAGGCCAATATGGACTTATGGCATACATAAATTCAATTGTTACAATCAAAAAAATAACCGACGCTCCCTTCTTTGTCTCCAATTTGAGTCTCCATAAAATACCTCTGATCTCCCTTTAAAACGCAAAAGTAATAAAACAAAATAAGATAATTTAGTGGGAAAAAACATTAGAAAACCAAAAAAATTATTTTTGAACCCACAAATGTTAAATCATTAATAAAACACGTAAAAATTGCATTCCCTTTAAGAACTAAAGGAGATTGTATAATAAAGGTGGGAGAGTATTTCTCTTCTTTTCTATCGAGGCTCACTTTTTTCAAAGGAAAAACTTTCGCAGCAAGAGTTTCACTCAATTTCCCTCGCTAGCTTTTTCCTTCAATGGAGCGATATCACCAGGAGGCGCAGGCTCCGTTGCTCCTCAAACAAATTTCATAATACGAAAAATAGGTAGGCAAAAAAAAACAGATACATTTAGATTCGACAGTACTGCGCATTTCCATAGCTTTCTTCTGCCTAGTGTCATTTGCAAAGCCTAAAATAAACATAGTAAATCGTTTTGAAAAGAAGAAAACACCTAGCCCAATGAAATCTTAACAAAAGTTAGATTTTAGGCGCCACTAACTTACAGTAAGCAGCGGATTCCTCTCCCGGCCACTCAGCTCGTCAATAACAGAATTGCATTCTCAACTCTAGTCTTCCAGCTTGAAACCACTGTGCACTCGTTAATGGATCCCTGATTCTACACTTTAATAACATTAGGAGCAGTTTTCGCGGCAATGCGCCCTACCACTAAGTTGAGGTGAGTGGGAGACCAGTGTTGCCAAATATGGAACCTAATCATTATTTGGTAAATTCCATTGAACCAACCACAAAATTCTATCTAAAGACGTCTATAGAAAGCTCTTTAGATTAAGATGGAAAATATTTCAGGTATTTTTAAAAGTAGCTACAACTTAATGCAAGGATGTGAAATTATTGGCCATATTCACTTTAACATTATGTGTTCTTTTTGAATTTAACCATAAACTAAATCATAATTTGTTTTAGGGAGTCTAAAGCTGATGTTAAAAATGATATAATTTGTTATCAGTTCATATATGTTGAGTGCTAATTGAGTTAAGTTGTTAGCCCCTTTCCATTTCAGTGTTATACATTAAAACACTTAAAATTTCACATACCTCAATTAATCCACCGTTCATTTAATTTTATTTCTACACAGAAATCAATTAACAATATAATATGTGGAAGTTCCCGGCATTTCTTTTTGGCTCGACAAGAATGGATAGTTCAACATTTTGGAGGCTAGCAGGAACGTAGGACTATTAAAGTCCATCTCAAAATAAGCACAGAAATTTTATTCACTATCTATTCACATTGGTGAATAGATTTTACAAAAAGGAAAAAATTGGTGGACAAAATTTTTGAGTATTTTTTTATCAAGAGCACTAAAAGAAAATGTTCTTCAAAGGTTTCATGATGGCAGGGTCCTTACTGTTTTGGAGTGCCATGCAGGAGATGTGGACTCGAATCCAGCAAGAGATATGTGAACTTTTTTCTGCAATGGTCTCACTGAAAAGGGTCTCTACTTAGCCCTCCCCCCTTAGAACCTAGGAATTCAATTGCTGCTTATGGTATTGGAAATCAAAGTACATAGTGATTTATTCAGTGTACGTACAGTTTCTAATGTCTATATCAGTATTGTTACATGAAGGTAGCGAAGTAGAAAAATATCTTTACTCTCACTGATATTAATGCCAAGTAAGGACAATAATCTGCAAGTGGAAGTGTAATACTATTATCATGCCATTCTCTTACAAACTTCGATGCCAGTAAGGTGCTGTTTTTCCTTATTAGTCATAAGTACTGCCTCTTACTAATTTTTGAAATTAAATTCTTCCTCTTGGAGTTTCAGAGGATGCCAAATAGCCCCATTTTGATGTCCAAAAAGCTGATAAAAAGCAGATTTCATTATAATAAATTGTTGACAAAACATCTATAAAAACAATAAATCTATTGTTGCCATTGTGGTTCAATACTACACCTTCCAGTCTGAATTACTATTTAAAAAGATGAAATCAGAGTGTATTGGGGCAGACGGAGTACAGCACTGACCACACTGTCTACTTAGGGAGGAGTTCAAGGAGTGTGTATAAGCATACACATATATGTTTGTGTGTGAATGCATACCAGCCAAAACATAATAACCGTCCCTATGTTGAAATGATTTCCTCAGGAGATATATATTGAGAAATAATGATCCGAATAATTATTAGGTTCAACTACAAATAAATTAGTGATATTACAATTATACTGGTACTAAGGCTGGACTAGATGTCAAACCACTGTAAATAAAAAAAAATAAAAAATAGACTCATAATTCCTAAATCAATTGAAGATCCTAACGAGCAATGCTACTTAAAAAAAATTAACTCAAGACTAGTCAATCCCCTCCCCCCCCCCATAGATACCGTTTTCTTTCAGAAACCTGACTAGATGATGGCCTCTCATTGCAAGTTGAATGCTGCTTGAAAAAAAAAAAAGTTTTACAACAGAATTTTTCAAAAGATTTGAAAAGCTGGGAGAGTAGGCCATATTCCCCTAATACACGATGTGAATACCACACCATGAAAAGTAAAAAAAAAAAAAAGAATAGGATGCATTTATTTATTTTTTAACAGTGCATAAGCATCTAGGCTGTTAACTATGTATAGGTTGCCAACCTTCCTAAACAATCATGGTGAAACAGGGAATTCTAACCTGCTGCAGGCGGGGGTGCATCTCCTCTGGTAGGAATTGGATACGCTATCCATCCAACAACGGGGAGACCCTGTGTATGTTATCGATAAACAAGAAGTGCTAGTATAACATAATATTTTCTGGAGTTATCAGACCTACATAGGTACGTATTGTGAAACGAAAGAGAGCACAAAAGTCAGAAGATAATATGTGGTTTGAATACAGGTCTTTATTTTACCCTGGATTTAACAATCCGATTAAACCTCAATCATCTTTTGGTTATTTCTACAGCCAACAATCTCTACCAAATCATAGTAGTTATATATAAAGAATAGTTTAGCTAATATGTATATCTAAAGTAACTGGCAGGAGCTATCAAAATTGTTTACAGTATTAAGTTATATTTGTGATGTTTCGAACCTGTTTAGGTTCATCATCAGGCCTCTACATAAAATAAAAGTAAAATGTAGGAAGAAACTTCTCCTATGTCACTAATTCTTCCTTATTGTTCATTTTATTTTTATTTTATGTAGATGCCAGATGATGAAACTAAATAGGTTCAAAACGTCACAAATATAAATATATAAGTTAATGTTTTAAACAATTTTGGGGAGAAACTCCTGCCAGTTTCTTCTATAATCCATTGATCCTACCCCACCCTCGCCTGAAACTTTTATGTAGATCTAATTTTGTTCTAGTAATGACAAATATTAACTTTTTATTTGTGTACATGATAACGATTCATTACATACTCAATAAAAAATGTAATATTTGGGCAATGATGACCTCGCAGTTTTTTGCCCTTAAGCCCAAGTAAACAAACAAACAAAATGTAATGCTTATTATACAATCTATAATATATATGATTATTGGTTATTTGATTAGTAAATGAACAGCGAAAACAAGTAAAAATGTTGACCAAAGGTCTGAAATAGGAATGAAAGGAAGTGAGATAGAAATCTGTAACTTCCTGGCCAATCAGATCAACCATGAAAATGAATATGCAAGGTAAAAAGTAACACATAGCCATTCCCAATGGAGAGAAAGGACACGAAACAGGTACTTACAAAATTTGCATATACTTGATTAAAATAAGAAATCCCAAAAATAAGAAATAACTTTCTGAAGAAGAAACTAATCTAACCATTTTCATAATTTTACAATCTTTAAATAAATAAAAAAATGATGTCTACTTATTAAATATTAAATGTTAAAGGTACATTGGGAGCCATTCAAAGAAATTACACAAAATCTTAAAGTCAGTTATAGTTATATTCAGAAGACTTCTAATCTAAGATTTTTTTGTGTGTGTGATCCAGGATTTGTTTGTATATTTTAAAAAGTATAAATAATTCAAACTACTCTATCATATGTAGCTTGACATGAAACTCTTATTACTGGAATTTATTTTTATAAATACTAAAAATGCTTCTTGTTAGGCCGAATTCTATGTTTCAAAACAATGGATAATTGATAAACCCATTCAGATATTCCTACCGGCAACAATATATCTCTGAGGTTTAAAAGATTAATGGTATTAGAAGGAAGAATTGTAATAATCCCTAAGCACACAAATATAAGTTATGCCTTCCTTTATTTATTTATGTCTTATGTATATATGATTTAAATTTAGAAAGAGAACTTTAATTATGAATACTTTAAAAGGTTTAATGACTTTTAATGGGCATTATTTTTAATGAGACTTCTCTAAAAACAGGATTTGGTAACAGAAAATAATGTTCTCCAAAAATAATTTAAATTTTCGGAGGATAAACTAGAATGGTGTAACATTGGTATACTGACAAAAGTAATGAGTCAATCCAATTTTTTGGCTGTTATGTCTGGAAGGGCTGGAGGGTGAATGCTCCCAGCTGGGAAATCAATAATGGGAAAATGCAAGAGAAAATGTGGTGCAATATTTAATTTTCCATTACCCATCTGTACACTAAAGAATTTATACTTTATAAGTTGCTACCCCACAAAGAAACAGTGATGGGGGTTGATAAGAAAAATGAATAATCCTTATAACCAGAATTTTGCAGAAAATTCCACCACCATTTCTTACATAAGTTTTGGCTCATTTCTGTGAAAATAATATAGTAAGCATTTAAAGCATGCTATAAATGAAAAGCATTTATCTAAAAAAGAAATATAGTAGTTTTTACTCACCAATTTCCACTATGATGTCTTTGGCACCAATGTCAGCAACATTAGACTTCTTCGATTCTTTCACAGGAACTTGCTTAGGTTCCTCTGCTTTAGGCAGTGGAGTAATAGGTCCATGCGGCTCAACAATGTCATCAATTTCTTTACCAGAATCCATGGGTTTGAAGTCCGGTTCAGGGCTAGACTCAAACCTGTCTGGCGATTCATCCCTAAGACTCTGGTGTTTAGGAACCGGAGGGGGAATAGGAGATTCCTCTCTGCTAATTGTAACTGGTGAAACATCTCCAGTGGCTCCAACAAAATCATTCAAATCGTCGTCCTTATCATCAGACATTTTGGAAGAAACATCAACTTCAGCCTTCAAAAATTCGGAAGTCATATCAACAGGCTCTGGAGGCAGAGGTTTATTAAAACCAAATGGTTCTGCCTCCTTAGGAAGCTCAGGTACTGATGGCTCTGGAGTCACTTTGGGCTCAGGTTTAATATCATCAATCAAGTCTTTTGTTTCTTCAATGGAATTAGTAGGCTTCATAATATCTGAGGCTATACTATCATTAACACTTACAAGTAGTTCTGGCTCTTTTTCAATCTTTGAAATTAGTTCTGTTGTCTCAAACAATTTTGGTTCAGGAGTGACAGGTTTAACAGTAGGAGGCTCAACTTTGGCTGGAACAGCTAAATCATCCAAATCACCTAATAAGTCGTGGTCACTTTTTACTGGAGCTGTTTTAGCATCAATGTCAATATCTTGAGTCACAGGGGTCTCCATCATTAATAAAATATATTATTTCTGCTGAAAATTATAAAAATATTTTGTTAAATTCTTACTCGAATCCTGAAGTGATAATATTTCAACGAATTAAGCCTTAAATGTGAAAAAGCACAACAAGAACTTACTGAGCCGGCTTCCAGCCCCGAAGAGAGTGCACTAGGATTTGACAGATAAAGAGATGTATTCAGCTTCAGTGTTACCTCCCCCCACTCTTTTCTCTGACTCATACTAATTTACGTTCCCTTTTTTAAACATAAAACCTCACCTGATAAAATTCAAGTATGATCAGTCATATCAAGGATTTTTTCTAGTCAAACTGATAAGCGGAATATACGTTATATACTCAATTCACCTTACACATATTTCGATACATTGGTGAAAGGGTGGAGCTGAGCCGGTTATGCTCATTTGAACTAAATTTGTTATAGGTAACTTTTGAGATGACAGTTAATGGAAACTCGACTAAGAAATTTGAAGCTACAGAAAAAAATGGCAAAGTTTCAGTGAATGGAAGAATTCACAAACACCCAAATGGTATAAATAAAGCACATAAACACGTTCCAGTAAGTTCACAATTTTTTTATTTATGGTTTTGATAACATAAAAAATGTCACGTATTAAATTAAAATTTTATTTTGTATATTTTTCCTGGAATGAAATAGCATAGCATGTAAAGCAGTTTTAAACTGTTAGTTTTGTCCTAACCTATCATGTTCCCTGTGTTTTATATATTTATATGTTTTATTGATCCTGCAATTCCAATTCATTTCAACAAAAGAAAAATAATGAAAAACTAATTGATATTTGCTCTAATATGAAGTTTAATACAATGATTTCGAGAAAATGTATGCCACTATGTAGTTACCTGCATTTTGACATATTTGAATTTATATGTAAGACTTGTTTTCTCATCTTAAAACATGTTTCAATGTTGGAAGAAAATAATTATTGATGTTCTAAAGTATGGAGTTATCTTATTCTCAAAAGAAAATTGAATTATTGAAGTAAACTCTGAAAACATAATGTCGATCACTATCTCTCAAGACATTAAACTATTCAGTAATTTCCTACATTATCATTTAATTAATAGAACATATTGAACCTTTGTTACTAACAATAACAGCTTAGGGAGTTATGTTTGTTAAACGTGTCTTGTTTTATATAAATCTGTTTATGAATAAAAGGTGATTGGCAGTTTCACCGTTTTCATTGCCTTTGATAAAGCCATTATATTCGATCCTAAAACGTTTTTTGTTTTATTTCAGAATGGATCTTATCAGAAGAAGGTTTCTAAGGAATCATTTGAGCAGGTTCCATTGTATACTGCCCTCATGACATATTTAGGATTTTACATCCTAATGTTTTTAGGTTATATTAATCAACTTTTTTTTACTCCTGCTGTTGCAACTGAGAAGCACCGAGAGGTATGTCTATTTTTAAATATATTTAAGTAACCTACATTGGCAACATTCAGTGCTTGGTTTTAGCAAATTAAATGTTATATTGATTGAAACATATTTTGGTTTGTATGAAATCAGCATCAAATCATTTTGGAAGCCTGGTGGCCAATAATGCAAGAGCACTCCATTCCTTAGGTTGTGGTTTTGATTTCCACAAGGTGTGATAGCTTTTCTTTCAAGAAAAGGAAAGACATCAGCCCTATTGTGCTTAAAAAAGGGTGGTAACCTGTATAAAACCCATCCCAATCCGTAAAAGTGGACGTTAAAATTTAAATTAGGAAATAAAATAATTTTAATATGATTTTCAAAATGTATATTTTTATTTTGTTTCTCAACATAATTTGCTTGTGAAGTCAAATGAAAATCGTATTATTATTACAAGAATTGAGTGAACAGGTTTTTGAAATTAGAAACTTATTACTGAAATAATATTTCTTTCATCAGAGGTTATAATGTGCTCATTGACAGTTCATCGGTTCTTAAATGAAGCTTATGAGTCAATTGAAACAGGAGGAAAGATTTTTAATCTCAATTAATTTGTATGTCAGTTTCCTCAGAAATATTTGTTTTCCTTTGCTTGTAGAATCATTTTGATATATACACAAACAACAAATTATAATGTATATACAACCTTACTATACAGTACTCAGATATATAATTGTAATATTATACTTTTATGAAGTATCTGTTATGATCAGAAATATTAATCTAATATTATGTCCGATATTTTATACTTTCTAAAAAAGATACCTTTTTATCTATTAATACTAATTTAATTGGCAGAAAGTAAAGAATGGACACAGTGTTCTATCTAAAAATAATATATATTTCTTGCCAGCATGGCAGGACTTGGTTTACTGGTGAAAGGTGCTCCTCGAATTTGAGGATGTAAGTTTTTTAATTTATAAGTGTATTCTGCTGAAGAGGCTCCATTTTTATGGAAAACATGTAGGTCATAAATAAAACATTTTATTTTTATACATAACACTGTGGACAGGTATCATATGATCAAAACGTTCTGAGAAACACATAAAGTATTATCTTTGGAATAATTGCATTTCAATTAGGATATAGGCCCAAGGAAACCACTGTACAGCAACACTAGACTGAATATAAATTCAAGCAAAGGCATTGCAAATCCTGACATTCTATATAACTTGACAATTTTAAGTATTTAGTAAATCGGAGGCCCAGTGTCTGTGAGTGCTGTCATATGCACTCCGTGCCAAGGGTCCGATTCCATCTGGGTGACTTTTCTTTCAAAAAAAGAGAAGGCATCAGCCCTATTCTGGCTAAAAAAGGGTGTTAACCTATAGATAACCCCCCCTAAAATTCTTAGTTAATTATAAATGGACGTTAAAACTTAAATAAAATGAATAAATTGTAACTAGCCGCATAAAAATTGTCTTAACACAGTCAGACCCTTTCTAGTAGAACGATGGCTAGCCATGTTCTATGTTATTATATCTAACAATCTTATAATGAATCAATATTTATTTCATGTTTAATTTTCACAGGGTTATGTCCCCTTATACGATCGATTTGAACGGTTTTATCTGAGGTATGTATTTAGGAGAGTGAAGGATTGTTGGGACCGACCTATTACGAGTGTCCCTGGTGCAGTTGTAACTGTGAAAGAAAGGATCTCTCATGATTACTGGTGGACTTTTGAGTGAGTTTTTTCTTGTTTTCTCTGTAAGATCATAGTAATTTAAGGCCCCCACCCCTTTTACTGGTACATTGATGCCGAGGCCACTAGCACAAAGTAATATTTTTTTAACCAGTTATAATGTAATTACACCAAAATCCTTAACAAAGTTCAATTTCAAAGTTCTTCTTCTTTCATTTGAATGTTGGCAATACATATGGACGGAGTCAGGCTTATCTGAATTATCTGTCTTTGGATATCGATGTCAATATATCTGGTTGAATGTTGGTATTGATTCACATTATTTCTTTAAGAAAAAGCCATACTTCGATTTTCGGAGGCGTTTACTTGTGTTTTTAAGATTTTAGCTATTAGAAACATTTTCTAATAAAACTCAAGAACCAAGGAATACCTCTTAGAAATTCAAAATAACTTGTTTTATATTATATATATATATATTACTTTTTATCTTCATCATCGATATTAAAATGCCTGTAAATATAATTTACTGTGTATCGTATCTTAAAGTTCCATATTAAAATGTATGTATACAAGGATGAAGGGAAAATAAATAAGCTTATTATAATGAACTAAAAAATAATAATAAATTCAAATTACTGTTTTCTAAGACCATCATTTAACCCCTTAAGGGGCAGAGACGGCATAAGCCGTCGAAAAAGACGAAAAAAATCGTTTGTGGCACCGATTCTAATAGCTTGTTGATCTAATTGATATCCTGGGGCTGTTAAAACTATTTACAACCTTTCCAGCCCCTTTCTACCCCTTGCGCGAAAGATCGCGGCCCCAACATGGGAAATGTCTAGACCTGAGTCATGCGGGTTTGCATTTAAGTACACATTACATAGACCCTTAAAGCGCACAACCGGCTCAGGCCGTTTTAAAAAAAAAATGAAAAAGTTTGATTTTGCAACAAATGGCCTATGGGGTATGTTTTAGCAACCAAAAGGAGTCACTTTTTGATAGCTCAAACCATTTTGTGATAGCTTTGCATTTCATAGATCAAAGACACCAAATCTACCCCTAAAACATGTTTTTGTAATTTTAACAAAAATCAGGGGACAGATAGTGAGCGGATGTAGACCGTGGAAAGGGAGGGATAGGAAACACAGCCTAGCGTAAAGTGTGCTCTTGGTTAGTCTACTACAGTCGTAGATTTCAATTAACCTGCCCTACCTACAAATACTAAAGAATTGATGAATTTTTGTGGAAGACTAGAAACAATGAAAGTTTTATTTATATATCTGACAGTGCAAAGCATACAAGATGGGTCAAAGCATACAAATTTTGAATAACGTGTTAAATAATTATGATTTTAACCAATAGGCCTGTCAGAACATTTTCTTTTGCTGAAATTATCTTTATAGACATATCAATGGGGACAACAGCTGGTTTAATATATAAAAAAAAAATACAGTGTTCCCTAAATTATAAAAAAAAAACTACTTTAATTTCAAAATAAGACATCAATAGTCAATTGAGTGTAGATATGCCTATTTGAAGATATATAAAATGTCAACTTTTAAATGTTTAGACAAAATAATGAATAAATTATAATTTTCCTGCTTCTTAATAATTATCATTTATGAAAAAAATATATATATAATTTTGGAAAAAATAATAATAAATTTAAATGAAAACTAGATAAAAGGAAAACCTAAAACAAAGAATAATTTAGAAAAGAAAAGCTTTATTTTTGTTAGATTTTGTTTTTAAAATTTGTATTATAGGTGTGGAATATAACACTAATAATAATTTTAATGCTGATAGATTTGGAAGAATAGAAAAGTTACTAAACTACCCTTTTGTTGTTCTGCGTAGTTTTTCTACAGTGTTCCTGTTTTCATTCTAATGAATGCACTCATATTCATTCACTATAATCAAGAATGTTGTCATTATCATTTAATAACAGGAGATCCTCTTCATCTCATTCCTATTTCCTATGTAGCCCAATAATTACCTGAGTACTTCTATATCCTGTCAGCTTTTATACTTCTCTTACAGCCAGAGGACATAGATTTTGCCCATATTTTGTGTTTAACCTTTATGCTTCATCCTTATTTTATTTTGAGGCATTTTTTAAATATGTCTAAAAATTGAATTATAAACAGAAAAGCCACCTCCATAATACATACAATAGTTTTCAAACTTGTTAGACCCTTGCACATCTCTTATCTTCAAAAATTGGCCTTGGGTTGAAGCATTTCCTCTTTGACTAGGTAACTAGGACATACAGGGTGATTTTTTTTTTTTAAAGAATTTTTCTTAGCCAGAGTCAGATTTACCTCTGTTTTGTAGAAACCGCTTATTTTCTGTTTTCTTGGATATTTTAAATTTCTCAATAAATAGACAGTTGTTACTCCTAAAATGTTTAGTCTTTATGCAATATAACACACCATTGTAAACGATATCAAATTTCCTATAGGACAGCAGTATTTAAAGTATAAACAATTTTTAACTAAGCTTCTCTGAAAGGCTTTGAACTTAAAAGAAAACAGGAAATAGAAAATTAGTACCAAGTTTGTGACTTATTATTGCATTTATGGGGAAGTCTCTAAGTAGTCTCTTATGAAACTATCTTATTAATAAGCTTTCAGATCTTATAGCTGAATCTAAAATTAGGTATAATTTTGCTTCCTGAAAATAGACAGAAACGGCAACAAATTTCTTGTTTTAAAAAATTCACCTAAATACAATTAATTTCGATAACGATTTCTTTTTGATTTCATAAGAATGGTAGTAGCCATAAATAATATATAATTTAAAACAATATAATGACACCTTACTTTTTTTTTTATTAAATATAAGACGTGTTGACCTTTAAGCCATTGACACCTTCTTTGCTGATTATAATAAAATAAATAAAAATAAAGCAATTTTATAGAAATTTTGTCTCTCCTTCAAAACAATAGTTTAGACAAAAATATCTTAAAATGGGAAGTTCTAATCAGTTTGTCGTAGAGTCTTTATTTATTAAAACTGTCTGCTTCCTCCCTCTTAATACAACTAAAGTGCCTGATTGGCAAAGCAGCCGAGCGTAAAACCGAAGGATCTAGATTCACATCCTGGCATGGTCAATTAATCTTTGTGAAACATAAAGATTTGAAACTTAAGTCCGACGTTATATCTATAGCCCTATCTATTAAACAGTTGATAAATAACTTTAATATTTTTATTTGATTAATTTTCAATATAATAAAATGATTTGAAGTAAATCTTTCCCTAAAGCTTTGTTAGGTAAAAGTAAGAAAATTGCTTTTTGACTTTGTAATTAAAATAATTTAACCTAACCCGTGAATGACCTGCCTGCATATCATTGAAATAAGAATTAGCCTTCTGGTCACTGCTAACATTGATGAGGATCATATGTTTGCAATTAACCAAGGAAAGTATAATTATTTTTTGCTCTCTTGATAATAGCAAATATCAGAAGCTGTAAACAGCTACGCACCACATGTTGCTTGTGTGGAGGAGAACACAGAACAACAGCAAAACTCTGCTCGGTCTATGCGCATGAGTGCGAGATTAAAAAGAAAATGGTCCTCCAGAAAATTACGTATTCTGAAGCAAAGCGGTTAGTCGGAAATGTAAGGAAAGAGACCTACGCTACAAAGACTACAAAGCTAACGGAAGAATTGTCTGAAATATCAAACCTAACTAATTTAATAAGGCAACTGAATAGGAGGATGGAGATATTGGAGAAGCTAATTATAACAGAAATAATCCCAGTCAAACCTGACAAAAATAATGAATTAAATGAAAATATTAAATTGAAGCAGAATAAAATAAATAGGAAACAATCAAACCCAGAAAATGTTGGTAATCATGAATTACCAAGGAATCTGAAAATTAATCCTAAACAAGTTGAACGGAAAATGAATCATGAGAAGAAAGAAGAAATATCTGGCCCCCAGGAACTTCATATTCCTCCCAAATCGAAAAAAGGACAGACTAACAAACCTCAGGAAAGTACTAAATCGAGAAAACGGTAATCTGTGACTGACGCAAACAATTTAACCTTATTATTTTATTTATGTCCCTTATGTTATTATTATTTTCTAAAACAGTAGCAGGTTATTTTTCCATTTTCATTCTTTGTCGTGTCATGACAACGCGAAATAGTCACTATCTTCTACAAAAAAATCTTTCTTTCAGAAGTTTTAATTACAAATTTAAAGTATTACCTAGCTTTCCAAAAGCTTATGACTACAAAGCCAAGATCTGTTTTACTCAACTGTTCCCTCACTATAATTTTCTATTATATTCCAAATCGTAATTGTAATTATAATTTCTACAAATTCTATAAATTCCTCTCAATACACCAAGAACCTCATTATTATACCTTTCTGATCTCATTTATGCTTTTTCCCAACCTTTTGTTGACTCAACTAAGTAGTCTATTTGTAGTGTATCTTGAACTTGCGACATTTCATATATTTCTAGTACAACTCTTAACCCATGTCTGTATTGCAGTGGAATATTAATGGAATGCAAAGGCATATAGGAGACTTAAAGTTGCTGCTGAGTCAGTTACCTATACAAGCAATAGCACTACAAGAAACACATCTAAAACAAGACAAGGAAATCAGCATACACGGCTACTCTATCTATAGGAGAGACTATTCCCTGGGAGGCAAAGCATGTGGTGGAGTAGCGATATTAGTAGCTGACAGCGTCCATAGTAAACCCATCCAACTCAGGACGACAATCCAAGCTGTGGCTGTCTCGATACACCTTCCTTTCCCAATAACAATCTGCTCTGTATATCTTCCACCGAGGGAACCTAGAGATGTTCTAGGACTGAAAGACTTACTGACACAACTACCTACTCCTTTGCTATTTTTAGGGGACTTGAATGCACAAAGTTTAATGTGGAATTCTCCAATCAGTAATAGCAAAGGAACTCAATTACAAACCATATTTGAACAGTTTGACTTGATCTCCCTTAACACTGACTCACCGACACATCTTTGCCCAAGAACAGGAACACTTTCAAACATAGATGTATCATTAAGCACACCCATCCATATACACTCGCCTTACATGGGAGGTGATCAAAGATTCTTATGGAAGCGATCACTTTCCCATTATTGTGAAACACTCCACATACACACCAATTTTCAATACCATCACAAGATTTAATACCAAAAAAGCTGACTGGGACTGTTTTCAAAAATATATTACTGATAACATCCTGAACTTGCAGACAGAAACTATCCAAGATTTTACTTCACTAATTACTAACGCAGAAGAAATCAGTATACCAAAGACTTCTGACAAGTACGCAAAAAGGCCCGTCCCTTGGTGGAATGAAGAATGCAACGCAGCTGTTAAAGATAGAAGAAAGGCTCTAAATTTATTTCGTAGAAATCCATCAGATATTAACCTTCAGAACTACAAACGTAAGAAGGCGAAGGCCCAATGGACAATTAAAAATAGCAAGAAAAAATGCTGGATAGACTATTTGACAAGTATAAACAAACATACTTCAGGACAAGACATATGGACCAAAATGAACCAAATTCAGCACAAAAAATACAGACAACCTATAACCGAAATAAACAACAATAACATAACTGTGACAGATCAAAAAGACATAAGTAATGTTATGGGAGAATATTTCGCTTCAGTATCCAGCAATGCTAACTATTCAAATCAGTTTTTGCAGCAAAAATTTCAAGAAGAAAGAATAATACTTAACATAACTACACAAAATAATCATTGTTTAAATGAACCATTTACGATGAATGAATTGACACACGCACTCAAGACCGTACGCTTAACATCACCCGGACCGGACGGACTGACGTATGACATGTACAAGAACCTACCTACCATTGGCCTCGTCACTCTGCTCAAGCATTTTAATGAAGTATTTTTGAACGGCTCCTATCCTTTCTCGTGGAATGAGGCTTTAGTCATTCCAATATTAAAGCCTGAGAAAGATAAAACATTAGCGTAGAGTTTCAGACCCATTTCTATGACCAATTGTAGCAGCAAACTGCTGGAAAAGATGGTCAACAAAAGAATCCTATGGTTTTTGGAATGTCGAAATCTTCTGTGTGACTATCAATGTGGATTTAGACCACAGCATTCCACGATGCACCATATTGCTCGACTGGAGAACGATATCCTTGATGCCTTTCTTGAAAAGAAGTCCATACTTGCTGTTTCTTTGGATTTAGAAAAGGCCTATGACACAGTCTGGAGAAGAAAAATTTTAACACAGTTAATGGAATGGGGCATACAAGGGAATATATTGCAATATCTAATCAATTATCTTTCCCCGAACATTCCGAGTTAGGATTGGTGCTGCTTTATCTGATGTTTTTCTACAAGAAAATGGAGTGCCTCAGGGAGGGGTATTGAGTACAACGCTATTTAATATCGCTATTAACTCTATCAGCAGCTGTGTTACCCAGGGAGTAAAGTATTGTCTGTATGCTGATGACCTCCTCATATACAGTACTAGCAGTAGACTAGACATAGCAGAACACAATATTCAACAGACATTACACAATTTAGAGAATTGGTCATGTAAATCAGGATTAAAATTTTCAAAAGAAAAATCGAAATACATGGTCTTCTCTAAAAAACGACTTAACTTAACCTGCGACTTAACACTCGACAACACAAAGATTAACTGCACAGACACACTAACATTTCTAGGACTAACATTTGACAGACATCTCACGTGGTTGCCCCATTTGAATAGACTTCTTAATAAATGCAAGAAATCTTTGAATTTACTGAGAATTCTGAGTAATACGAAGTGGGTTGCTGACAAATGTACTATGCTTGCATTCTATCGTGCCTATACCAGGTCTCTTCTGAATTATGGCTGCATAGCTTATTCATCTGCCAGCCCAACCACATTAAAAGTCCTTGAATAGCCTCAGAATAGCTACTGGTGCCTTTAGGTCTAGCCCAGCTGAGAGTCTATGTGCCATAACAGGTGAACCTCCTCTGCAATACAGGCGACAAATGATTTGCACTAGATTTATCGCAAAATCAATAGGACTGAGAGTCAGATGCGTCCAAGATTTTCTAAATAATAATAAGTCACAACAATACATGAGGTCACGTGCAAAACCATTGATGGTGAGAATGAAGGAAAATGAAAAATATAGTACACTATTACAAACTCCAATTTACACGAATGCATTTACAAACATTCATCCATGGAGAGTAAAGAACTTGAAGATTGACTTGACATTGACAAAGTACAGAAAAACTGACCCGACAGCTTCAATATATATATATACATATATATATATATATAATATATATATATATATATATATATATATATATATATATATATATATATATTTTACAATGTTTAATTCAATAATAAATCAGAACTCAGACGGAGAGTATTTGTACACTGACGGATCCAAAACAAACTACGGCACCGGGACTGCAGCAATAGTAAACAATACAACATACCAAATGAAATTACCTGACCAAACCACAGTCTTCACAGCGGAACTACAAGGAATATTACTAGCACTGACAAACATCAGTACTCAACAAAAAGACAAACTGACTTTATGTACGGATTCTTTAAGTGCTTTACTCTCCTTGGAAAACGTCTATAGCACAAACCCAATCATAACAAGCATATTTTCACACCTTTACACTCTGCAAGAACATACCAAACGCATCACGATGTTATGGCTACCAGGACATGAAGACATACCACAAAGCACACGTATAGACTTAGCAGCAAAACAGGCGACAAAAAGACAGACTATAGACATTAACATACTGACAACATCAGACATGTGTACAGCATTACAGGCACAGGTCCTCCAAGAATGGGAATTAGACTGGCAGAGATCAGACTCGAAACTACGAGAAATTAAAAACACTACGAAAGCCTGGTCAAATGAACACCGCAACAGGCGTGAAGAAGTGATTTTGACTAGGCTTCGTATTGGACACTTCAATCTAACCCATTCTTATTTAATGGAAAATAAGCAGAGACCAACCTGTGCATGTTGCAATGAGACTTTGACAACTAAACACATACTTACAGACTGTAGACTTCGTCGTGATCTAGACATTCCTCTCGACCTTCACGACTTACTGACTGAAGGTAGTCCATACATCAACACAATACTCCAACACTTTAAGAACCTCAACTTATATGAAAAAATATAAATCTTAACTCTTAAAATACCTCTTAACTCGCAGTAATTTACATCATTCATTTTTTTTTTTTTTTTTTTTTTTTATGTTATAATTCATCAATTTTTTCTTGTGTCATGACGATGCCATAGGCTTATATTATACATGTTGTACCAAGAAGCAATTACTTGAATATATTTAGATACTCAAATTAGTTTATTTAATTCTTGTTAGGTTTTTTTTTTTTTTTTTTTTTTTTTTTTAATTTTTTTTTTGTACTTTTTTTCCTTTTTTTTTAGTTTTTGGCGTTCTTTCTTTTTTTTTTTTTTTTTTTTTTTTTTACCTAATTATTGTCTTGTTTTTTGACTAGACCACTTTCCTCATCATGAGCTCATCACTACAATTGCGAAGCTCAAAATAAAATAAATAAATAAATAACATTGATGATCCCTTCTCTTTTTTTTTTTTTTAATATATATAAAATTGTTATATTCTCCTCAATACATTTTCCTCAGGTTTACTGGAAGAGAAATTCCTTGCTTAAATCTGGGTTCTTATAACTACTTAGGCTTTGCTGAGTCAGATGGAAAATGTGCTGATGCTGCTGTGGAAAATTTAAAAACTTATGGCTGGGCTACTTGTTCCACCAGAAGTGAACTTGGTAAGTATCAAGACTTGTTACATTTATATTGAAGTAAGTGTAGTGATATCCCTGGGGCTTCATATATTTGTTTGTTTAATTATTTTTCAATTTATTCAAGTGACTATGTATAGATGGGAGAGGAACATTCCATGCCTCCAACTAAAATTAAAATGAATATCAATTGCTTTTATACATTCTTTAGTTTCCTGATTCTGGGGAACTTCTCAAAAGAAGGCCTGATGGCGGTGAGTGCTATGATGCTAACATTCCATTTCCTTCGGTTGTGGGTTCGATTTCGGCTAGGAGTGTTGGCTTTTCTTACAAAAAAAAGAAATAGTATCACCTCTATTCCTGGCTAGAAAAGGCTTGTTACCAGTAGATAACCTGACCCCAAAACAAAAAATGTGCTTTTAAAGGGACATTAAAAATTAAATTAAATAAATTTCTTGGGTCTTCCTGTGGTCTAGTGGTTATCGCCTTGGATTCTCGTGTGGGAGATTCGAGAGGATTCAGAGGTTTGAATCCTACCTGCAGCAGAAATTTTCTCATCTCACGGCTCATTGAGAAAATTCCACACTGCACCATGGATGTCGACGCAAATGGCCTAGATGTCAGTGTGCTGTAAAAAAAAAAAGAAGTAAAATAAAAAATAAACAATTTCTAAGAGGTTCTACAGTAAGAGCATTTTAGTGCAGTATAATGTCTGTTAGTTATTGGTTATGTTGTCAAACTTTAGATTTGAATAAAATAGAGTTATACTTCTAGCATAGCTAGTTTACTATTTTAAATTGTAGGAATTAGAATTAATGTGGGTCTCCACATGGTCTAGAGGCTAACGCCTTAGTTTCTCAGGTGGACCACCGGCAGTAGGAATTTTCTCATATCTTGCTGCAACATGGATGTTGGCGCTAATGGCCCAGATGTCAGTGCACCATGAAAAAAAATATGTATATATTACAATTAATACATTCTAGATTACAATCCATCTAGAAAGGAGTGGATCTTTTTGTTTTTGTTTTTTTGATATGGCGCATCAGCCATTACTGCCAGGCTCTCTGTAGGTCGCCACCCTTCCTAAAGATCCATGGTAGAGTGTGGAATTTTTCAATGGGCCCTGAAATGAAAAAACTCAACATACTGCAAATGAGATTCTAACCTGCATCTCCATCATAAAAATCAAAGGCGTTAGCCTTATTAAGGCCCCCTGGGAGACCTCTGAACCAGTTTTATTAATTTATTATAGGATTATGGAGTAAACATTACGATTTTTACTTACTTATAAATTTTTGTTCTACATAAGAAATAACAATTCTAAAAGACAACTCTACCTATCTTTATCTGTATTACTTCTTTAAAATAGTGCTATTGCGAGTGCTCTTCCTGGTGGAGCTGATAGATAAAAGTGAAAATGAATACTTTTGAACAATTCATATTCATATTTTTAATACTGTCTGCACAATATTTTTCTGATTATTGTTTGCTCAATTTTAGGGACTACTGTAAAGCACATAGAACTAGAAAAGTTAACTGCTCGTTTCATTGGAGTGGAATCAGCTATTGTTTTTGGAATGGGTTTTGCTACTAATGCTCTGAACATTCCATCCATTATTAGTGAGGGATGTCTTGTTCTAAGTGATGAAAAGAATCATGCTTCTCTCATTCTCGGCCTCCGTCTGTCTGGTGCTACTATTCGTGTCTTCAAACACAACAGTAAGTAAAAATACTTTTATATAGAATATTCTTTTAACAATTCTTTCCCTATCATTTAGAACTGAAAGTTTTTTTTTTTTTTTTTTTTTTTTTTTTTTTTTTTTTTTTGTTTTTTTTGTATAAATTATTAATAATTTTCATAGATTATTGAATAAATCGAAAATGTCATATAAAAAATATCTAATTACTTATAAAATAACTAAAACTGTTTAAGAAAATTAAATATTAACTAGCTGCTACAGGTAGGATAAATTGAGGTGTTGCGGATACAAATTGGCAAACTGAACATCCGGTCATTTTTTTTTTTTCTCGCCATCTGGATCTAGACGCTTCAGAGAATCTACAGGTATATTTTTCATGTTGAGTTTGCTCTTCATTCCCTCTCAAATGCACAGAGAATGAAAACAAGCTGGCTGGAAACTGCCATAGGAAGGCGGGTACGAAAGGCGAACTCAACACTCCACTATCGCTCCGCTGGATGATGATATAAATGAAATGTTCTTTTTTTTTTTAAAGTGACGTTCACACTAATTCCTGGTCAATTATTATATAATTTGTTTATTAATATAAATTAATAAACAGACAATGAGAGATCCTACAACGAAAAAATGTTTTGAACATCCAGTGGAGTTCGCCCTTATGGAAAAATATTCAAACGCTGTTTCGTATCCGCAACACCTCAATTATTTTTATGTAATCCATGTTTTACCGCTATCTTACAACAGCTCAGGCTCCCCTGAGCCCCATCTTTGCCTCTGACATGTAGGTTTTATAAGTTTGTATGCTATACTTTTGACTATAGTATTTTAATGGTTTGTAATAATATTTTACTAGTTTTTTAGTTGAATTGGCGTTTTTAGCACTTGAAAATGGCATGCTGGAGATCAAATGCTTTGTTTAATCTTGAGGATTCCACCTTTGGACACATTTATCATATTTCTTCTGTTATCAAAATATACACTTTAATAAAATTCTGTATAACTATGCTAGGAGGAATATAACATCAATGAATCATATATTTTTCTTTTACTGGGCTGATCACAGCCAAGAATAAACAAGCAATATTTTTAAGTGATTGCTTTTCTAAAAATACTCTTATTTATGAAAATGTATTTTGCTAAAAAAAAAAAATAACGGTTCTCATAGATCACCGAAGTTAAGCAACTTGGGGCGTGGCCTTTACCTGAATGGGTGACTGACCACGTGCTGTTGGCATGGCATTATGAAGGGTGGTAACCTGTAGTTAGCCCGGCGTTAATAGCCCAAATGTTGACACGCCGTAGAAAAAAAAAACAAAAAAAAAATCAACTATCTGTTAATTGTTTAATTAATGAATTATGTTCACTTTAAGACATGAGGCATCTAGAAAAAATGTTAAGAGAGGCTGTGGTTTATGGACAACCAAAGACAAAATCACCTTGGAAGAAAATCCTCATTGTTGTTGAAGGTGTTTACAGCATGGAAGGGTCAATAGTGAAACTTCCTGAAGTAATTGCTCTCAAAAAAAAATATAAGGTACACTTTTTTTTTGTAATTTTTGGTTTTACTATATTTTATCTTAACTCGTTGAATCTTTAAAATTTTAAAAAATAAAACAAAATAAAATGCCAATATTTTTCCAAGCCCTCTTTATTTGTTTGATCTGTTGAAATTGTTTCACAATATACTTGTTTTCATGGATTTGCCTTCAATTTAATTTTTGTATTAAATTGCTCTTCTTAATTAAAGGGCAAGTATTATATCCACTGAATGCTCCCCTCCCCCTTACAAAGTTGTAGCGGGACCTTGGAAAAAGCCGGTAGACCTTGCTTCAGCAGTTCTAGGAATCGCACGTTGTGTAGTTGTTTTAGTTTGTCGCTGTAGTAATAACCGTAATGTGAATAATACGGTGCGGGCGAAGTTTATTGTAATAAAAATATCTGAGGACATGCCCAAGCAACTTAGATCGATGGCCATTAGTTAGTAAGTGATATTTAATGAGTGCGGCTTTTTCCAACGCACAACCAAACCTTACTCCTCAGTCTCGTACAAAGAGGTACGGGCAATAGAGGCGATTATTTGCTGATGAAGGTAGCTCCCGCTACAAGTGTTTTTACTTACATCACAGCCTCCAAAAAAATTCCTTGAGCAGCATTTAGGCTCTAACCCTACCCTCCAGCCTTTAACTTGTAGCATAAAATAACAACTATTTTAATGTGTTTCTTACCTCCCTCCATAGGAAGGAAACTCAATGATGTCCTATATAATGGCCCGATTTTGAAAAATTTAGAGCAAAATTACATTCTCTCGAAACAAAATAAAGTGAAGTTTGTGTATCAGCGGCGGTGATGCTGGCTCAGTGGTAGATCACTGGACTAATAAGTTAGAGAACCTGAGCAAGCAATAACGATTTTTTCTTCTAGTGTCTTCGTTCATGGGTTGAATTCAGCCTCCCTGACTGTCCCTAGGCCAACCCAGCCTTTAATTAATTTAATAATGGGTAACTTGGGAGCTAATGACTCTAGCAGTCAAAGCAGCCAAGGGGGAAATCAGGCGGCCAGAGCATAGTACTGGCCACACTATCTCTCCCTGGAGTGCCGTATGGTAATGAATCAGATACCTCTATAGTATCTGCTCCTCAGGGCCCTCGTGGCCTGTTACAGGACTGATTTTTTTTTTTTTTTTGTGTGTGTATCAGCAGAATTCGCCTATTGGAACACTGGTTTTCTGAGAAATCCACACGAAAAAAAGAAAAATCGTACTGATTACTGATTTCGTTTATAGACTCCTTGGTGAACCCCACATAGGTAATTTTACTTGGGGGATTGCATGAAACCATATATATAACTGTTTTAGAGAAAAGTAGGAAAAAACTAAAAATATTTCTGGAATTTTTGTTTTGGATTCTTCAAGATGGCAGATTGATTTAAGATATTTTCAAGATGTTTGACGTTCGTCCAAACTAAGCTAAGACATAAAAATTTGGTTTATGTATAGTATTTAGAACATATTGCAACATATATAGGGGAAAAAAATACATAAATAGATCTGAGAAGCATTTCGATATTTTTTAATTTTCTTGAATATCTCAATATTGGTGTGAAATTGTGGTAAGTGGAATGTAACTGTTAAAAAGCTAACTTTTTTCAGGAAAATGATGATTTCAATATCAATAAATAAATAAAAAACATGGGTTTTAAGGTTTTTTAGACATCTGGTTTGTGTTCAACATATTAAAAAAAACATAAGCTAAGGTGTTTGATAAGAAGATGGACGAATAGTCCGAAACGTCGAGATTATGTAATAAAAATATATTTTGAGCTTTGAAGGGTAATTCCTCGCCTTGGTTTGTATTATTACACAAGCTAACCTTTTTATTTTCTTAAACAGATTCTTCAGAAAGTTTCTCTTAAGCCTCTCCAATAAAATATATTATCATTATCACATTGATCTATTTTTTTTCAATTAGTTACACAACTTATATCTTTCCAAATCTATTTCTTACCCCTGAAACACTAAATATTTATCAACAACTTTATGTCCACATTTTTTAAAATATTTTTTTCGTTGAATAATTACAGGCCTATTTATATGTTGATGAAGCACACAGCATTGGTGCATTGGGCCCTCGTGGCAGAGGGGTCGTTGATTATTGGAACTGTGATCCATTGGATGTCGATGTACATATGGGGACATTTACAAAATCATTTGGCAGTGCAGGAGGTTATCTAGCTGGATCAAAGGTAATACCTTTTCTTTTTTTTTTTTATTATATTTAACCCTTTTCATTTCTTGAAAATATGGTGTCAGTTTTCGCTGTAACTCTTGGAGCAGAACATATGCCTAATTTTTTAGTTTCTGACAGACATGTTTTGTCCCTCCAAACAATTCATCACTTTCTCAAAGATGCACAATCCACCGGAAAGTAATTTATCACTTCTTACAGATATATTCCATGCACATGCAATTTATAAATTTCTGACAGATATGTATTCCACCCTCAGGTAATGTATCAGTTTCTGATAGACATGTATTATACACCCAAACTATTTATCACTTTCTTTTATATGCATAATTTACCCAAACATAGTTTATCGGTTTTTACATATGTATTCCCCCCACAGGTAATATATCAGTGTTTGACAGACGTGTAGTATCCTCCACAAAGAATTTATCACTTTCGTATAGATAAATAATCCACCCAAAAGTAATTTATCAGTTCTTACTTATATATTCAGCCCCTAGGTTGATTATTTATTTCTGACAGACGTATATTCTGCCTAAAGATAAGTTATCAGTATCTAACAACCATAACAAGGGTTTCTTGAAACAGCTAGAAATGGGTTCAAATTCACTAACGAGTTTTGATCATTGATATTTGAAGTTCTGAAACATACCCAAAACAAGATCATGTTGAAGATAGTTTTATTCCTCATTTTATAAAATATATGGTTAACAATACATTGAACATCATGTGTCAGTTAAAATGTAGAGAATATGTGCAAATTCCTATTTACAAAGAGGAATTGTGAGAACTGTGTCAGTCAAACATAATCTCCAAGTCTGGGATTGTCTGATAGTCACTTATTCTGGGAGACTGTAACAACTGACATTCTGCTCCAAGTGTTAAGCATCCCTTTTCTCTAGTAGATTTTTATATTTGATGAGTATATTTGAGGCATTGCGGATATGAAGGGCGATCTCAACAAAAGGTAGTTTTTAGGAAAATGCGCTTAAATATTTTTTCCATAAGGGTGAACTCCACTAGAGTATATTCAAAACATATTTCCATTGTGGAATGTCTCATTGTTCAAATTATGTAATAATTAACCAGGAATTAGTGTGAACTTCACTTTCAATAGGAAGAGCATTTTATTTATATCATCGTCCAGCAGAGCGGTATTGGAGTGTTGAGTTTGCCTTTCATATCCGCCTTCCTATGGCGGTTTCCAGTCAGTTTTTTTTTTTTTCATTCTCTGCGTGTTTTGAGAGGGAACGAAGGCTGAACTCAACATGAAAAATATACCTGTAGATTCTCTGAAGCGTCTAAATTCGGATGTCGGAAATAAAAATTCATCCTTCGTATCCTCAATGCCTCATTTCATCCCATTAGCTTTACATTAATCTGACAGATGGAAGTTCAATTTCAAATCATAAGAATAAAACAAATGAATTCGGACCTCCTCCTAAAAGCTCTATATTAACTAACTTACACTTATTTGTTCTCTTCTATGACAAGCAGTCGTTTTTTTTTTATATTTTATTTCTCACTTCCTATTATAAATATTCTGTGCTAGTATTAGATTCCATAATTTTTTTTTTTTTTTTTTTTTTTACTTATTGAGGAGTTAGTTCTTTTCCACACGAAGTAAGTTAAATTACATCTTTATTTTCCCCCGCTCTAGTTATTGAAATTGTTAATTTATGTTTATTTGTATCTTAAAAACTGGGCTATTTACTTAAATTTATCTCTAGGAGCATTGTATATTAATAAATTATTGTTGTTGACATAGCTTTTTCCAGTGGTCGGTTTTTCTTATGTAACATTCTGCAGAAATCCCATTCTGATTCATCAGGCACTCCATTTATTTTTTCTTTTACGGCACACCTACAACTGGGCCATTAGCGCCAACATCCAAGGTGTGGCAAGGAAGCTTCTCAATTGGCCCTGAGATGAGAAAAATTACTGCCGCAGGAGGGACTCAAACCCCCGTCTCCTGCATGAGAATCTAGACTAGCCGCTAGACCACGAGGAGACCCTCCATTTTTTGTTGATAACGTTTTTAAATATATTAGTTATTATAACTTTTAATACGTAGTAAGGTCCATAAGTTTCCGGCCTGGGACAGAAGGAAAGGAGAAAGAAAAAAACTGGTTTCACTGTTTTTCAATATATACTCCTCTAAGTTCAACACACTTAATACAACGCTTTGGCAACATTTCTATACCATAAAAAAATAATTTTCTTCTTTGTTAAAAAAATGTTCTTCCACTGCTGCTTGGAGCTCTTCATCGGTGTTAAATCGCTAGGGGCCAAGTCTGGGCTGTAGGGTGGATGAGAGATTTCTTGGAATCCACAGTCCTTCACAACGGCCTTGGAAATCAATGCTGTGTGGACAGAGGCATTGTCCTGAAGGAGGCGGACACCTCTGCTTAACTTCCCTCGCCTCTTCTCTTTAATGGCGTCTCGTAACCGGTGAAGTAGGGCTGCATAATACTCACCATTCATTGTGGTATTCCTTTCTTTAAAATCTATCAGTAGTATTCCTTTACAGTCCCAAAAAATTGTGGCCATTACCTTTTTTGTTGACTGCGTGACTTTTGCCTTTAAAGGAGGCGCTTCTCCTGGTCTTCTCCATTCCATGGGTTCTCTTTTGCTGAGTGGGTCATAATATAGAACCATTGTCTCATCCCCATCTACAATTGAGTTCAATAAATTCCTTGGGTCGGCATTATACTCGCGTAAAAATTCATTGCAGCAGTGAACTCGTTCCTGTTTTTGAGCAGCTGAAAGAATTTTTGGAACCCATCTAGCACTAACCTTGTTCATATGCAAATGTTCTTTGATGATCCTCAAAACACTTGTTTTTGAAAGCCCTAAACTCGCTGCTATTTCCTTGGTTTTTAGTCGCCGGTCAGACAGCAATTCAGATTCTACAAGTTGGATTGTTTCAGAAGTGACAGTTTCCAATGGGAGACCGGGACGTGGGTCATCTTCTAGACTTTCTCCCCATAACTTAAATAATTTTGCCCATTCTTTCACTGTGGAATACGAGGGGGAGGACTGCCCATATACACAATCCAAGCGCTCTTTAATTTGCGCAGGAGTAAGACCCTCTTTACAAAAGAATTTAATTACCGCACGGTACTCAAGTTTGAACATTGTAAAAATGGGGAGTTTCCTTCAAGGCTGGACACTGACTGACAAGACTGAGGAAGTGCGGGCGATGGGTATGGAATGAGCAGGCATGGACCTGCATAGGCGTGCAGGTCCCGGCACGTTTGAAGGAGGGGAAGCAGGACAGGCCGGAAACTTATGGACCTTACCTCATAGATATATTACAGGTTATTATAACTAACAAATTTTTAAAAAAATAATGAAAAATGGAGTGTCTAAAGAAGCAGAATAGGGTTTCTGCAAAATATTACTTTAAAAAATCTACCGCTGGAGAATGTTGTGTCAACAACAATAATTTTCCCCAGTGAAGAAACTTAAAAAATAATAATAAATCATTATACTAATGTCAATGTGGAATAAACTCTACATGGTGAGATTATGGGATTGTTTGTCTTATGATATATTTTTTTTGTCTAGCGTCTTATTGATTATATTCGTGCTGAAAGCCATGCAGAATGTTATGCGTCGTCCATGTCTCCCCCAGTTGCTCAACAAATTATTACATCAATGCGAACAATAATGGGAGAAGATGGTTCAGATGATGGTGAGTCATATCTGAAAATGCTAAGACATTTGTTTAATAATAAATTATTTAAAAGTTGTTCTGCGACATATCCTTTTCTTCTGTCGCCAGTGTTGATGGTGTCATTACGATAAATTCTCTTCTGTACTTGATTTTGTCAGATCGTTTAACTCTTCTTCAACAACTCTCCTTACTGGTACTCTGCATGATTTGTATCGACATGGTAATTTGAGTTTTTCTGTTCGTCGTTGGAGGCTTCTCCCTTCCTGTGCAGTGGTGGAGGTCTCCCCACATTGAACAAATGATGTCGTGAAATCTGTTGCATGCAGAAGAAAAGTATAATAAGGCCACCATCATTGGTGACAGAAATAAAACAAAAATGGACATTGAACAAACTCAGCAAGGATATTTAAGAAACCGTGTAATCCTTTCCTTTGTTATACAGAATGTTCTGGATGCTGGAACTTATTGAAGAGTTCTTTTATTTCTTAAAGTTAAAAGTGATTTTCTCAAAGCTATTACTGACTGTGATCTTGAGTTAATTCCAGTAGCATGGTTCTGTCTCTCCCATTGTGGCAAGAAAAGGATGATTGCAACATGCATAACAGCAATTCCCTACCTAAAAGGAAATGAATGGCACAGAACAATAGAAATCTTAATGTTGAAACCATGGCATGCCTCAAAGATTTTATCTTCTAGTTATTATTATGGGATCGAGGTTGGGATTTCATACTGTCCCTGGTCCCACCCTATGTTCAAGAAAGAAGCAGAGTAGTAGCTTTTCTTCTCCAAGCCCCTGCAACCTCTTAATGGACTATGTTTTTATAAAAAGTATATAAGCTTCATTTTTAATAAAACATTTAAATGATGAAATTAATATAATAAATTTTACTTTATTTTTAGGTTTGAGACGAATCAAACAATTGGCTGATAATACTCGGTATTTTAGGCAAAGGCTAAACCAAATTGGAGTCATCATATATGGAAATGACGATTCACCTGTCATTCCTCTTCTCGTTTATCTCTTTTCCAAAATAGGGTAAATATAAAAACTCCATTTAATAAGATGTTTTACAGTTAATATGAATCATTCTGTATTAATGAACATTGTTATTAATTAGTTGTTTATACTTGTGATAATGTAATGAGGAGGAGCTTGCAACTCGGTTTATAAATGGTATCAATTATTTGATGCTACATTATTTGGTCTCATGCCTGGAATATTTCACTTTTTGATATGTTTTCAATATCCAATTTAATATGTATTTACTCAATTTAGACAAATGTATTACTTTAACCCAATCTAGACTGATAGCCATTTCTGTGACAAAGGACTTGCATAATGGCCTGATGGTCATTTTCGTGACAGCGAGCACCCATGACCCGTAACATGATTGCCACTTTTGTGACAAGCCATTTCTATGCTTCGGGGCCCAAAACCACCGCTGTGACAGCTTTTTATGATATCTAGAAGTAAGTTTTGTAAGCTCTAGTCACTTTTGTATATGCTAGAGTTTGTAAAAATATAGTTTCAGCCTATTAAATGAGGGTTTCCCTCTACTACCCGGTCTCTTTGCATAGTTGGGGTCCCTCTGAAGGGCCTTATTTGTGTTTTACCAGTTGATGTGTACACTGACATCATGTTCCATTGTTAGTATACCAACGATTTTGACTTGATATTATTTAAAAAAAAAAAAAAAAATTCAAAAAAGTTTAAAAAACTAAATTTAATTTACCTATAGAAAACCCGTCCCAAAATTCCCAGTTAATAATAATGAATGTTAAAATTTAAATAAATAAATTTAAAATGAAATAAAAATTAATTTTGTTTAGAACCTTCTGCTCAAATTCAGGAACATAAATATGTTTTAGGTCCACCTGACAAACCTATGTAATGTACCGTATAACATACAGTCTTCTTTTTCGTACTTGGTTATCGTGCATGCACGAATGCCAGCGGAAACTTTTTTTTCCAGTTTCTAGTTCGAAACTCAGAATGAGAAAAGGAAAACATTTTAAAGAATTAAATAACGAAAGCGTATCAGGAGAAATGAGAAGATCTGGGCTGTGGAGGCTCAGTTATTTTAATGCCGTCCTGTGGAACCAGAAGGGTGAAATAGGGATCTAAGGTCGTACAGGTTTCCTTTTCGTCAGGGTCTACTGTATATGCTTAATTTTGGTAAGATATTTTAAAATTGTATTTAAAAATAGTACATGAACTATTCAATAATTGCTCCCTCTAATGGGCTGAAAGTAAAATTCTGAATTTGGATTATCTGTGACTGTACATTACCAGTGGTAATCAAACTAAAGCAGCGTGTTCATAATTAACCTACGGCCATCGACTTAAACATAATGGCATAGCAATTATTTAAATTATCCAGCTATATAATTTTAAATTCTTTACCTTATATTTTTCAGTGCTGTGGTGAGAGGCCTCATAGCTAAGAAGATAGCTACTGTAGGTGTAGGCTTTCCAGCCACTCCTTTAATGGAAGGAAGGATTCGATTCTGTATGTCTGCTTCTCATTCGAAGGAACAATTAGATTACGTGAGTGTCTGATATTTTTGTATTATGAAAACTATTGAATAAAAGTCACTGATTGGACATGAATTTGCCAGAATTTGGTAGTGTAGAGCTAGTTTTTAAAGAGATGTCAAGAGCTGAAATGCAAGCTTTCACTAATTGAATATTGACTTATGAAATCCACGTTAGCTACTGAAGTAGCCTGACTATTTTCAACATATTGAGTTCATTGAATATGACCTCAATATAATAGAAATAGAACTTAAATTCCGGCTTATGGGCTAAATTTATAGCAGTTATATTATGTTTGGAAGAATTGCTTTAAAACTTTTTATTTTTCTCAATCCCTTGATTACAATTTTTTGAATCCTCTCTTCTTTTGATGCCATAAAAAAAAAAAAAAAAAAAAAAAAAAAAAAAAAAAAAAAAAAAAAAAAAATGCTGCTCTGGATTATTTGTTGGCTGCTCTAACAGCTTCTGTAATTACCTCTACTATAATTTGAAAATCTCTTTCCAAACTCTTTAACAAATTGCTTTATTTGTTTGATTAACTTTCATTTTGTATAAACTTTTGGCAGGGCAATATCTGATGCTCCTTCAATGAGCAATTATTTCAATCCATGTTCCCAAATTTCAACTCATTATTATTCATGTAACATATTTTCTCTTTTTGTAATGATAAAATTTATTATCTTCTCAAATCATTATTTCAGGCTCTTGATATCATTGAAGAAATGGCAGGAGAATTAGGACTAAAATATTCTCAGAAGCCTAGAAGCACTGACCCAATTATATATGGAGAAGTAGAAGATCAGCTTGAAAAAATAGATTAAATATATCAAAGCTTAGTTTTAAAATTCAATCCTGCACAGTGCCTTTTACCACGCCTGCCAACTTATATTGGGCTATGCTTGGGAGCAGGGTGGATTTTCATGATTCTGCCAGTATGAAGTCGAGTTAATTCAGGGGCAGTATAACACCAAAAATAAGGAGAAGAAAAACTACACTATTTTGCACAATTTTTTCGTGCAAAAATATGTAAGATAAATATTATTCGTTATACGAAAAACAATTTGTGTACATAGGTATTGGCAAGATTTTGTAGACATTTCTTATTTCATTCAAGAAATAATATTAAATGTTGTTTTAATTAGTCTGTTAATTGTCCTTTTAATAAGATATTCCATCTGTACAAAATTTTATATTTTTACTACTACTAAACAGTTTTTATAGGTATTTAATAGATACCTCCAATAATTGTAAAAGGTAACACATTTGAGTACTTTCCAGTAATTGGCTATATAAGTATTTTTGTATATGATTGAAACTATTTGTTTGTGTTTATTAATGTATTATATATTTAATTAATTATATAAAAAAAAATATAGGAAGGAAAAGAATGTAGCTCACGAGAATGTAATTATCCGTTTTCGCTTCATTATCCAAGTCTTTCACTTTTTTTAACTTTTATTGAATATTTTATATGAAACAAATTTCTTTATTTCTCCAAGTCTTCGGTGCCCAAAACTTCTGACATAAGTATATATCCTCCTGCATAATCGTAGTAATTGGTGCTTATGCCAAATTTGATAGGATCACCATAGTCAAATTAAACTACCAGTACCTACCTTTCCATTATATTATAGACTGTTTAATTTGAAATGGATTATTAATGTTTTTAAACCATATTTTTTATTAAGTTACAACGTTTTCTTTATGTTGCTTATTTAATGGTTCATTTTATTATTATTATTTATTTGTTCTGTACCATTGGCCTATTGCTCACACAGTTTTGACTAGTCAACCCAATTAAAAATTTAAAAATAAGAACTTGTTTAAATTTTAAAGAAAAACAAATGTATGTATGTTGCAGAGGTTTTTACTTTTATGCTTCCATGTATTTTTGTTGAATCTATTTATAAATTATTATAAAATGTTTGTGAAATATATAACAAACTCCAAATGAGAATTTTTAAAAGAATTATTTTTGTCTACTCTCTGTTCTATATAATTTCCCTTCTTCTTTATGAAATTTGGTTTAATAAATATTGGAAATTACTCCCTCCAAAGAATAAAAAATCACCTCTCGTGTTCATTTATTCAAATCTTTTAGAACATAACTAATAAACACTGCATTCCTTGATAAAAAACAAAAAAAAAAATTATAAAAAGAATGTCTTATAACCATATACTATTACAATGAATCATTATTTAGCATTCTGATTGAGTTTCATTGATCTGTTCCCAACACTAATTAATATGCATTATCTCTTGGTCAACCCAACAGTCGCCATGTAGGGCATTATGAATACAGTGGGTTGAACTTGGAGGCTCTAGTGATTGGTTGCAGTTGGAACCTGGAGTGGATCAACTTGTTTTCTGAGACAGACTCATTGAATAAAGTGTCAAATTCACCATGGATGTTTAGAATTTGTGGCCATTTACAGGCTAGTCTATTCATGTACTGTGCGGTAGATTCAATATAGGTGTACCACGAAGAAAAGAACCAGGTAGTCCACACACGCTGCTTAGAATTTCCTTCTAAATAATTTAAAATCTTCAATTATATACTCCTTAAGCAGAGCTCCGTTCTAGCCATATTTTTGGTAGACCATTAGAAAATGTCTAATTTGCTTTGGTTGTAGGGCATTCTCATTGTAAAAAATATAACATTTT
The DNA here is from genome assembly GCA_946811695.1 of Gonocerus acuteangulatus. Lineage (NCBI taxonomy): Eukaryota > Metazoa > Arthropoda > Insecta > Hemiptera > Coreidae > Gonocerus > Gonocerus acuteangulatus. Next base: position 76,336,966 of record OX328125.1, read on the forward strand.
TCATTGTCTCTAAGGCTGCATCCAATTCAAACCAATATTTTTTTAAAGTCTTAATAGAAAAAACGTCGAACATGATCGAAATTCAAAGGCTTAAAGACAAAGAATCCTTCGCACAAAGTTGTTGGTGAAGTGCGTTTGGCAACTATTTATTACCATCAAAGCTCTATAGCAGATTTCTGAGCTCTGACTATGGTGCTTAAGTGCCTAAGCTCTGATTTTGTGTGCTCAGTAGGAGACACACCTTACACTCAGTTATTATCACTTCCATCTTCACCTTCGCTTTCAGCATTTATAACATGGATTGACTCATTCTTATTCAAATTTAGGGAACAATAAGTTTGATTATTATTGAAGTTAAGCATTTATATTTATAAAGATTTTGTATAGAACATATATTTATATTGTTGATCATAGATTACTAAGATGTTTTATGATGGCCAGGGGTTCCGTCGAGAGCTCTAAAAATAAATACTCATATTTAATAAAACATTTTATTGAACTGCCAACGGCCATAGCCACGTTGAATACACCGGTTCCCGTAGATCACCGAAGTTAAGCAACGTCGGGCGTGGTCAGTACCTGAATGGGTGACCGACCACATGCTGTTGGCATTATAAAAGGGTGGCAACCTGTAGATAGCCCGGCGCTAATAGCCAAATAGTTGATGCACCATTAAAAAAAAAGAAGAAATTATTGAACTATGTAATTGTTTACTGTTTGTTTATTTAGGTTCGATTGTTTTCGTTGAAAGGATTATAATATCTATTTATTAGGAGCTGTTCTGATTCTTAAACTCTTGTTCATCAATTATAATATCTAATGGACAGAGAGGACACATTAATTTCACAATATAAGATACATATAATTCTACATTATTTTCCTAAGTAACAATAACAATTTACAACAACTGATAATGTGACTCTCGTAGTGCCTGAATAATTAGCTTGCTAGATCGACACTAAGAGCTGTTTCTATTCCATCCTGTTGTTAGCCTCTTTCAGTGATCGGCTTGCTTGAAAATACTTCCAGCTTCATCATTTAGAGTTGGTGTAAATCTGTAGACAGCCTGGCACTTATGCCATTGAAAACAATGCACCAAAAAAACTACTTGTGTATGAGAGAGAAAGGTAGTCCTCATCATTTGAAGAAGTAATTTAACCAAAAATAGTAAGTTTATTTGATAATAAGGAGAAACGGGGAGGGGAGTGTTGTATCTGGGCGCCATGGAACAATGAAAAAATATGGAATATAGGCCGCTTGTGTGTTTATGTTAGGCAGGATCAAGACCGCGATAAAGTCAAGATTTACCAATGACATTTGTTTGAAATAAGTAGAATTTGGTTCCAGCTCAGATAAATAAGAAGATATACACAACCATAGTGATTCAAGAGTACTGAAAAATATATGTCAGTTAGTTGTTTGTTTTGTTCACATTGTACTCTCTAGATTAAATTCACTTCCAATTCTCTTTATGGCTCATTAGTGCTGCCCACTTACAAATATGCATAATTATAAAGACCTGCAAAAACATTGTGATATGAGGATAACTAGAGAAGTACTTGTTGGCTTTGTTATATTCTACAATTAATAAGTAAACTTTATTCAATAGCTCTTTGAGGGTAGATAGAAACTAAAATATTTTTTCCTACATTGTACACCAAACTCAAAGATCCCCTTCCCTATGACTACGCCACCCACGTTGTTTACCAAATACCCTGCCAAACCCCCTCCTGTAATGCTGTATAGATAGGTGAAACCAAAAATTATATTCACTCCCGCATAACACAACACAAACGGACAATAAAAAACAAAGAAATCCACTAATCCGCCCTCGCAAAACACGCCATAACTAAAAAATACACTTTCAACTTTGACGACACTAAAATACTTTCCACAGAACGAAACACCAAGAAGCGACAGATTTCCGAATGCGTCCACATTAACTTAAACCCCAATAACATTAATTACAAAACCGACAAACAAAACATCTCCCCTGCTTACTCCTCCGTCTTCCATAAATTGTCCTGACCTCCTTTTTTATCTTTGTTCCCAGGCTCCAGACAATTTCTCTACTTGTGTGTCCCTAAGCTCTTAACACCTTTTACAACCCGCCTTTACAACCCAGCAATTGTACCTCTTTCATCTGCACCGATTTGCCGCCCCCCCCCCCACCCCTTTTTCATAACTATAAAGACCACGGGTTTTGTTGCTGTCGTTCATACTTCTACCATGGTTACCTAAGTTGTCCTCGAGGTCTTCCTCCCTCCCCCCTAGGCATTCTCTAGTGGTATGTATCTATATATTAATTGTTATAAATTGTATTCACTTATAAAATAGATTTTGTTTTTCACTACATAAAAAATGTGCGTTGTTTTTACTGTTTAATTTTTTTTTGTACTGTTTTACTAACACTTTCTACATGCTGTTTACTTTCCTACTACCGTATTTTCATTGTTTTAAAAATAAGATTGGTTAAAATTTATTGTATTGATATATATACTCCGCTCATTTCTGCCTGTCTTTTACTTACTAGTTGTACATATATATTTTCTTTACTTATAAGTTGTATATATTTTTTAGCTGAAGAAGGCTGCCATTGTGCAGTCGAAACGTCCAAATACAGATTTCTTTTTGAAAGTCTGACGTTTTTTCTCCTAGCCGAATCCCAACTATACCTGTCTTCGTATCTCTACAGCGGCTAACTATCTCCATCTACACTATAAAATATTTTTTATTGAAATACATTCAAGAAGGATACTTATTAAAATGTTCTCTAGACATTGGCCTAGAGATCTGCTGTAGTGACCAAGTAGAGTTAGAAATGGCTTTCTCTTTGTTCAAGTGCGACAATATTCTGTGGCCAACCAATCTCTCACCGACTCCAGCCACTGGTCGGAGCAGAAGGGATCTTATGTAGGCCCCTCTCAACGTCATCTGAGCGCCCTTCTGGCGTTAATCGAGGATGAAGTTGGGAGGCCTTGAGCACAGAACCCTCACATTGTATCATTTATCATATTACCAGATGTATTTATATACAGGATGTAATAATCAATAAAGAAAAAAAAAAGGTAGTTGAACTAGCCTCTTCCTAATTGAACTCTCGCAAAACTCACCCCTGGTCATATGATAAAGTGCGCTTATGATGGCCCATTCTATTACCTAGATGTTTGAATTTAAATGCTTTTTATGGCCTCCTACTGCAGAACACATCTGGTCATCACCGCCTTTCCAGTCTCATGATAGTTAGCTTTAATTTTTACAGGTGGTTCATGTCGTAAACTTGAACTTAGCCTACCCTATTTCAACCATCTAGGTAAAAAAAGATGGGCAGTGACATATGCTGTCAAAAGCCATATTATCATTTCTTTATATATTTATTTATTTTTTTACGGCGCATCAACATCTCGGTCATTAGCACTGACATCCTGGTGCAGCGAGGAATTTTCTCAACGAGCCGTGAGATGAGAAAATTCTTGCCACCGGTGGAAATCGAACCCAACATCTCCTACATGAGAAACTAATGTGTTAGCCACTTGACCATGGGGAGACCCTGTCACATTATCATATCAAAGGTGAGAGTCCGCTTGTTCTGCAAGGATGAGGCCAGTAGTAGCAACTTTTATCATTTTCGAAATAATTCTTTATCTTTTTCATTCAAATTTCATGTGAAGATGAATTTTTGTGACACCAACCTCTAAGAGTAAATATTCTCTACCTAGGCTTCATAAAATATTCTTAAGTTGTAAAAATTCCTGACTGATTGAAATTTCAACGATCTATGTATCTCCAAAACTTTTCACATACTTAATTTTCTTGCTCAACTTTACTGTTTTAACTGAAAAACATGTCAAATCTTACACAGGTCTATAAAATCAGCTCTGCTTAGACCAAAGAAGCGTTTTTCCAGGTTTACGAAAACTTTGAATTTCATCATCGGTGTAGTGATATGAAAGACTCCTAAACTGATATCCTGTCTTGAAAAATGTTGAACCAAATTATGAAGTAAAACAAAAAATGGAAAACGTTGAAGATTAACTTTTCAATTAGATGCAATTTTTTCCTGGAAAAGATTTAGTGGCTATAAGAATCAATTGTTATAAAAATTTGATTAAAATTCCAAGCTGTGGAAAAGGTAATCAATATTATTTTTTGACTGTTCCTTTGACCAGAATTGAAATTTTATATCACGTTGTTGGACTGTGAAGATAAAAACTAAAAAATAAATTGTCCCGTATCAATCTCATTACTAATTACATTACAGTACAATATGTAATTTTAAATGCACTTTCAATTATACAAATTTTTCTTTGTATTGATTTCTATAAAAAAATACATAAAATGAAATTTTTCTAGCCAGGATAGGGGAGCTCTATTCTTTTTTAGAATAGAAAAAATAGTCTTTACAATAGTGTAATTTTTGAAATAATATTAATTATACAGTGCATTTTAGATAAATGAATTATATCTGATGTATGCATTTATATACATGAAATTATAAAGATTCTCAGCCCTGCCAATGACTCTCATGGGTAGAGGCAGCATAATTATAGAAATATTAACAATATTATATGATAAAAAGGATAAACATATATCCCAAATTAACAAGTACCGTAAAACAGGGTCACATTAGTACAGTGTGATGACATTGGTACAAACCTATACTGCTAGGATATTTTCATAATTGATACCAAAGGGTTAAATTTTGCCCAAAGAGTGCGAACAGGCAAATTTATGCCTACATATTTGTCTGTTCGCTCTCGGGCAAATATAAAAGCAGTATAGGTTTGTACCAATTTCTCCACACTGTACCCCATTTTATGTATATAATATAATATATTTGCGAGTATCAACGTAAATAACAAAATATACATATGTAGATACATAAACAAATTTAATGAGTCAACTACTCATGAAACAATTCAAGGAAAGAATATTTATCATGTAGGCAAGCAGCGTTCCTGAGTAACAATATCTTCTTCAGTCTCATACATCATTCAATCAATAGGGGCTGAAAGTACATACCAACTAAATAAATACAATGGAAGACCATTGTTTTAGATAGCCGTTATTTATTTTTCTCAAATCTGTAATTTCTTATAACTTATATGATAAACAGTGAAATTGTTACCGTATTTATATAGTTTTCTTCTGAAGTACAGATAAATGATTCATAAAAGATATTAAAAAATATATAGATATTTATACTTAAATTTTTACGCCTCTCAAAATGATTACAGATAAATGTCTTCAATGTTTTCAGATTCATTTAATGTCACAGCAGGATGAGACCTTATTTGCCTGTTTACATTTTTGATGACAGGAATCAACTTCCTGTAAATGGAATCTGAAGTGTTGATAGTGTGGCTTAAATTCATTTTAGCAAAACGCCACCTATCATCTTTCCTAATTCCAGCAACATCTTGAAATCTGTATAGATTCACTTCAAGAAGAAGGTCACCCCGTGGAGCAGGAGCTCTAATCCAGATACACCCACGTTCTTTGCGCCAAAAGTAGTTAGAGTGCACTCCATTGTTCTCAGTAGAAGGATAATCCCAAATATCAATAAAACGCTTGACCCCAAGTTTATTACTACTCCTGCGATCATATGGTCCACTTCGACAATCTGGATGATTGCTCACATATTTATAGGCGTTGTCCATAATGTTAACGACATCCTGAAAGAGTTCGTCTGTTTTGTTTAAAGTATAAGAGAAAATGACCTGGGCATGACGCCATCTGTCATTCCTTTTTACATACATCACTTGATCAAAGGGATAGAGGGAAACTTCCCATAAGTAGTCTCCTTCAGGTGCGGGTGCATTCAAGCTGATAAAATCAGTAGGTCTTCGCATAAGAAAACTTGAAAGAACTGTTAAATCAGCATCAGGTTCCACAAAACTGTCATCTGATTCAGAGCTATCTGAAGACGAGGAATTTGACTCAGATTCTGATTCCTCAACAAAATCTGTGGATTCACTTTCTGAGGATGAAAAGTCATCAGAAGAATCACCCATCTTTACATTTTATTTCAAACCTAGCAAACACAAAACAAAAATAAGCATGTTTCCTAAAACAACTGGAAAAAGAACAATATTGATATATATTATCGGATTACAAAAATCAAAATGTTTACCATTGAGTTAGTAGATAGTGGAGGAAGTGTTATCTATCTCTCAATGCTAAAAAAGTGTAGGTCTGAAATCGGCCATGCCAGTGTGACAAAAGTACCAGTAGTGACGCGCGAAAATTTGAATCTGAATATGATCGTAAACAAACAATGAATTTTAACGAATATATATATCATATTCTTATTGATTTATATTTACACCTATATATAAATGTCAATTTAGACGAATAAGATAAATACATTCGTCTATTTTCATTGTTTGTTTACAATAATATTCAAAAATTCACCTTTTTGCGCGCTTTTTGTCACACTGGCATGGCCGATTTTAGGCTTCAACTTTTATCGTTTAGACTCCCTCCCCTCCCTTCTAACTCAATGATGTTTACCTTGTTTAAAAAGTTTATAACCTACCCTCAAGTGACAACTATACAAGGGAGGTAGCAGTGCTTATTGATGAGTGGCTAAACCGTGTGACGTCATCTTTTTGACAGCCTTGAAAACGTCCTTATCGCCTAAGCCTCATATTACCGATAAGCCAGTTTGTCGAAATAAATAATTAATAGTAGAAATATTTAATGTAAAGATATGAGTTATTTATATATAAGTAATTTTAGGCCAGTAAGTTTATTAGTAAGTATAAGAATAAGTAAGTTTTTAATTGTCAATTGGACGTTAATAAATAAAATAATTGTCAATTGGTCCTGGTAATTAAATCAATTTAAGTTAATTTTTTGGAACCCCTCTCAATTAAAAAAAGTCTAACTCGCAGAAACTGTGTCATCTTTGCGCGTTTTCTTTATTATCCGTAGTGACATTTGTAAAGGAATAGAAACGATTATTTTTTATTTTTGTTTTTTTTGGGTGCATCGACTACTAAGGCCATGAGCACCACGGTTATTAATTGTTTTAATCTTTCGTGAAAAACTTATCTTGATTAAAAGCAATATTTTAGGGGACACAAGGCATAGGAACCTGACAGTAGCCAATTTACAAAGAAGTGGTAATTACTCTATACGCCTTCTCCCCCATTCATAAGAAAGCCTTTATAAGTCAATACAAAACTAGAATACTCATTTCACTGTTCAATGCATTTCAAAAAAGGAATAGAAGTAGTTATTGGTAGGGTTCAAGCTTTCGTTAAAAAAACAAAAACAATTCAAATCCCAAAGAGAATGAAGTTTAAGGCGCCACAACAGGAAACTGATAGTATCCTAAGCGGAAATGTTTACCCCTGCCTTCTCAACGTTCGCCCTGAGAAACACTATTACGAATGAGTTCCTCATTTTCCTGCCTTCTTTTACGAAAATACTAATTTTTCTGATAAACGGAATTAAAAAAAAAAAAAAAAAAAAAAACAATTAACGGAGTCAAACAAAGACAAAGCCTCTTTAAAAGACCAAAACTACCGATTTAGAAGTTTTAAGTACATATTTCTCCGATTGTCATCGCCCCATTAAAAATTGCTTCAAAATCTTTAAAGTAGAGAATTTAGTAAGCTTTCGAATGATCACCTTCCACTTTTTCAACCCGTTTTCAAGATACGAAGACAGGTATAGTTGGGATTCGGCTAGGAGAAAAAACGTCAGACTTTCAAAAAGAAATCTGTATTTGGACGTTTCGACTGCACAATGGCAGCCTTCTTCAGCTAAAAAATATATACAACTTATAAGTAAAGAAAATATATATGTACAACTAGTAATTAAAAGACAGGCAGAAATGAGCGGAGTATATATATCAATACAATAAATTTTAACCAATCTTATTTTTAAAACAATGAAAATACGGTAGTAGGAAAGTAAACAGCATGTAGAAAGTGTTAGTAAAACAGTACAAAAAAAAATTAAACAGTAAAAACAACGAACATTTTTTATGTAGTGAAAAACAAGATCTATTTTATAAGTGAATACAATTTATAACAATTAATATATAGATACATACCACTAGAGAATGCCTAGGGGGGAGGGAGGAAGACCTCGAGGACAACTTAGGGAACCATGGTTGGAAGTATGAGGGACAGCAACTACACAGGGGGTCTTTATAGTTATGAAAGGGGGTGGGGATGAGGCGGTAAGTCGGTGAAGATAAAAGAGGTACAATTGCTGGGTTGTAAAAGCGGGTTGTAAAAGGTGTTAAGAGTTTTGGGACACACAAGTAGAAAAATTGTCTGGAGCCTGGGAACAAAGATAAAAAAGGAGGTCAGGACAATTTATGGAAGACGGAGGAGTAAGCAGGGGAGATGTTTTGTTTGTCGGTCTTGTAATTAATGTTATTGGGGTTTAAGTTAATGTGGACGCATTCGGAAATCTGTCGTTTTTTGGTGTTTCGTTCAGTGGAAAGTATTTTAGTGTCGTCAAAGTTGAAAGTGTGTTTTTTAGTTATGGCGTGTTTTGCGAGGGCGGATTTGTGGATTTCTTTGTTTTTTATTGTCCGTTTGTGTTGTGTTATGCGGGAGTGAATATAATTTTTGGTTTCACCTATGTATACTGCATTACAGGAGGGGGTTTGGCAGGGTATTTGGTAAACACAGTGGGTGGCGCAGTCAGTATATTTAAAAAAATATACGAAGATCCAAAAATTTTTGAAGTCTTTGGATAATTTTTTTTTTCGGATACTTCCTTAACTCCAAATGTGACGAAATTTCAAATCTCTTAGTTTAGATGAATTTGAAACATTTAGAAAATATTTCAATTGAATCCCACGATTCTAAGTACCCAAACCGAAAATGAGTTACAAAAACATTTTGTTCCACTGTTAAAAAAAATCCCTATGGAAGAAGAGAGGCTAAAAGGTTCTGAAGTAATTTTTGATGTCGTCAATCGGAGAAATAAGGACTTGAATATTCGCAATTGTTAGTTTTGCTCTTTTGAACGGGGTTTTGTGTCTGTTTACCTAACGTTTTAATTGGTTATTGCTTATTTTAATTTAATTTAACAGTAAAACGAGTATTGCACTAAAACAAGGTAAGAAAATGTGAAACATCGTTATAGTGTTTCCAAGATCAAACGTTGAGAAGGTTGGGGAAGTCGCCATGATACTGTCAGTTTCTTGTTGTGGCGTCTGAAATCTATTTTCTCTTCGAGATTTTATTTTATACTAGTTGTTCCCGCAACTTTTCCGCGTGGATAGTGAACCGATTTAGTTTATTTTTACAACATATTTTTCTATTAATATGTCCACAAAGAATTCCGAGTTTCGTTGCAATACAACAATAATTGCGGCCGGTATGGGCGAATAACCACTTTGGGTCTGGAGTAACCCCCTCCCCCTCCGGATGAACCAATTTTGCTGGTTAACGAAACCGTTCCATCATTTTCTAGGGGAATACTATATACAAAGTTTTGTGGTGAAAAAAAACAAAAACCTCTGGTGTGTCGCCACGAATCTTGGTATATAGCGTTCTCTTAGCAAACGATTAAACGAGTTAGTTAACCACTAAAATCGGTCCACCAGGCGGGGGTTTAACCCCGGACTCAAAATAGTTATTTTCCCATCCCGGCCGTAATTTTTGTTATATTGCAACGAAACTCGGTATTCGTTGTGGTAATCTTAATAGGCGAATGAGCGGCAAAAATAAACTAAATCTGTTTATAGGGGGGGGGGGCACACAGGACAAAAAATTACCAATTTGCTACTACCGGCCGTGATTTTTATTATATTTCAATGAACTATTTGTTGTAGTCATACACAGAGAAAAATTTGTCATGAAAATAAACTAAATTGGTTCATTGGGAGGAGGTTTACTCCTGACCCAAATTACTAATTCTCTCATACTGGTCCTAATTTCTGCTGTATTGTGATGAAACATATTATATTCGTGGGTATCTAATGAAAAAGAAGTGTTGTAAAACTTAACTAAATCAGTCTATTGGAAGGGGGTGGGCATGGGCGTATATAGAAAATAATTTCGGAGGGGGCTGGGAAAATTTCGGGGGGGGGGGGGCTGAGACCATTTCCGGTGTATGGAATACTAACAATTTAGATGTCGGAAGAGTTTTAGCCAACTTAAACGCTATTACACCCAAAATAGAATATGATTTATGAACTAAATGATCTTATTTAATTTATTTTTAAGGGTTTTACGAAATTTTTACCGATCAAATCAAAATTTCGGGGGGGGGGGCAGCAGCCCCCCTTATATACGCCCATGGAGATGGGAGTTACTTTGTACTATGTTGGAATAAAATTCACCCGCCAAAACGTAGCACAGTGTCACGAGCAGTGTTCAAAAATAAGAAAAATTAAGTTTGAAAAAAAAACTTTTTGATGGTCAATATTAAAATTAGAACGTTAGAACAGAAAGAAAACATCAAAATTAGAACATAAATACAAAGACTAAAAGCTGAGGATTAACTTGAATTGTTGATACTAATGCAAATATTAAAACTGGTTCGGTTAGTAAATATTTACTTTGGCTGTTCCAATCTTATTACTCGAACATTTTCATTCTTCTTTTAACATGTTGAAGTGTCAGTCCTAAGTGAATTGTTGATTGACTAATCTGGGCCAACAGTGCAAAAATGGGGAAGTTATAGTGTTTTAAATATTTAAGAAATTCTAATCATTTTAGCACTTTCCTCCGAAGGAAAGTAGCTATTGAGGTTGGACTCATGACGGAATTTTTGAAAAATTTCTTCAAATCTTTATCGATCCTACCTAGTAGACAGCGAAAATGACCCCCGTTAAAATTTATATATATATATATATATAATATATATATATATATATATATATATATATATATATATATATATATATATATATATATATATATGTCTGTTAACACGATAGCGGCCAGAGTTTTTGTTTTTTCGTCACGAAACTTGGTATATAGCATTCAATTAGCAAACGATTGAACGAGTTCGTTAACCACTAAAATCGGTCCACCGGAAGAGGGGGTTTACCCCGAACCCAAAACGCTAATTTGACCATTTCAGCCGTAATATTTATTATATTTCAACGAAACTTGGTATTCGTAGTGGTAATATAGAGAGAAAAGTGAGATATAAAAATGAACTAAATCGGTTCATAAGGAGGGGGGGGGGGTTTACTCCGGACCGACAATACCAATTCGCCACTACCAGCCGTGATTTTTGGTATATTTCGACGAAACTCGGTATTCATAGTGGTAATCTACAGGTAAATATGTGTTGTAAAAATAAACTAAATCGGTTCATTAGGAGGGGGGGGGGGTTTACTCCAGACCCACAATACCAATTCGCCACTACCAACCGTGATTTTTGGTATATTTCGACGAAACTCGGTATTCGTAGTGGTAATCTACAGGTAAATATGTCTTGTAAAAATAAACTAAATCGGTTCATTAGGAGGGGGGGGGGTTTACTCCGGACCCAAATTACTAATATACTCATACTGGTCGTAATTTCTGCTGTATTGTAACGAAACGCGGTATGCGTCGTGGGCAACTCATGAGAAAGAAGTGTTGTAAAAATTAGCTGAATCGGTCAATCGGAAAGGGGGGTTTACTTTGTAATATATTTCAATAGAAAAGCCAGCCAGACATAGGTTCACAAAGGCGCCGCAAGGAGCGCTAGAGAGACTGTATCCGGTTCCTGCGTTAGATCAAAATACGATAATATGAGGTTTTTTGTATTTATTACGTACTGTAGTAGGTACCAAGTGTAAACATAACTCTGGAAGGAAATTAATAATTTATCAGTTACTCATTACAAAATTAAAAGAGAGCTATTCATGTTTTTATTTTATTTATGTAGGATATTTTAAGCAAATTGTTCTGGAAAGCAGTCTACACTACCCAAATTCTGCGGAAAGTGCTTAGTTATGCAGCTCCTGCGTGACGGACTTTTTTCAAATTAGGAAAGGATTTAAAAAAAAGTCCGACTCGCAGGAACTGCGTCATCTTAGCGCGGTTCCAGTTTTCTTTTTTCTTTTTTTTTTACGGCACATCTACATCTAGGTCATTAGCGCCGACATCCAGGGTGTAGCGAGGAATTTCACCAGCGAGCCGTGGGATGATAAAATTCCTGCCGGAGGTTGGGAATCGAACCCACCATCTCCCGCTTATGAATCCAAGGCGCTAGCCATTAGACCACGGGAAACCCCGGTTCCTGTTCATATCCCTATTCTCATTTGAAAAGCATAGAATAGAAACAGATAATATTTTCCTCGGCCTTTGTTCCAAGGGTTTTATGGCTATACCTGGGATCAGGTCCGCAAGACCCTAGAATCCTCTTCTACCGATACTTCATTTCATACGTTTCAATGAATTGGAAAATATCAAATATTTTCACACATTCCTGTGTTCTTTTACTATAGTAATAATTCTACAGATAAAATCAATTAAAAAATAAAATAAAAAAACCAACAGCATAAAGGCAATTGAAAATATTCAAAAGACGTCAACGAATCTTTTTCTCTTGGCAAGCTATATTTCTAACAATGAATTGTTTTTCTTATTTTGCCTAATCTGTTTTATTGTAAAATACATTATCCAACTATAAGCAATTATAAAATAACAAGGAATAAAAACAGACAAAAAGAACAGTTCGAATAAGCAAAATCAATTACTTTAATGTTTTAAGCACTTATTTCTCCGATTGACATCGCCTAATCAAAACTTTCATCAGAACCTTTTTTGTAGAGCATTTAGTAAGCTTTCTAATGGTATTCTTTCGTTTACCAAGATTCTCAACCTTTTTCGAGATATTAAGGAAAATATACAAAGTTACCAAAACTTTTTAAGTCTGTTAATAAAATATTTTATTCTAACCCTTCCTTAACTCCAAACGTAACCAAAATTTCAACATATTAGTTTTAATGAAAGTAGAACATGCAGAAAATGTTTCAACTGAATCCCATGATTCTAAGTACCTAAACCAAAAACGGTATTCAAAAAATATTTTTCCAATTTTCTCGAAAACGGTTAAAGCTATCGCCTTGAAAATGGTTTCATTCGTTTTCCTAGCCCAAGAAGCCTATAAAAAGAGTACTTACAAGCGTATGAACTCAAAAATGTAAGCGTTACGATTTTTTCTGCGCGAATTTCGCCCCAAACTCCATCTTCCAGTGGGCGGATTTTGCTGGTTAACGAACTTGACCTTTCATATTGGACGACTGATTTTTGTACCAAATTTCATCAAAATCGGACCATTCGTCTTCGACCTAGAGAGCGAACAGACAAATATATATATATATATATATATATATATATATATATATATATATACAAATTTGAACCACCGTTATTTTCGGTCTCTAGGGGTTCTGAAACGCGAAATTTTCTTGTCGGCACTTCCGGATTGTTTCATTGTATGAACCTTATAAGCGGGGTTCCTCCCTATAGGGGAGGGAGGAACCGCGCTAAAAACGTAAAATAACGGTTTTTTCATACTTTGACCACAAGAAAATTTCGCGTTTCAGAACCCCTAGAGAACGAAAATAACGGTGGTTCAAATTTGTGTATATATATATATATATATATATATATATATATATATATATATATATATATATATATATATATATATTTATGTATATATTTATTTATATATATATAATATGTATATATATATATATATATATATATATATATATATATATATATATATACATATTATATATATATAAATAAATATATACATAAATATATATATATATATATATATATATATATATATATATATATATATATATATATATATATATATATATATATTTATGTATATATTTATTTATATATATATAATATGTATATATATATATATATATATATATATATATATATATATATATATATATATATATATATATTTGTCTGTTCGCTCATTTCTGGCTTCCCTGATGGTCCGATTTTGATGAAATTTGATACAAAAATCTGTCGTCCAATTTGAAAGGTCAAGTTCGTTAACCAGCAAAATCCGCCCACTGGAAGATGGCGTTTGGGGCGAAATTCGCGCAAAAAAAATCGTAACGCTTACGTTTTTGAGTTCATAAGCTTGTAAGTACTCTTTTTATAGGCTTCTTGGGCTAGGAAAACGAATGGAACCATTTTCAAGGCGATAGCTTTAACCGTTTTTGAGAAAACTGAAAAAATAATTTTTGAATGCCGTTTTTGGTTTGGGTACTTAGAATCATGGGATTCAGTTGAAACATTTACTGCATGTTCTACTTTCATTGAAACTAATATGTTGACATTTTGGTTGCGTTTGGAGTTAAGGAAGGGTTAGAATAAAATATTTTATTAACAGACATAAAAATGTTTTGGTAACTTTGTATACTTTCCTTAATATCTCGAAAAAGGTTGAGAATTTGGGAAACGGAAGAATACCATTAGAAAGCTTACTAAATGCTCTACACAAAAGGTTCTAATGAAAGTTTTGATTAGGCGATGTCAATCGGAGAAATAAGTGCTTAAAACTTTAAAGTAATTGATTTCGCTTATTCGAACTGTTATTTTTGTCTTTGATTTTGATACTTAAAATTATGGGATTCAGTTGAAACATTTTCTGCATGTTTGAATTTCATCAACACTAATATGTTAAAATTTTGGTTACGTTTGGAGCTAAGGAAGGATTAGAATAAAATATTTTATTAACAGACATGAAATGTTTTGGGAACTTCGTATACATTCTCTAATATCTCGAAGACGGTTAGGAATATTGGTAAACGGAGGGTTACCATGCTAAAGCTTACTAAATGTTCTACAAAAAAGATTCTGAAACAATTTTTGATTAGGCTATGTCAATCGGAGAAATAAGTGCTTAAACTTTGAAGTAATTGATTTCGTTTATTCGAACGGTTCTTTTGTTTGTTTTTATTCCTTGTTATTTTTTAATTGCTTAAAGTTGCATAATGTATTTGACAATAAAACAGATTAATTAAAATAAGAAAAACAATTCATTGTTAAAAAATAAATCAGGCTGTACCGTATGAAATGTCAGTTTTGGATTTGTCGATTTCCTTCAAATGTCTTGAAACTGTCGAGGCTCCTACTCCGATTTCTTTGGCATATTCCCTAGTGTTTTTAATTGCTTGTTGTAGCCAAATAATTAAAAAGTATTTAATTAGAAGAAAAACAATATTCCACAAGACTTGTTTTTGGTCCATTTGTGTCTACTCCATAGACTTAATTAGGTATATTATTCTATTGTAGTTGGGCAACTAAACTTTGTTTTATTTTGTTAAATAAAGTTTTTTTTCTTGACTTGTTATTCGTCAAGACTTTTATTTGTCCTTATGTATTTACTAGATAGGTTTTATGCGGCATATTATTCTATATAGGCTATATTAGGCAGGGTATTCTATTCAATCTTGTGTACTTCTTCTTGATCCTTCTGTACATGGGCGTATATAAAAACAATTTCGGGGGGGGGGGCTGAGACCATTTCAGGGTATGGAATACTAAATATTTAGAGCTTGGAATAGTTTTAGGCAACTAAAACGCTATTACACGTAAAATAAAATATGTTTTATGAACTAAGTGATCTTATTTAATTTATTTTTAAGGGTTTTACGAGAAGTTTTTATCATTAATTCAAAATTTCGGGAGGGGCTGCAGCCCCCTCCCCTCATAAACGCCCATGCTTCTGTATCCTCTAGAAAGGCTTTATTAGGCATATTTTGTATTGATTTATAGAGCTTTGCTTTAGAATGAGAGCCAGATTCTGTAATTTCCGCTTCTGTGTAAAAGTTAGCTACTGTCTGTGTCCCTGACGCCTTAATATCACTTTTATTCGAGATGTTCGAGAGGATTTTGACAATTTTCACGAGATATATAAAAAAAAATAAGTTTATTTCTTTTCTAAGCTTATCAAATGGCACTACATACAATGAAACAATCCGGAAGTGCCGACTAGAAAATTTCGCGTTTCTGAACCCCTAGAGACCGAAAGATGGAAGATGGCGTTTGGGGCGAAATTCGCGCAGAAAAAATCGTAACGGTTACATTTTTGAGTTCATAAGCTTGTAAGTACTCTTTTTATAGGCTTCTTGGGCTATGAAAACGAATGAAACCATTTTCAAGGCGATAGCTTTAACCGTTTTCGAGAAAATTGGGAACATATAACAATAACGTTTTTGGTTTTGGTACATAAAATCATGGGATTCAGTTGAAACATTTTTTGCATGTTCAAATTTTATCAAAACTAATTTCTTAAACTTTTGGTTACGTTTGGAGTTAAGGAAGGGTTAGAATAAAATATTTTATGAACAGACATGAAAAGTTTTGGGAACTTCGTATATTTTCATTAATATCTCGAACACGGTTGGGAAATTTTCATAAGTGGATAGAAAATATTTGAAAGCTTTCTAAATTCTCTACAGAAAAGATTCTGAAACAAGTTTTGATTTGGTGATGTCAGTCGAAGAAATAAGTGCTTAAAAGTTCAAATACGTCTGTTTAGTTCTTATGAACGGGTGCTTGTCGTTCTTTTTGTCCCTTTCCCTTAGTTTTTTATTTTTGTAATTTCTTATGTTAGGAAAATGTATTTGTGTGTAAAACAGGATAGGCAAAATGAGACCAATTTTCTATTGCTAGAAATAATGAAAAGTTTTGGGAACTTCGTATAATTTCTTAATATCTCGAAATCGGTTGAAAATCTTGGGAAGCGAAAGGTTACCATTCGAAAGCTTACTAAATGCTCTACAAAAAATGTTCTGACGAAAGTTTTAATTAGGCGATGTCAATCGGAGAAATAAGTGCTTAAAACATTAAAGTAATTGATTTCGTTTATTTGAACGGTTTTTTTTTGTCTGTTTTTATTCCTTATTATTTCTTAATTGCTTATAGTTGGATAATGTATTTTACAGTAAAACTGGTTAAGTAAAATAACAAAACAATTTATTGTTAGAAATATAGATTTCCTATATTCCAAGACCTTGTAACTAGCGGGACCCTTTCTAGTGTTGACCGACCCTTCCAGGTAAGATCGTAAATCAAGACCTTTCAAGACTGGTGGAACCAAAATAATAACTGCTTCTATTTTAATCTTCAGGCGATTCGCCAAAGTTGCGAAGCCTTATCAATAAATAAATATTTTAATCTTTCCAAATTAGACTAGGGATAAAAACGGAACCGCGCTAAGATGATGCAGTTCTTGCGAGTCGGACTTTTTTAGATTTCATAACCAATGAAATCTTTACGACTTCTGGCGCAGTAATGAACCAAACACTAGATACGATGCTGTATTTGATAGAATCGTGCAAGAATATAATTTTTCTGAATGTTCAGATAAAGTTAAGGAAAATATAAGAAAATTGATTGAGATTGTTTAGCCTAGGTATTCAACAAAATTGGGACCGCTGTTACAGGTTTTCAGGGGAACTCGAAGCAAAATAGGAAGATTGGCTAAGTATAAACATTAAACTTTCCGACGACGATTTTAAAATGTGTTGACGAGATAATTATCAACCAGGTCCTTCACGTGGAAGACCGCAAGTAAGTTTCGTGGAAGCATCTTACTCTACAAGAAAGAGACGAGTTGTGGACATAGTAACGACGAAATATAGTTTTCCACTAAGCTTACTTCTAAGGATTTTCCAAGGAGAAAATGGACTTATTGATCGATACGCCAAAGCTTTCTTTTGGTTCTACTAACGACGGTAAAACCGCCCGCATATTTTTTGGCAATCCAAAATTAAGCAGCGAAATTACTGGACTGGAGATAACATTAATAATCAATTAGGGCAGAAAATGGTTTCTAATGGTAAATCGATTAATATGCCGAAAACAACTGCATAAATTGGTGAGACTTATGAATTATATCTGAAGCCTTATTCATTGTATTATATGCTAGTGTCTTTCATTGACTGCTTCTTGTATTGATACAAATATGGATTTAATGAAAATGCTTCTCCTCCCATCAGATCCATATTTGTCAACTCTAAGAAAGATATGTAACATTTGAAATTTAAATAAATAAGATTTAAGTAAAAATAGCTACACAATCGAAGACAAAATTGAAGCAAAAGTTTTATCACACTTAATTTTAAATAAAAATTATAGTATTTGTTTACAATGAAGTAATTCTGAGAAGGAATAAGTTTTTTTATTAGTAAAATTTCTTTATATAATTTTTATAAGTTCGTAAATAGCATACGTACCGTCGTTTGGGGTGAGTTCTGACAGTAGTGCATGGCGCAGGAAATCACGTGACCTTGAGCAAACTTTTTCATTAGAGTCATAATTGGCTTGACAAATACGATCGATATTCCATTTTTCTCAGATAGGTAAGCCGAAATTGTCCTGAGAACACTTTGAAGTGAGTAACGAAATTTTTAATGTGAGTTGTAATTTCCATGATTTTCGAAATTATAGAAACAAACGTCTGTGTAGAGGCTCTGGAAGTAGTTAAACCCTAATTTTTCATATTGTTTAGTAGGTTTATATGTTGTCGAATGATACATAAATAAATATACTTATTTCTTTGGTCCAAAAGCTTTTTTTTCTCGTTTAAGTAAAAATATCGCAGACCATGGGGTGAGTTCGGACATGCATCAATTATACCCGCGTCCTCTTGGCTTAAAGTAAAACAGTATTTATTCCAAAGAGGCTTTGAAAAATGTGATTGACGATGTCAAAACCAAGAATAAGACTTTGAGAGAGGCAGCGGATCGATTTAGGTATTTTGTTGTACAACAAAATACCTAAATCGACTTTAGATGATAAAGTTAGAAGAACGCACACCAAAAAAAGTGGTGGCCAAACAAAATTCAGCCAATAAGAAAAACAAATTTTAATTGCAGCTGAATGGGTCTTTCCATTAACTCGATTAAGATAATCGCCAAATCGTAAAAACATATTTGGATAGGTCAAGAAAAAAATCGCAAGATTTTAAGACAAGCCCAGATTGGAATGGTTTGACGGCTTTATGTAAAGGAATCAGCCATTAGCGGAACGTCTTGCACAAAGCATCAAAAGGGGTAGAGCAGAAGTTGATAAGGAAAAAGTTAAAGAATATTTTGTAAATCTAAAAAATATTATAGAAAATATTCCTCTTTGGAATATCATAAATTATGACCGAGCTCACTCCAACTATAGTTTAAGTTAAGATTTTTACAAAAATGAAAGGCTGTCCGAACTCACCCCACACGTAGGGGTGAGTTCGGACACATTTTAGCAATAAAAAAAATTGAAAATTTTTGAGATATTCAAAAAACAAAATACACTATTCGATAGACGAATGTTAAGGGTTCATGCATTAATTTTTTCAGATTTTTACAAAACTTCTGTCTTTTGTAATTACGAAAAAACCTTTAAAATGTGTCCGAACTCACCCCAAATGACGGTAAGTACCCATATACATTTTATGTAAGTTAATAGAATAATAAATTATTTTCTTAAGTCAAAACTTCTTTTTTCTCTTATGTTCGAGTTTTTTAATAACAGAAAGAAAAAATAATAAACCAAGACTAGAGAACAACACGATTTTTGATTTCTTTCCCCATATACTCGTGACACTGTGCGTAATTGGAAAAGCAAGGGGTTCTGACTTCTGCCACTAGGCGCAGATTTATTTTCAAGAGACTCTTTCTCTTTCCTGCTTTATTATTGTAAGAAGTTCTCTTTTTACGCTTTTATTTTCAACAAGATCAGTGGTGCCATTGGCCATAGCAGTCGTCGCACCATAATAAAAAAAAAACAAAAACAAGATCAGTGGACGGAATGTTAAGTTTTGTATATTTATTAAGTAGTGCAAATATTTATTAAGTAGTGTGAATACAATAAACTCTGGAAGGAAACTAATTCCAAAATTAATAATTGAAACAGTTGCTCATTACAAATGTAAAAGAAAAGAATTATTCACGTTTTATTTTATTTATTTAGGTTATTTTAAGCTAATTATTCAGGAATGGAGACTACACTATCCAAATTCTGAAGAAAATGCATAGTGAGGCAGCTCTTGCATGATGGACTTTTATATTGTGAAGAGAAAAGTTCAATCAATAAAAACATTTTAACTTATTAGTTACTTAATTAACCCGCTAAAACCTGGCAAAGATTTGACCCTTGTATCAGAAGACTAGCATTCCTAAGGCATTAAATAGTTTTGTTGGTCCTGAAGAAGCATCAGTTCATTCTTGAAAACGGATGAGTAGTGTTAAAAATAGTAATAATAATAATAATGGGTCTTCCATGGTCTAGTGGCTAACATTTTAGATTCATATGCGGGAGATGGTGGGTTCGATTCCCACCAGTGGCAGGAATTTTCTTATTACAAGGCTCGTTGGGAAAATTCCTCGCTGCACTCTAGATGTCGGCACTAATGGCCTAGACATCGATGCGCTTTAAAAAAAAAAAATAAATAAATAATAATAATAATAATGTTTATTTTATGATTAATATGTACAAAACACAAACAAAAGTTTTAGAGCATGGTGACAACTTCAGCCCAAGTTTGGTTACTATTTACATTACTTAAAGTAACACAGAACAAAATAAATAAGTCATATATGAGTCATAACCAAATTTTTTATAACTAGTGTAGACTTCAGTTAAATTAAAAACATGATAATTCTAATACACGAAACACAACTAATTACTATTTATATTTATTAAAGTAGAATTTATCTAAATTTATTTGAAATCATTTGGAATGGACTAATAAACAATAAATTGGTGCATATTCTGAATCAAATAAAAAATCAGAAATGCAGCATAAAAAAAAATTAATCAATAGTAAAAGTATATCAATTTGTAAATGGAAAAATACACTCTCCTTAGCTATGTATAATTTAAAAGTTATATTGAGCAAATAAAAATTATTTAGGGTCCAGCACATTATACATAACTTACTAGAGTCTTACAATTTTCAACATTTAATATATTCTAAATCACCAATTTTTGGTGATTCAGAGTGTTTCATTAAAATAGTCTAAGGTTAACTCTTTGAGGACCTGAGAAACACTATTGAAATGAAAGTACCTTCCCTAGCCTTCATATTACAAAGCGAGCATTCGAATTAGCTTTCTTCTTTCCATGGCTCGAAATTCGGGCTAATCGAGCAGTGTTAATAAAGCGACTAAAAAGTTAAAACATTTTTATTAATTAAACTTTTACATATATAATAATAAATTCCTACTTGCAGGAACTGTGTCATCTTAGCGCATATCTGTTAATATCCCTAGTGCCATTAGTACAGGAATAGAAGCAGTTTTTGATCTTTCCTAAAAAATATAAAATCTCCAAGAGAAGGAAGATTAAAGGTGCCATAAGAACAAACTGATAGTATCCTAAGTGGAAATTACTGCCCCTGCCTTCTCAACCTTCGTCCTAGGAAAACTCTGTTACGAATACGTTTCTCATTTCCTTGCCTTGTTTTCCTAAAATAATCATTTTACTGTTAAATGCAATTTGAAACAACCAATAAAAAGTAAGTTAAACAAAGACAAAAACCTGTTCAAATGGACAAAACTAACACTTATTTTCACAATTGACATCGCCCCATCGAAAATTGCTTCAGAACCTTTTTTGTAGAGAAAATAACATAATCATTATTCAAATAGAGGACAAGATAAGTCATTGAACCAGATATTGTTTATTGTTTGAAAATCAAGAACGATTTTCCATTTTTATTCGCCCAAAATTTAGTTTCAAGACTTTAGTTTTGTGTTGTTCTACAAAGTAATCAGGAATTATAAAATTGCTCCTGACTTTTCACTTACTTATTATTTAAAATGAACTCATCAGTTCCAAATCATAAATTTTAATGATCAGTATTAGCCTTGCTTAGCCTGCCCTCATTTGCGCCTTTTGAAATTTTCAAATGGGCTAACATTTTTTTCTTGCCGGGGCTTAAAGTTCGCTTGACTACCTACTCAACCCTTTGTATTCTATTTTTAGATATCCTTGTCTGAGTGGTGGAGGTCTATGTTTGCCTGGACACTTTGTCAGTGTGTAATCGGCATTCAAAGTGAGAAAGTCATGTCTTTTTGAAAATATCAAATGTATGGGTGGTTTTTGTTTTAAAATGCAAG
The DNA here is from genome assembly GCA_946811695.1 of Gonocerus acuteangulatus. Taxonomy (NCBI): domain Eukaryota; kingdom Metazoa; phylum Arthropoda; class Insecta; order Hemiptera; family Coreidae; genus Gonocerus; species Gonocerus acuteangulatus. The sequence goes on from OX328125.1 coordinate 76,359,044, forward strand.
TACCTTTTATTTTTATTTTTCAGTCATTTCAATGAAGTTTTTATTACTTAATTTATTGATTGCTTTTAACCTTTTCAATGTGACGTGGGCTAGCTGCCTACTCCCTCCACAGGCGGACCAAACTCCCTCTCTTAGGGCGGCCCTTATTTTTTTTATATATTTTTTTTTACTTAGGTGCTCGTTACTAATCAACATTTTCATATTTATCTTACGTGAACGACGATGTGTATTACTTGAAACGATTTATTTACGACAATTTAGGTACGCAGCAAACCTACAATAACCATTTAAAACAATGTTTACTTACTTTTCTTCCCTATATTTCTCTTTCTACTTCATTCCGAAACCACTGCTTGTTTTTAGACGTGATTTTTAAATTTAGCAATGAAAATGTTTTTTATTTATTATTTTAATAAGCTACACCTTTATTATTTACATTTGCACTAAAAAAATGCCCTAAGAACATTTTTACTTACCTTGTAACGTTCAAAATTTGTATGTTATCAGTTAAGGGTTAAACCAGCAATTATCCCCCATTCCTGCTAGAGCACTCTGTACACGCTCAAGCCTAAAGAGGGCTCGCAATCAAGAGAAACAGCTGTGGCGAGAATACTCAGGCGTCGCCTCTGAGGAACATCTTTCTCTGGCGAATACTCTCGGGCTTCGCATTGAATGGGTTAATAATTGTCTGGTGTCATAGTAATATAATTTTTTTCCATTAATAAAAGCTTTTTTTTTCAGTAATATGAGATATTTCTTTTTGCGAATTATTTTCACAAGACTGAAAGAATAAAATTAGAAGATAACCCGAGAATTCTATTAGAACTGGACGAGGAACAAATGTTGCGAGGGGAAGCCATCGGTAATGAGTCGGACAGTGATCTAAGTGATGAAGATGTAGTGCGTAGTGACTATAATAGAGATCCAGAACAAGACTAGTGCGATCAAGAACAGACAGTGAGAGCAACCTGGGCAGTGAATTTTTTTTGGGCAAAGATCGAAAAACAAATTGGAGAAATGTAAGTGTTCAAAACCTTCTAAAACTAAACAAGTTAAGTTTAATAATGTAAGAAAACGCCTAAATTCTAGGATGTTTGAAATTTTCAAACATGCGAGTGACGATGTTAGAAAAGCATTTGCGAGTGGAGGAAGGTTACGTTCTACAAATTATGGTGGTAGATCTTATAAATATAATTTCTTCCCCCAGGAATAGAAGAAACAAACTTATTCCACTTTCAACTTCCTAAACTTATTATTACAACTGGTTTTTATAATTACAAGATGAAAACATTTTTATTTTTTTTTTATGATGTACCAAGTTCTAGGCCATTAGCGCTGGGCTTTCTACTGGTTACCACCCTTCCTAAACGTCCATGGAGCAGCAGGGAATTTTTTCAACTGGCCCTGAAATGAGAAAAAATCCTCGCTGCAGATGGGACTCAAACCCAATCTCCCGCATGAGACTCCAAGGTGTTAGCTACTAGACCACAGGGAGACTCAAGAGAAACATATCATCATACAAAAATAAATAAATAATATTTTAAAGGTAATTAAGAATCAACTGAATATCTAAAAATATATTTATTATCATAAGTAAATTATGATTATCATTAATAGGTGTTGACTTTAAAAAATATTTTTTACAATTATTTATTTAAATTTTAACCAATTTTTTGGAAGGGTTTTCTACCACCCTTTTCTAGGCAGGATAAGGGAGATGATGATTCATTTTTTCAAAAGAAAAGCCATCACCCTTCGTGACATGTTATGTGTATATATATACACACACGCACACACACACATATATATATATATATATATATATATATATATATATATATATAAACACACACAATTACAAGTAGTATTAAAAACCATGTTAAAAAAAGGAATTATATATCACAGCTCATCATGGACATATATTTTAATTAATGAAGAGACAGGTTTGCATCCAGCGGAGGAATAAAGTTTTTCTGCTGGTGGCAGAAACGTCATACCATCTAATATTCTCCTAGAACAGAAAAAGTATTTTGAGTAAGATAAAATGCCAATTCTTAAAGAATTTTAAAACATGACTGATAGACTGATAAAATAGGATCACAAAAAATACAGGAATTTAACTGACTCCTGATAACTATAATGACTCATCTGCAATATGTAAGTATGAAATTAATTATTGTTTACAATTATATTTATTTTGAGTTGACAAAATTTATGCATGTGAGTTAGTTTATTTATTATTTAAATTTTAACGTCCATTTATTATTAACTACGAATTTTAGGACGGGTTATCTATAGGTTACCACCCTTTTCTAGCCAGGATAGGGGTGATGCCTTTTCTTTTTTCGAAAGAAAAGCCACCGCCCCTAGTGGGAATCGAACCCACGACCTTTGGCACGGAGTGTTAAGAGCTCACGCCTTAACCCTCACGGCTACCGGGTCTCCTAGTTTATTTATGCACTTACAAAGGTACATAAAAAATGAGTTTTTTTATGTAATATTCTCTGCTTTTGAATGTCCTTTAAGGAGTTTATTATAGTCATTAATTAAAATTTAGCATTCATATTCTGGAATCTAGAAGTAGAGGCCAACCCAGTTACACAATCTCGAGGCATTAAAGAGAATGAGAACTAACAGCATTAAAACAATTAGACGGATAAATTATTGATATCTACATACTGTTGGAGCTACCCAGTATTACCATACTCAAGACAGATGTTTTATAAACATATGTTGTTATTCAGTCCAACAATTGCAAGTTTACAATAAAAGTGCTTTTTCACAAATTGGCTCAATCAATAGGTTATGGGCCCAGGTTTTTGCGAACTGTGAATTCTTAATTGTGTTGAAGTGCCTAAATTGAGTTGGTGGGTTACAGTTCCTACTGTGTGTCAAATGTATGTTGAGGATGAACACATCAAGATCATTTGATTTCAAGGCTTCTTTGGAGAAACTGGTGGTTCAAAGTAACTGGTCACGTTGGAAGAGACAAATTACGGTAAAAATGCAGTTTCCAGCCCTTCTTTCAAACTTTGCACAATAACGTATTTTGATGCACTAAACACGAATACGATAAAAGAAAACGTCGGATTTAACTAGGAAAGAAGTTATAAAACACTTAAGTTCACTGTTGTGCAGGTTATGAGAGCTAATGTAAACAACTAAATTTGTCAACATACGCATGCGCGGGTATAGAAAAGTTCGTAATAAGGAAGATTAATTGAAATTTACCATAAATTATCGAAATTCATCAGCAGTTATATATTTACAATCATTTTTTTAAATAATGAAACACTCTTCACATTTCTTGTTTCGTTCATGAAAAGTATTATATATCAGAAATCCCTTAATAATTAGCTAATGCCTTTATAATAGCAGAAGAATGTCTAGGACGAATGATTAGGAATGCAGAAGAATGTCTAGGGCAATTTTAAGGGCAAACATGCTATGCGTTTCTGCTCGCTCCGCTACGCTCCGCTCGCTCAAGAAGATAACAAAACCCCAGTCAATCCAACTCGCTAAAATTAATAGAATTCTATTAATTTTAGCGAGTTGGATTGACTGGGGTTTTGTTATTTTCTTGAGCGAGCGGAAACGCATAGCACGTATGCCCTTAAGCGACAGGTGACGACGGGTGAGAATGCCCTTAAAATTAAGAATATCTTTGAATAAATAGTTTCTGAACATTTCAAATGAGAGTTCTCTGTTTCCCAATGTTACATATCTGCGCATGCGCGTGTTTACAAATACGGTGTTGACGCCTAGTTTTATAACCTTCCTAACTTTAGTGCTTAATATTATATTCTATTAATTTTAGCGTGTTGGATTGACTGGGGTTTTGTTATCTTTTTGAGCGAGCGTAGCGAGCGGAAACGCATAGCATGTGTGCCTTAAAGTCGTCATTTATGCCTTAAAGTCATGTATGCCTTAAAGTCGTCACAAATTTAATTGTTTACATTAGCTCTCATAACCTGCACAACAGTGAACTTATGTGCTTAATAACTTCTTTCCTAGTTAAATCCGACGTTTTTTTTTTTATCGTATTCGTGTTTAGTGCATCAAAATACGTTATTGTGCAAAGTTTGAAAGAAATCGGTTTGGAGGGCTGGAAACTGCATTTTTACCCAAATTACTCTTGTGTTGAAGCATTATAAAATTTCTGATGTTGTCAGTGGTGATACAAAGTTGTTGGAAGATGGTTCCAATATGGATGAGTTTGAAACTAAGGACTCACTTGCTCAGCTGATATTGGTGAACACCCTGAATCCTACCAACGAGGAACTTACCTCATCTAGCAAGACTGCTAAGGAGGTATGGGACATTTTAACATCTGTGTATGAATTTAGTTCAAGCCAGAGAGTTGATAGACTGTTGGAATTATTCTTTTCATATGGTATTATGAGTATAGATGAAGGGGTTGTGAGCCATATAGCACGACTTCAGCGTGATTTCAATGAACTCAATGTGGAATTGAAAAGGCTCTCCAAGGCTGAACTTCCTGATATAATATTGATGGGACGAGTCTTGTCAACACTCCCCCCTCATTATTTCGAATTTAAAAGTGTATGGGAAAGTGTACCCATTGCTGAAAGAACCCTTTGCAGTCTGACTGAACGATTGAGATTAATAGAAATGCGTTTACCCTCAAAAGACAGTCAAGATCAAAAACTTGCACTTTTAGCTAAAATGGCCGTAATTCAAAAGGGTAAGAAGGAGGATGGGGGCTGTGAAGGACCCGGTTCCAAGAAATTTATTCCTCAGCGTGACAAGACATCATTCCCACGTCGAGGTCAGCGCCCCTCTCCGTCCAGATGTTACAAGTGCAAACAGGATGGCCATTGGGTTATGATATTTTTTTATAAATAAAATAAATTTTTATTCGAAATGCAAATTTCATGCCCATCAAAAAGAAAATAATGTCACTTAAAAATAAAAAGCCTTAACTTTTAGAATAAAATTATTTGTAACCTTACAAGAAACCCGAATATCTATAAACATACGACTTTACATACATTTAAAACAATTAATAAAACTGTATAAAATGTTCATTACATGTTAAAGAGGGCAGTTACATTAGTTTTAAAGTGAAGGAATGTGATACTACAATTTTTGAACTGACTAAGCCAACCCAGTGACACCAGTAAGACTCCATGAGGGAGCATTGTGTATTGAAAAGCTCCATGAGGAGTAGTGAATTATAAAACTCCATGAGGAGTAGTGCATATTATAAGACTCCATGAGGGAGCAGTGTCTAGTGTATTAGTAAAAAACTCCAAGAAAGGAGTAATTTGTGTGTCCATAAGACTCGGCTGAGCATAAGCCCTGCGAGCAGGAAATATTAATATTTAAAGAAAACTGTGACGTCCAAGTGGAGCTCCACACCACCTGAGGGCAAGTGAACTGTTGAATAAATGACTCAGAATTGGTGAGTACAAAATTTGATACATTAGTACCAGAATACTGCTACTGCTATTCACAACATTTTTTTGACGACATATTTTTTAGAAATTTTTAATTCTGCTAACGTTGTTCAATATTTTTGAGACTCATTGAACAACGTTAGCAGAATTAAAAATTTCTAAAAAATATGTCGTCAAAAAAATGTTGTGAATAGCAGTAGCAGTATTCTGGTACTAATGTATCAAATTTTGTACTCACCAATTCTGAGTCATTTATTCAACAGTTCACTTGCCCTCAGGTGGTGTGGAGCTCCACTTGGACGTCACAGTTTTCTTTAAATATTAATATTTCCTGCTCGCAGGGCATATGCTCAGCCGAGTCTTATGGACACACAAATTACTCCTTTCTTGGAGTTTTTTACTAATACACTAGACACTGCTCCCTCATGGAGTCTTATAATATGCACTACTCCTCATGGAGTTTTATAATTCACTACTCCTCATGGAGCTTTTCAATACACAATGCTCCCTCATGGAGTCTTACTGGTCACACTGGAGTCCTTTAATACACTGCCAACCGGATCACATCGGTTGGGCTCTAGTTCCTTCATAGAGCTTCCCTCCATAGAGGTATGAGTTATACATAGTACCAAACAGTCATCAAATTAGTCAATTACAGTGTACACAATTTCAACATTTAAGTCTGTATGAAAAACTCTGAATATGATTAAAGAAAAAGACAAACATATGTAAATAATGGATAATTTATCTGTAAATGCTACAACAAAGGAATCTAATGGAGCAAGGGGGTGTAGCAGATAGAATTTCGTTGTCGTACGAAAACAGCAACAATCATGCATGTGCAGAAGTCCCAGGATTACGTTACACTCCAGTAAAACTGAAATTTCGTGAAATGGTCATGAAATCATGACTTTTTTCTGAAGGACGCATTAAAGATTTTTATCTTCTAGTATCATCGTTAGAGGGTTGGATTCGGGATTCCCTTTCCTCCCTAAGCCCGCCCGGCCTTTAATTAATTTACTGGGTACCTACAAATGGGAAAATCAGGTGGCCAGAACATAGTTCTGACCACACTACCTCCCCAGTGTGAAATATGGTCAAGAATCAGATACTTCTACAGTATCTGCCCTTCTGGGCCCTTGTAGACTGTTACAGGACTGTTTTTTTTTTTATTTTTTTTATGTTGAATGTAGCAAAAGAAAATAAATTACAAACTTACTGAACATTTTCTGGTGAAACATGCAATTTTAATGCTGTTGCTTCAGCAGCCATACACTGCTTCACTTGAGACTTCTCAAGAGGAAGAAAAGGGAGATACAAATCAATTAAAAAATTCTTAACAATCATAGTTTTCTTCAGGCCACCTAAAAACAATAAATGAAATTTCTTTTAATCAGATATATTTATTATTATACAACCTATTCAAAAAAAGTCCAACATTTTGAAGCTGTTTTATATACTTCTTTAATACAACTTCAACATTGAAAATGGGTTCCACGCAATCACTACTAAAATAAAAGCAACAAATAAAAGATTCATTTCCAAGTGATAATATGCAGATAGATATTCACAATTGTGTTATCTACAAATTTAATATCAATATCATTTGTGATAATGAATATGATGTCAACGATACATTTTAAGCAATGGCTCATTAATGTTATTATCACACCTAATAATGAAACAATGTAAACCCGTTAACAGGCAAGGGCCGATTATGCAGCCTAATTCAAAAATGGCGCGAGTGAGGCGGGATTGGTTCCAAAGCTTCCTGATTGATGCCGGGGTAAGCCAGAAAATAGTATTGGGAGCTCTCAGGTCCGAGAAGGCGAGATATGACGAAAGTGACCGAATATTCGGCCCTTGCCTGTTCCCCGGTAGGTTAGTCGTGTGTCAGTGTAGGCAGTGCATTATAGGCTCTCTGGATTACTCATCTTCTCTGGAAATCTTTTCAAATTAAGTAATAATTTGTTTATACATTCTAGATTAGGAATCAATTGATTTTAATTGAAATAAGTGTATCACCTACATGGTATCCATGGATTCGTAGCTTAATTTTGTGATACTCCGGAAGGAAAAGAACATTTTTGGCATTTCTTATGAAATGATTATCCAGCAAAATCAAAGTGTAGAGGGAAGCACAAATAAATAAAGAATTTTGAATTATTCAGAGAAAGGATGCAGTTTTTTTCTTCTGTTTTCATATAGTTATTTACTTCCTTATTCAATATCGGTTATCAAGAATTCTTCCCTATTTGGTAAATAAATTATCACTCTTTACGAAAACTAAGCACTGCCCATGGCCTATTCTCTAAAGGTGGACAAAAGACAAAAGTTATACAACATTTGTTGTTTTGTTTTATCAAAATTTCCTAAAAGAAAGCTCTTATTACACAACTCACAAGATTTTTTATTTGTAAAATAATAACACAAATACATTTAACAAGAAATTTAACCAATTTACATCTGTTTTTTTTTTTCGTAACTTGTATTTTTTTTATTTTATTTCTTTATTAAATTCTTAATACAAATAAATCAATTTTACAAACTTAGTATATAATATAATTTTTCTATCATTGCTCAGATATTGGCGTTACCATATAGTAATGCACGGCGCCTGAGGTGCTATATATTTTTCTTACTTTTTTTTTTTTTTACATTGCTTGTCGATTTATTAAAAAAAACATAAATATGTTTATCAGCGAGAATTTATTTGCGCATACAATAAATATATTAGAGACACTGGTCAAATGGACCAAAATATTGTGTCCTATAGAATAAATATACATGGTAAAAATGGTGGCGGACCATTTTTACTTGGTTCTTAGATATAGCTAGAGTGAACAGTCACTATTTATATGCTAAAAATTATTTGATCACCAGGATAAACTGAAACAGCTCTGTAAGGAACATGTGCTGGTTTGTGCATTCCTTGAATATTTCTCTTGTTTTAATACCTAATATTTGTTTACCTATTTCTTAAATTATGTTTTCTTTGTTTAAAAATGTATTTTTGGTTTTGAAAAATGTTAAATAAAAATGTAAAAACAATGTTCGCTAAATTCAAAGATTTTATTGTTTCCTTTGTATTGTTAGTTATATGTCGATTCTATTGTAAATATTAAAATTTCTAAACATCCTTATTGTTTTATAAATCCATAGTAGGCCAGGCGCTATGTGTCACCATATGGTAGTAGGGTATAGCTCGATAACTAATGAACATAAAATCAAAATTCTGGTTTTAATAGTTATTTTTAATTATATTGACTAACAGTTAACCAGAAATTTTATTGAAAAAAAAAAAAAAAAGAAACTCCGGCGCTGAAGGGTTAATGCCTAGTTTCCAAGTAAGTTGAGTATTGAAGTACAGTCCTAGGTAAAACACACCTTGCTTCTTCGGACATCAGGAATTTCTTTGTTCATATCCAAATTGAAAATACTACGGCCTCAGTTTTCAAGTAATTATTATTAACAATTATTTTAAATAAAATTATTTCAAATAAGTTTATTTCAATTAAAATACTTTGAAATAATTTTATTTCATTTTTTTTAATAATTGAATTTCGAAATAATTTTGCTTCAAATATTCCAAATAATTATACTTCAATTCTTTGAAATAATATTTCAATTACCTTATTTGTTATTTGTACTCCAAATAAATGTTGCCTAACATGGATGCACCAGTAATTAAAACTATCTCAGGAGAAGAAAAAATTAAATGTTTAGGGATTAATTTCAAATAGGAAATACAATTTAATGAAAACAACAACACTATATGCCTCAAACTCATATTGACAGGATAATGTAGTGATCACTCCTAAAGTCTGACCGAAAAGTAAACATATAAATGTTTTGTAGTGACCCAAATGTTTCTAATAATATGTCTGCCAGGCAGAAGGCCAATAAAAACAAAATTAACCATGTCAATTCTTTAGAATTAAATGTCAATCTCTCACACGTATCAGGTTTCTTTTTCAAAAACCAAACAACTGACTATATTACTAATGATTTCCTAATTGCACAAAGGTGAACCTTCCCCTGTAACGGCTAAATCAAAAACTCAGGTTACTACATACGGCATCAATCAGCTCTGAGCAGTCAACCGTATAGAACAAAAAGAGTAAAAAAACATCGATTAGTGAGCAAAAAAAATTAAATTAGTTAAGAAAAAAAATTAAGTTTGTTAATGATTAAAATATTAGTTTGTCTAGCAAAATATAAGATTCAAATGTTTTATCTATGTTTTCCTATTAACAACTTGTTTTCATGTTTTTTATTTTTAGATGGAACGGTATTTTTCTCCAGCGATGGTACTCCTCCTCACTTCTTCCTGGGATATTTCGATGGGTTCATCTCCATCTTCGTCAGCCAGGTACTTGTTTCTTCCCGGGTGGTTGCCAAGGGAATGAAATTTTTCTCGATCTGGGCGCGCTTTCAACTCTCTAGCCCCAGTATCGGCGGACCAATGGTGTTGAAGCTCCCTGGTGTAGTTGGGATTCTGTCCGTTAGTAGCGCTGATGGTATTGCGTCTTTTTTTTTTTTTCTCATGTATTTTCCTAGGCGTAAGGTTTACTATGCTTGATGTTTATTTTTCGTCGTTGGGATAATATTTTTAGATGGAACGGCATTTTTCTCCAGCGGTGGTACTCCTCCTCACTTCTTCCTGGGATATTTCGATGGGTTCATCTCCATCTTCGTCAGCCAGGTACTTGTTTCTTCCTCGGTGGTTGCCAAGGGAATGAAATTGAATAAACATCATGCATATGTTTTTTATTGTATGAGTTTTTTTTTATTCTATGCTTTGCCTGTTTTTTTCTCTTTTTCTATAATTTTACAAGGACAAATATTTATTTACCTAAAGAGCTTCACCACAGTAAGGTGATTTGCCCACATAAATAGTAAATAAACAAATCTAATAAAAACAATATAAAATAAAAGAGTGAAAAATAGGTTTAAATAAAGTATTTAAAATATATGAAAATTACTTAAGTATAAATATTTTTTTTTTCACAATTAACTATATTAACACTTTCGCTGCAGGTGTCCTTCCAGAAGGACACTATCGATCCTACCCACTTACGAGTGTCCCTTTGGAAGGACGCTCCTCAATTAGTTTACCAATTCTTTTTCCCCCAATTTTCTAGGAAAATATAAAATGGTGGAAGGTTATGGCCACATGGTCTGTTGTAGCCTAAATGTTAGACAAATGTAAAACATTTTTGGTTATAGAAGATGTGACAAACTAAGTCAATGGAGCTAGTTTAAATGTATCTAAAATTTAAAGGTTAGCAGTTACAAGATTAAAAGTGATGACAAGCCCTTGTTGAAATAGGGTTAATAATATGTGGACATATGAATGAAGTTTTTTGAGGATGGCCCTGAGGCCGAAACGTCATGTAATAAAATTGAATTAGCTGATGAATAAATATGGCCGAGGTGAGGATCAAATGTAAATGTTAAGGAAAATAATCCATACCTCGGAAATTCCTGTGGATAATCCTTAACATGTCAAGTTTTATATTACGTAATTTTTCGAAAATGGTAACAAATATTTTTTAGCGGTGGATTAAAACCTAGTTTTTTTGTTTTTTTCAAAGTAGTAAAAACCAAATCGTTGAAACGCACAGAATCTGGTCTGATCAATCCCTGTTTGATCATTGAGTGAAGCATATATTGCTTTAGATCATTTTTAGAAAGGATGAAAAGATTTAGAGAAACAAACAAATACAATAATTCTTCAGTACTTACTTTTTTCATTGTAGCTTGCGTCTTGCAGGACTTGCTCGAAATCAGACAACTTATAGTCTTTACGCATTATTCCTTTCTTCCAAAGAGATAAAGCCAAGCTGTTAATCTGATCCATGCCAACATTGGATATAAATATAAAAATGCTCTTCCTGTATTAAGATAAGGTAAATAATCATTCTTTAAAAAAATAAAATATAATAGTAACTAATAGTTAACACCTTAAAATTACCTATCTACCTATAATCCACATTTTCAATGTTTGTATGAAAATCCAAAAATGATTTTATAACTTCGAATATCCCCTCAGACATTTTTTCAATTTCATCAAATACAAATACAGCTCGTTCGCATTCTCGGACGGTGTCAATGACTAGTTTTCGCAATTCTTTCTAGGAAAAAATACAATAGTTTATAATTTATGGAAGCATGAAGAACAAAATACTCCAAATAAGTTCTACATTCTAAATTAGGCATTAAATATTGATATAGATACCTCAGAAAGTGACCAAGAATTGCCCAGGGAAATATGTTTGTAATATGCACTTTTCTCTCCTTCCCTAAATAAATGTTGTGCAATTAGTTGAGAAACATATGTTTTTCCTATTCCAGCACTTCCATGAAAACTGAGAGCTAAAGCCTTCTTGGGTGTATAATTATCTGGCATACCAGCTCCCAAGTGCCTCTTCAGTAGAGGGAGTAAAGCATGTTCTAAGAAGGGTTGTCCAAACACTTTATTCTTAAAATCATTTTTTAAGCCTGAAATAAAAAAACAATAAAATTAAAACATAGTTATCATGTTCTCATATGCACAGAACAAGGTAAATACACAAAAAAACAGAGTCAAATATACCTTCAACATCACTGTTTATCCATCTGTGAGTGCATCTTTCTCCCAGGATTGAGTCAACTGCGCTATTAAACCATTCCCAATTCCAAACTCCATTTATAAGAAGAAAAAGTATAAGTGATTTAAATAAATACTTCATTTTAATTACAGTGGAGAGATGAATATTGAACCTTCTTCTCAGATGAGATATTGAAAGTTGACTTTTGGAATGAAATAAAATACTTTTATGGTCTAATGTGAAGTCTAAAAACCCATGTCAAGCTACCTTAAGCAATCACTTGCGTTCTATTCAAATTTAGTCCATAAAACACCATAAGATGTTAATTATTTTATTGTCATTTTAAGATTAGAGATAATCATATTTACGTAAAAAGCTAGAGACAAATAAAAATCCTGCTTTAAAAAAAACTGTCTGTAACGACTCATGAAACAAGGATCCGTGATAACCTCCCATTGGCAGGTTCAAATCAGAGACCAAAGAGTAAGCTTCTCTACGCAAACAGTTTCACAAGAACTGTATGTCTGTGTGTGTGTGTGTGTGCGTGCGCGCGCGTGCGTGTGTGTGTGTGTGTGCGCTTGCGTGGGTGCGTGCGTGTGTATTTAAAACAATAAATGGCCATACGGACTCATATCACTAATTTGCCCATATCGGCAGCAATTATTGTTATATTGCAATGAATCTCGGTCTATGTCAAGACAATCTAAAGTGTTGTATAAATAAATTAATTCGGTTCTTTAGAGGTTGGTTTACTCCGAAACAAAATCATTAATTTGCCCGTACTGGCCGTTATTTGTACTTCATTGTTACGAAACTCGGAAGACGAGATCCCCCACCAGCGCATCTCCTATCGAGGAAGGGAGGAACCGCGCTAAAAATGGTGCTCAATCCGCTCCTCCCAATAACAATTTTTCGAAGAGCGAGCTGTACACCTGGAGTGCAATGATCTATGTGAATGAACGTACGAATTGGGTGATTTCCATAGTAAAATGTTTTTTTTTATTCTCTCCTGGCGACTATGTTCGAAAAAAATCGTATTTAAAGCATTAAAGAAAGTTGTGTGTGTGTATATGTATTATGTATTATATATATATATATATATATATATATATATATATATATATATATATATAGTTAGTATAGATCCTAAGTTGAGGACTAAGATGTTACCAATTACAAACATTATAGTTTTCTGGTATTCACATGTCACAAACATCTTTACCCACGTTTCGCTAGTCATACATTTCATTTCTTGTTTTTTTCTCTTGGTTGAATCACTGGATGCCATAATTTGCTAAGTTTGTGTCCATCTTATTTGTTAAAATTATCGGGTTGTCTTGCTATTTCTATGGCTTCCCTAATTACACGTTCTTGGTAGTTCTCTATTTTCACCAGAATGCTAATTTTATCAAATTAGACAACATTATTGGTGTTGCAAAAATGTTCAGCTACCGCCGATTTTTCAATATTGCCATTTTTAATATGTTCCGAAATTCTTGTACATACCAATCTTTTTGTTTTCGCCGTGGAGGCCCGGGCCCGGGACACCTGTACCCGGCAGTCCCCCCCCCCCATGTGGCGGCCCTGAAAGGAAAACAGTATTTATTCCAAAGAGGCTTTGAAAAATTTGATTGACGATGTCAAAACCAAGGAGAAGGCTCTAAAAGAGAGGCAGCGGATCGATTTAGGTATTTTGTTGTACAACAAAATACCTAAATCCACTTTAAATGATAAAGTTAGAGGAATGCACCCAAAAAAAAAGTGGTGGCCAAACAAAATTGAGTAAAGAAGAAAAAAAAAATAGCAAAGAGAATTTTAACTGCAGTTGAATATGACTTTCCATTAACTCGACTAAGATATTCGCCAAATCGTAAAAACATATTTGGATCGGTCAGGAAAAAAATCGCAGGATTTTAAGGCAAGCCCAGACTGGAATACTTTGACGGCTTTATGTAAAGGAATCAGCCATTAACGGAACGTCTTACACAAAGCATTGTGGCAGCGAGAGACTGGCGGGGGGCATGGTTGCTGGGGACTTGCCTGGGTGAGCAGTGTCTGGCGACCGGCTGTTCTAGTTGAACTGTTTCACACAGTGTACTATGGCCTCGGTCTTGTTTCTTCTTCTCTTGTGAGTGCATCTATAAAAAACAGACACAATTTAAACTGCTCTGGACTGTTCGCGGTAGCTACCCTCAGCAAACACAGCAGCCTCCAGGAGCCCATAACCAGCTCATAAAACTACAAGTAATCTACTCAATTTTTGGACTATTTAATATTTCTATTTTCATTTCCGCTCAAGGCAGTTTATGTAAATATGTTATTTTTATTTTACATTTAATTATATACTGTCGACGTTCTATATATTTATTTCCAGTTTCTTTTGTTCATTGTGTTATTAGTTAATTTAATTTCTGAACATGCAATAATATTCTTGTTGGGACCTTCTGATGTAAATAATTATGCACAAGTTTACATAAACCAACAAGTGGTGACCCCGACGTGATGGATAGAGAAAATCAGAACATTTCCCAGGAGATGAACAATGAGCAACATAACCTCCCACCGGTTCCCGCTGTACAGGCTGGCCAACCTTACGAGATCTCGGCATTCAATGGACCCGCAGCGCGCCTTCCCGCTTTTTATAAAACCAACCCAACGTTGTGGTTTTTGCAAGCCGATGCAGTTTTTTCGACGTCTCGAGTTGTTTCATCTAAAACTAAATTCCAGATAGTTGTAGCCAGCTTGGAGCTCGACGTACTCACGCAGGTTGCCGATCTCCTTACCACCACTTCAGACGACCCATACGAGCTGCTGAGAGAGCGACTGGTATCGATTTACGGTGAATCCGAATCTCGACGCATCAAAAAGCTTTTAGAAGACACACAGCTTGGTAGTCAGCGTCCTTCACAGCTCTATCGTCAGATGTTGCAACTTGCTGGTTCCATGGGCTGCGCAGACATTGTCAGGACTCTGTGGCTCCGGAATTTACCCCCTCGCGTGGAGGAAATTCTGGCCGCCACTAAGCTGGAAGACATCGACGCCCTTACTAGCGTAGCCGACAAAATCATGGAGGTGGAGCGACCTGAAGCCTACGCTGTATACCCTCAACGATCCTCCCAGACTCCTGAATCCAGTTCCAGCCTCTGCAAGAAAACAATCCTGGAAGAACTCAAGAAGCTTCGAGTTGAAGTAGCAGATCTCCGAAAACAATGCAGGTCAACCAGTAGGGATCAACGCGGCGTTTCGCAGCGACCTGAACGCTCCAAGTCTCCTCACAACGGGCTATGCTTCTTTCACAGCAAATATCGTGAAAAAGCCCACAACTGCCGTCAACCCTGCAGCTGGAAGTACCAAAAGGAGCAGGATTTTTAGAGGGGCCGGCGGATGAAGCGGCCATCGTCGAAGCCCAACCCCAACGCCGCCTATTTATCACTGATAAGAGGTCCGGTCTTACCTTCTTAGTGGACACCGGAGCCTCTATCTCCATTATCCCGCGAAACCCACGGATCCACCGCGAAGCCTCCGAATACACTTTAGTCGCAGCAAATAATACCACCATCCCTACCTACGGCGAGAGGACTTTAAGGCTGGACATTGGCCTTCGACGCAGCTTTCCGTGGACATTCGTGATAGCGGATGTTGGTCGACCCATTCTCGGAGCAGACTTCCTTTTCCACCACCGGCTCTCCATTGACATCAACGGCAGGAAAATCGCCGACCCGCACACTGGTCTTAAGGTAATTGGAAAAGTCTCTTCCGTTTCTTCGCCATCCATCTCGACTATCCCCGGCGGCTGTCCTTACGCACACATCCTACGGGATTTTCCAGATATTACCTGTCCCTCACCTCTTCGTGGACCTTCAAGGCAAGTCGTTGAGCACCATATCGAGCCGAGGGGACACCCGGTAAATAGTAAGGCTAGGAGATTACCGCCGGAAAAATACACCGCTGTCAAGGAGGAGTTTCAGCGAATGATCGACGAGGGTATTTGCCGACCCTCAAAGAGCAGCTGGTCCAGTCCCCTTCATGTAGTTACTAAGAAGGATGGGAGTCTTAGAGTCTGCGGAGACTATCGCCGTCTGAACGAGCTGACCGTCCCAGACAGGTATGCAGTGCCGAATCTGATGGACTTTACCACTCAGCTCGATGGTAAGACCATCTTTACCACCCTGGACATAACCCGCGCGTACCACCACATCCCGATAGCCGACCAAGACGTAGAAAAGACGGCGATCATCACACCCTTTGGCTTGTACGAATACCTCCGGATGCCCTTTGGCCTTAAGAACGCGGCTCAGACATTCCAAAGATTCGTCGATAACATGCTGCGGGATCTGACCTACGTTTTCCCCTTCTTGGATGACTTCCTCGTCGCATCGGAAACACCGGAAGACCATGAAAAGCATCTCCGTGAAGTCTTCAAGCGGATTAACGACTTCGGTTTGTCCCTCAATGTGGCCAAGTGCGTTTTTGGCCAGCAGGAAGTGGACTTCCTCGGATTCAAGGTTGACGCAAGCGGAATTCAACCTCTTACCTCCAAGGTGCAGACGATCCAGGATTTCCCACGGCCACCGACTATCTGTGAATTAAGGCGTTTCTTGGGTATGCTAAACTTCTATAGGAAGTGCCTCCCTCACGCAGCCCATACCCAAGCTCCTCTTAACCAGCTTCTTCACAATGCCAAGAAGCGAGACAAAACGCCGATTGTGTGGACCCATGAGACAACGGAAGCCTTCGAGAAAAGCAAGCGTAGCCTGTCAGATGCGGTGAAGCTTGCACATCCTGCAACTTCCGGCGAGCTTTCCCTAGTCTGCGACGCCTCTGATCATGGCATCGGTGCAGCCCTACAGCAACAGAAGGATGGAGTTTGGCGTCCTTTAGGATTTTTCTCAAAAGCCTTATCCACGGCACAGAAGAACTACGCCACTTATGACAGGGAACTCCTTGCGATGTACGAGGCAGTGAAGCACTTTAGATCTCTCATCGAAGGCCTAAATTTCTTCATTGTCACAGATCATAAGCCACTCACGCATGCTTTTGCCCAAAAATCCGACACCGCATCTCCCCGTCGCATCCGCCATCTCGGTTTCATTAGCCAATTCTCAACGGACATCCGTTACCGGCCAGGCAGCGATAACGTTGTAGCCGATGCTCTCTCCCGCATCGAAGAAGTGGACTTTCCGGACGATCTGGAAGCTCTCGCTGCGGCACAAAAGAAGGACACAAGCGTCCAGGATTTGAGGAAGAACCATTCCCTACAGCTTAAGTTGATGGCCATGCCAGGAACTGAGTCCAAACTCCTCTGTGAGACATCGACGTCAAACGCAAGACCTTACGTCCCTCCAGAGTTCCGACGCTCGACTTTTGAACGACTTCACGGCCTGAGCCATCCTGGAGCTCATATCCCAACGTTATTTCTGGCGTGAGATGAATTCTGACGTAAGCAACTGGGCAAAGATCTGTGTTCCATGCCAAAGGGCCAAGATTCATCGCCATACGACGACGCCCCTTGGAACATTCAAGCCGGCAGATCGCTTCCACCACGTACACTTGGATATCGACGGACCATTGCTTCCATCGGAAGGGATGAGGTATCTCCTTACCATGGTGGACCGAACGACACGTTGGCCGGAAGCCGTGCCTATTCCCGACATATCCGCTTCTACCATCGCACAACACTTCTATTCCACGTGGATCTCGCGATTCGGAGTTCCCCAGCGTCTGACCACTGACCAAGGAAGACAATTTGAAGCAGAGTTGTTTCAGCGATTGAGTGCACGGATGGGGATCTGCAAGCAGCGGACCACAGCGTATCATCCGCAGAGCAATGGTTGTGTCGAGAGGTGGCATCGCTCTCTGAAAGCTGCACTAATGGCACACCTTTCTTCAACTCGGTGGACGCATGTACTCCCCACCGTTCTCCTAGGCCTGCGATCTTCGTTCCGCGAGGACATGGGAGCCAGCGTTGCAGAGGCAGTGTATGGCCAACCACTTCGCCTGCCTGGAGATTTTCTTGGCGAAACGGAATCTCCTGAACCCTGCGTTGCCCTTCAAGCTTTAACAGATGACTGTCTCCATCGATAGAGTAAAGCCGGCATACCTGATAGAAGAGGACACAGAGAACACCATCATTTCATCCAAACCGTCTCAGGAACCACCAGGACCACTAAAAATCCAGCTTTCCCCTCGGAACCCCTTAGTCAACAAGAAGCAAGCAACGGTACAAAAGAAGACACCCTCTGTTCCTCCTGATACATACAGGACCAGGTCCGGTCGCCTAGTGAAGAGAGTGTCATTTTGCGAAAAGTGACTCCGTCACTAGGGCGGGAGTACTGTGGCAGCGAGAGACTGGCGGGGGGCATGGTTGCTGGGGACTTGCCTGGGTGAGCAGTGTCTGGCGACCGGCTGTTCTAGTCGAACTGTTTCACACAGTGTACTATGGCCTCGGTCTTGTTTCTTCTTCTCTTGTGAGTGCATCTATAAAAACAGACACAATTTAAACTGCTCTGGACTGTTCGCGGTAGCTACCCTCAGCAAACACAGCAGCCTCCAGGAACCCATAACCAGCTCATAAAACTACAAGTAATCTACTCAATTTTTGGACTATTTAATATTTCTATTTTCATTTCCGCTCAAGGCAGTTTATGTAAATATGTTATTTTTATTTTACATTTAATTATATACTGTCGACGTTCTACATGTTTATTTCCAGTTTCTTTTGTTTATTGTGTTATTAGTTAATTTAATTTCTGAACATGCAATAATTTTCTTGTTGGGACCTTCTGATGTAAATAATCATGCACAAGTTTACATAAACCAACAGCATCAAACGGTGTAGAGCAGGAGTTGATAAGGAAAAAGTGAAAGAATATTTTGTAAATCTAAAAAATATTATAGAAAATATTTCTCTTGAGAATATCGTCAATTATGACCGAGCTCACTCCAACTATAGTTTAGATTTTTACAGATATTAAAGGCTGACCGAATTCACCCCACACGTAGGGGTGAGTTCGGACACATTTTAGCAATAAATAAAAAAATGGAAATTTTTGAGATATTCAAAAAACAAAATACACTATTTAATAGAGGAAGGTTAAGGGTTCATACATTAATTTTTCTAGATTTTTACAAAAATTCTGTCTTTTGTTATTACGAGAAAACCTCGAAAATGTGTCCGAACTCACCACAGATGACGGTATAGAATAAACTGGCAAAAGTTCATTCCTGAAGAAATTATTCGAAAATTTTCATTTTTTAACGTGTTTACATAATCAGCTGACATACAACATACCACCCGCATACCACAGCTGATTTGTGAAATTCACATTTTTATCGTAGAAATAATCGTTCTACAAGTTTTCATAAAAAAACTTTTCAAGCACTTTCCTTATACGCCACGCGTTCCCACGCCTCGCCAGCTGATTTTCCATTTGGCCATTGGCAATGCACAAGCAAGAGATTTTATCAGAAGTCGAGCCTGAAGAAATGTAACGGTAAAATGCAACGCTACGTCCCGGACTATAATGGCACTAGGGATATGAACGGAAGCTCGTTAAGATGACGCAGTTCCTTCGAGTCAGACTTTAATTCAAGTAGGATGTAAAAGTAAACTGACAGGTAGGTAGTACCTACCAGGTACTCGTTGAACTAGGAAGCTATGACAAGGAAACAGAGTACCTTTTGAACTGAGTTTAGCGAAGAACAGGAAACGGTTATTAGGGAAATTGTTGTAACCTTTTTCGAAGAAATCAACTGTTGAAGGAAAGCACTATTGAAGCTTTTCTCGAAGAATACCTTCCAGCAATTCTAATGAGGGATTACGTAGAATTTTTATACTAGAAAACTGGGAATTCATATCATTTTTACTTGTTCATAAATATTAAAACATGGGCGTATATAAGGGGGGGTGAGGGGGCTGCATCCCCCCCCCAAACAATTTTCGTTTGATAGTATTAATGTGTCATAAAACCCTTAAAAATGAATTAAATAAGATCAATTAGCTCATAAAACGTATTTTATCATACCTGTAATAGCTTTTTAGTTGCCTAAAACTATTCCAAGTTCTAAATTGTTAGTATTCCATGCACTGGAAATGGTCCTAGCTCCCCCCCGAAATTTTCCCAGCCCCCCCGAAATTATTTCCTATTTACGCCCATGAATATTAAGCTGGAAGAATCGCCTTCATTGTGGGTGCTCAAAAATAAATAAAATATTAAGATAGTTTCATGCATGGGCGTGTATAAGGTGGGCTGAGAGGTATGCACCCCCCCCCCCCTCCGAAATTTTGATTCAATCGTTAAAAATGTGTCATAAAACCTTCAAATAAATTAAATAAGATCACTTAAACAATAATAATAAATAAGTAATAGCGTTTTAACATATTTTATTTTAGGTATAATAGCATTTTAGTTGGCTAAAAACTATTTCTAATTCTAAATAGTTAGTATTCCATACACCACAAATGCTCCCAGCCCCCCCCCCGAAATTCTTTTCTATATACGCCCGTGTTTCATTCTTCTAACAAAAAATGTAGGTATAAAAGGTAAGATTTTTTAATGAAATAAAACATTTATTTATACGATTCATTCATTTTGCTTCTATCCTATAGGATCATAGGCCATTGAAAAGTAAGAAAATATATACCATTTCTGGGGTATGGAATAATAACAATTTAGAACTAGGCATAAGTTTTAGCCAAGTAAAACGCTATTACACCTAAAATAAAATATTTTTTTATGAACTAAGTAATCTTATTTAATTTATTTTTAAAGGTTTTATGATACATTTTTCCGATCAAATCAAAATTTCGGGGGGGGGGGGCTGCAGTCCCCCTTATATACGCCCATGATATTATCATATCTGCAACTCTATGGTCGGAAAGAGAGAGGTTGGACGGGATGTGAAACTACAAGTTTATAAAGCAATCTACCTCACAACCCTGCTTTATAGGCGGTGAGAGCTGGATAGGTAAGGAAATGAGCAGAATTACGGCAACCGAAATGAGGTATCTCAGGAGAGTAGTCGGCAAAGCAAGAAGAGACCGCCTTGACTAAATTAAATAATAAGAGGAGGACTTGAAAATCACACCTCTCAAAGTTACTCTTGAGAAATGGAAGCTGAAGTGGTTCGGCCATGTCTGTTGAATGGAGAGAGACCGAGGACCCAGGAGTATCAGAAGGCCAAGAGGACGACCCCCCCCCCCTTGTCAAATGATATATATATATATATATATATAGCCAGACTTGGACAGGCCTGAGGAAATGTTGCCAATCATGTAGGAGTTTGCTGGGGACTGGCTGAAAGGCACACGGGCATGGGCGTATATAAGGGGGGACTGGGCGTCAGCCCCCCCCCCCGAAATTCTGATTTAATCGGTAAAATTGTCTCAGAAAAGCCTTAAAAATAAATTAAATAATATCAGTTAGTTTAGAAAACATATTTTTTTTTTGGTTGTAATAGCGTTTTAGTTGGTTAACTATTCAATGTTCTAGATTGTTAGTATTCCATACCCCCAAAAGCTCCCAGCCCCCCCCCCCTCCTCCGAATTTATTTCCCATATGTATACCCCCATGCAGGAGGAGGGGAAAGAAGAAGTTTGAAAAATAAAAATTATTATTTTGAATATATATTTGTTCTTTTTAACCAATCGAAAAGTTTTTTTATGTTTTATGTTAGCTCAGTGGTAGAGCACTGGGCTGATATGCTCTGCATGATCTCAGTTCAAAACCCGAGCGCACTAAAGCTTTTTTCTTCTAGTATCTTCGTTCGTGGATTGGATTCGGGCACCCTGACCGTCTCTAGGCCCACCCAGCCTTTAATTAATTTATTAATCGCTGCCTTCAACATGGGTGTATAAAGGGGGGGGCTGAGGGGGCTGCAGCCCCTCCCGAAATTTTTATTTGATGGTAAAGACTTGTCGTAAAACCCTTAAAAATAAATTAAATAAGATCACTTAGTTCATAAAAAATACATTATTTTACGTGTAATAGCGCTTTAGTTGCCTAAAACTATTCCAAGCTCTACATTTTTATCTTCGTGGTAGGCGAAAGGTCAAATAATAAAAACTTCCCCTTACAGTTTCACTAACTTTATTACGTCCCTACATGTTTCACACCTTCATTGGTACCTCTTCAGGGGAAAAAGTTACAAAAGTAAAACTTACAGCCTCAACCTGAGGAGGATAACCTTCCACCAGTACGGCCACTTCTAGACGTGTCTAGAGTTTAAATTTATTATTTAAATTAACTAACTATTATTGTTAGGCTGCAGCCCCTCCCCGAAATTTTGACTTAATTGATAAAAATGTGTCAAAAAACCCTTCAAAATAAATTAAATAAGATCACTTAATCCAGAAAAAATAGGCTATTTTGTCTGTAATAGCGTTGTATTTGGCTAACTATTCCAAGTTCTAGTTTCTTAATAAATATTCCTAAATACGCCCATGGCTCTAAGCACTCCGGCTGACATCGACACATAAAAATTACTTCAGAACCGTTCTTGTTGAACATTTAGTAACCGTTCTAATTTTTCTCACGTACCAGGGTTTCCCAATCATTTTCGAGACATTTAAGAAAATATATGAAAATCCCAATACTGCTCACGTCTCTTAATAAAATATTTTTTACCAATACTGATTTTATATTATGTACAGACATGTGAACGAAACCATTTTAACGCGATTTCTTTGGCCTTTTTTGAGAAACGCGAATAAAATTATTTTTCCTTTCAAAACGTCTTCTGTCCGAGATTTTTTTTTTTTTTTTTTAATCTATTGGGCTCCCTCATTCAAAATGTCCATAAGCCTTCATAAAATCTAATTTGAAAATTGAATAATGTTTCAAAACGACTCTTGAAGCAAGTTGGTGGTTGTCTTCTAGAAGGATCAAAATGTCTCCTGTCCCGCCTCAATGAACACAGCTGCTAACCTTCTAATTTTCAAATGTGTCTCTTACACATAATAATTTTTGAATAGAAAATAGATAAAAAAAAGCATATTTTCCAAAGGGTCTGAGCATGGGCTTATATAAGGGGGGGGGGCTGAGGGGCTGCAGCCCCCCCCAATTTTGATTTGATAGTAAAAATGTTTCATAAAATCCTTAGAAATAAATTAAGTAAGATCACGTAGTTCATAAAGAATATTTTATTTTAGTTGTAATAGAGTTTTAGTTGCCTAAAACTATTCCAATTTCTAAATTTTTACTATTCCATACCCCGGTAATGGCCCCCCGAAATTATTTCGTATATACGCCCATGGATCTGAGCGTTTTAATTGTCAGTACCTCCTAATAGAATGTGTAATGTCGAAATGTTGGTAACCCTGAGTGATTTGAGCGCTATGATTAGTTTATAGAAAGGTTATTGTAACTAGTGAACCAAGCGCCGTGCTTTAGCAAAAGAAGGACGAGGACAATAATCTAATAATAAATAAATAAATCTAATCAAAAAATAAGGAAGATGCAGTCAATATCTAACGAGATGATCGTAGAATCGGAAGGTGAGCTGGAAGGGGGAACCATGAGAGGCTGAGAGGGACTTCAGAGCGTATTCTTGAATCTTGACTACACAATTTCTGATTATTGTAAATTTCTATTTTTTTTTAAAAATATTATTTTTATTTTTTTATTTACTGCTATTGTGCTACTCAATGTTATTTTGTTTGGGATTTTGTATAAGATATTTCAGTAATCAAATTCAAGATAATTATAAACAAAAATTGGAAAGATTGTTGGCATATCTAGACCACCATGACATTTTTATGATTTCCCCAAAAAAATTCAAAATGGACAACAATCTCAACATGAAGCAGAGCTACCCAAACGATTGTCTATTTTCATAACTATTTTTTTTTTTTTTGTTTTTTTAATGAAAAACTGCCTTTTCCAGATTTCTGGTTAATGGATCGTAAATAACGACTACATACTTAAAGTTAAATAAGTAATGTAGATTCTACATATGTGATCGTTATTTACGATACACTAACTAGAAATCCTTAAACAGTTATCCACAAAAAATAGCCAATAGTTTTGAAAATAGACAAAAGTTTGAGTAGCTCTGCTACATGCTCAGAAAAAATAGTTTTTATTGGGTGTAATACTGCTTTAATTGGCCAAATATTCCAAGTTCTATATTGTTAGTGTTCCATATCCCCTAAATGTTTTCAGCCCTCCGAAATTATTTTCTATATACGACCATGATTGAAATGTTTTTGCTGGGGGTGTTTACAATTTTTTACGAAATATCAAAACAAAGTATTTACTGTTCCTATTCAAAGTTTTGAAAATGTCATTAGGGATAAGAAAGAAGATGACGTAGTTCCTGAAGAATGCCATGATATTCATTTCTTAAAAGGACAAAATCGCTATAATAAGTAGAAGAATGCTCTGAAGGAAATGGAGGTGTTTATAAAGGTAAATAGTTCTTGGAAGAATGCTTGAGATACGTATGTAGGTTCTTCCAAAGACCCAATGGCCCTGGATCATCTACCCCTTCTCCTCTGCCTCTTCGGGGGTAAGTTCTTTCAACGGAATAGCCAAGCTACTCAAACTACCCTTACATTTTGCGGTGAAGTGAACCAACGCTTACAGGTAGGCAACCTAATTATTTCACAATCTCATAGTTTCTAGTCTTCGGAATTTCATTTTTATTTTTATTTTTAGTTGAATGCTATAACATTTAAATATTTTATTTATCTTTATTCACCAATTAAATAATACATAAGATGTTTTTTTAAATTTATAAGTTCATGTGACATTCCTAGAGAGACATTGGAAATTAGCCAAAAAGCATCAAATTAGAAAAAAGCATGAATATTTACGCATAAAACCATAGTCCATGTGACATTCCTGGAAGGAGAGGATTGGACAAAAACTAATATAAAAGTAGATTCTATTAATTTAATATATATATTTAATTTAAATAAATACTTGTAATTTATTAAAAGTAGATTGTATTATAAGATTATTAGTAATTCTCACTTCATTCTGTATGGAGAAACCACCTAACTCCATCATACTTAGATTTTAGCACCTTTGGTATACTCAGAAGGTGCTAAAATGTTTCATGCACTTCAGCATTTAGCATGGGCGTATATAAGGGGGGGCTGAGGGGGCTGCAGCCCCCCCCCGAAATTTTGAGTTGATTGTTAAAAATGTGTCATAAACCCTTAAAAATAAATTAAATAAGATCACTATGTTCATAAAAAATATTTTATTTTGGGTGTAATAGCGTTTTAGTTGTTTAAAACTATTCCAAGTTCCATTTAGCATAATTTGAATTTGCCTTTTTATTTATTTAATGGACCCTTTCACCTTCTTGAGAATAGTATTTTATTTCTACTTTTAATGTTATATGATCCAAGAAAGTCTCAAGTGGAATGCAAAATTTTTTTTGTTAAGCGTCTTCAAGCTTTGTCTTAAAATTAATATACAGATATATAGTTTTTTTAAAATTATTATTATCATTTCACATTAAATAAATAACAAAGACTTATGTTAATGTGTTAATAGGAGTTATGCATATTAATTTATTCATATATAAAAAAGACATATGCTTTTTAAAATCTTCTGACCAAACCAGATTTTAAATAAATAAATGTATTTAATTTATTATTATTTAAGTAGAGTCTATTATAAAATTATTTTCAATTTTCACTTCATTCTACATTGGCAAAACCTTCATCCAACTTATATTTTAACACCTGATAAAATCAGAAGGTGCTAAAATGTCTCCTGTTTTTCAGCATTTAGCATCCTTTGAAATTACTTCTTTTTTTATAATTATTACTTCAGCCTTTAGCATGAATTGAATTTGCTTCTTTTGAGAATAATATTTTATTTCTACTTTTAAGTAGTTACATGATCCATGAAAGTCTCAAGCCAAATGCAAAATGTTTTTTATTAATATTGCAAGATTTAACCTACAAAACAGGCATCTTCAAGCCTTGTGTTAATATTAATATACAGGAATATAGTTTATTATTATTATTATCATCATATCACACTAAATAAATTATAATGACATATGCATATTACTTTATTCACGTATAAAAAGGATATATGCTTTTTAAAACCTTCTGAATATACCAGATTTAAAAAAAATAAATATATTTAATTTATTATTATTTAAGTAAAGTCTATTATAAAATAATTTGATATTCTTGCTTCATTCTATATTTAAAAACCACCTACCTCCATTCTAATTAGATTTTAGCACTAGATATAGTTAGAAGGCACTAAAATGTTTCCTGCCCTTCAACATTTAGCCTTCTTTGAATTCATTCTTTTTTTAACTATATTTTACTTTTAATAATGAATGAATACGCCCTTTTTTTATTATCATTTCACATTAAATAAATTAATAAATAATATGGACATATGCAGATTAATTTATTCATATATAAAAAAAATTTTTGGGAGGAGCTGGGATCATTTGGGGGTATGGAATACTAACAATCTAGAACTTGGAATAGTTAGCCAACTAAAACGCTATTACACAGAGAAAAAAAAAACAATTTTTTCTGAAATAAGTGATCTTATTCAATTCATTTTTATGGTTTTTATGACACATTTTTACCAATTAAATGAACATTTCGGGGGGGGGGGGGGATGCAGTCCACCCTTATGAACGCCCATGTAAAAAGGGCACACATCTTTTCACTATACCATAAGCTAAAATCTAATTTGGATAGAGATTAGGTGGTTTGTAAGAATAGAATGAAGTAAGAATTCAAAATAATTTCAAAATGGAATCTTCTTAAATTATTTAATTTTAATTTTAATGTCCATTATTATTAACTAAGAATTTTATGACGGGTTATAAATAGGTTACCACCCTTTTCTAGCCAGGATATGTCGGATTTCTTTTCTTTTTTCGGAAGAACCACCCCATAATAGGAATCGAACCCACATATATTTAATTTAATAATAAAATAAATATATATATTTACTTAAAATCTGGTGTAGTCAGAAGGTATTAAAACACATATGTACTATATATATATATATATATATATATATATATATATATATATATATATATATATATATATATATATATAGGGGAAGGTGTTGTACCTTTGACCACCGAGGCTGTCGCGGCACATAGCAACATTTTATAAATTTTGGTGTAATTAGTGTTTAGCTCCTTCACTAAACAGCTTGTGTAACCTAATTTGGATTATTCAAGTCAAAGAGGGTTCTTGTAAAAAATACTTATCCATTTCTATCATAAAAATGTAAGTTATTTATTGATGATGTTTTGTCTCATAATATTTTTTGTATTAAGTCTTTTTAGATGGAAATCATTTGACAAAGTAGCTATTACAATAAGAAAGAGTGATTTTTACATAATTGAACTTTTATGTTCTTCTGCTACAAATTAAAAAAAAAAATAATATTCGTTGCTTCAATTGTTCAAAGAATTTAAAAAATAATAAATTAAATAAGTTCAAACTGGCTTTCTTAATCCTCAGTGTAGCAGTTCGAACCTATCGCCTCTTATCGTTCCACTGGAAGTTGTAAGACCTAATCGAAAAACGGAGGGAGGGAAAATGTCAAATAGGGGCTGGCCTAAAGAGAAACCTGAAAAGCTAATTATTGAAGGTGAAAAAAACAAAACAAAAAAAAACGAAAGCACCACTCTAAACGTAAGAGACCACATACAAATAAAACTGATGAAAATTTGTATGATATTGATTTTGAAGACATTGTGGCTTAACTTCCATACCCTACTATTGCTTGAGGATCTGCTTGACAGTAAAAACATTTATCGATTTTACTGGATTTTTCAGCATATTAAGCATAACATAATATCAATAACAGTTTATTATATATATATGCTTGATGTTTATTTTTCGTCGCTGGGATGAAATTTTTAGATGGAACGGCTTTTTTCTCCAGCGGTGCTACTCCTCCTCACTTCTTCCTGGGATATTTCGATGGGTTCATCTCCATCTTCGTCAGCCAGGTACTTGTTTCTTCCTCGGTGGTTGCCAAGGGAATGAAATGTTTCTCGATCTGGGCGCCCTTTCTACTCTCTAGCCCCAGTATCTGTGGACCAATGGTGTTGAAGCCCTGGTGTAGTTGGGATTCTGTCCGTTAGTAGCCTTACGGCGAGGAAAATACAGGAGAAAAAAAAAAAAAAAAAGACGCAATACCATCAGCGCTACTAACGGACAGAATCCCAACTACACCAGGGAGCTTCAACACCATTGGTCCGCCGATACTGGGGCTAGAGAGTAGAAAGGGCGCCCAGATCAAGAAATATTTTATTCCCTTGGCAACCACCGAGGAAGAAACAAGTACCTGGCTGACGAAGATGGAGATGAACCCATCGAAATATCCCAGGAAGAAGTGAGGAGGAGTAGCACCGCTGGAGAAAAATGCAGTAAATATATATATATATATATATATATATATATATATATATATATATATATATATATATATATATATATATTTAACACAATAGTGGCAATACGGACTCAAATTACCTTGTTATTTATTTAATGTGAAATGATAAAAAAAAAAAAAAAAAAATAAAATAAAATAAAAAAAAAAAATAAAAAAAATAACTAGGGGTCTCCACTTGGTTTAGTGGGTAACTCCTTAGATTCATATGCGGGTGATAGCCGGGGAGGGGGGGGGGGGTGGCAGGAATTTTCTTATCTCATGGCTCGTTGAGAAACTTCCTTGCAGCACCCTGGGTGTCAGCGCTAATGTGCTAGATGTCAATGCGCCGTAAATAAATGATAAATAAAAGTATACAGGGTGTCCCGTAAATGTCTAGTCATATTGTGAGGGGTGATAGAGGACCCTTAGGGGAATAACAAATGTTCTATGACGATTTCCCGAATTCTCGCCCATAAGGGAGAAAACGTCGTTTTATTGTTTTTTCGAGACAAACGTACTTTTTAGAAGAATAATCGTTGTAGCTCCGTCCCAGGTGGTACTACTAAAAAGGGTGTGAAACCAATCGAAAGCTGAGTAAATTTACTATAAGACTAGTTGAGAGTAAACGTAAAAATGAATGAATGTAAGTATGTATATCTTACCAAAAGAAGGCAATTCTAAATTTCCTGACATTTTATTGATATTTCTTTCCAGCGTTACTCCTCAATAAGCAAGATCTGAGATTTCCGGGTTTCAGAAAAACTTTCTCATTTAACCAGCTTTCCATTCATGTATCACAACCCTGTGTTATTGAAGTATTTGAACGATTTAAGAACAAAAGTTTTTAAAAAAACATGGATCTGTGAAAAGAAAATTATTTTTTTTCTTCAATTTATTCAAAAAGCTGAAGGGAAATATTTTTTTTATAAATTTTTACATAAATATTAAGTAAATATTTACTTAAAAGAATAAAAAAAATTACTTCCACGGATATAAAAAAAATCTTAAAACAGTAAATAAATAAAATACACATTTATTTTGAATTTATTAATTCAGGTAACTAATACTGGGTCCAGGAGGCGGCCATTAAGGAACCCCAACCATACATTAATCTCAAAAAATATTATTTTTACCTATCTCACGCATTTGAACACATTTTTACAGGACTATGTACATATTATTTATGAGGGATAGAATTTTTAATTACCACAACAAAAACGCATGGGCTCAGAATCCCAGTGAGTTTCACAAGCGTAGCCATCAGTATTAATTTAAGGTAAAGCATTTGTTTTCTAAATATAAGTACCTGTCAAAAAAATCACTATGCTAAATGCCTTAGAGCAGGAAACATTTTAGCATCTTCTGATTAAACCAGGTGTTAAAATATAAGTTGGATGGAGGTAGGTGGTTTACCAATCT
Organism: Gonocerus acuteangulatus; assembly: GCA_946811695.1. Classification (NCBI taxonomy): domain Eukaryota; kingdom Metazoa; phylum Arthropoda; class Insecta; order Hemiptera; family Coreidae; genus Gonocerus; species Gonocerus acuteangulatus. The sequence goes on from OX328125.1 coordinate 76,388,864, forward strand.
AGAATGAAGTGAGCATTGAAAATAATTTTATAATAGAATCTGCTTAAGTAATAATAAATTTAATATATTTATTTATTTAAATTAAATATATAATAAATAAAAAGAGTCTACTTTTATATTAGGTTTTGGTAACAATGGTATGGGTTCCTGGTCATGAGAACATCGGACAGTCTACATTAGCGGATGAACATGCAAAACTTGCTACTAGAAGCCAACCAAATGACCAGCAAATAACAATAACAGAAGCTGTCCTGAATAGGTGGCATGCAACATGGTATACCACTCAAGATAACCGCCTAAGGGAAATAAAGAGCAATATACGACCATTTACGTCAAGCGAACAGAGAACAAGACGTAAAAAAGTTTTACTAATAAGACTGAGAATTGGACATACACGCCTCACTCACTCACACCTATTTACGAAACAAGATAAGCAAAGGTGCGAAGCATGCAACGTTCCTATGACTGTGAAACACCTACTAACAGACTGCATGAAAAGAGACAACCTACAGGCACCTCATGACCTCAGCGAGCTGTTATCAGATAAGAGTCCATATATTGATACCAAACTGACATACTTGAAGACCACGAATACATACAACAAAATATAGCTTTATTACAAACAACGCACAATTAAAATAAAAGCCAACATTTTTTATCACAAAATAATTTTAGAGCAATTTGTCTATAAGTTTGTGTCTTTGTTTTCTTTAGGTTAGATCCTACTTATTATTTTATAAATTTTTATTATGATTTCAATTATACCATTATTTTATTACTTATTATTTGCTACTTATTTTGTTTTGTATACATATATATATGTATATATTTTTTTATAAATATGAACAATCAATGTTAATTATGAATGTAAATTTGAAAGTATTTCCTTATTATTTCATTTTTATTATTAATTTTCTTTGAGCAGATCACCCTTGTTGCGAAGCTCTTCAAGCAAATAAAATAAAAATAAAAATTAAAATAATATCATGTGGCCAAAATCACTCCATTTGGAAGTGAAGGGAGGGGGGATTATTCTGTATTGAAATTATTAATTTTTCATATTTATTAAAAAATAAATAAATAAATAAATAAAAAAAAAAAAATACTGAATAAAAAGTGTAAAAGTGTGTGGCGTAATTTTATTGACCTTCTGCCTTATTCGCCAGTACTTTATATTAATTTTTCATTTCTGACTATAATTTTTGGTTCATTGCAGAAAAACTTGTAGTGAACTAAAAAACGTGTTTTGTACATTGTATATGTTGTAGTGAATATCTAAAAAGAAAGATGTGTTATAAAAATTAACTAAATTAGTAAATTAGGAATAGCACACTCACCAACTTAAGCCTAAAGGTTTTGTCAGTGTTACCTGACTATAACAAAAGAATTAATCTGCAAATATTACAAATTAAACTCGTACAGCAGAATTACTCCAATATCTTTTTTATTTGGTTTGAAATAGTGATAAAATGAGAACAATACATTTTTATATGTTTTTACACTCACTTATCCTTAACACAATTAATTTTACTTATGTTTTTACTATTGGATATGTCATAACAGAAATGCAGTGTAATCCTCCAGGCTTTGTGCCTAGCTTTGGGCATGGGATTCATGCTAAGGAAGTCCAAGAAGGAGTAGTGGGTAAGATTTCTGTCTTATTTAGCTGGGAAACATTTCATTCCTGAAATGAGAGGATTTCTCAAGGAGGAGAGTTGTTAATTTCTTCTTGTTACTTGTCTATTCTTACTGAGGCTCTTCTTATAACAATATTAATTAATCCAGTACCTTGGCTGTAAACCCTCTTTTATTCTATATAAACAGTGATCTCTGATTAAAATAAGCTAAAATATCCTGATTATGAATATTCATACATGGAAGCCATTTGGTATCGCTTTCAGTTTTAAACTGAATTATGCAGTGGATTTTTAATTGCTTTGATTAACGCATACAATTAGCCTCAGATTTTAGCAATAAAATGAGCCAGAAGTCTTACAGGCAAATGAAAAGTCAAATTCTTCTGTATTTGGTTTATTCGCAATCAACATTCTCAGTCATGAGAGCACACTCATTTTAGTATAATATACATTTTCAATGTCTTCTTCTTTATATGATGGTACTTCATCTAAATTTTCTATCCTGTATTGTTCTTCAAGATGGGATAATATAAATTTGAACTCTCCTTTATTTTCTTAGGCTAAATGAGGAGAAATATATTTTGGTCCAGACAGGATTCTTTCTATCTGTGGTTGAAATCCCCTATTTCTTTATAAAACTTATGATTCTCTCGAGCCCGAAAATGCTTTTGTATTTTGGGATTCTGTGCCTTATTTGCTTTTTTCTTGTTTAGTAACAACTTCTCTGTGCTTTGCCTCTCTCCAATGAGTTTATTACGAGAAGCTCTCGTAGTACTTCTTCACTTCTTGTTAGAATTTCATTTATCTAGGCTCTTTTTCTGTTTTTAATTTGTCTTAACTTGTTTTCAGATTTAGCCCATTTGTTTGCAAGTCTCTCAATATGATACTTTGTGCTATGGTACATAAATCTGATGGAGTTATGGTTTCTGTGTCTGGTGAGGGTCTCTGGTTTTAGCGCGGTTCCTCCCTCCCCCATAGAGAGGAACCCAGCTTATAAGGTTGATCTCATGACACAATCCTGAAGTGCCGACTAGAAAATTTTGCGTTTCAGAACCCCTAGAAACCGAAAATGATGGTGGTTCAAATTTGTATATATATATATATATATATATATATATATATATATATATATATATATATTTGTCTGTTCGCTCATTTCTGGCTTCCCTAATGGTCCGATTTTGATGAAATTTGGTACAAATATCCGTCGTCCAAATTTGAAAGGTCAAGTTCATTAACCAGCAAAATCCGCCCACTGGAAGATGGCGTTTGGGGCGAAATTCGCGCAAAAAAAATCGTAACGCTTACGTTTTTGAGTTCATATGCTTGTAAGTACTCGTTTTATAGGCTTCTTGGGCTAGGAAAACGAATGAATCCATTTTCAAGACGATAGCTTTAACTGTTTTCGAGAAAATTGGAAAAATAGTTTTTGAATACCGTTTTTGGTTTGGGTACTTAGAATCATGGGATTCAGTTGAAACATTTTCTGCATGTTCTACTTTAATTAAAACTAATATGTTGAAATTTTGGTTACGTTTGGAGTTAAGGAAGGGTTAGAATAAAATATTTTATTAACAGACATAAAACGTTTTGGTAACTTTGTATACTTTCCTTAATATCTCGAAAAAGGTTGAGAATCCTGGGAAACAGAAGGATACCATTAGAAAGCTTACTAAATGCTCTACAAAAAAGGTTCTGATGAAAGTTTTGATTAGGCGATGTCAATCGGAGAAATAAGTGCTTAAAACTTTAAAGTAATTGATTTCGCTTATTCGAACTGATCTTTTTGTCTGTTTTTATTCCTTGTTATTTTTTAATTGCTTATAGTTGGATAATGTATTTGATAATAAATCAGGTTAAGAAAAATAAGAAAAACAATTTAATGTTAGAGATATGGATTTCCAAGATATAGCTTTTCAACTGCCTAGCGGGGTCCTTCCTACGGAGGGTTGGCCGACCCATCCAGGTAAGATCATAAATAAGACCTTTCTAGAAATGTGGACCCAAAATAATAACAGCTTCTATTTTAATCATTCTAAATGAGTATAGGGATAGGAACTGAACCGCGCTAAGATGCTGCAGTTCCTGCGGATGGACCTTTTTTTTTCCTTTTTTATTAAGGTGTTTTGACTGCTAGGATCATTAGCACCAATGAGTTGGTCTCTTAGTTGTAATTCCTGCTGTGCTTTGTGAGACAATGAGCAGACATACAAGCATTATGAATTGTCTTGACTTTATAATTCAAGTATTTAGTTGAAATTTCGATGATTAGAGGATTAGTAGAGTATATGTAAGCAAGGGTAAGCAAAGAACCTGAGACCTTACAAATTCTAATGTCATTAATAGTTAAGTTGGCAATGTTAGTCAGTGTAAGGAGAATGATGTGTAGGCTGAATATAAACATTAAAAATATTTCAAGGACATTGCATGCAAAATTTGTATTATCAAAATTTTATTTTGAATTCGAATAAAAAAATAATTTTGAGGGTCTGATCTTCCAATAAATTCTGTTTGGTCTGGCCTATCTTCTCCAATTTATGTCATGTGTTGAAGGCTGCCATACTTGGCATAGAATTTTATCACAAGGAATGACAATCGAATAAAATAGTTTGATAGCATTGCATTTGTGTTGCATGAATTATATTAAAATGTGAAACAAGGCTTGTATTATAGAATTTTGAAGGCTTGAAAAAAAAGGTCAACTACCTATCTCCACTGATCATTAATTTTTTTTTTTTCAACACTCTGACAAATAAAATAAAACATTAAAAATGTGAATTTTAACAAACATTAATATTTTCAATAAATTAAGCTAAAACAAAAAAAGTTAATTAAAAAAAAAAGTTTATTGGAGTTTGTTGACATCTTTCCAATCCTTCAAAATCTTGGCCTCCATCATGAACAAAATATTTATTGTAGAAAATTGCATAATTTATTTTTATTTATTAGGAGGAAAAAAGTGGTTGAAGTCTCAGAAGCTTCATAAATACTGGCCTGTCTTCTCCAATTGGAGCTATAATGAAATAATTTCTTTAACAGAAGAGAACATTGATGAGATGGTTGCAAAATTAGGAGCTTCAAAAATAACAGTTGGTGCAAAAAGAAAACTCTTACGGTGTATTTCAGGTCTGAATCAACGAGAAGAAATACTACGAAAGTTACCTGCGGACATTGAATCTGGAGGAATATTACTCTCCAACGCACTTGAATTTTTAGAGAATGTTATCCATACTCCTCTTCCAACGGACCACTCAAATATTCTACCTTCATGCATTATGTTTACACTTTGTAAAGGTAATAATATTACATAAATAATTCAGGTCAGCAAAAAAATGTTTTTGATCAGCTGCATGGAATGTTTTAGCTGAATTTTATATTTTTCGGGATGCTGAATCCAAAATGACTGCCATTTTAGCGCGGTTCCTCCCTCCCTTCATAGGGAGGAACCCCCATTTTTGTCCATCATATACAGTTTTCTTGCAAAATATGGGGGAGGGGCATGTTGGCATCGTGTAATGAAATTTTTGCTCAGAAGGAGCCAACACAAAAATAAATAAAATTAAACAAAACACTATAACTATTTTTGGTAAAAATGAAGTTTCACGCCCTCAAAACCGATTTCTTTCAAATTTTGTACAATAACGTATTTTGATGCACTAAACACGAATAGGTTAAAAAAACCTTCGAATTTAACTAGGAAAGAAGTTATAAAGCACTAAAGTTAATTGGATAATTAATAGAATTCTATTAATTTTAGCGAGTTGGATTGACTGGGGTTTTGTTATCTTCTTGAGCGAGCGGAAACGCATAGCACGTATGCCCTTAAGCGACAGGTGACGACGGGTGAGGATGCCCTTAAAATTAACAATATTTTTGAATAAATGGTTTCTGAACATTTCAAATGAGAGTTCTCTGTTTCCCAATGTTACATATCTGCGCATGCGCGTGTTTACAAATACGCTGTTGACGCCTAGTTTTATAACCTTCCTAACAGTGAACTTTAATGCTTAATATTATATTCTATTAGAATTCTATTCATTTTAGCGAGTTGGATTGACTGGGGTTTTGTCATTCTCTTGAGCGAGCGTAGTGAGCGGAAACGCATAGCATGTATGCCTTAAAGTCGTCATTTATGCCTCAAAGTCGTCACAAATTTAGTTTTTAACATTAGCTCTCATAACACGCATAACAGTGAACTTTAGTGCTTATTACTTCTTTCATAGTTAAATGCGAAGGTTTTTTTTTAACGTATTCGTGTTTAGTGCATCAAAATACATTATTGTACAAAATTTGAAAGAAATCGGTTTTGAGGGTGTGAAACTTCATTTTTACCCTATTTTTTATTAAGTATAAAATTAATAATGTCTTTTGGAATTATTGTAAAAATAAAAGTTCAATTCAAAAGATATATCTGTCAGCTGATGTGGTTCAAAATACCTCTATACACAATAACTGGAAAGCACCAAACCTCTTAAGCTTAAAGGTAGCTAAGGGAGATTAGAGAATTTTCAGTTTCATCGTATTCAAAATAAAAATTAGGTCTCACTAGAGCAGCATGTGATTGCCATCTTCCACACCATCAAATGCTTGAAATCACCGTGAGAAAGTTTACATCACAGTACTGATTATCATCAGTGCTTTAAAATAAAGCACTTTTTAAAAGATGTTTGTAAAGTATCTCAACAACACTAATTGTTTTCTTCTCTGTAGTCTTTTGTTCTTGAATATATGTTAATTAATATATGTGTTAATTGAAACATATGTTCTGCTACAGGCACATACTTACTTACTGTTGGAAACTACAGGTCCAACAGTAACAGAACTAGGCCTCTGCCACCATTTTGCTCCATTGAACACAGTTTGATGCTAGGTTCCTCCAATTTCGGATCCCTAGTGTCCGCAAGTCCTCCTCCAGGTTGTCAAGCCACCTTTGTATTGGTCTGCCTCTCTTTCTTTTACCCCCAGGTGCGCCATATCAGACACATTTATACCTTTCTTTCATTTGTTCTAGTCAAGCAAAACCTTTGGTTTAATATTTGGCTGATATCCTGCTGAAAATTTCATCACAGGACTATGACAAGTTGGGACCAGGACAACATCTCTTTTGTCTTTCCACTTCAAGACTGTTAATTTTTTTTGTCGTACACCAACTTTGCCCTTCATTGGTGCCATCTTCTTTAATTTTAGGGCCCACAGAAGGCCAGCTCTATTGACCATAGAGTGCCGCACAAATCAGTTTTTCACTGTAACATATATTCAGCCCACTCTTGTAAAAAATATTTGCACAAAAATACAATTACATTTCCTAGCTAGTCTAAATTGTCAGTATCAGGGTCATCAATGACGATGCATTCTCCAGGTGTCAGTAAATTTTACCAATTATTGACAACATAGTCTAGATAGTGGGGTGTCCTTTGTCTAACTGTTCTGCCAGATTTTGGGAAGCTGCATTGTCGATGAAGTGCCAACAACGTAATATGGATGAAAAACTGTTGTATGAAATGTTTACTTTATGAAATATTAGATGATAATATATCGGATCTAGCTTCCAATGTGATTCTAATGTGGTGAATTTAATAAAATTCATCAACTTATAAGCCTATAAATTATAGGATTTCTTCTTGTGTTACATCAATCCACCTCATGCGACTAAACTTAGCTTTGTTTCAATTGGGATACATACAAATTTGTTTGGGTAACCCAAGATCAAGTATTTCATCAGTCAAAAACTTATGATAAATGGATATAATAGATTGGTCGCCTTGGATGTGAAGGGTTTCCCCTTTCTCAGTCTGCTGATTCAGCAATGGTTGTATTGTACTTCTCCATCTATTTTTTTTGTCAATCTGAATTATTTTTGTTAATGTTAGTTTCATGATCTCTTTTGGAGGTAGTGGCCTGGGTAGAAGAGCCTTCAAAACTTTGATGCGAATCACTGCTCGTTCCAGGTATAGTTGCTCTTTTGCCAAATGATGTTTATGTATCATTCATCAGAAGGACACATCTAACTCAGAAATTTCATCTGGAGTGAAGTCAGGATTGGAAACGCTATCATCACAAACAATATTTAGTCGTTCTTGGACATCGTTATCTTCATCTGATACCAATTCATTGTCACTATAATCAAAATCACTTTCCTCCAGCATACGCCTCACTTCTTCATCAGTCAGAAAACGTTTTAGATTATGAGACATATTCGAAAAACCAAAAAATAAGCAGTAAAACATACAAAACTCACACCAGTATCTGACACAACAATAAAACCTATTTGCAGTTTTGCCAATATCGCAACTCTTAGTTTTTTCCAGATAATACTGCTATGATGAGAAATGCAAACTCGTAACATTTCATAATTCAGCAACAACAGAACGAATAAGGATAATAAAAAGGGAACGAATCACTAAATTCTTTGGGAAACACATGTGTGGCTCACAGGCATGCAGATATTAAAAAGTCTCACGACGTCTGTGAGCCATATATATTTCACGGATATAGTGCATACTCCACAATATCTAAATTTTTTTGGAAGGTTGATAAGATTTTCTGGCAGCATAGAAAACCTCTTCTTAATAAAAAATCATTTAGGCTTGCTGGGTTGTTTTCATGTTTCATACAGGGGTGTTAAATCTAATATCTTAAGTTCTTTTATTGGTCTAGTAAATATTTTTAGAACAATAGGGTATTATTATACGTCTCTTTTTTGCTTATTGCTCATTCCTTTTTTTTAATAGTATTTTTTAATTTTGTCCTGTAATCTTCAATGTTTAGTGAGCATTTGTAAATAAAGTGTACATAGGTTTGTTCAGTGTAGTGTTCTGTGACGTGTTAGTGCTGAAGTCAGTAAGTTAGTATTTTTGTAAATAACTATTGATTGGTCCATGTCCTGTGAGTAGTTGAGTGAGATGATAGCCTATTTTGTAGATTTGTTTTAAATTATATGGATTTGTGGCTTATATTATAGATGAAAAAGGGTGAATAAGGGAGGGGGGGGGGGGTCTTTGGGTTTATGAGGAGTGAAGGGAGGGGGTGGTTGGGGAGGGGATGGATTCAGTGTTCTAGGGCTCTTATCTTAAGAATAACCTGACCTCGAGTCATTTGTTTGTAATATTGTAAGGCTTAGAAGAACCTCTCCTTTACCCAAGACTGTTGAATCAACTTAATGCAGAATCAATGGTTAGTTTATAGACTAATATCAAGTTTTAACTCATGGAAGTTTCCTCTTTTAAGGTCTTTTAAATCTCTATTAGCTACTTACGGGGTAATACTAACCTTGTGTGGTCAAAATCAAAGTCATTTTGTCCAATTTATGAATAACAAATAAATCAATATTTTTCAATTCTATATGTCATAACATTTATATAGGGTGTTCAAAAGTATACAAAAAAAAAAAAAAAATTAATTCTTTGAAAACAAAATGGCAGCACTGTGTCTGATGAGCGTAAACCCTCTTTTTAAACGGGGCAGTAGTCATAAGCAACTTTTAATCAAGAACAAAAAACTATGATTATTTTGAAAGATCAAGGTTAAATCTATTAAAGTACGTAGGATTTTTAACAAATATTATATTTTTTTCGAAAATTGTGAACAATTCATCATTTTGTATTAAAAAATCTGCCAAAAATCAATCATAAAATCGTAATTATTCAATGAATGAAAAAATTCGTATGTATTTTACTTGCAAATATCATTAGGAATCTGACGTTAAAATTTGAAGTTAATCGGGTGAAAATTGAAAGCGCTATTGCCCGATGTGAAAAACAAATAGTTTTGAGAAAATCTACTTTAAAGGTAAAAATGTAGGTACCAAAACATTCATTTTTTTTTCTTTTTAATTTTTGTCATAATTTCTTGTAATAAATGTAAAAAAAAAAACTGATTTTTAATTTGGAAATGTATCAGGACTTCTTCCAAAACGAATATTTGGCACATTTAAAAACTGTTCCCGCTCATAAACACGCTTGGATTTCATTTTTGATTAGTTAAGGAAGCATTTAAGCCCCTAAAAAAGAAAATGGCAAAAAAAAAGTTGCAAGGTAGTATTACCCCTTATATATGACTGACAATTTGAAAGTGATATATTAACAAAATTTTAGAACGAGTTGCTTAATTTTGTTTGTTAAGGAACAAAAGTATTGATTCAATATCTTTACATCTTACTAAATTATTAGTAGCATTGTGGAGAATGGAAATTGTGGAATATTGATTTAATATGGTGTATGTGTTTTGTTTTATTCTATGACTACCAATACTTTTAAAGCCAAGTTGAAATAATAAGGTTGAAGGAATTATGAATATAAATTCTTATAGGTTCAATTATTTTCGAATTATGTGTTTAAACTAATTTTATTCTACACCATATACCAGGAATTTATTTATTCCGATTAATGCCCTAAGCAACTATGTTGGAACCTTCTAATAAAATGGAAGGTGGCTTATCTGTTAGTAGTACATAAAGCATATTCTTTGAGATATTTTAATTCGGAAGCCCATTGAAATCTGTAATTATGCAGTAAAACCTTGATTCACCAGATCAACTGGTACCAGATCAACTCTGATTTTTGTTAATCCGAGATAACAAAAATCTGGGTTATCCAGAGAATGAGGAAAAAATGAAAAAAAACAAAAAAAACAACGTATAAATCACCGAAATATGCTTAATGAAGTTTAGTAATTATTATTGACACACTTTCACCTAAAATTTAAAAGTTATCCACACAATTCAATAAAAGAAGTAGTTTTTAAAAAGATCAGAATGTAGAACCATGGCGTTATTTTGGCTTCAATTTTAATCCAATAATTTCTAACAAAATAAGACCTATATATGCAAAGATATAGGAAGGATATCTTGGAAATATGACAACAGAATAAAAAATAGCTTTAGTCAAATCTATAATATAAAAATGGGAACGCTCTAAAAACGAAAACACGGAACTTTTTGTGAAGAAATATATTAGTATAATCTCATTGAAAACTTAGCTAATTTGGACTAAAAGATCAGAAGAAATAGAACATTCCTGAGAGGCAACTGACTGGCAATCATTGAAACCAGGTAACCCAAATAAGGCCTCATATTTGAGGCTTTCTAGACCTCTAATAACTAATGACTACCGACTCTAACATTGATCAAGTACCGACACATTCAACGATGAAATACGCTAACACTGCAAAGAATAAATCGACTCACGTTACAGCCAACAGACTGGCCAAAGACCAGGGAATTATATTCAGTGCTGTTGATGGAATTCCTCTCGCTCAATATATAGTTGGAGTGGGACAACTCATCGGACAGAAAAACATAACTCACGCCTCAAGAATATCTAACAACCGTATATCACTATTTCTACCGAGTACTGATTGTGTCGATATATTCATGAATACTCATAAAGGAATTACAATCGATGAGCAGTTTATACCGGCTCGTAGACTTGTGGCAAAATCAAAACGGCTGGTAATTTCTAATATCCCACCATTCAACTCTAATGAAGACATAGAACTTCAACTTAAAGGTCTTAAACTGAAACTCCTTTCCCCGATCACCGAACTTCGAGGAGGAATGAAGATTCCAGGATATGAACATATTCTTAGTCACAGAAGGCACGTCTACATAGAAAATGAAGGTATAGGAGAAATCCCGCCGCATATTGTCGTAGAACATGATGGAATCGGCTATCGGCTGTTCCTCGGAGGAGATGAGCCGAAATGCTTTCGATGCGGTATTTATGGCCATGTAAGCACTGCCTGTGTTACCAAGGAGGAACATGTAAGTACATCACAATCTGATAACTCAATGGTAGCACCATCACTAGTACAAATCTGCAACTGCAAAACTCAAAGGTCCAATTCTCCGACAACTAATAATAGTGTTAATACCGATGAAAGGAAAGTAATACACAAGAACAAAGTAGAAAGTGAAACAGTAGGAAAAGAATTGCCAAAATCTAAAAACATAACCCTACTTGAACCTAAAAATGCCTTAAACGAAATCCAGCAGTTAAGCAAAAATGACGCCTCGAAAGCTAATAGTAACACCTCTCACAACCATGATATGACAGATAATCAACAAAATACAGACTTATCAACAAGCAAAGAAGCTGGTAAATGTGAGACTCCATCAAAATCTGGCAAGGAAATAATCTTAGACGAGGCTAAATTTACTTTAGAAACTAATTTAAAGAACTATCCCATTACATTCTCAGAACTAAAGAAATTACTTGAATTGACTGCACAAGAAAAAGACAAATTAAACATTATATATGAATTCACGCATGACACAGAAGGTCTTTTAAAAATGCTTTCAGATGCCAAAAAAACTGTAAAAGACAGATCTACAAAAATACGAATTACTAAACTACTGAAGGTATTATACAGTGAAACAATAAACGAATCGTTCAACCTTTCTTTGGAGAACAAGGAGGAAAATGTACTTCAACAAAACTAACTTATAAATAATCGTTACAAATAAACTACAACCTTATCTAAAAACCTCTTATGAATGTTATCAAAATAATACAGTGGAACTGTAACGGCCTCTTCCAACACATCGAATACCTAAAACTCCTTATGAATGATAAAAGTCCCTCAGCCATCTGCCTTCAAGAAACTCACCTTCTACCATCACAAACAACAAATTTCAAAGACTTTGAGATTTTAAGAAAGGACCGAGAATATGGATCTTCCGCTTGGGGTGGTGTTGCCATTTTAATAGATAGACACATTCACTATCAAGAAATAAAATTGGAAACACACTTAGAAGCTGTAGCTGTCCAAATGTACATTCCAAATCCATTAACTATTTGTAATGTCTATATTCCTCCTTCTCAAGAATTTACAGAACAGGATCTGCATAACCTCACTCTCCAATTGCCAGGCTCAGTATTATTCGTTGGTGACTTGAATGGACACAGTCAATTATGGGGTTCCCTTCTGCCTGATTATAAAAATAGGGGCAAACCCATAGAGCGCTTTATCACAAATCACCAAAACTTGATACTCTTAAACGATGGATCGCACACTCATCTCAATGCTAAATCAGGTTCCTTTTCAGCCATTGACTTATCCTTCATTGATGCTAGACTAAAACATAGAACTGAAGGGATCGTTGAAGATACTTTATATGGTAGCGATCACTTTCCTATCACTATATCAATAAAACTAACCAGAAATGAAGAAACATATGATCTTGAAATATGGAAATTTGACTTAGCCGATTGGAATTCATTTGCAGATTATATTGAAAATCACTGGATGACAATCTTAAGGATGAATACAGTGACATTAACCAAGAAATAGAAGTATTCAATAGATCTTTAATAAATGCTGCCAAAAAATATATTCCTCTTGTAAAATCGTCTAAAGGAAAGTGCAGAGTTCCATGGTGGAATAACTCATGCAAAACAGCTATTAAGAATAAAAAAAAGGCACTAAATAAATACAGAAGAACTAGATGTACAAATAATTTAATAGAATTTAAAAAGTGTCGTGCAATAGCAAACAAAGAAATTAAACAAAGTAAAAGAGCTTCATGGAAAAACTTTGTATCATCAATAAATTCAAATTCTTCTATTAAACAAATTTGGAAAAGAGTTAACAGTATTCAGGGAATGCGAAGATTGAATCCAATTACGGGAATCTCTGTAAATGGTGCATTAATAACTGACAAGTCAGATATAGCTAATGCTTTGGGAAAACACTTCTCAAAGATGTCAGCAGATGAGAATTACGACCCGGAATTCTTGCTTGTTAAAGACCTGGAAGAACAAATAACTGAACCTCCAATTCAGGGTGGTAATAATGAAATTAATCAATCTTTTACGATCATTGAATTAGTCACTGCCCTCGAATCATGTAAGCTGAAATCTTCCCCAGGACCAGATAACATTGCCTATATATTCCTCAAACATCTAACTCAATCAACTCTAAATCATCTCCTTCGAATCTACAATCACGCTTGGATCAATGAAGACTTCCCCGATATCTGGAGGCAAGCTAAAGTCGTACCAATAAAGAAGAAGTTAACTTCATGCCTAATGGACGATTTTAGACCGGTTTCACTCACTTAAGAAAAAATAACTTAATGACAGAGCATCAGTGTGGTTTTCTCAGGAACCACTGAACATTGGATCAACTTCTCATTCTAGAAGATGAAATCCAAAAGGCTATTGCAGCAAAAGAACACTTGGTTGCGATATTTTTCGACATACAAAAAGCGTATGATATGATTTGGAGAGATAGAGTTATCAAACAATTAGTAAAATGGGGAATAACTGGGCACATTCTTGAATTCATTAAGAATTTTCTAGAAAACCGATCTTTTCATGTTAGCATTGGCCATCATAATTCTAGACAATATCCTTTAAAAAATGGTACGCCTCAAGGGTCGGTCTTAAGTGTAACTCTGTTTTTGATAGCCATAAACGACATAGTTACAAACATACGACCTATGGTTAAATGCTCTTTATACGCAGACGATTTCACAGTTTTTACCAGGGGGAAAACATTGGATTACATACAAAAGAAGCTACAAAGCACTATTTCTAATTTGGAAAAATGGAGTCATAGTAATGGTTTTAAGTTTTCTGAAAACAAAACCAGGTGTATACACTTTTGTAGAAAACGAAATTGCAAGACGAATCCGATTCTAACATTGTTTGGTACGAGCTTGAAATTTGAAGAAACATATAAGTACCTGGGAATGTATTTAGATAGAACATTAACGTGGATACCCCATCTGAAACATTTAAAAGTTACCTGCACTAAAAGACAAAATCTTCTAAAATTATTAGGTAATTCCAACTGGGGATCGGATAGAAAAACATTACTGCACTTATATCGAGCGTTGATAAGACCAAAATTGGACTACGGCTCTGTAGTGTATGCCTCAGCCAGTCCTACAGCTCTGAAGATGCTCGATGTGATCCATAATTCCTGCTTAAGGATTTGTATTGTGCCTTTCCTACGTCTCCTGTAGCTAGCATATTAGCTGAAAGTGGGGAACCGCCTTTAGCAATGAGACAAGCTTACCTTACATTGTCTTACCATGTATCACTCAAAGAGAGGAGACTGCATGAATCTCTGCACGCTATAGATCAGAACAACCTCCACGGACAGCAGAGGATTCCTAAAAATTTCAAATATCGAATTAAATTAATAGTGGACAAACTCGACTTAAATATACCTGACGTATTTGCATTTCCACCAGAGGTTATGCCATTATGGAAAACCAAGCAAATAATCCTTGACTTCACCTTAACAAAACGCACCAAATCTACTACAAACCAAATCATCTATCAAACAAGTTTTTTGGAACATGTTCAAAAGTACACAGACTACACTAAAACGTATACAGATGCATCAAAAATTGACTCCCAAATAGGATGTGCCTTTTTGAGGGACAACATCTGCAAAAGATATAACATACATGAAGCAAACAGTATATTTACGGGAGAATCTTTCGCGATTTGGCAGGCCATTGAAGATATTAGGTTTCAAGAACATAACAAGCACCTTATCATCACGGACTCACTCAGCGTGATGAGGGCACTACCAAAACTCAAGAACCGCCATCCTATAATAGCTGAAATTAGGGAAAATCTTGCAAAACAAAATAAAGATATTGCTCTTTTATGGGTTCCTTCCCACATGGGCATTGAACTTAACGAGAAAGCAGATATTGAAGCCAATAATGCAAGAAAAGAACAAAGTGATAGCATAAAAGTGGCAGAGGTGTGCGGACAAGATTTAAAAGTATTTATTAAAAAACAAATATTAACAATGTGGACTAAGGAATGGTTAGAAACAGATACAAAACTAAGAAGCATTAAAAGAACTCTAAATACTTGGAAAACCTCTGAAAGGCTGAACAGGAGGGAGGAAGTAGTTTTGGCAAGAATGAGAATTGGCCACACTAAATTAACCCACAGTTATCTTCTGAAAGGACTGTACCCTCCCACCTGTAAACATTGCAATGTTATATTAACTGTTGAACACTTCTTAACAGAATGTACCGGATACACACTGGCGAGAAAAGTGAACAACATTGAAGGCAGCCTTGCTGAAATCTTACAGGATGACGAAAGGCCTGTACAAAAGGTATTCAAATTTGCCAAAGATATAGGCCTCTATCAAGAAATATAGAAACATAGAACTGCCAATGACTCATACGGGTAGAGGCAGTATAATTAAATAAATAAATATAAAAATGAATCGCTAAATGTGTTGCTAAGCGCAAATCTCGAGAGCAGCTAAACCGATTTCGCTAATTCTTTTTTTATAATATTCCTTGAAGTACGAGGATGGTTCTTACGGAGGGAAAAATTAAAAAAATTCTCGGAAAAAGTCTAAAAACAACACTTTTCGGGTCTTTTTTTACTTCGTTAACACAAATTCATTTTATAATAAAAACATATGTTCTCCATTATAATATTTTTAACAGTTAACGTATTATGTTATTTGTGTATAAGCAAAAATTCACTCTTTTTTTTATATTGTTTTAAAATAAATAATTTAAGTTTTAACGTCCATTTATTATTAACTACAAATTTTAGGACGGGTTATCTATAGGTTACCAACCTTTTCTAACCAGGATGGGGGGGGGGATGCCTTTTGTTTTTCCGAAAGAAAAGCCACCACCCCCAGTGGGAATCAAACCCATGACCTTTAAGGGAGTGTTAAGTGCTCACGCCTCAACCCTCACGGCCACCGGGTCTCCTTAAAATAAATACGTTTTTATTTAAGTTTATATTTATATTTTTTTATAGTTATAAACCTAAAAAAATATGTTTTAATTTAAGTTTATAACTATAACAGTAATAATAAGAACATGTGGAGGCTTAGTGGCCGTGAGTGTTAAGGCTTGAGAACTTGCCGTGCCTAGGGTTGTGGGTTCAATTTTCACTATAGGGTGGTGGCTTTTCTTTAGAAAAAAGAAAAGGCGTCAGCCCTATCCTGTCTAGAAAAGAGTGGTAACCTATAGATAACCCGTCCTAAAATTCTCAGTTAATAATAATGGACGTTGAAATTTAAATAAATAAGAACATGTAATCACTAGGTGACAATAGAGTCACATGTTTATAATGCAATTTCAATTAATTGATATTTGCGTTAAAAAAAGACCCCACTTTTCTATATTCCCATTTGTAATAATACTTAAAGGTCAATTTGAACTTTAAAACAATTGAGTGATTTTAGTATCGTATAAATATTCATGTCAATATTTATACAATGGTAACTTTACTCAAAAACAATTGTCTATGGTAAAATGTAAATTAAGCTGTGGTAAAATGTCACTTGAAATGTAAACATTTCTTTGCTGTGCATCTATAATATTACTAAATCTAAAAGCCACAAATTTCTATAAAATTACAAAAGTGTTGTGTGTTTGTGACTTACTAAATATGCCTCCTATAAGGGGGCGGACAAATTTAGGCAGAAGAACCCGAAATGCAACGCATCAAATTAATTATCAATCTAATCGTACTGCCCAGGAACGTGAAGATCGCAATGAACGTGAAAGAATTCGGTTAAGACAGACCTGTGATTCGACTAATAATGGTGCAAGTTTGAATCGAGCTGCTGTGAATTCATTACAGTGCCTGCAGCTGTGTTGCTATTGGACCTATGAACTCAGTTTGACTATAAACAAATCCCAGGGGCAGTCATTAAGTGTTTTTGGTATTAATCTAGAAAACCCATGTTTCTCACATGGTCAATTGTATGTTGCGTGTTCCCGTGTTGGAAAACCATCTGCTCTGTTTATTTACGCGTCAGGTATTGTAACAAAAAATATCGTATACCAGTAAGTACTACTATAAAACATGGGCATGTATAGAAAATAATTTCGGAGGGGGCTGGGCAAATTTTGGGGGGGCTGAGACCATTTCCGGTGTATGGAATACTAACTATTTAGATCTAGATTACACTCAAAATAGAATATTTTTTATGAACTAAATGATCTTATTTAATTTATTTTTAAGGGTTTTATAACATTTTTACCGATCAAATCAAAATTTTGGGAGGGGCTGCAGCCCTTATAAAAATCCATGCAGCCCATGCTATAAAAATGAAACTTAATTTAGAATAAGAAAAAATAAAATGAAATATAATAAGTAGGTATCATAATAAGAAATCTGATATTGTAATTTTGATTGTGATTTTTTAGTGACTATTAAAAGAATTTTAAGTGTTTTATAATTTTTATTTTTTGACATAATGTAATTGTTGACTTATTAAGTTTCTTTTTTTTTAATCTTACTAGCTGACCCAGTGTCCCAAATAGCAGAATAAGTATTAAAAAAAATAAAAATTAAAGAATCGACTGTTAGGTGGTACGAAGTTTGCCGGGTCAGCTAGTCATACTATAAAATATAAACATAGTTTTGATTTTAAAAATATTAGCACATTAGGTTAAGAAAGAAATAGAATGAAAAGAAGAATTAAGGAAAATATCCAAATCATAAAAAATAGAAAGAAAGTGGTAAATAAAAAAACTGAAATACTACATTTGAATACTATTTTTATTAACTTATTTGACAAAAAATAAAAAATATTTTTTAATTAGAGGGTGGGAAAATGGTTAAATTTTTAAGGCTATATGTCGAATAACATATTGATTATCGAAGGCTGATTATATTTCGCCATATTGGATTCTTTCCGACCATGATCAGTGACCTGGGTTATCCTACCCAGGTTGAGGCTGTAAGTTTTATATTTATAATTTTTTCCCCTGAAGAGGCACCAAAAAGGTGTGAAACCTGTAGGGACGTAACAAAGTTGGTGAAACTATGTGGTGAATCGGCACTAATGGCCAAGATTTATGTTGATGTGCCGTAAAAAAAAAAAAAAAATAAAAAAAATAAAAAAAAAAAGCTATGTGGTGAAGTTTGTATTATTTGACCTTCCGGCTAGCACAAAAATACGTTAAATGATTTTAATTATCCTGCTGTTGGAGTGTTTTGTTATAATAATCCAGCTCTGGAAAAAATAATAATTTGTTCTTTATAATGATTATTACCTACTTTTAAATAAATTCGTTCTCTTGAATGTCCCAACAGGTCTCTTCATCCCCATCAGAATACCCCATAATGATGACCCCCTAATGTTTAGTCAGCTGTTGGTTCACATCCTTAATCTTCAAAGGGGCAACTGGAACCCCTGGTATTTTTAATGCAACTGTCTCAGGTCAACATGTTTTTGATTTTTTTTTTTGTAACAAATTGAAATCTTCCTGTATGAATTCTCTTTATGTTGCTCCGCCTCATCCCAGTAATAAATTACATTGATCTAATTTATGACAATCGTGAGATTGGAATGTAGAGCTGCCTGAATTAATATGCTGACTGTTCGGGTACTCGAGGTAGCACTTGGTTTGGATGTTACAGTGGTTTCTTCCTTGTGTTTTTATTGTAACAGACCTCAGGATGTGTTTCCATAATTTTGATCACCACAAAAATTGATTTGTTTATAGATTGTTACTATTAGAATGGAAAATAAAACATAACCTCAATGATTAGAGTGCTGTACTCGTCGAATAGAGCAACTATCGCCTTTTCAAGGGGGAATCACCATTTCTACCCTTGATTTTAATCAAGAGATCATCTTGAATGAAAATAATTTCACTAGGTGATAGAAGGAAAAACATGAAGTTTTTGAGAACAAAACTGTTTTGATAAAAAATGGACCCATTTTGAAAGTCATCGCCTCAATTACTAAAGATATCGAAAGTTCATTTCAAAGGATTTTATTGCAGGATTTAGACACAAGAAGGGCTGCTTCCAAACTTGTTCCCACAATGCCTTGTCTTTGTAGTTTGGGATAATAAATACCTTGACATTGATACTTCAGCCCCTCCCTCCCTATTCACTTGACCTCACCATTTATGACTTTTTTCCCCCTTCGACTCAAAAGGGGCCTGAAACAAAAAAGTTTTGTGATGGTGGATGAAACAAAGGAGATTCCATTAAATGAAAGCAATACTGTTGGACATTGGAAGATAGAATTAGCGCTAGGGTGCTTAAACTTGAACTGCTGGCGATAAATTTTTAGTATATAGTTACAAGTAGGTGTGATGCATAGATATTAGTTTTCCACACAGTATGCATGTTTTTTAGTCAAGATAAGTATAGATCTGTTCTAAAATGTCAACAAAAAAAGTCATAATTATTCACAATTGCAAGTTTATTGGATCATACAAAACAGACGAGTTCTAGTGTCTTGACTTAACTAAAGAGTGATTTTGGATGTTGCAGTGAAGCACTGCATGTCCTCAGCATACTTTTCATATGATGGTACATAATTACCGAGTGCTAATCTTCAGTTAGTCGAATGTGATGTTTTGACTGAATTATCTTCATGTCAGAATATGTAGATTTGCCAAACATTGCCGTCAGCTGAAAGGCGATTTGCCTTAGATTTGAATATTTATCTTCAGATATAAATTTTGTATCAGATGCTGTGGCTTTGAGATGGATATCTGATGTAATTTGCACTAAATTATTTTTAACAGAATACGAGTCCATGTTAAATTTACTTGCTATTTATTAGGTAATTCCTCGATGTTTTTATAAAAAAAAAAAAAAAAGATAATTCATGAATTATGCGATATTTGCCAATTTACTGATATCATAAAAACGCTTGAAAAACATTTGATAATTTTGCTTCATAAATATCATAATTCAACTGAGGAATCCTTGCTTTTAAAGACAGAAAATGTTTTAGATCCTTTCTTTCCAGTTTACTATTGGAACTCACAATTTACTTTTGAATACACTTGTTGTGATAATCATCTCAGTAATAGTTTTTCATTTACCTTGAAGCTCCTAGTTAATGGTGTTCAAATGTAATGTGATGTCTGTGAAAAATTCCAAATTCAGCTATTTTCCATTTAAGCACCTGAATGTTGCCACCTTTTTCCTCAAGAAAAGCAGTTATTTTGGGCAATAATTCTTGAATCCTTTCCTTGACTCAACCACCTGATGTCTGTTTAAAGAAGTAAATCAGTGTATTCAGCTGACTCACTTTCTTCCAACTACAATTTAAAGAGCCATCGTCAATGAATACCATTCATATATAAGTCCACAGCTGGGCCAGTATCATGTATATCAGTAGATTCATTGAACTGTAAGAAAAGTATGAACATTCCATGATGTCATGTTCCAGTAGTTTATCAGCCACATCCGGACTCATGACTTCAACATTCCTTGTGAAAGTTGAACAAGATAATTGTTTTTAATTAGTTTTATTTTTAAAATATCGAAATAAAGTCTTACCGCTTCAATGATTGCTTCCTTCACCATCGATCCATCTTCAAACAGTTTCGTATGTTTCACCAATTTATAAGATATCTTAAATGATATGATCGTTCCAGCTTTTGATTGTTTGGTTGGTCTTGTGAACATGTTTTTTCTTTTTTCAAACTGGTTATCAAATCATGTACTTACCGTTTTCTTAATTCACTCTGTGACGGAAAATCCTTTTCATAGTTTTTATCAATTGTTTTATGATGCCTTTGTAAGGTCCCACACTTAGGTATTGCAACTAGCGAACAGAAAATAAGAGCACTTATTCTTATTATTCTTTACCATCAAAAGAAAAATTATTATTCTTATTATTCTTTACCATCAAAAGAAAAATTCTTATTCTTATTATTCTTTACCATCAAAAGAAAAATACTTCCAATTATTTTTAAAATGATACCTTTTACTTTTCTTTCACGCACTCATTTTGTACTATTTAACTTGGCATTGATCACCTTCAAGTTACAATTCTGACTCCTATTCCTCCTGGCACAAAATTTATATAGGGGCAAAAGAAGTCTCAATTGTTCCTGAGAAACGAGCCACTCAAAGTTTCTGTAAAAATTAACGGGAATCAAAACTTGCCTTTTCTTTGATAAAGCTGACTTTTGCTGCTAACAGGAGGTTATTACGATAAAAGAATGTGATGAGGGGGCTCTTCTGGCCTAATTTTGGATCAAATAAATTTACTATTTATTTATTAAATTTTGTTTTACTTACCTAATAAAATCTGTGAATAGTTCTATATCAGAAATGTTTTCTCAAGATCGACCATTAGAGGACCCCTGAATTACGGAACTGCATTTCAGTCAGTATTAATTATTTTGAAGATGATCAAAGTTTGGTGTAAAAATAGTGAAAAATAAAGGAGTTATAATGAAATCCCTATTACTTTTGGGTCCTTCACCTTATATTAATATTAATTCTATATTTTATTAAGGTTGAAATAATAAGATTTATTACAGTCTTCTTGATTTAATAAATAAATGTAATATAATAATTGCAGTTGACAGATATATATTGAGCAATCCTTGTTCAACTTTTGAAGAAAGAAGATTTCAAAGGATATTGAATGAAGTAAACACAATCGACATTCTTACATTTGCTGCTCAAAAGCTCTACGAGTGTATGCTAAGAGAAGAACAATATAGATTGTAAGTATTTATTCCTAACTCTAATCTTTGTATTTACTAACTTCAGCATGACTAATTATGAGTACTTCTCTAATGAGGACAGTTCATGTTTCAGATCCCATATGTCTCAAAAATACCAGAGGGTATTATATATATATATATATTTCTCTTCATGCTCTAGCAGGCTTAAAAACTGTTTGATTTTGATGAAATTTGGTACAAAAATATTTTGTTAAGGTCAAGTTTGTTAACCAGCAGTATCTGTCTAATGAAACATTGTTTTTTGGGTGAATGGATGTGAGAAAATTGTAGAGCTTACGGTTTGCATTATTAGGCTTGTAGGTATACTTTTAATAGGTTTCTATATCAGGTACAAAATGAGTGAAACAATTCCTGTAACCATTTACAGGAAAAGTGTATACAAATAGTTTTCCGGGCTAATATTAGGTTTAGGTATTCAAAAACGATGGATTCAGTTGAAAACATTTCCTGATGTTTAACATTCATCTTAATCCATTCGGGACTGATAGTCAATTTTTTGACAAGGCCATTTCTTCCCTTCACAACTGAAAGCCATCGCTGTGACAACTTCTTGTAATATCTAGGGGTATTGTACCCTCTAGTCACTCTTGTATCCGCTGGAGCTCATTAAAAATGCAGTTTGAGCATATTGAGCAGGGATTTCTCTCTGATACCCGGTCCTTCTGAAGGCCCTTATTTGTGTTTTACCAGTTAATGTGTACATAGAGATCATGTTCCGTATATATTATACAAATGCAGAGATATTTGACTTGATATTATTATTAACGAAATAAAATTAAATTAAAAAAAAATAAGTTAACTAATATATCTAAATGTTGGTTACATTTGGATTTAAAGAAGTATTAAACAAAAAAAAAAAATATTAACACACACGAGGAGTTATAAAATATTCCTACATTTCCTTAAATATCTTGAAAATGGTTAGGCGATTATAGTAATTGGAAGGTTACCATTCAAAAGCTTACAGAATTCTCTAAAAAATTGTTTCTCAAGTAATTTCCATGGGACAACCTCAGTCGGAGAAATAAGTGCTTAAAACTTCGAAAGTCTTGGTTTCGTTGCTTTTAACTGCTCTTCGGATCTATATTCCACAGTTTCCAAGCATGTATATATATATATATACACACACACACACACACACACACACACACATAAATAAATACATTTAACTATCTGGACTGTATTATAGACATAAAAATGTCCCTATCTTATGGTTGCCTATTTCAATTTGAATACCAAAAAATAATGTCTTTCACAGACTTGCATAGTACAAAGTATTACATAGGATGACTGGCAAACAGAATGGACATTCTCGTATAAGAATTAAGACAAATTAGAAATTCTAGAAAACCCTGGTTAACCCTTGAGCCGTCAACCAGCGGCCAACGTCGTAGAAGTTGGCTCATATTGCCCGAGTGATATTAAGTATCAGTTATTTTATTTTCTATAAATGATAGGAATTTTAGGCCTTTACGTATCTCTTTTCTCAATATGTTTATTCAAATGACTTTCACTGATGCTGATATTCTCAGCATAAACAGCATTTATAGTCATTTTGAACCGAGGTGACTACATTCGTTACACGATTCAATCTTATTTTGAACCGAGATGACGACTTTCATTTCGTAATTTTGGGCATAACTGAGAGAGTAACTAAAGTAAGTTTATTTTTAAATTTGAATATTATTTTTGCATTCGTGGGTTTATAATTAAAAAATAGTAACTCAATTAATTGCTAAGGCTTTGAAATATTAATTTTTATTGTTTAAAATAGTAAATTTTCTAGTAAAATAGTGGAATACTTTTCTTTGCAATGTGACTAGAAATCCCAGGCTTGTAACTGATGATGAGCTTCTAAATGAATTAAAAACTGAAAAACGTGCTGAAGATGATGGTGTAATTATACCACTTAGCGAGGATTTAACTGATTTGGAATACCAATAAGAAAGAAGTGGTAACAAAACGGATTAAGAACAATCTGATAATGGTGAAAACTATGAGGAGGTAGGTCACGTAAACTTCTATTAGTATTCAAAAAGAAACAATATTAAGTGGCCCGGGTCTCCCCATGGTCTAGTGGCTAAGGCCTTAGATTCTCATGGAATTTTTTCATCTCATGGCTTGTTGAGAAACTTCCTCGCGCACCATGGATGTCGGAGCTAATGGCCCAAATGTTTGTGTGCCGTAAAAAAAAATAAAATAAAAAAATAATGAAAATAACAAAATAAATCCCTCTCGTGTAGTAGTCGATGGGCAAAAAAGATAGTTACACATTTGCCTGGAGTAAGACCAAATCTTTGGAACATCCAGAATGACAATGCTACAAATTTCAATTTGTTTTCACCGATTAAATAATAAGTATTTTATGGTTATGGTTTGGTCAAACTCGGTCAAACGGTGTGGATTTTTATAAGGAACAAACAGACAAGCAGCTGATGGACATTTTTTACCTAGCCTATGACACTTCACGGATCAAGACATACCTGTGTGCCAAGATTGGTAAAAATTGGTCAAACGGCATGGATTTGTATAATATAAGGATTAAACAGACAGACAAGTAGCTGACAGACGATTTTGACCTAGCCTATGACACTCCCAGGATCAAGACCGACCTGTGTGGCAAGTTTGGTCAAAATCAGTCAAATGGTGCAGATTTGTATAAGGAACAAATAGACAAGCAGACAGACAGACAAACATCTGATTTTTATATATATAGAAGAAGATTATACATTATATTTTGAGCTGATTGTAAAGTGTGTAAAATGAGTAAAAATAGGATTACGAATATGTATATTTTCCTTTGGAGTTTCCTTAATCCCTTCAAAAAGGGGTAAGTCCATTTTGATTTTACGTTTTTTCACACAGCAAACAATTTTTTTTTTTTTTAAATACATTTAATCTCATGAAACACAAGGAAGTGAATGTTAGTGTGGCCTCGTAAAAATTCATTTCCTATTGAAATTATACTAGCTTTGACGTTTTAGTGTACCCTGAAAAGTAGTTGATTTGAACTTATCCCTTTTTGAAAGTCAATGCCTCATATGTGAAAGTGGTATATTATTATTAAATTTTTATGAAATACTGGATTAACCTTTTCCTTGAAATCAAATTGTTAGGTATTTATTATCTAATATTTCAGTTAATTTTTTTAATATATACTTTTAGGGCTGGGAAACAGGACGTAAAATCTGCTAAGGAAATTTCAAAAAATGCAGGACCTTCAAGGACTAGACTGTAAGTTGCATCAGCAATGAATACATAAAACACAATAAATTTATTTTTTTTGTTCAACTTGTGTCTCCAAAAATAAAAAATAAACAGAGTGCCTAGCAATTGGCGAAGTTGGGAACTAACTTAGAATTTTCATCTTTAGTCGAGAAAACTAATGAAGTCATACTTTTCCTCTCATGCAGAATGGGAGAGGAGAAAAAATCCCAATTGCCACAAAGAAATGAAATAAATGTGTTATTTAACCCTTATGCTACTCTCACCTTCATCATATGTGCAGGCAGGCTCGACAGCAGCCTGTGTGGATTTTTCTTTCTCCTCAGTTTCTAATACTTTATTAGTGTGTAGTCAACTTACCCATAATCATCCTTAGGCCTGGATTTTGAACTAGCACTGGTAGATATTAAAACTTTATTTTTCATTAAAAAAAAAAAGTATATGTTTTGGATATTCTATTGTTAGCTGCTGAGTACTGAGCCACAGTCTCTAAGAAAGTAGCTTGTTCTTTTTACAGAATCTTTCTTTGTTTTAATACAAAAAAATCTCTTAGTCGATTTTCTCCTATTTTCTTGAAAAATTCCATCTTAAAAGTTGTAATGGCCCCTTTTAAGTTGATTTACAATTACATCTAGAATTTGTTTTTTACAATAATCCTGAATTAGTTGGAAGTGATACTTCTCAACAGGTACTTTTTATTTCCTCTTGAACTTGAAAACTGATGGGTTTTTAGCAACAAACACCCCTGTTAACCCAGAGAAGTAAACTGAAACTAAGTGAGAAAAAAAGCCAGCCACAGGTATAAAAAAAAAATAGGACTGTAGCGGAATAAGGGACCTGATGTAGAAAGAACCTGGGCTCTTGGATGGAAAATAATACAAACTATACTACCTAGTGGAACTATTTGCAAAGAGAAGTTCATGAACTACTCACTAAGATCACTAACAGAATACTGAAATTGCGCACCGAAGTCGAAAAAAGGCAATGCTTTAAAACTGGCTTGAACCTCCGGGGACATGGAAAGAAAAGAGATAGAGAGGAGGAAAAGATTAATATATTCACTTGGAAATGCTGGGAGACTTGCAGAAAATACTTCATTAGTCCAAGTCCTGAAAACCTCCTAGATTCAAACAGAATGCAGAGCAAATAAGAATTTTGAATATGCTTTTATTTCTTGAGTAAGCTTCAATTACTTGTAATCATGTAGCCCAACCTCAATATTTATTTATTTATTAAATTTTAACATCCATTTATTGTTAACTACGAATATTAGGACGGGTTATCTATAGGTTACCACCCTTTTCTAGCCAGGACAGAGCTGATAACTTTTATTTTTTTCTAAATAAAAACCACCACCCCAAGTGGGAATTGAACCCACGATCCTTTAGCACGGAGCGTTAAGTGCTCATGCCTTAACACAACGCTCACGGCCACCGGGCCTCATTTATTTAAAGCGTAGCATATCTCAATTATTAGGATATACAGTTTTATAATTTAAACGCCTCCCTAATATGGTTGGTGTGCTCGAATCTTGTGTCTGAAAGCTCTACAAGCGCCGGATATAAGTCCAGGCATGGATTTGATAAAAGTGGATTGTATTGAAATTGCTTATGGTGATAAAGAACAATAAAACTCGGATATTATGTACAAGAAACTATCATAATGAAGTAAACATATTTTTCTTTGGCTTGAGGAGCCATTGTGGTGTTTTATTTTTTGTTGTTGTTTCTTTTTAATGGCGCATCGACATCTAAGCCATTAGCACCAACACCCAGGGTCCAGCAAGGAATTTTCTCAATGAGCCTTGAGATGAGAAAATTCCTCCCGCTGGTGGGAATCGAACCCACCATCTCCTGCATATGAATCCAAGGCGCTAGCCACTAGACCACGGGTAGACCCCTATTGTTTTAGTTATTAATAAATTTGCCTGAAATGATCTACTATGGTGGGCTGTGTGGCACACCATGTGGTTCTGCGGGAAGTGCCTTCCCACGGTTGGCCACACGACGCATGTGTGGTCTCTCTCCTCTTCGCGCTCCTGTCTGGAACCAGCACCTCTACTCCCTCATCATGTGCTGTTTCATTTCAGTGCTCTGTACTGGCATGGCCTTGAGGAAAAGGTTTTAGGGTGTGTATGTATGTGTGTGGCCTTTAGGGAAACTCTTAAGGGCGTGTATATGTATTGGTGTGGCCTTAAGCGAAAGTCTGTAGGGTGCATATATATATATATATATATATATATATATATATATATATATATATATATATATATATATATATATATATATATATATATTGTTAAGATTAATTTTTATAAAATGATTGCGCCACGTTGGGTCGCCAATTATGTTGAGATTAATTTTTATAAAATGAATGCGCCACGTTGGGTCGCCATTTAATGTTGTGATTATTTATTATTTAAAATAAAAACGATTTTAATTACTTTAATAAGTTTTATTTTATTAAATTGTTTTAATCTCAGGGATAGAAGTTCCGAGTGAATGAATAATATAATATTTATTTTTAGACAATTCCGAAATACAAAACAATATTAAAATACATACAAATAATAATAAAAGAATTAACAATTACAACAAAATAATTTTACTTCTGAACCAACTCACTTCCAATAAAACCCCAATATACTGCGCTTCAGTAATTCCTTCTTCAAGGTGATACGCTTTCGCTTTCTTGCTAGGTCTCGTGCATAGAAAGGATATCTGATGTTCCGGACTCCGCCGTTTTCTCAAACCGTCCTTTATTATAGACAGCAATGGACTGAACACTGCACTCGACGACTGCTAGGAATAGACTTGACTCCGTGCTCCTCGGAGGATGGCTATAGACTGACCACTGCACTCTACGACTGCTAGGAATAGACTTGGCTCCGTACTCCTCGGAGGATAGCTATAGACTGACCACTTGCTAGTGGGAAAGTTGGCGTCCTTTATTTCCAAACTTCCGCATTTTTTCCAGTTTATATATAGAAATAATAATTATATTTTTGTAATACCAAATAATTTATTTATTGTCACCTGAATGTACATTTAATATGTATATATTGTACATCAGTATTGTCCAAAAATATTATTAATTTAAAATGTATATAATACGATGTTATTTGTATTTTATGGTTTGTGCTTTGCGCGGGCTTTTCAAACTATCGATGGTTATTTGAATTTTAAAAATATTTTCGTGAATGTAATATATCATTACATTTGCACTCCTGTCTATGTTTTTAGTCCGGTATAAAATATAAATTGGAATTTTTAATTTGGAGTTTCGGAATGCACAGTACAGAATATTGTCAAGTGTATTACATTATTTTTAAATTTTGATAGCTTACTTCGTCTCATAATTTTTAATTATTTTGATTATATGAATATAGTATTTTATTAATATACTTATTTTAAATTTTTATTATGATTATCAATTTTATTATAGGTTAAACAAATGATTTTTATATAATACTACCATTTTTATTTAATTTATATCAATTTTACAAATTATCAAAATTTCTTTTAGTCTAAACAAACACAATTTCAAAATTTCTACTAATTTTTAATTATTATTTTTATCAATTTAGTCTTATATTAATATAAATCTTATTTTATTAAAAAATGCTAAACTAATAATTTTTATAAAAACACACTAATCTAATAGGTACTAATTTTAAATTTTTTCATGAATTTATTCCTGGTCCTTAATATTTTCTTTTGCAGTTGTCCAATTTTTTTTATAACATTGTTTTATTCTTTTTCTTGGAGGCCAATTTAGCTTTGAAATTTTTTCTATCCCAAGTTGTCTTTTATATTGATAAAGAATTTTTATTTTATTTCCAAATTTTACATTCAAAATCTTTAAATTCTTATCATTATTAATAGTTCTATTCAGTTTCTTCATTGGTATATTTCCACTTCTTTTATTATAACTCTTTTCATTTATTTTGAATTTATGGTTATCAGATAATTTTTCAATTTTATTTTGTTTCATCATTTTGTTTATAAATTTTGTCCTTATTTTATTTTTGAAATTATCATTTATTAGCTTATTATTTATTTTATTATTCTTAACCTCATTTTCATTACTTAATTCACTTAATAATTCTTGAATTTTATTATCTTGATAGGTTAAACAATTATAGTCATTTATATTTTTATTTTCTATAAATATTTCATCTTCTTCAAATATTTGGTCATTACTACCATCATTACTATTTAAACTGTATTTTATAGTTTCATTTAAATTGTCATTATTTATTAATGTATCGTCATTTTCGGTATTTTTAATTAAATTTTCGTTATTATTTTCATTAATCTCAATAATTTCTTCACTACTTATATTATTTTTATTAAAAAGGTTATTATTCGATTTTTCCAACTCTATCGTCTCTTCATTTTGATTTTTCACCCATATTATTTAAATATGCACATAAATCGTCCAATTTTTTATTATTTTTACTTAATTCGAACTTTAGTTCTTTATTTTGTTCGATCCTATTTGCGTCAATTTTACTTTCTAATATTTTATTTTGTTCCAATAATAGCCTCATCAAATGTTCTAGGCCTTGAGGATGCATCTCATTATCCCTTTCGGGAATACGATTCCCGCCATTCGATAGAATTTCCGTTGTTGCTAAGGAACCCGCCGATTCTCGGAATGATATTGCGTCATCCGCCCGCAATTCGTTTTCACGTGTTTGGACTATTATATTTATTTCTCCCTGTGTTGTAAAAAATACGTATTCCGATGAATCTACACTATTTTCTTCACCGTTATTTTGAATTTGTTCAATATTCACGTCAGACATTTTTATTCTATATAAAAAAAATTATTTTTAAATTTTATTTTTAATATTTATTTACTGTTTTTAATTTCAATTCACTCGGGCCGTCTACATTGGGCGCCAATAATGTTAAGATTAATTTTTATAAAATGATTGCGCCACGTTGGGTCGCCAATTATGTTGAGATTAATTTTTATAAAATGAATGCGCCACGTTGGGTCGCCATTTAATGTTGTGATTATTTATTATTTAAAATAAAAACGATTTATATATATATATATATATATATATATATATATATATATATATATGTATATATGTATTTGGCACTCTAAGGGTTAAGGCAGAGGAGAGTAATTGCTATTATTCATTTTTGTCGTGTGTTTAACGGCTTATCAACAATTAGGCTATTAACGCTGATTATTTATTTATTATTAATTACTTTGTGAATATTTGCTTCATGGACTGATTCATTCGTTATTTATTTTACAGATTAACAAATGATTCAGGGTATGGAGATATTGATTGGTGTACAACTTCTGATGAAGTAGAAAACATTTGGCCTGTTGAAGAAAACACTGTTATGGTGCTTTTTCTTTCTTAATTTACAACATAAGAAACCAGCTTTGATTTGATTTTTTTTTTAATTTAGAACTATTAACTAGAAAAATTGGAAAACAATTAATGTCAACGAGAAAAAACTGAGTGACTAACACTCAATCAAGAACATCAGGTTAAGAAATTGTTTTTTTATGTGTGTCATTAACCCATCTGAGACTTGGTGTGCCAGGGAAACTCTTTGGCATGCCCAGAACCCCTAAATGTCAATAGTTTAACCCCTTAACGAGCAAGGGCCGCTTGAGTGGCCACTGCTCGCTGAAATTAAAAAATGACGCAAGTGAGGCGGAATTGGTTCCAATGCTTCCTCCTAGAACCCGGGGTATGCCAAAAAATAGTATTTGGAGGTCTTGGGCCCGAGGAGCCAAGATATGACGAAGTTGACCACTAAAGCGGTGCCCATTCCCGCACCCGTCTTGTGTCGGTGTTGGCCGTGCATTATTGGGTCTCTAGATCACTCATCTTATCCGGAAATCGTTTCAAAGTATGTAATAATTCTTTTATACATTCTAGATTAGGAATTAATTGATTTTAATTGAAATGGGTATATCACTTACTTGTTATTCATTGATTCCTCTCATAAGTACCTTACTCTCGTGAGACTGGAAAGAAAAAATACTTTTTTTGGCATTCCTAATGAAATGATTTTCTCAATTCTGTCTGAAATGATATTGTGGGCTAGCATTATACTATTATTATAACCCATTCAGCATTTTTATTTTTTATTTTTATTTTTTATTTATTTTTTTTTTTTTTTAAAGCCTGCCAATCTTAGGGAACCATTTTCATTTTCGGGATCTTTGCGACTTGGAATCGGCTTTACAATGTATCACGGCAATTCATATCGGGGATTCCCGATGCCTGGAATGGGCAAGGGCCGGAATACAATTTTTTTTTTTTAACATCCTGGGTTCATATTTAGTAAATGGATGCCCCCCCCCCAGACTCCCAAATATAAATTTAGAAAAATCCAACATAGCTAGCGAAATGTGCCCGTTAAAGGGTTAAAAAACATCTCGACATTTTGATTTGAGTTGTTGGACTCTTTATCAGTAGGTTTAAAATATTTTTGTTAACTATACAAGCTCATAAAATGCAACAGCCCACAAGAGAGGACCAACAATAGATTCTTGATATCAGCACTTTGTGATCTTGAACTGCTCAACACATTAACCGCCATCAAACTTTTTTAAAAATGTTTCTTGTCATTTTTTGTTTTGTGTTTTTTTTTTTTTTTTTTTTTTTTTGGTTAAGTTAAAATTTATTTCAATGTTTTGGGGATAATTTTTTTTTTTTTTTTTTTTTTTTTTTTTAATTTACACAAGGGATATTCATTGGTGATAGTCACCTGTGCTTGCCCTGGCGGGAACTGGTAGATTTCAATTAAGTGTCCGAGGACTATCTAGAAGCCGTGTGCATTTTCTTTTTCGCACATTTCTTAGAACCATGGGTCATGGGCGTATATAGGAAATAATTTCGGCAAGGGCTGAGAAAATTTCGGGGGGGGGCTGAGATCATTTCCGGGGCAAGGAATATGAAAAATTTAGAATTTAAAATAGTTTTAGGCAACTAAAACGCTATTTCACCTAAAATAAACTATTTTTTATTAACTAAGCGATCTTATTTAATTTATTTTTAAGGTTTTTATGACACATTTTTACCATCAAATGAAAATTCCGGGAGGGGCTGCAGCCCCCTCAGCCCCCTCCCTTATATATGCCCAGGCCATGGGTCATCACTTGTGTTCAATTAACTTTGTTTTTGTCCCCATTCTAACTCTGCCTGATCTAACGCTTCTACTAAACACTGAGTGAAATCATCATCATCAAACTCCATTTGCGTAAACGTATCTTCACAATATCACAAAAAAACACAAATTCTATAAATATGAAAACTGTAAAATGCCAAAACTATATATATATATATATATATATATATATATATTTTTTTTTATATAAATAAGTAAATATAGGGAAGGTGTTGTACCTCTGACCATGTTGTACCTTTGACCACCGATACTGTGGCGGCTTGTAGTAACATTTTATAAATTTTGGTGTAATTAGTGTTTAGCTCCTTCCCTAGAGGGCTTGTGTAACCTACTTTGGATTATTCAAGTCGAAGAGGTTTCTTGCAAAAAATACTTATCCATTTCTACCATAAAAATGTAAGTTATTTATTGATGACGTTTTGGCTCATAATATTTTTTGTATTATGTCTTTTTAGATGGAAATCATTTGACAAAGTAGCTATTACAATAATAAACATGGTGTAGCCTCTTAAATTGATTTATCTTAACCCTAAAATTGTTAGCATACTTTTTAATTTTCACTACCAGGGTGTTGTACCTCTGACCACGACTAGTTGTTGTTCGTTTGACCAGGTCAAAGGTACAACACACCTTAGTATTTTTTTTATAATTCAACTTTTATGTTCTTCTGCTACAACTTGAAAAAAAAAATTAATATTACTATTACTTATTTAGTCACAGAGATCTGTGGTATTAAATGTCCAATGTTTAAGATCCAATATTTGAAAAAACAAACTTTAAGTGACAAGTTTACGAGAGAAGATGAAAATTTGTATGGTATTGAGATTGAAGACATAGTGGCTAAACTTCCATACCCTACTATTGTTAGTGGATCTGCTTGACAGTTAAAACGTTTATCGGTTGGACTGGATTTTTCAGCATATTAAGCATAACATAATATCAATAATAGTTTTTATTATTATGCTTACATCCTTGTCCTGTATTTATTAAACTTACAATTAATTACAATATTACTGAATACAATTTTTTTTCTAGACTGCTCTATTGTTTTTATATGGTCAGAGGTACAACACCCCGTGGTCAAAGGTACAACTACATGTTGTACCTTTGACCACTGTACAATTATTTTTAAAAAATGAATAAAAAAAATTAAATGTAAAGCTAGAACCTTGAAAAAATTTAGTATGATAAGCAATAGAATACTAATTACAATGAATTAAAAAAAAATGAATTTACCATTCAAATCTGCAAAGTGATCAAAGGTACAACACCTTCCCCTATATATATATATTATTTTATTTATTTCCTTCCCTAAGTAACCCTTAAGGAAGGGAGTTTATTTTCATTTTCTACATGTGCCGTACATGACAAATGTACATAGAATGTAATTGATTACATATTAATATTTCTATTCTTTATGATTACATTCTAAATGTAGAACATAAAGGAGAAAAAATGAAACAAAATAAAAGAAAGAGAAAAAAGGAATTAGAATACAAAAAAAAATAAAAATAAATAAATATATATATATCTCTTATATAAAAGAAATCGAAGGATTTTTTTTCACCTATAATGATTTTTCCAGTATCCCATTTTTGTATAAATATGTTCAGCACATTTGAGTAAAGCCCTCTCACACTTAAGAAATAATATTTTTTCTGCAACAGGCCAACGTCCTATGTGTTTGGTCAGGTAGGTCTGTAATGTTTTTCTTTCTTCAGTTAGAAGTGTGCATACGTACAGTAAATGGTGATATGTCTGTGTTGTATTGAAGTCACAGTAACAGCTTTACATGTTGGCTTAGTCCAAATCTATAAAAGTATGAATTAACTGTCCCATGTCCTGTTAATAATTGTGTCATGTAAAAATTTGTTTTAGCATACATTTTGTCAAATTATTCTTTAATGTCTGTTATAAATATCTTTAGGTGTTGTCCTTTTGTAGTTAAAGTCCAGTCTTCTTGCCATTGTCTTATTGTATCTCTGTTATTGTCAGTAACTGTCTTTTTAAATGTGTTTTTGTTATTTTGTTGTAGCATTCTGGAATTCTTAGATCTTTAGAGGCTGATTTAGCTGATAGGTGAGCAAGTTCATTTCCAAGAAGACCAGAATGCCTTTTAAACCATATGAAGTGTTCGTGAATGTTTCGTTGAGTAAGATTGTAGAGTATTTGTCGGATTTGTTCAGTAAGTGGGTCATGAATTGTGTAATTATTTAATGATTGACATGTGTTTTGACTGTCAGTATAGATGTTTACATTTCTAATTTGTTCTTGTCTTTGTATGTATAGTGAACTCTGTAGTACCGCAAATTTTTCAGCCTGATTATTAGTGCATAGTCGTCCTAGCCTGTACTTGTTAGTCTCTGTTAATTCTTGTCTCCTAAAAACCAGAAAAGCACAGACCACTTGCTCCCCCCCTCTTGGCTTGCGTCTATGTAAATATCAATATCTGCATCGGGATTGTACTCCATTGATACAGACGGATACTGTGCAGGATGCATCCAGACATTATGCCTCACAGGTCTTTCTATTTCCTCATGGGTGTACATTGGGCTGCCTTTTGTGGTCTTCAAGAGAGAATACTCCATTACATACTGCTTTGCTATGAGATTAATAGGAATTATCTTGGCAAGTACTCATGATGCTTCATAAGACACTGTTTTAAAACCCTTTATTACTTTTAAGGCCATTAATCTTTGTATTCTTTGTAATTTTTTCTGGTTGTGTAGTTTAGTTAGTCCATTGTACCAAATGTTAAGTCCGTAAGTCAGTAAAGCCAGTACTATCCTTTGTACAGTATGTGTAGTGCTTGAGAGGGTAAGCCCCATGTTGTACGGGCTGCTATGGATAGATTGTGAATTAGGTGTTGAAGTTTGTTCTGTAGTCTGTCAATGTGTGTATTCCAGTTTAATTATATATATATATAAACAAGACTCCTAAAAAAACACGAGATGGAAATACATAATTGTCAAAAATAGAATGATAAAAGTTGTCCTGAATCAAGGCCAGCCACACTGTGTTTTGGCATGTTTCAATAGAGAACATTGTCTCAGAATGAATAATAGGCAGGGGCCTGTATCACGGCTATAAAATGTTGGACACAACCTCTTTTGCCATTTCCACCTCCAGAAGTGCACGCTCCTTTGGACAGATAGCCCCTTTTATACTTATGTGAGCTTATTTATATAATGATTTGCAACAATTTGAGTAGTTAGTGTACCTTTAAATGAGAGTGAGTATGAAGCCATCACTCTATACAGCGGTTTGTCGATGGATGATAAAAGAAATTAATTATATTTTTGATTTCACAAAAGTAAAAATAGTAGAAAATATTTTTTTAAAAAAAAGTACCCAATAAAATAGGCACATTATAAAAAAAAATCACAAAAATAAATCATTTAAGCACTATATCTTTTAACCTCTTCACGACTACCCCACATTGGAGCGGGCCAAATACTACAAGGCTGTATGTTCTCTCTTAAAACATAAAGCTCATGCTATTTAGGGGCTTTTTCTTGTTATTATTCTTGTATTGTTTTACCAGTTCCCCAGTAGATAGTAGGTGATGTATGACTTGCTCCTTTCTTCTCTATGAAATCTATGCTCTCAATACAAGCTGTCGAACTCTTGTCATACAAGCTTGTAGCCATTGAGTGAAACAATTTTAATTCAGTTGACCGATATCTTTCTGTTTGATTACATTTTATTTTGAGAAAAACATCCTGCTAAAACTCGATACCCCCTGCAATAAGACACTTCATACTTGCCTCCTTTTACCACACTTTTATGAAAACTCTCTTTACACCTTTACTTCCTCACTAAACCTAATGGGTGGTCAAAACTCCTCCTCCCTCACCCACTCCTTTTATCAAACTTTCCTTGATCAACCAGTCAGAAATTGTTACGCATCCAAGAGGCATAGTTCTCCGTTTTTTCATCGGTAAGCCTATTTTCATCATGTACTAATCTATTTTATATCTATATCTACGTTACCCATTATCCATGGTCTTAAACCAGTATTGATCTACCTCTAATTGAGACTCTAGCTATAGCACACGCTTACCATATGTATCACTCACCCTTTTCAATGTATAATTTTTTGACTTTTTCTTTTGTATAAATATATTAGTATTAACTCTGTCCGTCTTGTTTTACAGCCCCGATGAAGGCTTGAATCTCAAGCCGAAATGCCAGCAAACAATAAAATTCATTTTTCTATAAAAAATGGAGTTTTATTTAGACAAACGACCGAACCCTGACAAATTCTACCTTCCCATGACCCACTGTTAACGATCTCCTCTCAATAAATTTTATTTTGGAGTCTTGTTTCAAACACCTGATTTCTTGCCTGATCCTAATCACCTAAGATTATCTTCAGTCATGACAAGACCCTTGGCTCTGCTGTAAATGTAGAGTAGTCATAGCTTCTGAAGAGGCCTCCACAAAGCATGAATTGCAGAAGAGCAATAAAGATGTGTTATTTGTTAAATTGGTTTTTATATTTTGACCTTCAGACAATTTAATTATTGACACTAATTATTTAGTATATTTACTTAATATTAAATTTTAAAAGGTTTATAATTTAACTAACAAGAAATAAACAAACAAACTTTTTTTTTTCAGTTTACTACTTGGCCAAAGTCTCTAATTACTGAAATTGAAGCTACTAGCTCCTCATCGAGTTTTTCACTTGAACATTCGACTTCACCTTCAGTTATGAACGGGGAGGACAAGAGGAATTCTACCAACACAAGGGAGAGCATATCTTCGAAATTGCATACCAAAGAAGCTGCACTTCCTAAACTTCCAAACAATGCTGGAGCAATTTCAAAAACAAACATGCACTTTAGAATGCCAATTAATGATACATCGAACATGATGCCATTCTTTCCCATTTACAAATCAAATGACCAGCTAAGCTATTCTCATAAAAATAAATTTAGTATTGAAAATAACTTTGCAGTTCGACCCTTACTTAATGAAAATAACCTTGCAGTTCGACCCTTACCTAATGAAAATAACCTTTCAGTTCGACCCTTACCTAATGAAAATAACCTTTCAGTTCGACCCTTACCTAATGAAAATAACCTTGCATTTCGACCCTTACCTAATGAAAATAACCTTGCAGTTCGACTCTTACCTATTAAAAATAATGATTCGAGACTTAAGTTCCTAAATATAGGCAAGGGATGGGTAAAGAATACCTTGAAACACGAATCAAACAACTTTCATTCTACGGAGAATCCCTCATTATTATATCATTATACTTTCTCTACTCCAAGCACAAAAAAACTACATGCCTCTTCAAAAGATTTCTTAAGTAAAAATACTTATATTTTTAATAAAAAAATCAACTTTGATTCACAAAAAGAACAGAACACTATTCCATGCCAAAGTGCTAAATACAATGCTTTAATGAGGCAGGACCACATTTTTGGATTTGGCAAGCGACATACACATTCTGAAAATTTAAATTGGTACACAGCTTTTCCCCAGAAATCTTACCAGCATTGTTCTGGTTCAAGAATTGGTCATACCCCAGTTCATGTTGATCAATTAAGCAGACAGCTGGTGCTTAGGGATAGAGTACTAGATGATTTGAGAAACTCAGTCTGGCCTCATAAACAACATCATCCAAAAATATGTGAAAAAATAGAAGTTAGCAATGATAAAAAAACAGAAGCTTATATACTTAAAGAATTAGAGGACTTGTGTCAAAGAGTATTTAAATTTGTATTTGAAAAATCCTGTTAGTTTTTACAATTGCTTTAAGCATTTTATAACTTATTTTAATGTAATATATAACTTTACGCACACATGTATGGAAAGTAATGATAATCTGTTAACTGGGCTGCTCAATGTCATTTGAAAGAGTCTGCAGAAAAGGTAGGCCAGAGTTCAAAGCTAAACAGGCATCTTCAATTACTTTAGGGGTAGTACTACTTCATGCGATCAAAATCAAAGTTATTTTCTACAATTTATGAATAACAACTAAATCAATATTTTTCAATTCTTTTTGTCATAATTTTTATATGGGATGTTAAAGCAGCCAAGAAAAGCAAGTTTGAATTCTTCGAAAACAAAATTTTGACGTTGTGTCTGGCAAACAGAAATCCTCTCTTTTCAAGGGGGATAGTCTGCAGGAGGCAATTTTTAATCTAGAACAAAACATTGTTGAAATTGGTTTTTAATTTCGAAATGTATTGGGCTTTTAGATGAAAAATTGAATTTTTGGAACATTTAAATCAACACTCTTGGATTTTTTTATTAGTTAACGAAGCATTTAAGCCCATAAAAAAAAAAAAAAAAAATGGTAAAAGAAAAGTTACATGGTTGCATTACCCCTGAATACTAATCCAAATTAATTTCCTTCAAAAAATATACATAGTCATCAAACATTTTTACATAGTTTCACCTAGAAACATATTTAAATTACATTGTTCACCATATGCTTCATCCCAGGTACAAAATAAAACTTCCAGGTAGAGCTTAAAACTTCTATTTTATCCTGTTATTTGTATATTTTGAGATAATTGATAATTTTAATATAGCTATTTCCCTTATATTGTGAGACTGATTTGAACGAATATTAGTGATTGTCATGTTTACTTAGTTTAAACATGCATATATTATAAACATATATATATTAATATATATGAATATACTTATCAAATATAATAAACATATATATTTTTTTGTTGTTGAATGAATTACAACACCCACACACATTACAGTTACGTACATTAAATTTATTATGATGAAGTCCTCCTGCTTAAAAGTTACAAGGAATGATTTTGTGTTTGATTAATGTTTATTAGAAATTAACACAGGTAGAATAGCTTGTTAAATCTAATTTTTTTTTTAGCATGTTTCCTCCCTCCCTCTATAGATCTGCTCGTGAAGCAATCCGGAAGAGCAAGAACCCATAAACCACAAAAAACAGTTGAATTTATACATTTACATATAATTGTCTGTTTGCTCTCTATCTGCCCTAAAAATCAAATTTGTCACTTTGATTTTAAAGTTCAAATTTGTTAACTTAGAAGAATCCGTCCAACAGAGCTTGGTGTTTTTAAGTGTAATTTGAGCAAGAAATCTTGTAGCACTTACATTTTTGCATTAATATCCTTGCAGGCACCCTTTATATAGATTTTCTAACGTAGGAAAATAAATTAAACTTACATCTTTAACCTGTTTTTGAAAAAAAGTGGATACAACTAGTCTGTGTGGATTCAGTTGTAAATTGTTCCAGATGTTTGAAATGTTGGTTATGTTTGAAAGTATTTTTTTTTTTAAATATATATTTTATTAAAATACGTGAGCAGGTTTGGGATTTTTGTCTAAAGCTTCTACAAAATTCTCTACAAAAACAGTTCTGAAGTAATTTTCGATGGAACTGTCACAGAAATAAGTGCTTAAAACTTCAAAAGTGTTGGTTTCAGGGCTTTGAATTATTCTTTGGGTTCGTTTTCACTAAATATTTACAATATGCATTCCAAACTTTCCTTATTATACTACGGATAACAAAGTCATGGTTACGTGCTAAGATAATACAGCTCCTATGAGTCAGACCTTTTGATTTTTACTTCTTTGAAATTTGATAGTTTTAGAAGTTATACATTTCTTTTTAACATTTTTTTATTTTAATTCTTTTATATGTGATAGTATTAGTATTTTAAATTTATTGAGGATTATAGTTATATTAATATTAATAAAAAGGTCTACTTAATTTGACAAAACTTAAAACATATTCAACTTATATTAGTTATAAGTTTTTATTGATGTTTAAAATATATATATATTTTTTAACACTAGATTTACCAGACTAGTCATTTTGACTGGTCGTGCAATTTCAATTTAAAATTCCTTTTACATATAACATTTGCTTTCCTAAATTATGTAATGACTTTTGTAGCTATAAAAGACAATACATTTAATGAACTTAATATTACTTTATATATATTAGTAACAAATATATTTTTTGTTATTGACATTTATACCAGTACCAGGTCTGGCATATCTAGTGCTAAGAAAAAGATTTTTAAATAATGATGTTTTAAACTAACAGTAAAGAATAAAAAATTAGTGAGTAGGTATAAAGGAAGAGGCAATATTTAAAGTCTTCAATTTTTTTGGATCTAATCATCGTTAAAACGAACCCTATCACCTTAGTTATGGATGCAATAATTAATTAAGATTTTGTTACATTCTCCATAAGCAGAATAATTTTAAATAAAACTTGTATTAAAATGTTGGCACACTTTTTTTGTGTTTATATTTTCCCTTTATATATATATATATATATATATATATATATATATATATATATATATATATATATATATATATATATATATTGTAGTGATATTTTCAATATAAATGGATTAAAATTAAATAATGAACCAAGAAATATCTTATTACTTCGTAGTAATATAAAATGTTAACTGAGCAAAAATTTCCTCAATCTCAAATCCAAGAGGGTAGATTGTCTTTCGTTTTTTCAGAGTAAAATAAGGAATAGAGAAAGAAGATTCAAATTGTTTTCTGCTAGGAGAGTATCCTAAAGTGTTTGTTGCAAAATATGTTTTTGAATTGAAGATATATCAAGAGAATATTAATTGGACCTTGAGCTACGCCTGTGGATATGAGGTAATTTATGTTCATAGTATAAATTTTATATTATTCTGTGGTAGTAAGATGTATATCACTAACCACCTATTATTTAAAAAAATATATAACTCTAAATTTGTATAAGAACCCAATACAGCCCGTTTTAATAAAATTCAATTTCATTATACTTCAATCAAATTAAATTATTAATAAATTAAATTCTTTTTATAACATTTTGGCGTCCAACTCGCGGCTATGCAAATTAGAGATTTTTTAAAAAATAGATTAAATATATAGGGTTATTTATTTATTTAAATTGGGGAAATATGGATAGGGAAGAATCTCCGGTATTTCGAGAATTTCAGGATTCAATTCAAACACAGGGCGAAATAGATGACGCGAGCTTTTCCCAAGAAAATGACAAGAAAATGAGGAGTTAGCGACTAGCGTAATTCTACCCGTTACAATCTCCGGGAGTTGGTGATTTCACAAGCCTGGAAGTTTTAGCCGTTTCTAGAATATTATTGATTTTTTTTACTTACCTTTCTTGGATGGAATTTCAGAGTCCTCCAATCCTCTAATAAACTTAAGACAAATTAACGTTTCTGTATTTTGGGTATTATTATTCAAAACTTTTTACATATTGAGGCAAATAGAAGGGAAGGATTTAAGGAGGATGCATGGTTATTAAATTTCCTAAAATAAAAATGGCAATCAGTTTTAATAATATTAATAAGAAAATGAATAAAATGAAATATAAAGGTTTATTTAAAAAGTGAATGTACAACTTTATACACCTTGTTAATACATCATAAAAAAATTAAGCCATACTCATAAAATTGAATATATTATCATCTTATTGATCCTGTTGAGAGAGTTTACAATATTTTTGTGGATATACCAATTCAGATGGGTAGAATAAATATTATTCTCAATAACATTAGAATTTTCATGTCCCATTCATTGATGAATATGGGATTAGCCTCAGACTT
This sequence comes from Gonocerus acuteangulatus, assembly GCA_946811695.1. Classification (NCBI taxonomy): domain Eukaryota; kingdom Metazoa; phylum Arthropoda; class Insecta; order Hemiptera; family Coreidae; genus Gonocerus; species Gonocerus acuteangulatus. The sequence continues at coordinate 76,430,964 of OX328125.1, forward strand.
CGAAGTAAGGGAGACTACAGGGAGTATGAGCCGAAAAAATGTCAGGAACTGGTTTATGCGAAAGGAGCGAGTCTTGACCAGCTTGGAGTCCCAACCCCAAGCATTCTGCTTCCCTGAGACCCTTAAGTACTCCAACAATGAAACCCGATGCTGTACTGCAAAAAATAAAGTTTTTTTATTTATTAAACTACTAAATAATACGCAGGATCTTACTCATCAGCAGTAAATTAATTTTAAAAGCTTTATTTTTTAGAAAAATTAACTCACCGGATGGCCTTTGAATCCAGAAAAATGATTCTTTGGGTCAAGAATGCTTATACTAGGTACAATTACTACGATTAAAATTATTAAACCACTGTATTATTCACAGGACAGTGAATTCACAGGAACTGTTAGTTGCTTAAGGTTCTAATCTTCATGTTTTAGCACAGTTCCTCCCTCCCTCCATATTTTAATATTAACTCGTTAGGCTGGGATTTGATCTGATATTGTGAACTTCAGATAAATATGATATTAATCAGTATATCTTGCAATTTCCAGCATTATTTTATTTATTTTTTATTTATTTATTTTTTTTTTTATGGCGCATCTACATCTAGGTCATTAGCGCCGACATCCAGGGTGTAGCGAGGAATTTTACCAGCACGCTGTGGGATGATAAAATTCCTGCCGGAGGTTGGGAATCGAACCCACCATCTCCCGCTTATGAATCCAAGGCGCTAGCCATTAGACCAAGGGAGTCCAGCATTATTATTATTATTATTAGTTTTATGCACTGCATTTTTGTCAAATTGCAATTTACAGCCTAAGACACTGACTAAAATATTGTTAGATCTGCTCCGACGGTACAGACTTTTACTAAACTTACTCGACCGACGATCACACCTTACACTTAAGAACAAAAGACTCATTTACATGACAATACTCAGACCTATATGTAATTATGGCATAGAGCTCTGGGGATCCACAAAGCCCTCAAACTCCTACAAAATTCAATCATTGCAATCTAAAATCCTCCGTAAAATAGCCGACGCTCCATTCTTTGTATCCAATTTGACTCTTCACAACGAACTCCATATTCCATTTATCCAACCCTTATCAAAAAAAGTATATCAAAAATTTCATTCAAAATTACACGGCCATCCAAATTATTTAATTAACTCCCTATCATCACATCTAATCCCAAACAACCCCATTCGCCGTCTGAAGCGTAACTGGCCTAGAGACCAGCTCAAGGAGTAGTTACTACAATATTAATCACTCTGCCTTGTGGGTACTGCAACTGTGCAGCTTCCCTCCTCCCGAGCTTCAAGACACATTCACATGTATCTTTTTACTGGAAATGTATTTTTACATTGCTGTAAATTCTGACTAAATAAATAAATAAATAATAGATCTGCTCCAGTGTTGCCATTGGCTGCTCATGAGTACCAGTGAAAACTCCAACAGTGAGGAGGATCCCACTTATGCTCAGAAAGCTTTTACTACTGCTACAAAAGGATAAGCAATGAAAGGAATTAAAGGAATAAAAAAAGAACTTTGTGATTAGGAACGTTGTGGTCTCAGATAAAGACTTTTTAATAAAATTGAATTTCTGATCAGGGAAAGGTTGAAAAATATAAGAGGTCCTGTGAAGCCTTAAGTGATCACTTTATTGTTGTTAGATCATTTGATTTAAACACGTTGAGCCCCTAAATAATCAACATGCAGAAGAACTGCACCCATTGGAAATTACTGTGTAAAATTAATTCTTATGAACTAAAAATCTATTTCACTTGCCTTTGACTTGTCCTAGTAGAACATGCCAACAAATAAAATACTGTAAAATAATTTCCACAGGCTTAGTTAGCCTTGGCAAGTATTTCAAACATACGAGAAGTAGAACTGATAATGCAATAAGTTGGAAAAAAGCAATAAACACAAACTACTAAGTAGTAGTTAAATTTAAATTAATAAAAACTAGCAAGTTTTTATTAATTTAAATTGGATTCAAGAGGCATGATTTTTGCATGGCTTATGCCAGAACAATTTACAGAAAGCATTTTATGCCCCATGGAAAGCATTTTGAAAGAAAAGTTATTACTTCCTTTTTTTTTGTATTTATTTTTAATAATTTTAAAGAACCTTTATTTTATATCTGTTTGCTTTGCTTGTTTCCCCTTATTACTAATCCTCTTGATTTATAAAATAATTTTTTAAATAAAATGTTAAAGAAAACTGCTGGTTATATAATAAGAATATCTCTGTGCCAAAGGGTCATGGGTTCAATTCCCACTAGGGGTGGTGGCTTTTCTTTAGAAAAAAGAAAAGGCATCAGCCCTATCCTGGCTGGAAAAGGGTGGTAACCTATAGATAAACCGTCCTAAAATTCGTAGTTAATAATAAATGGACGTCACAATTTAATTAATTAATTAATGAGAATATTCAAATATATGCTGAAGCATTCAGCTGACATATACAACAAGGCTCAAAAAACCCCTTGTTACACCCTTTGATCTTTATCTTTGCTGTAAACATTTATAACATGGATAAAAATGATTCAACCGTGAGTTGTATTTAGATTAATATTTGCCTTACCAGTCTCCAGCGCCAGAAGTGTTCTGAACCTCTGGAATGGTGAGAGGTTCATAATATCTTAAATAAACCTCCTTGTTTCTTCTTTGCATCGCCTCCATCACAGGCTCTTCCTCCTTTGTTTGACTTACCATCTTTAAATTGAAACAAATTAAAAATAATTAGTGAGAAACTAGAAGCTATTCCATTTCTATTGGTAATTTTTCTTCACCTAACTATTGCACAGCAGTTTTTTTTTTTGTTTTTTTTAATTTAATCCTTTGCTTTAAAAAACAATTAAGTAAATAAAAATAAAGTGAAACCTCTAGATACTCTCATTTCCCAGGCTAACTGTTATGCTGTAATAGGCTTCAAGATACATTTTTTTAGAAATGCTGTAATGTGATGAATCGAATAAGAAACCAAACTGAAAACTAGGAATATTTGTAAGTTTTTTTTCTGAACAATTTATATAACTCTTATGTCTGTAATGGTCTTAAATGTTTGGTTTGAACATGATAACAAATTCTTACCAAAACTCCATGGTGACTCATGGTAACCATAACTACTGGTATTTCTTTAGCAAGAGGTATGGCCAAAAATTTAACTTGATGGATTAACGTTTCTCTATCATCTAAACAGAAATCTTCTGTGAATGTTATGCCTGTAAAAAAAAAAAGAAAAAAAAAAGAAAAAAAAAAGAAAAAAAAAAAAAAGAAAAAAAAAAAGAGCAATACAAAATCAGTTCATAATTGAAATACTACGTCATGCATTGCTTCATTTAATTAAAGTAAATTAAATTTGTTGTTACTTACTCCAGAAAACATGAAGTAACTTAATTAATATTAAATAATTATTCAGTTTCTTATGCTTACCAATACATTTGGCCATTTCTCTTAGCTCATTCAAGTTAGGTGAAACAAATGATAGATTTCTCCAGAAGGCACAATGAAACGGCTTGTCTGCTTTGGACCGGTCAGTAGGCTCATACCAAACTGATGAATATAAAATGTATTTCTTAACTGAATAATATACTAAATTTTATATAATATTAAAGATGTTCTCATTTAAACTTAAACTTACCAGGCAGAAGAAGTGTATTAGCCATTTCTAATGCATATTTAATAGTTTCAAGAGGCAAATTTCCATCCAACACCAATATTGAACTCTGCTCTAAAGAATGTTTATGATTCCATACCTGAATGGGTTGAATTAGAACAAAAATGAATTAAATTAAGCTCTCCCTAAATCTTTAAAAATATATTTATTAATTAATACATTTGCGAGACAGCAGCTATGGTGATTCATCACAGTAAATAATATTATTGAAATTAAATATTAACAATAGAGGTAAATAGAATATAAATTAAAAATAATTAGTAGTTACTCAATTCTTAAGGGCTATTACTTCATCTTTTTTTTACAGATCTAGTGATATTTTTACTCCAGGCACAAATTATTAATAAGCACTAGCCAGAGCTATCGTGAGGGTTTATTATAGTCATTTTGTAAGTGACCAGCCCCTCAAACACAACGACTACCCTATCCTTATAACGAAGCCCTTCCACCACTCTTCATCACACAGAGAAAGCGTTGATTGAATACATAAAGTAATTTTTTTTAATTTTTATTCAATCTTAAAACTGAATGTTTTAACAAATCCACATTTGACTGCCATTCAAATAATTATGCAAAGTTTTCTTATTTTTTCTCAAAGGCTCACGCACCCCCTTTGTTGCGGCGCCCAGGGCGACTGCCCAACTCCATTATGTTACAAAGAAATTCTCAATAAAACAGCCACAATGAATTGATAGAAGTGTCTAATGAAAATATGCAAAAACGGTTTGTGAGGAGTGGGTTTTTTTATTTTTTTTTTCTGGACACACACTATTAATTTAACTGTTTTGTAAAGAATGCTTATGGTTTGATATCTAAATGTGTGGCATTAGAATAAAATTGAATGAAATTAAGCTCTGGTTCTGAATATACTTAAATTGGTACGTAGTTTTCTAAAGAGAGTATCTTGGATGATTGCAATTAGCTACCATAAATAAACATGCACTGGAACTATACAAAACGCTTAAATAATTTTTTACATTTGAAAGATACTATGGGAAAAGCTCTCTACTGTACCATGGATGTTTAGAAAGGGTGATAATCAGTAAATAGCCAGGAGTTAATGCGCGTGAAAGTTGATGGAGGGTATAAAGATTATCATTTTATTATTTCAAAATATCATTATATATGTTTCTATATATAATTAATACATATTTAAGATATTATTTCCGAGTCTTATACCTGTTGTGGATTTATAAGCTCATGAATTTCCATATCTCCAACTCCTATTCTTGTTTCACCTTCTTTATCAATGATTGTGGTATAACAAGCAGTCCGGCAGCATTCCTTTTCTGCTACTGCTTCTATGTCCTATATTTCCAAAAATAAGAAAAGATCTATAAATTTTCAAAATTACTTTTAACATGACAGATGAAAGTTTGGGCTTAAAACTATATGTCAGTGTAAAAATACATATATTGAAAAGTGATTATTGAATCAATGAATGAATCATTGAATGAATTAATAAACACGATTTATTACTCAGGGCTCTAATAGTTTTGCTCGTTTAGTGTCTCATCAGGAACGAGCAAAACTATCTTACTACTATTTTCAGTCCGTTACATTTACAGAAAAGTATGTTGTCTTCTACCAGGGCCGTAAACGACCATACCTCTTTGAATACCACTGGTTCCTATTAATTACTGAAGTAAGACAATGTTGGGTATGGTAAGTACTTGGACGGGAGACTGTCAAGAAAAACAACCAGCTCTTAATTATAATTATAAAAGAGTAGCCTGTACTAATAGCTCAGTAGTTGATACACTGTAACCCCTCCCCTCCAAAAAAACAAAAAGAAGACCAGGATGATTGAAGCTATGATTCCAACTATTAACTACTATCTTTTATCCCCTCCAAGCTCCTGTTCCTATAATTTATAGGTATATTATTCTTCATTACAACGAAAGAAATATACATCTATGGAGCAAATCACGAGTCATTTTGCCTATTGCCTCGTGTGTCATGCATATGAACTGGGCTGGGGCCCAACCTCTTCCGCGAGCCTACAGAAACGCACAGAGGTTTTAAATGAAAGAATTTCTTGGTTTCCTTCCTTAGCAAAGCCATTACTACCAAATCTCCTTTCTACATCTACAATCTCCTCCACTTTAAATCCTACAGGAATGTGTACGTCGAAGACAGTTCCACATATCCATCCGTCCACCGACTCCAAGATACGGATGCACTACGCAGGCCCTCACCCATGCGCCCTCATTCGCATGTCATGAGCTTGCGGACACATCCCCGGAAAGAGGACCAACAACCTTGCTCCAGGCCCGATGCAGAATGCAAATGGATCTCCTTTATCCTTCTTTTTATGCACAAAAACATACGATTGCGTCTATGGTACTGGGGGTCTCCCCGCCCACCAAAGTGGGATTGGGCCCCAAATCCCTCGCATCTTCCTGGCCAGACTTTAGACGAGACCACTCCCCTTGGGGGCCTCAGTCCACAACCTCCAAATGACCATTCTGCGGAACACCCACGAAGTTCCGGCCACCCCACACTGGTGTGTCCAACGCACGAGCACCACGCATGACAAGTGAACTCCAGATACTGGAGGTCTCCTCTCGAGGGGGGGATTAGCTTTGGAACTGAAATGACTTAAAATATATTATGCTACTTCCGCGGAAATGACTTACCAAGTGATGAATGCTATCCAAGATGAACGCACCGTACTGATCTTTCCCCACTGCTGATATTAAAAGACTTTTTTCATGCTGGAGTTTGCCCAGAGCATCAGCAATATTCCTGCCCACACCTCCTGCGACCTGCTCGATCCTCCCAGGCAGTGTACGCCCATCCATCTAGTAAATAACAATAATATTAATATTAATCGAACATCCATTATAATAAAATTTAACAAATATTTAAGAGAAAATGCTAAGCACTGGTAGCAATGAGATAGACAGGAAACCCTTCTCAGTTTGTATGTTTTGGTTTGGCCTTATATTGGATAAGTGGTCGATATTCCCTATGGATATGTGTATCAAAAAAACAAAAAAAACCTGCCAAAAATGGGACGTGGCCATTTTCTAAGATAGTAAGAAATTGAGGTCTGTAAAAGCCATTTTTTTTATTATTATTTTTTTTAACGGTGCATCAACATCTAGGCTATTAGCGCCGACATCCAGAGTGCAGCGAGGAATTTTCCCAACGAGCCGCGGGATGAGAAAATTCCTGCTGCCGGATGGGAATCGAACCCACCATCTCCCGCTTATGAGTCCAAGGCGCTAGCCACTAGACCACGGGAGACCCCGCCACTTGTTTTCCATGTTATCCGACTCCTGCTCCTTGGAGGTTGTCCAGGAATGATTCACGTGGCATGGATGTTGTCCAAGAGTAATGCCTGCCACAAAGAGGCTAACTAAGAGTGATTCAAGCTTCTTAGAAGTTGTTCTAAATTTGATCAGCTTTCATTTAAGAAAAATGCATTTATTTCGGTTAAGATTTAGAGGCTGTAGCCTCTTTGAATGTGCGGCGTATACGCGCGGCACATACGAGGGACGTACACGCACTGAAAGACACTATTAACACTGAGCCTCTGGTGTTAACTATCCTGTAGGTTACCTACTCATAAAAGATAAAACGTATAGAAAATGATTCCCATGAAAATGTGATGAACACAAAGACCACAGTCACTATAACATACGATAAATTTAATATATCTTCTTAGGGAATAGCCAATATATTGTAAAAACGGAAGGTAAAGTTAAAGAAACAGAATATATAAAAGAAGGAAAGGGGAGCAATTGAAAATTAATGCAAGATCATATTCTTATTTGTTATTCAAAGTAGGTTGGCATATTTCTTTTCCTTTGCTTTTACTTACAGGAGCTATCAGGGTGACTCATTTTATTTTATTTTACTTAGCTTAAAAATAATTTAATTTTGAACTTTATTAGTTTTGAGACATAACATTAACATAGAAATTTTAGCTATCAGCAATTTTATTCAAGAAATAGCAAAACATCTTCAGCTCTGTTAGTCCACTTCCATAAGTTATCGATAAGTTCAGGACAAAAGTTATACGTGAAAGCAAAACCCATAGTCAGTAATGACTATAAGGTATATATATATATACCTTATTATTTATAAAATTTATAATTTTATAATGAAATTTATAAAAAAAAATGTTGTTCTTTAAAACATCAACGCGATTGCACCTGAAAAAATAAGACGTGGTTATGTTGAAAATAACCCCAACATAGGCTAGAAACGCGCCAGGAAAATAATAGAGTTTAATATTAAAAAGTATTCAAGTTATTTCTTTTATTTCTGGATAAAAAACGGATCTTCTGGATAAAAAACTTAACCTTTCGTTTTAGAGAACATTTTTTTAGATCATTTCATGAAAATTGGATCCTTATATATATACATATATATATATATATATATATATATATATATATATACACATATATATATACATATATATATATATACCGAAGCAAGAAAAATTGAAAGATCGGTTTCTTTTCGTAACCTGGGTTATGAATCGACAAAATGACTCGTCAGAACTGCCGGATTACGTCATCAGGGCGACTGCATTAGCGTATTTCCTCACTAAAACGAGGATTTAGAGGAAACTCGCTGAAACACTGTAAAAATATCTTTTGCTTTATTAAGTATACATCTTTCCTATTCAAGTAATTAGCAGTAGTGAATGACGATTTAGAGGAAACTCGCTGAAACACTGTAAAAATCTCTTTTGCTTTATTAAGTATACATCTTTCATATTCAAGTAATTAGCAGTAGTGAATGACGATTTAGAGGAAACTCGCTGAAACACTGTAAAAATCTCTTTTGCTTTATTAAGTATACATCTTTCATATTCAAGTAATTAGCAGTAGTGAATGACGATTTAGAGGAAACTCGCTGAAACACTGTAAAAATCTCTTTTGCTTTATTAAGTATACATCTTTCATATTCAAGTAATTAGCAGTAGTGAATGACGATTTAGAGGAAACTCGCTGAAACACTGTAAAAATCTCTTTTGCTTTATTAAGTATACATCTTTCCTATTCAAGTAATTAGCAGTAGTGAATGACGATTTAGAGGAAACTCGCTGAAACACTGTAAAAATCTCTTTTGCTTTATTAAGTATACATCTTTCATATTCAAGTAATTAGCAGTAGTGAATGACGATTTAGAGGAAACTCGCTGAAACACTGTAAAAATCTCTTTTGCTTTATTAAGTATACATCTTTCCTATTCAAGTAATTAGCAGTAGTGAATGACGATTTAGAGGAAACTCGCTGAAACACTGTAAAAATCTCTTTTGCTTTATTAAGTATACATCTTTCATATTCAAGTAATTAGCAGTAGTGAATGACGATTTAGAGGAAACACGCTGAAACACAGTAGGTCCCGTTGAGGATTACCCAGCGTGATTCACCAATTCACAACTATTTTATCTAATGCTATCTTTGGGCTACAAGGAATTCGTTGATAAACAACGTTGTCATAAGGACTTCCAGGAAGGATTTGGTTTAATTAATCTATTTGCCCAAGAACAAATACAACGACGAATCTACCGCCAAAAGTTAATCAAATTTAATCGTAGGACGACTTTTTTTCGTGTCACGATAATCCATTTATAGCAGGGAAATTTAATATTTCTGGTCGGGGGGGGGGGGGGGGGGGTAAAATTCATTAAGATAATCTAATGCTTCAGCTCGTTAATTTTGTGATCTGCGTCACTTCAGGGATTTTCCCTCGTGTTTTAGTAATAATGACCTGTTAATATTTTAGAATATATTGAAACATTTAAAAGTGATAAAACCTACTACCATTAAAAGCGACTTATCGCAGCACAGAATCCATTTCAATTATTTAATAAATTGATTGTATTAAAAAATGTTATACGCACTAATAAATTGGAACATGAGTACTTCATATAACTTTTCGTAGAATTTATTATGATAAATAACACAACCACCAAAAAAAAAGTCCGGACCCAGTGAGCAGACCATGTATACTATATGTTTTTGGGGCGCTGAATCCGAATTCGGGGTCAGAAACGCCAGCACTTTTTGTTTAAGCCCCACCCCCCAAAACTCATAATTTAGGATATTTTACAGTAAAATATTTTTATTCAAGTCGTTAACCAAAATAAACGACTATTTCCTGTGTACTGTCTTCTAGTGCTTAAAAATAATATATTCTTGAGACCTCAGCGAACTCGGTCTATTCGAAGCGAAGTTACAGCTCTTTGAATACATTAAGTTTCTAAAAAATTTGCGTTTTTGCTTATATTTTAGTATTTAATATGTTTTCTAATGCATACAATCTTCGAGTTCTTTTTTTTTTTTTTTTTTTTTTTTTTTTTTTTTTTTTTTTTTTTTTATTTTTTTTTTTTTTATTTTTTACGGCGCATCTACTTCTAGGTCATTAGCGCCGACATCCAGGGTGCAGCGAGGAATTTTCCCAGCGAGCCTTGAGATGAGAAAATTCCTGCCGGAGGTGGGAATCGAACCCACCATCTCCCGCTTATGAATCCAGCGTGCTAGCCACTAGACTACGGGAGACCCCCTCTTCGAGTTCTTAAACAAAAATTGCCCCATGGCCATCGGAGGTGATTCTTGAACTGACACAATCCTTAAAATCCCAAAATACAACCCTTAAAAAATCTCCCCATATTTTACTCAATATATCAATTGAAGTATATTAAATAAGCGACCTAAAATAAATTAATTAAGCTTCCATTTTCGAACAATTGTTTTATAAATTTGCCTACATGTTAATTAAAGTGTCCTCTATGCATTTGAAAAAGATAGGACCCTGCAAGCGGTACTCATTCTTAAGATATTGAGCCTCAAAGATCCACTTTTTAACATGGGAGACAGAGGCAGGGCGTATCCATGTTTACTTAATATAAAAGCCAGTTGGCTTACCATTTTTGGGGGGGAAAACTAGTGTAAGATACATAATAGCAACTTAATCTTGCTGACAGAAGTTTTAATAGGGCAAGCGGTACTTGTTTTCGGGATATAAACACTCGAAGTCTTAATTCCGTGTTGCTATTATAGCTGTATGTTGCCCTGGCATATTTCACTGCTTTCTTTGTCCTTGACATATTTTTGACCTGTTTTGGGGGATTTTTTTTTGTATTGATCTGAGTAAGATAGTTCTCTTCCGTGATATCACCAAATAATATCTTAAAATGGAGGTTTCTTTGCAACACCCCAAATTGAGAACTACTTCAGGGTATTAACTACCTTAAACGTCGAGCTTTATTTCCCCCATATAAATTACGTCTCGCGGTACAACTATGTTTTTTATGAGTTTCTTTTGGTGCTGTATACATCCCTTGCCTCTTTATCATGTGTGGCTTTATCCAGGACGTACATTCCCAGCAGTGAAATGTGCTGAATAAGATATACTAACAACATGAGATTAAAACTTCTGTCAGCAAGATTAGGTTTGCTATTATGTATCATATACTAGTCTTCCAAAAAAATGGTAAGCTATTTCTTTATTAATTTCAATAGTAGCTTCTCCTTCCCTCACTATCAGGGATAATATTAGAGATTTGCCGCGAAGACCATACTATCCCAGACCTCTTGTGCGGTTTGAAAAACCCTAATAATAAAGATAATGAGAATATTTTAGCTTCAAAGGAATAGAACTGCCTAGTATATTTACTAGATAGTTAGATGGATATAATATAAAGTATGATTAAACAAATGTAATAACTTCAGAAAGTAACCTTAATCTAATGACTAAGTGACATAGTATAGTATATAGTGTAGTGGTTTATTTGCTGAGAATAAAAATCAATGAAAAACTTGATTTATTTCATGATGAACAGAATAATGGTCCCAATGTATCCAAATATTTTCGAATAATAATTTCATCAATATTTCATTTACAGTTGAATGTATAAGTATTGAACATAATTTAAAACAAACACTTTTATTATTTATTTATTAAAATAACTTCTTTCTCAATTTTTCTAAATATTGATATTGATAATCTGCGTTTACTGTATTATTTAAAAGACATTTTCCCTATTCTACGAACGCGTTAACTCCGACGAATGTCATACAACTTGATTGGTCCATGTCAATATCCGTTATTACTTGAATTTCGTATATTTTGGTTTGTACTGTGTCCCTGTGCAGTTACAAATGCACAGGGACAAGGTTTAGCATAGCACTTCCTCTTCCGTTACCATTCCATTCTCTAGAATCTCCCTCTTGGGATCCCAAGAATGTCTGGCTAAATGTGGAATACCTTGGCGGCATTGTGAACCATGATGAAGATTTTACAATTAAAAAAAAAAAAAAAAAAAAAAAAAAAAAAAAAAAATCTGCCCAGAATCACTAAATGTACAGATCAGTCACATTTTTGGGGGAACCTTCGTTCAAGGCACCTAGAGGTGAAAAACAAAATCAGGACATCTATGTTTTGTACTAGGAACCAGACATTGCTAGTTAATTCCTATAGGACAGCTCCCATTAGCACAGGGAATATGTGAAGAATGTTGAAAGGGCAGAACTGAAAGTGGTAGTTTACAACTGAAACGACTGACAGAAGAGGATTTTGGAGGCCGTGATTCATATATTTAGTCCGTTCAAGGCGCTAGCTGATACTAAACCATCCTGACCTTTATGTAAATCCATCCTAACGATAAACAATCATGCCATTCCATACCCGTGTAAATATTACACAACATTATACTAAAAAACATTAAATTGTTATCAGTAATATTATTACTAACAACTATCCATTTATTATGCTTAGTACCAAATTTCGGAGCTATTTTTTTATATTTTAGCTTTGCTAATTTTCTATTTATTTCAGCACCTCCTAAAATTGGGTACATACATATATATTTTATCACGAATATATTATAATAATCAAAAATACAAAAATGATATCGTGTCAAAACGTTTTTCATTTCTTTAAGATCAAATAGTCTATGCTGCTCGTCTGATATAGGATGGAAATATAACAACACGTTCTTAATGTGGATTTTTGGATCCATATAATGGTATAGGGCACTATGTCCTGCACCCATAAATAACGAAGATAAGAGGGCGAAAATAAAATCATGTCCGTTTTCATTAGGGGTAGAAGACACCATGTAGAGGACTAGGCTTGGTTTGACTATGATAAATACTTCCAATTACCTACCAATGCCATTAACAATGTGAAATATTTTTTTAAACTCTTTCTATAGGTAACAAAGAAAGAACTTTTAATATTTCAAAGTTATGTAAAATTGGCTTTCCTAACCAATTACAAATATGTGACATATGTGGTGTCCTTTACTCCGGGGTACAGATATTTAAACCACTTTAAAGAAAAAGGAACCAGACATTTACCAAGTATCTATCCTGCATCGTCTCTGTCTTGAGAACCTGACGGGCCTTGGGAAGAGGGGAGGGTGTAGACTCATTATACCCCTACAAATCATCCAGAGCCTCCCACTCTGGAGGGGAGTGGCCGCACAGAATGGTGGTGGGGGAAAGGAGCATGCGTAGAAGCATGTGGTCAGCGCGCCGCCCCCAGTAGTGTCCGGGCCGCCGATGTATACGGGTCGCAGGGACGGTACTAGTCTCAGCACGAAATATGACACAATCTGTAAGTAGGCCTAGGTTACACAACTAACCTTGTACAAAATATAATATTTGGTGATCAAATAATATTTATTTTTCCCATCCAGTTTAAAGAATCCTCAAACACAAATAATTAACCAATAAATTAATTGGGATGTTTTCTGTTTCTCTCTTAACAGCAAAAGGTTTTATTTAACAAAAGTCAAAACCGGAAGCTAGAGAACTGCTTCAATTATTAAAGGAGAAGAAATGTATAAATAATACAGAATCCACTGGTAAACTATTTAATAAAAAACATCATTGATGAATTAATGATATTTAAACATGATATGATTTGTAAGAAATACAATTTTATCCTTCATTATTTTTACTCATGCGTTGTTAAATGTAATGATTAAATAGATGGAAAAAAGAAGATTGTATTATAAATTTCTGGGATTTATAAAAGTGTGTAATATCAGGTTTGATTACACGAGCAGCATAGAGTATTTGATCATTAAGATTTCTTTCTTTTTTTTTTTTTTTTAAAAAAAAAAGAGGATTAACGAAATTCCATATTACTTTTTAATAATTTTTGTGAGAAAATATATGTGCACAAAATTGGAGAAAGAAAGGAAGTGCAATAAATACGAATCATGAATAAATAGAAAACAGGCAAAACTCATATATAAAAAAATATTATTTAAAATTGAATTAGAAAATGAGTTTCTTTTATTAAAGCTCTAAAACTTTAATACTAATTGTAATAAATTAATCGTAGTTAGTTATAATGTTAATTAATGTTTTCTAGAAATGCTTGTAAAATTTACATTGACATAAAGGTCAGGATGGTTTAGTATCAGCTGGCGCCGTAAACGAACTAAGGAAATTTCTTTATGGTAAAGGGCGAACAGTCAAATAACTGTATGTCTTTGTATGTATGAATGTATATGTATGTATATATATACATATACATATATACAGCTATATATATAAATAAATATATATATATTTATATATATATAAATAAATATATATATATATATATATATATATATATATATATATATATATATAAATTGTAAGTTCTTAATTTTTTAATCAATGGCGTATAACTGACTTTCTATTATATAATAATTATTATCTAATAATAATTCAAAAAGTAGTTGATTTATTGATTATAACCAATCTATGAACTAAATATTGACGAATGTATTTACGTATAGGTTTATTATTTTTGAATATAATATCAATGCCTTAAAAGCAAGACTACCCATAAAAGTTGTTGGTACGCTATGAAAATTCATTCTTTTTAATAATTTTGAAAACGTGTTAGTGATTTTCAATATTTCTATATAATTCTACTTACCCAATATATACTTATATTTAAAGCAAATTTTTGAATTAGCAGAAGTTAGCCATAAAAAAGAAAGATATCACTTGCTACAAATATATATATATATATATATATATATATATATATATATATATACGTGTGTGTGTCTGTATGTATGAATTATAAATTTGTTAGAATTGATTTTGACCCCCCCCCCTGTCTAAATAAAACGTTTTAGATTAAACTTATTTTGTCAAACGATTAAATAATGTATATACTTTTTTGTATTCATATCATATGAGAGTAAACGTTGTAATTAGTATATTTCAAATAAACAAGTGAATAAAAATGTATTCTGGTATATTTCTGCTAAAACCAACCAATTGGCTTGACTGGTCTTTGATGCAATATCAATTGAAACTATGATAACTTCAGGCATCCCTTTAGAAAATGCCAATAAAGGAAAGAACCTTGAATAAATTCTTAAAATGGTTTGATATAAGATATATATATAAGGTAACGCACAATAAATTAAATAATAAACGATAAATCAAAATAAATAAAGACCAATTTATGAAGAAGGATGTAAATAATATTTTAGAGAACCTGACGGGCAAAACTCTGAAATCTGTTCCTTGAACTTGCAAAGGTTAAATGAGAATTGTAGTTCTTGCCACGTTTAGATAATGTAAAAGGAGGGATATTACAGGCAGGTATAATATTTGAATGTGAAGCAACACAGAAAAACAGCGAAATTGAGGAAATACTCATTTAAAGACCGCAAAAGGCAAGACCCATTTAATGAGATACAATAACGAAGACCAAAAATATCGGGGCCATAAAGATAAGATGATATCAACATTGTGGCTACTACAAAAGAAGAAAATTGTCCTCATTTGTCATATAACGCCTATTAACATCCAATTTAATCTATTATACTTCTAAAATTCAATCCATCTATAAGGTTATTTAGTTATTTTATTTTTAGAGCGCACTACAGAAGTGTTAAGCCTAATTCAACCTGCAGGTTGCTAGGAATAGTAGGAATTTGTAAGCACATTAACAGAAAAGAAACCAAAATCTTAATGTGCAGTTGATAAACTAAAACATAAATGATAAATATACTATATAAAATAGAACGAAAAATGTAAAAACTATAAAAATCAAATTGTAAGATAGTATGTTTGTGTCTGCTCCCATCCGTCAACCTACCTGTCGTGTGAAACGTTCAAGTTTCCTCGTTTTCTGCAGTTTAATAAATGTTTTACAGATCATGCTATCAATTTAAGGGGAGTTTTAAAGGTTAAATTAATTTGATGCATTTATCTAATAAGTTCTTTTATCGGGCGACGGTAATTAGTGAAAAGTGCTACGTAACTTTACTTTAGTAACAACTATGATACTCATTCTGATATATGCTGAGTCCATAACCACTTAAGCCAAAACGTCTAATCTATATCTATAACCATCAGTAATTTATGGAAATGTACTTTCATTTAGGAAATCGAAAACAAAAAAGATTTACATTGATTTCATTAAATTTTATTGCAATATAGAACAGACAAGTCCAATTCGCAGGAACTACATTATATTAGTATGCTTTCATAAGAGAAATTAACAAAATTTATTTTTATGTCAAACGTCTATCTGAATATTATGTAACCATTTCGAAATACTTGTATTTTCCAGAAGTAGTTGAGTCATCTAAGTTATCCTTGTCACATTAAAGCTAAATATATAAAAAAAATATTAAAGTAGGATTGATTTAATAAAAACTCTATGATAATTACCTATTTGTTTAAAACATAAACAGTACAGTTCATCAAGGTAAAGACAAGGAATCTCAATTAAGTATTCATAAAGGCTGTATTCACTTAATTCCATCGTAGAATGTAATCAATATATATATATATATATATATATATATATATATATATATATATATACACACTATTTGAATGCTTTTATGGTAATCAGCTGTTGTTACTTGAAATACAAGGCATAACAATGAGCTAACTTTTCCAAAGAATGTTTATATCGTTATATAAATGTTTCTATTTTAGATCTCTGTGTTGGCGGTGACAATGTAAAGTTGACAATTGTTTTCTAGCGAGAAATATAAAGGAATAAAAAAATTCAATTTGTTTTTTAATTATATGTTTTCTCTTTTCCTGATTTGATAAAACCAACCATAGGGGTTTGAAGCCAACATGATGACGCAATCAGGTGGACCTGACTAGAAATGGCATACTTTCCTGCACAAGATAAAAATAGAAAACGTATATATTTAGTTATTGGTGTCTTATTAGAATAAAAAAAGTTAAAAACACAGTAAAATAAAATAACCTGAGTAAATAAAAAATTGGGTGAGCACAATTCAAGTTAACGTTAAAATTTTGATTCTCACAAAACTAAGCTAAAATCAGCTCATAAAGAAGTTTTAGTTCTTCTCGTTGGCAAGAATAGGAAGAATTACGCAGTAAGTGACTACTACATATGTTTCCAGTAGTAATCAAGCTGGTTTAGGAAGCAGTGGCTTCCTTCGGGGGCCATCTGCAATGGATCCTTCTAATGCGAGCGTAACAGCTCCAAGTAATCACAAACCATCGTTGCTAATGTGGCAAGAAGCAACAGAAACCATTCCGTCTCAGTACCTACCAAAAGCCAAGGAATTATTTTTCCTGCTTTAAACGGCGTTCCAATTTCAAAATACATTTTTGCAACTGGTGAACTAGTTGGTCCAAATAACGTCATTTTCGCTAGCAGAATTTCTAATAATCGTATCTCCATCTTCCTGCGTAGTACCAAATGTGTGGATGAATTCATCTCTGTCCAGTACGTCCCTTGATTATCCCATCAAAGCGATTAGTGATTTCGAACGCACCACCGTACATTCCTCATGAACATATTGAAGAAAAATTAAAGGACTTAAACATAACCACACTTTCAAGTGTTAGCTTTCTTAGGGTGGGATTAAATACTATGAACTACTCAAATGTTTTGAGTTGAAAAAGACATGTTTTCATAAAAAATGAAAATATTGACATTCCTCCGTCCTTCTTAATCCAATATGAAGGCTCTAACTATAGACATTTTTTTAGGTGGGATGACATAAAATGCACAAGATGTGGTGAATTCGGTCATATGTGTTCTAAATGTGACAAAACTCAAATAGTCGTTAGCCAAATTGATCTCAATTCCCGTACTCGTAAAGTAATTAATACCTCGCCCATCCAAATAGCTGAATTAGGAGAAGCTAAAGATTCCAATACCAGCAATCTTCCTGGAATACTTCCAGCTAGCAGTCCAATGCCTCAGGAGACGATGAAGACACAAGATTTAGAGATCCATAATGTGGCCAAGAATATTTGCATATTATCAAAGAAGCAACAGTCATTGGAAAATGTAAATCTCACTGAAAAGCCGAAAACATGTATGGATTCATCAACTAAAGAAAAAGAGACCCCAGACAACAACCTTCAACAACGGTGTGAGAAAACACCGCCAAAATTGAAACCTCCAACCCCAACTCCGATTATCACAAATGCTTCAGGAACCCCTGAAGTAACCACACCTTCACGTACTTTCAGTATCCAAGAAGCAAGGCCTTTCATTGAACACAACATTGATAAATATCCCATAACCTCTGCACAACTTGAATCACTTCTCCAGATATTATTTATTGAAAAAAATACTTCTCACATCGTTTCCGAATTCAGCTCAGATACTGATGGCATCAAGAGAATGTTAGCGGATACCCGAAAACTTGTTAAGAATAACAGGTCAGCAAAAGTCCGCATAACTAAATTTATAAAATCAGTAAGTGCGCTGAATGATTCTTCTTCACAAAATTCTAGCGGCCATAATATTTCTAAACAATAACCCAACTATTCAAGCATTTTAATCAAATATCATAGGTAATTCTTCTCTATTATAGCTAATTTAGGCTAGTATTTTTCTTTGTGCTTTAAAAAAAAACGATAATTAACCGAAATATTCATATAATACAATGGAATTGCAACGGCTTTTATAAAAATTACGAATATCTACAACTAATTCTAACTGAAAAACAACCAACTATTTTGAGTCTTCAGGAAACTCACCTCCAACCATCTGTAAAAACGAACCTAAAAGAATTTCAGATGTTTCGAAAAGA
Source organism: Gonocerus acuteangulatus (assembly GCA_946811695.1). Lineage (NCBI taxonomy): Eukaryota > Metazoa > Arthropoda > Insecta > Hemiptera > Coreidae > Gonocerus > Gonocerus acuteangulatus. The sequence continues at coordinate 76,449,670 of OX328125.1, forward strand.
TAGACCAAACGTTCTGTCATCATTGGGAGGAGTTTCTATTATAGTTCACAATACCATCCTTGCTGAAGAAATCCAAATCATCTCACCCTTAGAAGCGATAGCAGTCAAAGTACACATCCCTGATAACATCACTGTATGTAGAGTCTACATTCCACCAAACCAGGACTTTTACTTCTGACGACCTACACGATATAGTGAAGCAAATACCTAGAGACCTACAAACATATACTCTCACAAGTGGAAAACGGATAATGCAGACTGGGATAGCTTTTAGGCATTGATTGAAACCGGCCTTCAAGAAAACATAGAATTTGTAGCAGAAGCTAATATCCAGAAAAAGGTGGATTTCTTCACTAAATTATTAGTCCAAACAGGAGACGCTACAGTTCCTAAAACACATCCTTCTTCCGGAAAATGCAGAGTCCCCTGGTGGAATGATGCCTGCAAAATATATAAAGAAATATAAAAACTACATGCACTGCCAATGAAGGGTAGAGGCAGAATAATTTAAAAAAAAAAAAAAAAAAAAATTGATAATAAAAGCGATGGGCTAGTATGGGTTGTGATTTTAGGCTGTTATTGTACATAAGACATTGTAAATTTAGTGATTGTTGATATTAAAGTCTTAACTTGAAATTAAAATCTTTTTGACTCAGATTCAATCAAGAAAATGCATTATTTGTTGTTTACTTTGACTAATTATTTCCTTCTGCCTCTACCTTCCATACAGTTTAATATATTTTACCGATGCTATACGAGAAAAATTGTTTTATTCGCCGTCTTCTGACTGAAAAAAGGACTATTGCAAAGGCGGTAGCCGTCGAAATTTCTTCAACAGAACGTAAATTTTTGGAAAATGAGGTTCATCTCGTCATGAAAGCGTTATGGTTGAGACAGTTTCATCCTGGGAACAACAGCTTTTAAGATGAACCTAAATCAGGTCGTCCTCGAAGGTGGATGACTGAACTTATCGAATCAATCAAGCAATAATGAAGGGGGATATTTTGTTTTCTGTTTCCATAGGTTTGACGAATTAATATAATACGCCTCGAAATGTAAAAATATACAAGAAAATACGTTTTACAAAATATAGCTTTATCGAGTCAGCCATTAATATAAATAGTATATTATATAATAATGAAATTATGGTTTAATATAAGCAAAGTAAATAAGAATTGTCAAAGATAACAAGCATTATCAAATAATTAGTATTGTTTTAATTAATAGAGATTGATAATATTCCCGGTATTTGTTTTAGTTATTACTTTCCAATGTGATTGTTTTATTATATTTTCAACAGCCTGACTGAATAATACATCGATTAGAATTTACAATTATCCGTATTTATAATCTATAACAAAGAAAGCGCATTATAAAAATCAGCCGTATATTAAAACATCTTGGTATGATGGAGTAAAAAAGGATATAAAAAGACAAAATGAACAGTGTAAATTGTTTTGGCTTGGATTAATCTACATTTGATACAAGTAAACATTGAAAGGCTTTGTTTTACCGAATTGTAAATTAAAACTCTTTTAAAAACCAATTATCCTTGCTTCATTTAAACCTCCTGTTCATACCTATTCAAACTGTTTTTGAGCTTGTATATTTCATTTGAATCTGGTTAGAGCAGCAGAACTCCATATTAAAAGGAATAAATGTTAAAACATGCTGAAGTTTTGATGAATGATTTCAACAATATGAGGTAGATCATTATTTTGGTCATTTGTCAAATATGGAGAAAGGTCCGTCACGCATAAATAAACATATTCCTCGGCTGTATTCATGAAGGATTTGCTTAAAATAATTTATAAAACTACAAAATAAAAATGAATGGTTTTAGCTAGGCGTATCGAGTTGATCAACAGACTCTACAATAAAATTATTTTTTATGTCTATATAGAAATACAGACCTATATTTTATTATGGCACAATGTTATAGGTAGTGAGAATAAAAATCAATCGAGTCTTGATGCTAAAGATAGTGGTGACAGGTTGATTAACGATGTTTTCTTCGGCCTTCATTAAATACTCATTACGAACATTACTCAGGACCGAATCATCTTTTACTTATCACTTTTTTTTTCGCATCAATATGTCCCTTTATCAATTAGGACGTCTCATTGAAAATATTAATCACCCAACTTTATTATTAGAACTGGACCAGCATGCAACATCCTTTTCATTAACATTGAGATCATCACCGCAGACCAAAATTTGCAGTGACCATATTTTTGACTGAGGTGTTGATCACAATGATAAGGTGTTTTTAATATCATTTTATTCAGAAGGATTGCCTTAAACTTGAGTTAATTTATAACTGCCTCCTTGAGAGATTAAAGGAAATTGACAAACTTTAAATTTTTATAAGTGGATGTGAATCCTTATTATTCGAAATGAATTTGTACCGAATTAGGGTTTGTTGAGAGCTCAACTATTTCTTACAAAAATACTAAGCTTACTAAAAAAAAAAATAATATATTTATATTTATAATAAGTAATAGTTTTAATACTTGTACAGTTTTTTTTATTTATATTTGTGTCATAAGTTGATTTATTTCTATACATTTAATGTTTTATATTATTTTAACATTTTAAAACTCAGAAGCCGCTTTAATAACATTCTGATTTCTCTGAACACACAAATTTCTGATAATTATAATTGAAGTCTGTGACGCAGGAGCTGTATTGTGGACGACAAATAAATTTAGATGGGCACGATGTATGTTTGAGCTTCGTTGCAATATAACTTAAATGTCTACCTTTTTTATAACAATAATGTAAAGGAAAAATTAATAATCCTTTTGATATTACAGATTTAATATTTTTCCTTGTGATAATGGCATTAGCCGAAACGATGTGTAGAAGAATCGAAAAATATTTTTTTTTTTTTTTTATTTGAGAAAGCAAATCATCAAAAGCATTTTTTAGACAACATTTATATCCCAAAAACCAGAAATTTGACATTGTTCACAAATTTTATTAAATCATTCACCAGTTCCTCATATTGTTTCATCCTGACGTCTTCCCAATCCAATTTCCTTGCATCCAACCTTAAAGAAATAACGTATGAAAATCCCCCGGCAAACTTAAACTTTGCCTTTTGCGCTCTCAACATATGAATCTTTCTTCTCAAAGGGCGAGTTCGTAAAAACTTTAGCGTGCGTGTATTGAACATACAACTTTAGGCCCTGGTCGAGTTGTTTTTTTTTTTTTTTTTTTTTTTTTTTTTTTTTTTTTTTTTTTTTTTTTTTTTTATTTATTTTTTTTTTTTTTGTGAATGATTTAAGCAACTTGCTCACATAGCTTTTCATTATAAAAACTTTCCGAAAGAATAAATCGGTCAGAGGGGCAACATAACATTTTTCGTGACAAAAAAAAAAAACACAACTAAAATGGTGGCTCTTATCGTGTAAAAATATTTTTAAGAAGGGTTATCTACAGGCTAACACCGTTTCTTTGCAAGTATAGGGCTTCTATTAACAAAGAAAAGCCACTACCCCTAGAAGGAATCGAATCCACTTTTTAAGGTATGGACTACTCACGCCTAAGCGCTCAAGGACATCGGGTCTCCCATATATATATATATATATATATATATATATATATATATATATATATATATATATATATATGTGTGTGTGTTTTAAATATAGCTTCAAAGTTTATGTGCTGTAAGCTCAATCAATTATCCCTTATCAAAATTCAAGGCCCGAAATTATTGTTTGTGATAAGATGGTTAGTTGTGTTGTATTTTTTTAACAATTTTTCTTGTGAACTTATAAGGCCAATAATAAAAAAAATCAAAATTAAGGTCCCGACATGGCCATGCTAAATGAATGTGCTCCTCTTCAAGTTGACGCTGATTTATTTTATGTATACAACCCATTCCCTAGAATATTCACAAAAAGGTGTGAAACATGTAGGGAGTTCCGAGTGTAACGAGATTCCTGTATTTGAGTAAAGAATCAATTAATAATTAATTATTAAAGTAATCAATTCCTGATTTATTGAAACCGCTTAAAATGTGTCTACGGTTGTTTTCAGGATCCTAAAAACACTGTCAAATGGAACTTAGGCGAACGTCTGCCAACGGACTATGAGTATACATTTATTGAACTTTTCCTACACAAGAAAAATTGTTGACATTTTGGTTGCTATTAATTTTGATATTTTTCGACAATCCGACTGAGCCATTCGAGTTATTTTATAAGTCTTTTAGTAATAAATAAGGTAAGAGGTTTAAAAAAAATAACTCTTAGGTAGAATGATTGCCTCCAAGGATTGATGTCTAAGAAAATCGAAGGAATATATCTTCGAAGATCAATTATAAAATATAATGAAAAAAAAAAAAAAAACAAACAAATGAATGTCACCACCATATTTACTTGTTACCACTATAATTCTTAAACCCGGTCAGAATATTTTTACATGAATTTAATATTCAATCTCAAAATTCAATATTTATGGACCTTAATATGAAATTTAAAAATTATAATAGACCTTAACACGACTTAATATAAGGTACCTGATATATTGTATTATTATATACATCATTTATTGTATTCGTGTTGGTATTAGTTACGGGGGAGAGTTTTTTTCTCTATTCTTCATTTTACTTGAATTTTACGTAGATCCCTGATGATGAACCTAAACAGGTACAAAACGTCGCAAATATATGTTAATGTTTTAAACAATTTTGAGGAGTAACTCCTGTCTGTTACTTCTATAAACCATTGATCCTTCCCCACCCTCACTTTCAACATAAACACAAAAAAAAAAAAAAAAAAAAATCATTCCCTGTAAAATAAATATTCAGATAGAATTTGCCTTCTAGAGATAAGGAGAATGGAAGAGCACACCGTTGGAAGAGATATAAGATAGGGTGAGGGTGACACCTGTCCTTTCTCGGGATTTATTTACACAGTATATACGTGTAGGTGTAAGTAAAGAGCTTACACTTTCTTGTGCAATCCCTTCTTAAAGGATGGACAGTCACAAATCTCCTCGTATCAAAACTTTAGAATCTATATCTCAGCCTTTAGAGCTTTAATGAATTTATTACAGCTTCTGAAATTATTCTGAATAGTTGTTTTTTATTTTGCAAAATGCTTTTATTAGCGCTTTTCCAGCCTCCATATAGCAAGGAGACTTAACTCTTGCTTTAACTCGAGCAGTTAACAGTCCTTGCTAAGGGTCATGGGTTCGATTCCCACTAGGGGTTGTGGCTTTTCTTTGGAAAAAAGAAAAGGCATCAGCCCTATCCTGGCTAGAAATGGGTGGTAACCTGTAGATAGGTTCTTTCTATTTTTCAACTATTGTATTAAGTGATCTAACTCCCAAATATTACTATAATACTACCTAACGTTGATGAAGTATCAAAGATAGCCAAGATTTTAGAAAATAAAATATGAACACTTATTTGTATTAATAATTATTTCTCATTTTATTTCAGCCAAAAGGTTCTACTTCCAGAGGAGAAACACTAAAAGACAATACCTATATAATAATCTAAGAAACAAATGAATATATTACATTATGGGAAGAATGGAAAATTCCGTTTAACAGTAAAAATAATAGGAATTTCTTTCCTTCATTTCTCTTCGTTCCGTTGGCTTTCTTCTTCCACATTATATTACAAAATAAACTCATTTCTCAGGATATTTTAAGGGGTTTCATAATAAAAAGATTTTAATTTTTTTGTTTTAGCTGGATAATATGTTCGCACTTTAAATTGTTGATATTTTAGACGCATATTTCGAATTTACAACTCCTTGAAAAAAAAGTCCGTCACGCAGGAGCTGCATAACTAAGCACTTTCCTCAGAATTTGGGTAGTGTAGACTGCTTTCCAGAACAATTTGCTTAAAATATCCTACATAAATAAAATAAAAACGTGAATAGTTCTCATTTTGTAATGAGTAACTGATCAATTATTAATTTGCATCCAGAGTTATGTTTACACATGGTACCTACTACACTACGTAATAAATACAAAAATCCTCATATTATCGTATTTTGATCTAACGCAGGAACAGGATACAGTCACACTAGTGGTAGAAAGCGCTCCTTGCGGCGGCTTTGTGAACCTACGTCTGCCGGCTTTTCTATTCAAATATATTACAAATTAAACCCCCGCTTTCCGATTGACCGATTCAGCTCATTTTTACAACACTTCTTTCTCATGAGTTACCCACGACGTATACAGCGTTTCGTTGCAATACAGCAGAAATTACGACCGGTATGAGTATATTAGGAATTTGGGTCCGGAGTAAACCCCCCCTTCTAATGAACCGATTTAGTTTCTTTTTACAACACATATTTACCTGTAGATTACCACTACGAATACCGAGTTTCGTCGAAATATACCAAAAATCACGGCTGGTAGTGGCGAATTGGTATTGTGGGTCCGGAGTAAACCCCCCCTCCTAATGAACCGATTTCGTTTATTTTTACAACACATATTTACCTGTGGATTAGCACTACGAATACCGAGTTTCGTCGAAATATACCAAAAATCACGGCTGGTAGTGGCGAATTGGTATTGTGGGTCCGGAGTAAACCCCCCCTTCTAATGAACCGATTTAGTTCATTTTTATATCTCACTTTTCTCTCTATATTAACACTACGAATACCAAGTTTCGTTGAAATATAACAAATATTACGGCTGACATAGTCAAATAAGTGTTTTGGGTTCGGGGTAAACCCCCCCTTCCGGTGGACCGACTTTGGTGGTTAACGAACTCGTTCAATCGTTTGCTAACTGAATGCTATATACCAAGTTTCGTGACGAAAAAACAAAAACTCTGGCCGCTATCGTGTTAACAGACACATATATATATATATATATGCATATATATATATATATATATATATATATATATATATATATATATAGATATATATAAATTTTAACGGGGGTCATTTTCGGTGTCTACTAGGTAGGATCGATAAAGATTTGAAGAAATTTTTCAAAAATTCCGTCATGAGTCCAACCTCAATAGCTACTTTCCTTCGGAGGAAAGTGCTAAAACAATCAAATTAATACGTAGAAATCTACTTCTGAGCATGTTACCGGATAAAAGACACCCTACCTTAAATTCGAAGAAAATAGAAAATCGGTTAAGTACATCTAGAAGAACAGTTACACACACACATTAAAGAATATATATATATATATATATATATATATATATATATATATATATATATATATACATAATGACTGTGGCTAAAATATTCACGTTTCGATTTTATGCAAACTGAGTTACATACATTTTGGGTATCAGAGGTAACGAGGAAGTAAAATAAAAAAAAAAAAAAATTATTGTACTTACAACCCAGGTTTGGAGTTTTGGAGCCTTTGTTAAATATTACGAAAATTGTCATAAAAATTGGAAGCATTCCAAAGTTTAATAATTTACAAATTCCAATAGATCAAAATTGATAGGTGCCGATTACTTGGAGAAAACGGCGCTTTAAGTTTCGGAATTGTTGGTTTCGTTATATTGAAAGTGCTTACACTTCTTTAAATGGGGCCAGCTGTAAACATAATTATAATAAGGCATAAGGAATCAGACAGAGTTTAATTTTTTTGTGTGTTTAATATCCCATTTTCTAAAAACTAGAAGACACTAAAAAAAAAAAAAAAAATACACACAAAAAAACAAAAATAAAACACGAGGAAATCGGTTTATTCATTCTGCCTAAAATTGATACTATAAGTGTATATCAGAGAACATTTTAATCCTAATTGTGTAATTTTTCTTGGATTTTTCATTCCAGCAAACAAATAATTTATTTTAACAGTACATTGTAAATAAAAGTTTATGAGAAAATAGTGACAAATTTAAAAAAGAAATCAGTTTTCAAATCCCACCAGGGAAATGCATAGTTCCTGCGAGTCCAATTTATTTTTTATAGCTCTACTCTTTATTTCACCAGGAAGTTCTCCAACTACGAATCCAGCCCAGAAGATCTTTGACCATGTTTTCTTTTCATTTCGGCTACCCTCGTCCAAAAAAAAAAAAAAAAAAAAAAAAAAAAAAAAAAAAAAAAATAATGCTTTTTGTGACGATTCGCCGTCATCAGTCCGAGCTGGTCTTTTGAAGGGGCCAGTACCTCTTCTGCTTTCTTACAATTCCTCCATCATTATTTTCCCACAATTTTAGGGTCGAACTATTTTTCTTTCAGCATTTAAAGAGGGTCTTTTTATTGGTCAAATATTAGTGCCTCAAAACAACAGAATCATCAACACAGTGCCTATTTGTGCGTTCCGTCCGCGGCCATTATCAGGCATCCTAAAACAATCGAAATTCATTCATATTTGTGGTCTATTTTCTCATAATTTGTTATGCTGGTTAAAATAGAAAATTAAACACGAATGCTATATTTAATAGGCGATGCCTGTTGGTGGCAACCAATATGTTATTACAAAGAATGTTTGGTCCTTGTGTAAGTTATTTATGTTTAAAATGATAAAAATGCACTCCAAACATGTCCCTATTAATAATTAAAATGTTACTTAGTTTAATATAAGCATAACTTGGTACTTAAAATGAACATCGTACTACAAATCTAGGATGTGTTAAATATGTGAACTACAATTAAATATTTAAAAAAAGTAAATTGTACTGACAATGTAGAAATTCTAAAATGTCCTAATTATATATATATATATATATATATATATATATATATAATATAAATATAATATTTTACAAATCTAGTTCTCCCAAATATAGTATTTAAAAACTGAAATTTTTTCCTTCAACGAAACGAAACCAAAAATTCTTGCAATATTTTCTATGACTAATTCTCATGTTAGTCCCATCATTTTGTAGGAAATGTGTTAGTCTCTCGAATGATCTCCTTCTACCTACCATGATTGACCATACCAGTTTTTGAGACATTGAGGAAAATACTCTATAAGGCCAACATTTCTCAAGTTTGTAAATAAAACGTTTTATTTTTGATGTCATGGATTGTTGACATTTCCCGTCAGCAGTTCCAGCGTCATCGAGTTGACGCCTTGTGTGCCCTAAGTGTTCGTAGGCCAGAACAAATATTAGAAAAATTATACAGAAGACTTTTTCTATGAGGCCAGGACGCCAAACTCAATAAATGGTATTACGATTTGGATACTCACACCAAAAAAAATTTGTGCATAGACTTCACTTTTTTTGTCTCCCATTTTGGATCTAGAGCCTTCTGCTCAAATTCCGGAATATAAATGTACTTTAGGTCCACCCGACAAACCTATGTAATGTACTGTATAACATACTTTTTGTAACTTTTTTTTTCAGTTTAGTCATCGCTAAAGCTTATTTATGCTAAAAAAAAAGCAAAAATGAAACGATAATCATATAAAAGATATAAGAAATAATGTTAACTGGTGATATCCAGGAGTAGTAATAGCATTACTGGCTGAATTGTAATCATTATTGTCGATAAGGAGTGCCTACAGAGTACATGTTGTGTTTGGCACGGACCGTAGACTGTTGATTGGCGTGCGGAATCACTTACATATACACAATACTATCACTAGAGTTCAACATACAACTCCTCAACAGCAAGTTTCAGCTGTAGGCAGGGCTCTTTTGAGAGGGTAACCACAGTAAGGTGGAAACAAATGGATTTAAGTAAACAACGTTTTTAGATTTTTTAATCTTATTTTATCTAGTTTTTTTTTATCTTATCTTCCTTCCTGCACATCGCAAAGTGGGGCCAAACGACATTTCGTGTTTCCAAAAAGGCTACAGCCTCTAAATCTTAACCGATTTCAATGCATATTGTTTTAAATGAATGATAATACAATTTTTAACAACTCTGTCTGGCCAGATTTTTGTTTTTTTTGTTTCCCCTGTTTATTAAATTGCGTGTAAATAATTCACGAACTCTTACAATTGAACATAAAATAATATTTTTTTTTCGTCCAACTCCACGTGGTCCCTCCGTCGACCACGTGGAGTCTAGGCGGACCCCACGCTCACTATTTTCTCGCTCCCTTATAGTCACCGTATTTCTACCTTCCTGTTCTTTGAGTAGCTTCCTAATCAGTAGTGCTTTGATTATGTTTTGTTTATATTTTGGGATATCGTTGAAATTAAATATTCCAATTCCGATTAGACATGGAAAAAATTAAAATCTATTTTCAAATCATTCAAAAATCATATTATTTCAATATCAGTGCTGACATTAAGTTAGATGAAAAATAAAATATTATTTTATGTTCAATTGTAAGAGTTCGTGAATAAATTACACGTAATTTAATAAACAGGGGAAACAAAAAACAAAAATCTGGCCAGACAGAGTTGTTCAAAAATTTAATTATCATTCATTTAAAACAATATGCATTTAAATCGGTTAAGATTTAGAGGCTGTAGCCTTTTTGGAAACACGAAATGTCGTTTGGCCCCAGTGTGCATCGGTTCAAATCCAAACGTTCTCGGTGAAATGTTAACATATAACGCAATGGTGACAAAATCCCGGTCGTTTTAGTTGAAATATAAAATACATTTATATTAACATATATTGTCTGTTAGCGCTCTTCATTCCTGCAAAAATAAACCGATGTTAATGGTATTTGGTACTAAAATGTGTTATTTGAATTAAAGGCCAAGTACTCTGACAATTAAATTTACCTATCAATACAGATAGATTAGTAAAATTATTAAAAAAAAATAAATTAATTTGCGTGAGCACTCCATGCCTAGGGTGTGTTCGATTCCCTCTAGGGATAATGACTTTTATTTAGAAAAAATAAACGGCATCATCCCTATCCTGGCTATAAAAGGGTGGTGACCTATCGATAACCCATCTTAAAGATCTGAGTTATTTATAAGTGTGCTTTCCATCCCCTAGGCATTTATTGCTGAAGAAGGCTGTAAAAGAGACTGTCGAAAAGATCAGAATTTTTTACGAAAACCTGAAGTTTTATCTTTGCAAAATCAAAACTATTCATTTACTTCTTAAAGTAATGGTTGGTAAAAAAAAAAGTTTTTTTTCTTCTTCATTGTCCTAATATGAACTAGTATTTTTTTCATGCGGTAGATGGTGAGTTCGAGTCTTACCGGCGGCAGGAATTTTCTCATCTCACGGTTTGTTGAGAAAATTCCTCGCTGCACCAGGATGTCGGCGCTAATGGCCAAGATGTCGATATGCCTTAAAAATAAAAAAATAAAACAAAAATTGTAGGTATTAAGTCTATGTTACAACTGTATTAAGGCCCATCTAACATCCCACTCTTGTAAGCATTAAATATAATATAGTAAATATAAGAAAGTTAGGAACAAAGTACAAAATAAGTTCGTCAAAGAAATGGAGAATGAATGTTAACAAGTTTAGCTAAATAATATTACAAAGAATAATTAAACAATATAAGATTCCCCGAACACGATTGTGAAATTCCGAGGTAAACCTATTCCAAGAACTTGAGACCAGGCGTTTCCAAGGAACCGACTCAGTTTCTACGAATGGATCAATCTTATCGCTTTCTGGGTTAATTTTATTCTCTAAGTCAATTTTTGTAATTGAAGATTTCAGTCTGTATATGTACATTTTGTAATGTGATAGACATAGAGTCAGAGCTCAGGTCCTCCCAACATTATCTTTTAGAAACGTCATAAAACGTTTAGATGACGTTGTTAGGGACTTAACCCTTTCGAGACCAATTGCACACCGTGTGTGCAATAACATTAATATGCAATTGAATCGATCCATGCAAAAAGAACTTCAGTCCATTTTTTCCCAATATGAGTTCCGATAATATTTTCGTTAGTATGAGAGATGAATTCTTTATATCTAAAGGTAACTTCACATCTGTTAAAAGGACTTCAGTACAATACATAGTTGCCATAGAAACATAGTCCTAATTTTATTATTCCATGCAGAAGGGATTTCAGCCTAGTTATATCAAAACTACTGATTTTGGACTGAAGCTCTTTTTGCATGGATCGATTCAATTATGAGTAAACCAGTCGTCGAAATAAGATTTTTCTTGAACTAATGAAATCTTTTAAGTACAGGAAAACAAAACTTAATGGTTCTCAATCCGCTCCTTGCAATAAAAAAATTCGGATGAGCGAGCAGCACACCTGATGTACAATGATCTTATTTATGTGAATTCACTTACGAATTGGACGATTTTCAGAGTGAACATGTTTTTTTTTTATTATTAAAAATGACCAATACGAAGGCAAAACAAATTTGGTACTAGAGGCCGTGTTCGAAAAAATCGTCGTCTCGAATGGGTTAACAAATTCTTCCATATAGCAACCGATAACTAGTTTCAGAGAGAGTCTAGAGAATCACAAAATTGTGAGAACGCCGTTTTAACACTTCACAAGTCGTCTAGGTGGAGACAGAAAATGGCAGAAGCCGAATGTGGACAGTTCTTCAGGAGACCAAAAATGTAACAAAAAAATATATGATTTTTTTTAAATTGTAATATATTTTGATTACATTTAAGAAATTAGTTCCTGGGGGAGAACAACTGGCTACACCAATCAATCAAAGGCTCTAAAACATTTTTTTTTTGCTAACAGAGATATATTAGCTTGAAACAAAATTTATATAGAATAATAAAAAAGAAAATGATGTACTCTCATTTTCTCTCTCACAATATTTAAAATAAATATTGTCATTATACATATGCCTGTCTTATTTATTTAGGTCAATGTAAGTTTTGTGTAACTCCTTTTTCCTGATCCCCCTCAATCTGAATACTCTGAATGAACAAGCTTCAATCTCAACTTGGTTGTATTCAGCTCTTCTCTTCATTTCACTCTAATGAAAAACTTTAACTTCCTTTAGGCGTTTTCAGACTTTTCAGCATGTTTATAAATGTTGTAAACTAGAAATATTTAGGGGACTTCCATGTAATTGATTGGGGGCAAAACACTAATGTTATTCGGTCTCTATATCAAGTATTTATTGAGTTCAATTAGAAAATAGATAATTTTAAAAATAATACCATCAAGCAGGAGCTAGATTACGTTCCTGAAGAGCTAACCTACATGATTATAAAATAAACATAAACAATTTTGCAATTAGCGCGGTTCCTCCCCCTATAGGGAGGGGGCTTATGAGGTTGACCTCATGACGGAATACGGAAGCGCCGATTACAAAATAAGAACGCTCTATCATAAATGGCATATGAATCGTATTTGGTAGGAAATTTACTAAGGTTTCAAAAATATATTTAACATTTACTACGAATTTTCAACTGGTTTCGAAATGTATCAGAATACATCAGTAAATCCCAAGAAGAATGTTATTATTTTTGCCCATTTTACTCGACAGCGGTTGTAACACATCCTTGAAAATGGTTTAATTAGATTCCTCACGTCACATTAATTATAAAACGTGTATCTTGGTATAACGATTATCTTAGTAACGCCAGAACAGAAGCGTTACGATTTTTTTTTGCTCGGACTTCGCTAAAAAAAAAACGAAACAAATTGACGGCTTGTGTCGATTAACGAACTCGACATTTGAAATCATACAAAGTATTTTTGTACTAAAGTTGATTAAAATCGGTACATTTTTGATGTAGGTTCAGTGCGAACAGACAAAGAACGTGTTCGTGGTCTATGGGTTCTGGAACGTGAATTTATCTAGTCGGCGCTCTTGGAAACTGACCTCATAAGTGGGTTTCCTCCCTATCTAGGATGGTAGGAAACGCGCTAAAAAGGAGGATCGAATCTTATATATTCAAATTTTACACGAGATGAAAATTTCCAGTAACGTTCTATACATATTTATGGGTATATTAGTAGATCTAGCTGCTTACATGGATGATATTGCTGGAACAGGAAGGAGATCCGATCGATAGGAGATACATATAAATTGGTGAGGAGGGGGGGGGGGGTTCCTGTTCCTCTCTGGGGTCTGTTCGAAGCTAAAACCGCTATCCCCCCCACTACTCAACGAAACTTCGCTCCGTATTAATTAAAGTGTCCTTTCCACTAAACCATCAACTCTATCTACTACCCACTACACACTCAGATTAGTCTAAAATGTTTCACTTTATATTGGATCTTTTCAAAAGATAAAAATGCAATTAATTTTTAAAATCTGTGTTATTAATAAGATATAAGGCTTTTAACAAGAACAGGCGATTTGGACTATTGAGCCACAAATCATATTATAAAACTGAAAACCAACTGACCCTTTACAAACACGACTGCAACCACATCATTGAGTAGGGAGTAAATGTTGGCAATCATTGCTATGTCTACCAGTTGATCAAGACTGGAATATTTACTACCTACTTCGTTCCGAAAGTATATAGGAAGGAGACAAACAGGAAGTAGGAAAACAGGAAGACTTGTAGATCATAATGGATGAAAAGATACCTTTTTTTTTATAGAATTCTTAGCATCACGCTGCTTTTCTCAGAGCTATGATTAAGTAAAAAGCCCTGACAACTAGTCTATCGCAGGCTAGATTCAAACCAGAGTTCTCGTGGAGAGAAGGATCCAATAAACCATCTCTTACCGACCATGAGAGCGTTTCGTGTTTCCTTCTCTAGGAAGGAAACCAACTTATGACGTCGACTTGCTGACGCAATCCGAAAGTACCTTATAAAGAAGACAACGTTTCAGAACCGTAGCACTGACGGTTTCTTCTTAATACGCACCCAGGTACAAGTTTCTAAATAATTGGGAAATCAAATAAACCGATTGTTAGGTGATATTTATATCCGTTTCTCAGAATAGTGGATAATACTAAAATTGTCAATCTGGTTACTCCAAAATGGCGGACTAATTTAAAGTTTTTTATGACATTTTAAATTCATTTCCGTGCCAAAGGTCTTGGGTTCGATTCCCACTATGGGGTGGTGGCTTTTCTTAAGAAAAAAGAAAAGGCATCAGCTCTGTCCTGGATAGAAAAGGGTGGTAACCTGCAGATAACCCGTCCCAAAATTCATAGTTAATAATAATGGACGTTGAAATTTAAATAAATAAAAGTCCGACTCGCAGGAACTGCGTCATCTTAGCGCGGTTCAGTTCTTATCCCTAGTGTCATTTGGGAGGATTGAAATAGAAACCGTTATTATTTTGGTTCAAACTTTCCCCCGTAAACAAAGGGCCCGCTACCAAGGGGCAGCTTGCCCTTGTACCTGGAATCCATCCACCACTGGTTGGCCAACTCCACTACTACAAATAGTTATTTCAAATATCAAAATGTTTCTAATTTTCTTGATTTCTTCTACAGTAATACTAATACTATAAATAAATTCAATTAAAAAAAAACAACAACCCATTAATATGTGAGCTAAACAACTACGAAAACCCGGTCAAAAGAACAAAACAAACACATTTGAAGTTTTAAACACTTATTTCTCCGATTGGCAATGCCTAATCAAAAATTTCTTAAGAATCTTTTTTGTAGAGAATTAAGTAAGCTCTCGAATGGTAAACTTCCGTTTCCCAAGATTCTCAACCGTTTTAGAGATATTCAGGAAAATTTACTAAGTTACCAAAACTTTTCATGTCTGTTAATAAAATATTTGATTCTAACCCTTCCTTAACTCCAAACGTAACCAAAATTTCAATATATTAGTTTTGATGAAAGTTGAACATGCCGAAAATGTTTCAACTGAATCCCATGATTCTAGGTACCCAAACCAAAAACGGTATTCAACAACTATTTTTCCAATTTTCTCGAAAACGGTTAAAGCTATCGCCTTGAAAATGGTTTCATTCGTTTTCCTTGGCCAAGAAGCCTATAAAACGTGTACTTGCAAGCATATGAAGTAAGCGGAACGATTTTTTTCGCGCGACATTCGCTTCGAAAACCATGTTCCGGTGGGCGGATTCTGCTGGTTAACGAACTTGACCTTTCAAATTAGAAGAAAGATTTTTGTACCAAATTTCATCAAAATCGGACCATTAGGGGGGCCGTAAATGAGCGAACAGACAAATATATATATACAAATTTGAGCCACCGTCATTTTCGGTCTCTAGGGGTTCTGAAACGCAAAATTTTCTAGTCGGCACTTCCGGATTGTTTCATGAGATCAACCTTATAAGCGGGGTGCCTCCCTATGAAGGGAGGGAGGAACCGCGCTAAAATTCATTTAAATTATGATATATAACTTTTAATTACGCTTACTCAAAGGCATGAGCAGTAGTGAAATGTTCTGTAAATATATCGAAAATGGATGGAAAAACCAGGTAATTGGAAAGAAACTATTCTAAATCTTACAAAAGTTCCTACAAGAACTATTCTCATGCCATTTTCGATATAACAATCTAGTTCGGAGAAATTGACTCTCAATATTTTGAATGTGTTGGTTCTGTTCCGTTGAATGGGGATTATCTCTGTCTTCCTAACTTTTTTTATGTAATTATTTTAAATTTGCGTTTTGCAGTAAAGTTAATTTTTCAGTAAAACATGGTAAGTACTAAGCGTTGACCTAGAACGAGAACAGAAGAATTCGATCAACGAGAAAGAAAAGAAGGTTACCAAGGTTAGGTTAGTCCACCTCTATTTTCTGACATGATTCGGTTTAACGAAAAAATAATCATTAAAAAAATGGGCCTAAACATATGAAATATTCAAAAAAGGATTTATAATTATTTATTTAAAATTCCACTTTTAGATAATACAGATTTTTCGAAATTGTTACATCCATTTTACTACCCTTTTATAGCGAGGAAAGGTTTGATGACTTCTCTTTTAGCGTGGTTCCTCCCTCCCTCCATAGGGAGGAAACCCGCTTATGAGGTTGACCTCATAAATTTTCTTCTGGATACCTCGGAATCGGCCGGTTGACCAGTGCTTGGTGGAGTCGTAGGGAATATTCGTACAAAAACTACAAGAAACACCGGTGAAAGAAGCCTAAATTAAATATGGACTCCCAGCGCTTCGCTGGGAGAGCTTAAGAGATATTTTATTTACACATAATTTTGTACGGTATATCCTAGTAAGTTTTAAGGTTGGCTGAAAGTAAAATTAACGAATAGTATTGTGGGGGTAAGAAAGACAAGGCTCCTGGCAGGTTGAAGGATGTTCGCTGGAGATAGTAACTACAAAAGCCCGCCTCTCTAGAATAGCTGTCTTTCCTTCACTCCAATGGAGGCACCGAGAGGTCAACCTCGCACAATTGTATTGAAGGAAAATAACTGCCCTAGGAAATAACTGAGGTCACTACCAAATGGCTTATGGTTTATTGACTTTGTAGAAAGCATAACAAGGAGAAAAAGTCACAAGAAATCTAATGTTGTCGCAATCTTTGTGATTTTAGCATAAATATGCTTTAGCGATGAATAAACTGAAAAAAAGTTATAAATATTCAGAAGATATCGTTGACCGTAACAGCGGGGAAATAGTCTGGGCTAGGTAACAACATGTAGTTAATATGTAGTATCTGCCCCTCAGGACCCTCGTGGCCTGTTACGGGACTGATTTTATATATATATATATATATATATATATATATATATATATATATATATATATATATACATATATATATATAACAAATCAGTCCCGTAACAGGCCACGAGGGCCCTGAGGGGCAGATACTGTAAAGGTATCTGATTCGTGACCATACGGCACACTAGGGATATAGTGTGGTCACTAGTATGCTCCGGCCGCCTGATTTTCCCCTTGCCGCTTCGACTGCTAGAGACATTAGCACCAAGGTACCATTAATCGGTCAGGGGGGGGGGGGGGCGAATTCAACCCATGAACGAAGAAAAAGTCTTTAGTGCTTGCTCGGGATTTGAACTCAAGTTCTCCAGCATGAGTCCAGTGCTCTACCACTGAGCTAACCTCGCCCCCGTAGTTAATATAACTGCATTTTAAAATTAAAATGATCTTTATTGCCAGCGTTTCGGCTTGATCTTCAAGCCTTCATCGGAGCTGTATAAGAAGTACGACTCGCAGTAGTACGATTAGCAGTTTTCTTTCACATCCCTAGTGTCATTAGTAAAGGAATAGAAGAACTTATTGGTAGGTTTTGATCATTCGTGAAAAATATTAAAAAAAATTCTCCTAAAGGCCCCACAATAGGAAACTGACAGTATCCTAAGCGGAAATGAATCCCTCCGCGTTCTCAACGTTAACCTTAGAAAAACACTACTACCAATACATTTTTAATCTTCGTAGCTTGTTTTACAAAAAAACTTTTTTTTTATAGTCAAACGCAATTTAAAACAAGAAACAACCAATTAAAACGTGAGTTTTAAGCACTTATTTCTCCAATGTACATCGTCCCTTCCAAAATTCCTTCAGAGCTTCTTTAGTAGAAAATTTTATAAGCTTCCGAATGGTCACCTTCCACTTACCACGACTTTCTAGCAGTTTTCGAGATGTTTAACAAAGTGTACATAGATCCCAAAACTTTTCATGTCTATTAATAAAATATTTTTTTTTAGAATACTTCCTAACTCCAAATGTAACAGAAATATAAATATCTTAGTTTAGAAGAATTTCAAACATGCAGATAATACTTTAATTGAATCTGACGATTCTAAGTACCCAAACTGAATGGAAAGAATTTAAGGACAAACAACCTAGTGTTTTTATTGTATGCCCAAACTGAAAATTAGTTTGAAAAAATATTTTATCTAGTTTTCTCGAAAAACGTTTACAGATATCACCCTGAAAATGGTTTCATTCGTTTTCCTACGTCCTTACCTATCAAAATAGTACCTTCAAGCATATAAACTAAAAAACGTAAGAGTTACGATTTTTTTCGCGTGAATTTCGCTCCAAAAACCATGTTCCGGTAGACGGTTTTTCTTGGTTAACGAAACAGGCCATTGAAATTAGACAACACAGATTTTTCTACCACATTTAATAAAAATTCGTCCATTTTTCAGTCTTTGAGAGAGTGAAAAGGCAAATATAAATATACAAATTTGAACCACTGTGTTTCGTGATATACGGGTTCTAAAACGTTAAAATTTCTAGTCGTCACTTCCGGATTGCGTCATAAGTTCACCTCATTACGGTTCACCTCAGTGCGGATTTCCTTCTTATGGAGGAGGAGGAAACGCACTAAAAAAATAAACCTGTTTTCCGTTTGCAATATTATATTATACACTATGAACGTCTTCTGAATATATCAGCGAAAACTAAGAGAGAAAAAACTCTAGATATTTTTAGTATAAGAAGATGACCCCATTTATCACTTTGTAATGTCAACGTTGTATAAGGTCACACCATATTTATTTATATTATATCCCTCAATATTCATTTATTCAGCACGCTCCAAATGCATTCCGTTCATGTGGTTCCTGTTCAGGAGCATTAGAGTAAGGGATGTTATAGCGTTACCAGGGTCTCGCCGTGATCCAGTAGCTAACGCCTTCTCAAGTGGGAGATACGGGTTCAAACCCCGCCCGCAGCAGGTTGAGGTTTCTCATTCTAGCACCCGTTGAAAAGATTGTCTGCCACGCCATGGATGTTAGGAAGGGTGGCAACCTGTAGATAGCCGGGCGCTAATTGCCTGATGTCGATGCACCGTAGACAAAAACACACAAAAAAAAAAAAAGAAAAGAAAAAATAATAAAATAAAATTAAAGCATTATCCTTATAGAACTTTCTTAAGAAGACCCTACTGATATGATAAAGGCTCGGGCACTCAGAACGCGATCTGTATCGCGGCGGCCAGCTATCTCTGACCGAGGATGGGAGGCGATCTACAGGAATTAAACAGAATTTCGAAAAAACAGCTGTGCGCGTGTGTTTATAAGTACGTTGAAAAAAGTTCTCTTCAGTTTTTTTGTTACTAATTAAGAAGACAAAGATTCATTGACTTAAATTTGTGTCAAAGTGCGTAATAATTGATTATTGGTAAGCAAGAAATCAATGTATTTTATTTTACTGGTCCATTAAAAGAACAGTTTTGAAAAAATGGAATCACAAATCAGTCTAACGTCAGATGTCGAATTTCTAACATCCACAGATTTCAATAATAAAACAAATTACGAATCATTATGTCCCAGCGAACATGGAATTGTTCTTACTACAGTTAAAGGATTGAAGCAGGAGGATTATGTGCTTCCTATAATAAATTTTATTGATCCGAAATCCATAAAATTTGCCTCTTATATTTCTAGAGGTTGATTTTGTGTACACCTTACCATTAAGAATGAAGTGGATTTTTTAAGTAATCAGCATCCTATTATAAATATTGGTGGCCATGATATAGCAATAAAACGCCTCCTAGAGCCAGCTATTCGAGTAATAGTATCGAATATATTTCCAGTAATACCTAACCAAGCCATTGAAGATGCCTTGAAGAGGTTATGTATTGACATAGTAGCGCCCTTGGTTTGTTTAAAAGCTAGTAGTCCGTCGGCCCGTGTACATTTCATGCAACGATTTTTAAGATTCTTTATTTTTTCACTATTGATTATACAAGTCTTAACTAGAACAGTGCCACTTGTCAGCTGGCTGGGTAGCGGTGGGTTTGGCTGCGGGGGCGTTGCAAACTTCGGAAAAATATGAAAATGTGAAACGATTTTAAGATTCATGAAATTTGTTGGAGAAACACCTTTCATTATACAATAATCATTGGCACTTGTCAGCTGGCCGGCCAGCGGTGGACTGCTTGTCAGCTAGGGGTCTAAACTTGGCAAAAATACAAAATTCTGAAACGATTTTAAGATTGCTGAAATATTGGTGGTTACTAGTATTTGTAGTGAGATTAACGAAAAACATTGTCATATCTTGGTGGAGAACTTGTCAGCTGGGGGTGTATAAGCGCTGAGCGTATGGCGCGCGCTCCACTTTATACCGCCAGCTGACAACTTTTCCACCCACATATTAGCAGCTGACAATTTGTTTTGTCAATCTTATTACGAATACTACCTACTAACAAAATTTCAGGAATCTTAATATAGTTTTTGACTATTTAATAGCGAAAGCATGCTTATATTGATTACAACTTCTGAATATATTGATTGTAAATGAATATTTTTATTATCAACGTTAAAATATATTATGTATTTGCATTAAGGTATGATGAAAAAATATGTTATTTATTTGTATAAAATACTGTATTACTGTATTGGTAATAAAAAAGTATTATACAATTAATCATAATAATAATAATAGTATACTAATAACACTTTGTAATAAAAAGAAAGTCAAACATTTTCTGATTCTGACTCTTCACCTTCAGAATCATCAATGCCTTCATCCGCAGTAATTGTGCGGTCATCCTCTTCTTGGTGTCTGTCATGTGAAAATACTAATTATTGTTATTGATAAAATGATTAAACATTAATAAAGCATAGAAAATAAATAGTTTTAATAACTTCAGTGAATTGCTGATCTTG
Organism: Gonocerus acuteangulatus; assembly: GCA_946811695.1. Classification (NCBI taxonomy): domain Eukaryota; kingdom Metazoa; phylum Arthropoda; class Insecta; order Hemiptera; family Coreidae; genus Gonocerus; species Gonocerus acuteangulatus. Next base: position 76,470,971 of record OX328125.1, read on the forward strand.
AACAATCTTATCAACTGCTCGACGGAATTGTTCGCCGTCAAACCATTTACATGCTTATATATTCTGTTCAATATCCCATCCGTAATCCACAGGAGTTAAACTTGAAGGTTCTTGTTTGTTTATTTTAGATTATAAACATCGTCGTATAGGTATTTTGTTTTAAAAATCTACTTTACAGTAGATTTATACTCGATATTAGGTGTATAGCCATCGGGGATCAAGCATGCATGCTGCTAGGGTTGCTAAAACGTGACGAAGCTCTAGACCTCTTAAGGATTGTTTAACTGTAGTGTGTATAGAGTGTCTGACACAGCAGACATACAGACAAACAGACAACAATTCTATAAATCATTGTTTAGGGTACAATTGCGTTAATAAAGGCCCCCAAAAGTATTTTTACTCATATATCTTGCATATACAAACAGCGATCCGTTAGAATTTTATTATATGTGAAGATAGATTACGGCTAGTAGTGGTAGTCCAGAATAAACCCCCCTCCTAATAAACCGATTTACTTTATTTTTACAACATATTTTTCTATTAATATTTCCACAAACGAATATCGAGTTTCGTCCAAGCGACTTTGGGTCCAGAGTAAACCTCTCCTTCAGATGAACCAATTTTGCTGGTTAAAGAACTCGTTAAATCATTTGCTAAGGGAATACTATATACAAAGTTTCCTGACGAAAAAACCCTCTGGTGTGTATCGTATTAACGATAGTTCATTAAATGTTGGACGTGATTCTTTACATTGGCATAACTTTTTTATTTATGTACCGATTCGCATGAAACAAACACTAAATGTTAAGTGAAACGTACCACAATATATTAGCGAATACTGCAACTAAATCGGATAAGCCGTTTCTGAGATTAGCGCGCACAGAAAAACAGATAAACAGACAAGCAGGCAAAAATTTTAAAAATCATTGTTTTGGGTACTATTGCATTGATAAAGGTCCCCAATAGTATTATATAATTTATTTATAATAATAGTTACCTAATAAAACTTTTTAATAAAATGAAAGTCAGAATCTTCACCTTCAGAATCATTACTTTCGATATTTGTAGTGTTTGTGAGGTCATCCTGCTGTCTCTCATGTGAAAATACTAATTATTGGTATTGAAAAAATGATGAAACATTCATAAAGCAAAGAAAATGAACAATTTTAATGTCTTCAGTGAATTACTGATCTCGAACAATTACAACTACTGGAGGTAATTGTTTGCCATCAAACCATTTACATGTGTACATTTCATTCATGTTATTATTAGATGTTAAAATTTGGATGAATATGGGAACGTGAACAAACCAAACTATTTAGATAATAATAAGTTATTTTTAACACTAGGCGAAACACTGTGCCAAGCGTTGCCTGATTTTCACGCATTCACAGGCGAAAATTTTTATGTGCTATGTATTTTATACAAATAAATGATATATTTTTTCATCATACCTTAATGCGAATACATAATATATTTTAACGTTGATAATAAAAATATTAATTTACAAATTGTAAATGAACATTTTTATTGTAAATTACAATCAATATATTCAGAAGTTGTAATCAATATAAGCATGTTTTCGCTAATAAATAGTCAAAAACTATATTAAGATTCCTGAAATTTTGTTAGTAGGTAGTATTCGTAATAAGATTGACAAAACAAATTGTCAGCTGCTTATATGTGGGTGGAAAAGATGTCAGCTGGCGGTATAAAGCGGAGCGCGCGACATACGCTCAGCGCTTATACATCCCCAGCTGACAAGTTTTCCACCAAGATATGACGATGTTTTTCGTTAATCTCACTACAAATACTAGTAACCACAAAAATTTCAGCAATCTTAAAATCGTTTCAGAATTTCGTATTTTTGCCAAGTATAGACCCCCAGCTGACAAGCAGTCCACCGCTAGCCGGCCAGCTGACAAGTGCCAATGATTATTGTATAATGAAAGGTGTTTCTCCAAAAAATTTCATGAATCTTAAAATCGTTTCACATTTTCATATTTTTCCGAAGTTTGCAACGCCCCCGCAGCTAAACCCACTGCTACCTAGCCAGCTGACAAGTGGCAGTGCTCTAGTTAAGGCTTGTACATTCAACAGTGAAAAAATGAAGAACATTAAAAATCGTTGCATAAAATGTACACGTGCCGACGGGCTATAGTCTTCATGATCCACGCTTAGCACATGTGTTGAGTCATAGAAGACAGCTGTTCATTAATCCAGAGCAAGCTAACAAATTACCTTCCTCGTTGATTGTAAAAACTGAAGGTAAATCATTTAGAATATATTTTACTACTAAAGGGCTCAGCTGCTTTATTTGCAAAAACAATCACTTATCTGCTACATGCCCTGTACTACAAAGTCGAAATGAATAACCCAGTCCCTCTTAACAAACTATTACCTAAAAACAAAGAAAATACAGCGATTGTGGAAAGTGCGTATTCTGGTGTTCCGCACCAATAGGAGCATCCTCATTCTGAAGAAATTATAGAAGCAGAAAGAAAGCCTGCGAGTGTAAATAAAGAAGAAGTTCCTGATATTAAGAAGCAGCAGGAAGGAGATGAAGTTCCCGATGTTAACGCCAGATGGGATCGGTTGAATGAGGAAGTGACTGAGCGATTGGAAATGATGGAAAGACTGGCTAGAACGATATCTCCCAAGAGAAACATTCTAGATGTTCCTCTCAAAGAGGCTAGAAGCCCTGGAGGAGACTTCGCTAGTAGGTTCAGCAGAGCTGAGAAGAAGCAGCAGGAAGGAGATGAAGTTCCCGATATTAACGCCAGATGGGATCGGTTGAAGGAGGAAATGACTGAGCGATTGGAAATGATGGAAAGACTGGCTAGAACGATATCTCCCAAGAGAAACATTCTAGATGTTCCTCTCAAAGAGGCTAGAAGCCCTGGAGGAGACTTCGCTAGTAGGTTCAGCAGAGCTGAGAAGAAGCAGCAGGAAGGAGATGAAGTTCCCGATATTAACGCCAGATGGGATCGGTTGAAGGAGGAAATGACTGAGCGATTGGAAATGATGGAAAGACTGGCTAGAACGATATCTCCTGAGAGAAACATTCTAGGTCTTCCTCTCCAAGAAGCTAGAAGCCCTGGAGGAGAATCCGCTAGTAGGATCATCAGAGCTGGGAAGAAGCAGCCGGAAGGAGATGAAGAAAGGGAGCAGATGCAGATTCAACCTCAAGGAGCTGGAAGAACCAAGTCTCCACCCAGGACTAGAGGACGATATAGAAAGACAACGAAGTAATCAATTTAACGAAAACAGCTGTTTTTCCGCAAAATGTGTTGGGAGTAATTTAAGTTTTTCTCCCTGTTGTTTTTCTTCGTTTATAATTGTTTTTCAATAATTTTCATAGTTTTAGCTTTAACAAATTTTGTTAGATTTAAAAAGATATGCACAGATGTTCTATGTTGCATTTATATTGTTTTGTTTTTATCTTGTCAAGTTTGTGTCTAAGTCACATGGAGCTTATAGCCTGTGTTGCGGAGCTCCTGAATCAAATAAATAAAAAAAAAAAAAAAAAAAAAAACAAAAAAAAAACAACAGTATTTCATTAGCTCCGTCAAACAAAGGACGATCTGTCGATGTGAGCTAGTCTTTATCGCTTTACCGCGCGGTACAGTTGTAAAAAATTACAGATTTACCGTGCGATCTGTTCTCTAGAAGGGAACCAGATTACTGTATTACTCACAAAGATATCGCGTCAGAAATAATACCGCCACGACGATCCTTGGATCGCTGCCCGCCGCGGTACAGATCGCGTTCTGTGTGCCCGAGCCTTAAATGTTAAACTTCAGAATTGGATCTTAAGCTCTGGTCTCAGTCTTTATGTGTGTGATGAGTGGACCACATACGATTCGTACAAATTACTTTTTTTTTTTTATAAAATCACGTCGTGATTCATGGGGTCTGAAACGAAAAATTTTTTAGTCGGCACTTTCGGATTGCTTCGTAAGGTCAACCTCATAAGCGGGTTTCCTCCCTATGGGGGGGGGGGAGAGGAACCGCGCTAAAAGTCGCACGCTTCTCTAAACCCTTTGATAGAGTTAATAGCCGAACCCTCTGGTATAGGCTCTACAGCTATGGAATGTCTACGAAATTTCTGGCAATTTAAAAAAAAAAAAATTCTCAAATCCCTTCATAAGTTATCTGGTCCATAATACAAACACAAAATGTTTTCTATTATATAATCCCCTTACGTATTTAAACAAAACATCACTATTAAGGGAGTTTCCCCGTCTTCAAAATATATGAAATACTTGCTGAGGTTTATCTAACAAGGAGCTGCCATCTAAGAAGGCACCTACTGAAGTGGACCGGATCTAAGACGACCTGAGGATGACAGGAAGAGCACGGGGACCCCTTAGAGATAATGGAAAGGCAGAGCTGTTAAGGAGTATTTATAAAGAGAGCTGTTGCTGATGACAGCTCTAGGGGCTTCAAGAATAGCAGTCCTGTCGCGTCTCGAGACACTATATACAGATAGCAAACTAACAATCTCACTAGGTAAACTCAATTATTACACTTGAGTAGAAACAAATTATAGTGTAGATACGACAGAATTATGTACAATCTAATCATACAAGGTAGATTTTATTGTTTAAGGATTTCTCATTTGATACTGTGATACTACTTCTGATAAATTGAACTCGATCAATTGTCTAGACTCTAAAAAACCAGGGGATAAGCTATGTCGGGACACATAGACACAGGAAAATGTGACAACACATTCACTAGAACATCACATACGATTCATACAAATTTAAATAAATAGAAAAAACTCTCCTTAAATACACCTGTGATACAATTTTTTACCGAAGAAAAGTTAACTTAAGCATGCCCAGTCTGGTTTTGCACAAGTAAAAACTACATATATAAAACGTTACCAAACTTTTAAAAACTATTCATAATCAAAAATTACCCAAAATTGTTCAATGTTTTTTTATAAAATAGGAGTATCAGTCAACAAGATAAAAATTCCAACTCCCAGAAACTGCGCCATCTTAGCGCATTTCTGTTCTTGTCCTAATTGTCATTTAGAACTTAGAATAGAAAGAGTTAATGATTGGTCTTAATCTTAAGTGAAAAAAGTAAACGCATAATAAAATGTAAAATTAAATCTCAAAACGAAGCACTTAGATGATCTAAGTGAAGTGATCTAACTTATAGGAGGAATCTATAATACAAGATAACCAAGCCTCTTTGAACGGGAGATGAAATAGTTCTGTTTGCCCGTACACTGAAACATCATTCTATTGTGGCGTTTCAATATGAACGAATCGTGAATAACTATACTTACATTAATTAAAATATTAACAGTTTTTCGCGTTATCATGATTAAATCGCGATTGGTGTAGCTTATATTTGCCACTTACTTTTCTTTACACTGACCATCTCTGTGTTCAAACCGCAGTTTATCGAGAAATTCTCTCCCTACATTTCTTCCGGGAGCTTATGATGTTCCTGAAGGGCTTACTTCATCTAGAGCGCTGACGAAAAGCTTCTTGGCTTAACTGTCAAGCCCTCGAAAGGGTTTAAGATAAACGGAAGTACGAAGTTGTCTGAAAGTGAAACATTAACATGTTAACATAGAACACTCCGATTTTAGTCTTTCGCCTTCTAAAGATTTCAAAGTTTAGATAAAAAATTAAGCCTTTCAGAAATATCAAAAAGGTCTTCTGTAAGCCTGCTATGAGAAATAGTTGGTTTCATTACTATAAATGAAGAGGAGTCTTTCTCTTTTTAGCGCGGTTACTCCCTATCTCCATAGGGAGAACCCGCTTATGAGGTTGACCTCACGACGCGATCCGGACGTGCCGAAAAGAAACTTTCTCGTTTCAGACCCCATAGATCACGAAAATATAGGTGGTTCAAATTTGTATGTATATATATATATATATATATATATATATATATATATATATGTATATATTTATATATATGCTTGTCTGTTCGCTCTCTAGCAAGCACAAAAATGGTCCGATTTTGATGAAATTTGGTACAAAAATCTGTCATCTCATTTAAAAGGTCAAGTTCGTTAACCAGCAGAAACCGCCAACTGGAAGATAGTTTTTGGTACGAAATTCGCGCAAAAAAAAATCGTAACGCTTACGTTTTTTAGTTCATATGCTTGTAGATACTTGTTTTATATGTTTCTTAACATAGGAAAACGAATGAAACCATTTTCAAGGCGATATCTCTAACGGTTCCTGAGAAAAGTGGAATCAAAGTTTTTGTAAGTCATTATTTATTTGTGGGTACTTTGAATCGCGGGATTCAATTGAAATATTTTCTAAATCTTGGAAATTAATCCCAACTAATATGTTTAAATGTTGGTTATATTTGGAGTTAAGGAAGTATGCGAAAAAAAAGTATTAATAGGCATGAAAAGTTTTCGGATCTTCATACATTTTTCGTAAATATCTCGATAACGGTTGGGAAATCGTGGTAAGTGGAAGGTCACCATTCGAATGCTTACTAAATTCTCTACAAAAGAGATTCTGAAGCAATATTCGATGGGGCGACGTCAATCAGAGATATAAGCGCTTAAAACTGAAAAAGTGTTTTTTTTTGTTTTTTTAAAGGGGTTTTCATTTTGTTTATCTCACTTTTTAATTGGTTGTTTTTTGTTTTAAATTGAATTTATCAGTAAAATTAATATTGTACTAAAAGAAGCTAAGAAACTACAAAAGGTATTAGTAATAAGTTCGTAGTGGCTGTGGCCAATATTATGATGGCGTATACATAGGTTTGTTTTGAATTCTCCTATCTATATAACATTCCTCATAGCCTCCAACTCATAGCCTCCAACTGAAGTTATCGTTACTGATGCACATATTTACAGTTGATTATAACAGTAAAACGAATTTTCTAGTAAAACAATGAGAACGATTTTTTGGTTTTTTAGAATAGAGCCTTCTCAGCAGTAGTCGAAGAGTAAGTACGTTTTCAGTACATAATTGTATTGACATATACAGATTAAGAATTATCGGCTTCTATTCCATCTCTTCGAGATGTAAGTAACCGCGCTAAGATGAAGCAGTTCCTGCGAGTCGGACTTTTTTGTTTTGTACATCGGCTGCCAAAAGCTTAGTTGTCCTTTAAGGAAAAAAAATAACAGACCGAAAACTAGAGTAACAAGAACAAAAATAACATAGCAAATATGATCTTACAACTTTTTGTTTACTAGACTGTTTATATGACGGAACAGTTTTTAAATGTTCCAAAAATGCGATTTGTCAACTAAAGTCCCGATACATTTTGAAAATTAAAAACCAATTTTTTTATCCTTACCTATTACAAGAAATTATAAAAAAATAAACAATAAACTTTAAAGTAGATTTTCTACAAACTATGTTTTTCAAATCGGGCGATGCGCTAGTACTTTCACATGTTAACTGCAGATTCCTAATGATGTTTGCTAGTAAAACAGGTAGAGAATTTTTCATTTATTGAATTATTAGGATTTTCGGCGGAAGTTTTAATAGAAAATGAAGAATTGTTCAAAATAATATTTCTTAAAAATCCTACGAATAGATAGATTGAACCTTCTTCTGAAATAATTTTAGTATTTTGTTGTAGATTACAAATTGCCTCCAGCAGACTATCGCCCTTGAAAAGAGACGGTTTCCCTACGTCAGAACCAGCGCCACCATTTTGTTTTCGAAGACAGAAAACGTTTTAGCGCGGTTCCTCCCTCCCTTCATAGGGAGGAACCCCGCTTATAAGGTTGATCTCATGAAACAATCCCGCAAGTTCCGACTAAAAATTTTGCGTTTCAGAACCCCTAGAGACCGAAAATGATGGTGGCTCAAATTTGTATGTATATATATTTGCCTGTTCGCTCATTTCTGGCTTCCCTAATGGTCTGATTTTGATGAAATTTGGTACAAAAATCCGTCGTCCAATTTGAAAGGTCAAGTTCATTAACCAGCAAAATCCGCCCACTGGAAGATGGCGTTTGGGGCGAAATTCGCGCAAAAAAATCTTAACGCTTACGTTTTTGAGTTCATATGCTTGTAGATACTTGTTTTATATGCTTCCTGGGCTAGGAAAACGAATGAAACCATTTTCAAGGCGATAGCTTTAACCGTTTTCAAGAAAATTGGAAAAATAGTTTTTGAATACCGTTTTTGGTTTGGGTACTTAGAAACATGGGATTCAGTTGAAACATTTTCTGCATGTTCTACTTTCATCAAAACTAATATGTTGAAATTTTGGTTACGTTTGGAGTTAAGGAAGGGTCAGAATAAAATATTTTATTAACAGACATAAAAAGTTTTAGTAACTTTGTTTACTTTCCTTATTATCTCGAAAAAGGTTTAGAATCTTGGTAAACGGAAGAATACCATTAGAAAGCTTATTAAATTATCTAAAAAAAAAGGTTCTAATGAAAGTATTGATTAGGCGATGTCAATCGGAGAAATAAGATCTTAAAACTTTAAAGTAATTGATTTCGCTTATTCGAACTGTTCTTTTTGTCTGTTTTTTATTCCTTGTTATTTTTTAATTGCTTATAGTTGGATAATGTATTTGAAAATAAAACAGGTTAAGAAAAATAAGAAAAACAATTTAATGTTAGAGATATGGATTTCCAAGATATAGCTTTTCAACTGCCTAGCGTCCTTCCTAGGGAGGGTTGTTTGTCTTTGATTTTGGTACTTAGAATTATGGGATACAGTTGAAACATTTTCTGCATGTTCGAATTTCATCAACACTAATATGTTGAAATTTTTGTTACGTTTAGAGTAAAGGAAGGGTTAGATAAAATATTTTATTAACAGACAAAAAAAGTTTTGGTAACTTTGTATACTTTCGTTAGTATCTCGAAAACCGTTGACAATCTTGTGAAGCGGAAGATTACCATTCGAAAGCTTACTAAATGTTCTACAAAAAAGGTTTTGAAGAAAGTTTTAACTAGGCGATGTCAATCGGAGAAATAAGTGCTTAAAACTTTAAATTAATTGATTTCGTTTATTCGAATGGTTCTTTTTGTCTGTTTTATTCCTTGTTATTTTTTAATTGCTTATAGTTGGATAATGTATTTGACAATAAAACTGGTTATGTAAAATAACAAAAACAATTTATTGTTAGAAATATAGATTTCCAGGATTCCAAGACCTTGTCACTAGCGGGACAGTGTCTAGTGTTAGCAGACCCTTCCAGGTAAGATTGTAAATCATAACCTTTCAAGACTTTACTACACACAGGAATGGCGTTAGTGACCTTAAGGGTTGACACGCCTTTATAATAATTAATTTTTTAAAAAAAGACTGGTGGAACCAAAATAATAACTGCTTCAATTTTAATCTTTCCAAATTAGACTAGGGATATGAACGGAACCGCGCTAAGATGATGCAGTTCCTGCGAGACGGACTTTTTGGTTTGGGTACTTGGAATCATGGGATTCAGTTGAAACATTTTCTGCATGTTCCACATTCATTAAAACTAATATGTTGAAATTTTGGTTACGTTTGGAGTTAAGGAAGGGTTATACTTTCCTTAATATCTCGAAAAAGGTTGAGAATCTTGGTAAACGGAAGAATACCATTAAAAAGCTTACTAAATGCTCTACAAAAAAGGTTCTGATAAAAGTTTTGATTAGGCGATGTCAATCGGAGAAATAAGTGCTTAAAACTTTAAAGTAATTGATTTCGCTTATTCGAACTGTTCTTTTTTTTTCTATTTTTATTCCTTGTTATTTTTTAATTGCTTATAGTTGGATAATGTATTTGATAATAACTCAGGTTAAGAAAAATAAGAAAAACAATTCAATGTTAGAGAGATTGTAAATAGCTACTTTAAGAGTAAATGTAACTTGTTTTAAAAGTTCAAGACAATAGGTTTTGGCCAATGGGCCTTTTTCCCTATCGGTCTTTCAAGACATGTAATCAAGAACAAAATAATTATAAAAAATACTGGATGTATTGTGTAATTTTCGAATATATATATATATAAAATGTTAGAGATATGGATTTTCAAGATATAGCTTTTCAACTGCCAACCGGGGTCCTTCCTAGGGAGGGTTGGCCGACCCATCCAGATAAGATCGTAAATAAGACCTTTCTAGAAATGTGGACCCAAAATAATAACAGCTTCTATTTTAATCATTCTAAATGAGTCTAGGGATAAGAACGGAACCACGCTAAGATGCTGCAGTTCCTGCGAGTCGGACTATTTTTCTCGTTAGTTTACCATCCCGTAAAAAGCCTAAAAAAAATATTAATTGATTTGTTATCCACATATTGGAGGAAATCACTTTGAATTTGATCACACAAGGTAAGTATTACCTCTTGCCTTTATGAAATCAATCAGTGTGCATTGACTTATTACAAAAAGGTTATCATAAAAACCCATAGTGTACAAAAATAAAATTCCGGTAATATTAGATGGATTATTCCCATATCTTTCGCTGCATTCTGTTTCAAAATAAATCTTAGTTGTTTCCGATGTGAAAAAATGATACATTGTTGCTAAGTTGCAAGCTTTCACCATTCGAAAGGTCGAATTTATAAATATAAGACAAGATCGCTAAAGTATGCAAACACACATGGAAATATTTTACAATCCGATCAAGGGAATCGATTTTATGTATGTTAGAATAGTCTACCTCATCCGTTTATTATTCACTAAACCATTCATAGTTCATCGAAATATACAAAGGACAATCATTATTTTAGTGTATATTTTTATTTTTAAATTTGCTTGTCTGTTTGATCTATTGTTTTACATATTTGAATTTGGTTTTAAATTTCAACATTTTTGAAGTTAATGAATTAAACCTTACTGACTGACAGGCATATGACGCATGCTTATTTAAATACAAAAACTGTATTCTCAAGTTTTATTTTTAATAAAATTCAGACAAAATATTATAGTATATATATATATATATACATATGAGTTTTTAAGCCTTTTAAAATCGCATTTATTGCGCTTCTTAATTTGTGTTAGAGTCAATGTTCTGAAGATTTAAATATATGTGATGTAATTGAGGAATAGCCGGAATATGAAACAATGTTTCGGCAGCTAAATATATCTAAGAAGTAGGAGAGGATATTAAATGTATTCAGCAATCTTCAGACAGAATAATCCAATTCCTAAATATCTGTGGATATATATAAATGATCAAGAATAAATAAGAAAAAATAGACAGAGAAACAATAAAAAATGAAGAATAAATAAAATAAGCTGTATTTGCAAGCGGAAATGGATGTTACATGTGCTTTGTGTTGGGTACCTAATGAACGAAAAATAAAAACTTCAAACACAAATATGAAACAGACATAAATAGATTCTAGGGCTAAATAACCTTGCTGTTACTCGCACAAATAAATTTACTTATATGATGATAATAATAATATTTACTTATTTTAAAATTACAATTTATAACTAGCTTTCTTATTGCCTCATAAATAAAGTTGAAATTATATTCATTGCATTTATGATGAAAATAAAACGTTGAGAACTTGTGAATAAGTTGCGATATAAAACTTTTCCAGTATATCAATGTTATATCGTATGAGGAAAATATAAGTTTTACCTCTGGGAATTATGAGACGAAATTCCAGTAGTATATTAAAGGTTGTTCTGCTTTACGAAGACCCGAGGAATAATAGGGAAAGGATGGTGTAGCTAATACATTGCGCAACACCGAAAAAAATAAGTAACGAAACAAGATTTCTAAAATATTCCTAACGCCCTGAAAGTAAATAATATTTATTAATTTACTTGATTTTAAAAACCAGCTACATTTGTTCTATCAAATGTTTGTAATGTATATCTTGTTTAAAAGAAAAATAAAGTAAATCTACATGTGAAATTAAAAAAAAATCTATCTAGTAACTACACTCCATTAAATTGGAAACATGGAAAAACTAATAGTAGAACTATATAATTCAAAATAAAAACTGGATAAATGTAATAAAAAAATGAAAATCGAGGAACATTTTAACATTTAACAGCAAAGGTGTTCCTATTCGAAGCTTTCCAAACGACTCTAGGGATAAGAAGATTTTGGAAATATGCAAATATGATGCAGTTCCTGTTTCCGTCCGTTCTTCTTACACAAGCAAGAAATTCTGTTTTTGCTGTTTGTTAGGTTTGTTGGTAAGTCGGAAATGGCATAAATGAGTAAAGAAGTCACTAACTCACAGCCTTGATCGTTTCCGACTTATAAAGATGTGAGTGTCATAGCATCTCGTAAAATAGCGTGTTTTCTCGGTTAATTCTTTTTTAATGAGCACATTCTAACCTTGAATTAGACCAGTTGGCTGTATAATTAGATTTATACGTAGAATTACGTTAATAATAATATATAAATGATGTAAGTATAGACAATTATGTAATTTAATATAATGTAATAATGTATAAACGATATAAATATATAGATAATAATGTAATATAATATAATATAATGTAATGATATATACTCAATGATAACATACAGAAAATAATATAATACATATATATATATATATATATATATATATATATATATATATATATATATAAAAGTAAGGTGTACATCGCTATAAAGCGTTAACACAAAAAAAACAAAAATAATGAGCAGCCCTGAAAATTTAAGATTTTGAACTTACCAAGTTATTCCCTAGGACCATCGAAATATTACTTCAATTAAAAGTCCGGGTATAATTAATGGTCGCTTATGAAGTTATTGGTTATTCTAGTGTATTTTTCTTTTCCTTGACCGCCAGTTCATAACATAACGAAAATAGAAGAAGCGTTGGTTTTTATCTCAACTTTGAGGAATACTTAATTGAACTTAGTTAACTGAAGATTGTTTTCCTCCCAAGTGAGGGAACTTGAGTTGTGATAACACCGGATTGTTGACGGTGTAAGTTCCATAATTAGATTCTGTTCATTAGCGAATCTCTGAGAGAACATTAGTGCAACAATAAAACCATCATAACATTCTCTCTCATTAGCTTTAAACTAACTATCTAATTTCATGAAAGATGAAAATAATTTAAAGTGACTTTAAACTAGAATTATTTGCAATTTTTGTTTGTGTTACTAAAAACTGGGTTAAAAAGCTTACATGACGTTTGAACAGAGATTTAAAAATTATGGTTAGTTTAGAGGAAGAGCTAGAAAACAGTGGTAAAATTAAAATATAACTTAAATATCTCGAAAACCGTTAGAAACTCGTGGTACATGTAAGGGAACCTTGGGAATGCTTACTTAATTTCCTACAAAACCGTTCTTACGGGCTTTTCGATAGCCCAATTTCATTCGGAGATATCAGTGCTTAAAATTCGAAAGTTTACGATTCGTACATTTAAAGGTTATTTGTGTATTTTTGCTCAGTATTTAATTAATTGTTTTTTTTTTCATTAGCAGTGAAATGAATTTTTCTGTAAAACATAGTAAGTAAATAGGTAACAAAGCTTTCGTAAAAGAACAACAGTCGACAAAAGAAACTGTATTACCTTTTTCCACAAGAACATAGCTATAGAGTAAGCCCAACGATTAAATCTATTAAATATCGAAAGTTACCACCCTTAAAATGTTTACCTTTTTTAAAAAAAAATGAGTGAGTGTCTAAATTCGTAGATCTGGCGAGTACGTTTAATCTTAACACAAATTATTGATTATAAGCCTTTTTTCCTATTATTATTATTATTCGATAGGAAAATATTACCAAACAGTTATATATTTTAATTCTGATGAATATGAGATATGAACAAAACTTTTGAAGTCAGTACTGCGTTTCAGAGTGCCTGAACCAAAAAAAAAAAAAAAAAAATCTATTTTTTCACACTTTTCATTTCAACATATTTGGGCCATGTTTTGTAGAATTTAGAAAGCTAACATATATATATATATATATATATATATATATATATATATATATAGGAGGTCCGGAACCATTCTTAAGCTCCTTTTATAATGGAAAATGGCGTGTGTTCTTATGATTGGTTGTAAAATCAACTTTAGTATTGTGTTAGAAATGGGCAATTGAGACTTGAAATTCATTCTTTTAAATTAAACGTCCATTATGTTTTCACAGATTTGTATACTTTGTTGAAAAATTGAGAAGAAAAATACTTATAGACCTCTACTTCATCTTTTAAGTTGCTCAGATTGAAAGTATGTAACTGTTTAAACTGTGTATTTGCACTTAAAATCGGATTCAGAAGTGAATATTGTGCCTGCAACAATGTTTTTCATTTTTTATCTGCACTGCCTGATTGATTCATTCCGAGCAATATGTCACAAAAGGAATGAAGCACGTTAACTATCGGGCGTAAAAAAAGGACGTCAGCTGAGATTTCTGAGATCCGTTGTGACTTTAAGAGTAAACCTCTACAAGGCTAGGACTCTATTCTTTTCAATTTAAAGGGATCATATAATTGAAATGCATATTAAAATGTTCCCCCAAAGAAGTATAGTCCTTTGTCTAAAGCCCCAAAGTCTTAACTTAACCCCGAAAACTAAGGACTCGAGGAGGGGACTGTCCTAAAAAGAGTCTCCCTTCTTGTTGATGGCTTCCACTATGCTAACTCTTCTCGCCTCCTCCCCCCTCCAGAACGACGAGTTCATTATGTATGTAAGTCAGACTTTGATAGAGACTTTATTCTGAATGCTGTAATAAAGCAGTCTGCTTACAAAGTCCAAAAGCGTGCTTTCTCTTGATTGGAGGCATTAACTTCTGGAATTTAGGGGTAGCTAGGGAGATCGGGACCCGAGAATTGAAGGGTCGTTTTATCAACACGAAGCAGAGGAGAACAACCCTTGCCACAGAAGATTTCCGTAGAGTTAAAACACATTTACATTAAAAAAAAAAAAAAAAAAAAAAAAAAAAAAAACTCACAGAAACTACGTCATAATTCAGATTCATTTACATACTTTATTTTTAGAGCATTGCCATATATAGTAATTAGTTACTATTTAACAGATTAATACACATTAATAGCTAACAGAAATAAGAAGGGCATAAAAACACAATAGATCATAGAAATTAATCAGCACATAATATAAAAGTACTATAATAATCCTGAAATAGTAGAGTTTTCGATCTTGATATTCATTCAAATCTTAGAGGAAAATAAATAGGTTTTCGGGAGGGATATTTGTAATGTCTGGGAGGTAGGAGGATCTGTAGGGATTGTAAACCGGGCATGTAACTAATCTATATATATATAAAAATCCTCTAACTGATTACAGGTGGGGCAGATTTTCTTGGGGTTTCTGGATATTGTAGTCTTCCTGTAATTTATTTTTATAATAATTGTATAGAGTGGTTTAATTTGGGATATTAATCTATATAATGGAAATGCGAGATTCATGTTTAGATAAGCAGGTGTTTTCTGGTTTGGATTAAAAATAAGCCAGATTCATTTACAAATATCAGGAATATATGAATAGTTTCGTAGAAGATCCTATATATATCTCTGTCTTACGCAGCTACAGGAAATCCAGATATTTTCAAAAAAGAAAAAGAAAAACGTGGAAGTCATTATAGCAATCATTGAAAGCCGTCTTTAGGAGACATTTCTTGTTACATTGTTCTAACATGGTCTAGATTAGAGTAAAATATTATTGCGCCCAAACAAATTCTTTAAGCATCCCTGATTTATCTTCGTTATTTTCTTTTAATCTAGTCCGTAAAAGAGCATTCTGACTTCCATTATAAACTCTCGTCAATATACATAAGAAAGGTTGAACAGGAACAGTTTTCAGGAATGATTCATTAAGAGCTTGTTATTCATTTATTTTAATTAATTTTTAAGCCGACATTTCTTTGATAATTTTATTAGCTATTGGTTTATTCATATATGACGTTGTTAGGATAAATGTTTTCCCATAATTTGGAGTCAATGCTATGTGAATGTGTAAGAAAGGAATGTGAATTAAGGGTTGTGTGAAGTTAAGGGTTTTAAAAAAAAGAAAAGAAAAAGGAAATTAAATAATGAAATACACATATAATAAATGGGAAGTAAAAACGATAAGAAAGAATAAATTAATAAAAAAAAAATAATAAAAAAAATACAGAAAAAAAGGAAATAAGAATATAAAAAACAAAAACAAATAGAAAATAAATGCTAATTAAGGAAAGAACACCCTAACCCAGGAGGAGTATGGAATTTATTTTTGTCTGAAATGTTTACGTAGTGCGGCGCTGACGACCATATGGTTTTGTTGCCATCAAAGAAACAAACTGTCAATCGAACGAACACTCAGGCCAAATTTCGGAGAGGATTCGAGGAAGGAGAGGGCAAGGAATGGTTAAACAATTCACTGCAGATATAGCTACCATATATAGCCTGTTCAGCTCGCCCGTTTTTCGGTTTAAGCGGAGTACCGGACAAAAATCTAATAATAAGAGTAATGTTCAACATTTACCCCTATAAAGCGGCAAGTTTCAACACAATAAGAAATAACACAACCAAAATAGAGGAATCGTTTTATATAAAAAGGAAGGAAAAGATAACACTTTTCTAGTAGAATAAAGGTTCTGTTTAAGAAATAAACTTGCTTTTGAATTCTCCCCCTGTGTTTCTGAGAAAAGGATCTAGAGGAATTCTGTTTTTTTTTTTTTTTTTTTAATAGTTGTTTTCAGCAAGAATGAGAGAAATATCGCAATTCTTATTCGACATGAAGTATATTGTTTCAGGAACAAAGAAAATAATGTCAAAAGATGTATTGGTCTCTAGAAAGAAAATACAATACAATGGAATTTCACTTACAATTTATTTTTGATACACAACTTTGAAGTATAGAAAACTCTAAATGGAACAAAAATGCTTGAGGCTTTTTGAAAACGGTTTTAAAAATATGTTACACTTACACAAATTAGCTTAAAATTAACATGAACTAATTTGTAACTTAAAAAAGAAAAGAAATTTAAAATAATTATTAAGAAGTAAAAGAATGGTTGCCATTCGGCTAAGAGAAAACGTCGATGCAGTCTGGAGGATGCAGGAAATAATTTCGGGGAAGTGGCGCATTTGGGAGTATGGGCTCTAACAATCTAGAACTTCGAATAGTTACAAAACTAAAACGCAATTATACCCCCCCCCCCCCCCCAGAAAAAAAATTATTTTTCCTGAACTAAGTGACCGTATTTAATTTTGTTTAAAGGTTTTTTGGAACTTTTTACCGGTCAAAAGGAAATTTCGGGAAAGGAGTTTGCAGACCCTCAGCAAGTCCTTTATGTCCCATGGGGTCAGATGTCAAGTGTTAACCATGGTACCCAAAAGTTATCGTAGTCTTTCTTCATCAGTTTGGCACTTACTGCTGAATACGATTCCCAAAGAGCATGAGAATTTAGATTTTTCTGAAAATAAGAGTTTTCTCTAAGATGAATCTCAACTGTTGATTTCGTATCACCTCAACGGCTGTCTTCTAGTCAATAGAAATACTTATTGTATGAAACGCAAGTCCAACATACGATAATCAAATCGGCTTCAAATGCAGGGTTTCCTGAGAGAGGGAGAAGCACGCTAATATAATACGTATTAAATATGGTAATGATGGAGATAATCCATAAAGCTGTAAGCTGATATATTCCGTTCGATACCGATGTTAGGTTTAGTCCTGTTATTATAGGAAATCAATAGGGGAAGGCTTCTGTAACACGATAAGGCTTAGTGATGACACGGATAGATTAGAGCGGTAATAATCTCTGAGTTATCCACTTGAGTCCACCTTCAATTTAGTGTCTTGGAGAATCATGAACGGTAGAATGGGTTTTAGTCGGAAGAACGGGAAAAACGACTCACGTGGAAGTGGTAATAAATGGGTGGTGTTCTTCGGACAAAAGGAGGCAAGGCATTCAATAGTGGTGTGGCTGCAGGAATCTTGATAACAGATATTCTTATATTTTATATATAAAATTCAGCTGTTTGTCTGTTTGTTCCAACAAACAGACAAACAGACCCACAC
Organism: Gonocerus acuteangulatus; assembly: GCA_946811695.1. NCBI lineage: Eukaryota > Metazoa > Arthropoda > Insecta > Hemiptera > Coreidae > Gonocerus > Gonocerus acuteangulatus. The sequence goes on from OX328125.1 coordinate 76,488,887, forward strand.
ATTTTGATTGATTCTGTCTAAACTTAGCACACAAGGTAGGTCTTGATCCAGGGAGGGGTATAGGCACAAAATCGTGTAGGACTCGCAGTTTGGAGGTCACGGGTTCGAAACTGTTACAAAAGAGTGAATTGTCAGAAATCGTCACTTTTGAAAAATGAGATATTCACGAATACGGACCATAACGGAACATCATTCTATTATCTGTGGCATGTTAAGAGTAGTTTGAAAAATCCAAGAATTTGAGTACTTAGACTTGAATCACCCTGTATATTATCTATATCTATATGTGCGTGTGATTAGACTAAAGGGGTTTTACATAAGGCTCATTTTTACAACAAATATAATAGAGAAAAACATTTTTATTAGTGTGATTCCTCCCAATGGAGGAAACACGGTTATCATATTGACGCTATTAGTGCAGAGTAGAAAACCCCATTTTTCAGAACTCATGTTTAAATTTTTCTCGAAATAATAACTACATTTATTAGAAGCTTTCCAAATTACACTAGAGATAAGAAGTTATGGAAACGTCCTGAAACACTGCGACTTTTTTTACAAACGGCGTGGAACCTAATCTTCTTCTTCGGACTATCATCCATGGTAGATATTTTTTTTTATTCGTTTGAATTTGAAAATACATACAATTAAATCAAGATATCATTTTAATCAAACTTAATAAAATTGATATCATAGTCAACCATTCAAGGCCTTTAAAATCCATCTTTAGAAAATAATATTTATATATGATTTATTCATGCAATCGTCAATCGTTCAGTATCAGAAATCATCAGGAGAATTAAACAACATAACCAATAACCTTGACGAGACTGACAACATCATTCTATACAAAATAGCCATACTTATAATTTTGACACAGTAAAAATATTAGATAAGGAGAAAAACCCTATAAAACGAAAAATAAAAGAAAATATACATAATTAAAAACAGGAAAAATCTAGTTAATAAAAAAACTGAAATTAAATACCTAGATAAAATATTTTTAATTTAATAAATAAAATGAATTATTTTTTAAAATTACAAAGACTTTTGGAAAATCGACATTTATCTTAAAAATATTGATTTTAAACAGCTGATATTAAGTAGGCATGATGGAGCTTACCAGTCTAGTCGTGGCCCAACCTGCGGAAGGTGCTCGGAGTTATGTGGAGCAAAATAAAGGAGCAGTGAAGAAAGTGAATGTTTCGTTTGAAACTTGACCCTCTACCACAAATCATAAATTTCCATTTAATGAGTAAAAAAAAATATATGTGCATCTGCTAATGATCCCATAGGATCATAAGCAGATGCACATTAAGGAAGTTAACCGATTCCTTTTCCCGAATGTCTGAAGTATCGAAGGAATGTTCGGGAAGTAGGGCAGAGATAGAGGATGGAATCAAGGGGGATATATTTCCCAGTGGGGGAATTCCAAGATCCAGTTATAGTATAGCCCTCTCCCCCCACAATTTCATGAAAATTTCAACTATATTCCAGGATAACCTTAAAGTTATATATGGTCTTGAGAAATATGAAGCGAGTTTATGAGTTATATTGGGATTTCCACCTTGGATGACGATTTACGTATTCAAAAGATACTTGAAAAATAAAAATCACCAAACTTTATTTTAGTTTCGATAAAATTTTTTCTTGATTTTCCATGCAGTATGGGCTTCACTATTTCCTAATGGACTATGTATGACAATCAGATGGACGTAAAGAAAGCAATAAAAAAAACTACAAGCCGAATGTTCTTTTTATTGGAAAAATATCTTATATTTATTCATTTGGTTTTAGCCTACAAACGGACAATTTGGTCTATAAAATTTTAGCGATAACAACTATAATCCGATCCGTGTGTCGAGAAACTTTCAAACTTCGAATTCCCTTAAAAGGTACTAAACAAGGTTCTCCTGGACCAGACTCCATCACGTACAAAATGTTGAAACATTTACCAAGCTCAGCTCTTTGTTGCATATCTTTTGAAGGTATTAAATCTAGTTCTTAGGGAAAGTGCCTTTCCAAGAAAATGGAATAAAGAAAATAATCCAGCATCCAGTTTTAGGTCTGTATCTCTCAGCTGCCTGAGTATAACTCTTGAGAAAATACTCAACAAAAGATTAAGGTGGGTTCTAGAATATAGAAATCTTCAGTTAGAATGCCAATGTGGATTCAGGCTAGACCATTCTGCGTTGCACCATATGAGGGGCCTTTATTTGCAGTGTCGTTGGCCATAGAAAAGAATTCTGTAGTTTTATGTCTGTATCTCTCAGCTGCCTGAGTATAACTCTTGAGAAAATACTCAACAAAAGATTAAGGTGGGTTCTAGAATATAGAAATCTTCAGTTAGAACGCTAATGTGGATTCAGGCTAGACCATTCTGCGTTGACCATATGAGGGACCTTTATTTGCAGTGTCGTTAGCCATAGAAAAGGAATTTGGTAGTTTTTGGAGGCGCTTCATTTTAGTACGGATGTAGAAATGGAAAATTCTCGGAAATATATTTCGATTAATTACCAACTACCTGTCTGAAAGACGTTTTCTTGTGAGGATAGGTGCGAAGTTATCAGATTAACACGTCCTGGAGTGCCTCAAGCAGACGTTCTGAGTACCAACCTGTTTAATATTGCAACATATTGAGACCCTGAATATGCAACCCAGGAAACATCATGTTGTCTATTTCATATTTGTTATTTTTGTGGCAATTTTTATTATCTTTTTTTTTTTTTTTTTATCGTTCTGAAGGGTGTATTCAACCGCGGGAGGTCATGGGCACCCAACGAAAGGAAGCAACCTTTTAAATAAATCTTAAATACATTGTTTTAATTTTATTATATAGAAAATGAATAATTAAATACAAGAAGAAAGAAAAAAAAAATAAACCAAAAAAAATCTTTAAGCCTCCAGCCCACACCGCGGAAAAGGCACCGTCCAAGCCCAGAACCATCGTGACACCGCTGCACTGCTCTCCTTGTAAAAATGCTTTAACAGGGCAAACTTAATCATGCAAGGCTCTACTGGGAGTTGTGCCCGCCCCCCTCCCCCGGGAGGGCGTCCACAATCTCCAGAGCCCGGGACTGTGACAGTCCAGAGAGTACAGGGATGTCACGGCAGGAACCCAGGCCACGGGCAGGGAGAAAAGCAACACCTCACCAAAGAGACATTGTAAATAATGCTTTATTATCTTTAAGGGCTATCGAAAAGATCATAAATTACGTACCTTTGACCTAAATCTGTTGAATACAAATGTATTAATTTTAATTTTAATTTGCAAACGTCTATAATGACATGACCTAAATGTTTTTTTTTCGACAGAACACATTCAGAATGAGTGTCGCCTGAAACGATTAGAATAGTCTCGGTTGAAAACAGTATACAATAAATAAGAATTTTGGAATTTAAATTACAAAATGAATATAGATTGTGCGTTGTGATTGCAGGACCACCTGGTGGCAGGGGTGGAGGGAGGTGGGGGTCGCCATTGGCTCCCCGAACCTTCCTACTGAAAAACAATAATTCGGTATGTATATAGAATAATTTTACAATAACTGTCTCGATATCTAAAGCCGATATCTAAAGCTAACAATATCTAAAGCCTTTTTCTCAATATTTAACTTTATCAAATGCTCATTGAAATAGTGTAATTTCTTGCACAACGTGAATGCGTGAAGTTTATGATTTAACATTTTTTTCTTTATTTCTTGTTGGTGTATTTCGATATAAAAATCATTTTTGGCGACTATTTACTGATTTGTAAGCCCGACAAGCTCGTGTAATATTATAAGATAGGTACTAATTGTAAATATTTACGACAAGCTTAATCTCATTTAATGGAGGATCAAATCATTTTGCAGAGCAAAGATGCATTATCTGCAAAACTCTAATAAAGGTTTGCACAGAAAGGGAAGGTACGACGATGAGGAAAATATGAGGCGTTGCGGATACAAAGGGCGAACTCAACATGGGGTCCAGATGGTGAGTTCGCCCTTCGTATCAGCAACGACTTATATTTTAAAAAAAATTTCATATTTTAATATTAAATTCAGAATGCTCATTGTTCACATCGGTTGATAAATATTCTATAACTTTATACATACACAATGTTGCGAAAGATTCTACTAGTCAATGGAATCTCAAATACATTCGTTGTTTTAATTTCTAATTCTTGAAATTTTAGATCTTATGATACATAATCACTGTCCTCTCCTCCTGTTTTTTCCTATTATCTCTTTAAAAATGTAACCATCTTCCAAAGTTTTGATACAAAGCTAGGCAGCGCAATTCTAAATACACTCCAGCATAAATTGGCAGATTCTTGGTTAAATCACTCACAACATATTCATCCCTGCGTATTATACAGTGATTTAATAAATTTAAATCCATGTTGGATGTAAGTACTTTGAGCCAAGAGAATATTTTTGTCTGATTTAGATGAATATGACACCGTGTCGTGCATGAGAAGCTTGGATAAGTTGTATAAATTATTCGAAGCTTAATTTTATTGTAATTGACAACGCTCCTGAACTTGAAACGTGTGATTATGAATTCAAATTCCAGGATGGCCAGTTAATATTTCTAAAAAAATATTGCATTTTTTATGTTTCGTCGTTTTATAGGATTTGTTAATCGCATATAATAATCTCCCATGGTATTGAAAGTGCAATAAATTTAGGCGGAATCGTAATTGAGTACAATGCATTTTCAGAATTATTTGAATAAGAGTCACTAGTTGAAGTCAAACGGTGCATCTAGCAGCATCCTTTACGGGAAGTAAACCAATACGATGAATAATTCGGAATAATTTCCCCCGTGGAATACTGATAGCTTTAGTTAAAAAAAAACAAAAAAAAAACAATCAAATGAAATGGTGCCCAAGGCGGAATAACGTCCTCAGCCCATTTTTCTTAATATACCCTATATTGCCTAGGATATCTAATCCAAAAATAATTAAAGGGCTAATGACTGGTAAAATGGAGTTACCTCCTCCCTGAGGCCTTCCTTTATCATGTCTGTTGATAACTGGTGAGAATTTAGCATTTAGAGAAAAGTGTTTTAACACTGGTGAAGTCCAGCCTTCAATCTGCCTTATGCGTTAGACAACAAGTGATGTTTCTTGTATTAGGACGTACTTAAGGGTTGATAGCCGACTCTACCCACGCATACTTGAACTTTCAAAAACCTTCATGTAAAACCCACTATTACAATGACAAACTTATTCTACATTCTACTGCGTTACATGAAAATCAGAACTTCTTACCCGAGAGCTAATAAAATTATTAATCGAAGGGACGCAGTTTAGAGAACGCAGCAGATGGCCGAACACGCCAGTAGGCAATCAAACAACACCAGATGCTAGATATATCATGTGCAAACACTGTTAGAACAGCACAACAAGATTATTATTTAGAATGTTACAGAGCCCAAACAGTAATCTCGCCCTTTATTGGGGTGGTTTTTAACTTATATCTACACCATATTTAATTATATACTCTGGTCACTATATCTACTTTATTAGCTATAATTATAATGACAGCCTACGGCAATAGCCACGCTGAACGCACCGGTTCCCATAGATCACCGAAGTTAAGCAATGTCGGGCGTGGCCAGAACCTGAATGGGTGGCCGACCACATGCTTCAGGTTTACATTATAAAAGGGTGGCAACCTGTAGATAGCCCGGCGTTAATAGCCCAATTGTCAAGACAGAAAGGGTCTGATGCAAAGAAACTACATTTCTTTTCCTCGTCCATGGTGTGTATCGCATGAATCATTTTCATAATTCATTCGAAAATACGACATAATTCATATGGTTTATACTTATAATCTCGTTGTTTTGCCTCGCTTAGTATAGGGAAATAATTTCAATACAAAAACAGGAATGTAACACAGCACACTGAGAAGGCAAGACGGATGGTCTTGAGATAAGTTTGCGATTCCAAAGCTAAGCACCTGGGCCATTAAAGTGAGAGTTATAGTACCGCCGTTGATCGACAGATCTGACCGGGAAGGAAGGCAAAGGTTTTGCTTTCTATGCAACCTGAAAGAAAGTGAAACCATGCTCCATTTCCTGACCATGTATCCGATACTGGAGGAATTCAGAAGGAGATGGCAGGAAATTACGGCGCCAGGATAGTAACATAACTGACAACAAAGAACTGGTACAAAGAGGCGGGGTACCTGCGTATAAATATGGGCATTTTCAATCGCACATATATACATAGATAACAATGAATCACTAACGGAAGATGATTTCTACTTATTTTTTGTTGTTACTGTTTATTTTTTTTTTCTCTCTTAATACTTAATAATAATTAATTATGATGGATAGATGTAAAAGGGAAAATTTGTCATGTTTATAATTATTATGAATTCATATTTAAAATTATTAGAAGAATACTCATATATTCTGTTTGTAATTTATTTGTGAGACACCCTTATTCATTGATTTTTGTGATTTGAAAGGACAAGTACGTTAACCTGCAGTTCGTTTAGTAGAATACAGCTATTTGGGCGAAATTTGCGCGAAAAAAAAACGGACTGCTTACGTTTTTGTGTTATGAGGCTTCCAGGTACACGTTTTATAAGTAATAGGAAGTGGGGAATCTAATGAAACCATTTCCAAGGCCACATGGAAAAACCGTTGTCAAGGAAAATGGAGAGAAAGGATATAATCATTTATAGATATCATAAATGGATGTAAAAAGGATATAATATATTTATATCAAAGGAACTATATCTGTCCACAATGTAATAACGCAATCAGGCATAATAAATAGCATATATTTTAAGAGTAATATTTTACCAAATTTATGATCCCGTCTAATCATTTTTCTTTTCGTCGACTGATAAGAGATGAAAAAAAAACGCTACCCGCAAAAAGGTAGATTTGGAGTGAAGAATTGCCTATATCTAGGCCATCTCAGCAACTCTAGTGGACTATGAAAGTAGAACAGTGCAATAAGGCAGGTAATATATTAGAGGGACTAGATAGGCATGACCTTGGTAACATAAGCCCCAGGTATTGAGCGAAACGGCTCGTCTAGATAGGTATTTGTTCAACTATTCTTTTAGCAATAAATAACCTAGTGTATGTAATTTTACCTCAATTCTATTCCAAGGAAAGAGGTTAATTTGCGCCATTCCTCAACAGCGTGCAAGCCGGCTTATGAGGTTGACTTCATGATGTAATCCGGAACTGGCGACTAGAAAAGTTCCTGGGACCCATAGATTACGAATATAAAGGTGGTACAAATTTGTATCGTAGCGAACATTTGTCACTTCACGCTCTCACAGGCTCAAAAAAAAAATAGTTGTGCTTAGTTCTTTTCTTCTGTAGGGTTCCAGATAAAGTTTTACAGATTCTCTAACGTAGGGAAACAAATCAAACCATTTTTTCAAGGCGATATCTGTAAGCAGTTTTCGGTTTGGATACTTAAAATCATTGGATTCACTTGAAATATTTTCTACATGTTTGAAATTTATTCAAAATTGGATATTTGAATTTTAAATTACATTTAACAGTAAAATGACTATTCAAGTAACACAAGGTACGAAAATGAGAAACGTATTTGTAATTTTTCACGAAAGATCAAAATAAACTGTTAACTGTTTTTATTCCTTTGTGGAAAAATGTCACTAGGGAAGAGGAACGCAGCGAATCTCGATGAATATCATGTCCAACTGATCAGGAATATGATAAAGAAAACAAAATGAGACCATTAGAAGTTGGGGTTTATTTGAGAAAATATGAAATAAAAAATTAATAATTGAATCAGCAATGGCTTTGCAAATCAACCAGCAGCATTTTTGCCCTAGTCCCTCCTTGGAGGCTAAACAATTTTGATAATAGCGAATCAAAAATTAAAAAAATCATGTTGGAACCACCGTACCATTCATATGGGACTTAATTAGTGCGATCTTACCACGATATTCTTTATTAAGAGTTGCCAAGAAAATTTTCTTTATCAAGACTCGCTAAGAAAATCTTCTTTATTAAGACTCACCAAAAAAAATCGTCTTTAATATGACTCGCTAAGAAAATCTACTGTATTAATTCCCACCAAGAAAATCTTTTTTATTAAGACTCGACAAGAAAAACTTCTTTATTATGACTCGCTGAGAAAATAATAATATCATTAGTTTGATTCCTAAAATAAGGGGAAAAGAAATGTTGTAAAATTATATGGAGGTAAACATTTCAAGAAGGCATACCTAAAGAGTAGCTGGTGTTGAATGCCGATTGATTAAGGACCAATCAACCAATCAGGAGTGTTTGCTTGACGCTTGGCTACCCAAACCCTTCTTTCTACCACTACTTTCACTTCTCTCCAAAAATACAGCTTTTGTAATCATTCAGCACATCCATTCCTCCAGAACAACTCCTCTCTTTGTTGAAAGAGCACTTTTCTTATTAAAGACAAACGTTTTTTCGTTCATATTGAATATTTGATTTGTCGACAGTTCCGGTCCTAGAATTTTAAAAATTGTTCATGAAATCCAATTCAGTATTCCTATTCCTGATTTCAAGTGTCATCATCGGTTGGATAATTTAGAGTTTGAAGGCAAACAACTTATAGATTATCATGGCTTCTTACGTGACATATTTTTTTTCATTCAACTTTAATGAAAGATGTACTACACTGATTAAACATTAACTTCATCAAGAATATTTTTCATTTAATTCTAATGGGGTCACAATAAATAAACATGCTATTAGTTTTATTTATTAGTTGGTTTTCCTTCTAAATTTCTAATTACATTATGAAATTGAGAGATAATCTCAGTTCTGGGAGACCATTGGAAAGGAAATTACATTTTTCAACTGTTATTTGGTAGCTTGCAGAACTTTTCTTGGAAGGGTAGTTGTTCTGGAAGCTTGGTCACTATCTAGACTTTTCTATTACTGTCTACTTTTTATTACTGTTATTGCGGTTTAAAAAAATACATGTAAACATTGAAAGTGCATTAGCCTTAAATGAAAATTTATTGCTGATTTAAAAATAAATAATGACCATAGGCGCTAAAAGCCAAGATGTTGATGCGGCATGAAATAATAATAATAATAATGACCACAAGCAGAGAAAATTAGAATTTTTCTACAAAACACATTTTTATTTCTAAATAACTTTTAGATGGGCATATCTGAGGAGCAAAAATAGATAAAATCGTGTAATTGGCAGGATTTAACTACTTCATCTACTTGCGATACAACCCTGGATATATTATAGTCGGTATTCTTCAAAACCCGCCACCCTTTATCAAACATCAACTGAAATAAGATAGCAACGGTTAGTGTTGTGTTTACGTTGTGTAAACAGTTTATTTGATGTGTGTATAGTTAATTTTTATATTCCAAAGTATTTCCTTCGTTTGTTATCGACTCTTGGCTCTCTGTCGGGTTTAGGTTTACAGGGGTGTTCGGAAGGACATCTAGTACATTTGAAGCATTCACTTGGAATGGTAGGGCTCTCAGAACTACTATCTGCCAACAGTTAGGATTTTTTCTTTGTTAGCTTTGGCGTTCTTGTATGTGTAACCGCCGTACTTTCTCATCCGTCATCCGTTTCTAGTCCGTCTTCTACGGCGAATTGACACAGCGTGAGCTCGCTTGAGATATTGCATGATGTTGTTGAGTGTTCGGGCGATAGACCAATTGTTGCGTGCTTATCTTAATTGTACTTTTCGGGAACTGTCTGTGTGTTGTGTCCTGGTCCTGTGTTGTGGCTTGGCAATCTCTATGATTGGCATAGACAGTCAGGATTAATTAAAGAACAAGTGTATGACCAAATAATCTAAACTAGGGTCGAACTCACAGGAGTGTTGGGACTCAAGACAGACTGTTTCTCAAGACAGAACAAATTTCTTCTAATCTGTATCGATCTTATTTACTAGGCACAAAAGAAATACTAAAAAAATCTCAAGGCTAGTTATGTTTTGACGATAAAGCTATTTTAAGGTATTTTTATTTACATTTTTTATTTTTATTTATTGAGAGTTCCGTGTAATAGGACTTTGAAAATCAGAGAGTTCGTTATACAAAAAAATAAAAAGCCCCATGAAGTATAAAACAAAAGCAAAAATAAAATATTACGAATAATTATATTTTTTTACGCCATTAGCCCCGGGTAATCTACAGGTTACCATTCCTAATAGATACAATACAGAAAAAAGTCAACCAGCTAGTGGCTGGACCTGAACTCACATCTCCCATTCGAGAATCCAGCGTGCTAGCCCCTGGACCACGGGGAAGATATCGTTAATATATGTAATCAAATATATCGAGATAAGTCAATACATATGTTTAACTGTAAGTTTTCTATATTACTGAATATGTTAGTAAAGTTATTAAATAGTGAGTATATAATTGTTATTTTCCCCAGGCTTTGATCGTGTTCCAAATTTAGTTTAATTTGCTTTCACTATTCAATAGATGCCATTCTGACAGTGGGATAGTTCGTACGAGTTTGCTTAAATCGGATGTCATTATAGTTTTTATGTCAGATAGGGATCTGCTCGTAACGATAAATCTAATTGTACATCCTTAGATTTGTGCAAGGTATATGTAATTAAAGCTGCCATTAAAAATAACTATAAGGTCATGAACATATTTAAGGCGATATTCACACCTACCTCTGTCATTCGACCGTATCCTGAAAATTAGTAAAAATAAACACTTCCAACTTGGAGCGGTTATTAATAACACGACCTTTACCCCGGACGTATCCTGATCGACGAAATAATTTTACATTTTCTCCACTTTTAATGAGAAAAGTTAGGCGAGGGAATTTTATCGGCGAGGAATAAATTAGGTTCCACACTAGAAATCCACGTTGTTTTTTCAATCTCTTCATGGAAATTGACAACTGGTATGTACTTGTAAAGATAACTAGATAATAGATAGACTAGGAGAGGGAGTAATCAATAATTTGTTGACACCGTAAAATGGTAATTTGTTACCAATATTTAAAATGTATGCAGGAATAATGAACAGATAATATTGATTCAAGGATTGCGCCTTCGGAGGAGACGGGAGTATCTAGCCTGTGTATTATAGATCTCTCCAGATGGAAACAGTATATGCCGAGATTCCATGAAATTTAATAAAAATTATGGCCAGTATGGGCAAATTAGTTGTTTGTTTGTTTACTTGTGCTTAAGGGCAAAAACCTGCCAGGTCATCATTGCCCGGAAAATTAGTAATTTGGATCTTGAGTAACCCTCCCCCCAAGTTGGACTGATTGTGCTGGTTAACGAACTCGTTTAATCGCTTGCTAGGGGAATGATACATACTCAGTTTCGTGGCAAATATATATACATTTTAACAGGGAACATTTCCGGTATATCGTAGGTAGGATCAGTGAACATTTTCAAAAATGGTTTTATGAGTGCAACCTGAATATCTACATTCCTTTGTAAAATGCTAAAAGGGACGTTAAAATAACGACTAACTGTTTACATAAACCTTAATTTTAAATTAAAAACAATGAGAACAGGAAAGTTAGAAATATCCTCATGAACAACATAAGAGGCTCAACATGAAGCTTTCAAGATAGTCTGAAACTATTCTTGTATCTTTGGTGGGCGTTTATAATTACAACAGACTTAAAGGAGAAGATGGACGTCACTCTCAGGAAACTTGAAAAGCTTGATAAAGGCATTATGTGTAATCATGGAAACAATTAGGATTACTCCCACTCTTTTAAAGTTTGCTTTTCACCAATAATGAGTGAGCTATTCAGCTTAAATAAATGATATAGTTCACGAAACTAGGTAAAGAAAATAAAGGGAGAAAGCTCAACGAAGTCTATTCTATATTTAAATGAATGTGAAGTCCAAGAAAAGTAGATCTTCTGCTAAGGAAAACAGTAAAATTTTCGGAAAAAATCTATATCTTGAATGTTTCGATACACTCTTTGGCAGCCTTCTTCAGATAAAAAATGAATATATGATATTAAAGGAAAGAATAAATAAAAACAGTAATCAATATATGATGAGTTATTATGAGCAAATTGAGTAAGGAAACTTTTTTTTTTAGCAATTAAGCTAGAGTTCTTATACAGAAGAGAGTAAAACAAATTATTGGAGAACTATTTCGTGGCTCTTTATCACCATGACGCCAACGTTTGCACCTTATTCTAAATATGAATGATTTAATAGATACATATTTTGGAATAATTCAGTCACAATTATATGCAATATGTAATTTGGAGTATTGCACCAGAAATTAAAGACAATTTTATTATTAGAAAAGAGGAAACAATAAAAATATGAAATTGACAAAGAACAACGTCCTAGAAGACATATGAGAAGTAACATGCAATTATGCCAATACCGTCTCTATAAATATTGGAAGTTTTAAAAATTGTTAGAAATAAGTTACATATATTTAAGGAGCGGAGTATTTGCATTTCTACTCAGCAAAACAAGACACAATCATCCATAATAAAAGTGAGTGAAAAAGGAGCATTGTAAAGTGTGTTACAAGTTATGTATGGCGTCAAAAACTAATTTTTTTCGAGAAAAAAAAAAAACAACATATACCGAGTGGAGACCGGACTGCGGCCGAGCTTCCATAGTTAAGTTCACAAACTGCGGTAGTCACTTTTTAAAAACAACTTTTATTTGACTCACAAAATACAAAATGGTACAATTTAGAAATTTTGGATGTGTACACTCTAGGTTGGAGAAAAGGACTGACTGTCTAAGCCGAAGGAGCAGTAGTAGTGATGGGAGATAAGCACCTGCTTATATAGGAGTAGGGATAGATAAGAGGTTCTAGGAAGGGCTAGGGATTTATCTCCTCCCATCCTTAAGTCTGGAGCTCCTGCGACAGGGATGCTCGAAGTGGGTGAGCCCATGGGTCATAAGCAGCAGGGCTGATGATCTGAAGTGGGATGATCTGTGGTGATGTCACTGATGGTGATGTCACTGATGGTGATGAGGTGGTGCAGACACTTGTGTTTTTTACAAAATATAATTTCTTAAACATATATACAAATCCTAAAATTAATAGACAAGTACATATACTTGATATGTATAATATGTAATCTTTCACTGAAGGTGAGTATAATTCTAAAGATTCCATTACCACAGGGGGTATATTAGGAATTTCTAATTTATCAAAACTAATATTAAATTTTGAAACTTCAAGAATGGGTGCTTGAAAGGGATAAACAGTACTATCAATGGTTTGTTTACTGACTTTTGGAATTTCTTTATAGCATTCTGTATAATTAAGTTTAATTAACGTTGAAAATGGTATAAATATAGGGTTAGTCGAAGTACAAGAATGTAAGATAGTTTTATTATATATAACATAGGAATTTAAAGGTTCAATATATTTAATAAATGAAGTGTTAGTAATAGTTGAAGTTATACAATTATTAATATTACCTTTAAAAATATTATTTACACATTTGTTAGTATTATATACCTTAAAATTAGTACAATAAAAATTACTTAAAATGTAAGTACAGTTGGCAATATATTTGTTGCCGTTTAATACATAAACAAAATTTGTTTCTGAAAGGGTTGTCACCGTTAAATTTTGATGTCGCACAGGAGTGGACAGTAAATAGTATGTTGAAAAGGTTTCAGATGACAACGGTAATTTTACAATAAAATGAATTACATCTCTATAAATAGAGCAATGGATTTTTCCCAGTAACCATAATACCTCAGTTTCATTTGATACAAAGTTGATAGAGGGGTCTATATAATTTAAAATTTGAGCCAAAAGTGAAGAATGTATTATTCCAAGTTTACAGAATTCTAGTGTGAGTTCAATGTCATTTATTCTGGATGAAATGTAATTTAAGTGTACGTAAAGGTTGTTTAATTGTATTTCTACTTCGTCTTTGTCCATTTTCTTTGTAAAGTATTTTATTCTTTCGAAATTCGCGTTAAGTATCAATATATCATTTTTGTACGATGCAATTAGTTGTCGGTTAGCGTCTATTTCTGAATGTACATTGTGTTGTATGTGATATGAATTCCTTTCTAGTTCTTCTATAATTTTGTCATAGTGTTCTTTGTCGTCTGCGTCCATGTTTCCTGTAATCCATCCTATAGCTGTTCCTAATCCGTTTATTAAACCGCGTTTAGGCCTTCTGTTTGAAATGAGTGACAATTTGTTGGCAATAATCTGTGTTTGGCTAGTAATTAAAGGGTAAATTTTGCTTTTGTTAAATAAAGGTAAGATCTCTTGGATGTTTTGAAGTTCGCTTCGTAAAAGAGAAAGATTCATAAAGTGGTACAGAGTGTAGAATTTGTTTATTTCGTAAGCGTCTGGAAGTTGAACTGGTGTGATTCCAGGGGTAGTAGTTAAGTCTTTTATCATCAAGGTGTTAGTCTTTGTTTGTAATGTCAGGAAGATGAGAAGTACCTGGTACAGCATCATCTACAACAATTGTAGGATTTTTGTTAAGAATTTTTCGAGGTCGTTGTACATTATCAGAGTGTATTTCAGATATTTTATTTTTTGAATCTTTTACTGTTATTTTAACTGGTTTATAAGGATTTTTATTCTTTCCTGTTTTATGTGTTTTTATATAGATTGTTTCATCATTAAAAGTTGGTTCCTCCCTAGTTTTATTTACTTTTTCTGTCCTGGTTTCTTTTTCTTTGTTTATTGTGTCTGCAATGATTTCGTGTAATATTTTGTTTCTTTCGTGATATTGTTCAACTAGTTTTTCTAAAATGGTTTGTTGTTGTAATTCTGTCCGTTGTGTGCAACCAAAAGTAATTTCGTTCGGTGTTAATTTTAAGTGAGAATTAATCGTGTTATTCTGTGCTATCATAGCGTATCTGAGTTGGTTCGTGAGTGTTTCGTTGGGAAATTTTTCCTTTGTACATCTAAGAATTTCTATGAGTGTCGAGTGATGTCTATTTAAGAGTCGTAAGGAGTTAGAGTGATTTGGGGTGGTATAATAAGCTTCAATGTTATTGGTTTCAAGAAAATTTTCAATTAACCGATTTTTATATTCTGTTCCATTGTCCATTTTTATTCTTATAGGCGCTGGAAATGTGTCTAAATATTCAATTAGTATTTTTAATATGTTTGTCGCGTTTAATGTGTCAATGATTCTAGCAAAAATTTTCTTTGAGAAGGAATCTATTATTGTAACTATATATCTTCTTTCATAATGTAAGGTGTCTAGCATTAAATCTTGAAACGGTGCTTCTGGAGTTGGTGTTTGACTAAATTTTGTTTTAATAGGGTGTCTGTCATATTTAGTTTTTCTACAAATTTCGCATTTATTTATGAAGTCTGTGATTATATCTCTCATTTTTGGGAAATAATGTGTTCTTCTTATCCTATCATAAGTTTCTATGATTCCTCTGTGTATTGTTTTTCCTACATGATGTTGGTCTATAAGTTCCACTTGTTGTTCTTCATCCGTGACATCTATTATTTTTCTTTTATATCTTCTTAGTTTTATAGTTGGGAATTTTTCTTGAATTAATTTTGAAATTGTTGAAAATATACCTTCAAATATGGGTCTAAAATTTTCTGTTTTGGGTTCACAATATATACCATAGGTAGTGTTGGGTTTAAGGATTTCGCGAAAACTTTCTTCTAAATCTTGTTTCCATGGGCATGCTGTATCAATTGTATATCTAAATTTATTAAAGGGTCTTTCTGTATATAAGTTACGTTTTCCTCTTTGAATAAAAATCTGATATTTTTCTACATTTATTGCTTTTTCAGAATCCATTATCCAAATTTGTTCATTTGATGACTTTTGAGAATGTACAGTTATCATACTATCGCTGTCTCTAGTTTCTATATTGTCTGTGTCGTCAGTATTTAATAAATTTTCTAGGTCGTTTATAAAATCAGAATAATCAGGGGTATCAGTAACATTGTTTTGGTTATCCAGTAATCTGTCTAATTCTTCTAAAGGGTCTATTTCTTCAATTGCATTAATTTCATGATTATTAGGGGGTCTAGAAAGTGCATCAGCTACAACATTTAATTTTCCTACAATATGTTTAATTTCGAAATCAAATTCGGATAATTTCCATATCCATTTCATGAGTCTAGTATTACCATTTTTCATTTTAAAAATCCAAATTAAAGGTTTATGATCAGTTTGTAAATTAAATTTTTTTCCATAAAGGTAAGGTTTAAAATGAGTACAAGACCATACTACTGATAGTAATTCTTTTTCTATGGTAGAATAATTTTGTTCTGCTTTGTTCAAAACTCTAGATGCATATGCAATGGGGTGTTCTTGTCCTTTGTTGTCAGTCTGTGATAAGACAGAGCCTAACGCTTTGTCACTAGCGTCTGTGGTTAAAGTAAATGTCTTGTTCCAGTCTGGAAATTGTAATATTGGTGCATTCGTCATCATTGTTTTAAGTTCGTCTGTTGCTATTTTTATCTCTTTAATTGTATAGTCGTTTGTTTTTAAAGCATTAGTTAAAGGTTTGGTAATTTTGGCATAATTTTGAATAAATTTCCTATAGTAATTTGACATACCTAAAAATCTTCTAGTTTCTTTTTCATTGGTTGGAGTTGGAAATTCTAAGATAGCTTTAATTTTATCTGGGTTTGGTTTAAGTCCGTTTTTTGTAACTATATGTCCTAAAAATGGTAATTCTTCTTTAAAAAATTCTGTTTTATCTAATTGAATTGAAAGGGAATGTTTGCAAAGTTGTCGAAAGACATTTTCTAAATGCTGAAGGTGTTCTTCAGGAGTTTTTGAATAGACAATTATGTCGTCTACATAAACTAAGGCGTTTGGAATATTACTGATTATACTATTCATAGCTCTTTGAAATGTGGGGGGAGAATTTGATAAACCAAAAGGGAGTCTTAGGAACACATAATGACCTGTGTCTGTAGAAAAAGCTGTTTTGTCAATAGAGTCGGGATCCATTTCTATTTGATGGAATCCGGAAGCTAAGTCTATGGATGAAAATATTTTTGATCCTTGTAGTTTGTCTATATTTGGTAAGGGGTATTTGTCGGGTATAGTTTCTTGGTTTAATTTCCTATAGTCAATTACCATGCGTACTTTCCTTTTTCCGCTTGCATCCATTTTCTTAGGTACAATCCAAATGGGAGAGTTATATGGGGAATTACTTTCTTTAATAATGTTTGCTTTTAAGAGTTTATTAATTTCATTATGAACGTCTTCATTAAAGTGTGAAGGATACCTATAATTTCTGGTATAAATTGGTCTGTCTGTTTTTGTTATTATTTTATGTTTTAGTAAATTTGTGGGTTTTAAGGGTTCGTCTTCTTCTTTTAGCATCGAGGGGTATTTTTGTAAAAGATTTATTAATTTATTTTTAATTTCTTCATTAATATGATCATGTCTAATTAAGTTTTTTATTCTATGTTTATTATCTATGTAATGAATATGATCTCCGATACTCATATTCATGCTATTTTCTGTTTTCTCGGGTTTTCTTGATTTTTTCTTTTTCTTATTATTTCTAATATATCTTTCCTCCGTGTTAATAATTTTTTTATCCTTATTTACAATTTTTTCTTTTATTTGTTTTTTAACTTTATTCTTAATTATCTTATTTTTTATTATAGACAATACATTATTTATAATATTCATTAAATCATCATTATCATTTATTTTATTATTAATTATTTTATTTATCATTTTATTACCATCAATTAATTTATTTATTAATCCTTTTTTCTTTTCATTTATTACATCAATATAATTCACATCTTTAATTAATTCTTTAATTCTCTTATTTCTTTCATTATCATTCATTTCCTTATCATTTTTATTTTTTAATACTTTATTTTTATTTTTTCTTAGCTCTTTATTATTTTTACGTTCTCTTTCATTATTTTTATTTTTACTACTATTTTTAGTTTTACTGCTTAGGGTTTCCTTATGGCTAGCGCTATCATTGTCTTTAATTGTTTGTCCGTCTGTCTTAATTGTTTTATCTTTAACTGCAATTATATTATTGGCACAATCAATTATAGTATCAAAAAGTTGCATGGATTCATATCCCAATAAAATATCAAATTTTGTACTAAAAGGGAAAACATAAAATTTTAGTATATGATCTTCAGCTAATCCTAACATAGAGGAAATATTAATATCTACGCTTCCGTTACCTTTTTCATTGCCGGTCGGTGTTGAAATAAAAAATTCTTCAAGTGAAATTTTGATGTCGCGAGGGATAGCGTTTGGGTTTATATAGTTTTTGTAAGAACCAGTATCAATAAGCCAAGTTTTACCTGTAGTATCTTTAAAATGTGGTAAAGTTTCATAGAATTGTTTTAAGTTTTCGGGACATGCGGGTCGAAGCCGTCTCCTAAAAAAAGATTCTTAAGAGTTTCTCGGAATTCGATTTGGTCTTCCATAAATTTATTTAATTTTACTTCTTGATCATGTCTAGTTTTTTCATTATCAGTTAACTTTTCTTCTAATTTTTCAAGTCTTTCCGTATAATGTAAAGGGTGATTTGGTTTTGCAGTTCTCATGGAAACTGTGTTTTGTGACTCGTACTTAGGTTCAATCGCTAAGCTTTTTTGTGGTGAAGTTGGTTGTCTTTGATGATTTTGAGATTCGTAATGGTTATGTCTATATTGGGAATAAGAAGTCGGTTGTCTATAATTATAAGAATGATTATAAGGTTGTCTGTAATTATAAGAATGATTATATGGTTGTCTATAGTTTTGAGAGTGTGAGTTTCTCGGTGCGTAATTTTGTTGGTAATGTTGTTTTGGGTATGTAGGTGGGTAATTTTGTTGGTAATGTTGTTTCGGATATGTAGGTGGGTAATTCTGTTGATAATGTTGCTTTGGATACGTAGGGGTGTGGTTTTTGTTTTTGTGCTCTTTGTGAGTGTTTTTGGAGTGTATCCTATCTACTATATATGCGCATTCATTTAGAAGGGTGAGTCTTAAATACTCAATGTTTTCGTGTTTCATGTGATTTAGAAAATCCGCTAAATCCTTATGTAATTGATTTTTCACGTGATGGGTAATTATATTATCATACCTTTGCATCTCTGATTTTTTGCCTGTTATGTTTGAGTCGGTAAATATTCGGGAATATAATATTGTTCGTGAGTGTGAAATTCTATCTAGAAACGTGATTGGGTGTTCGTTATAATGTGAGGTTGTCTGGGTAATATTTATGAGTATTTGTTCGATTGTCCGTGAATCCTGGTAACATTGTTTCAGGTGTTTTACTAATGCTTCTATAGTTTCAAAGTCGTGGGTAAGGGTACTATCTCTGGCTGGTCCTTGTAATTTAGAATTTATTACCGCTAATAATCTTTTACTATTTCCCTGAGCATGGGTATTATTTTCATTTAACGTGTAAGCTGCTACTTGTTTTATAGCTTTTAAAAAGAAAATTAATTGGTCTGGGGAACCATCAAAAGTTGGAATAATCCCATAATCTCTATCAGTAATTTGATAGTTAGTCATTGTTAATATATAATTATGATCTCTAAGAGTATTTAGTTGTTCAGATGACAGTTGTAAAGTGGGCTTATCGTCCTCTGACATATATACTTATTTATATAATAAAAATTAATAATAATAAAAAATGTTGTACACAAAAAAAAAATAATCACAAGTGTCTGACCTCTGATCGTGAATGCATAACAAATTTTGTTGTTGCTGGTCTCCTCCAATGAATCCTGAAGAGGAAAGGCTCCAAAGTGGATGTGCCGGTTCGCCAAAGAATGGGTGTGGTCGCTGGAACTGTCCTCCTGGAACTGTCTCTGGACTATCCTCTTGGTCACACGACGCACTTCACTGTATCTTTTTCACCTTTGAAGGAAGTCCTACGTCACGGTCGCCAGTTAAGTTCACAAACTGCGGTAGTCACTTTTTAAAAACAACTTTTATTTGACTCACAAAATACAAAATGGTACAATTTAGAAATTTTGGATGTGTACACTCTAGGTTGGAGAAAAGGACTGACTGTCTAAGCCGAAGGAGCAGTAGTAGTGATGGGAGATAAGCACCTGCTTATATAGGAGTAGGGATAGATAAGAGGTTCTAGGAAGGGCTAGGGATTTATCTCATGCATGTATTCCGACAGTTCCGTCCGGGCCGTGGTCGTGTCGTCTATTTGTGCCTTAAAAATGTACTTTTCCGAAGAAGGTTTATCAGCAATTGCAATTGCATTTGATGAAGAGGAATGATAGAAACAAGTTTCTGGACATCAGAATTCTTCAAGAAGATTGGGCGTGCATCCACTTTGGCGAAAGCGGAAGTTGGAAGGATAACTTGCTTCGCTATATAAATATAAACTTTTGGATGATGAAAGCAAATTTTTTGATTATTTTCGAATGTCCAAAGAGTGATTTACTTCTTTACAGTACAAGATGGTCTCACTAAACAGAATACACTATTTCATGAGTGCATTTACCTACTGAGCGATTAGCAATATGTCTCAGATAAGTCATTAATAACCAAGTTATTTTATTTATTATTACTGATGATTGCAATTATGTAATTAAACACTGGAACACAACTGAGACAAAGAGCCGACCAGGCCGGGAAAGATTGTCCAGCCCCTTTCTCACCGAGGCACGGCCGGGACACGGTTTGAACACGGGATCGGCACGGACCCGACAGAGTGTAGCGTGAACAGGTTCATTGAAAATGCTGGTGTAGGTTGTCTCGTCGTGTCCCGGCCGGGCCTGGTATGGTACGGTATAGCGTGAATCAACCTTTATAAATAATAAGATTATCCGAGTTAACTCGGTCTTACAAGAAGAAGCAAGAGAATAATAACAACAAAATAAACATAGACAAAATTAATGGAAAACTTCAGTCAAGAATCTACTATATATTTGTCAAATACCACTCACTGACTCACTGACCTATCATCGCCCAGCCCAAACCACCCGACAGAAAATTTTGAAATTTTGCATAGAACGTAGACACTTGCTAAGAAAGGATTTTTTGATATTCGAGTTTTTAGGTATTTTTAGCTGCAATCCTTTAGGTATTTTTAGCTGCAATCCTAGGCAGCATGCGTTGCTAGGACGATAAAGAACAGCTGTTACCGTACTGTATCTATTACATAGTATTGTTTTTAATTGAGGTTAATTTCAACTATGGTGGCAGACCTTGAATTACTAGAAATAAACTATGATTTTGTCCCTAATAGAGTTTACGCCCTGGTGATGGTCCATCCGAGGTAATAATAATCCCGAACCACTTAACACAAAAATTTGAAATTTAGCACGGACAATCCGTTTAGAATGTAAACACTCAGTAAAAAAGGATTTTTTGATTTTCAAATGTTTAAGTACTTTTAGGGGGGTTTGAATTATTAACAAGTTCCTCATCGGCTCAAAAATGGTCCGATTTTGATGACATTTGGTACAAAAATATTTCTTCTCATTTGAAAGGAGAAGTTCATTAACCAGCTGAATCCGTTCACTGCAACATGGTTTTTGGAGCAACATTTGCGAGAAAAAATCGGAAATCTTACATTTTCGAGTCCGTATGCTTGCAGGTACTCGTTATTTAGGTTACTTACCGTAGGAAAACGAATGAAGCCGGTTCTGTAACCGTTTACGAAAAAAATTGATAGAAATACTTTTACAAACGAAGTTTCTGTTTGGGTATTCAGAAACGATGATTGGTTCACATGAAACTTGCACCAGGTATTTGACATTCATCTAATTTAAGATATTTAAACTTTGATATCGTTTAGAGGTACTAAGTATATGAATAAAATTGTATTAATGGTGATACAAAGCTTTCGGAACTCAGTGTGTTTTCTATAATATGTGGAAAACGGTTGGGAAATCGTAGTAAGTGGAAGGCGGCTATTCGAAAGGTTACTAAATTCTTTACAAAAAAGATTCTGTTGTAATGTTCAGTAGGGCGATGTCAATCGAAGAGATAAGTGCTTCAAGTTGTTATTTTTATTCTTTTCAACGTGTATTTGTCTCTGTTTACCTAACTTTTTAAGTGGTTGTTGTATTTTTTTTACTCCCTAACGGAAACAAGCACGGTTACCTCTACTTGGCGTTTCCTGGGTAATTCTAAAATCCGTGCAATAATAAGCTGTACAAAATTATGTAGTAGCGTTAATTTTGATCATACCTTATTTAACGAAATATAAAAATTACTTATCGGCCGTGGTGAAGCACGGGTAGTCAGCTAGTTAATAATAAAAGCTTCTAAAGTAAAAATATTTTGGGCTATAGCATTGAATATCCGTAAAATGTTCAGCACCCTGGTTAACTCGCTTATAGGAAACTCTAAATGGCTTCTATCGGGTGCGATCGTCAAGCGAAATAAAACAAGAACACTTTTTTCCCCCATTTATAATGGGTCATGACAATATGTACCATAATATGTAGTGCAATGAATTTAATATTATTCGATTTTTATTTATACAAACATTAGGGATTTTACTTTATCACATTAACATATTTGAAAGAAGAGTAATTAGGTCTACGGGAGGTATAAATACGAAAGATAAATCTTAGGAATAAACCAGGAGCAGGTCTCGGAGCTGTAAATCTAGTAATGAATATATAATGAGTTGGAGATTACCAGAAGTTGCTATGAATAGAACTCTCGAGCAAAGAAAGCCGATACCACTTTCTTACTATTACTTGTCTGCTTTCATTTAGGTGCCTTCTTTTGGCTAATAATTTCAATTTGCTTTAATTGGCAAAATGCTTTATCGATAAAACCGGACGAATGAATCACTCCTGAGTAATGCCCGTAATGAGTATTTAATGATTGCCAAGGAAAACACCGTTAATCTACCTGTCACCAGAAGCTTTATCTATCAACTTAAATTTCACTTTTGTACAGCATTTGACATTTAGCTTGTCTCATAAGATGTCTCGGTGAAGAATGTCCAACATTTAACGGCCCGTCGGAATAATTTTCTACAATACCATGGATGCTTAAAAAAGGTGGTAACCTACAGACAGCCTGTCAGTACAAGCCTAGGTGTCGAACCACCGGAAAAAGAAGCAAACTAAAAGACCAGGTAGCGCAGGGCATCTTTAATTGATGATTGGAGTCAGAAAAGCTAGATTTCGAAAGTTCCATATATATATACATATACATACATACACACACGCACGCACGCACGCGCCCACGCACGCACGCACGCAATCACGCACGCACGCACGCGGCCACCCACGCGCGCGCGCGCGCGCGCGCGCACACACACACACACACACACACATAAAAAGCTGCTATTAACCAAGGGACATTTAATGCTCCTTAAACCCAACGTGTTTGCAATAAATGTCCTGTGGGAAAATTGAAAAGTCCTTCACGCAGGAGCTGCATAACTAAGCACTTTCCTCAGAATTTGGGTAGTGTAGACTGCTTTCTAGAAATATATCCTATATGAATAAAATAAAAAATGAATAGTTCTCTTTTAATTTTGTAATGAGTAAGTGTTCAATTATTAATTATGTAATTAATTTGCTTCCATAGCTATGTTTAAATGGTACGTACTACACTACTTAATAAATACAAAAAAACTTCATATTTTCGTCATTTGAAGAGACGCAGGAACAGGATACTGTCCCTGTGCTGGTAGAAAGCGCTCCTTGCGGCGGCCTTGCGAACCTACGTCTGGCGGGCTATTCTATTAAAATATATTACAAAGTAAACCCCCTTTCCGATTGACCGATTTAGCTCATTTTAACAACACTTCTTTCTCATGAGTTACCCACGACCGCGTTTCTTTACAATACAGCAGAAATTATGACCGTAGAGGGGCGGGGAGGGGGGCGGAGTAAAACCCCCCTCCTAATGAACCGATTTAGTTTATTTTTTCAACCCATTTTCCTCTGTAGATTATCACTACGAATACTGAGTTTTGTTGAAATTTAACAAACATTACGGCTGGTAGTAGCGAATTGGTAATGTGGGTCCGGAGTAAACCCCCCTCCTAATGAAACGAATTAGTTTATTTTTGTTTGTGCAGACACACACACACACACACATATATATATAAAAAAAATTTAACGGGGGTCATTTTTGGTGTCTACTAGGTAGGATCGATAAAAATTTGAAGACATTTTTGAAAAATTGCGTCATGAGTGCTACCTCAATAGCTACTTTCCTTCGGAGGAAAGCTGCTAAAAAAAGGAGGAAAGAAAAATTATAAAGAATAGAATTTATGATTCAATAAAAAAGAGACAATTTTTATTTTATGCTTATCTAGTATAAACAAAGGAAAATAGATTATCTATTTTTTTACCTTTCAAAGTAAAGACAATAAAGAGAAATGGTTTTCTCAAGTCCAAGAGGATCTAAAAGAGCTAAAGATAACTGAGGAAATTGTTATATAGAGAGGCAGTCTAAAGGAAATATTGAATGAAAATAAAATGTTTCAGGAAGCACATAAGAAGAGAAACACTTAAATAATAAAGGAAGCAGGAAGTATCAGAAAACATTAAAGAGTATTCGCCTGAAAGAAAAGCGTTCAGCATCAGTAAAAATATAATGTATTCAACCTGTGCACATCTCTACGAATCGAAAGAAAATGTCAGACTCGCAGGAACTGCGTACCTTTGCGCGATTCTGTTTTCAAAGTGAAGGAAGATTAAAGGCACCACAAGAGAAAACGGAGATTATCCTTACCGAAAATTACTCCCTCCTCTGTCACAACGTTCGCTCTTGGAAACACTATAACACTGATTCACATTACCATACCTTGCTAAAATACTCACTTTACTGTTAAATGCAATGAAAAAGAAGAACAACCAATTAAAACGTTAGGTAAACAGATACAAACCCCGTTCAAAAGGGCTAAAATAGCACTTATTTCTGCGATTGACATAGAAAATTATAGCAGAACCTTTTTTGTAGGGAATGTAATAAACGTTCGAATGGTCACCTTCCACTTAGCACGATTTCCCAAATTTTTCAGAGATATTTTAGAAAACATATGAAAATCCCGAAACATTTCATGCCTGTTAATGAACTATTTTATGTCTAGTACTTCCTTAACTTTAAACGGAACAAAAATTTAACTATCTTAGATTAAATGAATGTCAAACGTCTGAAACAGGTTTCAACCGAACCAGTCTTTTCTGGATACCCAAACTCAAAGTTAGTTTGGAAAAGAATTAGAATCAAGTTTTCTCGTAAACGGTTATAGATATCGCTTTAAAAATGGTGTCATACGTTTTCCTATGTTAAGGAACCTATAAAATGAGTACCTGCGAGCATATGGAATCAAGAACGTAAGCCTTACGATTTTTTACGCGCGAATTTTGCTCCAAAAGCCATGTTCCGGAGGGCGGATTTGTCTGGTCAAGGAACTTGACCTTTCAAATCAGGCGAAAGATTTTTGTACTAAATTTAATAAAAATCGGGCTGTTTCTGAGCTGGTGGGACGGCGAACAGACATATATATATATATATATATATATATATATATATATATATATATATATATATATATATATACACACATACAAATTTGAACCACCGTTTTTATGGGTTCGGAATCGTGACAAAAATTTGTCGGTGCAATAAAAAGAATTGTTTAAGTAAAAGCTATATATATATATATATATATATATATATATATATATATATATATATATATATATATATATATATACATAAACGAAACTATGATAATTCTATGGACAAATAGAAGGTTACGGGGAAAAATTAGGCCTCCAGTATATTTTGTGAGGGTGGAAATATACGCTTCAGCCACAGGCTTTATGGGAGATAAATTCCAACATTGACTAATTTACTCTACTCCATTTCTTCAGCAGGGTGTCTGTGATTTCGGCTATAAAACAGACGAGGTTAGGTATGGCCAATTTCTTGCTGTCCCAACCATTTCGAGTGGCTCATTGGGTTTTTCGGTGGGTCGGAGGTCGTTCTTGTAATAGTTGGGGAATCAAGGAAGCATACTTTTCTCTTAATCTCCGTTCATCATCGTTTAGGATACACAAACTTGTGCAATTAAGTTAATCCCTCTGGGTAATTTAAAATTCTAAGCAAGAATGCAATTGTTTTTAATCTATTTTAATCACCCCAACGTGGTCCATCGTTAAGCAAAATAAATAAATAAAATTATACATCATGTTGGAGTCCAAACATATTTATTTATGATTAGTTGTTCTCTGTGTGGAAATAAATGAGGTTCTGTCAGATTGTACGGAAGTTTAACATTTGTTCTGAGCCTACAGTCTATCAGAATATGTTTTAACGATAATTCTGTACTGCGGTTGGTGCAAATGTCCTTTGCAGTTGGAGCACCTATTATTAAAAAAAAATCTGTACTGTAGTAGGTAAAAATACATATGTCTATCCTGTCTTGAAATAATTCATGGCTGGGTCAAACTGGTGTGGTAGATTCTGAGACTCCATAATATTACTTCTCGTCTATTTGGTACAATAGATGACAAATCATATACAGTTTCCCTAATTTCTTAAAGCTTATTATCAGCCGCGTTGTAACTAGCTTCTTTCTATTTATTGGTTATCGGTTTCTCCGATCTGGCTTGAAGAGCCTGGTATGTCATAGAATGTACGCCTAACGACTGTCAACTGAACGGGTTTTTGTCGTTCTTTTTGTAATTTTTGTCTCTTTCCCTTTGTTTTTTATTGCTTTTTATTTTTGTAATTTCTTATGTTGGAAAAATTTTGTGTGTAAAACAGGATATGAAAAATGAGACCAATTTTCTGTTGCTAGAAATAATGTAAATTTTGGGAACTTTCATTAATATCTCGAAAACGGTTGAAAATCTTGGTAAACGGAAGAATACCATTAGAAAGCTTATTAAATGCTCTACATAAAAGGTTCTAATGAAAGTTTTGATGAGGCGATGACAATCGGAGAAATAAGAGCTTAAAGCTTTAAAGTAATTGATTTCGCTTATTCGAACTGTTATTTTTGTCTGTTTTTTATTCCTTGTTATTTTTTAATTGCTTATAGTTGGATAATGTATTCGAAAATAAAACAGGTTTAGTAAAATAACAAAAACAATTTATTGTTAGAAATATAGAGTTCCAAGATTCCAAGACCTTGTAACTAGCGGGAAAGTTTCTAGTGATGCCGACCCTTCCAGGTAAGATTGTAAATCCTACCTTTCAAGACTGTTGGAACCAAAACAATAACTGTCGGGGTTCGGTCACTGCTACTTTTATCGTAAAAATGGTTTTATTGTGCCGACGTTTCGGCTTGAACTTCAAGCCTTCATCAGGGCTGTAAATACAAGTAGGACATATTTAACACTAATATATGCACATATCTATGTAAATATACCTAACATATATATATATATATATATATATATATATATATACACACATATAATATATATATATATATATTTATATATATATTTATATATATTCATATACACATACACATATACACGCACACATATGTACATATATATGCCCACATACATACACATATGGGGTATGTATTATTAAGTAGCAGTGACCGAACCCGGACCTTGCATCATCAACGGTCAACGATCTCTCAACAAAATAATAACTGCTTCTATTTTAATCTTTCGAAATTAGACTAGGGATAAGAACGGAACCGCGCTAAGATGAGGCAGTTCCTGCGAGTCGGACTTTTTTTTCTGTGTCTGCTATACTTTTTAGCACTTTCCTCCGAAGGAAAGTAGCTATTGAGGTTGGACTCATGACGGAATTTTTGAAAAATTTCTTCAAATCTTTATCGATCCTACCTAGTAGACACCGAAAATGACCCCCGTTAAAATTTATATATATATATATATATATATATATATATATATATATATATGCATATATATATATATATATATATATATATATATATATATATATATGTGTCTTTTAACACGATAGCGGCCAGAGTTTTTGTTTTTTCGTCACGAAACTTGGTATATAGCATTCAATTAGCAAATGATTGAACGAGTTCGTTAACCACCAAAATCGGTCCACCGGAAGGGGGGGTTTACCCCGAACCCAAAACACTAATTTGACTATGTCAGCCGTAATATTTGTTATATTTCAACGAAACTTGGTATTCGTAGTGGTTCGTGAGAGAAAAGTGAGATACAAATTAATTAAATCGGTTCATTAGAAGGGGGGGGGGGGTTATTCCGGACCCACAATACCAATTCGCCACTACCAGCCGTGATTAGTGGTATATTTCGACGAAACTCGGTATTCGCAGTGGTAATCTACAGGTAAATATGTGTTGTAAAAATAAACTAAATCGGTTCATTAGAAGGGGGGGGGGGTTTACTCCGGACCCAAATTCCTAATATACTCATACCGGTCGTAATTTCTGCTGTATTGTAACGAAACGCGGTATACGTCGTGGGTAACTCATGAGAAAGAAGTGTTGTAAAAATGAGCTGAATCGGTCAATCGGAAAGCGGGGGTTTAATTTGTAATATATTTCAATAGAAAAGCCCGCCAGACGTAGGTTCACAAAGCCGCCGCAAGGAGCGCTTTCTACCACTAGAGTGACTGTATCCTGTTCCTGCGATAGATCAAAATACGATAATATGAGGTTTTTTGTATTTATTACGTAGTGTAATAGGTACCATGTGTAAACATAACTCTGGAAGCAAATTAATAATTGATCAGTTACTCATTAAAAATTTAAAAGAGAACTATTCATGTTTTTATTTTATTTATGTAGGATATTTTAAGCAAATTGTTCTGGAAAGCAGTCTACACTACCAAAATTCTGAGGAAAGTGCTTAGTTATGCAGCTCCTGCGTGACGGACTTTATTCCTAGTTTTGTGTTTCCAGTTTAGCTGAGTAAAGCTGTGTCTGCAAAAATGGACTCAAGCATGGGCAAATTTACAACTGCTGTTAGCTTTTTGTACTATCTGTAAATATTTTATACTCCCGTTGATGGCTTAAAATTGGTTTCAAAGATATTCTTTATTGAAAACGAATGTTTATTTAGAAATAAATCCAGACTTCGGTGTGAATGGTTGTTGTAAGACCTAAAGTTAACAATCATCCAACCTTCCTCTTAAAGATTTGCCTGAAATGGGTTGCTCATGAAAAGGGAAGTCTATTTAAAGAGGATAAGAGAACATGGCAAAATGAGGCAATTTTAGGAAAATGCTCGTTTATATGCGACTTGTATCTTATGGAAACTCACGAACTAGAATGCAAATTATCTCCAAAATCTTTCCCCTATATCTTTATAGACATCATCCTATTTCTATAAACTGGAAAGAAACCAAAAATTTTCTTTTATTCACCACGAAACGCAGTTTGTTAAAAATACAAAGAATTTACATGAAAAAGAAAGATCTTCGTAAGAAGAAATTCGTTAACTAGCAATATCTGCCAATTAAAAGTGGGTGTTAACCAGAATTCCTATTCAAGATAAAGTTTTTAACATACCCTTTAAAGCCCGAAATTGAAGAAAAGTCGCTATATGACAGAAATAAAAAGGTATCCTGCGAAAAAAACAAAATTAGACTATTCTCAAGGGATATGTGTAACCTGAAAATTACCATATTTTATAAGGCAGAAGGTCAAATTTCATTGATTACACATTATTCTTTAATGACAATTTACCATTCAAGAGTTACCCGCCAATTCTTAATGATAAGACAAGAGAAACCAATTTGTGAAATATGTAATACTGAAATGTCATTAAACATATACTTGCTGACTGCATAGGACGGAATGACTTCCCGGGAACATCCATTACAACATGTATGAACTTTTGTGTATATAGACAGTATCTTGAGATATCTATGAAATACAAGATTATACGATCTCATATGCAGGCCTAGAAGAGACGTTAATGAATCTAAAGCTTTATTCCATGAATAAGTGCATTTTCATTTTGACTAAAAGTTAAACCTTCAATAATTTTTATGCTTTTAATAAGTGGTTGTTGTAGTCCATACTACACCCACATGTTAACTATTTGGGAAGTTTGGTCTTGGGTTTGTTCAATTTTGTTAAAAATATTGTTGTCTTTTAGAAATGTAAGTATAGCGTTGATATGGTGGCTGCTATCACGGAGTAGTTCGTTCATGTCTCGTGGAATTTCCAAGTCTTTGTTAGAGATTTGGCACAATGGTTTATCAGACTTTGTCATAACAATGTAAGGTATTCATGAGTTATACCTGTGTGGCCTATCCTTAGTCTGGCTAACACTACTTCTTCTCGCCTTGAATTACTGTATGACGAAGCCCAGTCGCTTACGATCTGTTTAATCTGTCGAAGTTTGTTTTCTGTTATGCTCGCCCAGTTCAGTTGCCATTTGTCTTTTATATCGTTTTTATTTTGCCATGAAATTTCTTTGTGGTACAATTTAAGTTCTTCATAAGTTTATTGTAAGTCACAAGTTTTGCTTGTAAGTCAGCAGTCGAGTCGTACTTTGTCCTAAGTCTTTGTGTCCTGGCAGCCACCATAGCGTGATGTGCTTTCCAAATGTATGTAAATTGTGAATTTGCTCTATAATTTCTATGCATGTAGGATGTGTTGTGTACATGTTTTGTAAACACTGGAGCGAACTCAAAGAGTCGCTACAGATCATTACATGTGGCTGGTGGGTTAATGGGACGTTCTGTAGCGCAAGAAGGACAGCACGGATCTCGGCTTCTAATATGCTAGAATATGGTGGTAGCTTTAAACGGAAGATACTATCTTTGATTATAGCTGCAGATCCGACACCATTTGGTGTTTCGGACCCATCAGTGTAAAATGTTTGCCAATTTTTGTGTTTTGTAATAAATGCTTTAAAGTATTCTGAGTATAATATTGCACTGACTGGATTTGTTTTATTGAATTTTGTGAGTGTTAAATCTATATTATAATTTTGAGTTATCCAAGGAGGTGTTAGTGTAAGTTTGTGTGTAATAATGTTTGAATTGCTCAGACCAAGCTCCTCTTTCACTCTACGATATCTTATTATGAAAGGTCGAATGTGGCCTTCTCTGCGTTCATAACCTTCAGCATGAGGGTTTTCTAGTATATCACGTATACAAGAGGTATTGGGATACGAAATAATTTTATTATAAAATTTACTTATTAGCATAGCTCTCCTAATGTGCAAAGGAGGTTCTGCTGATTCAGCATACAAACTTACTGAGGGGCTTGACCTAAAGGCACCAAGAGCTAGTCGAATTGTAGTATTGTGTATAGGGTTTGTGTGGTTTCGTGTTTCTGACCATGCTTATTTTCGACATAAGCATCTGGCTTCCGTCACTCTGACGGATTTTTACCGGTCACCAACCTACAGAATGTAATATTTTTATCTTAGATGTGACGCATATAGACCCTTTGATGTTTATAAATATGAATGACACTACAGCTGGAGCACCTTATACTTCATAAGACAAACATTTTTCGCTCGACATTTCCCTCAGAGGAAGTTATTATCAGAACCTTTGATAAAATAGGAATAAAAATAAACTCTGGTATTGGACGACTGAAATGAGGAAATTATGCCAAGCACTACTGTACTTGAAGTTTCAGTCATTCGTAAAAATAACAGGAAGTTTTGGTTCATTACATTATAGTTGGGACTTACTAAGGTTTTTCGGTTATGTATATTCTTTATTAAATGTTTATTAATAATTAAGTAGGAAAAAAATTATCCTATAAAAGCCGAATCTGCAAGTTAAACATCTTCATTACTCCACTAGTTTCAAACCCTGAGGACACCTCTTCAGGAGCTCCTTGTATGTAGCCTACTTATAGAGAGAAAACCTTATGCAATAAGAGCAACGTCATAAATCAAAGTGGCCTTTGTATGGCTAATTTTATTCACAATAAAATATTACAATACTAAAGTATAGGCTTGCACAATAGTCACCACTTTTAATAACTGGTATGTGACGTCTGGCACATTTTCATAATTTTCTATTTTCATCAATATCAATTTATATATAGTTAATTTAATAATATTCATTCCTTTTTATGCAAGGCCCGTTAGTTTATGGTTATTTCTGAATCAAGATGAAGGACGGCTCTCTTTGAAAGAGCCCATCCCTTGAAACAGGTCAACCTTGAATCCCATTCGAACTTTTAAATCCTAGAATCCCTAATAACAGAATCCAAATGTCAATCCACTTAACTATTTATTGTCTCTAAACACAACTGGCCCAGACAATGAATTGTTTTTGTAATTATTAATCATTGATCATCTGCTTCAAGCAGATATTAGGAGATTTTTTTTCCAGCAGCAGTCGGATTTAGAGCATTCTAAACCACTTTAAAAAATACCCTTTAAACATACATAAAACCTTTTATTTAATTTATTAGTTATGCTTCGCAACAATATAACGATTCGCCTAATAAACATCTTTGTAGAAATACTGATGGAGCAATTGTAATGAATAGCTTTAGAGAATGTGTAATAATGGTAAGAAAATTACATAATCTGTGTATTATGAAAGAAAAAAGTATAAGAAATAATGAAGGCAAATAAATAAATAAAATATGAAATCTTAGTTTTTTTTTTTTTTTTTTTTTTTTTTTTAAACCTTTATTGATAATTACAACAATATGCTATACATATTTCCAGTAATTTTGCTGGTTATGGAACAATAACTTTGTGAGGCATGATGTGGGAATTTGTACAATTACACAACCCACTAGAATAATGTTACGTTAATGTGTTTGAGATGTTGTAAAGTTGATTTTATGTGTTGACTCTCCAGCGAAATTGTGGAAGTAGAATATTGACGTTTTACAATTACAATAAGAAACAATAATTGATACTTCATACTATCAGGTCACCTTATAGTTTTACTTCGAATTTTATTAAATACCATACTTGAGAGACATAAATATGGTTATACTGTGTTCGGATAAATAGTTAAATTATAAATAAATAAAAAATGATCCTAACAAAAGTTCAAGACCAAACAAATTGTTAAAGGGCAGTGAGAAAAGTAGCCTATTAAGTTAACAAGAGAAAAGTTTGAATCGATTATAGCTTGAAGACCTGGGGAATCGATATAAGTACAAATATAGTACAGAGTTAGACTGGCAATATTGAATAGTTATGAATGAAGGTTCCCAGCCTTATTAATAGCAATCAGTTATCGTTAAATTGTGAATGGGCTTCAAAGTTGTTTCTTTTCTGACAAACTAATTTTAACTTGGGTCAAAGAAGTTTTTATAGAATATAATAACCACTTAGAGTACTTTCACGTAATTATATTCATTGTTCGCATTCTGTAGTAATTTTCGGAAGACAACTTTAATAGTTTCCTCTTAGCTGTATAACAAATATTTGCAGGAAACCGAGATGTAGGAGGCAAAATGTTTTGTAGGTAATCCACATTTTTTATGAAATATTAGAGACCACTGGAATTATCAAGTAGGAGACAGCAGAGTTAGGTCAAGAATGATATGTTTTATCAGAACTAAATAAAACAAAAAATACGTGCCCGTAATCAATGCAAAAACTTAGCAATTCTAATATAAGACAGAATTTTTGATTGAAAATGAAAAAAACAAAAAAAAAAACATGCAAAATGATAGCGCGTTTCCATAATTTCTTATTACTGGTGTCATTCGAAAGTTTGGAATAAGTTAACTTAACATTTTGAAAAAGCGTTAACACCTAATCTCACGAAATATTGAAGATAAGTAAAATTTAGGTTCAATTATATACTAAAAACATGAAGTAGCGGATACGCGGCGACTTCTGCTCGGAAAATCTTTAACACGGTACCAAAAATTCGTTCCTTTTTTAAGTATCGTTCTTATTTTAAGTATACTTTCAAATTAATTTGAATGCTAAAATCAAGTATAAAATCTACAAGCAATTAAACGAAAAAAACTATAAAAAACCGTTCAAACGAAAGAAACCAACACTTTCGATGTTTTAAACACTTATTTCTCCAACTGAGATGTCTTTAGAACCGTTTTCCTAGAAATTTTAGAAAGATTTCGAATGGTTATTTTCCATTTATCATGACTTACTAACGGTTATTAAGATACTTAAGAAGATATACGGAAATCCCAAAAATGCTCACGACTGATTATAAACATTTTTTTTTTCTAAGACTTCCTTAACTTCAAACGTAGCCCAAATTTAAATATCATAGTCTTTATGGAAATCAATTATAAAAAAAAAAAAGTTTCAAATCGATACTAAATACTCGAACTAAAATTAGCGAGGAAAACCATTATTATTCACTTTCGTGAAAAAGCGTTACAGATATCGCCTTAAAAATGGCTTCATTCGTTTCTTTATGCTAAATAACATAAAAAAGTGTAAAATGCTATGAACGCAAACACATAATTTCAAAAAAATATTGAACAATGTTAGGTTTAATAATGCGGCATTGCCGTTATTAAATAGTTGTTTGTTTATTACAGAACATATTAATAACTGATTAATTCTTTCCCTCAGAGGTAAACTGTCACGATTCCAATTTGGCCGAATTTTCAGATTATTTATCTTCATTATTTTGTCCTTATTTTTGAAGTGTTGAAGTGTCAGAGCTGTAGATTGCAGGGACAGAGATTAATGTTGGAAAATAATAAATGAGCACTGTCTACGGCGAGCAATTTACAACGACACTTCTTTTTGCTATCGTCAATTTTCCTGCTTACGATATTCAGCCCCAGAGGTACATAAATAAGAATCAATAATTTATTTAATTAATAATTATTGCAATTTTGTGTTGCTAAGTAAAAACTCAAACATAATACAATATTTTGCAGGCGGAAGGTCAATAAAAGAGAATTAATAAAGTAAATTCATTTTATTTGTATCTGCTCTACACGTTTCACAACTCAGGTGCCTCTTCAGGAGCCAAAGAACTACATAAAATAATATTGGACGTGGCCATTGTACGGGAAGGTTCGCCTTAATACAATTAGGCTGTAAGTTTTAATTTATTGAGTTTTTTGGCACCTGAAGAGGCAACTGAAGTGTGAATCATGTACAATATAAAATTAATTAACTTTGTTGATTCTCTTTTATTGACCTTCCGCCTGAAAAATATTGGATTGAAGAAGATTGGGTCACTATAAAATATAAATAATCAAACCTAATAGGCTCTCTCACTATCACAAAATCTTTTTCATTACTTAATTTGTTTCACTATTATTATAAATATTACTTAAGTAATTTACATGTAATTAAAAAGTAATTATTTCTATATTTAGCTCATAATGCTTAAAATATTATAATTAAAAAAATATATATCTAACTATGACAGAAAGATAATTACTTTACATTCCGGTAGGTATACTTTTTGTTTGAAATTTTTGCATAATTTATATAACTGGCCTAATTTTTGTGAATCGGCATTGCTTTTAGAGAGAAGCCTTTAACCGTAAATTTAAACGATATTCGTTCGAGAGCATACATAAATAATAATAATTACATGTGTCATCCTTACAAGTTTCTATAGTCTCTCGGATCCTCTTATTTTGTATTAATACCTAATTTCTGTTTATAGTTTTTACTCAGAGACCATTCGATTATACATACAAGCTCATATGATTAAACACAAGCCGTATCGGGCGGCCTCAGTTCACTTACCTATAGAGAAGAGTTTTTATAAATGTTAGATACACTGATGGCCTAATACTACAAATGATGGTCTGCATGAATGTAAAATCAATTCGATGGAAAGAGATTTATATTTAGGAATCGATTTATCCAATCCTTGAATATATCTGATCCTATTTGGTGAATTATAGAATAAATATTTATTGCCATTATAAATGTGTACTATTGTTATTAGGGTTTTCTTAACTCCTTCAATATTTTCTTAATCAGCTATTTGTAGACTTAGCGGTTTGCCTCCGACTCAAAAGTTGCATTATTTAATAAGCTTTAAAATGGTACCCTGTTGTTTTAAAAACAGAAATTATTTAAATCTATTTTTTCTGATTTCTAAGTCAAAACCAATACCTTAGCTTTAGTGTGAAGAAGCCATTACGGACACATTATTTAATTTCACCCGAATATGGTGATGTCCCATCCTTCCAACATTAGGTTTACACACTTTTTGCTTTGATTAAGGATTAGGGGACACCTTGGAAAGAGTGAAAGATGACAGAAGAACATTTTGGAAACAATCACAATTATTTTTAACACAATAAATACATATGTTATATTTTTATGCTTTCAGGGTCTTGCTTTATGAAATTTCTATTTTTAAGAGTAGTATAATAGTCTTTTCATTTAAATCTATTTTTTCGCTTTATATTTGCAGAAGACATACAATTTATAATGAATAACCCAATTACTTATAAGCAGTAACCCAATTACTTATAAGCAATAGCAGAAATTGTAGTGTCTAATTTTATTAAATAGAATAGAATTAAAAATAGAAATTTAATAAAACAAGACCCTCAAAGTATAAAAATATAAGATCTGTATTTATTGTGTTAAAATAATAAAAATAATTGTGATGATTTCAAATATGTTCTTCTGTCATCTTTCACTCTTTCCGAAGTGTCCCCTAATCCTTAATCTGAGCAAAAAGTGTGTATACCTAATGATGGAAGGATGGGAAATCGCCATATTCGTGTGAAATTAAATAATGTGTCCAGATTGGCTTCTTCAAGCTACAGCAAATGTATTGGTTTTGACTTAGATATCAGAAAAAAATAGACTTAAATAATTTTTGTTTTTGAAACAACAGGGTACCATTTTAAAGCTTATTAAATAAGGCAACTTTTGAGACGGAGGCAAACCGCTAAGTCTACAAATAGCTGATTAAGAAAATATTCAGGAGTTAAGAAAACCCTAATAACAATAGTTCACATTTATTTGGCTCTTAGTGTAGCTCCTAATTTACATGACAACATTTCAATAACGGGTGTTTCTTATTGGAAATGTAATGTAAATTCTAAAAATGTGGTCGTCTTTTACGATATATAGCCCCGAAATCCGGAAAACACTGTTGCTCATAAGAAAACCCCATAGTTTTAAAAATAGACAAATGTTTGAATAGCTCTGCGACACGTTGAGATAGGACGCTCATTTCTGAGTCCCTGAAGTACAAATGAGGTGCCGAATAAACCCTTAAAATTATGACTTCTCAATGTGGGACACCCTGTATACAGTAAACTTCCTATAATTTAGCATCCAATGGCACGCTTGATAATCCGGCACGGCTGGGGTGTCAAGCCCAAACATGAAAAGTGCGCCTTTTCAGATCTCATGCATAAATTCGAAATCCCCACCCCAACAACCCCGTGGTGCCCGTCAGGGTCGTAGAAAAAATCCCGGAAACCCTCTCAGTGATCAAATACATACTTGTTGCCAGTAAAGTTTATAGCTTTCGACTGAGGCAGTGTAATTCTAACTGTATGCAATTTTATTTTAGTCATTTTACATTAAATATGTAGTCTTATAATTTACAATTCGTTTTTTCACCACAATCCATTTTTGTCGACATGCATCCGATAATCCGAAATATTTGATAAATTTATATACAACTACCATACGATGAAAGTGTAGTCCCTCAAGCTGTTATACAAACTTAGCATCAGGGAATGAAAATTTAATTTCAAATAAACAGGGAATAGTTGAGCTGCTCGGGTACATTGCTATTTGCAGGGTGTTCGATATGTATGTTGAAGGAGGGTGGGATGGAAATGGAGGAAAGGCGCTACAAGATTGATAGCATGGCATTTATATAGGTTTTTCCAAGAGCTATCGATGGCTACAGTTTCTTAGGATATGTGGTCCCTTACAGCGGGAAAATAGATTTTACTCTTCATATCTACTGTAAGAATTTACAAGTAATATACCGAGGAGGGATGGAAATAGCAACTTTACAAGTTATATCCCGAAGAGAGAATAAAATAAAACAATATAATAAAACAGTTTTACAAGCAAAATTCTGAAGAAGTAATAAAAAAAAAAACAAATTTACTTTTATTTCACTCAAGAAGGAATCGAATAATGAATTTACAAGTAATATATTCAGAACGAAATAATATATTTGCAGATACTATGCCAAGGACTTAATTAATGACAGGTTTTTTGGTCACGCAGGAAAACTCCGAATTCCGAAGGAAAATTTAATATTTATATAGCAGAATGTAATATAAAATAAGTTGAAGAATTACAAGAAAGTTAAAGGAAAGTAATACTAGAAAAGGGAAAAGAATAGATGGCCAGAGTGAAATGCAAACTGCCTTATCCAATTAAGCCATTAAAAACCAACAACAATTTAATTAAGACGAGATAGCGAGAGAGATAAATGAAAAAGAAAAATTGCAACGATAAATGCAAAGAAAGAGATTTAAAACCTGTTAACAGATAACTTATTTAATTAAACAATGACTGCCAAATACTGTTACAAAAACTAACAATAAAAACAAAATTTATGACACAGTCATAGAACAACTAAACGACAGTATATCACTGATAAACCAAAAGCGCATACTGATTTATTCCAAATGGGTCAAGGCACAGGCTGAAATATTGGAAAAGGAAATAGCAGACAATCTTGAAACAAACATTTCTCGCATCCCCGAGAATAATATGTATAAGGAATTACCAATTGGAAGGTTGAAATCATTGCAAATCATTGTTCGTAACTTTTAACGGATTTGGAACACAGCTTAAAAAGGTTCTACAGTTGTTCGTACCACAAATCAAACATACGAAAAAAGTCCGACTCGCAGTAACTGCGTCATCTTAGCGCGTTTTCATAACATTCTTATCCCTAGTGTCATTTGGAAAGCTTGGAATAAATATAGCAGTA
Organism: Gonocerus acuteangulatus; assembly: GCA_946811695.1. NCBI lineage: Eukaryota > Metazoa > Arthropoda > Insecta > Hemiptera > Coreidae > Gonocerus > Gonocerus acuteangulatus. Next base: position 76,527,533 of record OX328125.1, read on the forward strand.
TTATGTTCTTGGCCTGTTTGACTTCCGCTCGGAGAGCTTCAATACAAACATTTAAAAATTGTTTTTCATTTTACTGGTAAATTAATATTACTGCTTAAATAAATTAAAAATAAACGAGGAAATCAAAGACGAGGAGCCGTTAAAGGCAACGAAACTAACACTTTCGAAGTTTTAAACAATTATTTCTCCGATTGAGGTTTTTTCAGGAGACTTTAGTAAGCTTTCAAATGGTTTACTTCTAATTGTCACGATTTCTTAACTATACCCCAATTTTAAAATCTGTTAAATTGTTACTTTGTAAAATTTGTTAACATATTTGATTAATTGTTCAATTTACTTAATATGAAATATTGTATTCTTGTTTAATTGGATAAATAATGAACTGCATAACTGATGTATGTGTACAACTCCCATTGTACAGTAAGATGTGTATATACAAATATTTAATTGGATGTATACATCAGGACCTTGGAAGAGTAAGGGCGAATCACGAATTCCGGATGTTGGGAAATCGAAGTTAAAGTTCTAGAAGCGCTTCAGGTTAGCAATGGCGAATGTTTAATCTATGTATTGCTGTTTCATAAATCAGGTTGAAAAAGTATGCAATTAAATTTAAATGGTTTAATTATAATTTCTACGAGTGATTTATGGATAACAAAATGCTAGGAGGGACGCTTCAGACCCGGGATTCGCCCTTGAAATAGGACATTGAATTCTTCATGATGATGCTGCTGTTCTCTAAACTGTGAGAGAACTAAAGGATAAACAGAGAAACAAGGCGAAGGGTACCTACATCTTTCTGAACCAGAAATTAAAATTAAAAAAAAAAAATCGATTTTCCAGATTCGCCCTTACCCTTCATAGGTCCTGATATGTAATAATTGTTTTGAGCGAATTGCCTTAGTTGCGCTCATAAATATAATAATAAAAACAATATATCCTAATAAGAGTAGTCAATTAACTACTTAGGGGTATACCGTATATCTTTCAGAGACATTGGTATACATAGCTATTACCACTCCTGGAAAATATTCTCGAAAATATACGGCAATTATAAAGTTAGCATCTTGGAGGTAGAGCGGAGCCCCATCGCCTTGTGTACACACGGTTATAGCATTAAACTCGGCTCCCTTAACCGCATTCAGCTTTGAAGAGTTATTGAAGCAAAGCTGTGAGGTTGTTACATAAATCTCTACCTCGATTTCAGATTTTCGCCTTTATTACCTGAGCCCGTGGCTGTGGCGCTTTCTCGCGGCTTAGCTTGTTTCAATATTCCTTCTAAGCCCTTTCTTAGGACTTAGGGGAGAGCTTTTGTAAACTTTATTCTCATTTCACCTCTCCTTAATGCCGGCTTTTAAAACAGTTCATCATTCGAGGATCAACGTCGTTATAAGGCACGGAGTTTCTATTTTATAAAATTAGGCACAGATTTTCCTTCATTAACCTTAAATGATATTCACTTCATAATTGCGGTACCTAAAATACATGACTTAATGTCAGGTTAAATAAGAAAACTGTAATTGCTCTGAAGAAAAAGGCTTATAAATGTTAACATAAAATTGACTAAAGGACGTCCATGACATCAAGGAAATAAAATTGCAGACTTGCCACAACCACTTCTAATGGCAGTAGTTTACCCAATGTACTTAGGCAATAAAATATAATGTGAAATGATAAATAGAAAAATGCAGAAATCCGTTCACATTTATAGACCGTATAAAGGTTGATTTTTTGCTCTCGCTGAGTAATTCAAGATTTTGCTAAGGATGCCCATACACGATGAGGAATATCTCAAGCTTTAGACTCTCTGTCTAATCTGTACGAATAAGTTGTAGGGTTCTGCCGGTATCTTCGCAAATATTTTCTTGTGTCTGCTAACTAAAACAAAATCGAACAATGGCGAATTCCTCATATTGACTTATAATTTACATCAAATTTGTTGGATTTACAAAATATAATACTCGATAACACACGAATATTAATTTTAAAAGAATCTTCGATTTACGTACTTCATCATTTATTCCGTTATGTGTCCTTGTAAACTTCTTCGCTAGGTGATATCAAGCCTCTTTGCCTTTCGGCATATGTCACCCGCGTTTAAAAAACCGCACCAATGTTGACATATGCCATAAAGTAGGAGGATATAAGATGGTTACAGAATGTGTAACCGTCTTATATTTTCCTAAATGTAGATGTGTATTACTCATCCACAAAAAAGGAAGGGAGAGAGGGAAATAATTACTGAATAAATAATTATTTGCATGATGATAATGCAAGGAAGAGTATTGGAATATTACATAATGTTGAATCAATTCCGAGTCATGAATTAATTTTTAATGAAATATAAAATAAAAATAGATAATAGTTAAATGATAATGAACAAATTATGAATAGTAAAAATAAAATAAATTATGGATGAATCAAAAATTATAAATAAATTTAAATAATACCTTATAATAAATATTATAAATAAAGCCAAAATATATATAATAATAACTTTGATGACTATTATTTAAAAAAAAAGAAAAGAAAAGAAAAGTAATAATTTTGAATATAAGTATGTTCTTAAATAGCCCAAAAGATTTTTCTAAATCGTCATCATGTTCCCTAAAAATTTCTTACATTAAAGGGACGATTTTTAAGCTTTTTTGTTGAATAGAAATATTGATAAAATCATACTAAAGGTTAAATTTAAGTATCTATTGGAATGGAGTCTCCATAAAGGCAAAATTTAGGCATCAAAAAGGTATTAGTTTAATTTGTGGCAATTTTATGTATCATAGTTTTTTGTAGTATTTTAGTATAAATAATAATAAACATATATTCCAATACTTATGTGATTAGCAATAGATGACTATCAAAAATTAAAATATTTGAAAATTAATTTAAAACTTTTAACACTGCGTTATCAGTTAAAAGGGAAAACGAATTAGTAGTTCATTTTCTTAATTCAACATTCCTGGGTGAAAAAGCTTGTGGACTCATTTAGGCGAGCCATTTAAGAGAAAGTAGCAGGGCAGGAAAAAAAAGAGGGAGGCGATTTGTGAAAAGATGTGCTTGCAGCGGAAAATTAAGTTTACGAAAGGAAAAAGGACTTCATTACCGAGCCACTGGTTAACCCGGCACTTCATCCCAAGGGTACTTCATAGAGTTTAGCTTTTAAATTACATCTCGTCAAGTCCTTTTGATGTCCACGAGGAGGGAAAATGTCTCAGTAGATGAGATAATTGTAATATAAGTAAAATTTCCATGAAATTTATGCGTAGCGCCATGTATTTTAAGAGAAAATGATAAATGTGATTTTAAGAAAGTATGCTCCGCATTCACGTGAAAGACTAAATAAAAAATAATTTCCACATATACGGCCTACAATTGAAATATCACGTAAACCTTAAGAAATATCGCAAAGTGTCAATGGATCATAATCTGAGCTCTATCGAGATCATGAAGTCCGTAAAAGTCTACTTTTAAAGCTGAAGCACTCGCTCAGAAGGTTAGAAGTTATTCTTAACCCATGTTTCAAAACCATATTTACTCACACATAAATATGTGTATTTTATGGGTAGCATTAAAGATGGGTAGTGAAACATCCAAATTATTTTTTATTGTCCAATTTAATGTTTCAATTCATAATATTCGGGACTATGTAGAGTAAAACCATCTGCCGAGTCATATAATTAGCCAATGAAGCGCACCAGGACATCTCAAGTAAAGTAAGATTAGTTATGAATTATCACAAATTATTGTATTATAACATAAGAAACTATTAATATCAAGTAATACCCATCGATTATTGGTAAGCAGCATAGCCGCAGATTTATCTATAATCGCTTGATGGTAAGACTTGATATTATTAATGTGAAATAGTTTAATATAATAATTTGTGATAAATCATATCTAAAATTGTGAAATTACAGTATTATGCCTGAAGAATGACAATGAAGTCCGAAACGTTGCATTAAATAGGATAATAAACAATCATTTGAAAGGCGCACTAGCCAACTTTTAATTCTATACATACATCAGATATGAATATACCTTTCCACCATCTTAATTTATGTGTATTTTAAATATATTTTCTATTACGCCTAATAAATATAAAAGCCTAAAACTGGACTTTTATGAATATCCTGGGCTATGTATAATGAATATCATACGGAGACCAGAATATGATGGATATCATAAATATGATAATATCATAAATATAAATATCACACATCAGTCTATGTATGATGAATATCATACGTAAATTCCCCAAGTAGTGCTTAGCGTGACATATACGTTATACCTTAGTTTAAACCTACATTATCATCCCAAAAAACCTAATAACCCGTCTTTTCCAAGGATTATCCATCCATCCACATGCCCATACACAGAAAACGTAGTAAACAGTTTCAATAGTGGTAATGGAAGCATGATACTTACTACATTTTTACACGCTGACTTGAGAAAGGAGTTGAGGAAAAAGCAACAGAAAGATACAAACGAGCGTACGTTAGGAATGCACGGGTGAGACTTTAAAAAAATATAATAATAATAAAAAAAATAAGTAAACACTTCCTAGGAATATCATAGAACGGCAAAACGAAAATAATTCACTTTTATTTACTCCAAAGCCTTATGCAGACTACACACGGTCAGGCAGTTTAAACTGATCAGGCCGCCGGAAAGCCAGTCGCTTGAACGTGTATATATTCCGGCTGGCCTGTAAGTTAAGACTGCTGTTGGGGCATCAATCTGTCAGACCAAACATTTTAGTCTAGTTCTGAAGTCGTTAAAGCCATGTTGCAATGAGAAAATACCTGTTTAGAGGATTTGTTTACAGTTAGCCGTGTCACTGGCAAGTAAAATCGAAAAACTATCACGACCGACTACCCATAATTAGATAATTGTGCCAATCCTTTTGAAACTCCCTTTTCAACCAATCTTAACACCATACCAAAAGTTTTTTTTTTTTTTTTGTATTTCTTTCTACCAAACGGAGAAATGCGAACGCCTCGTCGACAGTTTAGAGGCTGGTCAGCCATCCGGCGGCTGTTCTTCAGGAGGACTGTTCAGTTAGAACTGACAGGCCTGCCTGACCGTATGTAGTCTGCTTTACAAACTTCCAACCCTCTCACTTTAACTTATATGCCACGCTAAGCACTAAAGGGTAAAATAGTCCAGGGTCCATACAGTGGATAAGCGATCTTCCTCGGCTAATGATCATTAAAGAGAGAGAATTAAAGGAAGCTGAAGAAGAAGGAGTGAAGATGTTAGTGGTACAAGAGAAATAGCGTAGATGGGAGAGACAAGACGCCTACAAAATTGACGTTTTTCATTGTGTCTTAGAGCAGGCGGGTTTTTATCTCGTCAAGATTTGTTCAGGTAGGGCTGAAACCCACTCGGTTCGAACAAAAAGCAGAGTCAGCACTCCCGATGGCTCTTCACTATCTCTCATTCTACCCCTTTCAACCTAGTTCCTTTCCAACAACCTCTGCCCTTTCTTTCAATTCCTCATCTCTCCTTAGCCCTTTCTTATGCGATCAATCAAGTCTGCCGTTTTTATCCATCCTTTTTTTTACAAGACAACGCCCTTAGGATAAATGAAATTAGACATTATATATTGTGCCACAATGTACGGCGTGACCCAATGTTTTTCTTCGAAAGTTCCTGCAATTTCAAGGCAGTAACCATTCGAATGATGGGTTTATGAGCATCCGCAGGTGAGGCGATTCGCTCAAAACAATTATTACATATATACATCTAATTGAACAAGTGAGATTATACATATACATCCGTTTACGTAATTAATTATAATTGGAATTACACAATTAGACAATACTAGACATTGAATGATTTAATTTGATTTTCTTTTTTTCAATGCTAGCTGGAACAAAAAAAAGGTTAAAGATGATTAATTGCACTATACATATTTTTTATTTATTCACGGAGCTTCCCAACGGCAAGGTGATATGCTCACATAAAAATAATCAATAAAAACTGTATGAAGGGTAAAGAAAATAAATTCAGTATAACCATACATATTAATAGTCTTAAGATGAGTAAGGATTGTTGCCATTTGTGGACTTCCGTCATTAAGTAATTCGTACATGACACATGGTAAGTTTAGATTTTGACTTTGTTGGCGTTCTGTTAGTATGTGTTTTATGGTTAGTTCGAAGTTACATATTTTGCACATAGGCTTCCTTTTTTCAGTTATTAAGTAATCGTGTGTTATTCGAGCCCCATCTCTCCTACTGACTTATTTAGCTAAGCTGGACCAGAAGTTCTGTTCACACTGGTTTAGTGGGTGCACAATGGAACTCGATCACGTGAGTAGCACAGAAGCACACTTTACTTGTCACGACAGATGGTGACGTCATAGTCCCGATTATTGTCAAGTCAACATTTTGTTCAATTAACAATTAAGTTAAAAAATAAAAATGTATAATATTCATTAGTTCTTTAATTCTCCAGCCCCTACCATTTTATGTCAGATCCCCCCCCCCCCCGTGCCTGTATATTTAAGAAGCGTACATTTTTTAACCACCTTCAACTTGTAAATCTGCTACTGTGTGGTATAAGGTTTTCTTTCACAATTAACCCCACTTTTATCCAAAAATAAACAGTCATGAATGGTTTCTTAAGCAGACTATCATAAGGATTGAAATGGGAACGCATCATCTTTCAATCTCGATCCTTCTCGGATTTTCACCATGTATCTCTCTTCAACGAAAAACTAGTACCTTTACGCTATTCGACAATCAATAGTCCATTATGGCTGAATCCGGTAATCTGATTCTTGAACCTATATTGTGTTTTAAATTAATTTCCCATGTAGCAATTAACTTAATTTATGTAGTCTACTGTGAAGTAAATATTAAATACGTAACCTTATATTATATATCACGTTTGAGTTCGATTTACACCTTTGAATGTGAGTTTGGGTAGTAGATGTCTATTAATACTTTTTTTAACAACTCGGAATTTTGTACCCCCTAATGTTTTCTTAAAATTGATTTTTAACGAAAAATTCCATATTTGTTAAAACAAATTAGTTCTTCTTTACTTTTCCTACCAAAGATGAACATATGAAAAATTATTGCAGTACAAAAATGTTTTAAAATTAAATTTTGTATAAGAATGTCATAAGAAGTTCCTCATTCCTTAGGAATTCCAAAATGAGGGAGGTACTGGCTTCTTGGAGCACCCGGAAAGGATGTTACTCTCAAAAGAATCTTCCTTAGAAACCTGAAAGTTTCATCCATAAATTCCAAAAACTCTGAAAGAAAAGAGGAGTAGACACAAAGCCTGGTTATCTTGGCGCCTTTCCTTATTACCAATAATATAGAAGTGTATCAAATCTCATAGAATAGCCTTTCACAGTATTTTTTCTGTAAGTGAAACATCAGTCGAGTATGATTATAAGTAGTAAAGCCAAAAATAATAATGTTTTATTATTTCAGGGCAGTCTTACTGGTTTTATGGAACTAGTAATTCTATGAAGTAGCGAATGATATACTCCTAACATCTCTTTGATTCGTTTTTGTTTTTACTTTTTCATCGCCGAGTGACGAATCACTATTCTATATTCAAAAATAAACATTTTGTCATTTATATGTCTATTAATTATCAAATATTGAACATTAGTTAGGCCATAATTTGCATTACTGAGAAATATTTCCTCAAATCAATCTGCTTTTTTTTGGTTGTTGTTTGCTTTTAAATTTTTTTACACGCATGTCAACATCTGGATTTTCTGGGAAGGAGTGGCAAGCCCTCATTGCAAACGATGATCTACGGGACCCGGTGTAGTCTACCTGGTCTCATATATACATATATATATATATATATATATATATATATATATATAAAATAAAATAAAATAAAAGTATCTCAACAAATGGCTCTGTAAATCTGGAGACCATCTCGGCCTACTTACAGATTACCAACAACTCTTTTATAATGCTAATACAATTATAGTGTTTGTGCATAGCGGTCCCCCATCCAAGTACTGATCAAGCACAACGTGGCTACGGCCGTTGGCTCTGGAGAAGTTATTATCTATTAGCGACGCTACCCCACAGACTAACGAAGTTGAATATAGGAATAAATTTCCTTAAATGGAACAAATTTTTCAACAATAGAGAAATAATGTTTAGGTCTATAATATTTATTGTAGAAAGCTGACTCACTATCATTAGCTGAATGTGATGCTCATTTGCTACTACTAACACAGATCTCTGAGGTGACGTCAGCGCGCCTCCAGTGATAATAACACAGATCTCTGAGGTGACGTCAGCGCGCCTCCAGTGATACTAACACAGATCTCTGAGGTGACGTCAGCGCGCCTCCAGTGATACTAACGCAGATCTCTGAGGTGACGTCAGCGCGCCTCCAGTGATACTAACACAGATCTGTGATTCTAAACTACTGCTACTGTCACATATCTCTATTCCTCTGACCCGGCATGTAGACAGTGTAGGCACATTTTTTTTCAAACTATGCCCAGCTTTATGACTGTTTATAATATTTATTCAAAATATTATATATATATATATATATATATATATATAAATATGGCTGCAATTTTTGTAAACTAGGATGGATGAAGATTTAACGACATTTTTCAAAAATTCTTTCTTCAATCCAACCTCCATTGCTTCAGAATGTACAGAAATCGAAGACTAAAATCCGGTAAAAAAAGAGATACAAAAGGGAAGGAGTAGGAGAAATAGGAGCGGCATTTTGTTGAACCGGATTGATGGTGATTCGAGGAGTGAAATAGTATCTGGGATATTTCGATATGCTTCCGGTTCCGTTGCTTCACATTCATCATTCACGTTTAAACGAGTTCCCGTAGGAAACTGTGAAAAGCGGGGCTGTTACTTTTGTTAACTGACAAATGGAAATGTCTACTATATATGCATGCCTATGGTATTTTTAAATGCCTCCTACACATTATGTAGTACTTAATTCAAATACTTTTATACGTTAATAAGTATAGAACAATAATAAAAAGATTAAACAAAAATGTATCCTACTTTTTGATTCAGAACGACTTTTTCAAAAGCCAATATCCTGATGAGAATTTTTCTGAATGAAGCGGCTCCAGTTGTCAATACTAGGACTATTTCTAGAATGGGGATGGGAGGGCCGGTAGCCACTCACCTTAAAAAGCTTTCGCGATGGAAGGACCTTTAACCTTCAGAGGATCTTGACGCACTGCCTTCACTAAGTGAGCCGGAAATCTACACGAGTTCCCCCAGGGACAAGCTCGGAGTGGCACATTGACTCTTACCTCCAAAGATAACATACCAAAAAAAAAAAAAAAAGACACAATGAAGGAAGATACGCTGACCCCCCAAATACGGGCCCCCCCAAATCTGCAACAGATCTTCGGAAGCAATAGAAATGTATCCTGCTCATAATTGAATTCCTATTGAGATGGTCGCTACAAACAGTGGCGTAACAGCCGGTCCCGCAGGGCCTGCAGTGCGGGGGCCCCAACCCAAAATATTTATGAAATTTTGTGAATTTTCTGTCAATATTAAATTAACGTAATGTAACTTTTAGTACTACGCGATCAGATCCGGGCACTTGGTAGTAGTGCTGTGACGGGTGCGATCCTAAGTCCGGGGAGGGGGCCCTAAAGAGAGTCTTGCGGGAGGGCCCGTCAAAAACTGTTACGCCACTGGCTACAAACACAAACTAGCTGGGCTAAGATCACGCAGGCCTTTCTGATCAGGGATGGAACATTTCTAAGCATACCACATTTGTGTCACAATTAATTATTATATTTTAAGCTGTAATATACCAGGTTCGTTTCATTTTCCAGGACATTCATTTTCCTCCGTTTATTCGCTCAGTGTGATAGTGATTAGCTCAAAGGTACCTCTGGACTAAGGTTCTGAAGGACCTTAGTTCAAAACTCGGGCGCTCACTAAAGATTTTATCTTCTTTTGTACTCGTTCGAGGGATAAATTCGGGTCCCGACCGTTCCTAGGCTCACTCAGTTTTTAATGTGTACTTGCAAAGGCGGCAGGAGCATAGTATTGATCTTCTTAGTGTGCCTTATGGTAAAAAAGTAGATACCTATACAGTAACACCCCTTTTTTTTATTCGCTTACTGAAAAATAGACTCATCCGAAATGGTGTCCTTCTTCATAGTCTGAATCCTCAGCACGTTAATCTTCCCATTCAATTATTGTTTCAGTTGCTTACCATGTCAAATGTTCTTCTGAGCTACAATCCCAAATCATATTTATTTTTTCTATCATTAAGTATCTAATAAATGTTTATCGGAAAAGTTTAGTTTTTAAATCTTCTTTAACTATTATAGTAAAATAAATCCAGATAATGTTTGGAGCTTAAGCACTGCTTTAGGTGATTTAGTCGGGATATGAGCTGTAAAAATAAAATGTAATCTGAGAAAGTGGGTCAGGTGAGCTCAATGTCGTTACACGGCGAATGCCTTTTTTTATGTCTCTTAGTAATAAAAGTGAAGAAAATGGGTTGGGAATCAGTTAATAACTTTTGTTATGGCACTTAAAAGCTAATCCCTTTTAGCTGATTTCTTTATTGAAATAAGAATAAAGAATTATGGATTAAAAAAAAAATAATAAAAATGTCTGGATTAATGGATCGCGCTTTCTTTTAAGCACTTTCCCATCATGAAAGAATTTTAGAACATTTTCTTTAAATCTTTATCAATCCTGCCTGCTAGGTAACGAAAATGAGCCCGCAAAAAATGTGCGTGTATATATAATACCAAATAAGGCGCTGAAACCATATTTTGTTTAGATTTTTATAGATGGATTTACTTCTTGGAAATACGGCCAAGAAAAATAAATGTGTATCTAATGAACTTGATATTCAGCAGTATTCTACAAAAAGAAACTCATTATAAGATTACGAATTACACAAAAATACTACCTAAATAGAAATTGAAACTTCTCGAATAAAAAAAATCATAAATTTTTAGTTGTTCTTTATTCGTCTGTTTATATTATCCCAGACATTTATTTGCGTAATCAGAACAATTAATCACGGTTCCGATATATCTGTTTCATGCAAACCGAGGTCTGTCGGCATTAGCATGTCTCACGATTCACGATTAATAGTCCTAAAAATAATTATCGATCAATATTGATTCTTCACACAAAAAAAATAGTTATTTTTAAAATAGCTGACAAAAGGAAAACGTTTTCAAGAGGAAATATTTACAAAATGAACGGAATGTTATGATATAATACATTTTGTTTGGTGGAACTAGATAAATTATTATCAGCTAAAATCTTCAGCGAAGGTATTCATGGAATGTACCCTCCGTTATAAAAAAAAACGTCCGTTACGAAGGACCTGTATATAATTAGTACATTTCTCGGTATGTTGGCTAGTTAAGCATGCCTGTGGACTTAAGCTCATTTCTAACAGATGGTCGCCAACATATTGAAGGAATAATTAAACGTCTCAAAAACACTAGCATATACAAAATATTTACACATACACACACACACACACACACACACACACACACACACATACATATATGTGTTACCGGCAAAGTATAGAAGCCAGGCAATCTATAGAATTCCTAAGCATTCTATATAATACCTAGCGGTTTAGGCAAAGTATAGAAAGTATTAGTTTCTACAAGATATTAAACACATTGCCAAGGGATAGTGTAAAATTCCTAGGTACTCTATAGAATGCCTGTTGCTTATTTGGCATTGTATAAAATTAAAAAGGTTTGAAGTTCACTCTATACACTTTACCAAGGTAATGTAAAAATTGGTTCAAAAATAGCTGTTTTAGAACGACAAACAATTTATTTCATAAAGTGTAATAAAGTGAGATTGTTATTTACATACATGGAGCTACTTGTTGTAGCAGGGCTGAGAATTGTGACACTTAGAATAGCATTTTCTTTGCTCTTTTACACGTTTACACTTTTTATTCTGACACTTAGCCTTGCATGAACACTTCCCAAAACCTTACCCCAACACGCTACAAATCCTGTCTTCATACTTTGCCTAAAGCGCAGTAGGAATTCTATAAAATGCCTAGGGAAAGTATGAAATACGCTTTATTTAATACATTACCGACTAGATTTAGCCATTGGATATGTTACAGGCAAAATATATAATCAGGCAATGTATAGAATGCCTAGGCATTCTATAGAACGCCTAAATCCAACCGGCAATGTATGAAATAAAGCGTATTTCAAACTTTCCCTAGTCATTTTATAGAATGCCTACTGCACTTTAGGCAAAGTATGAAAGACAGAATGTACAGCTTCTAGGAGTGAATAAGTGTCAAGAGTACAGAGTGTAAATGTGTAAAAGAGCAAAGAAAATGGAATTCTAGGTGTCACAATGCTCAGCCCTGCTGCAACAAGTAGCTCTATATATGTAAATAACAATCTCGCTTAATATATTGTTTTAAATAAATTGTTTGCCGTACGAAAACAGCTTGTTTTTAACCAATTTTTAAAGTTATTCAAATTCCCTAGGTTAAAGTGTATAGAGTAAACTCAAAACCTTTTTAATTTTATACAATGCCAAATAAGCAACAGGCATACTATAGAATACCTAGGCATTTTATACAATGCATGGATTCTATACATTGCCGGTAACATATATAATGCCTAGGCATTCTATACATTGCCTGGTTTTATACTTTGCTGGTAACATATATATATCTTTTGGTTTATAAACACCGTCATTTGGGTAGTTTTAAAAAATCTGCTTTAAAGTAATGGTATACTCGATATTAGACGTTTAGCCACCGGGGATCAAAGAATACACCCTGCTAACATGTGACAGAGCCACATAAAGCTGTCCCTTTAGGGATTGTTAACCACTGGTATAGAATGTCTGACAGGCATAAGGCAAATTTCAGTGAAGTATGTTGGCAGCAGTGAGCATCTACAATCTAGATGCTACTATTCTTGTATTAGCATTGAGATTTGAATCATCAATCAGAAATCAATACCAGAGTAGGAGTATCAGCATGCTGTGTTGCCAGCAGCCCAACGAAGTTGGGCAGCCCACTTTAATAATTAATTCATTTTAATAAAGTTTTATTCTTCTACTTAAAAAAGCCCGTCACGCAGAAGCAGCATAACTAAGCACTTTCGTCAGAATTTGGGTAGTGTAGATTGCATTCCTGAATAATTTTCTTAAAATATCCTATATAAATAAAATACTTAATAAATACACAAAAACTTCATATTTTCGTCTTTTGTACTGACGCAGAAAGAGAATACAGGACTGTAGGGGCAGAGATGGGCATAATTTTATTTATAAATAAAAATACGAATTTATTTTAATTCACATATATTAAATATAAAAATACAAATAAAATTTTATTCGCAAATTTTCCAGCGAATACAAATAAATTCACAGAAAAAATTGTAAATAATCACAAAAAATGTGAATATATACAAAAAAATCAAGTGATTACAATGAAAATACATTAAAATATACGAATACAAATTTATTCACATTATAATTTGTGCATAAAAATTTATTTACAATAAAATTCGCAAATAAATTATGAATTTATTCGTATTAAAATGATATTACGAAAGTTATTGAAAGTGAAAAAAAAAAAAATTATCACCTTCAATAACTCGTAATATCATCTTAATACGAATGAATTCATAATTTATTTGCGAATTTTCTTGTGAATAAATTTTTATTCACAAATTATAATGTGAATAAATTAGTATTCGTATATTTTAATGTGATTTTTTTTGTAAGCACTTGATTTTTTGAAAATATTCACATTTCTTGTGATTATTTACAATTTTTTCTGTAATTTATTTGTATTCGCAGGAAAATTTGCGAATAAAATTTTATTTGTATTTTTATTTACTATATATTTGTCAAATACCACTCATATTTTATGTATGTGAATAAAAATAAATTCGTATTCACACTTATGAATACGAATTTATTTATATTCGTATTTACAAATATATGAAGTACGAAAAAATTCGTATTTTTATTTATAAATAAAATTATGACCACCTCTGTGTAGGGGCGCTCCTATTCGTGTAGGGGGGAGAAAGCGCTCCTATTCGCGGCTTTGTGAATCTACTTCTGGCGGGCTAATTCTATTGAAATATAGTACAAAGTAAACCCCCTTTCCGATAGACCGATTTAGCTCATTTTTAAACCTCTTTCTTATGAATTACCCACGACGTATGAGTATATTAGTGACCGGTATGAGTATATTAGTAATTTGGGTTCGGAGTAAACCCCCTCTCCTAATGAACCGATTTAGTTTATTTTTACAACACATTTTTTTTCTGTAGATTACCACCACGAATACCGAGTTTCGTCGAAATACATAAAAAATTACGGCTGGTAGTGGCAAATTGGTAATGTGGGTCCGGAGTAACCCCCCCCCCCCTTCTAATGGACCGATTTAGTTTATTTTTACAACACGATTTTCTCTGTATCATCAATATATCAAAAACTACTGCTGGCATGGCCAAATAAGTGTTTTGGGTCGGGGGTAAACCCCCCCCCCCCCTCCGTTGGACCGATTTTGGTGGTTTACGAACTCGATCAATCGTTTGTTAATTGAACGCTGTATACCAAGTTTCGTGACGAAAAAACAAAAACTCTGGCCGCTATCGTGTTAACAGACATACATGCATACATATATATATATATATATGTATGTGTGTATATATATATATATATATATATATATATATATATATATATATATAATTAAATTTTAACGGGGGTCATTTTCGGTTTCTACTAGGTAGGATCGATAAAGGTTTGAAGAAATTATTCAAGAATTTCGTCATGAATGCAACCTCAATAGCTACTTTCCTTCGGAGGAAAGTGCTAAAAGAAAGAAACGGAATGGGTGAGTAGTTGATCCTACTACTTCCATGGATATGATATACCTTTTTCAAAGTTTGACGATTCGAGCGTGTATCTTAGCTTATAGGCAAAGGTCCTCCATCCATAGTTTGTCGAGTAATAGAGGTTGAATCGTAGATAAGGATAAACCAGGCTGGTTTCCTTATCAAGACACGCCTGGATTCACCCAGTCACAACCAGGCATCGTCATTTTGAATATCTCTTATCTTCGAATAGCTGAACCCTGCATTTATTTATCAATTTCATTCTTAAAGCCTCCAGGTACATGTTTAAGAGTGAACACACGCAATAAAGTAAAAATCAGTAAATCGTTAATAAAGATATACATATGTGTGTGTATATATATATATATATATATATATATATATATATATAGAGAGAGAGATAGTGTGTTGAGCTCGGTTATTTACATTTAAACTGTAATTATATTTATATTATTCTATTTAAGGATTTTAATGCACTAATTGAACAATTTCCCTAGTTATTGGCTCTTTCTAGAACCACCTTTTTTTTTACTCTAACGATAGAATTCTAGCTTTTCACTGCTTCTGATCACAGTTCTGTAATGAAGCCTTTGTTCTCAAATCAATGGTTCTTTTTATTCACCCTTAGCTGAGCAGTTCAATCTAAAAGCATCCAATTTTCTTAATTTAAACTTTTTTTGTACCGCTGTCCGTTCTCCACTTTATTTTTTCTTTTTTACATTTTATCGGGTTGTCTTTCTTTTTTTCACTGAACAAATCTGACTTTTGTTTCATTTTTCAGAAATAGTTAGCTTTAGAGAATATTTTTAAGCATTAAATTTCAATTTTTTTGAAATATTAATAGCCTTTGGTTTGCCCTTCTCTTGTTCTCTATAAAACATTTTTACAGTCTCCATTTCTCTTTCTCTCTAGAAACAACTTCTTTTTCTCTGGTGTCGTTCGGCTCGAGCACCAGTGATCTGGCAGACTTTGTCATCACTAAAATCTGCAAAGTCATCCAGAAAAAAAGAATACCACACCATCCCTATCATTTAGACTTGTGATTTCAACTCAAGAAGTCTAGAAATCGGTGATAGATCCTTCGTACTACCTCTGAACACGAAATATCGGCTACTCGTTGCGTATGCTCCATAGATTTGATTTTCTCAAGCCATAACGAAACGATTGATTCGAAGAATTACAGGGTGCGTTCCAAAAGTAATGTAATTGAATTTCCGATTCTGCTACACCTATTGGTCGGAGTGGGATCGGGCCTCATGGGGTGGGGTACGTGAGGGGAACGCTGTGAAACTAGTCTGGGTGTAGAAGCTGCAGGACGTCAGTAATTGTAAACCTCTTTGCGCCAACCGCGTCTTAGAAAAATGGATCTAGCAAGTTTATACGATTAAGTTTTGTACTAAACAGAGAAAATCTCTTGAGGAGAATATGAAAATGATTCTTGAGCCCATTTGCCTATAGTTTGGACATCTATGAAATACCAACGCTTTTCCCAAATGTTGACCCATGTACTCAAGTTGAAGGTGGCTTATTCTCTAGTTTATGTATTCAGAAGGACCAGTACACCTGTGAAATCTTTATTCTGCTATTAAAGTTCTAAAGAATATAAATGTTAAATCATCTGCAAATGGGCTGGGTTATTCGAGCAGACATAAGGTTATTGCCTGTATAATGTCCTAAAGACCTGAATGACCATCTTTATTCAGACCTGAACCACACTTTTTCTTTGTCTGGGAGGGATTCATTTGCATTCATATTTCTTCCTTTACTAGGCTGGCGTAGTAATTCTTTAGGACAATTTATGAAGGCTTTCCTTAATCCTACTCTCTGACAAGGAGACCAGCCTTGATGAACAGATGGACTTTAGAGGAAAAACCATTTCCCTTTTATAAAATTCATTAGCCCTTTTTAGAAAATATTAATTTAAGTGACGGATTAATTCAGTTAGAAATTCAGAGTATGAAATTCAATATATATAATTTAATACAATTAAATTACTTATTTGAAATAACTTGATAAACATTGACAATTTTTGATTGTACTATTTATGATACTACTCTAACTCAGTGTGGAAAACGCTGAAAAGAAAAAATATATAACAAAAAAATAAATAAAATAACTGTCCGGACTATGAAACGTAGTACAGCATTCATTTTTACGCATGCCTCCAGCGAGATTACAGGACGAGAGGAATTCCTTGCAATGAAATCCCTGAACAGGTGGGAATAAAGCACATCGGACAAAAAATGCCTTCGAAAAGGAAAAATAATGAAGTAATATATGTTTATAAATATTGGGTAATGTTTTAAAGTAATTAATATTTTAAAAGTGTAATATTATACTAAATCCTAATGAAAATTGATTAGATTCTGTTTGTACCTGAAAAAGTAGCCACCAGGCAGTTTTTGAAAATATGCAGGTCAAATGTTTGAAATAAAGTTTTATAGAAAGAATATATCCCCCTTTTTTACTGACCCAAGCCATACAGAGGAAGACTATCTGTAAATTCTTGTTAGGTGTCATCCCAAGGTTCCTGGTGGGCGTTGAGTTTACAGCAATTCTGGATTCAGAGAGAACTTGGTGATATTGGCTGATTTTTTTAAATATGTCAGAAAAGAAATACTATTACATTTTTTTAAATATTTATGTTGAATGTTAATGAGATACTTTTGGTGAACTTTGCCCCCAATTTCTGAATGTAACCGAGCATAAATAGTCATTTCCCCCTGACCATTAGTTGCGAGATCCATCATTTCTTCGCCTCGGCGTGATGTTGCGTGACTGGGGGAGGTTTGATTGATTGGCAGGAGTCGGGGTCAAGTAGCCACGCCTTTTCTAAAGTAGAACTTATATAGAAATCTTCTTCTAAATCCTCTTTTCGTCGTTCTTTTTTATGAATCTTTATAAGAAAGAGTGCGTGTCGTGTTTCTTTGGCATTTTTTTTTTTGTTATTTCTCGGAAACAGGTTTCCTGATTAGCTACTGAATAATACATTGTTTCTCTGTCGTGAAAATATGAGGTTTTCATTATTCATAAGTAGTCCTGTTATGAAACGTTATTAAAATCTTAATTAACATGGTAATCCTTCATACATTTATAAGTATTAACCAAAAAGTAGAAAAAAAGGAAATGTTACTTTTCTAGAAGATAATATAGCCTGGGAACTGCTCTTCCTGCATGTCGTAGGGTCTAACCATGTACCATTACAATAGGGGTACCCAAATGTAATCAACATTTTGATAAGATGTATTTTTGTATTAATACTATTACTAGTCTTTGAGGAGGTAAATAATCATACCATTACATTTATCAGTGGATCAGTGTCTTTGCTCAACATTTCATTTAGTATTAAATTGTTCAGTTCCTTGATAGAGTATGGCGGGGTTCATGCCTTCTGAAGAACATATTCGCAACTACACGCTTTTTCAGTTTCCTGCGGAAATTAAGGCGACAATTCCGACGCAAAAAATAAATGAAGTTTATGGCGACGTGATGACTGTAAACAAGTGCCGAAGTTGGTACAGGAGGTTTGCCATGTGTGATTTTGACCTCACAGACAAGCCTGGAAGGGGTAAGCCTAGGCAGTGCCAATATACTGCGCACAGCTGTACGAATTGTTATCAATAATTTGTTCTTTTTGGTTTAATGTTCTGAATTAATTTTCTTTTTATTTGTTATTTAATTTAATGTTCACGAAGTTATTTTAATGTAATATCCAACACTTTGTAATTATGAAATTGAAGGAGAAAATCGCCTAGTCGCAAAGCTCCTAAAATAAATAAATAAAATAATTGATTTCAGCAGTAAAAATGAATTTGCTAGTAAAACACGATAATTAAATTGAGAACGTATTGTTGGATATTTGTAATGGAGCTATCCGAGCAGAAGTCGAAGAGGCCAAGTGGGTAATTTTTCGCTACTGTAAGTTTTCAGTACGCAATAGCCCGTAAATCTCACTCATCTTCAAGATTTCTCATGAGAGTAGGTTTTTAACATTTTTACAAAATAATTAGCACACTTATTCCAAGTTTTCCAAATGAAGCGCTAAGATGACGCAGTTCCTCCGAGTTTGTCTTATTTACGTAAGAAGACACAATTTTTCGAAATATAATCAATCAACCGAATTGAGAAAAGGAAGCAATTCTATTACTTCAGATCCTGAGATATGAATAAGACGAGAAGAAATACATCCATAAGAGACTATCCAATATAAAATATGTCCACTCAGTTATAGTGAAAGGTCTCCGTCCCTGAAAGGACTGCTCTAATAAATTGGCCCGTAGTTCATTCCACCCTCTTGACTCCTAGCCATTTATTGGACTGCATCCAGAAAGCTGTTTGCTCCAGCCAATCGACCCACAAATATGGTTATGAGGGTTGCCAGCATACTGAAGAATTCTTTTTTACTTAATATCTCTATTTTAAATATTTATTTCTTCACTTAGTTTTATTTAGTCTCCGATCTCTGTTTGTGGTAGGAAGGATGAAATAATATATCCCGGAGGAAAAAAGAAGATATGAACCATTTTAATGTAGCTCGAAAACGGCTGGCTTTGGTGAAGATAACCGGAGATATTTGAAGAATTTACCATTGCATGGAACAATTCTCATAAAATCCAAACTTGTAAAATAGCAACAAAATTAAAAACATTATCTGCAACCAATTAAAACTGTATTACAAAGTCGAGGGTTATCAAACATTGACAACTAAAGGTACACTTAAGGCTCGAGCCCACAGAACGCGATCTGTATCGCGGCGGGCAGCGATCCGAGGATCGTCGTGACGATATTATTTGTGACGCGGTATCTTAGCGAGTAATACAGTAATCTTGTTCGCTTCAAGAGAACAGATCGCGCGGCTAATCTGTAATTTTTTAGAACCGTATCGCCCGGCAAAGCGATAAAGACAAGCTCTAATCGAAAGATCGTCCTTTCTTTGACGGAGCTAATGAAATACTGTTTGCGTAGATCGCCTCCCACCCTCGGGCAGAGATCGCTGCCCGCCACGATACAGATCGCGTTCTGTGTGCCCGAGCCTTTACAGAGTGGATCGCAGAGTGTTAATAGGAAGAGCAAAGAGCATAACGACGAAATTAAACACCTGAGGTTAAAGGGAAGGAAAGAGTGAATCAGCTGGCGTTGCTAAGCAGAGAGCATAGCAACGATTTTTATTATGCTCATTGCTCTTCGAACTCTCTACACACCGACCTCTAATCACCTTAAATAAGACTAACAGCTATTTTAGGAAGACTGACAGTCAAGAACGACTCAAGGCAGATTTTAGTCTCTCCCAATGCATGATGGAGCGCGTGAGATATTTGATAAATCTCATAAACAGATAGCTTTTACAGTACTTCGACACCAACTAGCAGAAAAAATAACACAAAGTTATATAGAGAAATCATGTGACACTTATAACAGGTACCAACACTTGCACACGATTTTTCGTCTTTGGAAATTTCTGCAAAACAACGATAAATCCTCGTTTGGCACTAAAAGGGCTGAGAAGAAGTTGGAAGCCTTACGGAAGGAGAATTCATAAGAAGGACACTTTTTGTTAACGAAACAATGAATACAACAAACAACGGGGAAGAATTATGAACAAACACTAATTAAAATATATTAAAGCTACGGTACATCCCTGAGAATTATCCTCAAGCTAATCAAGAAAGTAAGAGGTTGTTATTACTCGTATTCGAATTGGGCTCTCAAGGATATTTTATGTCAAAAGGGGATCCTCCAGAATACTTCGAATATAACACCATTCATTATCAGTATGAATCACATTTTCAAGGAATGCCTTGCCTACCAACATTTGCACCATCAGTATAATATACAACCTGATGCAGCAAACTCCTAAAAGACGTTTCGAGTGTGTATGTATATATATGTATGTATATATATATATATATATATATATATATATATATATATATATACATAATTAGTTGGTCAGATGGTTTCTCTGGTTGGCAAGGGAACCACCAAGGATGGATAAAATAAGACTGAGAAAGCCGGAGAGAAAACTGGCGGACACACACACGCACACACACTCACACACACACACATATAAATATATATATATATATATATATATATATATATATACACATATACATACTAATTTGAACCAATGTTATTTCCGTGATCTATGAGTTCTGAATGGTAGAATTGTCTTCGCCACTTTCAAAACAGAAAGTGGGAGGAAACGCGCTAAAAACAAATCTGTAAGTAACAATTCTTTATTTCTCTACTAGTTTTACAAACATTCGACGTTCCTTTAGGAGGTAAATCCATAACATGTTAACAATCTTATGGACAGAAAGGCCTCGTCATAGTATACTTTGAACCAGCTATGAGAAAACAGCTCTTTAAAAACTTTAAGAGTCAAAATTAAATGAAAGCTGATTATCCAAACTATATTTTTTAAGTATAAGAAAAATAAATGTTTGCAGTTGATTAAAATAATTTTTCCTTCAATTGACTTTTCTCCTTCTTGATAATCAAATTCTATTTCATTTTTACTGTTTTGGTTCTTAAAGAGAAGTTCGATAGGGAATCTTTAATCATGACGTGACGTCTCTAATGGTAGGCTGTCAATTTACACTACATTTATATCCTAAATAGGTGTCCTTTTTACTTGAAACTATAGCTTGTTCAGATAGATGGAAAAGTTCTGAGGGAAACATTCGCGACGGTTCAGATTACCATAATTAACGTCTTCCATTACATTTTTAATGAAGAACAAGCTACGTGAAATGGTACACGCTCTTTAAGTAGTTCCCACAATTGAGGGTTATTTCAACATGCAAATCAGGAAAACTACGTGAAATTCAATAAAAACAGATTATGTCTCATTTATGACCAGGGAAGGCTTTGGTGGTGAAGGGGGGAGGGGTTAGGAAAGGGAGCTAGTGTTCAATGTTTATCAATACTTTGCCAAAGCTAAGACTGAAAACAATTTACAATATAACGTTTCCTGTAGAAATAGATTGTTCATATAGAGAGAAAGGGCATGGCCTATTTTCCTAGTCCAGAAAATTAGCGGTAAAACGCCTCTCTTATAACCTTATCACTAGCAGGTATAAAACGTTCTTAGCCTTAGCTTTAAGTAATGATAAATATTCAACACTGTCTTCCTTGTGTGACCCCTTAAGGCCTTCCTTAGTCTCAAACGAGAAATTATCAGTTTTTTAGTGGTTCACGTAATCTGTTGTTCCCTCAAATTATCAGTTTTTTAGTGGTTCACGTAATCTGTTGTTCCCTCAAATGGGAATTTTCAAGCACTGGAAGCGTCGGGAATATTTTCCTGAAAATCTCTCGCAAGCGGCATCGAACAATTAGGTCTATCTGAACTGGCTACAGTATGGGAAATAAAAACGTTTTACTTGAAGAAATCCTCTTATTAATTGTCCATGTGCTGCTCTGTTACTGGTATTGAGGTTTCGGGTTACAAAAATTGACTTTTTTGATGAATTCATGTTTATTTAAAATCAGTACAATTTATAAGTATAATAATTTATTGTGCTGGCGTAAGTATACCAATACTTACCATATATAATGGACTGTATATGAAAGGAGCCAATCATTATTGAGACTTCCCAAAATATTCTAATGTTTCTATTTTTACTGTTTTTAACCGCTATTAGAGTAGTCAAAGTTTGTTAAGCCTCCTGGAAAAGTCTTTAGTATAAACTTCGTAAGTCCAAATAGGTCTGATTATAGTTTTGAAAATAGTGAGTCTGTTTTGTATTGTGAGTCCATATCTCCTGTTTAGCTCTTGTCTTTTCAGTCGTGTGTGTGGGTTCCATTTGTGTTCTGCTGTCTAGTAGAAGTCTCAGGTAAAGCACCTCTTTAGATTCTGGAAGTTGACTGCTGCAAATGAATACAGAAGAGGAGGCACTACTATCAAGAGAGAAGGTAACATGGCAGCACTTTTCTAGGTTCACTTTAATTTTCCGAAACTCGCGCCATTTCTCACTTACTTTGATAAGCATTACCTTATATACCAGCCTTGGGGGGGGGGGGGGGGGGGCTACAGCTGGTCGATTATTTGTTCGTATGGTGAAAGAGCTCCAACAAAGTTATTTTAGTCGCAATTAGAAACTTTTTCCATTTCCCTACTCCTATACGTGTATGCTTAATTAAAAGTCTAGTTGCTAGCTGCAAATATGTAGTGCAAATTGAGCCGTCCTCGAAAAGGTAGGTCAGTGGGTTAGCGGCCATTTCCGGAGCAACTTACTAAGCCGCAGAACCGCACCACTAACTAACTCCAAGTGTCCATTAACAGAATGTACTACGAATTAAGCACTCTCGTAGTAACTCGTCTCTTACAGCTTTAGAGATTGAGCAGTTTCCACGAATAACCTTCGGATCGGAAAATCATTGGTAACTTTCGAAAACGTAGTAAGTGGGTGTTGCGCGAAGGATATTGTCCATAAATGAATTCGTCATAAAAAAAATTCTTTAGTTTAAAAGTTATATTCTAAAGAACTTGACTACTCATTAATATCTCATATACAGTCACCTCTTCAGGAGCAACTAAACAATAAACACATAATGTGGGCCTTTAATATAAAATTACTTCCATAGGCTTTATGTCCAGACTAATAAAATAAATATGCCTAAACCAATTGTGTGGCTTTTTTGAGGACTGAACGAAGGATATTACACGTAAGTAAAGTGGCTAGTTGTTATTAAATTATTACATAATTCCTGGGATTTTATATGACAAACGCATTGTATTTATATTAAAATATATTTTGTTAAAATTCATTTAGGATTATTTTGCATTTCATGGTTCTTGTATGTTTGCAGTTTATTATTTTTCAAATATTGAGCCGATTATTATATAAGTAGTTTACTCCCTCTGATGGCTATTAGCCAAGAGGAATAGCCTATTTAATTGGAATCATTAATAATAAATACATGTTTTAAATATTTGTTTATATATGTGCTAAATGTATTGTGTATGTACTATGTGTTTAAATTTTTATTTTTGTATAGTTTGTTATAATTAATAATAACTATTATCTATCTATCAATATGCCACACATGAGCTGCATAACTAAGCGCATTAATCAACAAGGTGGTTAGTTAACACCAAGCTCCTGAATAATATGCTTGAAATAATCTATATAAATAATAAATAATATGGTTTTGCAACTTCTATGGAACCGATTTTATTTTTTTCCATACTCGTATGTCTTCATCTGTGTGTGTGCGTATACATTTCCTCAGACAAAACAGAGGTCTTTTTCGGTAACAAGTAGGTAGGATTGATGAAGATTTGAAGACAAATTAAAAAAAAAAAAAAAATCTTTGTAAAGTGTTAAAAATACAGTCCAAGTATGATGGCGCCTGGTGTAAATGGCACTATTTCGTCCCAATCTATAATTAAAATAATTAAGCACAATAATGGGCCTGTTTAGTATTAGCTATTGATAAATTACTAAAACTACTTAAATCCCTTTCTTTATAGTGGAATAGGTTGAAAAGGAATGTTATGACGTAATATTGTATGCAATCATTCTCCCCGGTGCCGGACTCCAAACAGGCAGTCAAAATAGCCGAAGAGGTGAAGTTTATAAATTGGTGAAGAGCTGGGGAATGAAGAAATGAACTAAAGGTTATTCTTGGCACCAGCGAAGGATCAACAGTCTCCTGGCGCTACCTCCAGCTTGTTATGGCTACTGGCGAACAAGGCAATTCATAAAGAATACTTACTTATCCTCTAGTCTAACTATTATAGCTGCCATAAAACAAAATGTAAACCTCGAGCTAAAAATTCAAGCAATGTTTAGGCAAATGGGAATTTTTCCCTTCGGTCTTACTTGTCATTTATTTAATTGGTATTCGGGTCATTCCATATCAAGTGATCCAAAATAAAGGAAAAATTTTCCCTCACAATTTTTGATTTTTTTAAAATTTGGCTCATCAATAGTACCCCATACGACAATTAAAAAACCAAATTTTTGGAAATTTATCTTTATTAGTTTTCGAGTTATAAAGTTTTTTTTAAAAAAAAACACATTTTTGGACAGACACTTGAACATAAAATCGACCATAACTCCCAAACAAATAGAGCTAGAAAGGCGTGATAAAAAGCATTGGTTAGTGTATTAAATGCTGATTAATATGATATGTATCATGACTTTGTTATAAAAATTAAAATTTTAAGGTAATTTTTAAAACTTTAAAATTTCAATTTCTCATAAAACGTATGTTTAAAAATTTTCAAAAAAAATGTAATTTTTCTTTCATATTTTATCTCAGTTTTGTGTAAATTTCAAGTTGGGATCTCAATGGGATAATATTTATTTTAATTTAATAACTTAATCAAAGGTACCTTGGTATCTTGTTGGTGCATCAAAAAATTGAAATATTTCGGAACATGAAATGAAATTCATCTAATATCGACGCAAGACAAAAAAATAAAGAAAAAAAGTCCTTTAGCATATAAGCGTTTTTGCTTAGTGTCCGAGAAAAACGCAAAAAACTAAAAGAAATGATGAAAAAGCCGTCTATTAAAAGACGTATAAAAACATTTTTAAACGTATATGTTCAAACCAACCCCCTCCACTCACCCTCTCACCTCCAAATTATGAAAGAGTGCCTTTTCTCAATTAAATTTTAGTTTTATCGTTTTTCTCGAAAAGTAAGTAAAAACGAGATAAAGGTTTTTCGAAGTACCAACATAAAGGTAATAATTAAAATAAATATGATCCCATTGAGATCCAAGCTTGAAATTTACACAAAATTGAGATAAAATATGAAAGAAAAATTACAATTTTTCAAAAAAAAATTAAACATACGTTTTAGGAGAAATTTAAATTTTAAAATTTTAAAAATTACCTTAAAATTTTAATTTTTTAAATAAGTCATGATACATATCATATTTATCAGCATTTAATACACTAACGAATGCTTTTTATCACATCTTTCTAGCTCTATTTGTTTTGGAGTTATGGTCGATATTATCAAGTGTCTGTCCAAAAATGTGCTTATTTAAAAAACTTAAAGTTTTATAAAGAAAACTAATAAAGATAAAGTTCTACAAATTTGGATATTTAATTGTCGTATGGGGTACTATTGATGAGCCAAATTTAAAAAAAAATCAAAAACTGTGAGGGGAGAAACTTGGAATCACTTGATATGGAATGACACATTACGCTTCTTTGGCGATGACACAATGAACAGTATCTTCAGAACTTAGTCTCACTAGGAAACCAGCTTGTTTGTTTGTATATGTTTAAATGTATGTGTAAAGGTGGTGTGTTAGGGGTTTAAATGAACTTAACACACGCAGCACTTAACATTCGTGGTAACTTGTCATTTAACCATGAACATAAGAATGATAATTAAAATACTTGGTACATTATGAGATTGAAATAAAATAAAACTGACAATATGTTGGTACCTATCGATTTTATGGATAGAGACTATACTTCTTTTCGAAACGAACATAATCGTATTTAATAATCAGCTGGTATAGGCATAATTTTTTTTTTTTTTTTTTGTATTTATTTGAAATCTGTACAATTATAAAAGTACAATTATCAAGTATGTTGATACAGATATGTATTTACAAATTGACAAAAATAAAATATTTATTTATTTATTTTGTGGTTTTACACCGCTTCTACAAAAGTCATTAGCGGTGACTATATAATTAAATGAAACTGTACATGTTGATTTCTTTTAAAAATTCTAAAATGTTGTTTAAACTTCCTGAGTCTTCTCCCAATAATTCTGATAGATGTCTCTCCAGTTTCCACTTTTTCTTCTTCTCTGTAAATTGGTGGCATTCAGTGAGAATGTGTTCCACAGAGAGGGGAGCATTGTCGCATGGAGAACATGTAGGGGGATAAAGCTCTGTTAATAAATAAGAATGGGTCAATTTGCTGTGGCCTAGTCTCAGTCTGGCTAAAACTATTTCTTCTCTTCGGTTTTTTCTGTTAGCCGAATACCAGGGTCCAACCGTCTTTTTAATCTTAGATAGTTTGCTACTGCTGGTTGACCAGGTAATTTCCCATTGCTTCATTAATTTCTTCCGATTGTAATGGTTCCAATCTCTTTGAGAGAGGAATGGTTCTAGCCTGACTGAGTCCTGTAATGCATTCTTGGCTTCTTCGTCAGCTTGCTCGTTTCCTCTTATGCCCATATGTGATGGCACCCAAATGAAAATGATGCTCTTGCTCGTGTTCCTCAGTGTGGCAATTACTTTATTTGCAAGCCAAAATTTCTTGACTCCGGGTTTGCTCAGGCTTTGTAGGCAACTAAAAGAGTCTGTGGCTATTATAAAACTGTCTTCAGACGAAGCGAGAGCATCATTTATCGCCCGGAATATTGAGTACATTTCAGCTCTATAAATAGAATTTTCACAGCGAAGTGTGCACTTCTTTACAACTCCGTTTATAGTCCATGCACAACCACAAATAGAGTCCACTGTTTTTGAGGCGTCTGTGTATATCCACGTTCTCTTCTCGTATATTTCTTGACGTTCCCTGAGCATTGCGTGGAGTATCATGGGGTTGATGTCCTGTTTGGTAGTTTGATGGAGGCTAAGATCCACTATAATGTTCACTGGATACCAGGATGGATAAAGATGGATGCTTTCTTCTACTGGAGTTAGTCTCTCGGCTCCTAGATGTTCAATTAAATCCTCTAAACGCCCTCTAAAACCTACTCGTCCCGGCTTGTTCAGCAACGAGAATATTATGTGGCTCGGATTGCTATATATCTTGCTGGCGTAGGAGAGAGTCAAGATGGAACGTCGGATTTCCAGAGAAGGTTCACCACTCTCAACATACATGCTTTCGACTGGAGTTGTTCTGAAGGCTCCGGTGGAAATTCTAATTCCAGCATTGTGGACGATGTTAAGGATGTTCAATGTCCTGGTCGAAGCAGAGCTATATACTACAGAATCATAGTCTAATTTCGATCGGATCAATGTTCTGTACAGGTAGAGGAGGGTAGACCGATCACTTCCCCAGTTCCTGTTGGAAGCTACCTTCAGAATATTCATCCTTTTTAGGCACTGGAATCTGAGATCTTTGAAGTGTCCTGACCAGGTTAGACGTCGATCAATTATTAGGCCTAAAAACTTAATATTATCTGAAAATAAAATAGGTTTCCCAGCTGCCATTAAATTTGGATTTAATCTACATTTCCTCTTACGAAATGTACACCACGAGTTTTTACAAAGGAAATTTTGAATCCAGTTATTTCACACCATAATAAAAGATTATTAATTGCATTTTGAAGCTTCCATTGTATAAATTCCATTGACTCATGTGCAAAGTAGAATACGAAGTCATCAGCAAAAAGGCCACCTTGAACTGAAGCGGGTAGACAACTTAAAATATCATTGATGGCCACTAGGAATAGAGTTACACTCAGTGGAGAACACTGCGGAGTCCCATTCTCCTGTTGAAATATTGCAGAAATTGAGTGGTTTATTCTAACATGAAATAATCGCTCTGTAAGAAAGGCTTCCAAATACTTCATTATTCTTCCATTAAAACCCCAAGATTTTAGTATGGCTAAGACCCTGCCTCGCCACATCATGTCATAGGCCTTCTCTATATCAACAAAGATGGATATAACATGCTGATTATTAGAGAATGCATTTTGAATGTAGGATTCGAGGAGTACTAATTGATCCAATGTAGAATGGGATTTTCGGAAGCCGCATTGCCGAGGGTCTATCTTCTCCATCTTCTCTAGTGTTTCAATCAGCCGCCTGTTCACCATCTTCTCCATGATTTTCGAACTACAACAAAGAAGGGAGATTGGTCGGAAGTCATTCAGAAGTAAAGCATTTGTTTGTTTCTTAATGGGATGTATGATAGACGTGTTCCATAATTTGGGGATGGTCCCCTGTCTCCAGATTTCATTGTACATGTCGAGTAAGATAATCTTTGCTTTTTCTGGCAATTTTTTAAGGAGTTCGTATGGTATGTGGTCGGGACCGGGAGCTGATTGGCTCTTGCAGGTAAGTAGTGTTTCATCAAGTTCCTGTAGTGAAAAGAATGCATTATAATATTCATCGTTGCGCGAGTCGATGGACAGTAGAGGATCGGCAAATTCTTTCCTTCTCTCTAGAAAAGTCTTCTCGTAATTGCTGGAGCTGGACTTCTCTTCAAAATGTCGGCCAAGGTTATTTACTATTTGTTGTGGTTCAGTTATTACTGTGTCTTCTATTTTTATACCTGTAATAATTGATGAACTCTTTTTACCTTGAATAGATCTAATTTTTGCCCAAATCTGTGCTATAGGAGTTTCAGAATTGATTGATTCAGTAAAGGCCAACCATGACTTTTTCTTACTATCCTTTATGGTTTTGTTGGCTATAGCTCTGAGCTTTTTGAACTCAATACAGTCTTCAATGCTTTTGGTTCGTCTGTATTTGTTCAAAGCTTTCTTTTTCTGCTTCACTGCTTCATAGCACTCGTTATTCCACCAAGGCACTAGTCTTTTTCTTTTGTTTGGTCTGCTTTTAGGAATGCTCATCTCTGCTGATTCTAGAATGGATTTATTAAAATTGCTGATTTTTTCATTAATATTGTTTCCTGATAAAGTGCCTATTGCTTGCGAAATATTTCTCTGATAATTTTCCCAATTAGCTAGGTTGAATTTCCAGCGATAAGATATTTCTGAAACATTTACTTGATATGAGTCTATAGAATTTGTAATAGTAAGTCGAATGGGGAAGTGGTCACTTCCGTGCAGATCCTGTAACACTGTCCAATTGCAGTCTGGAAGAAGCCGACAGTCGACAATGCTGAGATCGATGGCCGAGAAAGAACCATCTCTCGCAACAAAGTGAGTAGAAGATCCATCATTCAGTATCGCTAGGTGACTATTTTGTTCTACAAGTTTCACTACGATCTGTCCCCTACCATCTGATTTGTCCGATCCCCAAGCGGGTGAATTAGCGTTGAAATCGCCAAGAAAAGCACATGGTCTAGGTAATTGGTCAATTAGATTCTGTAATTGAGAATAAGAAATGGTTTGACTTTGAGGAATATAGATATTGCAGACTGTGATTGGATTTGGCATGTATAATTTAACAGCGATTGCTTCTAGATCTGTTGATAAGGGAACTTGTTCACTGTAAACATCATCTCTGACTAGAACTGCGACTCCATCCCATTTTCTAGAACATATTCGATCCTTACGATATATTTTGTAACCTTTAACAGTTAGAGAGCTACTTGTTGCTAGGTGGGACTCCTGAATGCAGAAACATTGCGGCTCTTCTTTACTTAATATCAAAGAGAAGTTTTCATAATGTCTAAATAGACCAGCGCAGTTCCATTGGAGAATCTTATAAAAGTTATTTTTGCTCATGAAAATTTAAAAGAAAAAAGAAACAAAGAGAAGATTTCGTATGAGAGATAAGTTTTGACATTATTAAGAACGGTAAGGAAATTTATATTGTAATATTCTGATTTTTATTTGAACTATCATTTTATAAATTGTTTGACCCGCTAGCGTTTTAATGATCTTGAGAAATATCGGAAGCCTTTGCCTTTACAGTAGGCAATGACCAAGTGTTTTTAGTCACAAGAGCTAATTTGTTTACAAGTTTTGTGCATTTTATCTTAATAGATTTACTATGTGATAGTTTGTGCATCTCATTAAGTAGCTCTACTAGTCCCTCTATGTCATTGGTAATTTCTTTTACAACATCTAGAGGATTTGCCATGCCTTGTGTTACTGATAGTAACATACATAACTGTTGATAGGTTATAGAGCTGTTAGGAAACCTGGTAAACAGCTGTTCTTTAATTGGATCTATAAGTTCTTCCAATGATGTGGGATTAGAGGGAGAAGGAGGGGGAGGAATTTTTGTTTTGATTTCTAAAGGAGAGATGTTTGTTTTCAGGTTAGTTTGAACTGGCTTAGCAATTTTAGAAATCTTTAGGTCATATGATTTGTTTCCATTGGCAACGAAACTACTATCATGTATCTGTGATGTATGCAGCGTTATTTGTGGAGTTCTCGATTTCGTAGAAGGTAGAAAAATAATGTCTCTCCACTGTTTTTTAAAAACAGTGGAGAGACATTATTTTTCTACCTTCTACTATCATGTACACTCGGGTTAACCATAGGGGCTTCATTTTCTATCTCCTGTTGTTTATTTTTGGATCTATACTCGTTTTCCGGATTGAGGAGGGGAAACTCTTCTTTTTTGGGCTTCTCAAGGGGCTGCTGCTCCGTCTCAACGACTAGATCGTCTGCTACTTCACCTGCTACATCAGCCTGAGCACAGTCAG
The DNA here is from genome assembly GCA_946811695.1 of Gonocerus acuteangulatus. Taxonomy (NCBI): domain Eukaryota; kingdom Metazoa; phylum Arthropoda; class Insecta; order Hemiptera; family Coreidae; genus Gonocerus; species Gonocerus acuteangulatus. The sequence continues at coordinate 76,558,688 of OX328125.1, forward strand.
CTGCTATGTGCCCAGCAATTCTACATAAATAGCAGATGATAACATCTTCGTTTAGGAATATTTTTCTTTTTTGACCTTCAGAGGTTAGAACAAGCCATTTAGGAACTTTGTCTAAATCTTCCTGGTCTATGTATACCTGCCTTCGATAGCTCAAAACATGACTAAGTCTAGGATCATCACCTCCAACTTTAAGGAATGAGACACGAGATTTTAGTCTAATGCCTAGATTGACGAGATAATCCTCAATATCTTCATTGGGAATAGTTGGACAGGCATTGGATATAATTATTCTCTTAGCTGGACTAACCAAGGGCCTCACTTGAATAGTGTGGCCTTTTATAGTAATGGAGCTATAAGAACTTGTAAAGTTATCAGCTGCCTCTTTTGAATTAAAATGAACACAGAATCTATTATTGGAAATTCTTGAAGCAAAACGAATAGTTGTTGGATCTGTTAGGTCTGCTATTTTCGATAAATATTCCCCTTGTTTAATACCTTTAACTGATTCTAGAACTACAGCATACTCACGTCTTGATAATGGGCCTCTGCTAGCTGCGGTTTTGGCATAACTTCTAGGAGCATTTTCGTACATAGCTGTTTTATGACTGGATAACATTCCTGGTTCTGAGTTCAAATGATGTTCTGAAGGGATTCTTAAAGCTTCTCTATGATCTTCCATTAACCAACGCAAAATTGCGTCAGTTGATGGATTAGGTGTTCTAATTAAATTGTCTTATGTTTTTGTCTAAAAATGCACTATAAATTCTTCAAAATAATATAAACAATTAACGAACAATTTTGTAACACTGTTAGCTTGCACTAGGTTAAACAGCTGCCAAAAAAAAAAAAAGCATCCAAAAATAAAATAAAAAAAATTCAAAATGTGAAAGAAGCCAACCATTGTTGGCACTTTCAGAGCTGTCTAAACAAATATTTTAATGCTCCCTATATGATCAGAAAAGTAAATTATCTCGGGGCCATTGTCTCTTAAGCCGCCTGGGAGGATTGTCTGGGTGGGATTGGGAAGATAAGGATAGACCTTCAGGATTAAGATGGTGAGACAATTTCGAATGGAACACTTGGAAACGGGTTTTAGCGAGGTCGATGACAAATGGGATGTTAAGTTCATTGTAAAGGGTTTTGTTGGAGACGTAGAAAGGGGCATTAACAATTTTTCGGAGAACTTTTGACTGAAATGCCTGTATTCTGTTGATATTTGATGGTTTTGCAGATCCCCAGAGTTCAAGTCCGTATGTCCATATTGGTCGAATTATGAATACATAAATTTAAGGCTGTATAGGACTATCTAGATATAAAAAATAATATCGAAGTTCTAAAAGTGACAATCTCAAACCCACCCAACATAATGTTGGGTCGGTCTAATAATTGACTACATTACTAAGGTCTCGTAGTATGTCGAGTTGCTATGCCGATAGATTATATCTACAATCGATTCTCCTTCTTTAGCTAGGCTTCATTCCAAACTAAATATTTTTCCATCAGACTAGGGTTGGGTTACAACGCAAACAAGGAATATGTCTACGCACTCCTCAAACTTTAGGAGCACCTCTTATCAAATCCAATCACTTTGCGGTTTCCGTAATTTTATTTGTGTAATCTATATCGCGATAATGAACAATAGGTTTTTTTCCTGCACACGTTTTGTCACAAAGATTTTGGAAGAGATTTTATCTCGATTTTATACTCCAAACAGAATAAGGATGGAATAAAGAGAATAATCAAGTGAATTCCTAATCGCTCTATCTTACAAATAAGGTATTAGTTTAACAATAAAGCCAGTTTATAGAGTCTCCAGAAAAAATATGCTTCATGCTTCATTAACATTCTTGACAGACTAAATTCAAATCCCATTTAATTTATTCTTGAGCACACCTGACGACTAAATAATCTGTAAAATAAGAGCTAAGATTCTAGTGAAAGTTGATTAGGGGGACGCCTACATTTTAGGAATAAATTTCGGTTTAGGTGAAGCTTTTTTTTTTAGGCGGGAAAATCGAAGCATAGGGTGGGATAGGGAAAAAAAAAAACTTGAGGACACAGGGTCGAATATTAATTAAATACTGCTGGTAACGCACTTTTCATGAAGTGTTTTATGCACCTGGAAATTTTGCTATAATGTACCTCTTGGGTAGATAAGAAGGTAAATATGTGTTGGCTAGACTTATCGTGGAACACGAGGTACTCCGCATAGGGGAAAGGTGCAAAAAAATATTTCCCAAAAATAGAGTTTTAATCAGAAGCCAACTATCTTTAATGTAAAAGGGTCAATCCATTAGAAATCACCCAAAATGCAAAAAATGTGTTGCTCGATATTTTTGATTTTCCTAATTTTTTACCAGTTATTCCCCTATACTAGGTGAGTTCAAACTTGCAGTAAAACATTTTTCTGGGTCATAGTTTTTTTTTGCCGGCCATTTTAAGTTGGCATTTTACCTACTTTTTGTCCGAAAACAAGTTCCACGTAAATGTATCTAACTCTCTTAATTTCGTAGATATTTAAACAGAATAAAGACTAAAATAGTCAGAGCGATATGCTCTTGATTTGCGTTCCTGCGTTGTGTTTTCTAAATAGTATAGAAATTGAATAGAAAAAAAATCACGAAAATTGATAGAAATTTAAGTTAAAATGGGAGTTTTAGTGCTGCAAAATTATTAGAAGGAAGAAAGACTCATCTTCAGTTTGTTTTTCTTGCATAGATTTATTATATAACTACTTCCTGCAGAAGTTTCAAGCTTGAGAAATTTTTCTTTTTTTAAAATAATTTTTCAAAGTTTGCCATAATCTTATTTTTCGCAATATTTGAAGTTCAATATCTCAAAAGGTCCTGAGTTGAAAATTATGAAATTTATACAGATGACACGTTTTTATGATATAAACAAGTGATATCAATTTGGTGACTGAGACTCAACTGGTTCCAGAGTTATAGTGCATCCAAGTTGGGCTAAAATTATGTTATACGCACACAACATTTAATGACAATTCATAGCATAAATGGATTTACCCAGTATTTAAAATAATTTCAGCCCAACTTTGATGACCCAGAAAAATGTTTTACTGCAGGTTTGAACTCACCTAGTATAGGGGAATAATTGGTAAAAAAAAAATAGGAAAATCAAAAATATCGAGCAACATGGTCTGGGTGATTTCTAATGGATTGACCCAAAATTAATTAATTATTTTACAATGAATAATAAATATGGCAAACACTTTTAAGGCTTATAACACGTAAAAAAATGTTAATTAATTGTTTTATTCTCATATTAAATGAGAGTTTTATTTGCGCTGCCTTTTAAACCGGAACAGCTGTACAAGATCATATGAGCAAGAACCAATGAGAGCGCAGGGAACAACCACAACTGCGTGGTGCTGTCATTCGCTCTTACGGTTACGCGCAGTGTATTGCAGTCCTTCATAGGCAACATATATTTTATGTTTCCTGATAATTAAACCCAACAAAAGTGTCTGCCCTTTTGTAATTATTTTCAAATATGTTTATTGAAGACGCTGTATAAATCGCAGCGTGAATAAAGCACTTCATTTAATATTAAAAATAAAAACTAGGTACTTTTTTTTCTTTTTTTAAATTTACATTTTAACCCCCTTAAAAGTGCCTGCCTTATTTATTATTAATTTTAAAATTTCCTTAATTTGCAATTTTTTTTATTAATAATAGTTGGCTTCTGAATAAAACTCTACTTTTGGGCAATATTGTTGTGCACCTTTGCACCTGGTGCACCGAAGTTTGTCTAGGAAACACATATTTACCTTCTTATCTACCTAAGAGGTACATTATAGCAAAATTTCAAGGTGCATAAAACACTTCATGAAAAGTGCGTTACCAGCTCTCCGACTAATACGCTTTAATGAGGAGTGTATTTAGCTATGCGCGGTAAAAGTACTGCTGAAGTAATACTGATCAGTCCCAAACTCGTTTATAATGGTCTACCTGTACTTACAATTAGTACTGATAGGTTTGTGTTGTGCTTAATCAGTTCTGTAGGGATACGGTTTTCTAGTGTAAAGGATTTTAAGTTTTCAATAGGATTTTAAGTTTTCAATAGGATTTTAAGTTTTCAAAAGGATTTTAAGTTTTCAATAATATCTATAACACAGGAAATTACCCTGACTGTTGGAGACATAGCACAATTATACCTATACTAAAACCAAACAAAACAAAACCTGACCCTTCCAGTTACAGACCGATTTCCCTGACAAGTTGCGTCTGCAAACTATTTGAAAAAATGCTCAACAAAAGGCTACTATGGTATATTGAGTCACAAGGTCTCCTCTCTAAATTCCAATGTGGATTCAGGACAAATCATTCGACAACCGACCACATGGTTAGACTAGAAAACTCTATTCTTTACGCATTTACAAATAAAAAATCCCTCCTAGCAGTCTCATTTGACATAAACAAAGCTTTTGACACAATCCGGCAAGATGTTATCCTCAAACAACTCTCTGGATGGGGAATACGAGGAAAACCTTTGGCATTTATTACTGGGTTTCTCTCTAGAAGATCTTTCACAGTAAGAAATGGCAACTGTTTCTCCGATATATATCAACTAGAGACGGGAGTACCTCAAGGGGACGTACTAAGTACAACCCTATTTATCATTGGAATGAATACAATTGTTGAATAAATACCCCCTGACATTGAATATAGCCTTTATGTTGACGATCTTTTAATATTCTACACTTCGAAATCCACTGAACAAGCCCAAGACAGAATACAGAACGCAATCAATACATTTACACTCTGGAACGACAAAACAGGTATGAAGTTCTCGACAACCAAAACAAAATCTATATTATTTACAAATAAAAGACGGAACATAGACTACCAACTTACTATGTACGATACAGACATTACAAAAACAACAACAATAAAATTTTTACGAATTCATTTTGACAAACACCTCACATGGGTTCCCCACTTAAAAGAACTTCTCGTTAAATGTAAAAACTCTCTGCATATTTTGAGAGTTCTAGCAAACACTAAATGGGGTGCAGACAGAAATGTACTGCTAAACTTCTATCGATGTTACACCAGGTCCCTTCTGGATTATGGATGCGAAGCATACTCATCTGCCAAGCCCACTACACTGAAAATGCTTAACACAATATCAAACACAGGACTACGTCTAGCACTGGGTGCCTTCAGATCAAGCCCAATATGCAGCCTGAACGTAGAGGCAGTAGAACCTCCACTAGAGATCCGAAGAAAATACTTAATTGCAAAGTATTTCTACAAAATTAAGTCTCTCCCTCAGCCATCCTGCACAAGGGAAATCATAGAAAACCCCAATATTAATCAATACCAAATAAATAACAAGCATGCCCGACCTCTTGCAATAAGAAGCTTAGAAATAGAGGAGATTACAAATCTACAAACAGAACCAATACAGAAACAGACCATTTCACTCACTCCTCCATGGCTCATTAAATTCACAATAGATACATCTCTCTTTAAGTACAAAAAGTCAAACATATTATCCAAACATTTATAGAAAACTAACTTCTTGGACTTCTTAAATCGACAAACTAACTACATCCTTGAATACACCGATGGTTCAAATACAAAACACAGCATTGGATCGGCAGCTATTGTAAATGGCACTATCTACAAGCAAAAACTCCCGGCGCTGTACAATATACTAGAAGCTGAACTCCATGCAATATTTCTTGCCCTCACTAACACTCCTCCATCACAACACACAAACATTATCGTCTGTACAGATTCCCTTAGTTCACTACACTTTTTACAGAACTTATACACTCAACATCCCAAAGCAATCCAAATCAAACAACACATCTACAATTTACAACTTTCAGGCATACATACAACAATATATTGGCTGACAGGACATGAAGACCTAGGACTTAGTACGACTGCAGACGAACAAGCAAAATTGGCTACTCAAGACTTAACAATTCAACCACTAGACATTTTTTACCAGGACCTTACGAGACAGGCTAAACACCAAATCACAAACAAATGGCAAAATGACTGGACACACCTATCTACCAACAACGAACTGCCACAAATAAAACGGAACATCGCGGAATGGCCTTCCAGTCACAGACAAAACAGAAGAGAATAAGCAGTACTAACTAGACTCAGAATTGGACACACATGAATAACACACGAGTACTTAATGACTAAAAAAATGTTCGGTGTTACATTTAAAATCTGTAACACCGAACTAACCGTAAAACACATACTAACAGAATGCCGACAACGTCAAAATCTAGACATACCGTATGACATGACCGAATTACTTACTGAGAGCAATCCACACATGCCAGCAATCCTTACACATTTCAAAACTATTAATATGTATGGAAAAATTTAACACTTTCAACCACCCCCTTTTTTTTTTTTTTTTTTTTTTTTTTTTTTTTTTTTTTTTTTTTTTTTTTTTTTTTTTTTTTTTTTTTTTTAACCCCATCTCGATGTTATATTCAAACAATTGCTGTACAAAACATAAGGAAGGTATTACGCCACTTGGTAAACTGTAAAGAACGATAACATGCAATTAATGAATTAGTAACTATGTCTAATTATGTAATCCGATTGATCAACCAGATGTATATAAATAATACCATTTGTTTATATATATATATATAAATATATATATATATATATATGTATTGTTTGTTTTTAAATGTATATATATATATATATATATATATTTTTTTGTTTTAAATTGCATCGCTGGGTATCACATGTATGTATGGAACGGCTTCTTTCTCCAGCGGTGTCGCTCCTCTCTCCATCGCAATATTTCGTCGGGTTCATCTCCGACTTCTTCAGGCTGCTATGTGTCGTCCTCGGTGGTTATCAAGGGAATGAATTTTTTTTTTTTTTTTTTTCCTAAACCCCACTTTAGAGAAAAGGATAAATAAAAAGCATGCAAGGAAGGGCATGATGAAAACGAAAGTGAAAGAAAAACGTGCAGAAACGCAAAGAAAAACTAAGGACCTCGAACGCCACAGGCGTGCGCAAGGGCCACAGGTAGAGGGAGGATGAGGGAGGAGGTGTCCTTATTCTGCAAAATGCACTTGAAGGCGGTAAGTAAAGGAGAGAAAAGGTATAGGATTCCCAAAAGGGAGGTATGTGTAATGTGCTGTGTGGGGCACAGCGATAGAGGAGGAGGTAAAACGAAAGATAGTCGGAGAGTAGAAGAAAGAAGAAAGGGGAAGAAGGTCAGTTATACTGTCTTACGTGTCAAGTGTCAGTGTAACTTGTTTTTGTTGGATTGTTACTAGTGTATTCTAAAATGTGTTATGTTCTAGTACGTCTACTAGTCGTCGTGTGAACTCAGTTGGTCCTTGCCAGCGTCCTGGTCGTCCAGGTGGTGTGATGTCGTTAAAAAGTGGATTGTCATGGTACTTAAGTCCGTCAAAGAATTTGATGTGACGTCGTTTTATGAATTCTGAAACTGTGGGGAGTTCTAAGAGTGTGTGTAAGTCTGGGGCTTTGAGTTTATTGTGTGAGGTGCTCCGTGTGATTGTTTTGAGTATTCGGTTCTGAAAAGATTGTAGTGTTCTGAGTATGGTGGGGTTCAGAAACCGAAAGAGTGGTGTGCCGTATAAAAGTGCCGGTCGTAAGACTCCTTTGTATATGAGTAGCTTCAGTCTGAGTGAGAGGTTTGATGAGTTGAGTAGGTGACCAAGAGAGCGGGCTTTCGTCCTGACAAGCTTTAGCTTCTTGGTAAAGTGTGTGTGAAAACTGAGGTGTTTACCTAAGTGTATCCCCAAGTAATTGATATGTCTTTTTAACTTGTTTCTTTTGTTTCTAACCGTGAAATACTTGGGGCGTGCTCGTGTTGAATTGCCATGAAAGGCGAAGAGTAGTGCGTCTGTCTTGGTCGGGTTAACTGTGATGTGTATTCGTCTACTACGTCTGCGCAAACCTCTTCAGCTTGTTTTAATGCCTTTGAATGTGACATGGATGTGCTGTATATCGCGATATCGTCGGCATATGCGGCTATTTTTGTGTTTGGGTACTGTTCACCGACGATTTCTGATGTGTAGATGGAAAAGAGTGTGGGTGCGAGTACTGACCCCTGTGGTACACCGCAGGGGATTGGGTGTGTGCTGGAGAGGCTTGCCCCTACCCTAACCGTCATAGTACGTCCGTATAGGAAAGAGTGTATTGTGTTATAGAGTTGTTCTGGACATCCGTACGTTCTGAGTTGCTGCATAAGTATATTATGTGAAACTGAGTCAAAAGCTTTCGTACAGTCAATCGATATGAGTGCTGTAGTCCGGTTCATGAGCATGTTGTTTGTGATATGTGATTGGAGCCTTACTAGCTGGTGTTCTGAACTGTGTGCAGGGCGGAAGCCGAACTGCTCAGCAGGGATAATATCCTCCTCTGCGCAAAAGTCTTTAAGATATCTCAGTATTATCTTTTCATATACTTTTGATAAATGAGGCAGTAGGCTAATTGGTCTGTAGTGTTCAGGTGTGTCGCCCTTTTTGTTGGGTTTGAGTAGTGGTGTGATTATAGCGTGTCTCCAGTGTTCGGGGAAGAGTCTGAGGCGGAGGCATGTGTTATAGATGTGTACAAGATAGTGTAGTCCTTTTCTCGGTAACTGTTTAAGTAAAATGTACTGAAGTCTGTCATGTCCTGGGGATTTATTCCCTCGTGTCTGTCTGAGTATGGCTGTCAGCTGTTTCGGTGAGACGTACATGTAATTGTCTTGTGGTGTAAGTCTGTATTCAGGTGTACGGTCTTTGTTGCGAGTTTGAGCGTCTTGTGTGTAGTAAGTAGCGAGTATGTCCGCCTGGTCTTTTTCGTCTAGTAGCGTATCTTGTCTGTGTATTTTTACTGTGTTAGTCTTTTGCGTGCGTGTTCGTATGAGCCTCCAGAATTGCCTAAAATCACCATGTGTCTGCCTGAGTTTCTCATGCCACATGGACGTCTTCCATTGTGACATGAGTGTGCGTATTTGTGTAGTGAGTGAGTTTAGTGCAGTTTTATAATGTCTATCTCGTGTTCTGTACCAGATGTTTTTGATGTTGTTTCTTTGCTTAATGAGTGTGAGAATGTGTTGTGGTGGTTTCCTAAGATTTGGAGGTGCTGGCGCGAACTTAGGAATGCTCGAGTCGGCCGCGAAGGTGATTGTGTCTGTGAACTGTTTAATGGCCTCATCGAGAATTTGTGTGTCGTGTATGGGTGTGATAGGGGGGTGTGTTCGTGTATGAGGTGTTTGTATTTGTGCCAGTCTGCCTTACTGTAGTGGTAGTTTGTGGCTGTGGGTGTGGGTATGTGCCCGTGTAGTTCGTATAAGACCGGCCTGTGGTCTGATGTAATAAAATCGAGTGCAGTGCACGCGGTTATTACGTGTGGTTGTCGCGTAACTAACAAGTCAATCGTTGAAGTCATGCTGGGATCTGCAAAGTGTCTGAATGTGTGTGTGCCTGGGTGTATGACTGTCAGGGGGTATTTAGTCAATTTAGTCCCTGCGGGTTTTTTTTCGTATTGTGCCAGGCAGTGTGTCTAGCGTTCAGGTCACCTATGAGTATGTGTCGTCTGTCTGTCGAAGTTTCTGAAAGGAGAAGTCCCAGTCGTGAAAGTCGTCCTCTCGGTCTCCGATAGTATGCGGTCAGTTTGTACGTCTTGTTCAGTTTAACTATGATTGTCAGAACAAAATTGTATTCGTCTGGGTCTATGATTGGGTCTATCCGTTGGTAGCGTGTACCGTGTCGAAGGCCGATGGCGACTCCACCGGCTAGTGTATTGTCCATGTCGTGCCGGAGAAGTGTATAGCCCTGGAAGTGTGCGTAACTACCTCTGGTCAGTCGTGTGTCGGTTAGTATGAATACAGTGGGCTGTATTTGTCGTAGAAGTAAGTCCACGTCTTGTAGTTTTGGAGTTAGTCCGTTCGTGTTTAAATTGAGTATAGTGTGTCTGGTCATTTTGTTATCAGTTTTGTCATAAGTTCTACTAATGTTCGTATCATTGACATCATGTCGGTCATGGTGTTTGTCAGTCGTTCGACCCATGCGGGTGTACTGTCACTGGTATGTTGTTGTGGTGCGATGGGTGTTGGTATTTGGTAGATAGGTGGTGTAGGTGGGGTGGGAAGTAGAGCTGGTCTGGTGTTTTGTGTGCGTTGGGGAAGTGGTTGTGTCGGTGGTGGTGGTGGAGGGGGGAGCTGTGTAGTGTGGCCAGTGAAGGCATTAGAGTAGCTGAATGTTGGGTCAACTGTTCTATATGTTCGTGTGGGTGTGCTGTTTGCCGGGGGGGCTACTGTCGTTTGTCGGGCTTTTCGGCTCTTCTCAAGAAGGTCGAGCCGGGTTGGGCATTGCCTGTAAGAGGCGGGGTGCTCTTCCTGACAGTTAGGGCATTTTAATGAATTGTTTGCTCGATCGCAGTCTTTTGACGCGTGTGATTTGCCGCAACGGACACAACGTTCGCGCAAGTTACAGTTGTTTCTGGTGTGGCCGAAGCGCTGGCACCGGAAACACTGGGAGATGCTGTTTTCTCCCCTATAGGGTTTGATGATACAATTATTTGATCGATCGATTTGATCGATTTTAAGTGTGAGGGGTTAAACTTGTGATCGAACGTGAGTATGATGGGTGGGATGGGGACCCTAGTTCCGTCGGTCTGGGTCTTGCTCATACGCTTCACTGACACGAGATGTTCAGTGTTGAGCTGCTGTTTTACGCTCTCTAGCGGGTGGTCGATGTCCAGCCCGAGGAGCACGAAGTTTTGATTTTTTGGGGAGCCCTTGGGAGTAAATGAGTAGAATTGTGTCTTGTTTGTGGTCAGTTTGGTTTTTATGGTTTCAAAGGTAGTGAGGTCCTGGGCAAAAATTTTGTTTCCCTCTTTACATCTCTGTACAGTGTATTTGGAGATTCCGGCATTGTTTAGTGTACGTACGAGGCTGTTAACCTCGGTGTAGTGTGGTGGTAGTATAATTGGTGGTGGCCTAATTTTGTTGAGGGGCTCGAATCTGTTCTGTGTGGTGGTCGGGGCTGGGGAAGTTTTAGTGGGAGGATTTTTGGGCGCCACCTTTCGGTGCTTCCTGCCCTTGCTTGGTTTAACCAGCGTGAAGATTTCACTATCAGTTAGGGGTTCGCTCTCTGAGGAGCTACTTGTGTCAATGGGCCTTTTAGAGGCCGGAGGGAGGCCAGGGAAGTCTGTGGTATTTTCGAGATCGGCGCCCTGCTCCATAGGAGACTCAGGGCCCAGTATACTGAAGAGACGTTCCATCTCTTCTGTGGTGAAAGTTCTGGTCGAAAGGGCCTTTGTGAGGGTCTCTTGGGAGAGATGTGTGCTAGTAGTAGGCGGTGGTGAGAGTGTACGTGTCTGGTGGAGGGGAGTGTGTTCATGTGAAAACATGGTGGGGGGTGGGCGTGGCGTGAAGAGGGGGTAAAAGAGAGAGGGGAGAGTCAGAGTGGGGGTACCCTGGTGGTGGGGGCCGCCTGCGGTCGTACCTGTACCGACCGACAGACGGGTGGGCAAAGCCCCGGAAAGCAGAACCCCTTAGCAATTCCCTTGTGGGTCCGGACCCAACGGCTTGCTTAGAGATCCTGGATGTGCCCCTTACTCTCTTCTTCTGCAACTGCTGCTGGTCCTGGCTGCTACACCAGGCGCTTCTGCTCTTACGAGCTTACTGGCCGAGCGGGTGCTCGGGGCCTAGCTTCTTGAGTAGCTGGTCCTGCTGGAGATCACTGGAGAGCTGCCGGCGAATGCACAAGAGCTGTGACGAGGTAGAAGAGTTCCAAGTAAGCAGACGATGTGTTCAGAACAGGAGTTCATGAAGGAATGATGTTCCGAATGAATTTTTCCCGGATTTTCCCTCCTTTATAGCCCTGCTTCGTAGACTATGCGGGCCAATGGTGTAGGGGGTCCGTGGGCCAATAGGGCTCGAGGGCTGTCTTCGTCGTTCGTCCGTCGTCTGTAGTTCGTCAGTGGTCCGTGTGGGGCGCTGGTCGTCTTGAGTCCCTGTTTTCTCCTCTATCTTCTTAAGGATGGGCCGCCAAATGTCCGGTAGGATGAGGCCATCTTCCCTATTGAAGTTTACCGGATGCTTATGTATTTCGATGGCTTCTCTAATTAGTCTCCTTGTCAAGCTGGTTTCCTTGGCTAAGGTCTTGGCTCGGTCGAATAATACTTGCCTGGGGCACTCTTCTCCGTGTGTTGCCAACGCAGAAGTTTTGGTGCGCCCCAGCCTGTAGTCAGCAGCGTGTTGTCCGATCCGGGTGGCCACCTTCTTACCTGTTTGACCTACATACACCTTCCCACAGTCGCAAGGTAGAAGGTAGACACCCTGGTCTTGTAACCGCTGCTTATCTTTACTCTTCCCGAGGCAATCCCCTATCTTGTTGAGAGGCTTGAAGGCGACATCTATCTCCTCTTTTCTGAAGAGTCTGCCCAGCCTCTAACTGACACCGCTGACGTAAGGCAAGGAGATTCTGGTTCTTTGTTTTGTGTCTGTCCGGCTGTTTTCCTCCTTGTGTCGGCTTTCCACATCCTTGATGGTTCGCGAAATTAATTTTTGATCGTAACCATTGCTGACAAGATCCTTGGTTATCTGCTCGAATTCCGTCCTCAGGAGTGTCCGGTTACTGCACAAGCTAACAGCTCTATGTGCGAGTGTCCTGACTACACTCATTTTATGTCCCCGGTGGTGGTGTGAGTCTGAGTGTAAACATCTTCCTGTGGCCGTGGGCTTCCTATAAACGGTGTGCTCCAGCTCACCATTGTTTCCTCTAATGATCATGAGGTCTAAGAAAGGCAATCTTCCGTCCTTCTCCTCCTCGACGGTGAACTTGATAGCTGGGTGCAAGTTGTTCATTAGCAAGAGGAATTTTTTAAGTTCCTCTTCCCCATGCTGCCAAATTGCGAGAACATCATCCACATATCTTAGCCAGAGCTTCGGTTTGTGCTCGGTCTTCTCCATTAACCGCCTTTCAAAGTCCTCCATGAAAATATCGGCCACAACTGGTGAGAGGGGGCTGCCCATGGCCACGCCATCCTTCTGCTGGTACAGGACTCCTCTGTATTGGAAGTAGCACGAAGTCAGCACGAGCTCAGCTAGTTCCATCATCTTGCCTTCCAGAAATTTGTTTTTCTTAATAATGTTGATGGAATCCTGTGCTGGAAGACTGGTAAAAAGAGATTCCACATCAAAACTCAGTAATATATCCTTTTCCTCCAATTTGATATTTTTCAAGATCTCCATCAAATGAAATGAATTTTTGACCGCTGAGAATGATTGGCCCGTGTATGGTTTCAGCTCCCTGGCCAGCACCTTGCTTGTTCTATAAGTGGGTGCCCCGATCATTGATACAATTGGCCTGAGGGGGGCTCCTTCTTTATGTACCTTAGGAAGGCCATAAATCCTTGGGATTCTGGAATCCCCGGGGGTCATCTCAGCAATCATTCCCTGCTCCATCTTGCTGTTTTTCAAGGTGTTCTTAATTTTATTTTCGATCCTTTTGGTGGGGTCCTTGATACCTTTCTCATATTTATCTGGAGTTAATAGAGATTCCATTTTTTCGTCGTATGAACTTCGGTCGAGAATGACAGTGCTGTTGCCTTTGTCCGCCTTGGTTATTACAATATCGTCACGTTTCTTCAGGTCACGTAGAGCATGTCTCTGGGCTGGCGTCAGATTATCCTTTGGTGGCCTGGCATTCCTGACGAGGTGGGCAGCATCCAGTCTTATCTTGTCGGCCATTTCTCCAACCATAGGTGTGAGAGCAGCCTCGATACTGGTCACTAATTCCTCTATCGGGGTCCGGGTGGGCGCCACAGCAAAATTCATTACTTTTTCGAGGATTTCCGTAGCCGCCTGAGACAGTTCTATACCAGCTAAATTGACTATGACTGTCCTCTCAGCTGGTGTGGAAGGCTGAAGGTCGTTATTGTCAACGGCCCTTTTAAGGGCCACCAAATTTGGCTCGTTTCTTCTGGTCAGCTTATCCCATTTTTTGTCCTTTTTCTCCGCGTTATGAGAACCCAGTTTCTCCGCTTTGCTTTTTGTAATGCGGTCCACTGTGTCCCATAACTCCGCATCTACAGTTGAGGTGACTTTCTCTGTGAGAGAAGTTTCCTCTGTTTGCAGGCTCCACATCCGATGTCGATACGCTCCAATCCTTTCCCTCAGCAGCGCCTTCTCCATGTTGTCATAGATCCGGGCTGCTTTGGTGGTCTTGAGGGTCCTCTTCATTCTTAGAAAAGGTGGGATGAAAAATGCGGAGGATAAATTTAAATAAATAATAATTTTAATATTTTATTTCTTTTAATATTACTTAAATAATGAATTAAATAGTAAGACACATACTAATATACTGTAAACGTGGAGACAACTTGCCAATACCCCATAATAACCAACTACTATTGACTAATTATCCCAAGGTAGCACTTACATCTACACTATTCTCCAACATTTGAAGACACTAAACGTATCCTCTAAAATCTTTAAAAAAGCTATAAACAATCTAATTATAAATTAGCATTTGTCCAGAAGGAAGTAAAAAAAAAGTATTTATATTAACTAATTTGAAGAACTTATATATTATTTTTAATCTATTTATTTAATTTACTAATATTTTAGCATAAAAATGCTTTTGCGATGACTAAAATGAAAAAAAAGTTACAAAAAAGTGGTGTTCGCGCATGCGCGGTGGCCATGTACGAAATATTAGACTATGCTATACTGTACATTATATATTGCCCGGTGAACCTAAAGCATATTTGTTCTTGAACGCTCTAAACGAAAAAAAAATTGTTTCATTTTTTTTTAATTTTTTTAGGACTGGGACTGATTTTTGAAAGTTATGGGACTCAAAAAAAAAATAAATAAATTAAAAAGCTACTTCAAAATGAGGAAAGAAAAACAAAACCTTTTTCTTAATTATTTCATATTTTATGCGGTAAACGTCATCTCAAGCATTCTGATTATTCTTTGTTTCCTTAGAACAAAAAAAAAAAAAAAAAAAAAAAAGAGAAAAAAAAGAAGAAACGTGAGATGACTGATTATTATGTTCGCCTGAGTCTGATGTAACCTTCTTTTGTATGTTTTTTCTTTGTAGAGAAACCCCAATTATTCGAAATGTCATGATTCTTTCTACTCAGTATTTGTCATTCCAATTATCTCTTTGAATATATACAAATATATTTTCAGAGGGATTAGCTAGGAAATATTCTTTTAAAATTGGAATTTTTAGTTTAACTAAAAAAAAAATTGCAATTATCATAAAAATATGTTTTTCTTAGATAAACCTGTATTATCCCATTTTAGAGTATTGCCTATCTTCTATGGGATTGAAACACAACTTTAACAAGCGTCAGCTCTTTGACGAAATAAAGAAGGATTGTCGACATGTCATAACTCAAAGGTCATGAAAAAAACGTAGTTCTTATGTGTAAATATCTATATTTGCCAGGTGTAGATGATGGGGGTTCGGTCAATTTGTTTGAATTAAACTACATTTTATAAATAAAATGAGTCGTATTTATTGCCAACATTTCGGCTTGTGTGACAAGCCATCTTCATAATCGTTATCATTATTGTTACAGTCCTGAAGATGGCTTGTGTGACAAGCCATCTTCAGGACTGTAACAATAATCGTTATCATTATTGTTACAGCCCTGATGATGGCTTGTCACACAAGCCGAAATGTTGGAAATAAATACGACTCATTTTATTTATAAAATGTAGTTTTATTTAAACAAATTGACCGAGCCCCCATCATCTACGCCTTGTTAATAGCAACGGTCGACCATCTCTTCACTGTGATCTATATTTGCCTGTACTCTCCTGCCAACAAAATTGTTTTTATCTTGATGAACTAAAGGTGAAGTTCGTTATCCAGCAGAATCCATCCACCAGAACCTCTTTTTTTACGGTTGTGCGTTAATCCGCTTTCAAGGTCATTTCTTAAAAGTATTTAAATAAATCGTCTAACAAATGAAACTATTGTTAAGGGGAAATCATTAATTGTTTTTAAGCAGAATGATAACTACAAACTAGAACTGCGTTTGAAATTCATATAAATATATTAGGTAAAGTGAATAAAAGCAGTTTCTTGGCCTAAGTATAAATTCCAGCAATTCCTTTGATTTCAGTGAACAAAAATGTTAGCTACAACTTGATCCAGCACTTGCTTAGTTTACAGCCCCTGCGTGAAGTACTTTCCTATTTAGAGAATGGTTGTAATATGCAGTTAATTAAAATACATATAACCGTTGAAATATTCTTATTTTGGCTAAGAAACAAGATGATTATAGTTCACTCGAGGAAAACAGTGTGCTTAATTATGAGAGAAGACAACTACAAGACTGTTGTTGAAATGTTGCTGGGAAAAGGTGAGGCCTAAAACAAGAGAGAAGGCTGGCTGGAAATGGATATTCAGTAGGGTATGTGAAGGGAATTGGCCGCTATTCAGGCTTCTCAGACATTATTCAGGAATGGAGCATTCAGCGAGCCCTCTCCCGAACCCTAGGGAAATGGTTCGGATGGAAAAGCGAATTCAGGTCGGCGACATACAGTCTTCCCACCATCAGGCCTTCCATATTGAACAAAGAAAGTGACAGCCTTACCCTTGCCCAATTCAAGGTTTTTTTCTTTTTCGTTTTCTTTTTTCTTCAAGACTAACAGAAGTTATACCGAAAATGTTATTTAATTTTATTGAGGGTAGATCGTTGACCATTTTTATTGCAAAGGTAGATATCGACGAATTTCTTAGTAACAATCCCATTCAAGTCAATAAATTAATACTTTTTTTAAAAAAAAATACCCAATAAATCTAAAAAAATTAACCAGTTAAAATATTATCTACTATAAGAGAAATCTAAAAAAACATTTATAATGTTATTTTATAAATATATTTGCTGTTACATGTAAATTAAGTAGCAACAATTTCATTATAATTAATTCCTATACTGTTTACTCCATAATATCAAACTATCAATGATTGGGGTGGTAGGGATGGCCCAGGTCCGGTATGGTGCCAATCAGGTGGGGGTGGGTCTTCCGGTGTCGTGGGCCCTCAGGACCAAAAGGTCTATGAGCTTGGAGGGTCTGGTCGGCATGGTATGGTCGGTCTGGCCCACAAGCTCGTGCCATGTAGGTTCAGCCCCCCACTTAGTATTGGCTAAAATCCTGAGTATATATTCAGTTTTTTCATGCACTTTTCTCTCAGGCCTTTAAAAGCTGCATAAAAACTCGTACGGCAGCTGACGGCAGCTAAATTTTGTTTTATTTTATAGATAATAGTTTCACCTTTCATATCCAATAACTTAGATATTTGACCACTGATAAGCAATTATATTTTTTCCTTCAAAACTAAGTTTCTTTTTGGTTTTCAAACTTAATATTGACATAAGTTTAATAAATTATTACTATTTTCTATGAAAATATTCATTATTCTAATAAACACAATTATTTTCTACGTACCGTCACGAGTTGATTCCATTTTGTTAAAGATAAATCGGTCAACTCTAAGAAATGTTATAACTGTTCAAACTCGAGGGACTGTAGAATGTGTCGATCCAAGTTTTTCTTCTAGCTCTTCGACTGTTAAAACAGGATTTCGCTGTACAGTTTCGTAACAATATAAGTAGCAAAAGTTTTGCATATTTACAATTGGGACAGTGCTAAAAATAATGTCTACCCAACGGGGAAAACATGGCTGATCCATCTGAGTTATATGGAGAACCGATCGTCCAGCCCACATTTACATTACAAAACGTGGAAACTCTGCAAATGGGAAGCATAAATGATAACTTCTCTATAGCTTCGGCTTTATTAACAGTTTACTTCAATTGCTTTTGGTCGTGAAACTCTTTGTCTGAACTCCGATATTTTATGGAATACCCTATCTAGCCAATTAATCATGGAACTGTGTATATATTAGTAGTGCTCATCCATATAGAATTTAACTAGTTAATAAACAATTTAATTTATGAAAGTAAATTCAAGACTTTAATTTAAGGATTTAGCTGGTTAGTGACGTCCGACTTGCAGGAACTAGGCTATCTTACGGCGATTTTATATAATCCTTATTTTTGGTCCTTCTTCTATTTTTCATAACAATTATAAAGTAGCTTTAGTTTTTAGCATTTTTTTTTTTACGGCCCATCGACACCTGCACCTTTCGTTTCTTTGTCAACTATCATGAGATAGTTCAACTCCCTTTCCCCTGATCCCAAGAAAGTATACTTCCGCAATTTTGAATTTTGCCCAATAATCTATACAATCTGGCCCAGAATATGTTGTCCGGGTTACTGTCTTGCTTACCACTGTTTGTTTGTAACCATCTCTAACCTTCCAGAACATCTTCCAGCAACCTACAGTAAGTCTTATACAAACATGCGGTTTCATGGAAAAAATTCTATAACGTTCCTTCAGAAAAGTAGTTGTTGAAACACCGATATACATTGAAGTTATCTTGAACGTTTGCTATTTCAATTAAGGACTTTATTTAGGGAACCACTGTGATAAATGGCTGAAGAGGAATAAAAAAAAAAACCACAGACTTGACGGGCTGAAAGGTGGGAGAGTTTGCCAGGAACAATAGAACCATTGTTTCAGTTTAATTATAGAAGACCAGTCACATGGGCTAAACAATGGTTGCTCCAGTTCGGCCAACCTAACCTCGCAAATACTTATCACTCCTTATCTATCCATTGAATTTCTTGAAAAGGTTGGAGACCGCTTTTCATTTTCCCGATTCCTCTTAAATCGTCATTTCTGTTAACTTTTGAATGGAATCAATCGAGTACTTGGCTAGGAGAAGTATTTCTACAACTAAATTTATCTCTCCATGATAAATACTTTTTTTTAGCCGTCAATGAACTAATCATTTCATTAAACTTCCAGTTTATGCTCATACAAGTAGAGTAAGGATTTTTTCCGTTTTAACTTTCGCTCCTGGATACCTAGAAACAAAAAATACTGTCAAGGCTGACGGCCACAGCCACGTCGAATACACCGTTTCCCATAGATCACCGAAGATAAGCAACGTCGGGCAAGCACCTGAATGGGTGGCCGACCCCGTGCTGTTGGTATATCCCAGTTGTTGATACGTACCTCTCCGGGTCCCGCAAACAGTTTTTTTCAACAAATAACATAAAACGATTGTTTTGTAATTTGCAGACAAATTTCAGTAACTTGAAATTATTGTACTGGCAATTAACGATAATTTCCGATAATGAAAAGTTCTTGTTGGATAGATTTGGTTGGGTTTTCAAGTGTTTTCATGTGCTCAGGTATATGAAAGTAAAATAAGTGGTTGGGTTTGTATATATAAATAAATATCTTTATGAGAATAATGCGACTTGCGAACAATCCCTGACAAAGAGTATGATGGATTGCAGAATAGACTTCCGTATGATGGTATAAGTTAGCGAAAGGAGAGTGTGAAACACAAGATAAGACTGCTATGAGATCCAATATCTATATACTCGTACCAACGAGAAAAGGGACGAAGGACTCTGATCTTAGGCGATTTGTTTCTAGAAACTCATTCGGACCAATGGATTGTGTGGAAAGAGCTTTACCGCAGCACTAGCCTTTATCAACGAGGGCTTCTTATCAGTAAGTCGCACTCACAAGAGGTATCGCGGGCAACAGACCTCAATATTGATTCATAAAGATATTCGTCTATGACGGATGTTTTCAGAACTTATTCTAGCTGTTTTTTATCTGAGACTGGTGCAAAAATCTTGTTCATTTATTGCGAAATCGCTTTGACATCGTGAGATCTAATAAGATCAAAATTGACTAAAAAAGTAGTATGTACTCTTCTCCAGACCCTTCAGTCATAGTCATTTGACATTTTATATTTATTCCGGCTCTCTATTCATTTATTTATTTAAACCATAAAGTTCCGCAGGTCAGTCAATCAAGTCTTATAGGAATTGGGTATAACGAGAAATAAGTGAAAGTTAAAATTGAAAAAATAAAAACAAAACAGAAGAAAACTAACAACTATAACAGACAACAATAAATGAATTACTTATTAAAGGGAATAAAATATAAATAAAAAAAAGTAAAGAGAGATAATGTAACTAATAAATAACAAAACAATAGCAATGAAATGAAGGTCTCCTCGCTGTCTATTGGCTATCACGCTGAATTGTCATGCGGGTTATGGGGGTTCGAGTCTTCCCTGTACCAGGTTAAATGATGGGCTCGCTGAAAAAGTTCGCTGATAAAGAAGTATAGGAACTTAGAAAGGTTGGCAACCTGTAAATAACCCGGCACTTATATCCTAGAAGCCGATGCACCATAAAAAAATCTATTATGTTCAATTTTAATAAGTGTGAAACGTTTGAGCAGCATGTCGAGACTTTCTGTAAGTCGTGTAATGTGTGAGGAATTTTTAGGTTTCTGCGTTCTCTACAATGTACGAATCTAGCAAGTCACGTTTGCACAATACGACGATTTATATTTATTAATTTTGAAGATTTATAAAGAGTTTACAAAAATTAAAAGAGATAAATAAATATTACTGAAAATGTAACAGGAAACGTAGGACTCATCAGCATTCATGCATCAGTCGGCGTTGTTCTGGGATTGACAAGGAGGAGAGAGGACATACGAATGAGAATGCTATCGGGAGTGCAAAATTGTGTAGGGAGATCGGATGAGGGATTGGAAAATATGCAATGTTCTCAATGTGAAGGTAAACATTTTTTTGATTGTCCTTCTAACAGTGTTGTTGATCGGAGTAATAAGAGTGATTGCCAGACAATTAAAATTCAAACAATAAACATCCTGCTTAAATAAAAAAGCAATAACTTACATAAAAAAGAAAACAAATTATAGACGTGTTTGGCGGGGAGCAGTAAAACCGCAGTATAATTGAGTTTATGTCCCCTCTTTTTAGGGCTGGGAATGGCTGTACTTTCATTTTGTATCAATATACAGGGGTCATAAATATAGTAAGGGGAAGGGGTCAATCCCTGATGGTTTATCAATACTTATCAATCCCCTTTTTATGGAGACATCGGTCTCGACGTGATTCTTCAATTCTTGAAGCGCTCACCACAATCATTTCCTCCCCCCTCTCTCTCACACACACTCCCTCACTCTTTCTCTCTCATGTACACATTCATAGAACGTCACTCTCTCTCTAACGCTCACTTCCAATTCTGTCCCCCCTCTCTATCTGTTTCTCTCAGTCCCACACAAGCTTTCTCTCTTTATCTACCTCTTACTCTCTCTCACACACCCATACATAAAAAGAATACCACTCTCCCTCTCGCTCTCTGGCGCACTATGTCGCAGTTGGAAGGGCACAATTCACTCCAGGGAAAAGAGATTTCCGAATATATAAAAACAGTTTAATCAGTAAGAAAATTAAAAATGTTGTCATACCTGTTGGTAGAGTCCGTCGACACTGGCATCGGTGAAACTACTATGGAAGAGCGCTTTTGACGTAAAGACATCATTCTTAAGCCAGTGTTAAGTTAGTACTAACTTATCACTGGCTTAAGAATTGTATTTACGTCGAAAGCGCTCGCCCACAGTACTCTCACCAAAGCCAGCGGCGACGGACACTACCATCAGGTATGATAACAGTACATTTACTGGCGGGCCTAACACTTATTATTTAATTAATAAAACTGATTATTTAAAATTAAAAATATTTGAATAAAATTGGCAAAAATAAAGTAATGACAGGTAAGTAAATTTGTAATTAACACCTAATTAAAATGATTGAAACATATAGAAACGTATAAAAAAAACCACCTTAATATACTATTCTTACAATTTGCAAGTGTAATATGTAAATAACTAAATGTGACATCACGCGGTTTGGTTATGACCGAATACAAATACAGTATTACAAATTTGTATCTATTAAAGCTCGATTTTCAATCCTTTATTCGACCGAGATAAATGCGAGTTGAGTGGCTCTGACAAAGAAATAGGCTTCTGAAGCATGAATATTTCGATTGAATCAATATTTCTGATGCGATGAAATAGCCCCCTTTAGAAAACAGTTCTTCCTCTCATTATATTCTCCTTAATGAAATCCAAAAGGCTGGCAGATAAAGCTCCAGTTTCATTATTCAATGGTCAAAATTCAACTTCCCTCAGTATTTTTTTTAACTGCTCTATTACAAGAAATTCGCATTCTAGCCGGAAGGTGAAAAAACCTCACTATAAACTTTCACTACCTTCATTTCTTTCATACGTCCTTTGTTACCTTTCAGAGTACTGATTTATAGATATAATAACGCCCATCCTCAATTTGAGGCGAACCTTCCACTTGCAGGGGGCAACGTCGAGACTAACATATGAAAGATGTAGGAATAAAATAAAGGTACTGAACATGAATAATAAAGTTTTTGTGAACTTATGCCTAAAACAAAAATTCCTACTATTTTTTAAAGAGTCAGACAATTGTTGATTGCATTATTACTCCTGAATCCAGTTTAATTTTGATACAGAAGGAGGTTTATGATAAAACAGAAAAAAGGTCGGAATCCCTTAAAAACTCGGAAAGAATGTTCAGAGGGTCTTATGGTTCTAATAATTTTATGGCGCTAACAATAACTTTGTGCAGGTCAGAAGTGCAAACGCATCACCAAATCGATAATTTCCACATTCCAAAGACTCTCTTTAACTTGCTATTTTTCTTCTGCATATATATATATATATATATATATATATATATATATATATATATATATACATCGTTTTCTTCGTTTCCGAGAAAAACGCAAAAAACTAAAACACAATCGTGAATAGGCATTCTTTCATAATGCCTATATAAGAATCATTAAACGTATATGATTTATCTTCCACTCTCTCTACCACCCACCTCCGCCCAAAAGAAAACATCTTTTCGGAGGTAAGTGATAACACAAAAGAAAAAAAAAAATTCAATTCGCTACTTATCATTCATACATATGGTCCTAAAAATCTCCTCAAAATTATTCTTTCAAACCTGCCTAGTAGAATGGTTTATTTTTGTGCTCAGGGTCCTTGTTCTTCCGCCTTATATGCTTACAGGTCTTAAACCGTATAAACTTAGTGGGACAACTTATAAGTTTGTTTGTAGTAGCTTTAAGAAGAAATAGTCTCTATTTTCTGCATTAGTTCTGTTTTTTGCCCTTTCTTGGTCATTTAGACTATCATTAATAATAGAGCAAAGATAACAGAAGTTTCGGACCATGTAAATTATGTAAGGCAGTTGGTTACAAACTTTAGTAGTCGCAACAAAATTCTTTTCTTCAGACTCCCTCTCAACCCGTAATTTTTAGAATTCATTTCTTACTCAAAATAACATAATAAATATTTGTAAAAATGTATCGCTGAATATTTTAACAAATAGTTTTGTACATTTGTAGAGAAGATTTTTATTAGAAGAATTCAAAAACTAAAAAACATAATTGTTTCGCTCGCAGACCCCGGTTTAAGAAATGGTGTTGTAAGTACCATATTGCCTAATTGCATTATTATGAAGACGGATCATCATCAATTATTGTATGACAATTGAAGGGGTCGGGGCAAAATAGTGCCAAGCAACATTCTTAACGAAACTTAACTGTAGCTCCTATATATTGGAAATCATGTGGGTCCATCAGTTGAAATGGTTAGGTGCAGCAAGATTAAGTAGCATACAGAGCTTGTAGTCATATTTTAGTATTATTTGCACCAAAGACTGATAGTCCCATAAAATAACCAACAATATAGCAATTGCAGTTAAGTTTTATTAAAAAATTTTGCTTGGTACTATTTTGCCCCGACCCCTTCAATTATACTTAGACAAAAAACTTGAAGGTTATTTTGATATGTTAAGTATCAACCATATTCGTTGTGAGCTTAAAAATAAATACTATTTTACATGGAGTCATTTGTGTTTGATTTTATACGTTTGTGCTAGTACAAGGACGATGCTTGTTTTTTTCCGTTGGTTTTCTTCAGCGCCTGTCTTCTAATGGAAACGAACTTATAAAATAAAATAGGAAACGAAACGGGGGTTTAACATATTATGAAAGGTTTTCTTGAAATTTAGGAGACAATAAGAATCGGACAAAGGACATGAATACCGGAGGGCTACGACCCGGAGAAAAGGAAGGGGAAAATCGAACTGAGACAGGACGGCCTTTGAATTGGTAATAGAAATAGGGACATTTTCGATTCAAGAGACACAAGTCGATGGTTTTATGTGCATGAGACACAGTGTTGGCTTGTAGTCCGTAGCAGAGGTCATGTACGCTCCATTCTATGTGCATCGTAAAAGTGGCGGACACAATATACGATGTAAACGCGATTAGATCTATACGCCAGATGTTTTACAATCGGTTCACAAATGGCCAGCACATTTAAGTAGCGTTTGTTACTTCAGATTTCTTACTCCAGACCTTTAGGCATTGTTGTTCTGTTCGTTTTTGGATACTAAACTGCTTTAAATTAAGAATGCTCAGCCATACGAATAATCAACATTATTTACAGACCAGTTACCTTTGAGGGTAAGCTGTCCTAATAGTAAAACACAGTTGAATAAGGATGGCTTTGACGGTGATGTTGGCCTCATCAGGTGAACGTGTGTGTTTCCCTCAATATTCCACGCGGTTAATTCTGGATCGTGTAAACCTTACCATATAACCTGAGGTAGGATATTTAGTGGCTCCATTTGCAATGATTTCATAGTTTCGAAGTATATCTTTGAAAACTTCAGCTATTCACCATCAATTCTAATATATAGTTTTACAACAATGAAAACGTTATTGCAGCAACAAATTATTTCTGCATCAATAAAGTAATAGAACCATTTATTAGATTCTATACTGCTAAAGTCGAGGAGTGAGAGAGCTGAACCCATTGGAAGAAGGTTACAACTGAGAGGAAAGGAAGGACAGAGTGGCAATCTGTCAGTAGTGGCTTCGAAGACAGGCACATTTGTATCTTCATTCAAGAATTAAAGTCCTCTCCATTTGTCATCTTCTTTCACTAATCCACTACAAGGGAGAAGCTAATTTCTAACACGATATCATTTATCGTTATAATTAGTTCTCTTGGTGGCTGTCTGATGGAGGCTCAGCCAATTCTTACACGATATCATTTATCGTTATAATTAGTTCTCTTGGTGGCTGTCTGATGGAGGCTCAGCCAATTCTTACACGATATCATTTATCGTTATAATTAGTTCTCTTGGTGGCTGTCTGATGGAGGCTCAGCCAATTCTTACACGATATCATTTATCGTTATAATTAGTTCTCTTGGTGGCTGTCTGATGGAGGCTCAGCCAATTCTTACACGATATCATTTATCGTTATAATTAGTTCTCTTGGTGGCTGTCTGATGGAGGCTCAGCCAATTCTTACACGATGACAAACTGGCTTGAAAACCTCAATGTCATTATTTTAACGAAAAATATTTTTGAGATAAAAATTCATCTTCGTCTAAGAAACATAATATGCATATAGCTCTATATATATAAGGAGAAAAGTTCCAAAATTTATTTGAGAGTTAATACATTCCTTCGAAAAGTGATAATATCGCATTGAAAGACATACGCATAAAAACCCGCGGAAAAGTAATTATAATGTAAGAATAAAACGTTTACGCTGCAATCCTAAAGTTGTTGCTTAAATTAAGCTATATAAATAAACATAAATATAGTTTTTAATGATCAGTTGACTCAATTGTTAATTTTTTATTTAATTTTGGGTTTGAAGAAATATCGACTTCTAATGGACCGATTTGCCGTTGATTATAACAAAAATATCGACCCTTACGGGCATATTAGTGATTGTTGTTGAGGCAGGAAGTGTCTTCTTCCGTTTCTTTGTCGTTTGGAATAAGAATGGTATTTATCAAGTTTCGTAGTAAAAATAAAGTAGAAAAAAACAAAGATTATGGCCTGCCTGACTAAAGAAGCGTCGTAAAAACAAATATATTGCAAATATATTTATCATTGGATTTACAAATATCATTGGATTTGTCTTGATTTCATTCCTGTTTTTTTGGCTATGATCATTAAGGCTTCGAAAATAAATGACGAGAAATTGGACTTTTTGTATCTTTCAAACATTATTATAAAAAAATTAAATTAGTTATGGGCTGAGAATAACTATCTTCCCACACATGTATGTAGCTGTACCGTTCATGTGAATATGAGACAATGTTCACACTTGTTTTTTTTTGTGATGGAAAATAATGGGAGATATAGGGAAAATTGAGGAGTCCATGTAGGTTTGGCTTGCCTAAAGCCTCGGTGTTTTGTTGAGGGATTACCAGAGAGATAAAGCCCTTCAATACGGATTATGGGATTCATAGCTAGGCTGCTGGTCTCCTGATAATTACATCTCTTCCTTCAATAGTCCGCTGTTATTGCTATCCAGTTCTGGATAATACACTGCTTCATTTTCTCATTCGAAAATCATTCATTAAAGCATTATAAAATAATATTTACTATTTAATGTCCAAGATTCTGCAAATATGACAATAGATTATTCTAATTTACTTTGTCGAATCAAAAGTAGAATAACGATTGTTATTTCTAAGTACAGGAAATGTAGGGTTTAGTAAATCATTTTATTATTTTTCTTATCTCACAAAGAGCTTCTATTTTGTCATACAAAATGTCCGTCAAGCCGGAACTGTAGAACTAAGGACATTCCTCAAGAAGGTAGCTAAGCCGCATATCCAAGTAATGTGCTTTAACTAACCTATGTAAGTACAAAATAAACATAAAAAATCCTGCTCTTTTAATTATATATATATATATATATATATATATATATATATATATATATATATATATATATATTTTGTTTTTTGTAGCCAATAGGTCATAAAAACACACATCATGTATTTTATTATTTTCACCCTAACCGGTTTCGAGCTATTCTGCTCCTCCTCAAAAAGCAGAAGC
Organism: Gonocerus acuteangulatus; assembly: GCA_946811695.1. Lineage (NCBI taxonomy): Eukaryota > Metazoa > Arthropoda > Insecta > Hemiptera > Coreidae > Gonocerus > Gonocerus acuteangulatus. The sequence continues at coordinate 76,585,581 of OX328125.1, forward strand.
TAAGACAATAGTAAACAACAATAGTCTTATTCCAAGCATATATGGCTTAGTTAAAGTACACAAACCAGATAAACCCTTAAGGCCAATAGTTGGTGCGTGTGAATCCCCAACACAAAGATTAGCCAGGTGGTTACAAAAGGACTTAAAAGACTTTTGTGACGACAATCCATTTGACGTTCAAGACGCTGTGGAACTTAAGGAAAAATTAAGCAATATGGAGGTGCCAACTAGTTATAGTTTGGTCTCATTTGACGTTCAAAATATGTTCCCGAATATTCCGATTAACCAAGCGATTCAAATAGTTGATAAAAACTGGGATAAAATTAAAGAAAAAACTAAAATTAAATATAAACACATGTTTTTGGATTCACTTAAACTATGTTGCACAGGGGGTTATTTTAAATTTCAGGATAATATTTACCAGCAAAAAAGAGGTTTACAAATGGGTAACCCATTGTCGGTTGTACTTAGTGGACTGGTAATGAATGACTTACTAACCAACGTAATAAAAAATACTGACATACACATACAATTCTTATACAAATACGTGGACGATCTGTTGATATGTGTCAAGGGGAACGAAATTGAAGCGTTGCTACATAAATGCAATAGTAGGTTTGAAACTATAAAATTTACATTGGAAAAGGAAAAACTTAATGAGCTGATTTTTCTGGATATGAGAATTATTAAACGAGGTAATAAACTACAATTCAAATGGGAACCGAAAGCAACAGCTTCGGAACGTACAATCAATTTTTATTCCAATCATCCAATCAAATTCAAGAAAAACTTAATATATAACAGAATGCTAACAGCCAATGAAAGAACAACAAAAAACAAAAATATTGGAAGTTGGAGGTCAACAATGGAAGAAAAAGTATATATATATATATATATATATATATATATATATATATATATATATATATACACTCAACGAGCCGTGAGATGAGATAATTCCTGCTGCCGGTGAGACTCAAACTCCCATCTCCCGCACGAGACTAGACCACGGGAAGACCCAGTGAAGACATGGTTAGGATTCTTGATGAATTAAATTATCTTATCTCATCCGCCCACAGGATTGAAAGCAATACTGATCAAAAACATTTTTAATAACATTTAAAATTAAAAAGAATTTATTGAAGTAATATTAGATGAATTTGATATTTAAAATTACAAGGAGTTTGCAGTTTGTTTTATTTTATTATCTGCGAAAAATGAATTATTTTTACTTTTCCGAATTTTCTCCAAATTGACCATTTAAGAGTATATGTTAAGCTCGAAGCTTGGGGGTAAGAAAGAGTATGAATCAAATCAGAGCTCGGAAGGATCGGATGGCTACAAACTTCTAAAGGAGAATCGTCTTAAGTACTCATACATTTTTAAAGCCCAGAAAATAAACATTAAAATATTTAATTCAAATTTTACTCAAATAAAAAGCAACATTATATTTAAATAATTTAAATGTGAAATGCTTTAATAAATTAAATATTTCGTGAAATGAAGTTTATTTTGTAGGAAAAAAAACTAAATTAAATGAAAGGGAAAGAGGACATTTTCTTTAATGTTAGGAGCGAAAAAATGGAGTACATTTGTATTCATATTTAAAATTACAAAGCTAAATTAAGAAAACTAATTTCTCGAGCTTCTATTTAAGCAGGTCAGACTGTTTCCAGTACCCCCCCCCCCCCAATGGTTAATTCTCTACCTGATCGTCATTCTCTCTTCATTTACTCTATGGAGAGAAACAGACTCATGCATTAACGTTATTATCCTCCATCGGACGATTGCGCATATACACTTTTGGAACTAGATGAAAATAAACCACAAGACAAAGTAATAAATAGATTCCTAACAAAGCGAAAAAGTTTCTATTTGTGTAACTCATTTGAAAGGCAAACTCATAACAATTGAAGGAAGCCAGTAGAATTATTCATTACAATGATAGGAAACTATAACAGTGAAGTCATTCAGAGCGTCAGTCCAGTCATGTTTATGGCTACTTTTTTGTAAACAATAAAAACTTCAGTTAACAAATAAATAAACTAAAAAAAGAGAAAAATAAAATTTGCATGTATAGATGTGAACATAACGGAAAACTTAGATACAGTAATAAAAATGCGGTTTGAAATGGATTATTTTTTTGTTCGAAAACTCGTGAAATAATCATTATTATTAATAAACTTCACGTCTAATATCGTCGTTACAAATGCAAAGTATCGAATGTGAAAATCGCCACTTTTCAGAGTGAAAAGGGGTTTATTCATAACTTTTTTTGGACAGTCAAATATTCGGTAGATTTGACCTTTGATAGTGGAATACTTTACCTTTCATAGAGTGAACTAAGATTCAAGAGTTTGCCGTACATAAGTCCAGCAGAAATTAGTCGCCTGATCGTCGCCTGCAGATTCTTCTTGATGTAGTCCACACTCGCAGACCGACAGAAAATGAGGAAGTCGTCAGCGTAAAGAAGGCCTTTTACATTAGTAATTAGTAAAGATTGAAAATGAAAGATGCATTTTTTCAAATTCGTTACTTTGCATTTGTATTTGATATAATAATTTATTTATTTGATGTGTTCCGCTTCATTGGCAATCAACACAAAGAACAGCATCCTCTGAACCATTCATTCTAGGAAATCAGCATAGCTAATTTAATTGTATAAAATTTTAACCGTAAAAAACTTTGTACTTGTATTATACTTTGAAGTATAATGTTATTTTTAAGTCAACAGTGATTATTGCCATCAAATAAAATTATATAGTCCGGTGTTTTTGAGGTAGGTCAGTATTCTGTTGATGTACAGGCTATCATTGCATAGGAGTTACATATCATTAGGGATGTTAAAATTACATTGTCCTTGGAAGTCTCCAGTAAGTGTTTAATCCCATGTTCTTTGTTACATTTACTGCATATAGGTTTATCTCGTCTTGTCATAAGGTATTCGTGAGTTAGTCGAGTATGTCCAATCCTTAGACTAGCAAGAATTATTTGTTCACGTATGTTATCTGTCACTAGAAGGCCATTCGTCAATTGTGTTTTTTACTCTCCGGAGTTTATTGTCAGCTAGTTGTGTCCATATGTATTTGCAATGTTGTTTTATTGTACGTTTTGTAGTTTTTGCCAGTTATTTGCTGTACGTCAAAAGTAACATGTTTTACTGCACGCATTGCCTCATAATAGGCAATTAAACTTTTCCGAGATCCTCATGGCCAGGTAGTCAGTACATGGTTATGTTTCTGTTTAGAGTTTGTGTCTTGTTAAGAATTTCTGTCAGTAGTGGATGGCTTGTGTATCTGTCTGTAAGGGCTTTAAGTGCGCTTAAAGAGTCAGTAAACAGTACTATGTCCCTATTGTCAGTTTCAGGTATATAATAATAAGATGAGACATAATAATTCATATGGATGAATGAAGGCAACGTGTAGCGGGCGGTACTCGAACCCACATCTCGCAAGAAAATCCAAGGCTTTGACACTGGACAATATTGATATTGTTCGGCATACAAATACATCGTCTTAAACCAACATAAAGTTCGTTAACTATCAGGTCCAGCCACCAGAGCACTACATTTATTCTAAGTTAGTATAATAGTTTGAACAATTTGTTCATGTCTCAAATGATTATTAAGTGTGACACTAAGTGAGACGGATATTAAATAAATATTTATCATGGATGAATTTTAATTAATCCACGCTAATTAAAATTTTAACCGTATGTTTCATAAATAAATTTACTTAGATGATACTAATAATTATGGGAGGCCATCGACTCGTCCGGAGTTCACATTAACAAATAATCGTTTCCCGCTCAGCATGGAATTGAAACTGAGTTTCCTCCAGGCTAGAAGATCTTACATGAACAATTTCCCGGAGAAATTGAGGCGAGAAGTGAAAGGAGAATCAGGAAGCAGAGGGAAGGGAAGGAAGGAAGCACTTTTCGAGTTTTATTACCTACAGTTGGCAGCACTTCTCCTAGGAAGCACGCTACATTGAGCACGACACTGTTGCTACATCTCGATCTACAGATATTAAATCCCACAATGATATTAAACATTAGAAGTAATATAGTTGCATATATATATATATATATATATATATATATATATATATATATATATATATATAAAAGGAATCTGTTGTTCAATAAGCATTCATTAAAGTTTCGAAATACCGCTGAACAATCCCAAACAAATACTGAAAACTTAGATTTCTTCGAAGTGATGCCCGATACCCGGATACGTATTTTATTAGTACCCATCATAACAGTCTCAGAGAAACAAACACACACACACACACATACGTACGCACGCACACCCACTTATATACAGGGTAGAAAATTCGATTCTGAGCAAAAGTGCCTATCAACGTTGGTCCGAAATGCTTTCTGAAGGAGCATACAAAAAAAACCCTGCTAAAACCACGTTATTCAAACTTTAAATCCTGGTAACTTCACATAATCTGCATATGTTGGTACTTAGGAATCTAATGTTGCATCACGGCAGCTGGAGATTCGTTTGGTCTATGATTGATAATAAGTGTTTTTCCAGCCTTGTTCACTGAATCACCACAGCGAGCCTTGATCAACGCTGGAAAAACGAGTACTATTAAAGACAGACCAAACGAGTTTCCAGCTTCAGTGATGCAACATTAAATTCCTTGGTACCAACATCGGATAATATCGGATCGGATCGGGTCGGGACCTATGTAGGCACCTTGTGTTTGTTTTCATTCCGACAGTCTGTGGCTACCGGATCGGATAGGGATCAATTTAGTTGCACCCTAAAGCACCATTGTAAATATTCAGTATTTTAGTTTTTGTAGCTCACATATTTGATAAATGTAGTTATCAATGATTCTAAACGTTTTCGACTATGAACAATGTATTTATTTTATTATTATGCAAGCCATCCAAATTTTCAAGATTCAAAAGAGAATTGTAAGGCACATTATGAAACTAAAAAGATCATCAGCCAGGAAATACTTTGAGCAATTAGGAATTTTAACACTGCCGTCGCTGTATATTTTGGCAATAGTAAAATATGTAAAAAAAAACTTATCCCAATTTAAAATTCATGGAGATGACCACTACTACTCTACACGCGAAAAAGGAAAAATCAAAATTCAGAAACATACGACAACGTTTTATAGGAAAGGAGTGGAGTTTTGTGGAGGAGTTTTGTTCAATTTCCTGCCTGAGGAATTAAGAAACATCCAGCCGACCACAAGACTTATCCAGAAACTGAAAAGAATACTCCGACAAAGAACTTGTTATACAACGGAAGAATTTTTTGAAATAGATTTAGCATCCGGACTGGCATCTTGACTTAAATTTGCAAAAGTAGTGTTAAATGTATTATAATATTATTATATGACTTGTCCACGTCTCGAAAAAGATTTATTGGAAATAAATATTTTTTTTTTTATTTTTATTTTTATGAATTATACGTAATTTAAATGTGTTGCTTCGCTAAAAACATCCTTTGCAAGGTTAACGAATAATAAAAGAAAGAATATTATTTTTTAACATTGTTTAATAATGGTTGTTTTTTCTTCTGCGAAGACGAGTTAAATTGAAATATGACGAATGAATGTTATTTAATTTTTTAATGAAATTAGCATAAAAACTGAGTTATGCATATTTAATTTGCATTAAATAAGCATTAAAAGTTATGAAGTAAGTTAAAGAACAGAGTAATTTATAAATGGTAAGAATGGGGTTTAGAATTATGTAAGGTAAAAATGTATGCAAATAAGGTAAGGTTTCTGTTTGCCTGGGTAACGTTACCGGCAGAAAGGTAATGACCATAAAGGCTTATGAGATGTCATAACTAAAACCGTGAACTTACTCCTTTAGTCTACCGCTTTCACTTTACGCAGCGGAATATTTTATGCCTCAGGACATTATTCTTCTTGATTGGGTCTGATATGTTGACAATAATGACTCCTGAGCCTAGATCTCCAAGAAAATCCTTAATGATGAGATACAAATAGTTAGAAGTTGCGATGATAAGAAGTTGTTAGCAGCGTGTAATGAAATTGCTCAGGAGGAGCCATCACAAAAATCAATACAATAAAACAAAACACTATTTAATTGAATATAAACATTTAGAACGTATTTTAGAATTATCATGAAAATAAAACTTCAATTTATAAAACAGTGTCTGTCAGTGGCTGGTGTGGTTCAAAATACCTCTAACATTGGCGGATTTGTCCCATTTTTTTTCTGGTGATTCTGTATCGAAAAATATTCCACATTTGCCCGAGCGTTCCGTCCAACGTGCCTTTGGAGCTGACAAATAAAATAAAATAGGCCGAAAATTGCTAGAATAAAAGTTTTTAGAAAAAGAGATTTCCGAGAGAGATTCGAAGACGCCTTGTGAATATTTTTTACTACTGTTCTGCTGTTAGTGTAGTTTTTTCTTTGGAACTGTTTTTACTCTATTTGCCTCACTTTTTAATTGATTGTTTTATTGAACTGCATTGAACAGATAAATGACATTTCAATCAACCTTTCTCTGTTCTCTGTCCAATCTCCGTCATATGTCTACCTGGACATAACCCAAACAATCCCAAAACAGTCGTTTCAACTCTTTATATTCCTTTAAAATGTCACTAGGGATAACAAAGGAATTACGCTAAGATGACGAAGTTCTTGCAAGTCAAAGTTTTTTATTATATTAGTTATTTCAGACAGAGTTTTCCTCAAGAATGAGCGATAGCCGAAGAATGAGTAATTTCTGTTTAAAATTGGTTCGTAAGATCTGCAATTCAATGGACAAATAGCGTTCGGATTTAAACAGTCCATTATTTTAATTGATTCGGAAAAATTGAATATGCATTTAGAAAATAAACTTCCTTACTTATGCCGAAGCTTCTTGTGTAATGAATAATGATATGACTAAGTTGAAGGAGTAACCATAAAGTTAAGTTCAAGTAAATTGAAGGAGTAAGTTGGACTATAAAGTAGACATTTACATAATAAACTCCATGATAGCCTTGTTACAAAGTAAAAACTCAGATATTACAAAAATATAAAAGTGCCAAGTATCCTTAGCTGAGTAATTAAAAAATACTTCAACTTTCCTAAGAAGAATTAAATACCAGAACTTTTTTAAACCTGCGCAAGTGGAATCTGCCTTTAATTAGGAGATTCAAGATATAACTAAGTTATTAGCGCTATTTCTCATTAATTATGGAAAGCTTTAGTATATATCGCACGGAAAATGAAATTTATCTACATATTTATAATAATAACCCAAGAAATACTTTAGGTACGTATGTGCAATATAACATGTTTTTGGCCCTGAATATTCCTTTCTGCAATATCCACGTACAAACAACTGTTATTTACACTATAAAGTTTTTTTTATGTACATCAAAAGAACATTATTGTAATAAAGTTATACATGTTTTAAAAAAAGATTATTTACAAAAAAGGGAATAATAATAAAATTGAAAAACAAAAATAGACAGGTTATTATGAAAAATCGATGTCTTACAAATTTATAAAATTAAAAAAGTATAATGAATGTAATTTTGTTTTAATATAACCTGCGTCCGAACCTAAAATGATTTAATGTAGACTATTTCTTTTCACAAAAATGAAAAATATCTAAATACATTTCATCCTGAAACCTGGTAAAAATAATGAAAAAACCCCTTCTGTGTGATCTTTAAGTTTATTTCCATATGGAGGGCAACTTTTCTTCTAAATAATAATAATCTTAATAATTTTCTCTACATGATTGATTTGTATTTAGGAGGGTGGGAGAGAATGTGAGAGTCATATTATTATTACGTAAAAAAGGCTTATGGGTTATAAACCTTAAGCTCAGTGCAATTAGATTATCTTGATTTTGTTATCTTAATTGAATTTATTAATAAATCCGTAGTTAATTGATCTGGAAAGCCGACGAGGATTGGTCAATACTATTGTCACTGGGGATTGAAAACTTAAAGCGATTGGGTATTAGAAAACTTTTCCCATTTTCCAGATTAATTAAGACACTGTTTCTTAGCAACAGGAGACCTTTCAATATTGGTTTTCTTCAAGTTTAAAATTGCTTTGTCTTTTCCCAGTTACTAATTGGAAAAGTTTAGCATATGTGGATATTTGCAAAATTTTAAGTCAGACTAAATTATTCTGCCTTAAAATTGTTGCGTAATAGGAACAAAAAATCTCCTCGTCAGAATTTCAGAATGGGTACTTTTTAAGCATCATGATTTTTTTTTTTATTGCGCATCGACATCTCAGCCATTAGCGTCGATCATCATGATTTTATGTATATATATATATATATATATATATATATATATATATATATAAATATATATATATATATATATATATATATATATATATATATATAAATATATATATATATATATATATATATATATATATATATACATATAATGTGCCTACTTAGGATGACCAAGTGGACCAAAGTTAGGCTAAAACCAAAAATTTTAATAAATAGAATCAAATCTGACAACCATTATTTTCTATCTACTCAGGGAAGATGTGTTCTGCGTTCAATTCAAGGCCACAAGGTCAAAAATGGTTGCACTCCCATTGTTTCCTAGTCTATAATGACATCAAAATCTTGCGTATTATAATATTTTTGCATGTTCTAGTTAAAATAAAATTGATGAAATAAGTTTTAGTAAAATATGGCTTGTTCCCTGTTTTGATCCCTCAACAGGCCATTGTTCTCCATTGGCAATATTAAAAAAAAATATATATAATTTAGCATTTAAAAAAAAAGAGAAGTCAATGAAATGTTTGAACACAAAAACAAGAAAGCAAATAATAATAAGAATCCTTATAATTTCAATTAGAACAGGGTGCAGCCTATCTGCAAACGGTTAAATGTGATTTGCCTTTCAATAACCTGTTCAGTTTCCCAAATCGTCTGTTATGTTCATGCATTTTATGTTTCCAGATAGGTCGAACGATATCAGAATAGGACAGTAATATATCATAGTCTTCTCCCAACATTCTCCTAACTATTTGAAAAGATTTTATTAAAGCGCCTACTACCTATCCTAAATTCCTTAAATCTCATCCCATCTCATCAATTCGGTTTCCTCTCCCAACATTCCACAGTGCAGCAAGTGCTTCGAATTGCTGATCTTATCTCCTCATCCCTCGAGCGAAAAGAATATTGCACGTCTGGCTTCTTGGAGTTCAAGTATACGACCGAGTCTGGCACGCAGGCTTACTCTTCAAACTCAAAACCCACCTTCCCAGCACCCTATACCTAATCCTTCGCTCCTATCTCTCAGACAAATTTTTCCAAGTCCGGCATGGAACAGCCTACTCAGATTATTTCCCTGTGGAAGCGGGAGTTCCTCAGGGTAGTGTCCTCGGGCCTATCCTTTATACCCTTTATACAGCTGACATTCCAACGCATCCCGACACCCTCTTGGCCACGTATACAGATGATACGGCCATCCTTTCACCCCACATAAATCCAGACACATCTTCCCAAAACCTACAAACCCATTTAACAGAAATTTAAAAGTGGTGCAATAAGTGGCGCATCAAGATAAACGTCGAAAAATGTCACCAAATAACCTTCACCCTTCGTTCAACCTCCCGTTCCCGTCAACAATAATCCGTTACCTATAACCAACACCATCGGATACCTTGGGTTTTATCTTGACTCACGATTGACATGGAATGCACACATTAAACAAAAACGACATGAACTCAATCGTCGATACAGACAACTATACAGACTACTAAATCGAACATCACACTTAACCGTACAGAACAAACTAACTGTCTACAAATCATTGATAAAACCTATATGGAGTTACGGAGTAGAACTCTGGGGGACAGCCAAGCATTCCAACATCCACCGAATCCATATATTTCAATCCAAAGTCCTACGTACCATAGTCAATGCTCCTTATTATGTTTCGAATCGCACCCTCCATAATGACCTAAATATCCCTTATGTCCAAGATATAATCCCTAGCCGCTTCTCATCTTTCCATAGTAAATTGATCAATCATCCTAATCCCATAGCCCAATCCTTATCCAGCACCAATCATCCTTCCTCTCCACCAAGACGTCTTAATAGAAAGTGGCCCCGGGATCTACTTAGGCAGTGAAGTGTCGCGATAAAAATCAGCGTAATTGTAATTATGATAAGTGAGAGGGATATCGATGGATATTTTCTGTTCTCATGAAATCATAGGCCACGTCTCATTCGCCTGCTATCCTCTCTGCTTGTGTTGCGGGGTGTGGTTGGATGGCGCAAGGTAACTCCAGGTCATCCTAGAATCCTTCCAAGGAAGGCATTTGGTTGACAGCTGGGGCACCGGAGGCGTGGTCAAGCTACAATTATATCAAATTAAATAATACATATATTGTAGACTGTAATAATTCTTTAAATAAATAAAATATATAATGAATATATCATAAAATAATTTAGGTTATGGAACAAGACTAGTGGGATCAGATATATCATAATCACTTGCAGAAATGTTGGACATTATAATTACAACGGTGGTGGATGAATCGTGGTAATAAAATATGAACATCATAAAGCTTAATCGATTTTCTTCAAAAGAGGTTCCAATTCAAATTTGAATAGGTCAGATGGTTTCAGCCACCAAAAACGGAGGTATTCTGTTCATTGCATTCAGCTTCTTTATCAGCTTATTATTGGTTGGGTTTCAAATGTGTTTACCAGTAAAAATATGAAATATAAATTAGCAAGAAGTTCTCAGAGAGTTTTTAGGTTAGACATTGCCGGGAATCAAATAGAAATCAGCTACATTCGTACACAGCTACATTCGGCAAAATTCGTAAAATACTCATTTCGAACTGATTAGAAGCATTATACTTCCAAAAATACGGGATACATCAATATTCAAGCCCAACTGTTGTGGGATAATAAACACTTATTCATCAGCTTCTTGAGGTAGGTTAACAGATTTATTTACTAATATAAGGAATATATAAGTATAGATCATATACTACGGATATAATTGAAAAGATCTCCGTAAAATTGAAATATCTGTCAAATCCAGAAACAGACAATTTACATAAAGAAATGGCTAAAGAGTTGAATGATTTTTATACTATTTATTTTACCAGAGTAACTGCGGCAATAAGTTAGTCCAATGGATTTACCCTCAATCCAACAGAGTAATCAAATACCTAAATTAGAGACATTATTTCAACTATCGAAGCAAGAAGTACTAGTTGGAAAATAATTAAATGCACTAAATTAAAATAAAAATGTATATACAAAATATTATGAGGCTTGAGCGATTAAAAAATTCATCTTCTCTTTTGTTCTATTTATCAATTTTATTTATATGCTTTTGTTGACGAAAAATAATCTCATAATAGGAAAAAAAGAATGGTTAGTGATAACCAATAGCCTGACTCAATGGGAAGCGACGATCAAGCTGAAATAAATATAGAAGGAACTGCCGAATGGGAAAGAGATAAATGAATTTCGACATGGCTGACCTACATTTAACGATAAGCTCTCTCAAGCTTGAATGGAGATAAACACTCACAAAACTTGACAATACAAATAAAATTATAAGGGGCTGATAAAGTTTAGAATTTTACTCAGAATTGAAAGGAAGATTATTAAAATGAAAATTAAGCTTACTTATAGGGTTAAGTAAATATCAAGCTTACTTATAATCGATCGGTTTGGTACAGCAGCCCTAAGTGGTCAACTGTTTGTGAGGATTTGAATTTAGGTTGACTGGAAAATCCCCCTGGGAGTCCAGTCAACCTAAATTCAAATCCTAAAATCGCATTAAACAAAAAAATGTGGAACTTATTTTACTATTTACGTATAAATAGTAAAATAAGTCAGTCTTTCAGCACCACAAGTCAACATGTATATTTTTTAAGTTCTCTCGAAAACGGCTGAAGGTCTCGCTTTGAGGTGGTTTTATTTAAGTACAGAAGTCGCCGAAGGGGTCTCCCGTGGTCGAGTGGCTAGCGCCTTTGATTCATACGCGGGAGATGGTGGGTTCGATCCCCAAGGGCAGCAGGAATTTTCTCATCTCGCATCTCGTTGGGAAAATTCCTGGTTGCACTCTGAATGTCGGCGCTAATGGCCTAGTTGTCGAAGCGCCGAAAAAAGAAAAAAAAAAGTCACCGAAGAAACAGTGGTTCCGTAGAGCAGATTGTATTTATGAATTTATTTTTCTTTTAGATAAGTTATTTTTGTAAATTCTTTTTTTATTTATATACCTATAAGACAAAAAATGAATTGTATTAATTGCATCTCTTTTCTTCCAGGTAAGTGAACGCCATTCTTTAGCAACGTGAAGTAGCATGCTTTACTAGTGAGTATTAGTTAATTTTTAATAAGTTCCTAATTATTTTTATACATATCCTCTAATTGATATGACTTTACTATAATGTATTTTTATTTATTTAATCCGTTGCATTTTCTTTGTGCGCTTTTCCCACTTTTTGTATAGCTTCTTCAAAAATGCGAATTAAAGTTATTCCGAATGTTATTTTATTATTAAAGTAATTCTAATAATAAAATAACATTGGAAATATAATTATAATTCAATTATTGAATTATATAAGATTATTGAGCTACTAGCAATACAGGAATGTCGGTAGGCAATGCAGGAATGCATGATACTTAAGTATAACCATGAAATCTAGGAGTTGGAAATGTAGATTGGAGCTCTAACCTCTGGAATAATTTATCCAAGTGGAAAGTGGAAACCGTCCGCTGAATATTTTTGAACACCTCTATAACCATTTGGCTAAATAGAAATGAACATTTCAACAACCTAACCTTTCTCTCCTATGGAAGTGCCTTTAAATGGATAATCAGCATGTGTTTTTACATGCCCTTTTCAAAACTGATAACAAACAAACGAAATTTGTTTAAGAACGCCTTTGTTTAAGAACGTTTCAGTATTATAGGAAAAATATAATTTTGGCATAATTTGGGTGAACTTCATGCGTTTTGTAGTTTATTAGACGTCAGAAATCAAAAGAAACAATTTTCAATGCTCTATATACTTAAAAGGTAAAAAGAAAAAAGAATTATCTTGAGAATTTAATATATTATCTTAAATATTTTCAAACCGGTTCGGCCAAGATCTTTCCGAGCTGAATTTGAAAACGTAGAGTGCTTCAGTAATTTCCGCTACCGTAAGTTTTCTGTGTGTAATGGCGGCTAAAATATCCTTTGTGTTAGACTTCATTAGAGTAAGCATCTGTATTTTTCAAAAAGTATTACGTATATCATCTAAGTAAAACAATAATGTTAGCCATATTCTTTTCCAAATAAAAAATGGCCGTTTTCCCTTCTGAACGAATATAAGAACTTTTTCAACATGCTATAAAATTACAATTAAGGAGCATGACTGACAATATTCGTAGTGCTATTCACTCCTATAATCTCTTTACAATACATATATTATTTTCATTGAAGAACATTTCAGAGAACACTGATAACCTTCGACGTTTTTCGTCCTTAAACCCAATCCATCCATTCTATTAAGTATATCTAATTGAATGAGGGCAGTATTTGGCAGATGTTAAATCACTACTATTATGTAATCGAATTTATAATTACTATGCAAAATGCTAATTAACATAGATTTATAATTATTATGTAACTGGATGATTATGTATTTCCATTTTGTATCAGTATTTGGGCGAATCTTCTTCGTTGCAAGTGCTCACAAATAAATAAAGTATTTCTATTCAAACGACACTAGGGATATGTACGATATGGAAACACGTTATGATACTCAGCTCCTCTGAATATGGCTTTTTAAATCCATAATGACAAATTGAAGTATAAACACTAATTTAGCCAACGGTCATAGCCAGATTGAATGCACCGGTTCCCGTAGATCACCGAAGTTAAGCAACGCTGGGCGTGGCCAGTACTCGAAAGGGTGACCGAACATGTGCTGTGGGCATTACAAAAGGGTGGAAAACTTTAGATAGACCAATGGTTGAAACCTCATTAAAAAAAATATAAAAATTATAATTTATTCTTTTGGGTATTAAGATGGAAAGACTTACAAATATTGTGACGGACAATTTGTTAAATAAACACCATTAATATTGTAGCGTGGTTGTTGATCTACGCTATGATCCACGAGTGGAAGTAGCTCATGAATTATTTTCCAAAGGAAAGCTCCATTTAACTTATTCCTTATTAAAATCGCTTTTAGCAAGGCAGCCATTATGGTTGAGTCACTAACCTTTTTACTTAACATTACCTCATTATGCAATACTCAACAATATTCTTACTGAATTAAATACTAATTAATAATGAAAAGGTTTTGTAGGGATTGTAAATGATTTGAAGATGAATTTCATTACACAATACATTATAAGTATAAGTTCTGTAAATCCTTCATACAAAAGGGATTAAGATTACCATCGTGATAGAATTTTCGATTTTATTTTTCAAATATTCATTGACCTCATTTACTTTTTTTATTTACAACTAACAGAAAATTGCGAAAAGGCAGTAAATATATTTGTTGTATATGTATATATGTATGTATATATATATATAATATATATATATATATATATATATATATATATATATATATATATTTATCCATACAAATATATATTTATACGTATCGTCAAGTAGACAATGCAACGAACTAATAACCATAAGACTAAGTAATGATAGCCATTACTTGGCCAGAATATTTTCACACTTGGGGTGCTCGTACACGGTGAGGAATATCTCAAGATTTGGACTGTACAGTCTATCGAAGTAGAATGAAAAACACAATATATTAACTGTACAGCCCAATGAATCCGGGACTTTACAGGCCAAGCCTCAAGTGTGTGGACATGAGGATATTTTCTTCACATACAGTGGGTCTACTAAACTGGACTGTGCAGTCCCTGCCTGAACTGAACGTGTATGGCCACCTTTAAATACTACCACAAGTACTTATCACAAAATGTAACAAAAGTACCGCTTTTCTTGAATTTTGTTTTAATTTATTAAGATCTTCAGGTCGAGTTACGTTTTCCTGATTTTATATCTATCCTGGGGTTAATAAAAGAAAAAAAAACGAGCATTAGAGAAATATAAAGCTGAGAGGAAATGTATTCGTATTCTGCATATCCATATATTTCGTTGAAGAGATGACCTTCTCAGAGAACATAAATTTCCTCCGGGATTTGAAAGTAATGCCACATTGAAGGCAAATAAAGATTTCTTCAAATTTGCCCTCATGAATTTAAATGAGATTATCTTAAAAAGATTCTGGATGCAAAAGAAGATAACACATTGGTGCAAATGTTCAACAGGTTTTTTTAGGATTTCTACTTGAACCAAGAATACAGAGGAACATAATTAACTAAATTCTTGCAGTGAAATATGCTAGGTTTATGCAGTTCATAAGGGAAGGACCTTTTTATATTTGACTATAAAAAGTGTGTACCAAACCAAGTTGAATATACGAGGTCCCGTCAATTACGGAGGTAAAGCAACGCTAGGCATGGCCCGTACGTTGTCTACGACATGACAGAGCTAATGCTGATGGCAACCAAAATATTTTCACATCTAAAACACAAAATATAAAATATTTGACAAAATATAAAAGGAAAATAGCATTACCCTATATCAAAGACCTCTTATTCGCTCTGTCCCTCACCTCCCCCCCCCCCCCTCTCTCTCTCTCTCTCTCTCTCTCTCTCTCTCTCTCTCTCTCTCTCTCTCTCTCTCTCTCTCTCTCTCTCTCTCTCTCTCTCTCTCTCTGTCTCTCACACACACACTCTCTTTTTCACAAACACACTCTCTCCCTCCATTAATACATAAATTATTTCATTATTAAAATTATGATTACTTGAAAGACTTATTTGCTTCATTATATTTAATGAGTTATTTATAATGGCCTTTGTATTTATTATATTACATTTTATATGAAAGGTATCTCTATTTTATTTGGTTATATTTTACTCCCTACATTTTGCATAAATTCTAAAACTAGCGTAGTTTTCTGAATCGGTGTCGCTTGTGCAGTATGCATAAATAAATAAATAATAATAATAATTATATGCGAATTTTCGAGTTTTATTTATGATTTTTTTGTTTGTTGATTTTTTTCTTTTACATATTTTAATGGTTGTACAATTGGAATTATATGTAATATTGAAGATGTATATGTTAGAAATATATTGAGTGAATCCTTGGTTCTGGAATCTGATAGACCGATAAATACTTGAAGATAGTTTTCAACAATTCTTTCATGAGTGGAGCCTCAATAGCCTATTTTCTTCGAAAAAATATGGGTCATGTTTTGACTAGATATTTTCCTATTGTATCTAGGGACCTATACAGAACTCCATTTGAGTGGATTCTTCGTGTAACGACAGGTGATACAATATAGGGCTTAAAATGGCAGAATGCAGCTGCACTGCAGAGAAGTCTAATGCTATAGCTAATTATGCAAGTTAATCTGCGGTTGCACTGATCCTGGAGGCAGAGCAGGATTACACCTCCTAATGCAGCTTCTAACCATCCAATCATATCCATGCCTATAATCGACATATGTAACACTAGAAACACAAACTATAGACTATTCCTCCATTACTAGAAATCGCTAAAATATGGGGGGTCCTTTTCTCACAAAATTGTATCCTCTGAAATTCACATTTACGAAATATTTGTATAATAAATTAGCGAAACCGATCAGTGGTGAAATAACTCTATATTAATTGAAACAATCATAATTATAATTTTATTTTATTAATTGTTTTGAGTATCTATAGTTTCTTAACATTAGGTATTTATTAATTATTAACTACCTTATAATAATTTATTTATTAAAATCGCTCAGCGTGTTTCGCATTCCTCGAAGTGGCTCTTGAGAAGCTCAATTTCTCATACGCTAGGAACGTTTCGGTGGAAACTTTGTGACCGGTAATCATTTAACTAATCGAAATAAATGTACATACAGGGTGGGCTAAACAAAATCAACAACAACAAAACAAAATCGGTTGGATTTGATATCTCCAACCGTTTAGTGGTTAATTCTCTTTTTTCCACTTATCTGAGCTACCCTGTATATGTATTTTAACGAGGGCTATTTTAGGAATATAGTAGGCAGGATCGATGAAGATGTGAAATAAGTTTTCAAAATTCTTTGCTAATCTCTTCGGAAAGTGCTAAAACTCTATAATTAATTACATTGCCAATGAAATTGAGGATCCATTACCCTTTTCCATATGGGATTTTCTAATTTTTTGTAAGACACAAATGAAGTGACAAGTGAAATGCAGGTCTCTCGCAAGAGCCGTCTCGACTCCTTTCTTTGTTACGAATATTACAATACATTGAAAATTGGTTACCGACCATTAAGAATACATAAATACATATTCAAGATAATGACTATTTTTAATGACTATATACACCAAACCTGTCAATTCTTGTCAGACTATTTTAGCCAAAGCATAAGAAATACAATAATCTCTACAGTAAAGTCTTTATCTTCTGAACTGCTTCGATCAGCACCTCTTCTTTATCTGAAGCTATATCGGACACTCAGCCGATCTTGCTTCATGATACCCCCAGATGAAGAGAGTTCTTGAAGCAAAAATTTGGAGTTGACAAAGGTTTTAGCACTTTCCGTAGGAATGTGACTATTGAGTTTGCACTGAGAGAATAAGTTTTGAAAAATTTCATAAATCTTCATCGACCCATAGTGTCTGTTAACGTGTTAGAACAGCAGTTTACTCCGCACACGAATTACTTGCCCCTTAAAGTCGGAATTTTGTAGCAACGAAACTATATGCCAGCTTTCGCTTATCAATGAAAAAAATGTATTGTCAAATTTGACTAAATCGGTACTTAAGAAATAGGTGATTACTCCTGACGCAATTATTATTTTGCCGTAATTTTTACTTGCTCGAAAAGGAACACGGTACATATCATGCTTAGCCACGGCGATTCGCAGCAGACAATTTAATCAAAATTAGTCATTAACTTAGCAACGTAGTTGAAGATCAGTAGTTTTGGTGGACAAGATCTAGATGACGGGTTTTATTTGATAAATGCGTCCAGCAGGGGGTGGCTTCGGTATCAGTTGTGTGTATACTTGTATGTCAGTCCGAGACTGCACTTATGAAAAATATTTAGTAGACATCTCTTATATAGCGTTCCCATAACACACGATTGGACGAGTTCGCTAAATACCGAAATCGTTCTATATAAAGGAGTGTTACTCTGTACATCAATTACTAAAACGCCATTATCATCGTAAGCTTTATTACGGTGAAACGAAGCACGGCAAATGTTGTTTTTGTATTTCAAAAACTTAGTGGATTCATAGCAAACACCCCATTCATTTTATTTTAGAATATTTTAGAGTTTAGAAATAATAATTTTTTGCCAAACTGTGTCAAAAGCCTTGTTTATATTGAAGGATTCAGCAAATGTAACCTTTTTGGTTATGAATGAATCTGTGACTAAGAGTCTAACCGTACTATATGTTCCAGTGTTGGGTGTCTCTCTCAGAAGCAACATGATATATTGAGAGGTGATCCTCAACTTCAAAGTACTACATTATCCTTTTTCTCAAAATTGTTTTGAATGTCTTACAGACAAAGCTGGTAAGGGGTATTGTTCTATACCTTGTCTATGCCAAATTTATTATTATTAAGCTTTTATTTTCTCTGGGCTTCTTTTATTTTGTATTGTTGTGTATTGTTTAGCGCTCTTTGTGTTTAAGAGATTTGTCCGAAATGGAGGTCCCTCACAAGAACAGTCTTTTTTTTACCCCTTTTTTTATTATTATTATATAAAATTGTTTAATTGTATAATTAGATTAGATGAATTATGGACATAAAGCACAGAACTGTATATATGTATTAATTAATATAGCTTTATATGTATATAATTTCCATTGCATAATTAGAAGTATATTTAATAATTGTATTGACCGGATTGCCTTCATTGCGGATGCTTATAAATAAATAAATGTTCATTAAGAAAGAGATTATTGATTCATGTTTATTTAGTTAATAACTTTAATTTTATTTTTGTTTTTTTAAATTTGTTTTAACGGGGGCGAGGTTAGCTCAGTGGTAGAGCACTGGACTAATAAGTTGGAGGACCTGAGTTCAAATCCCGAGCAAGCACTAAAGATTTTTTCTTCTAGTGTCTTCGTTCATGGGTTGAATTTGGCCTCCCTAACCGTCCCTAGGCGAACCTAGCCTTTAATAATTTATCAATGGGTACCTTGGGTGCTAATGACTCTAGCAGTCGAAGCAGCCAAGGGGAAAATCAGACGGCCGGAGCGTAGTACTGACCACACTATCTCCCTAGTGTGCCGTATGGTCATGAATCAGATACCTCTATAGTATCTGCCCCTCAGGGCCCTCGTGGCCTGTTACGGGACTGATTTTTTTTCTTTTTTTTTTTTTTTAATAATTTTTAACTTTATAGACCACTGGATTTCCACAGGAACGGCCTACCAAGACGTTCGCAAAGAGGTAAAATAGGCCATAGGCCCATTATTTGTCGGGTAGAAATAAAATGAAGTAGGACATTACGAAGCTTGTTGTTAGCCTATTAATCTTGCCAGAATTACTAACAATGACACTACTCACTGACCTAATAATAAAACATGCAATATAAGCTAAGTAATTTAGGTTAAAAGCAAAGAAAGCATCTCCCCCTCAAAGTCTGCCCTAACTTAATCAAGTCCGAAACTTCATCTGTTTAATTATTATCAGACAGATTTATGTTGTCATGCCAGTATATTAAGTCATGGAGAATTATGTTAGGTCTTTAATATGGGCCAGAGTAGGGCGCGGGAAATTAGCAGTTAATTAACTAGACAAAGGGTTATACTTCCCATAGTTTTAGAATGGCTTCTCAAAAAGATTTCCTAATGAACGTTTTTATTATTAGTTTCTGTTATTTTTATGAATTTACCCCAAAAAATTTTGTAAACAATTGGACCACGTGGTGCAATATAACAACTCTTTCTGAGATCAGAGTTGAGTAAAATTTAGATAGAAATACTAGTTACAAAAACTAAATTTTTACTAAGTATTTTCGTAGGCAACTACATATTTTCTAGCATGCAGTTCGTAGTTAACTTATTTTGAATTAGCTACTTAAAAAAAAAAAAAAAAAAAAGGCAATTGTAACTAATAATGTTTTCCTACTAATTACATTCAGAACATTCTTGCGTTTAAATCTCTCTCTGCTCGGGATTGTTATAGAATGCTACATTCCATTCTAACTGTGATGTAGTTAACTACTCAATTTTATATGAAAAATATAGAAGGGCATACAGAGAAGGATATTAGAAAGGATAAAGAAGGGCCTAATAATATTACTTATTAGGAAGGATACAGAAAATGGTATAGGACCTTCTATATCCTTCCTAATGCCCCATTCTATCGTATCATTCCTACCTATTACCTATTTTTATATCCGTCTTAATAACTTCTTCTCTGTCCTTCCTAATAATTCCTTCTAAATCCTTCATTATTAGCTCCTTCCTAATACCACCTTCCATATCATTCCTAATACCTTCTCCTAAACTCTACCTTATAAGCCCTCAATATCCTTCATAATATCACCTTCTATATCTTTCCTAATATCACCTTCTATATCCTTCCTAATACCTTACTTACCTTACTTTAAATCCTTCTTAAACGCCCTTCTATTCGATCCTAATACGCCCTTCTATTTCATTCCTAATATGCATTTTTATATCATCCATATAAAATTAACTTGAGTAGTTCATAACTGTTTAGAGAGAGACCATTCTGAAAGGTAGCTGACCACTTTGGGCCACAGCATTCTTCGAAAACCAATAACAGGCAATGATTAAAAAAAATTAATAATAATTTTTATTTATTATTATTAATTCTTCTTTATCTTTATTATTGGTTGAGTAAGAAGGCATGCCTTAGTCGTTACCGCCTCAGTAGTCTGTTTATTTTATTTAAAAATTATTTTTCGTTTTTAACATCCTTCTTCTCAGCCGTAAAGGTGGTAATTCACCATCTGAATTGAGTCCTTCAGGATAGTTCTGCTGATTCGTAGTAGGACCTCTTGTTTGATTTGGAATTTTCTGGCAAATTTTTGGATAAATTCCGTGATGGTGCCGCGAGCTCCAAACATAAGTGCTATTACATCCCACTTTTGAACCTTATATTTTTACAGTAAACAACTCGTTTCTAGTAGCAACTAGTATTTAGCATTTTAAAAATTCAATTACTAACTACAAATTGAAAAGAAGTAGTTGTTCATTATTTTCTAGTTTAAAATGTAGTTAACTGTACAAAGTAGTAAATAACTGCCAACACTGTCTAGGACACGCAGAAAGATTATTAATCTGAAACCTCATTCATAAATTGTGAAATTTAAAGATTATAAAAATGTATTTAAATATTTGTTTATTTTCTTTCGTTTTTGAAAGTACGTAGAATGCATAAAGAATCTAGATAGGGTACATATTTTGGAAAAATATTTCGTGAGAGGGGCATATTTCATAAGATATATATACGAAAGGGAGAGGGGGCCGATATGAAGACAGATGGTCGCCTCCCCCACTATGTAGATTGCTGGCAAATTTTATACTAGATTTTATTTATATAGAAGGCAGTTTTATCTACCAGAAATTATGGATGGAGTAATAAAAACCATTACTTATTCTAAATAGAAATATATGTAATTTATTAAGGAAAATCTGACATTTGTATAGATCTTCGTTCACGTTTAACGATCATCTAAGAATAATTGGTAAAATATTTCATACAGTATACTTCATGAATACCATTTAATTATTTTATGAGAATTCATGGAATGGTTGGGATTTGTGCTGAGAAAAAATCAAGAGAACTTTTAGGTGACCATGGATAAAATGCTCAAATAAAAGTTATCGTGGTGTTCCTTCAACCTGTTGTTGCTGAATGCCAGCTGGCTGCCAAAGAGCAAACGTTCGATATTTTTTTTTTTTAATTAATTTATTTATGAGCACCGTGTTCGAAACATGAGGCGACGTGCTCGAAACAATTATACAGATACATTTCGAGTTGTACTTTAACAAATACATTGAAAACTCTTAAGAATAACAGATAATATACATTGGAATAAGTCAGATCATGTAGTTACAAATAAGGGCTGCTTACAATTTCCAAAACGTGAGCTGTTCATTAAAAACATTAAATGTATTTCGGCTGTTTTAAACGAATTCTTCAGAAATGAGTTATATTATACATAGCGTGCTGAGAAATGTGCTTGGATAAGCAAGTATGGTAATATCTGTTTTGATTGTGGATTAATTTTCCAGGCAATTACTTTGTGTTCAAAACTAGATTTTCTAACCTAAAGACACAAACTAGGTCAAATCGTTTCCCTTAAGAAGTGATTTTGAGCCTTGCGAATCTCATCTAACCCAAGGCATATGAATGTTCTTATCAAATGTTGTTGTCTTCCCTCCAGTAAGATATATGAGGGTTGGGGAGTAAATTTTCCCCAAGTATATGGAGAAATGAGAATCTCATTTGAATAAACCAACCTTTCTGAGATAAGCTACCCATCATGTCCAGATACATGTCACTCAGGATAACTGCCAGCTGTGTCTGAATATACACACATCCTCCTTGTAGGTAAATTCATCGATTGTTCCCGTATCTCGTGTATTTTTCTGAGGGTTTTCTTTTGTTCGTTCGACTTACAAGTAGAGATCACTTTATGTTGTATTTTAGGAACTGATAAGAGTTGAACATCTGTTTTCTTCCCATACATTTATCTTTTCTTTCGCAATCATTTCATAAGGGATATCAGGAAGAGTACTAAATCAATATCCTCTCAAAGTTAGAAAGCGGTTCTAAAAAAACAATGATTAAATTTATTTCATTCATGGAATGTTTCATAATATTCCAGGATGTGCAGCTTGGAATATCTCACACAATTTTTAGGACAGAAATGCTACTACAAACAGAACCTATTGCTAGATGATAATTCAAATCGGCTATGCTGGTGTAAGCATTCAAGAAGAAAGCTAGGCTTCTATCGTGACACTCAAAGGAGCTCACATTAGATCCATAGTTGTCAAGGAGAGGGTTCTCCTTCAGGGCGTTCTAGACGCCCAACAAAATAATTTAAAATTGTTCACTTAGTGCCTGGTCACTTAGAAATTATTATCGACGAATAAACAGATAATTAGATATATAATTAAGGGCCATTTTGAAGACCTCAGTCTGTATCTGGAATCTAAAGCTGGCCTCAGCTAAACTGACCGAAATTCATTATTTCCAGATTGATTATTTAGATTTCTACCGAAATATTTAAACCAACAAACATTCTAAGAAGTTACTCGAAAAACTAGAATAAACAAAGACTACATTTTCCCCCCACAGAACAGCCATGATAGAAGTGGTTACCATTTTTATAGCACATGATAGGAAGAAACACCTTTGCATCTTAGGCGACACTTCTCTTCATGTAATCTGCAACAGCGTACTGCTGGAAATAAAAAGAATCCATCACTTCGGACGTGTGGAAATAACGGATCCTGGAACTGTCCCTGATTTGACACATCAAAAGATGGTAAGATGCGCTAAAGACTCTCAGTTGTTATGAATGACGTGATTTAGCAAGATAAAATACAATAGACCCTATATTTCGTGGTACTCTTCCAGGAAGGGACTTTGAAGAGCATTTTAATTAAATATTCTAAACTTTTTCAGCAGAAATTAGTCTTATGAATGCATATTTAGGCATTTCAATGATCATTCAAACTAATATAAGCCATCTCGAGGTATGGGGATCACTTTACATATGCTTTCGTCTGATTCATTCTCTGTTTTTATAATACAAAGTTGTTTAGTAGGTCTATGCATGGGCGTATATAAGGGGGGGACTGAGGGGGCTGCAGCCCCCCCCCTCGAAATTTTGATTTGATCGGTAAAAATTTCATAAAACCCGAGAAGTAGAATCTGCCGAATATTGACGTTCAGAGTGATACACGTTGAATTGTAATTTCCTCCATCATACAGGTCCTACAATGAATGAAGCTCGGTAAGCTCTAACTGGAACACTACATTGGCAACATTTTTCCGCTATTGAAAATAGGGCTATTCCCTCGTAAATGTTATTCATTTTCATTTAAATGTGCAGGAAGGTCGGTAATAAAAAATACACAATTATCAAAGGGCCACGTTCTTGTTATAGCTTGGCGGCGCCAAAATAGGGTGAAACATGAACTGTTCACCCCATCCAGGTGCCTCTTCACGAGCATAAATGTGCAGGAAGGTCGGTAATAAAAACTACACAATTATCAAAGCGCCACGTTCTTGTTATAGCTTGGCGCGCCAAAATAGGGTGAAACATGAACTGTTCACCCCATCCAGGTGTCTCTTCACGAGCATAAATGTGCAGGAAGGTCGGTAAAAAAAAAATACACAATTATCAAAGCGCCACGTTCTTGTTATAGCTTGGCGGCGCTAAAATAGGGTGAAACATGAACTGTTCACCCCATCCAGGTGTCTCTTCACGAGAATAAATGTGCAGGAAGGTCGGTAATAAAAAATACACAATTATCAAAGCGCCAAGTTCTTGTTATAGCTTGGCGGCGCCAAAATAGGGTGAAACATGAACTGTTCACCCCATCCAGGTGCCTCTTCACGAGCATAAATGTGCAGGAAGGTCGGTAATAAAAAATACACAATTATCAAAGCGCCACGTTCTTGTATTGCTTGGCGGTGCCAAAATAGGGTGAAACATGAACCCCATGACCATGGAGATAAACCTTCCGCTTATTTATTTTATTATAGAGTTCCGTAAATTCGCGACAAACTCATTTCTCATCTGATCCCCTCCCAATAACTATGTGCCAGAAAAAAAACAACAGTAGAAAGTTTGTACATTTATTTCTAATTGTGAACATCAATTTCTACCATCCACCATATCCTACAATGAATGAAGCCCGTCAAGCTGCAGGTAGAATTTTGTGAATAGATGAGTTCGTTTAAAGAAATAGTTTACACACAGAAGCACAGCCCAGATCAATTTACTTATCTGCTTCTAGCTTCCAAAATTTTGTTTTCTATTAAAATTGAAATATTCCATACAATAGCGATATTATATATACCAGGATGAATACTATAGATGAAAAGGAGTAGAAGCGAGTATCAGATTTAGAGGACTATTGTATCAGGGCGTATACGTGGGAGATGTGTTTCCCGACACCCACCCGAGTCAGCCCTGTGGCTCGCTCTATCCGGGAAGTCCTTTATAACCAATTTCCTAGTATATTCCTTGCTACATAAATTGTATCTTGATGGAAATAGTATCAAAGCAAAATGGTTATAACTAGTAATTGATGCACAAAAATATATCAATTAGAAAGTATATACATTGTATATACACCCTGTATATACATATAGGCTTGTATATTATATAAAATATGTAAAAATGATTATTTTTCAGGTTAATGTGTGGTTGGGGTTCATTAATGGCCATCTCCTAGACCCAGTATTTGTTACTGTAATTAATAAATTCAAAATAAATGTGTATTTTATTTATTTACTGTTATAGAACTTTTTTTATTTTTGTCAAAGTATTCTTTTTTTAATGTATTAAATAAATATTTACTTAATATTTAAGTAAATATTTATAAAAATAACTATTTCTTTTGAGCTTTTTGAATAAAAAAAAAAAAAAATCAGTCCCGTAACAGGCCACGAGGGCCCTGAGGGGCAGATACTATAGAGGTATCTGATTCATGACCATACGGCACACTAGGGAGATAGTGTGGTCAGTACTATCCTCCGGCCGCCTGATTTTCCCCTTGGCTGCTTCGACTGCTATAGTCATTAGCACCAACCAAGGTACCCATTATTAAATTAATTAAAGGCTGGGTTGGCCTAGGGACGGTCAGGGAGGCCGAATTCAACCGGCGAACGAAGACACTAGAAGAAAAAATCTTTAGTGCTTGCTCGGGATTTGAACTCAGGCCTCCAGCTTATTAGTCCAGTGCTCTACCACTGAGCTAACCTCGCCCCCGCTTTTTGAATAAACTGAGGGGAAAAAAATTAATTTTCTTTTCACAGATCCATATTTTTTTATAAACTTTTGTTCCTAAATCATTCACTTGCTTCAATAACACAGGGTTGTGATACATGAATGGAAAGCTGGTTAAATGAAGTTTTTCTGAAACCCCCATTAAGGAGTAACGCTGGTAAGAAATTCTTGATATTTAGAATAGCTTTCTTTTGGTAAGATAGACATACTTAAATTCATTCATTTTAGCGCGGTTCCTCCCTCCCCCATAGGGAGGAACCCCGCTTATAGGGTTGATACAATGAAACAATCCAGAAGTGCCGACTAGAAAATTTCGCGTTTCAGAACCCCTAGAGACCGAAAATAACGGTGGTTCAAATTTGTATATATATGTATATGTGTATATTTATTTATATATATATATATATATATATATATATATATATATATATATATATATATTTGTCTGTTCGCTCTCTAGATAGAAGACGAATGGTCCGATTTTGATGAAATTTGGTACAAAAATCCTTCGTCCAGTTTGAAAGGTCAAGTTCGTTAACCAGCAAAATCCGCCTACTGGAAGATGGCGTTTGGGGCGAAATTCGCGCAAAAAAATCGTAACGCTTACGTTTTTGAGTTCATAAGCTTCTAAGTACTCGTTTTATATGACTCCTGGGCTAGGAAAACGAATGAAACCATTTTCAAGGCGATAGCTTTAACCGTTTTCGAGAAAATTGGAAAAATATTTTTTGAATACCATTTTTGGTTTGGGTACTTAGAATCATGGGATTCAGTTGAAACTTTTTCTGCATGTTCTACTTTCATTAAAACTAATATGTTGAAATTTTGGTTAAGTTTGGAGTTAAGGAAGGGTTAGAATAAAATATTTTATTAACAGACATAAAAAGTTTTAGTAACTTTGTTTACTTTCCTTAATATCTCGAAAAAGGTTGAGAATCTTGGTAAACGGAAGAATACCATTAGAAAGCTTATTAAATGCTCTAAAAAAAAGATTCTAATGAAAGTTTTGATTAGGCGATGTCAATCGGAGAAATAAGAGCTTAAAACATTAAAGTAATTGATTTCGCTTATTCGAACTGTTCTTTTTGTCTGTTTTTTATTCCTTGTTATTTTTTAATTGCTTATTGTTGGATAATGTATTTGAAAATAAAACAGGTTAAGAAAAATAAGAAAAACAATTTAATGTTAGAAATATAGATTTCCAAGATTCCAAGACCTTGTCACTAGCGGGTCTGTTTCTAGTGTAGCGGACCCTTCCAGGTAAGATTATAAATCATTACCTTTCAAGACTTTACTACTCACAGGAATGGCGTTAGTGACCTTAAGGGTTGACACGCCATTATAATAATTAATTTAAAAAAAAAAGACTGGTGGAACCAAAATAATAACTGCTTCTATTTTAATCTTTCCAAATTAGACTAGGGATATGAACGGAACCGCGCTAAGATGATGCAGTCCTGCGAGACGGACTTTTTTTTATGTTTGCTCCCAACTAGTGTGATAGCAAATTTACTCAGCTTTCGATTGATCTCACTTTCTTTCTAGTACAACCACCTGGGACGGAGTTACAATGATTATTCTTCTAATAACCACGATTGTCTCGAAAAGACAATAAAATGACGTTTTCTCCCTTATGTGTGAGAATTCCGAAAATCGTTATAGAACATTTTTTGTTCCCCTAAGGTTCCTTTATCACCTCCCAAAATATGACTAGACATTTACGGGACACCCTGTGTGTATATATATATATATATATATATATATATATATATGTATATATATATATATATATATATATATATATATATATGTATATATATATATATATATATATATATATGTGTAAATCTTAACGTCCACTTATGATGATAACGATTTTCGGAACGGTTTTCAACAGGTTACTCCAATTTTTAGGGAAATTGTGTGGTCAGTACTATGCTCCGGGTGCCGACCCCCTCAAAGACAAAATCGAGTGCTCTACCTCTGAGCTAACCTCACACATGTATTTTAATCGAATTTATACATACATACATACATACATATATATATATATATAATTAATTAATACGTAATATGTCTATTCCTGTTTATTGACCCACATTGAAGCCGAAATTCTTGGTTCTAAAAAATGTAGCGATAATAAATACTAAGCAGCGCTTGGCCCGGAAGTCGGTGCGCCGTAAAAAATATAATAATAAAAAAAGTCCGTCACGCAGGAGCTGCATAACTAAGCACTTTCCTCAGAATTTGGGTAGTGTAGACTGCTTTCCAGAATAATTTGCTTAAAATATCCTACATAAATAAAATAAAAACATGAATAGTTCTCTTTTAAATTTGTAATGAGTAACTGATCAATTATTAATTTGCTTCCAGAGTTATGTTTACACCTGGTACCTACTACAATACGTAATAAACACAAAAAACCTCATATTATCGTATTTTGATCTAACGCAGGAACAGCGCTCCTTGCGGCGGCTTTGTGACCCTACTTCTGGTGGGCTTTTCCATTGAAATATATTACAAAGTAAACCCCCGCTTTCCGATTGACCGATTCAGCTCATTTTTAAAACACTTCTTTCTCATGAGTTACCCAGGACGTATACCGCGTTTCGTTTCAATACAGCAGAAATTACGACCGGTATGAGTATATTAGGAATATGGGTCCGGAGAAAACCCCCCCTTCTAAAAAACCGATTTAGTTTATTTTTACAACACATATTTACCTGTAGATTACCACTACGAATACCGAGTTTCGTCGAAATATACCAAAATCATGGCTGGTAGTGGCGAATTGGTATTGTGGGTCCGAAGTAAACCCCCCATTCTAATGAACCGATTTAGTTCATTTTTATATCTCACTTTTATCTCTATATTACCACTACGAATACCAAGTTTCGTTGAAATATAACAAATATTACGGCTGACATGGTCAAATTAGTGTTTTGGATTCGGAGTAAACCCCCCCATCCGGTGGACCGACTTTGGTGGTTAACGAATTCGTTCAATCGTTTGCTAATTGAATGCTATATATCAAGTTTCGTGACGAAAAAACAAAAACTCTGACCGCTATCGTTTTACAGATATATATATATATATATATATATATATATATATATATATATATATATATATATATATATATATATATATATATATATAAATTTTAACGGGGGTCATTTTCGGTGTCTACTAGGTGGGATCGATAAAGATTTGAAGAAATTTTTCAAAAATTCCGCCATGGGTCCAACCTCAATAGCTACTTAGGAAAGTGCTAAAAATAAATAACATGATCGAACTCGGACTATTTCCACACGGGTTATTCAGCGCGGTCAACGATCTCTTTTGGATTAGTTCTTTGCAGAACACTTACTTAAGTTTACATTTGAAACGATCAGTTTTTGCGAAAACGTATTTTTTCGAAACCTATTTAATGAATAATAAAAATATTTTTTAAAAATCAGACAGACACATTTTCATATATCGTATAATAGTAGAGGGATAATAGGGTTTCTGGCGCAGTCTTCAAAATTCCCTATTTCCCCGAAAAAACCTGATCGTCGATTTTTGTAGGATTTTTCATTTTTATCTCAAACATCTAATTTTTTTAAAAAATATACATTTTCTAACATATTTCTTTAAAACCTAACAAATAAAAAAAAATACATATTTTTAACATATTTCTTTAAAACGATACAAAAATTGGGATCACCCCCAAAAAGTAAAAATATTATATAATTAATTTAATTATTATTTCCATTTGTTATACACGTTTAATCATCAATATCACTTTCAGATTTCTTAGATTTAGATCTATTTTCATTTTTATTTTCTCGGAAGTCAATAATATGAATTTTCTTCCCATCATTTAATTCTTTTAAACCGTCATAAACGAATAATAGTTTTTGTGAATTTAATTGTTGAATATCTTTTTTATTTAATTTGTCATTAAATCTATCTGGTAGAAAAACTTGAAATTTATCTTCCTTATCTTTTAACGTAACAACTATACGTTTTCCAAATTTTGTAATAATTTCTTTAAATTCTTTAATTGAATAAGATTGACCACATTCCAATTCTGTTAGTTTCTTTATTGGAGTATTTTGACATTGACCAACTCGTTGGATCTTTTTTAATACTTCCATTTATTAGAAATGAAATTTTTCATTTCTTAACATGAGGAAAACATTGGAATAATTTAAAAGGTCATTTGTAGAGATGCAATCTGGCTTCAGTTCCCTTGTACATACGTCACCTGACCTTGGATTGCTCGAGCTCGAACAATGTCCTTGGATTGCTCGGCTCCAAACAATACTGCCCAGTTTTTCCTCGTTGTGATTAATTTCTCTTGATTGTATTTTTTACATCCATTCTTTTTTTATATTGGGATGACAGTTGATTAGAATTGTAGTCGAGATGATGTTTACCTTCTAATAAAAACCTTTCCAGTTCTTCATAGTTTAAATTAGTTGTTGATACTTATTTCTGTTCTTTCTTCAATATATATATGTTGTTTAAGCCAAAGATTTAACTCCTCACCATGTTTTCGTTTAAAGATCCATCAACTACTCTCTTTTTTTAACTCCATCGAAGTCTTTCTTAGATTCTTCTAGAATTTTTATTAATGTATTTGAATCCTTAATAATTTTATCTATTTTATAATTCATGATCGCTCTACACTAAACTCGACGGACTCCCGAGAACTACTGACGGTTGTTATCATGTTGTTTTATCCCCCTTCTATTTCAAGGGTAGAGGAAAAATGAACAAGTTCTATCATCTATTCTGAGAACATACTTTGTCTATTATCTGTACTGCTAACATACTAAACTTCTAATATATCGTTTTTAAGAAAATCATATCTAATTTTTTTCTCGGATAAAATAACCACGTATATATTTGTACCTCCAGGAACTACATTATGAAAATCAACATTCAGAATAATATTATTTTTACTATTTGAAATATTAATTGGTCCTTTTCTAACATCTATTACATATAAAGGTCTATTTTTTATGAAATCATCAGGACCATAAAGCATATTCATATTTCCGATATAAGACCTTTTATAATCTTTATACATATCATATAATAATGAATAATTGTTCTCTTTAATATCTAAATTTAACATTTCTTCCGGATAATATGTTTCATTAATTTTAACTCTAATATTTCTAACATCAACATGGTCAAATTTAGAAGGATCTTTCTTTTGATCATTTCTTCTCGATGTTTGGAATCCTACAATTATGAATTTCGGTTTATCAATGTTCCTATAAATATTAGTTATATCAAAACTTAAATTTGATCCCATAATACCAGTTTTTTCAATACACTCCCAAGTTTTAAATACAAATTCTTGTGTTCCACCAAACTTGTCCATCTCATTAATTAATTCAATTTTTGAAGGTGTTGAATACTCTATGATAGGAACACGTAAATAAAAATCAGTTATTGTAATTTTACCTGTAGGTGCATAAGACTTTCCATCTGCTTGAAGTGATAGAAAAATCCCGTCATCATCAGTGTTTCTAAGAAATGTTATTAAAAATCCTCCTTTGTATATTGGTATGTTTATACCTCCAAAATATCCTAATCCTAAATCGTTTAAGGTTCCACAATAATTAAATTTTCCGTATTTATGATCACATTTCACTGCACCATTCATTTTAGACAAAGTTTCATCTTGAGACAGTGATATCGTATGTTTTACAGTACTTATAATACCTGGATCTTCAATTCTATCAATTAATTTGTTATGTTTTTTTACTTCTATACTTCGAAATAAGAAAGGAATAAAATTATCTATTAATTTAGTTCCCGAATTCATACCATAGTGTTCACCATCTTTGGCATTGAAAGAACCTGAAATAACAAACTGAAAATGGGAACTTAAAAAATTATCACCAACATCGATTAAGAATTCTATTCTCTGATTTTCTTTATTAAAATTCAATTCGGTATTATTCGATGGGAAAAAATGTTTAAATTGTTGTTTTTCTATATTAGGATTATATTTTGAATACATCTCCATTTATTAAGATAAAAAATCGTTATAATTTAAAAACTAGTTTATAATTATTAGACCCCGTCTCAGTGACGAGGTTTGAAAATTTAAAAAACATAATTTATTAATGAAGGTACAGTATCAACATTAAATCTATTTTTATAATATTTCGAAAATTCTTCATAATGTTCTTGTTTAAATTCATTTGATATATCAGTTCTTTCGAAAATTATTATCCAATTAACCAAATGTTTATATTTTATTAAAGTATCTGGAGAAAACTTTTGATAAAAAGACATAATGTTCCAATCAAATAATGAGTAATAAAACTCGATCTTTTGTTCATCGATTTTCTGATATCTCGAAATGATTTTCCAATCTATTTTATTTGAAAACATTCCCAATTCTTCTAATTTAAACGGATGGTATTGTGAAACAAGTTTCCAATTTAATTTATTCTGAAATACAATTAAAAATTCTGTTGTTAAACCAGGAAATGAAGATATTTCATCCCAATCATTATTTTGTGTTGTCTCCATTTATTAAGAAAAAAATCTTTTTAATTTTCAAAATTGTCACCACTTTAGGAAATAATATTATTCGGAAGGTAAAGCAATATAATGAAGTTCTCTTCGCAGTTCTGATACTTTTGTGTTTAATTCTTTTCTTATTATTTCTATTTCTTTAAGAATACTTTCATTTAGTGATTTTTTATATTCTTCTTTCGTTATGTTGTTTTCCAGTTCTTCTATTTTATTGTTTAAATCTTTCATAAATTGTTGTACTTGTGGGTAATAACCATTATATAAAGTGTCAGAAAATATTTGAAGATGTTTTTCTAACTCTGTTTCTGTCAAATATTCTTCCATTTTGTTCTTTATATCACTATCAACTTGTACTGGTATAACATCACTAATTAAATCCTGAGTGAGTTTTTTCATCTTTTCATCTAAATCTTCTTTAGTTGTATATTCAAATAATTTCTCATCGATGATCTCTTCAAATTCTTTTGTATCAGTTGTTCTTTTATCTCTTTTATTTTCATTAATTGCCTTCTCTATCATCGTTTTCACTTGTTTCATAATAACTACATCATTATTATCTCTTCCTTCTGAAACACTGACAAGTCTTTTTTTATTAAAACCAATATAACTTTTAGTAAATGTAAACAATGAACCGATAATTTCATCAACTTTTACTTTTAATTCATTCTTTAATTTATTATTAAAATCATTTTTTAAATCATTCTTTAATTTATTTTCATCATCTTTTAATTTTGTTTGGAATGTTGAGAATTCTGTTCTAAAAGAATTTGAAAGTTCATTTACAATATCACTTTTTAATTTCGTTTCATCAATATCGCCAGATTCCGGAAAAACAATTTGATTTCCTAAAACATCAAATTTTAAAATAACTCTTGAATAAGATTCCATTTCTTTCTATTTATTATATTTAAAATTTCATTAAAATCCATATCTTTAGAAAAGAATTTAAGAACTAACAAACATAAATGTCCACAAATAGGTGGATCATTAATTTCTTGAAGTCTGTCTTCATTATATATTAAATTATCTTTTCCCAAATATATAACTAATTCCTTTGATGGATGTAAGTTTCCATATGAATTAAAATAATATTTTTTATTTCCATTTTTATAATAAGAAACCCAGTGAGTACCATTTCCGAAAGAATTATCAATGTTTACAATTCCACACTCAATATTTCTAGGATGTTTCGGAAGTTCATCTTTCATAAAAACTCCTCTAAAATGTTTTATGTTTAACTTCTTAACGATATTCTCGATATCAAAATTAGATAAAGGAGTTATTTTTTTTTTTTTTAACTGTTACAAGTTTTCCTCCCTGTTTCTTTTCCATTTCTTTATTATGTCTTGTTTGTTCTTCTATTAGTTTATCTTTATATCTTTTATCGATAACCGAGTTTGCAATAGAACTTGCTCCACTCGCTAAAGCAGCTAAAGCTCCTAATCCTGCAAAAATTAAAGGAAGTATTCCACCATCTTTTTCATTTTCTCTTAATTGTTTATATGTTAATTTAATTCTAGTTCCCTTTCCGTCTTTAGCATTTCTGTTAATCTTATCGATCTGTCTTTGAGTTAACAAAATTGAATTATTTCCTTTTTTTGTATCGATTGTAACATCAGTTTTCCTTTTTACAGCACCAATAATTTTAGATTTTTGACCTTCCGTTAGTGAAATTTTAAAAGGTTTATACTCACTCATTTTCTTTAATTTATAATGAATAAAAAAGAATATAAATTCTTTCTACTGGAAATTTTTGCAGGATTTAAAAATGTTCGTTTCTAATAAATGGAGGGGATTCTAAATATTCTGAACAACAAACTTAACTATAATAATAAAGAAATATTTATGATTTTAGATGAAAATAACGATCCTTGGTTTAAAGCTAGAGATATTGCTGAATTATTAGAGTATAAAAAAATAACCAAAGCATATAATCTTGTTGATGAAGAACATAAAACAAATCTAAATCTTATTTTAGAAGGGTGCTCCTTAGAAGAGCACTCTTCAAATATGCAAGCACATACTATTTTTATTAACGAATTAGGTTTATATTCTTTGATTATGAAATCGAAATTACCTCAAGCAAAAGAATTTCAAAAATGGGTTTACAATGTTATCAAAACAATTAGAAAAACAGGGGAGTATAAATTGAAGGAAGAATTATACAGTAAAGACAAAATTATAAAAAAGAAAGATGAAAAAATTGAAAATTTAAATAATAAAATAACAAATATCAAATCTGATGTTGTACCTAAAACTAAAGATGAAAAATTAAGACATTTTTTCCTATTATTTAAGTTAAACGACTATGAATGTGAATATAGTTATTATGTTATAAGATGTCAAAAAGTATATTTAAAAAGAGCTGTTGATAAAATAGTTTTAGAACATCAAGATTGTGAGGAGATAATAAAATTCTATGATCCAAATAGTGTTAATTTATATTCTAGAATAAAAGAAAAATTAAAAAATGATTTAGAATTTCATGGTAATTATTTTAGAATAAATAATGAAGAATTTAGTGAGGAATATCTAATTATAAAAATAGAGGAATTACACAGTGAAAAAGAAATTTAATTCACAACATTTTTTTTATTTATCCAAGTATTATGTGAATTATCAAAACCTAACCATTTGACATAAACTTTATCTCCTTTTCTTTTTAAAACCTTTTCAACAAGATAATCATGTGGATATTTGGTTTTCATTAATTCTTCTTTATAAAATCTACCTTCGATTTCTTCTTCCTTCAAATCTATTAATTTATAAGTAATAGGAACTGAATGTATTATTTTACTTATTTTAAATACCTCTGTAGACCAATTAGGTGTATATCCTTTTTCAAATATTCCTTTATATTTACTTATCCTTACATAATCGTTTAATTTAAATTTCGGTTTTTCATTTTTAACATTGTTATCATTATAAATATTCATTAATACTTCTTCTCCATTTTTCTTATTAACTCCTATAGGTTTCATTTTTATAGTTCTATGATAGGAATTATTATATTCTTTAATTAAGTCATCTAAAATATCTATCCATTTATATGATCCTCTCTTAGAAAATTCTTTCCACATTTTTTCTTTTAAAGTTCTATTAAATCTTTCTACTATAGCAGATTTTATTTCACTATAACTAGAATAATGATTGATATTATATTCTTTCATTAAATTCTGAAATTCTTTATTATAAAATTCTTTTCCGTTATCCGTTTGTAAATTTTTTGGTTTATTTTTATCGTTCAATATACTTTTTAATGCTTCAGTCACTAATTTACCAGTTTTATCTTTAACAGGAATTGCCCAAGAAACTTTAGAAAATGTATCTATTACAGTTAAAATATATTTAAATCCTTTATTAATTTTTGATATTCCTTTTAAACTTCCAGTATTCATCTCAACTAAATCAGATTGCCACAGGTCATTTATTCCTCGAGTTATAATTTTTGTTCTTTCAAAATTTCTTCTAACCGGTTTATGAATTTCTTCAATTATTCCTTCTTTTACACTCATTTCTTTTTCATTTTTTGACCTAAAAAAGTATTCTTTTTACTTCCACAAATTTCACAAATTCCTTTACCCATGAGTTTTCCATTTTTAGAAGTTTCTTCATGATAATTCTTACTTTCTGTTTGTTTTTTACACTTTACACAATATATAAGTACCATTTATTATAGGATAAAATCTAGTCTTTAAAATAGATAAATTTCTCTAGTTTATGGATATACTTTCCATTGTTTAATTTATTATATGTATTTATCGATAGAAAACCATAATCATCCTCCCAACAATCATTACAAATTTTTTTAAAAATATCAAAGGATGAAAAATCACTTCCAGCAAAATCTTTATATATCATTTCAGTGTAATGAAGAGATTGTTTAAAAGAACAAATAAAATTAACATTATTTCTAATAAACTTTCTATCAACTTTACTATAACATTGACTTAAATAAATACAAGAAATATTTTTATGTCTACCTCTAACAAAATATTCATTAATTTTTTCATGATTTTCAAATATAATATCATCAAAGATAACTAAACTATTCGGTTCACAAGTATCTACATTTTCCATTTCTTCAATATCATTATAAAAACACCCTACATCCTCTCCTATTTTATTTCCAATATCACTAAACAACTCAATCATTTCTTGATAAATATCTTGATCTAAAGATTTACTACATACATATAATTTAGAATAATCTAACCAATCTCCATAAATAAAATTTGTTAATAAAGTTGTTTTTCCAGAACCACTACTACCGATAATTATACATCTTAATGGTAATGGAAAAGGTTTATTGTTAGTCTTATTTTTATCTTCGTGGTAAATTTTTATACGATACTTTTTTTCCATTATAAATAGAGTAATTTATATAAGATGAAATTGTTAAAAATAACTGGTAAAACTTCTAAGTTGACTTTGAAATTAGCACATCCAATATTTCTAGACGAAAATATAAATTATAAAATAGGTCTTGTTGGTTTTTATTCGGATAATAACATTCCTAACATACAAAAAGATTCATTCATTTCATTCGATATTAATAAATCAAGAAAACATATTAAAATTGAAAAAGGATTTTGGAGTTTAAAAGAAATCGATAATCTAATAAAGAAAGAACTTGTAAACGAAAAGTTCTATATAAAAAGTAATAATGATGGAAAGGTAAAAATGTTTTCACCGTATCCATTTGATCTGGACGTAAATCTTAAAAACATTTTTGGTTTCGAAATACCAACTAAAAATGAAATTTCAACAGATTATGCAAGTAACACAGTACATGTTGGAAAATTCAGACCTAAATTAAGACCTTTTGATGTTATCGAAATTCATTGTAATTTAGTCGAATCTAGTTTAGTGAGTCATTCTTCTAATGAACACATACATGAAGAAACTGATTTAGTATATAGTTTTTTCCCGAATGTTCCTTTTGAATCAAAGATTTCAGAAAAACCCTTAGAAATTGTTTATGTTCCAATTAGAAACGATATTCATAAAATTCAAAAAATAAATGTAACTATTAGGAATGAAAGACATGAATTATTAAATAATGAAAATGTTAATAATATTATATATTTAAGTCTGATTCATGACAAATAAACTTAACGAAATGTTAAACATAGTTAAATCTAGTTAAACCGTTCTGAACTTTTTAATATAATAAATGGATCCAAAACAAACTATTAAGATAAGAGATAGATTAATTAAAAAATTTGAACATGCCAGAAAACAAAGAATACTTGAAGAAGATTTAAAAGGTAAAGAATATTTACCGATAACGAGTGCAATCAATAAACTTGATAATACTTTTAATGAAAAGATTTCTCAAGTCGACAAGAGTATAAAAAATGTGTTAGAACAAAATAAAACATTAATTACAGATCTTGTACCGTTTACAAGAAACATAGCAGATATGGAAATTCCACCTTCAGAAGAAGAAACATGTTTTGAACGAGAATTATACGATAAAGATACACCACTTGCAAAAAGTACACCTTTTTCAAAAGACAAAAAGAGAGTTACATTTGTTCCAATGGAAAAAGTTTCAGAAGACGAGTCGGATTTAAGTGAAGACAGTTTAAATGAATCAGATACTCCATTGAATATTTCATCATCTGTTATCGGTCAAATAATTGGTCCTCTTGGAGCAACATATTTACCAAAACTAACTGATAAACATTATGGAATTACTTACGATGAAAAAAAATTATTTTTTAAAATCGGAAAGAATAAAGTTAATATAGATGGAAATGATTTAATTATTGATGGAAAAAAATATATTGGAACAAAAGGATTATGGGTTCTCTTAACACAAAATTATGAAAACTTATTTGATAATAAAGGTGAAAAATTATATTCACAAGAAGAATTTAATACCTATAAAGAAATTTTAATTAATAGTGAGGTTTTATATAACAAAAATAACTCGTCAACAAATAGACCAAAAGCTCCACAATCAAAAAAATATAAAAATTTATTAAAACCTATATACGAAGAATTAAAGACAATTCCGGTTACCGGAAGAGGAATAGTTAATTATAATGAACATTCTGTTATGTATATACAAAATTTGAATGAATTGATTTCAAGATTGAATTTAATATATGCTTCAGAATTGGCTGGAGATAATAATTTTCATAATGAAAAAGTCGGTATTATCAGATTTTTAACAAATCTTTTAGAAAAACATATTGATGATCGAAAAGGAACTGAATATTTAATAAGATTAGTGAATGCTCTTCCACATAAAATAATTAAGGATGAAACTATAGGATCTGGATTGTTTAATAAAATATTAAGTGGATTACCATTCGAATTACATTATCCGGGTTATAACTATTTAGGTCCAGGTACTAAATTAAATGAAAGATTGGAAAGAGGTGATAAACCAATTAATAAATTAGATGAAGCTGCAAAAGAACATGATATATCTTATAGAGATCATAAAGAAGTATCAGATAGACATATCGCAGACAAAATTTTAGAAAATAAAGCATGGGAAAGAGTTATTTCGAGTGATGCTGATATAGGAGAAAGAACTGCGGCATATTTGACAACGAATGCAATGAAAATTAAAAGACATTTAGGAATGGGTTTGATACATTCAGAATTTGATATATTTCAGTAGATTTCTCATTACCTCTTAACGTGACCGATTCTGTCACCTTTAACTTTTTTAAAACTATAAAATGAAGAAGGTAAGATTTAATGATCTTGTAACTATTTACGAAATACCTTATGAATGTAGAATTAATTTTAATTTAATCAATAATCAGAGGTTTAAAATGAGAATATTTGAGTTTGAAAAGATATTTAACAAAATATTTCGATGATAAATTTTATATTGATAAAAATTATTTCTAAATAAATGGAAGACCTGAAAAATAAGACAGTTGAAGATTTAAAAAAAATCTGTAAAGAAAAGAATTATCGAGGTTTTTCTAAATTGAGAAAACAAGCATTAATCGATTTAATATTAGAAAAATCTAAAAGTAAGGAAAAATTAAGTAATAAAAATATAGGTGAATTAAGACGTTTGGGAAGTCAGTATAAAATAAAAAATTATTATAACATGAAGAAATCTGTTTTAATTAAGTTATTAGAAGAAAAAGAATCTATGGAAGAATTTAAATTACCTCCACATTACGAAGACGAATTTGAATTAACTTCAGTTTATGGAGACGATTTAAAAAATTCGGATACAGAAGGAAACTTTATAGATGAAAATTTGGATCATGGAGAAATGGAAATGTGTAGTATATGTGGAAGGTATAGTGTATTAAATAATAATTGTTATAATTGTGTAACAGACATTAAAATAGGTAAATATAATCGTAAATCGTATAGAATAAATAGATTTCGTAAAAAATTGAATAATTTAATAGAAAATGTTAATGATAAGGTTGAAATTGAAAAAATATTTGAAACTTTTATTAATAATTATAGAGGTAAATATATACCTTATAAATATTTAGTAAAAAAGATTGCAGATTATTTAAAAGTAGGAAATAATATTGAAATTAAGGAAACTAAGAGAATGGTGAAAATATGGAATAACTTTGAATATAAATTAATCTATTAGAGAGTATATTTTAAAACAAATGATGATGTAAAATTTTGTAAGATCTAAAAAAGTTCGTTCCTAATAAATGGAGGAATTAGAACCTTTCGAATTTTGTCAGATCTGTTGTAAACAATCGGTATTAGATAATCGTTGTTATAGTTGTTATCCACCAACAAGAAATCCTCATAATAATTTTAAATATAGACAGAGATATTTTCATGAACATTTATTACAATTAAGATGAACCCGAAGATAGAATTAAAATTGAAGAAGTGTTTGAAGTTTTTAATGAAAATTATAAACGAAAAGCCCTACCATATAAATTTTTTATCGCAAAAATTGCAGATCTATTAGAAATTAAACATAATGTTCGAATAAGAAAATTTAAGAGAAATGAAGAATTGTGGAATGAATTTTTAGAGATGAAACCATTTGAGATAATTGAAAAGAAAAACCAATTTAGAGGATATATTTTGAATCAGTTTAAAAAAATGTATTAATTTCTAGGATGGAAAAATTTGCAGGATTTAAAAAGTTCATTTCTAATAAATGGAGAACCAACTGAGAAGTCAAACTCTCAAAAACCTTCGAGATTACTGTAAATCTCACAATATTAAAGGATATTTTAAATATAATAAGAAAGATGATCTTATAAATCATATTATTGATGAAATAGAGAAAAAGAAATTTATAAATGAATTCAATTTTGATTCTAGTTTGTTTTCTAGACCAAAACCTGATAAAAACTTTGAATTATGGACGATGAAACAATTACAAGATTATTGTAGATCACGTAATATTAAAGGATTTTCAAAATTAAAGAATAAATCTGATCTTATTAAGTTGATCACTAATGATGAAAAAAGAAAGAAAAACCGAAAGAGATTAATAAATGAATCCATTAAAAAATCGATAAATCAATCCAAAAAAACATCAATAAATGAATTCAATTTCCATCCAAGTTTATTTTCAAAACCTAAACCTCCTAGGGAAAAACAAATCAAATGTGATGATTGTAATAAATATTATAAAAAATCATATAAAGAGAAACATATTGAATCTTTAGCACACAAGAAAGTAAACATTAATGATGAACAAGAAATTCAGGAAATTGAAACAGCTTATGAATCAAGATTAAAAACCTATATAGTTAGGAATATGGAAGGAATTTTTCATCCAAGAGAATTCTTGGAAGATAAAAGAAATATAATAATCGATAAGATAACTGAAAATGTAAAAAATATGGATTTGAAAGTTAATCTTAAATTTTTCCTTACCTTTAAAAAAAGGGGGGAAGTAAAATGGTTTGGTGGAGCACACTATTTTCTGGAAGAATTTTCATTTAAAACTAAAAATGAAATCATATTACAATCTTCAGATCTAAATACATTTTATGATAGTGCTATTGAGAAATTGATAAAAGAAATGGATGATTTTGAAAGAAATGGTTCAGGATGGGAGTTTGTAAGTATTGATTATTTAGAACTTCGAATCAATAAATATAATCCATTGAGAGGTTCTTCATATATCGATTTACCAGAAAAAATAAAATCTAAAAAAGCAATTATTAATGTAAAAAATAATGATAATAAATGTTTTATGTGGTCAGTTCTATCAGCATTACATCCAGTAGACAAGGATCCTCAAAGAGTTACAAAATATGAAATGTATAAAGATGAATTAAATTTTGATGGAATCAACTTCCCAGTTTCCTTTAAAGATATTAGTAAATTTGAAAAACAAAACGATATATCTATAAATGTATATGGGTATGAAGAATCTGTTCATCCTTTAAGAATTACAAAACATAAATTAGATAAACATGTAAATTTATTTTATATTAAAGATAATGAAAATGATCATTACTGTTGGATTAAAGATCTTTCTCGATTGATCAAAACACAACTAACAAATATGAAAGTAAAAATTTATCCATGTGAAAGATGTTTAAGATATTACTATTCAGCTGAAAAATTAGAAAATCATGAACTTGATTGTAAAACTAAAACGGCGGTAAAAATTGAAATGCCGAAAAAAGGTGAATATTTAAATTTCAAAAATTATAACAGATCGTTAAGAGTTCCTTTCGTAATATATGCAGATTTTGAATGTTTAACTAAAAAAATTGATAATTGTCAACCTGATTCATCAGGTTCTTATACTATGAAATATCAAAAACATGAACCAAATAGTTTTTGTTATTATATAAAATATCAAAATTATGATTACAAACAACCTGTAGTATATAGAGGATCTGATTGCACTGATAAATTTGTAGAAATGATTCATGAGGAAGTTAAAAATATTCAAAAGATTTATGAAGAAATTAAACCGTTGGAGATGACTTTTGAAGAAGAAAAACATTTTCAGGAAACTGATATTTGTCATATATGTGAAAAGGATATAATAACATGGAATAATTATAAGAAATATGGGGAAAAACCTATTGGGATATTAGGAAAAAAGGTAAGAGATCATGATCATTTAACTGGAAAATATCGAGGTCCAGCTCATGAAATTTGTAATTTGAATTATAAAAATCCTTCCTTTGTTCCAGTATTCATTCATAATTTATCTGGATATGATGCACATCTATTTGTTAAAGCGATGGGGAAATTTAAAGAAAATATTGAGGTAATTCCAAATACTGAAGAAAAATATATTTCATTCACACAGAAAGTTGATAAATTAGAAATTAGATTTGTTGATTCATTCAGATTTATGGCTTCGAGTTTAGATTCATTATCTACGAACTTAAGAAAAATTCCTGAAGAAATGAAAGGTAAAAAGTTAGAAAAATATAAATTCTTGAAATCTATGTTTAGAGAAACCAGTAAATATTATAAAGATGAAAAATTAGATTTGATTACGAGAAAAGGTGTGTATCCTTATGATTACATGGATTCAGAAGAAAAATTTGAAGAGTCAAAATTACCTTCAATCGAAGAATTTTATAGTAAATTGAATGATTGTGATATTTCTGAAAACGATTATAAACATGCAAAAAAGGTATGGAAAACATTTGAAATTAGAAATTTAGGAGAGTATTCAGATTTATATGTTAAATCAGATGTTTTAATATTGTCTGATATATTTGAAAATTTTAGAGATGTCTGTTTAAAAACTTATAAACTTGATCCAGCTTGGTATTTTACAGCTCCAGGATTATCTTGGGATGCAATGTTAAAAACTACAGAAATCGAGTTGGAATTATTAAATGATTATGATATGATTTTGATGTTGGAAAAAGGAACTCGTGGTGGAATATCTCAATG
Organism: Gonocerus acuteangulatus; assembly: GCA_946811695.1. Lineage (NCBI taxonomy): Eukaryota > Metazoa > Arthropoda > Insecta > Hemiptera > Coreidae > Gonocerus > Gonocerus acuteangulatus. The sequence continues at coordinate 76,629,031 of OX328125.1, forward strand.
TTGTAATAGATATTCTAAAGCAAATAATAAATATATGAAAAAATATGATAAAAATCTACCATCTAGTTATTTAATGTATTTAGATGCAAATAATTTATATGGTTGGGCGATGAGTCAATATTTACCTTATGGAGGATTTAAATGGATAAAACCAGAAGAAATGGAAAATTTAGATGATGATTCAGAGAAAGGTTATATACTAGAAGTTGATCTTGAATATCCAAAAGAGTTACATGATGATCATTCTGATTTACCTCTAGCTCCAGAAAATGGAATACCAGGTAATTCAAAACATGTAAAATTATTAACGACATTATTTGATAAAGAAAAATATGTGATTCATTACAGAAATTTAAAACAATGTTTGGATATGGGATTAAAGCTAAAAAAAGTTCATAGGGTATTAGAATTTAAACAATCGAATTGGTTACAAAAATATATTGATCTCAATACGAAAATGAGAACTAGAGCTGTAAATGATTTTGAAAAAGATTTCTATAAACTAATGAATAATTCAGTGTTTGGAAAAACTATGGAAAATATAAGAAAACGAATTGATGTGAAATTATGTAATAATTATGGGAAAGTTGAGAAATTAATATCAAAACCAAATTTTAAAGGAAGAACAATATTTGATGAAAATCTATCAGCAATTCATATGAACAAAACAAAAGTTAAATTTAATAAACCGATTTATGTAGGAATGAGTATTCTAGATTTATCGAAACATTTAATGTACGATTTTCATTACAATACTATGAAACGGAAATATGGAAATGATCTTAAATTAATGTACATGGACACAGACAGTCTTATATATAATATTAAAACAGACGATTTTTATGAAGACATGAAAGAAATGATTGATCTGTTCGATACTTCAGATTTTCCTGTTGGTAACAGATTCAATATACCTAGAGTAAATAAGAAAGTATTAGGTAAAATGAAAGATGAAAATAATGGAGTTATTATGACAGAATTTATTGGATTAAGATCTAAAATGTATTCTCATAAAAATGAGATATCTATTTGTAAGAAATCAAAAGGTGTAAAGAAATCCGTTGTAAATAAGAATATATCATTTGAAGATTATAAAGATTGTTTATTCAATAAAAGAGTTCATTATAGAACAATGAATCAAATCAGGAGTTATAAACATGAGATATATTCAATTCAAGTTAATAAAAAAGCTTTATCACCAGATGATGATAAACGTTATATTTTAGAAGATGGAATCCATACTAGAGCATTAGGACATTATAAAAATATTTAAATAAATTTTATTCGTAATAAATGGAAGTATTAAAAAAGATCCAACGAGTTGGTCAATGTCAAAATACTCCAATAAAGAAACTAACAGAATTGGAATGTGGTCAATCTTATTCAATTAAAGAATTTAAAGAAATTATTACAAAATTTGGAAAACGTATAGTTGTTACGTTAAAAGATAAGGAAGATAAATTTCAAGTTTTTCTACCAGATAGATTTAATGACAAATTAAATAAAAAAGATATTCAACAATTAAATTCACAAAAACTATTATTCGTTTATGACGGTTTAAAAGAATTAAATGATGGGAAGAAAATTCATATTATTGACTTCCGAGAAAATAAAAATGAAAATAGATCTAAATCTAAGAAATCTGAAAGTGATATTGATGATTAAACGTGTATAACAAATGGAAATAATAATTAAATTAATTATATAATATTTTTACTTTTTGGGGGTGATCCCAATTTTTGTATCGTTTTAAAGAAATATGTTAAAAATATGTATTTTTTTTTTATTTGTTAGGTTTTAAAGAAATATGTTAGAAAATGTATATTTTTTAAAAAAATTAGATGTTTGAGATAAAAATGAAAAATCCTACAAAAATCGACGATCAGGTTTTTTCGGGGAAATAGGGAATTTTGAAGACTGCGCCAGAAACCCTATTATCCCTCTACTTATAATAATTGTAATAATGATTTTAAATAAACATTTTATAAATTATTTTTCAATTAAATGTTCTGCTGCCACATCTATCAGAATTGAAATGTGCTTCCGTTTATTACGAACACTACTTATATAACGATTTTAAACCTCTGTGAATTTATCTTCTGTACATTTTATCAGCTTACATTTTAAAACAATGCATTAAAATCGGTTCAGATTTAGAGGCTTTAGCATTTTTTGAAACACGATACGTCGTTTGACCCCACTGTGCGCCGGTTCTGGCTAGTTTTATAGTCGAACTCACCTACCTAACAGTCAAATTCAGATCTTATCCAAGAGTCTATTTAAATTAGTAACAGTTATCAATTAAAATGTTTCAATGGACATAAAGCAAATAGCCATCCAGCTATCCAGACACTGGGGACGAAAACGAAAGGCAAGGGATGGGTAAAGAGGTCCCTTTGCTGGAACGAGGGGTATTTGACATGCAAATTCGAAGGATCCTACCCACCCCCAAAGTTGTCCAACCAGTCCTTTCATCTTTGCCGCCCTTTACTAGGGTATACCTTCTTGGTGAACAAGGCCATGCAACCATTGCAAAGAGAGTTTTATGACCACAATTTTAGACATTTAGAGCATTTGATACTGCTTTTTATCGCCTTTCTTCCTTTCCCCTATAGGGCTCCAACCGATTATGAGGTTTACCACAAAAGGCACTGAGTCGACTAGATCATTTCACGTTTCAGAACCATCATTACGAGAATATCAATAATTAAGATTATACAAATTAACAACGCTATCAAAATTAGGTACATACAAATAAAATAATATAATAATTTTCATTCTATTTTTATATTTTATTCAAAAATTACATTGTGTGTATATTTCAAATGTGTTTGAATGTATGGACTACCTTCTGTCAGTAAGGGTGGGTTTACACTTGCTAGTTATTGCAGGATATTTATATCAGAGAGAAATTGCGACTATTGAAACCCCATGTAAAATGTATGTCTGCAATAAATTCGACCATGAGCAATTTATTGCCGACATACATTTTACATGGGGTTTCAACAATCGCAATTTCTCCCTGATATAAATATCCTGCAATAACTAGCAAGTGTAAACCTACACTTACTCATGTGAGTCGTATGGAATTGCTAAGATTCTCCGTTGTCTACAGTCCGTCAGCATATGTTTAACAGTTAGAGTTCTGTGGCTTTGTCTATAAGTTGGTTTTTATTTTCTGTCCAGTAAGTATACTCATATTTACTGGACAGAAAAGTAAGTTGGGTGTGGGCTATCCGAAGTCTGCATAAAATTACTTCGTCTTGTCATGGGAATGATACCGTGTTTAGTGAGTCATGAATTTTTATTCCTGACAGAACCGCCTCATCCCGCCTGGAAATTTGAGGCATGCCGAGGTATTGGATTATGCCTCTCTTAACTAGCTATCTTTATTTTGCAGCATATATTTCCACATTCAAAAGATTAGATAATTTAGATGTGAGCTTGTTCGGGTGTGTATAGGTAAGTAAGACCTTTCTTCTTTAATACTTGCTTTTCTGCCGAATCCGATTTATCGCCACCTCTTACCCCAATGCGGCTAGGGTTCCAGTAGGGGAAAACATCTTGAATATTCTTGTAAAGCAAACGTGTAAGCTAATGAGGTCTCAACTTATCGCAATTCAGGGATAATAGTTTCATAGAGAAACAGCAGAAAATAATGAGTATGAGTAAGCAACGAAGTGTGTATTGTTTTCAATTCAATAAAAATGATGCTTGGCACTATTTTTCCCAGACCCCTTCAATTATTCCCTTATAATATGTAATTGTTTTAACTCAGTGTACAATTGCTATATAAATCCTGTAAAGATTCACTGTTAGAGATAGTATACATTTATTTTTAATTTTGTCAATAATTGTATCCCATTATCATCGATATTTAATTTATATTTTTAATCATTTTTTTCTATAGATCTAATGAAGGCTTGATATTCAAACCGAAAAGTTGGTAATAAAAATTATTTTGTATATAAAATGTTCTCGGAGGTTATCTTCTCCCCACAAAATCTTCCCCCCACTCAAGCTAGCCCCTAGAGTGTCTGCAGCTCTCTCGTCCCTTTTCCAGCTCCAGTACTTCGTACTGCTGCTGATTGAGGAGTGGGGTACGGCTGTCCCTAGTCATCTCGCTTACCCGAGGAGACAAGGGGGCAGCTGGTGCAGACGCTCGTGATTATTATGTTATGTAAGCACATTACAAAATGTAATTATTTTACAGAATGTAATATCATTAAATGAATAAATAAATAAAAAATTTATAAAATGTAGTATTAATAACTATTATTATCGAATTCCAGCAATGTCCACTTCAATAATGTATCTATGGATAAACTGGCAGAAAAATAATTGTTAAAGTTTAAAAGTTTCCAGCATCTCAAATCCAGAAAAACAAATTTTCAGCAAAGGTCACTGACTCCGTTCCAAGTTTTACTCCTGATTTAAAAGGAGCTGTAAAAGCGGAGAAGGAAAACTTGAAGGGAACTTGAAAATGTAGAGGCTCATAAACTTTTACTAGTTCTCGAGTAACAACTCGTAAGCCTCAAAAAAAGAAAAGAAAAGAAGGCTGACAACCAAGAGCTCACATCAAAGCATGAGGACCCAAGTAAGAGATGATATAATTTTTAAGAAGGTCAGCTTTATAGAATTTTTTTTTTTTTAAATACCAGTGTAGCGGGGTTTAGCTCCCAAATCTAAAATAACATGTTACAGTTTTCTTTTAGAGTGAAAATTCGTAAGCATAAATAGTTTTGAAGTAAATTCTCACACACTTTCCAAAGGAAGGTCTGTATTGAGGTTCAATGCCTAAATTTAAAAAAGTCCGACTCGCAGGAACTGCATCATCTTAGGTTCCTGTTCATATCCCTATTGTCATTTGAAAAGCTTAGAATAGAAACAGATAATATTTTCCTCGGTCTTTGTTCAAAGGGTTTTATGGCTTTACCTGGTCGGGTCCGCCAGACCCTAGAATCCTCTACTACCGATACTTCATTTCATACGTATCAATGAATTGGAAAATATCAAAATTTTTCACATATTCCTGTGTTCTTTTACTATAGTAATAATTTTACAAATAAAATCAATTAAAAAATAAAATAAAAAACCAACAGCATGAAGGCAATTGAAAATATTCAAAAGACATCATCGAATCTCTTTCTCTTGGCAAGCTATATTTCTAACAATAAATTGTTTTTCTTATTTTGCCTAATCTGTTTTATTGCCAAATACATTATCCAACTATAAGCAATTAAAAAATAAGTAATAAAAACAGACAAAAAGTACAGTTCGAATAAGCAAAATCAATTACTTTGAAGTTTTAAGCACTTATTTCTCTGATTGACATTGCCTAATCAACACTTTCATCAGAGCCTTTTTTGTAGAGCATTTAGTAAGCTTTCTAATGGTATTCTTCCGTTTACCAAGATTCTCAACCTTTTTCGAGCAATAAAAACAGACAAAAAGAACTGTTCGAATAAACGAAATCAATTACTTCAAAGTTTAAGCACTAATTTCTCCGATTGACATCACCTAATCAAAAATTGTTTCAGAATCTTTTTTGTAGAGAATTTATAAAGCTTTCAAATAATTTCTATTCACTTATCACGATTTCCAACCGTGTTTGAGATATTAATGAAATTAATATAATATAATATAATAACGAAGTTCCCAAAACTTTTCATGTCTGTTCATAAAATATTTTATTCTAACCCTTCCTTAACTCCAAACGTAACCAAAAGTTTAACATGTTAGTTTTGAGGAAGTTCAAACATGCAAAAAATGTTTCAACTGAATCCCATGATTCTAAGTACCCAAACCAAAAACGGTATTCAAAAACTATTTTTCCAATTTTCTCGAAAACGGTTATAGCTATCGCCTTGAAAATGATTTCATTCGTTTTACTAGCCCAAGAAGCCTATAAAACGAGTACTTACAAGCATTTAAACTCAAAAACGTAAGCGTTATGATTTTGTTGCGCGAATTTCGCCCCAAACGCCATCTTCCAGTGGGCGGATTTTGCTAGTTAACGAACTTGACCTTTCAAATTGGACGACGGATTTTTGTACCAAATTTAATAAAAATCGGACCATTAGGGACGCCAAAAATCCGCGAACAGACATATATACATATATATATATATATATATATATATATATATATATATATATACAAATTTGAACCACCGTTATTTTCTGTATCTAGGGGTTTTGAAACGCGAAATTTTCTAGTCGGCACTTCCAGATTGTTTCATGAGATCAACCTTATAAGCGGGGTTCCTCCCTATGATGGGTGGGAGGAACCGCGCTAAAAAAATGTCCAATTTTCATATATATATATATATATATATATATATATATATATGTATATATATATACATATATACTTATATATATTATCAGGTGTTTACTGATTTCGCATATATATATATATATATATATATATTATACGAGTAATAATATATGAGCATATATTATTATGCTCATTAGCGACAAGAATATTGCTTCAATCAAGATTTTGATCCTGGAGGTATTAATACCGATCTTTATTGAATTTGAAAATTCAATGGGGATATCAAAACTCTAGTCAATCCAACTCGCTAAAATTAATCAAATTATATTAACTTTTGCGAGTTAGATTGACTAGAATGTTGAAGGTTACTTTACTACCAGAAACAACCAATAGAATAGCCCATAGGAATAGGCCAATAGAAATCCTAATTAGTTACGCGCATGCGCTGAATCCCTGTTATCTGTGGTCTTCGCAAAAAGACTATATTTTTGCAAGCAGTGGTCAGGCACACTTGGAAATTTATTTGATGTGTAAAGAACACGTTATCATTACAAATGAATTAGTTCTAACTGTGTTATACTACTTGCATTGCCAAATCTTTAAAATTTTCTTCTCTCTAGATATTAAAGATTGAGTAACCGTGAGAGGATACTGATTCTAGTCACGGCCCTTGAGCTGCTTCTCATGCCCAAGCACGAATCAGGCTGATCGAAGATCGTAATGCAGACAATAGAGCTCGTGTTCCGTGGTGCTCTGCAGCCCTATCTATGCTCATTAGTGGTAATTACGCTTCGACGTGTCTCTCAGCTGTTTATGTCCAATGGCACAAGTCTAAGATAAAAATTAATACTTCAAAAATTATACTATCCGAAAAACATAGATACTTAACGAGTAATTGGAGCTATTACAGGCTTTCCAAATTATACCAGATAGCATAGCACGGAAATGAGATTATATAATCCAGTTCCTTTGAGTTACCGGTTTGCGTTTCAAGAAAACGAGATCACCGGTTTTATGATCCCTTTAACAAATTTGGTAAGAAGTTCGTGATTCGTGCTTATTTTATATAGTTTTAGGTTATAATTTTTTATGGTATAATATTACGATTTACATCATATTGAAAATATTAATACATAAAAATATATAACGTATATACATGTATGAAAAAATATATAAAAAAGTAGATAAATATAAAATACATTTTTTTAAATTAATTTATTTCTGGCAGTATCAATTGACGTTACAATATATACATATACATATATATATATATATATATATATATATATATATATATTCTCTGTTACAAAATTTACATTATTTTTATCAGTCAAGCTTCTAAATGTAAATCTTATTCTACATAATGTGGTGTCTTTTTTTTTGGCGTACAAAGTTTGTATCGTAGTTACGTTATTTGATGAACTTCATATAACGTAACTACGATAGCTACGTTACACAGGATTTTTTATTTGTAACATTTTCAAATAAAAGGTTAATCCAAAGAGAGAACACAGGGAGCTAATTACAGAACTTCACGGTGGAAATGCAGCCTGACCGTGTTAAACAGGCGTGAAACCAATAATGCTGACAGAGCAAACTACAAAGGGCTGTAATATCCTCCTTGTAGTACACCAATCTATCTAGGGCTGGCTGCCTGGGCTAGTCATCCCGGTTCAATGACTATTCAATCCGCTATATTAGTCCACTTTTTAACGCCGTCATTTTCCCCTTGAAAACCCGGCAATTTTCATAATTTCCCAGGGCGCATCCGTTTTAAGCTCGATGTTTAGGCAAGCAAATTTTTGCGAGAATAACTAAAATTTACGAATACGTAAATCGGAAGGCGTTCTTACAGAAAATTACTGATATGTCTCATTATTCAAAAATGTTAAAATGGATTTGTGGCTAAGAAGACTATTAATAAATATGAAAAATAGCGAGAATTTTTTCCAGTGACTTAAGATGCAATTTAGCTGCGGAAAATGATGATTATATAGTAAAACAATCTACCAAATTTCGTTTAAATTGGTTTTACTCTTTTTGCAATATAATGCTGGAATTAAGGTATGAGCGGAAACATTTTTCATCATTTTTCAAATTGTTGCAAAATCCAGACGATTTTGATGCCGTGGGAAAATGTGCAGCGTGAATACGTTCCGAGTTAGGAGGGAAATTTCGATTTCGACGTGTTATTTCTTTGTTTTTTATTATTTTACACTTATTTCTCTAATTTTCATCGCCCCATCGAAAATAGCTTCAAACTTATTAGTAAACTTCCGAATAGCCCCGTTCCACTTACCACACTTTTATAAGCGTTTTCAAGATATTTAAGAAAATATACGAATATACCAAAACTTTTCATGTCTATTGATAAAAAAAATGTAATCCAAATTTAAATATCTTACTTTAGATGAATTTCAAACATGTTGAACATATTTCAATTGAATTAAACAATTCCAAGTACCCAAACCGAAAATTAGGGCAAAAATCGGGATTTTTCTGAATTTATTTATATTTTAAAGAAATAATATTCCAGGGTATTGCCGACGTACACATACCCCAATTAGTGTTATTTTATCCCGCTGAAAACAGGTGTACTATAGACTACTATACTTTACGGACGATTACAAAGACCATTCTGGTGTTTGTTATGCCTAAGTTATGAATAACAGCCGATGATCCAAACACACCAAAATCTATGGCCTCCTTTCCTTCACGGAGTAGGGGATGTGGGATTTACTCGACAGCTTTTGGGCCTTTAATTATAATAATAATAAATTTCTCACCATTTTTCGTTTAAGGATGAATCGTCTAACATTTCTATGTGTTATATTGGTTAAGGTAGCATATAGAAATCATCCGACTATTCTTATATTGAATGGCCTAACTGTGAGTAATGTATGCAGAGTGATGGGGCAGGAGAATGTGTTACGGTTTGATCAACATCCACACCCCCTCCAGTCATCATCCATAACATGGTGGGAGGTTTTCGCCGAAACAGGGCTCGTTTCCTGGTACCATTGGAGTGAGTTTTACCGGCAAAAAGATTGAACGAATCTGAATTTGAAATTTATTCCTGTTGTTCCTACTACATTTGGTCCAGTTGGAATAATAATAAACTTTCGTATCCGACTGTCAAATAGTAGGACAGGGCGGGGATTTAAGTTCTCCTACATTTTTTATAAGCTTATCCTTGGGAGGACATTATTTATTGCTCTTAAAAAGTGTCATCGATTTTATTTATATTCTATTATTATTGAAATAGACAGAGAGGGGGTGGGGAGCTATGAGAGAGGGAGGGAGGAAGGGTGAGAGGGAAGGAGGGGGGGAGGAAGGAGGGAGGAAGAGAGAGAGAGAGAGAGAGAGAGAGAGAGAGAGAGAGAGAGAGAGAGAGAGAGAGAGAGAGAGAGAGAGAGAGAGAGAGAGAGAGAGAGAGAGAGAGAGAGAGAGAGAGGGAGATTACATATCTCATTCAAGGTAAACATTTAGTTATTAATGGAATTAAAACCAAAACGAAAAAAAAATAGGGAGTTACATAATAAGAAAATAACCAGATTCCGAAATCCGGTTATCACGCTTTCAAAAAATAAAATAAATAAATTAAAATTGTCAGAGTTGTGGCACCAATCAATTCAGGGACTGTGCTTCTGGAAAGGGACATTATCGGAAAGAAATCGGGATTTGGGAATCGATAATTAATCAGCTGAACTACTCACCATATTGGACTTTCTAGTATTGACTCAGTGAGTGACGGTGGAAGGTTTAGCCCCATGAGCTGTTTATAATTTTTTTCGGGGTGTGAACAGAAATAGGTTTAGTTCGCGATACTGCTATAGTTCTTGCTCTAAATTGTGAAACCCATTTAGAGCCCGAAATAATATAAGTGCAGCAGAATTAATTATGTTTTTCATTACTAACCTTCAGCCTCATTTAAGTGAGTATTTTTTCATTACACTTTTCTTAAATAAATAGTTTCTTTAATTTCAATTTCATGAGTGTCAAATGTTCGTTCGGATTTTTGTTGTGTTTCGTAACATATCTGTTTTTCATTTACTTTCGGCTCGTTTTTTTTAATGTAATTTGCCACACAAATACTTTGCCTGAAACAAGGTTAAGTGCGTTAACTAGAAGCGTCCCTCCACCGTACTCTATTTTAATGTTTCTTGGTATTATATATTCCATATCGTGTAATTCATAAATTGGTGTTTGGTCTATCTTTAAATTATAACAATTAATTATATTTTTTATTTATTTATTTTATTTCATTGTTGAGCATCGCAACATTGGCGACAAACTCAATTAATTATAAAATATCGTGAAAAAATTCCCTTAAGAAGTATGTAAGTTTAACGATTCTGTATATAATAAGGATGGTTTTGGAGAATGTGAGGTTATCCCTAACCGTCAAGAGCGGTCCTGAGGGAGTATTAACGAGCCACGTAAAGGGAAGGTTAAGGGTGATGCGGGTGGGTGTGGTAGTACAGTTTCCGTTCAAAACCAGTATTTGCTTTTAGGTTAATACAGTAGTAATATTTCATTAAAGGCACACAAATGATATGTTGGTTTGTTTTTTTTTCCCCCAAAGGCTCTCTTCCTTAAATCAGTAGAATTATTTGAAAAAAATCACATAAACTTGATCAAATACTTGCCTTCTTCAAAAAATAAGGAAAGTCACACAGAAATTGCATGAAAATACGAGCTGGATTGGATCGAGTCGCAGGTTGGATCTACACGCACGTTGTCGCACGACTAAGTCGCTGCTAATTTGAGAGCACTCATTAGATTTTTGCAATTGGGAATAGTCGTGCGTAATTGTGCGACTACATACGACCAACAGTCGTACATAGTCGATTTGAGATCAGCCTTGCCGTTTAACACCTCATCCGTGCCAAAGGCTTCCAAAGTCTCATGCATATTGCCCATTTGTAGAGTGAAGATTTGTCGATGTTGGACGATATGGTGTGAAAGTTGAGCATATTCTGGTCGTACTCATAAAGAAGAAGAATTTTATTTTATTTTGTCAATATTATCCTCTGAGTTTTATGTAAACTAAAGGAATTAAGTTTCACTGATATAGCTGTGAATATTTTACACAAGTGTCTATTTTTTTTTTATTATTATTTTTTTGTATTCTGTTGTCCTATTCAAATTTTATTGTATTTCATATTACTACTTTTTTTTCTTGCTTAAATTTGAGCAGGTCGCCTTTGTTGAAAAGCTCTTGAAATAAATAAATAAATATTTTAGTCTGCCTCTACTCATGAAGAGTCATTGGCAGGCCAATGAGTGCTATAATAATTTTATGTCTTTGATGAAGTCGATTACATTTTGTGTGTCTTGATAATTATCCTTCAATGCTTCTTTAAGGCTATTCGGGTTTCCATGGGCTTCTCTTTCCGTTTTAAAGGCAGGACAGCAGAGTAAATGTGTTCCACAGTCAGTATTACATGGCAGGCATCGCATGTTGGTGGGTGTAAGCCTCGTAGCAAGTATGTATGCGTCAATTTGGTGTGGCCAATACGTAGTCTGCTGAGTACCACTTCATTTTTTTCTATCCTTTCGCACTGGCGTAGTCCACAGTTTCACATCCTCTTATATCTTCCTGAGCTGTGGCTTCCTCAATGATTGTAACCCCTTCAACCTGCTCTATAGCTGAATTCGCCTCCTCGACTGCCTTCTGGTTCAGACCAATATTACGTTAAAAAGAATTTTAGAAATATAATTTCCTATTTGTTCTTCTAACTCTATCTTCTGAAAGGTAAACTAATTATCAAATCTTTGAACCTTTGACAGCCACAAGGTAAAGCAACAGTACACGCCAGGGGAATGTGAGGAATCAAAAGTTAAAGTATATTAATAATTTGTTATTTTAGACGTTATTTATTCAGGTTTTTTTTTTATCGTGACGTAGACATATTTTTAAAAATATACTCCCAAAGTTATTAAATTTGAGCTTTAGGCCATATTTCGGACGAGAGGATAGGCGATACCTGTCGTGAAGGTGATAAACCTTTTCGTGGACAGGGACCAAGACTAATAGAGGGGAGTGAGGGGTTGCCATCTGGGCGAGGAGATTATAGCCGGGTAGGGTTGGTGAAATGGGAGATGGCATCCATGGATGATGTCTTCTCACACCACTAGCTCCAACGATGGCTCTTCAATCTTATCTTTTTATTTCACACTTTTTCATTGTAATTCACTATTTAAATATCATTTTAAAAATATTTAATGTTTAGAAAAATAAACTAATGATTTTAGCTAGTATTACAATTTGATGTTCTGAATACTGACTAATGTCGACAAAAATTACTGGGTGGTTCTATAGTTTATGTAGCACTTATAAGAATAAGAGGCGATGGAAGCGGGTTTACAAGAAGCGAAAATAATATTAAAATCTGACGAGTTGAAGGACAGAAGAAGGCCTATGGACTAGTTAAAGGACTGAGCGGAAGACTTATTGACAGTTGAGACGCAAAGAATGTACCAAGGAGTCCTCAGTTTTCACTAGTCCATAATTACCCTCCTCCTTAATCCTGGAATGGATAACCCAATTAAACAATACTGGAGATTTTGCCAAAAAAAAAAAGAAAAAAAAGAAGAAAAAAAAAACAGGAAAAAAAAAAGAATTTACACCGGATCTTACTTTGGTTTTGTCAGGTAAATTTTGTCAGAGTTACTGAGTCGAGTTGGGCAAATATGTGTACTATAAACTAAAGAAGCTGCTGGAAATAGAATTCTATTTATTTATTTATTTTACGAGCTTCGCAACGACGGTGACTTGCTCTTCAGAGATACAGTAAAAAATACTTCTTTAAGATACAGTAAAAAACACAAATTTATATATTCACAATTAACAGTAACTTATAGTACTAAATACAAAAAAAAAAAAAAAAAAATTAAGAATTAATTGCTAAACATTATTTAGAGCCTTGCTCTTGAATTCTATTTAGAATCTCATGTTATAAATAGCTAAATGGAACTAATATTTAAGTTATTTAAAAAATCGAGACAGATTCATTTATGATTAACATGATCCAATTCTGGAATACCAACGGCAGAGCTTCATATTCATTATAATTACGAGGCCCTCCATAGAATACTATGTTATCAATGGCGTTTAAAAGTAAGCACAGAAAAAACTCGCTGTTATGCACCTAAAAGATTTGGTAAAATTGAACCTTTTTAATTGGTTTGGTTATGTTTTTTTTTTTTTTGTTTTTTTTTTTTTTTTTTTTTTTTTGACATTCGACGTTACTTTCGGTTCAAAATATACCTTATTTTTGTGGAAGGCATTTACGGATTTCAGGCGCTCAACCCGCATTAAAAATTTTATATTATCTAGATTCCAACGTTTCCACTCATTAAAATCCTAAAGTCCTCTCCCCCCCCACTCTCTTCACCAAGGCGACTCAGAAGACAGTGGGCCAGGGATCTGCTGTATTAACCCAGTGAAGTGTTAGCAATGGCTTTCTCTTTGTCCATGAGCGTCAATGTCTGTGGCTGACCAATCTCTCTTTAACTCCAGCTATTGGTCGGAACAGAAGGGAGCTTGGTTAAGCCCCATTCAACGTCACCTTCTTGGTTAATTGAGGATGGAGTTGGGAGGCCTTGAGCACAGAACCATCATATTATATCATATTAGCAGATGTATACATACACAGAATGTAGTAACATATAAATAAATTAATTGAAAAAAAAAGTTATGTACCAACCGGATCAGGTTTTCCTCGCCTTATAGCCCTGGTTAACACTTGCAATTCAAGCCGAAACGTTTGCTCTAGACAAACAACTAATTTAAGTATAATACTTAAATTTTTATCATCTATATGGGAGAATCGCGGCAATTTCCACCTCGAATTAGTTGTTTTCACCTTTTGTATGACGGTGGAACGTAATCAATGAAAGTATTTTCAAGTCTTTAATAAACTTGACTCTAAACAGCAAGAGAGGTGCGAGAAAATAAACAATGGTTATAGTTTTGTTATTTTGTTTGGAAGTTAGAAATAGTTGGAGAAGAAGGAGCTCGACACGTTGCCAGGAATAACTTGTTGAATTAAGATTCTGAGAGAAACAGGACCTCGCAAGGCAGGTACTTACACATTTATAAGGCAATCTCTCTTGACACTAAAGGAGGACGCTGGCTTTTCTCCTAAGAATAAATAACACAGGTAACACTAAATTTAGTAATAGTCTCAGTTTACCTTTGGACTAACTGGGTCAGGTCGGATTGACAAAACATTTATTAGTATGCCATAATAAGTAATCTATAAACATTTGCCAGCTTAAGTGAAGTCATATCATATCTTATTTTATCTACGAAAAATATAATAATATTTGAAGAACTCCTAAGATGGAAAAAGTTTATAGAACCATCAGTTTTCAGCCATAAAACATATTATAAATAATAAGTAACGTTTTCGGCACGTTTCCATTCTTCCTCGATAGCGAAAACCAGCTTACGCCGTCAAACGCCAATTATAAAACCCCTCAGAACCCATGTATCACGAAAATAGGAAAAAAATCAGGTTTAAAGTTGTATATGTGTATATATATATATGTGTGTGTGTGTGTGTGTGTGTGTGTGTGTGTGTGTGTGTGTGTGTGTGTGTGTGTGTGTGTGTGTTGCTTTCTAGCTGCTCCAAATATAGATATATATAGATTTTGATAACATTTGGCACAAAGATACTTTTTCTCATTTGAAAGGCCAAGATAGGTAATCAGTAGAATCTGTCCAAAGGAACATTGTATTTTTCGATAAAATTCGTGCGAAATAAAATTGCAGCACTTACGTTTATGCTGAGGTAGGCTTGAAGGTACACTTTTAATAAGTTCTCTAACGTAGGTAAACAAATAAATCTTTTTTAAGGGGTTATCTTGTACCGTTTTGGGGATAATGAATAGAATTTCTTTTTTTCTAACTAACTTTCGATTTGGTTAATCAGAAAAAATGGATTCACTTGAAAATCTTTGGACATCCATCTAAACTTAGATATTTAAGTATTGGCTATGTTTAAGGAGGTATTAGGGAAGACAAATATTTTATTAGCAGAGATCAGCAGTTTTGATCGAAACCATATGACATTATGAATGAGATATAGAAACGCGCTAAGATGACGCAGTTCCTGAGAGTAGAATTTTTTAGTGATATGATGATATTGATAGAAATAAATAAAATGGGCGAGCTAAATACGACCGAACATAAAGCACACACGAACATATATATATATATATATATACACACACATACATATATATATATATATATATATATATATATATATATATATATATGTATATATAAGGAGTGAGAGAGATGAAGAAACATCTTGTAACTACGAGTTCTTTTTCTTTGAGTATTAGGCCACTATAGAAGGGGTGGGGGTTAATAATGAGTTGCATGTAGATAGTTAGCCGTTGAGATGATAAGAATTCAAAGAATGGTTGGATTTTGGATAAGAAAAAACATAATATTTTCAGAAAACGTTTCAGCACGCTCTTAGGCAGCCTTCTATAGCAATAAATTCCTAAGAGATGTAGAAAGACCACGATGACGTTTAGGTGAACATGGATCTGTGAGCCTCGATCACTTGAACGTTATCGTGGGGTTTCTCCATCCCCAAGGCATTGGCTGCTGAAGAAGGCAGCTAATGAGCATGCCGAAACGTTATAAATATAGATTTTCTGAAAATCTGACGTTTTACGATCGCTCAGCCTAATCCTATCCATTCATTGAATTCTTGTCAAATTATTAATATTTTAATATCAACATTGTTGTTACATTTTAACGAAAGTTGACAAATATCGTGCACGTAAAGGGATACAAGAGTTTTAATAATATACCACCATTGGTACATTAGGAATGAGGCTTTACCCCGAAACCAAATAATTAATTTGCCCGTATCGGCCGGTATCTATTCTTTTTCTCGTATCATAAAAAAATAATTAGGAAAAATGCGTTTATCGCAAAGAATTATCTCATTGCCTATCATGAAGTTCGTATAATGCTGGCCGTAATAAGTTTAAGAATTTCCATCTCTTCCAAGACTTCAATAAAACAGAGCTAGAATTAAACGAAAAATACTGGTACTGATATGAATTTTCAATTTCATGAAATGAAATGTATGTAAGTTTGACGGGGGGGGGGAGGGTTAGGACTGTATTGAGGGACAGGATCCCAACGCAATTTAATATTGGCAGCGCTTCGTAGATTCGTATGGGAGTTAATTAAATGGAACAGTATTTATAAAAGCACCACAGGCTTTAATATTTATTTGTTTGCGAAAAGCAAAATAAACCTACACATATTATATGGGAAATGTATCAAATAAATTGTATTACTGGCTGATAGTTTGTGATTTCAGAGAACATAAGAACACAAACAAGTTCGGCCGTTAAAAGCTGACTGATTTCATTGAAGAATAAAAACAAATTAGAAACATGGAGCTAGATTCATTTTTAATTAAATGATTTCAAATATTTATTTATTTTATTTTGAGCTTCGCAATTTTAGTGATGAGCTCATGACGAAGGAAGTGTTTTCAGTCTAGTCAAAAAAACAAAAAACAAAACAAATAAAAAAAAGAACACCAATAACTAAATTAAGAAAAAAGTAAAATGAAGAAAAAAAACAAAAAAAAAACAAAGAAAAAACAGATAAAATAAAAAACAAAAGTAGCAAGAATTATATAAACTAATTTGAGTATTTGATATACTCGAGTAAATGCTTATTGGTATATATATATATATATATATATATATATATATATATATATATATATATATATACCAATAAGCATATGTCATGACAAAAAAAAAATTGATGAATTATAACAACATTACAGAAATAAGAGGATCAAGTTAAAAAATAAAGAATGATGTAAATTAATTCAAGTTATTTTAAAGTTTATATTTCGTTATATAAGTTGAGTTTTTTAAAGTGTTCTAGTATTGTGTTGATGTATGGACTACCTTCAGTCAGTAAGTCGTGAAGGTCGTGAGGAATGTCTAAGTCAGTACGCAGTCTACAGTCTGTTAGTATGTGTTTAATTGTCAAAGTCTCATTACAACTTGCACAGGTTGGCCTCTGCTTTTTTTCCATTAAGTACGAATGGGTTAGATGGCAGTGTCCAATACGAAGCCTAGTCAAAATCACTTCTTCACGCCTGATGCGGTGTTCATTCGACCAGGCTTTGGTAGTGTTTTTAATTTCTCGTAATTTCGTGGCTGATCTCTGCCAGTCTAATTCCCATTCTTGGAGGACCTGTGCATGTAATGCTGTACATACGTCTGATGTTGTCAGTATGTTAATGTCTGTAGTCTGTCTTTTTGTCGCCTGTTTCGCCGCTAAGTCTATACGTGTGCTTTGTGGTATGTCTTCATGTCCTGGTAGCCATAGCATCGTGATGAGTTTGTTAAGTTCTTGCAGAGTGTAGAGGTGTGAGAATATTCTTGTTATGATCGGGTTTGTACTGTAGATGTTTTCCAAAGAGAGTAAAGCACTCAAAGAATCCGTACATATAGTGAGTTTGTCTTCTTGTATAGTATTGATGTTTGTCAGTGCTAGTAATATTCCTTGTAGTTCTGCTGTGAAGACTGTGGTTTGGTCAGGTAATTTCATGTGGTATGTTGTATTGTCTACTATTGCTGCTGTCCCAGTGCCGTAGTTTGTTTTGGATCCGTCAGTGTACAAATACTCTCCGTCTGAGTTCTGATTTATTATTGAATTAAACATTGTCCTGTAAAATATTGAAGCTGTTGGGTCAGTTTTTCTGTACTTTGTCAATGTCAAGTCAATCTTTAAGTTCTTTACTCTCCATGGAGGAATGTTTCTAATGCATTCGTGTAAATTGGTGTTTGTAATAGTGTGCTATATTTTTCATTTTCCTTTATTCTCAACATCAGTGGTTTTGCACGTGACCTCGTGTATTGCTGTAGATTATTATTATTCAAAAAATCTTGGACGCATCTGGCTCCCAGCCCAATTGATTTAGCTATAAATCTAGTGCAAATCATTTGTCGTCTGTATTGCAGAGAAGGTTCACCTGTTATGGCACATAGACTCTCAGCTGGGCTAGACCTAAAGGCACCAGTAGCTATTCTGAGGCCAGTATTATGTATAGTGTCAAGGAGTTTTAATGTGGTTGGACTGGCAGATGAATAAGCTATGCTGCCATCATCCAGAAGAGACCTGGTATAGGCACGATAGAATGTAAGCATAGTACATTTGTCAGCACCCCACTTCGTATTACTCAGAATTCTCAGTAAATTCAAGGATTTCTTGCATTTATTAAGAAGTCTTTTCAAATGGGGCAACCACGTGAGATGTCTGTCAAATGTTAGTCCTAGGAATGTTAGTGTGTCTGTGCAGTTAATCTTTGTGTTGTCAAGTGTTATGTCACAGGTTAAGTTAAGTCGTTTTTTAGAGAAGATCAAGTATTTAGATTTTTCTTTTGAAAATTTGAATCCTGATTTACATGACCAATTCTCTAAATTTTGTAATGTCTGTTGAATATTGTGTTCTGATATGTTAAGTCTACTGCTTGTACTGTATATGAGGAGGTCATCAGCATACAGGCAATACTTTACACCCTGGGTAACACAGCTGCTGATAGAGTTAATAGCGATATTAAATAGCGTTGTACTCAATACCCCTCCCTGAGGCACTCCATTCTCTTGTAGAAATACATCAGATAAAGCAGCATCAATCCTAACTCGGAATGTTCGGTGGGAAAGATAATTGATTAGATATAGTAATATATTCCCTTGCATGCCTCATTCCATTAACTGTGTCCTGTCTAAATCCACATTGGTAGTCACATAAAAGATTTCGACTTTCCAAAAACCATAGGATTCTTTTGTTGACCATCTTTTTCAGCAGTTTGCTGCTACAAATGGTCATAGAAATTGGTCTGAAACTCGACGCTAATGTTTTATCTTTCCCAGGCTTTAATATTGGAATGACTATAGCCTCATTCCACGAGAAAGGATAGGAGCCGTTCAAAAACACTTCATTAAAATGCTTGAGCAGAGTGACGAGGCCTATGTTAGGTAGGTTCTTGTACATATCATACGTCAGTCCGTCCGGTCCGGGTGATGTTAAGCGTATGGTCTTAAGTGCGTATTTTAGTTCGTTCATAGTAAATCGGTCATTTATACATTGGTCAGTTTGTAAAGTTACAGGGAGTCTTATATTTTCTTCTTGACATTTTTGCTACATAAACTGATTTGAATAGTTAGCATTGCTGGATACTGAAGTGAAATATTCTCCCATTACATTAATTATGTCTTTTTGATCCGTCACAGTTATGTTATTGTTGTTTATTTCGGTTATAGGTTGTCTGTATTTTTTGTGCTGAATTTGGTTTATTTTGGTCCATATGTCTAGTCCTGAAGTATGTTTGTTTATACCTGTCAAATAGTCTATCCAGCATTTTTTCTTGTTATTTTTAATTGTCCATTGGGCCTTCGCCTTCTTACGCTTGTAGTTCTGAAGGTTAATGTCTGATGGATTTCTACGAAATAAATTTCAAGTATAACACAATATTAATGAGCAGTGGATCAGGGTACTTTTCCCTAATAAATAATAATTATAGAGATAAGAAGGAAGTAATGTACATGGATATGTGAGATATAAAAAAAGGTATGACATCTTCCAAGAGGTTATATCTTCCTTTATTCCTGAAAAAAAAAAACAACGATGTTTTGGTCACTTGGTCATAAAGGCATTTAACTGTGCACTACAGTCAACTTCCGAGCGAAAACAGCAACTGAAGGACCTCTACCTGACTTGAACAGTACTATATCAACTGACTTATGCAAATTAGTCAAAAATAAGACATTAAATGACTGACAGAACGAATGGACTAATTCTGAAAACAAACTGAGGCAAATTATAACAAGAGCCTGGTCGAAAGAAATACTAACAATACGAGAACTAGTTTTTTTGAACAAATTTTGCTTAGGGCACAGTTTACTAACGCACTATTATTTAATGGAACGACAAGACAAACCTGTATGCACATGAAAAGAGACATTAACAGTTAAAGACTTACTTAATGACTGCAGTACATAAAATCTGTAAAAGGTATTTTTACACACTATTTGTAATATGATACATTGCTATAGAGTAAATCGCCAAAAGTTTCGGAACTCTTAATAAATAAATCTCTATTGTATTTAGCGGGGTCTGGAAGAGTCTCATTTAGATTTTAAGCTCTTTACTTTTAATGTACTCTTCTCATTTTACTTAGGTTTAAATGAGGATTTCGCTCTGTAAAAACCAAATAAAAAATAACAAACAGTGCAAAATGACCAAAATAATGGACGTTGTACTGGAAGGAATCTCGTAATGATATTTCATTATCTAGGAAGCAAACAAAGGCTAAGGAGAAAAGTTAGCTCCTAGAAACATCAAATCCTCCCCGAAGGAAACTAATTAAGTTGTGAAAGGGTTAAGTACTTGGCCAAGATGACGTCCCGTCACATCTGCTTAAGCCCTTGATCGGCCGATAAATCCCAAGGTAGAACTAGCCGCTAATCCTAACCTAAATCTAGTTTAGTATGTTTACTGCCTATGAAAATGGAGATTGGCTCGAGGTAGAAGCACCTTGGGTGGTCGATAAGTTTTCTTAAGGGTCCTTTACAAGCTTTAGACTAAAATTAATACCAGGACTTCCAATCTTGTATAACTAAAGCGCTGATCGCACTTTCCCATTATCTCTAAGTGCCCTCAAGGATATTCATATTTAAGGATAATTAATATTCATAGAATATCGTGAATGAGGTAGTAATTAATTCGGGGAATGATGCAGAAATTTCGAATGATTAAAATTATTATAAAAACACAACTATTTTATCTCCAAATCGCTTATACCTTACTCTACATCAGGTATGAGCAACCTTTGACATATTGTGGGCCAAACTTTAGTGTGCAAATATGTTCGCGGGCCGCGTAGGTAGTTCAAAATAAAACACAATGTCGGATTTCAAAGTAGTTTTCATAATTTTTTGCGACAGATATCAGACATGAAATATTCCGACAATGTTATTTTAATAACATTTTTTAAAATAATAAAATTAAATGAAAAAAAATAGTACACAATTATAATTAAATAGCGAAATTTTGAATCATTAAAAACTATGAAAGTTTATTTTTAAGCGACACAAAATTAATGGGATAGTTGAGCTAGAATTTGGGAAACTAAACCATCGATATTTTGACACGATGACCCCAAAATACCGATACGGTGTTTTGATTTATTAACTTTCATCATTAAAAAGAAGTACTTTCATCATTTATAAGTACTGCCGAATGCACAAATCAATCTTCTTTCTCATTTTCTAAGCTGCGGAAAATGGAATTCTTCGAGGTAGAAATCACAACTCCACGTCTTCAAATTTAGATTTGAGGAGTGCGTTTTCTTGAATCAGGAACAACTCTATTTTCAAGTGTACTGGAGCATTTTATAAATTTGTTTTTATGAAGTAGCAAATAAATTGAAACGCTCTTCCATGTTTTTGAAATCGCTAAATCTGTTGGAAAATCGGATTTTGTTCTGAAACGCTTTCCAATGACTGTGCAAATAATTTACTAACTGTCCTTGTTTTTGAAGTTTCAAATTTAAATCATACAAATATCCCGTAATATCGACCAGAAATGCTATGAAATTAAATATATAGGATGTATCGCAAGTAGATGAAAATACTCAAGGGAGTGAAACTAGAACAAAAATGTGGGGCTAAGATGAGGTAGTTCCTGCGAGTTAGAATTTTTAGATATTATTCCTTGTACAGAAGTGTCTTCGATAAATGCATGTAAATATCAATGATGATACATAAAACAAGAATAATATAACATAGATTCTAAATATATCCTCTTATTAGTGGTAAAGCGGATTCACTAATGAATATTGGTCTCGCATAATCCCTGCTAATTTGCCGGGATTTATTACAAAGTTTAACCCTAACAGGGATTAAGAATATCATAATTCCTAATGGTAATTGGGCGACTCATAGGTTTTCAAAGCATACCACATCCGTTTTTTATGTGGATATTATTGATATCTTATCGAAGTGTGTAAGTTAAATTGGAGGTGTTACGAATCGCTTGATAAAGTTCAGCCCGTACTTCAAAAGTTGGCTCATTAAAATTTAAATCTTTGATTTATTTTTTCCTTCTGACTCTACCCATTATAATCATTGGTAATTCTCCAAGAAAGGTTGACCAAAATTAAATTATATTGAAAAGGGTGGAATTAAGAAAATGAAAGAAATGAAAAAATCATGAAATTAAAATTATAGGATATCAATGGCATATAACAATACCTATAACGAATTCTAGTTCAAAATAAGTAAGAGGCGAATACAAATAAGACATGTAGAATAATAATTAAAATTAATAATAGTTTAAAACTAATAAAAGTTTTTCTTGAGAGCGTTTACTCCCGTCCTTCATAGGAGAGAACCCCGCTAAAAGATCCACTCATATTTTATATTTACATTTATATTCACTTTAAGCCTTCAAAACACCTATTAGTACGTTAAAAATAATTTTCAATGACTTGACCTGAACACCCTCACACATAAGAACATAAGGAAATGAAACAGCAGAACTACAAGGGCGAAGGAAATTTACCTTTCATTGAGGGACCAAATTCTTTTTAGAACGTTCCCTCCCTCCATAGGGAGGAAACCTAATGATGAGGTTGACTTCATAAAGAAATCCTGAAGTGCCAACTAGAAAGTTTTCCGAAACCATGGATCACGAAAATAACGTTATAACGTTGGTTCAAATTGGTATGTATATATATATATATATATATATATATATATATATATATATATATATATATATATATAAAATCAGTCCCCTAACTGGCCACGAGAGCCCAGAGGGACAGATACTATAGAGGTATCTGATTTATGACCATACGGCACACTAGGGAGATAGTGCGATCAGTACTATGCTCCGGTCGCCTGATTTTCCCCTTTGATGCTTCGACTGCTAGGGTCATTAGCACAATACCCATTAATAAATTAATTAAAGGTTGGGCTGGCCTAGGGACGGTAGGGAAGGCCAAATCCATCCCATGAGCGAAGACATTAGAAGAAAAAATCTTCAGTGCTTGCTCGGGATTTGGACTCAGGTCCTCCAGCATATGCTGGTAGGTCCAGTGATCTACCACTGAGCTAACCTTACCCCCTAGTCGAAGCAGCAAAGGGGAAAATCAGACGGCCGGACCATAGTACTGACCACACTATCTCCCTAGTGTGCTATATGGTCAGATACCTCCATAGTATTTAACCCTCAGGGCCCTTGTGGCCCGTTATACGACTGATATATATATATATATATGTATATATATATATATATATATATATATATATATATATATATAAATTATGATTTTTATTCATTGTTTAAAACTTATCCAAAAATTAGCACGTACGTTTTTAATGTATCAAGGTCAATAGCACTAAACGTATTCCATCGAAACACCAAAAATAAAGAATAGACCAACAAAAATTCAAAGATAACAAAACTAGACAATAGAATGTATAGAAAGTCTATTGAAGGAGCCGGGTGTAAGGAAACAGACATCAAGCAATTGGTGAGTGGCAGAGAAGAAAGAGGAAGGGGCATTTCCAGGAGTTGGATATAGGACTGGACAGTAATTCAGTTGGCCAGACTGTAACTTGGTTAGGTACGGACACAGTAATGCCAACTCACTCAGCTCTACAAATAGGATTCCTCCAAGGCCAAGGAAGCAGCTTTCCTTCACCAACAACTCTAGTACTTTCCAAGTAATTATGCTTTTTGGGGGAGAGGGTTTACTCCTGGAATTCTTGACCAAAGACATGTGGTTTACACGGTCTTAGTACTTGTTATTAGTATGTGTTAGATGTCCCTTGCACTTTAATGAGAGTGACATATGTTCATTACTGGACGGACCGTACTTAACACAACTTGAATACCAACGTGCGAAGGAACGGTTGTCACTATGCCCGCTGACAAGGGAACATCCCCAAGTATCCGGAGCAGATTTTTATGAAACTTTGTGTATATATTAAATACGTGAAAATAATTGATACGTGTTTTTTTATATCGGCCCATTCGCATGTTTAAGGGGTGAAACCATCCTTCCAAAGTACACCTCAAATATTCTAACAAGGGGAGTACACAGTGATGGGGTCACCGATTAGGTCCATCTTTTTCTGGTGATTATACATCGAAAATTAGTCTAGATGTGACCGAGCGTTCTGTCCAAAGTGCCTTAGGAGCTGAGAAATAGAAAAAAAAAAAGGTTGAAAATGCTTTATTTTATATATCAAGTTTAGAATATGATATCGACATGACTCTTTCACCAATTCATTCGTTTTAGAGAGTAGATTAAAAAAAAAATACACTCGTTAAAAATAATCTCGATAATAACAAGAACGAAGTTCGTGTAAACTATGTCTTTCGTCAAGATTCCAGGAGTAAACCCTCTCCCCCCAAAAACATATAATCACTTGGGAAATACAAGAGTTGCTGAAGGAAAGATTACCTTATTATTCACCCCTTACTTAATTACTTTTAAACAAGTATTCGTTAAAGGTAGGTCCATAAGTTATTAATATGGTGTAATTTAAGTTTATTTAGGCATCAGTTCTTTAATTTTCTTAATTTGATTATTTTCATTATAATTTAATTTTAAGCTAATTTAATTTAATCTTTCTTGGAGAATGGACAATGATCCTAACAGATAGGGCCAGCAGGAAAAAATAAATCAAAACTTTAAATTTGAATGACTCGACTTTTGAAGTACATGCTGCACTTCATCAAGTGATTCGAAACACCTTTAATAAAACTTACAGGCTTGCAAAGGATGTTAATAAAATCCACAAAGCGGATGCTTTGAAAAAATTACGTGTAGCCCAGTTACCATTGGGAATTATTGTATTTCTAATCCCTGTAACGGTTTAACTTTGTATGTATGTATATATATATATATATATATATATATATATATATATATATATATATATATATATATACACACATAGTCAAATTTCAACTGAAATGTGAAACTTTTTAGTCAGCACTTCCGGATTTCGTCATAAGGTCAACCTCAGAAGCGAGGTTCCTCACAAAGGAGAGAGGGAGGAAACACGCTAAAATATGAATTTTAAACCCATTTATTCAAATACTAAAATCTAAATCGCACTTCTTATTAAAACATAGAGAAAATAAGTTTACAGTGCAGTAAACTAACGAGTGAGAACCTCCCAGTGTTAAGGTTATAACAGAGCACATTTCCTTCCACTATACTATCTTTTTAAACAGACTATCACCTCCATTTCTGTGGGTCGCGTTTTTTATACACGGTGTTCAAAACTCGATTGACACCCCACTTTTTTCTCCACAATTTTTGAAATTTAAAAATGAAACTTGGTGGGTCTTAACGTGTCGAAATGTACATTCATTGGACCTAATATTTTGTATTTGACTAAAACAAGGTAAGAAAATGTGTAACATTGTTATAGTGTTTTTGCAAGAGCGAACGTTGAGAAGGTGGGAGGGGAAGTCGCCATGATACTGTCAGTTTCCTGTTGTGGCGCTTTAAATCTATTTTCTCTTCGAGATTTTATTTTATATTTTTCACGAAAGATCAAACACCACCAATAACTGCTACCATTCCTTTACTAATAACACTAGAGATATGAACGGAACCGCGCTAAGATGACACAGTTCCTGAGAGTCGGACTTTTTATTTCTCTCATATCCGTGTACCTTACTTCTGCCCATTTCCACTATTATTATTTTTACAGCTACCAGGAAATCATTTAATTACAAATAAGTCTAGCTCTGTAGGTGTTTCTAATTTGGGAAGTGATTTGAAGAGAGAACACACACACACACATATAAATATATATATATATATATATATATATGTGTGTGTGTGTGTGTGTGTGTGTGTGTGTGTGTGTGTGTTATTTATACGTTCAGAATTATTAATAGTATACTAATGTAGAATATAATATTTTTCTAAAAGATAGTCGAATTAAAAAGAAAAATAATGATTTTATTAGAAAAAAATAATTCTGAACGTATAAAGAACACATATATATATATATATATGTGTGTGTGTGTGTTCTTTATACGTTCAAAATTATTAACAGTATACTAAAGTAGGATATAATATTATTCTAAAAGATAGTCGAAATGAAATGAAAAATAATGAATTTATTTGAAAAAAATGAATTTCTCGTATTGATATTTGTAGATATAAGGTATATAGGGAGCTGATAAAGCATTTAGGAATCCCATCAGACAGAGAGATGATATAACTGGGAGGGGAGTTGGATCTTGGAGCATCCAATGCAATACGTATCCCATCCAACCAATCTCGACACAGGCCGTATTCTCGGCAAATTCAATTCTACCAATAACTCTCTCTACAAATCACTTCCCTCTTATACTACCAATACATATTAAAAAGACAATTTATCCTGATGAATATGGATGATACGTTTTCTCAGTAGGTATACGTGTTAGATGTACGAATTTATATACAACTGACCCTTTACTTCATCTTCGAATTTTCGTGCTAGACGAAATGTCAAAAAATAAAAACTTCACTATATACACTAACTTATATCGCCCCTACATGACTAAAGTTATTTTTTATTTTATTGACATATTTCCAAAATCCCCCCAATATATATATATATATATATATATATATATATATATATATATATATATTTACATATGTGTCTTATTTTGGAAATAAGGGGGTCTTACATATGGGTCTTCTTGGAAATTATTGGATTAAAATTGAAGGCAAAATGTTCTGAATTCCGATCTTTTAAAAAACTAGTTTTTTCTGTTGTCCAATTGTTCATGAATTGGAAATATGAAAATAAAATTAAAAATAATTTGGTTCCATTAATGATAAATTAAAATATAAGAAAACGAAATACAATAACTAGAAAATTAACTGGAATGTGATAAATCATAAATAGGAGAATTGAAACAGTTACTTCAAAAACGAATTTAACAGCGTGCGAAAAGTATCGATAAAGGAGAGAATTAAACACCCTTAGTGTCTACTAGGTAGAAGGTAGAAAATTCGGCCATGAATATTATCTCAATAGCTAAATTTGGAAACAAATTAAATAAATAAAAGTAAGGAGTTGCATCTTGTATGTTATGGCTCCAGCAAGAACGCCAAAGAATGTACTAGGACATCTTCAATTACACCCTTGGGCAACAATATTGGACATAACAATCCATTTCTGCACAGAATCTGTCCCTTGGGACAAAGCAAAGTCCTATTCCGAAGAGAACAGCTGTAAAGCTGAATAATTGATGTGTAAATCGAGCTGGAAATGTGTTTATTGTTGAAGAAGAACATGGGTGGGGTCTTGCAATATAGGAGCCACTAGAGAATGTTGATTAAATTTCTATTTGGAGCTCTAGTGGAAGGGGCGCTAAGAAAAACCTTGGAGGCACTCAAATTGTTTTCCGCCGGCAACATTCCTTCTACGGCGTCCCAAGGGTCTTGTCTTAAGTCTTGGGCTTGACTGAAGAGCTGAGATTAGGAAAATCTAAAGTACCTAATATATTCCTTAAGAGTCGTCGTAGTCAAGGATTGATATTTTTTAATCTCTCTTAAAAGCATGTCGTTTTAGGTACACATTTCCTAACAATTACATACCTATAGAGTTGTTCGGAAAGTTCCTAGAGTTTTTAAAATTAAAGTATTATTGTAATTATTACTTACTTTACTTTCTTAATTACTACTAATGAATAAAAATGCTATTTTTGTTTATTTACATTTCTGTATTAACTGTGTTTACGTTAGTTATTTGTCTTTATTAAGGGGGTCTTTGTGTAGTT
The DNA here is from genome assembly GCA_946811695.1 of Gonocerus acuteangulatus. Lineage (NCBI taxonomy): Eukaryota > Metazoa > Arthropoda > Insecta > Hemiptera > Coreidae > Gonocerus > Gonocerus acuteangulatus. The sequence goes on from OX328125.1 coordinate 76,657,193, forward strand.
TCAGCAATACGAACAGGAGCAAAGAGTCATTTGGTGACAGGACTGTTCAGAAGTGGTTGACGGTTTAGGTCTAGAGATCTCGACCAGAAAGACCGTCAGAGAGCTGACCGAAATTCAACGATTGATATCACCGCTGGATTACCTCGTACAGATTCTAAAATAACGGTTGATCGAAATTCTTTGATGTAATGACTACAAAGGCTACATTTTTATTGACAAGCCTTAAATCCAATAAAAAAAAAGGGCTATATTTGTTAATATTCCTTTAAGCGAGTAAATTGATTATTGAAGGTATATATATATATATATATATATATATATATATATATATATATATATATATATATATATATATATATATATCTACAAAGGCTATATATAGCCTTTGCAATCATAAGAAGTTGAAAGAATTAAGAATGAAAAGTCCGACAAGCAGGAACCGTGTCATCTTGGCACGGCTCTGTTCATATATCTAGTGCTATTACTAAAGGAAGAGAAGCAGTTATTGGTAAGTTGTGATCTTTCGTAAAAAATATAAATTAAAGTCTCAAAAAGAAGGAGAGAAGGGAGTTTATTACAATAATAAACGAGAATAACTATTCAAGTATTTTGGTAAATACTGCATAAACATACCTTGCTAAGTAATGTGCTTCGCTCAGCAGCTCCTGTGTAGTGGACGTTTTGTTATATGGGCTCAATGCCGTTAGAATATTTTCTCTCTAAGAAACTGTGTCAATTCTTCCAAATATTTATTTACTACAAATAGGATTATTAAATTTCTTATCTGAAATATTCGCCTCGTTAAACTCGTAACAAAATAGGATAGAAGAGAGCTAAAAGAGAAAAGAGCTATAGATTGTTCTGAACAACAGTCCTCAATGGACACTAAATCAGAACTGACAGTCGCAACCTTTGAAGTGCTGGCTTATTTGACAAAGGATTCTCCTCCCTGTTTACAATAGGAAGGGCAAACGCTCTTTTAACGACAAATATTTATTAGTAGTATTTCTTCAAAATTAATAATTTCAGATGAGAATTATTTATTTAAATTACTTTAGCTTAAAAATGACAGTAGGTTATTAAAAAAAGGTTGCAGAAACGTTCGAAATATAGATTTCTCTCAAAATGTGACGTTTTCTCTTGACCGAATCCCAACCATTACTTCACTTCGTATTTGATGTATCAGTCATACGGCCACAGAACTATGTTTCGGCAAAAAGTGGCGCCAAACGACATTTCATGTTTAAAAAAAGGTTACAGCCTCTAGATTTTAACCGATTTCAACGATTTTTTTTTTTTTTTTTTTTTTTTTTTTTTTTTTTTTTTTTTTTTTTTTTTTTTTTTTTATGAGAGCTAATAAAATTTAGAACAACTGTCTGGCCATATTTTCGTTGCTTCCTCTGTTTATTAAAATTCATGTAAATAATTCACGAACTTTTACAATTGAACATAAGAAAATATTTCATTTTTCATCTTACTTAATATCAGCACTGATAAGAAAAATCAAAATCATTCAAAAATCATATTATTACAATTAATCTCATAGTGATTTAAGATAAATTTACGTTTTGAAGATGCCAGTCTGACTTTTTCCAGGTTGAGTCAGATGAAAAATAAAATGTTATTTTATGTTCAGGTGTAAAACTTAGTGAATTATTTACACATATTTTAATAAACAGAGGAAACAAAAAACAAAAATCTGGCTAGACTAAGTTTTTATAAATATTATTACATTTCATTTAAAAATAATATGCATTGAAATCGGTTAAGATTTGGAGGCGGTAGCCTTTTTTGGAACACGAAACGTCGTTTGGCCCCACTGTGCGGCGGCCTGATTTTCCTTATAAGCGTTACTAATACTCTGCAAAAACATGAGTATTTTAACTAAAAACTAAAAAAATAGGCTTCCTTTTTAGTAAATCAACAGAAAATATAGTTAAATAAGAGACCCATTAAATCCTAATAATAAATCGCACTTCAATCCAGTAGAAAAGCAAACAAGCGGCACATCATTTATTCTGCAAAGGAGAGCGGTAGAGAAAATGACAAGTAAGATAGAAGAGGGCTATGGAAATAAAAGCAAATTGAAGAGGTGAAGGGATGATTTAACAAGAGAAGAAGTAGTTAGCACATTCTCTGGTCAGACGGAGTCATTCTTCTGAATATGGCATTCATCATTCAAAGGAGGCTGCCGGCGGTAATCGAGGGGAGAGGGAAAGAGGGAGAGGGGAAAAAGGGTTGTAAGACCAAATACCCTCTTTTCAATGTAAAACGGGAATCATGAATAAAAAGGGAGCTTTTTCTTTATTCTTTCCCCTCATACAATTCTCACTAACAGCTATTAGCAAGATCAGCTGACGGCTCATTATTTTTGAAAACTACCAATAAAGATAATATTCATATCAATTGTTTAATCGCACTTCTCAAATGCCATTCGAGAAAAGAATGAGATTCGAAGAAATTTTTCAAAAATTCCGTCATGAGTGCAACCTCAATAGCCACTTTCCTTCAGAGGAAAGTGCTAAAAATTAAAATGGTTAGGACTATTAGCTAATGGTTATAATAATGGTTATTGTAACTTTTCATGTCAGTCTTTTAGAATTATGTAATAAAATATGTTTTTTAGCACTTAAATAGATTTATATTGTGTCATTCTGTTTGCTGAAGAAATCGAAAGAGGATATATTGATTTGTGTAGATTCCTCATACTTGATTCATTCCTATTATATGGAAATGGAAAATAAATCGAGTTCTCCACAATGTAATTAATGCTTCAATTAAACATTTACTGACCACAGATAAATTGAATGCGGTGTCTTACTAATCCACATTCACGATTTGCTGACACATGACAGTAAACACACTGATAATAAGAGTGTTTAAATACTTTTGTAAATATTTAGGAATTTATTTTTCATTTCATGTAAAATGCCGGTTTTTGAAATCTTAAGTTCTAGCAAAATTGCATGGAAACATTTATAAATATGTTCTTGCAAATGGTTCCATTAGCTTTTCCAAGTGAGATTACGTTTAGATATGTGTACCAGAAATCCTCTAAACGCAAAGGCGTAAGCTGTCAGGATCTATGAAACGTTTTGGACGTTCTGAAACGTTAAATTTTCAAGCCGAAACTTCCGGATTACGACAACTGGGGACGCCATAAGCTGGTTTTCTACCTTCGGAGGAAGGGAGGATACGCGCTAAAACTCAAAATAAAATTAATAGCTTTTTTGTTTCTTTAAATTTGAGGGGAAGCTTTGTTTACTACTTTGTTTGAGAATTATCTTGCCTGACACTTGTACTTTATGACTTATGAAAAACTGTGACGAATGTTTAATGCCGTTGCTGATAGCCATTCTGAAGTGCATATCCATAGCCGCTGTACAATCTGTGCGGTGGGGTAACATTGACAAGGACAAGTACACACACAGACACACATAGAGATAGAGACAATAGGGAGGGTAAAACTGCCAGCCTGACATAACACAGATAACAACCAGCCAGTCAGTGCGAGCTCTCTCGGCCTAATAGCAAACTAGGTCATATTTTCTCAACACAACAGTATATCTAGAAATTTTTCCCAATGATAAGAATTTTATTTAAAGAAAGTCCATTACGTAGGTGCTGCATAAATATCGCTTTCCTCAGCTACTTGATTAGTTCAAGCCAAATTGAAATGTAGATAAACTAACTGACGAAGAAATATAAAAATGCTATCTCTTTTTTTTAGTTTTAACCAGCTAGCTCAATATATAAAATAACGCTTATTTATTTATTTTACTTTAAGAGCTGCACAGCAATGGTGATCTGCCCTAAAAGAATTTATATAAAATATAATAAATAAAATAATAAATTATAAGCTAAGGATCAGTAACAAAATTAAAGGGTACGGAAAATGAAATGAAGAAAAGAATAATAATAAAAAATAATAAAGAAATATATAAGGAATTAATAAAATAAATAAATATAGAATTAAATTTATAATTTTAACGGTAATAATAAATAGTAGTAATATATTTTCGGAGTTGATATCTGAGGAATATTATCCTGAAATAAGTAACTTTGACTTGGGAGTTATGTTTGGTATAATTATATTTTATTATATGTCTTTGTCGTCTTTAAGTATGTCAGTATGGTATCAATGTGGGGGCTCCTATCAGATAACAGTTCACTGAGGCTTCGAGGAATCTGCACGTTGTCTCTTTTAAGGCAGTCTGTTAGGAAGTGCTTTACAGTTAAAGGTACGTTGTATGCCTCACATAGTGGTTTGTCTTGTCTTGTGAAGATGTCCAATTCTAAGTCGTGTTAGTATTACTTCGTCGCGTCTTGTCCTTAGTTCAGCTGACGAGTATGGTTGTATACTGCACTTTACTTCCCTGAGGTGGTTATCTTGTGTGCAGTACCACGTTGCTTGCCATCTATTCAGTATAGTGTGTGTTATTTTTGTTTGTAAGTCTTGTGATGTAAATAAGTACTGGTCATGTGGTCGGCTAGTTGTAGCAAGTTTTGCCTGTTCGTCTGCTTTTGAAGTCTCTCCAAGGTTCTCATGACCAGGAACCCACACCATTGTTACCATTGTGTGTAAGTCTTTTAGTCTCGATAGTTCATGTAAAATTTGAACGAGGATCGGGTTGGTGGTGTAGATGTTCTTTAAGGAGAGTAAACAACTTAAGGAGTATGTACACAGTATTGTGTGCGGTATTGTAGTCTGTACGTTGGATAGGCCCAAAAGTATGCCGTGCACCTCTGCTGTATATATGCTTGCATCTACTGGGAGGCTGATCTTGTATATACTTTCTCCTAAAACAGCAGCTGCACCCACGCCATTTGCTGTTTTGGACCCATCCGTGTATATTATTGGAGTATTTCAATTAGTCCTTGTCAACTTGTTAAATGAAGCCCTGTAGTAGTTCTGAGATGATGCGTCGGCTTTTTTAAATTTTGTCATAGTCAAGTCAATTCTTAGGTTGTTTACTCTCCAAGGTGGGATTGAGAGGTTTCTGTAAGGATGTGTAGGTGTATTGATCAATGTAGCATTTTCTGTGTTTTCATGGAATCGGATTAGTAGTGGTTTTTGCCTTGGTTGTTCCTGTACATATTTGTTCCTGTAAGGGTTGTTTAAAAACATGTTTACGCATGGGGTGTTCAAAGTTTTTGATCCCACAATAAATTTAAGACAGATCATCTGACGTCGATAATCCAACGAAGGTTCTCCAGATTCTGAATAAAGGCTAGTTATTGGACTCGACCTGAAGGCTCCTGTTGCAAGTCTTATACCTGTGTTGTGTATTGAGTCTAATGCTTTTAGTGTTGTCGAACTGGCAGATGAATATGCTATGCACCCGTAATCCAGCATAGGCCTAGTGAAGGCTCTGTAACACTTTAGCATGGTACATTTGTCAGCTCCCCATTTAGTATCGCAAAGAATTCTTAAGAAATTCAGCGATTTGTAACATTTGTTAAGAATACTTTTGATATGGGGTCCCCATGTTAGTTTCTTGTCTAATGTCATGCCAAGGAATTTTAATGTGTCGCTGCGTTTAATGTTCGTGATATTAAGCTTTAAATTTGGTGCTGGGAGGTTGCGTCTGTTAGAGAATACAATACACTTTGATTTTTCCTCCGAAAATTGGAAGCCACTCCTTGAGGACCAGTATTCGAGAGCGTGGATTGCATCTTGCATTATTTCTTCAGCAGTTTCAAAGCTTTTGGATGAGTGATACAGAAGGATGTCGTCGGCGTACTGACAGTAAAATATATTTTGAGGGATAAAGCATCCGACGGAATTGATTGCTATATTAAATTGAGTGGTGCTCAGGAAGCCTCCTTGAGGCACCCCATTTTCTAGTAGGAATTCATCGGAAAGCGTTTTACCTATCCTCACCCTGAAACGTCTGTTTGAAAGATATTGGGAAATATATCTTAGGATATTTCCTTGTATCCCCCAGTCATTCATTTGAGCTAAGACTAGCCGTCTCCAAAGCCGATCATATGCCTTTTCCAAGTCCAGTGACACCGCAATAACCGTTTCTTTCAGCATGAAACTATTAAGAATGTCACTCTCTAATCTGGCAATATGGTGTTACGTGTTGTGGTTTGGTCGGAATCCACACTGGAAATTTGACAAAAGGTGATAATTTTCTAAAAACCAAGCCAACCTTTTATTTATCATTCATAATCTTAGAACAGCAGCAAAGCAGCGATATAGGCCTATAACTTGACGGGCTATACTTGTCCTTACCAGGCTTTAAAACTGGAATGACAACAGATTCGTTCCAGGGTCTAGGATAGGTACCTGTCTTGAAGATATTGTTGTATAGCATGAGAAGAGTAGCCAGACCTCTAGTGGGTAAATTATTAATCAGCTCGTAAGAAATGTTGTCTGGTCCCGGAGAAATGTTACGGATGCCTGAAAGAACACATTTCAATTCGTTTAGCGTGAAGTCGTCATTCAGTGGATGTTCTACGTCAGTAAGTATAGGTATTTCTATGTTCTCAGTGTAAGTTTTGTTGTCTAGGAAGTCTTCACTAAAGTTTGCAGTGCTAGATATTCTGCTGAAGTGACTTACTAGAATATTACTTATCATTCGAGGGTCTGTTATTATTTCGTCTTGATGTTTAAGTCCAGTTACAGGTGCGTTGTATTTTTTGTGTTGAATTTGGTTTAGTTTTTGCCAGACGTTCTTTGAAGTCGTATTTTCGATAATGTTTGTCAAAACGTCAATCCAACATTTCTTCTTACTAGATTTTATCACCCACTGAGCTTTGGCTTTCTTCTTTTTATAATCCTCAAGATAAGTTTGCGATGGATTCCTACTAAAAAGCCGGAGAGCTTTCTTCCGCTCATTTACAGCCGTTCTGCATTCATCGTTCCACCAGGGCACCGGAAGTCTTTTGTAGGTCTTTTGGAGTTTTTGGAATGCTCTGCTCAGCTGCCTCGAGTATTAGAGTCTGGAAAGCATCGATAGAAAGAATTCTTGTTATCTTTAGTTTGTCTTCGATGTAATCCTGATATACCTTCCAGTCTGCTTTATTTGTATTAAATCTTGGATTAGAACAAAAGGTTGGTATATCGGAGTTAATGGTGATGACAATTGGGAAATGGTCACTCCCATGACTATCTTCGCAGACATCCCACGTGAATCGAGTGAAGATGGAAGCTGAGCAAGCAGTCACGTCGATGTTGGATAGTGTTCCATTACGGAGGCAAAGATGTGTTGGTACGTGCGTGTTTAAAGGGATCAAGTCAAAGTGTCCAAATGTGTTTTCAATTATTTGTCCTCTTGTATTTGTAGTAGTCGATCCCCAAGTATAACTTTGTCCATTAACATCAGCCAATATCATGACAGGACTTGGGAGTTGGATGATCGGAGCCTCCATCATGTGTACGTCAATGGGTTCGCCTGGTGGAAGATATACAGAACAGACAGTAACTCGGAAAGGTAGGCGTACTGAGACCGCTACTGCTTGCATGCCAGTATATAATCGAATTGGCTCAGAATACATACTGTCAGTTACAAAAATAGCAACACAACCGGATACCCTATCTCCCAAAACACAATCATTCCTGTACAGGTTAAAGCCACTAAGGCGGACATCTCTACCATGTTTCAAATGTGTTTCCTGTAGTGCTATTATGTGTGGGTTATTACTTTGCAACAAGAGTTTTAAATCTCCAATGTGTCTTTGAAGGCCATTTATGTTCCATTGGATGATAGAAGCCGTACTGATTTGAATGTGTACGCAAAAATATTAAGATTAAATAAAAAGTAAATATATGGAGAAATAGAAATTATAAGAGCATGTATAACACTAAGATTAAGTAACAGAAACAATATGAAAATGTGGTTAGTACAATCGGTTAAAGATGTGAATGACTGTTTTAGAATTTTACTAACCATTTTGTTTCACGAATTTTGTCTTAGAAGTGCTTTTTTTTATTGTTTCTGTTACCTGATTTGTATTCTGATCTATCCTTTGCTGTGCAGCCCTCTGTGTCTTCCAAGATTTCTTCCGTTTCGACTTTGGAATATCTGGGAAGGCGACCTGTTTTACCAGATGGTGATTTGTCTTCAACTGGCTTGTGCACTTTTTCTTGTGAGTTTCCACTGGTCACTTGAAGGGTGATCTCTTCATCTTGGAGTTTTGAGATTTTCTCTTTACTTATGTTGACTGAGTTGTTATGTTCTTCTATTAGGCCTTTATTATTGGTCATATGTATTATCATATTCTCCAATTTATCGATTTTCTGCATCATGTTATTAATCATAAAAGTCATAGTCTGAAAACTAAAGGTTTCTTGCTTGTTTTCTGCTGTTTTCTGAGCATATATCTCCTTCTTGGCTATCACCTGTCTTCTTGCCTCAAAATAAGGAATCTTCTTAAGGGCCATTACCTTTATTATCTCGGCTTCTTTAACGTAAACCGGGCAGGATTTATCCTACGAGTGATGCTCTGAGCCACAAAGACAACATTTCACCTGAGTGCAAGGGCCTTCATGTTTTTCCTGAGCGCATTTTCCACACATCGGGGACTTGTTGCAGGAAGAGGCAACATGCCTCAGCCCATGGCACTGACTGCATCTGAGAGGCTGTGGAATGTAAGGTCTCAGTCTTACACTGAGATATCCTACATAGATATGCTCAGGCAGTTCTAAGTATTATTCGGATTGTTGCGTGGAACAATCCGTCTTATCGCTGTTACCTTTTGGTCTTGCAATTCTTCTAAAAGATTTTCGTTCGGAACATCCTTGATTTCTTTACAATAAAATACCCCTTTTGTTATGTTTAATGTTTTATGGGGTTCTATAATAATTTTAATATGAATGAATGAATGAATTTCTGTATTTTATAAGTAATAATTACAATTACAGGGAGTCTGGGCATGTTATTTACAAATTTACAAAATGCTGATAAATAAAATTAAATGCAAAATAAACAGTGTCTGCATCCAGCAAAAAATAAAAAATAATCAAAACTTAGCCATATAAAGAAAAAAATAAATTAAAATAGCAACACGAGTAATAATAACAAATAAATCCTTATTTTATAAACATACATGTTGTGTAAGAGTAACTTTACTACAGTAATAAAAAAAAAATAAAAAAAAAAAAATAAAACAAAAAATAAATAAATAAATAAATAAAAAAAGTAAATAAACAAACTCGAGCACAGAATAATCATAATTATTCGTTAATTATAAAAGCCCGTATCCTCATTACTTCCGTGATGAAGTAGAAGACACTGCTGCATTTGTTGGTTGTGATGTTGGTAAGGAACTGCTGTACTGCTTCTGCATCATTCCCAGGTGGAAGGTATTTCTTGATAAAGTGATTCCGAGGACTGCTGTACATAGGGCAACGGATTAATATGTGAGCTAGTGTTTCTGCTTCTTGAAGGTTGCAGATTGTACACTGTTCTTCGGTATTAATTAAGTATGAGCAGCCATTTATGTAAAACCGAATTTCCTGCAGCATTGAGAAGGGACAAACTTTTTATAAACGGGCAGCTCTACTCCCTTGAGCAGTTGGAGAGGAATAAATAATTTTAATATTGTTAAATGTTTTTTTTTTAAGTAAAATCTGCCACAATTGTTCATTTTGGCAATCTAAAAGCAGGCTGCCGTCTTTCCTCATCGTTTTAACCTTAATTTCTTTAGATATGCTCGTTATCCATTTATTAATAACAAAAGGATTTATGGAATTAAACGTAATACCCTCGTCTTTGCTATATTTTTAATTAAAAATTTGGCTTGGTGTTAGATTCTGTAGTACATGTTTTTTTTCTTAAATTGTTTAGGTATTGTGATAAATAAAATAAGTATAATATAATTAGTTTTTCAATTCGAACAATGACATTAATAAATCTTTAAAAAATTGAAGGGTTTGTGAAAAGAAGGAGGTAGCTTCAATTTTTCAAGTTTTGGGAAAACAGAAGAAATTTTTAAAAATTCAAATTAAAAATTATGTAAAAATAGTGCTGTTGCTTACTTTCAAGATGTTTACCAAGTCGAACAGTATTTTTATTTACAAAATATGCAGAAGACAGTGATGATGCTTGGAGCTACCTCTTTCTTGGTTCAATAAACGGAATATGAAGAATGGAGAAATATGTTGTGTCTCGGACAGAGTTGTAAAATGTAATAAAATGTGTTATTATTACCGTAAATTTGTTTGTTTCACAAACAGAAAACGTTTCGATCGTTAAATTCTTTCTAGGATCGCTGGAAATAACGATTGGAGCAGGATCCATCGAGTGCCAAACAAAAGAGGTTCATTTTAGCACAAGATAATATTTATAACTCCAATGATAGGATGGAGCTAACTCTTTTTTTTTTTATCTTAAAGGAAAACAAAGCTGCCAATAAAAAACAACAACAAATAAAAGTTCTTAAGACATTTAACATTCACTTAAATGCTCCATAAGTCTTTTATCTACAGGAATAATGCAAAAGTACTGTGAGTCTTGGCGATTCCCGATAACAAAATAGTTCCCAAAGAGTAGTTTAATAGAAATTATTTGATAGAGAAAAAAAAAATCATAACCACCTGTGTGTCATGATTATTCATGAAAAACTGATAATTTGAAGGCTGTGTTTATTTAGAAGAATAATTCCCAATATTCATTGTCAAGAGAATTGACTGTCGAATTGAGCAGGAAATATTTTTTTTTTTTTTAAAGCGGTTCCCTACTATGGCGGTTTCACTCCTTCAAGATGGTACTTTTAAGGTCTAATAAACCAGCATTCTGATAAAAATGTTCATTCATATATTCCAAAAACAGAGGTTTAGTTTTTTTTTCTTGTTTTTTTTCACTTGGTCGGTCACTCATTCAGGTTCTGGCCACGCCCGACGTTGCTTAACTTCGGTGATCTACGGGAACGGGTGTATTCAACGTGGCTATGGCCGTTGGCACAGAGGTTTAGTAATGTCTATATTGTATCTGAAAGCGACAGGTTAGTTTAGTGTTCGGTAAGTAAGAGAGTATTGTGCTTATGTAATTGTGCTATTGTCTTTAACAATTGGTTCTCTATTCGAATTAGTAATAAAGCAGTGAATATCGACCACAAAAGAATTCGAAATAAGATAAGAAAAGGCAGGACTCCTAAGGCTGATAGAGTGAGCCTATTTTTAGACCTGAACCTGATCTATATCTTCCACCCTCCAGCAACTAACTCCTTCCCCCAGGATTCTGGCTTTTAACTGGAAAACCATTCGGGAAACTTTATATTAGTTCTTAGAATCGGGCTTTAAATCAGACGTGCGCTACATAAGCTATGATGACTAATATAATGTTTCTTGTTTGCTTTTAATGTTAAGAAACGGTCATTCCTGAATTTCGGAACATGTGCAGAGGAAGATACTAAATGGAGAGAGAGCAAGTTTAATGGTTCTCTGATGTGAAATAAAAAAGGATGAACTCGAAGTTCTCGAGAAGGTCACAGTGGCAATACGCAGGACGTTGTTCAGTAAAGCCTGAAGTCGTCTGGTGTTCATCACGCTTGTTCCGTACCAGAACAGGCAAGCGGACCCGCGAAAGTATCGCAGTCTTGTAACATGGTGTTAACAGTGAGGGTCGGAGTGATGGTCTTCTATTTATTAGTAGGTACAGTTCGTAAAAGTGAAAACATTAATCTAGCCAAAACAATTTCTTTCAAAAGTCTCAAAGTCTATAGCCTCTTCCAAAGACTAAAGGTGGCCATATACGTTCAGCTCTCAACGCTGGGACTGCTCAGTTTGGCCTCAAGGTTCGGACTGTGTGATCAAGCACACACACGACAAGTTAATAAACCTCAAGGACGGACCTGCAGAGTCCAGTTATAGAAGACCCACTGAATGTGAAGCAAATATACTCTTATCATACACATCAAGCCCACAGTCTGGCCTCATTGGTCTGTGTCGTTAATCTAACTGTTTTATCATTCAACTTCGATGGATTAGTTCAACTCTGGCCTCAAGGATCTCCCATAAACGGTGAGGAATATCTCAAGATTTGGACTGCGCTGTCCAAATCTTGAGATATCCCTCATAGTGACTAGAGCGTAGACGGGGAAGGAACACAGCGAAAAACGTTCCTAAGCCAAGTGAGTTGACATAGTTGCTATTTCTCTACTTAGCCAGCTGGTGTTTGATTTCTTCGCTATCTCAACGTTCTTCTCTGTAAATGTCCTAAGAGATCCTACGTTTATTCGTAGAAACAACAGGGATTTACAAATGTGGTCTCATCCTCAAGATGAACTCCTTTCTTCTCCTAATACAAGAGGGCTAGGTAGTAAATAGCAGAAGCAGAAGATATACACAACCCTCGAAAAATATAAATGTGTTATGGAAGATGGAAGAGAGCCTGTTTCATGGAAGGCAGTGCTTGGAAAGGATGAACGATGGGGAAGGCTTGGTTTTTGTCAAGTAGCCCTCCAACCTTGAGCCATTACGGCTATTCACAACACTAAGGACCGTCTTTGTCAAAACAAAATAACATCCTTCTTACGGTAGCCTAAAAAATTAGTTATTTCAGCCCCATTAGGGATGAACATAAATAACAAGTCATTTGTCATTATAATTATTAGGAAAATAATTTTGAGTGTGATCCCTTATCCCTATGGAGAGGACATTGTATGGACGTAGACCTTATGACTTATGAAATCCATAATTCACAATTATTCTTCGTTCTAATAGTCTTTCATTGAAAATCGATAAAATTCATTTCAATGTTATTTAGTTAGACGTTTTAAAGGAATTTGGAAATAAATAGAATTTTGTGTATACTTGAATCATTACCTGCAATACAGCAGTTACACAAGTAAAATACAATGCTCATAATTTTGTGTTCGTTATACATGAATACGGATCCTTCTGGTAATGAAAATTGCATTTTCCTAATGTGAGGTAGGATAATAGAGAGATAATTACTGTTTAATGGGAACTAGAACTGCTGTATATCACGAGTTATTTAGAGGCGGAGGAGTCCAGCCACGTGACTTATTGTACTTCCAGCACGTGGAGCACTTGGGGGTCTAAGTCTTCCCATGCATTAGTTAGAACTACTCTAGCTCTTTCCATTGTCAAAAAATCATTTTCACAGGGCTATTATACCATTATGAAGCACACACATTTGGCTAAATGCATGTTCCATGCTCATTGTTATCATTTGTAAGTGCTTCCTTTAATCTGTGGCAAACCAAATTTGCAAATAAAAATATAGCAAACGTTTATTTGAGAATTTACAATCTTTTAAGGACAAGATAAGCTTATGGGCAATTTTACATCGCCCACTACTAAAAAGTTCAGAAAAAAAAATGCAAAACTCCATGGAATCGTAGCATAAAATCAATAAATTGTAATAACAATCTGTGACCAATTATTATTATTATCATTATTATCTCAAGAAACCACCTTATTTGGTGATTATATGTAAATAATACGATGTAATTCAATGTTGTACATAGAAACTACCAGCGACTTTCCTGGAATTTCAGTAAATTTAACTAGATTTCTTAATAAACAAAAAGTATTTCAGTGCTAACGTAAAAAAGCCAAATATTATCCATGAAAAACGCCTCAAATAAATAGAAATAAGGGCTGCAAAAAATAAACAAATGTCCGGAAACACTTCATTTTACAGTTTGATCTTTAATTTATTTTCTTTAACAAATAAATGTTACACAATTTGTGGAAAGTCCATTGCTTACAATTAGAGATTCATAAATGAAAATCCTCAAAGGGAATGACATATGTTCTTGAAATTCAATCTGAAGCAACACAACATTCAACAGACGCGCAGGGAGAAGAAAGAGAGAGAGAGGAATGGTAAGGGGTAATGTGAGGAAAGGCAGAGAAAAGTACGTGAGGGCAATACGTCATTTTGAGCGGCAGAGATATAACATTAAACATCTCTCACCCCTTTCATTTATCTCTTTGCTTTGACAAGTCGGAGCGCCGTAGTCACTAAGGGATACTTGCAAATGTATATCTAATCGTACATTAATTTCAACCTGTATAGCAGGAGAAAACAAACGACATAAGGGCAAATGACACACAAAGAAAAACCAAAACTCATATGCTCTTTTGAAAATTAGAAAATATACGATGTCGAGCATCGACCTAACTAGTTTAGTAAAGTTTACAATAAAATGTACACCCTTTCTACATTTAAAAATTCACAATAGAAGTTGTCTATGCAGAAACAGAAAAAACAATCCCCGAAAGTCATATCATGTGGCCAAAATTTGAATTAAGGAACTAATTTTATTAATATTTTGTGTTAGAATTCATCATAAGTTATTTCGAAAAGTTTGGTAAAATGCTATATCCAAACTCTTCCACTCTTCCTAAACCATCTTTCTGTAATTGAAGAACGGAAACATTGATAGAAAACGATATTCTCATATGAAAAAGGAAATTGGAAGAAAGATTGAAGTCGGGATTTATAGATATCTCGGGGGTAGACAGATAGACTAGACTGGATTTGCGGGAGGTTTTCTACATCATTTCACATTTTTGTTAAAGGCAGCTGCAAAAAATAAGGAAGCAATCTTGAAGTAAGCAACTGGGTTAGAGCAAACCTTGTACAAATAGGTATGGGTCATTCTTAAATTCCTCCCTTATTTCCATTTATTAATATCCCAAAGTATCACACACACACACACACAAATATATATATATCAATTCTTGTGAAAGATGACCCGATATATATTTTCCACTTTTTCTTGTTTGTTTTTCTGGCAGGGGGTCGATAAAGCAGTACACTCTTTGTTCACATTAACTGCTTTATTTGTTATGTTTCGCCCGACATGTTTCGTGCCTTTTCGCACCTCTTCAGGGGCTTTCCTATGTAACAATATTTTTTGTAAATCCTAAACTTTAAATTGCTTACACTAATACACATATCCTGTCCCTAAACAATTTACATCTCAACATATAATATTTTAACTTAATCTTAATCCTACCTTATCAAGAAGTCCTCTCGTCATGTTGTCTAGCTTGAGTCAGGCGTAGTACTGAAAAGTCATCTGTGGTAATTAATATGGCTGTTTGTATCGATTCTTTAGCTATTTTCATGGTATCGATTATTGGTGAAATTTGTTTTGTGAGGTTTAATTTATTATACTATGGAAAATTTGGTGCACATTCTTTAAATCTGTTTTTTTATTTATGGCAGTGTTGGAATTTTTAATTATGTAAATATTTTCTTTGATTTAAAGAATGTGCACCAAATTTTCCATAGTATAATAAATTAAACCTCACAAAACAAATTTCACCAATAATCGATACCATGAAAATAGCTAAAGAATCGATACAAACAGCCATATTAATTACCACAGATGACTTTTCAGTACTACGCCTGACTCAAGCTAGACAACATGACGAGAGGACTTCTTGATAAGGTAGGATTAAGATTAAGTTAAAATATTATATGTTGAGATGTAAATTGTTTAGGGACAGGATATGTGTATTAGTGTAAGCAATTTAAAGTTTAGGATTTACAAAAAATATTGTTACATAGGAAAACCCCTGAAGAGGTGCGAAAAGGCACGAAACATGTCGGGCGAAACATAACAAATAAAGCAGTTAATGTGAACAAAGAGTGTACTGCTTTATCGACCCCCTGCCAGAAAAACAAACAAGAAAAAGTGGAATATATATATATATATATATATATATATATATATATATATATATATATATATATGGGAAGGTGTTGTACCTCTGACCGTCTTGTACCTTTGACCACCGAGGCTGTCGCGGCACGTAGCAACATTTTATAAATTTTGGTGTAATTAGTGTTTAGCTCCTTCACTAAAGCGCTTGTGTAACCTAATTTGGATTATTCAAGTCAAAGAGGATTCTTGCAAAAAATACTTATCCATTTCTACCATAAAAATGTAAGTTATTTATTGACGACGTTTTACCACATAATATTTTATTTGTTTCTAATAAAGTTTCTCTCTCTTGTATCTTGTAAGTCTTTTTAGATGGAAATCATTTGACAAAGTAGCTATTACAATAAGAAACATGGTGTAGCTTCTGAAATTGATTTATCTTAACCGTAAAATTTTTAGCATGCTTTATAATTTGCACTACCATGATGTTGTACCTCAGACCACGACTAGTTGTACCTTTGACCAGGTCAAAGGTACAACACACCTGAGTAATTTTTACATAATTCAACTGTTATGTTCATCTGCTACACATTTTGAAAAAAAAATGAATATTGGTTGCTTCAATTGTTCAAAGAACTTAAAAAATAATAAATTAAATAAGTTCAAACTGGCTTTATTAATCCTCAGTGTAGCAGTTCGAACCTATCGCCTCTTATCGTTCCACCTGAAGTTGCAAGACCTCACCGAAAAGCGGAGGGAGGGAAAATGTCAAATAGGGGCCGGCCTAAAGGGAAACCTCATATCCTGACAGATATTCATGAAAAGCTAATTATTGAAGGTTAAACAAAAAAAACGAAAAATCCACCCTAAACGTAAGATACCACATACAAATGAAACCCCTTCCTAAAAAAGTGGTAAATAAAAAGAAAATTATTCTAATGACAATTCAGATTCTGATACTGACACCGAAATGTCTTCAGGAGAAAGTGACTTTGATCTGTCTGATGAATGTCGTGAGTTAAGTCAATGACCAGCAAGAATTTGAAAAATATGATTTGAAAAAAGGAAATTTTATACTTGTTAAAAATAAAAGTAAAAAGACTATTACATATTTAGTCGCAGAGATCTGTAGTATTAAATGTCTAATGCTTAAGATCCAATATTTGAAAAACCAAACTTTAAGTGACTAGTTTACGAGAGAAGATGAAAATTTGTATGATATTGATGTTGAAGACATTGTGGCTGAACTTCCATACCCTACTATTGCTAGTGGATCTGCTTGACAGTTAAAACTTTTATCGATTGGACTGGATTTCTAAGCATATTAAGCATAACACAATATCAATAATAGCTTTTTATTATGCTTACATCCATGTCCTGTATTTATTAAACTTACAATTAATTATAATATTACTCAATACAATTTTTTTTTCTGCACTGCTGTGTTGTTTTAATGTGGTCAGAGGTACAACACCCCGTGGTCAAAGGTACAACTACATGTTGGACCTTTGACCACTGTACAATTTTTTTTTTTTTAAATTAATAAAAAATATTAAATGTAAAGTTAGAACCTTGAAAAAAATGAATATGATAAACAATAGAATACAAATTACAATAAAAAAAAAAAAAAAATAAATTTAGCATTAATAATCCAGCCAAAAAAAATTCAATTGTGCAAAGTGGTCAAAGGTACAACACCTTCCCCTATATATATATATATATATATATATATATATATATATATATATATATATATATATATATATATGTGTGTGTGCATGGGAGCACATGTTGTGTGTTCTGAGGATCCTCAGTTTATAGATAGTTAAAATTAAACCGATTGTGTATAACAGAAAATGCCTATTAGTGGGTGGCTAAATTGATCTTGGGAATTTAATGTATTTCGTGTGACATTCAACGAAAAAAAAGGAAAAATTTTTAGTGAAATGTTTAGAACGGATTGTTGACTTTAATTAATGAACGGTATTATGTTTATTGTTGGTCTTTTTTTTTTTATGTATATCTTTCAAGATTAAACATAAATTTACGATAATTTGCTTTATACATTAATTTGTTTCAGCAAATCAATTAAGCAGTTAATAATTAAAACTGGGGTCTCCCGTGGTCTAGTGGATAGAGCGCTAGATTCATAAGCGGGAGATGGTGGGTTCGATCCCCACCGGCGCCAGAAATTTTCTCATGTCTGGATGTCGGCGCTAATGACCGCTAATGAAAAGATTACATATCAACAAAAAAATATTTTGGAATAATAATCGG
The DNA here is from genome assembly GCA_946811695.1 of Gonocerus acuteangulatus. Lineage (NCBI taxonomy): Eukaryota > Metazoa > Arthropoda > Insecta > Hemiptera > Coreidae > Gonocerus > Gonocerus acuteangulatus. The sequence continues at coordinate 76,675,067 of OX328125.1, forward strand.
AAGCGATTTAAACCTATGACATATTAACAATTAATAATTAAATTTTAACGACCATTTATTATTAACTACGAATTTTAGGACGGGTTATCTATAGGTTACCACCCTTTTCTAGCCAGGATAGGGCTGATGATTTTTCTTTTTTCTAAAAAAAAAGCCACCTCCCCATATTGGGAATCGAACCCACGACCCTTGGCACGGAGCGTTAAATGCTCACGCCTTAACACTCGCAGCCACCCGGCCTCCGAATTTACAGTTATAAAACAATATACCCACTAATTTTCAAGAAAATGTTAATATTTTTAAGAGAATTCACAAAGGTCCTAACTTCTCTTTACCAGGTGCATGTGACATTCACTATAGGCAATCCAAAATTACAGCTATTATTTATTTTGGTCGCCATCGTTATTTCCAGACAAGTTAACACAGTGACCCTATAGATACAATCTATCCAGCATATCGTTATACTAGGCATCCTTATAAATAGAGTTCCTTATAAATACAGTATATATGTACGCATGAGTGTATGCATATGTGTGTGTATATATATATATATATATATATATATATATATATATAAATATATATATATATATATATATATATATATATATATATATATCGCACTAGTATTTCGAAAGTGACTCAACTCAAAATAATGTGTCACTCTTGCCTATTTAGGGTGAATATCATAAAGACAGGAAGAGAGACACAAGTGCCCTCTGGTGCACAAGCTCTGAAACTAGGTACATACAGTTTTGATGGTTGATAAAGAGATATTTACCATGACTTTCAAAGGCATTAAAGAAAAATTCCGAATTTTGAGTTGTGTCACTTTTTCTTTATTTGCTCATAAATATGACATACATTAAATCATTACTGGAAGAGCAATGCCTGTAGTGTCTCAAAGCGTTCAATGGTTATTGATTATTATCGAAAATTAATGCAAACACAGCCTTCTAAACTCGCCGAGATAAGCGGTGTAGTCTAATCAGCCTGTCCGGAGTTAAATCAACAAAGTTATAACCCAATAAACATGTTAATCAGCAGTTATCCATGAGGATAAAGTCAATCCTCGAGCTCAATCAATACCCCGTCCATGTTGAAGCGGATCGTTAAATATCCCAAAGATAAATACCCTTAACGAAATTATTAATACTAATATGAAATTCAAACAATTCTCTGAAATTGCTTAACTACGACTACTACAAAACTTGTCGATTCATCATAGAAAACTATTTTTCGTAAATCTCTCGGACTTGATAAATTTAAACTGGATTTTCTAAAGCATAATAACTATAAATAACAGAAAATGATTCACGCAATCAATAACACCCACAAACTATACACAGACTGTGTTTAGAAAGTGAAGCAATTGAATTTCTCTGCCGCTCCTACTTAGGGTAGGTAATACCGTAATAAACGCTAATATTTTTTATGTTGAATATGTTTCATGAACTAAATGATCTTATTTAATTTATTTTTAAGGGTTTTATGAAATTTTTACCGATCAAATCAAAATTTCGGAGGGGGCCGCATCCCACCCTTATATACGCCCATGTTTCAGATTAAGGCCGCCCTGAACGAAATCTATTTTTCGTACATAGAAGAGATCCAATCTGCCGTGACGAAGGCCTTCCCGGAAGACGCTTTCCAGGGCTCGCATATATATGTATATATGGTAAAGTAGCTGGAAAAAATATGTAGAGGCTCAAGGACAGAACTTGAAATCTCCTCAATAAATTACTTAAAAAAAATAAAGTAATTGCATTCCTATTGGAACTACTCCGTAGATAAAGATAATTATTTCTTACCTGCAGAACACAAAACTGAACAATCTCATTTGAAGACATCTGTTGTATAAGCAAACATATTTTCAAATCTCTAATAATGGAGATTATGTAATCAATCAGCTTTTGATCAAGGTGTTAAATCATTAGGTAAAACATGTACGCTAAATCTTTGAAACAGTAAAATCGCCATTGAAGAGAAATAATTCTCCCCAAAAAAATGGTAGTCGCAAAAACAAAAAAAAAAAACATGAACCTTTTTTTAGACTAATAGCTTCTATAAAATGTTTTTTAACTTATACATGCCTTTTAAAGTAATGAATACTTCTAAAAATTATTCTTGAAAATAGGGAATTTTCCATACTTTAAAGCTAGTAAAACTTCATTCAACAATATAATATATTTAAAATTAATAAATAAAATTTAACTTTAAAATTTAAATGAATAAATACAAATAATATATGATATATTTTAAAATATCGATTTTACATATCCTCTATTCTAACAAAAAAGTGAAAATTACTCACCGAAAATTATTCTTGTTTAGACATTTATAAAGCTACCACATACCTGAAAAAAAAAACTATCAGAGTCAAAGTATATCGACATCAAATCCATTCGATTAAGTTTAAATTTATTATAATATTTACTCATTATAATGCTATTCCTTATTACCTATGTTTTTTGTGTGTTTTTTTTTTGTATTTTTGTTTTTTTTTTAAAGGAAAAGAAAGGCCTAGCTCTATTCTGGCAAGGAAAAGGTAAAATTCTGTAGGTAACCAGTCCTAAAGATCTGTTATGTGAATAAGTGGAAGATAAAATTTAAACAGGAGGAAATATTAAATGCAATTTTTTATAACTACAATATCATATCTAGCTTCGTCGATGTAAAAATGAAAATTAGAAATTGTTTTTTTAATCGCCTTATTTGTTACACTTTCTCTATGATGTTATGTGTTCATAGTTTATTAATTTATATTTGTTGGGTGACGTTGTTGTGAGCAAAGGCGTTTACTGATGACACTTCTAGGTCATATCATGTCAATTGAGTCAATGTATCATGTCATAAGAGTTTGTATTGTGCGAGCCTTATGGAAATAAAATCGACTGATGCAGACGGTGGTTGATTTTCATTCATTACCTTATGTTATTGAATATTCTGGTTAGCTTGTTATTGTACATCGAGAACTCTCTTTGGCCTATTCAATTATTTGAATATAAGTTGTATTGTATTCGACCACTTGAACCTCAAGTTATTCCAAAACCAATAAATCAGAAATAGCAGAAAATTAAATAAAAATATTTACTTCCTGTCTGCTATTTATTATAATGTATGGAATGTCTTATCTCATAGGTATATATAAGTTTGACAAAGTAATTTAGAGGGATCTCCCATGGTCTAGTGGCTAGCGCCTTAGATTCACAAGCGGGAGATGGTAGGTTCGATCCCCATCGGCGGCAGGAATTTTCTCATCTCAGGGATGAGAAAATTCCTAGCTGCACTCTGAATGCCGGCGCTAATGTCCCAGATTTGTCAATGCGCGGTTAACAAAAAAAAAAAAAAAAAAAAAAAAAAATCAAACCATTGATTTTTCCAATTTCTTGGAGGAGGCATGTGGTAAAATAATCACCAAAAATATGCGTTGTATAACGAGCCAAAGCGGACTATAGGGGAGAGAGAGGATAAAAGGATGCTAAACAGAGTTATCAGCACTTTACAAACCTTCTGAATCCAACTCATATACAGAATTCATTACTCCCTTTGCCTTTCCGGTTTAATATCGAATAAATATATTCCAAAGACTACATAAAAAGGTTTTCAACCTCAACCCCGACTCATCAGCAAAATTTATTAGGCAATTTTACATTTCATCAAGTCTAGGATAACGTATCAAAACATCGCTCCTAAAAAGGAAGACTTCGTAAAACTGATGATATTTCGTATAATTCACCATCGCAAGTGCGTCATTATGTTTGCAATATAAATTTTATACGGTGACCATACATTCATGTCATATAATAAGACAAATCAAATTGAAACAATCCTAAATGTGATGCCAGGCTATAAATTCACAGTAATTTGTATATAGGCGAGGTTCATACCTATGGAGGAAGGGAAGAACCGCGCGAAAATGTTCCTGGATTACAGAATTTGGTCGGCGATTGTTAAAACGTTATTTCAACAATCACGTTCTTTCTATCACAAAGCGTGTTATTCCTAGACCAGGGTTTCTAAACCTGTGGTACGCTCACCACTGGTGGTGGTATAAGGAGTTGCTGGTTGGCGATACTGAAGAAATCTACTACATATTTGTCAAATACCACTCACTCACTGACCACTGACCTATCATCGCCCAGCCCAAACCACTCGACAGAAAATTTTGAAATTTTGCATGGACACTCCCTAAATAACGTAGGCACTCGCTAAGAAAGGATTTTTTGATATTCGAATTTTTAAGTATTTTTAGAGGGGATTAATGTTTTGGTTGGTTAGAGCAGGCAAGCCTAGACAGCATGCGTTGCTAGAACGATAAAGAACAACTGTTACCGTACATTATCTATTTCATAGTATTATTTTTAATTGAGGTTAATTTCCAGTATGATGGCAGTCCTTGAATTACTAGAAATAAACTGTGATTTTGTCCCTCTTAGGGTTTACGCCCTGGCCATCCGAGGTACTAACATCCCGAACCTCTTGACACAAAAATTTGAAATTTTGCACGGACAATCCGTTTAGAATGTAAACACTCGCTGAGAAAGTTTTTTTTTTTTTTTATATTCAAATGTTTAAGTACTTTTAGGGGGGGGGGGTGAATTATTAAGAAGTTCCTCATCGGCTCAAAAAGGGCCCGATTTCGATGAAATTTGGTACAAAAATCTTTCTTCTCATTTAAAAGGTCAAGTTTATTAACCAGCTGAATCCGTTTACTGGAACGCAGAAAAAATCGGAACGCTTACATTTTCGAGCCAATTTGCTTGCAGGTACTCACTATATAAGTTTCTTAACATAGGAAAACGAATGAAACCATTTTGAAATCGATTTATGTAAAAGTTTACGAAAAAAATTGATAGAAATACTTTTCCAAACTAATTTTCTGTTAGGTTATTCAGAAACGATGATTAGTTCATTTGAAACTTGTACCAGGTATTTGACATTCATCTAATCTAAGTAAGATATTTAAACTTTGGTATCGTTTGGGGGTAAGAAGTATATGGAAAAAAGTTGTATTAATGGTGATACAAAGTTTTCAGATCTTAGTATATTTTCTACAATATTTCGAAAACGGTTGGGAAAACGTAATATGTGGAAGGCGGCTATTCAAAAGATTACTAAATTCTCTACAAAAAAGATTCTGTCGTAATGTTCGGTGGGGCGATGTCAATCGAAGCAATAAATAAATTTTTATTTATTTATTTGAAATCTGTACAAATCGAAGAGATAAGGCCTTAAAACTTCAAAGTTGTTAGTTTTATTATTTTCAACGTGTATTTGTCTGTTTTTACTTAACTTTTTAAGTGGTCGTTGTATTTTGTTTTTGTTTTTTACTTCCCAACGGAAACAAGCACGGTTACCTCCACATAGTGTTTCGTGGATATCTCTAAAGTCCGTGCAAGAATAAGCTGTGCAAAATTATGTAGTAGCGTTAATTTTGATCATACATTATTTAACGCAATATAAAAAATACTTATCGGCCGTGATGAAGCACGGGTAGTCAGCTAGTTATACACTGAAGCAGTTAATATGTACTTACGACGATTGAAAATCCTGCTATTGATAAGCGTTTTATTGGAATCCATTTTCAAATTTAGCAGTTAGATGTAGTCACCACTGATGCATGACCCCGTGGTATTTCGTGAATATACCACGTAGCTTAAGAGTATTTATTGTTTGTATCGAGTATGTCTACATTCATCATCAATCCATATCTCAAGCTTTCAGCATTTCATCCCAAATTTGAATTCAAAACTGCAGACAAAACTAACATTACATGTCACTGGTTTTGGCACAACCGAAATCGGCTCTAAGCAGTGGACTTTAATTTAATTATATTTTGTTTTTTCTCATTACAGTCACTGATTTGCAGCTTCTCTGACCCAATCCAATTCATACAAAAAATGGTGGATAGATCCCCACCGACCCTAGAGGCTTTAAGTGCTCCAAGGATAAGGTGTTAGGTTCGCCATAAACTTCGCCAACTCTTGTAGATATATAATAAATAAACAAGATGATTAAATAGAAATTCCTTTACTGTACACATATACGTGAATTTGGAGAATATGATTATAGGGTTTAGTGAGAGTGTATTCCTCTATAAACCAATTTCCGCAAGTAATAAGGTAGGATACCGAATATTTTCTTTCAATTAAAGTTTTTATGCCTCCTGGGAATGAGGTTAAGCAAAGAAAATGTAAAAAGCTAAGAATAAACGATCGCATGACTATTTCTTTGTGCCTTTATCTCTAGTGTAGAATAGCTAGAAATAGGCCGGTGTCAGGAGACTGAGGGTTGCGTGTCAGAGCTCTGGTGCTTGGCAGTAACACATAGCTCTCGAATAGTGAGGTTGTTGTCTCACAGAACGAGGTTAGTCACTGCTATTACATACCAGGAATCTTGGTATGTAATAGCAATTGAAAGTGACAACAAAAAATTCCAGATTGAGAATGTTAACCTCAAGGTACTTTACTGGGCATGTCACCGAGGCTGCTCTTGTCAATATCCATTCGTATTATCTTCGGTATCTACCACTTTATTGCCATGTATCGTCGTGGACATTCCGTACTGTTAGGATCGTCACACCCGCACGGTCATTCTCTACATCTTGGAGTTTATGGTGTTCTCGACTTTTACGGAAACAGCCAACCTCCCTAGCCACCGGAGGGACGTGGCCAATACATAAATGGGTGACCGACCACGTGACGTTGGCATTAAGAAAAAGGGGTGGCAACCTGTAGATAGCCCAGCTTTAATATCCTAAGTGTTAATGAGCATTATTCAAATAGTTTTAACATTCTTGTCCATTGGCGATATAATTAAGACGGCCAGATTTTTTAAATTTTTTTCTTCTTGGAATCACTAATGGAATAGAGACGAAATTAATGCTACCAAAATTAAATTCGGAATTTCAAAATTATTAATTTTATAGTCCCAAAATCATTACCATCCGCTGTCCCTGGGCACAGGGGGTTACGCTTTACTATTTTTTTTAGGGGGGAAGGATATTATATTTTTGCTCATGTGATGTTTCATTTTAACATAATAATATTTAAGGTGAATTCATATAAATTTCAATAAATTTAAAAAAAAATCTAACTTCACAATAGCGCCTTTAAAGTTGTCCCTCAGTTTTGACATCATTACCGTCCGCCTTTTTGAATTAACGAGAAAACCTATCAGGATGGAGCAAATTGTTTCCAAATAGATGTTGGAGCAGCTCTCTCAAACTGATTTTTGTTGTCCAAAAGGTTCAGAAGAGAAATGTTGTACGTATCAGTTTTTGCGATGTGTTTTATCTGGTAAACCACGATTGGAGTATTTTGCTGGTCATTACCGTCTCCCATTTTATTACTCAAAACATCCATGAAATTTTTTTTTCGTCTAACAATTAAATAGTGCTTCAAAAACTACGTATTTTACAATATTTGTTATTAATATAATTCTTTTAGAAAAAAAATTAAAAATATTTTTGTAACAAATATCATTACCGTCCTACTCTACATTGGATGGTAATTAGAGTTTGCATAATTTGATTTAGAAATAAAAATAAGAATTTATGTGTACCTCATTTATTTGTAAATACGAATATAAATAATTTCGTATTCATAAGATTGAATACGAATTTATTTGTATTCACGTATGTCATATATATAAATGCAAATAAAATTGTATTCACAAATTTTTCTGTAAATAAAATTTAATTTAGAGGAAAAATTCTAAATATACACAAAAATTGTGAATATTCACAAAAAAATCAAGTGATTACAAAAACATTCACATTTCAATATACGAATACAAATAAATTCACATTAAAATTTGTGAATAAAAATGTATTCACAAAAACATTCACAACATAAATTATGTATTTGTGCGTATTAACAAAAAGGTGATATTCGAAAGGTTATTGAAGGGAGTATTCTGTTGGATATTGAAGCTAGTATTAGGAAGAATATCGAAGATGATATTTGGAAGGGTATGGAAGAAGGTATTAGAAAGGGTATAAACGGTGGTATTAGGAAGGGTATAGAAGGTGGTATTAGAAAGGGTATTGAAGATGGTATTAGGAAGGATATTGAAGATGGTATTAGGAAGGGTAGAGGGACTCGGTATAATGACGACATGAATTGACGATATTTGGAATTGCGTGATTGTTTTTAAATATTCAGAAAAAATATTCAATATTCTTCATAGGATTAAAAAAAAAAAAAAAAAAAAAAAAAAAAAAAAAAAAGTAGTGGGTGCATGACCAACTAGCGACAAAAATTAACCATCACAGTTATGTTCAATTGGTACAAAAAAATTTGATTAATTTTCAAGTTGATTTCTGTAAAATTTGAGAACCAAAAAGTAAAATCTATCTGAATAATGCTCTAATACGCCGATAATTAAAACACACACACAAAATACGGCAAATCATGGTAAGTATGTGGTATTTGGAGATTCATAAATGTTATATCTCGAGAAACTGTAATATACTCCCAAATCTCTCGATTTGCTCACAAATCTTTGCGCAAATACCCGTAAGGGTTATACCGGTGACACTTGTGAAAATGTCTTACTTTTCCTTATATCTTTATTCAAATTTTCAAATAATTCATCCTGGAAAACACAGCCCAAATTCAATTAATTGGCCAAAAAAAAAAAAACACTTTTCCCCATATATTCAAAAGTACAATATCCGAAAATGGACCTACATATCCTTTTTAATCAAATGTCTTCCGTGCGCAATTACATGCACTCGGATGGGTTTTTAAAGCCGAGCTAGCTATATGCTGCCAACCTTTTATAAGGCCAACAGCACGTGGCGGTCAAGCATTCAGGTACCGGCCACGCCCAACGTTGCTTAACTTTGGTGATCAATGGGATCTCTCCATGTCAATCTTTGGAATATGCAAAAACTCGTTTTTCAGATTCAAGACTTTGCTCTTGTGTGAAAGATACGGCTTGTCGTATAGTGTCACAACTCTAAGCCTTTTAGAATAGCTTTTAATGCCTTAAATAAAGTATCGAATACGACCATTTTTCAATATATTTCTTCGTCCAAATATGGCTGAAAAGCCAAGAGTGGGCGTTGGCTAGTAAGTGAGTAATATATTTCTTCGTCGATGGATAGAACATGATCGTTCTCTAGTTTGCTCCAATTTGGATATTCGATAGTTTGACATGGTAGGGACGATAATGATGATCATTGGGGAAGGATGTGAAATAATACTTTACTTACGATCCCTCATCAGATGTATTCAGTTCATCTTCCACGAATCAACTCTCGCCCAAGCAGTGTGCTCAAAGGTTTCAGCCTACACGTCTAAAAAAATACCTAGACGTCTATAACTCCATTTGGGGAAACGTTATTACTCTCCCCGACAAAAAATTTCCTTTTTCAGTTTTTTTTCCAATTATAGCGCCGACATGAGCCGCATAATATGTAAATAAGGATTGTCTGAATAAAAATATTTCGAACAAATAAAACCAAATTCAATCTTTTTTTGAAATAATTTTTCTAGCGTTGTTTAGTTAAAAAAATTAAAATGACACTATGTAAAGCGATTTGTGTAATTCAATTGTTGTAATCCAGAAATAGTTGTACCACGAGGAACAAAAAATATAAGTGAACAAACAATTACACAAGTACAAATAGCAGAAGCAATAATCTAATAATAGGAAGGAAAAAAAATTGAATAGGAAAAAAGAGCAGTATTGCCAAGAACATTAAGATAAACCTCTTATATTAAAACTCTTGGCAGCGAGACTTGAACGTCTGGACATGCTTCTAAAGTGGGTTAATGGTCCATATAGCCTAAGTTACATTGGAATAAATCAACAACTTTGTTTATATAAATACAACAAACTTAGCTCCAACTGCAATAAAAGTCCAACTCGACATATTAGCGCGTTTCGGTTCGTATAATGCTTGTCAATGTTGTCAATTCAAAATCTTAGAATAGAATTGTTATTCTATATACATAAAATTCAGCTATTTGTCTGTCAGTCTGTTCCTTATACAAATCCACACCGTTTGACCGATTTTGACCAATCTTGTCACACAGGTCTTGATCCGGGAAGTCAGCTTTCAGTTAGGTTCAATTCGTCTAGTACTCACAGTTCGAAGGTCACGAGTTCGAAGCTTTGAACCCGAACAGTTGCAGAAGATTGAATTGTCAGAAATCGTCACTTTTGAAAAGACATTTACCATGGCTGACCGTAACGGAAAATCATTCTATCATTTCTGGCATACTGTCAGTTTTTTGACAAGTGAAGTCACAGGCTAAATGTCCTATCCCGTCGACTGCTACTTTCTCATGTGTAATTTTTTTTATATTCCTTTACTTTATTTGGTTTGTTAAATTTGAATATTACTTTTTTTTCTAATTTATTTTTGTTTTGTTTTTTGTGTACTTTAATATAAAGTAGGTGTAGCATGGCACGCCGGATAACAGCTAGTATTTTATGAAATATATGAGGCGGAAGATCAAAAAATAATAGATAAAATTAATAAATATGATTTAATAACTTCTGGCCGATTGGTTTAGTTTCTCATCACGATGTTGACGTATAAGTATTTACAGCCACAGTTGGCAAGTAAACCTTTCACTAACTGGGCCACGTCATGATTGAAGCTAAGAACAATGGCGCCTACCAGTCAAATTATTCTAATCGACACATACCATTCATTAACCATCGATGCCGAAGGATGTATAGCCAAGTCAATAAAATAAAATCTTTGATATCTATCTGTCCATAAAATATTTTGTTTAGATGTATTATTTCTGTTTTTCTTAAGCACTATTCTCTTCTTGTTTTATATTATGTGTATATTATCTTTTATTTGGTATGTAATCATATTATTTTCTTCTGTAATCCTAATAACACTTCGAGAGAAATCCCTTCAATTAACCATATTGACAGAATGAAATAAATTGTCTGCGTTTCATAAAAAAACTTCGTTCATGGAGTACAAGCTTTATAGAAATCATTGTTTTGATATTTAGAGTGCTGCTACAAATTGAATGTATAACCGAACACCGTGTTGGGAAGAATTAAAAAGAAACTCGAATGCTAGGGGGATCTATTACAAAGAACGTTGAGTAATTAAAACACACGTAGCCTTAATATCCGTGGGCTCACGAAAGTAAAAAAAAGTCCGACTCGCAGGAACTGCAGCATCTTAGCGCGGTTCCGTTCATGTCCCTAGTGCCATTTGATAAGCTTAGAAAAGAAATAAACTTATTTTTTTTTATATATCTCGTGAAAATTGTCAAAATCCTCTCGAATATCTCGAATAAAAGTGATATTAAGGCGTCAGGGACACCGACAGTAACTAACTTTTACACAGATGCGGAAATTACACAATCCGGCTCTCATTCTAAAGCAAAGCTCTATAAATCAATACAAAATATGCCTAATAAAGCCTTTCTAGAGGGTACAGAAGCATGGGCATATATGAGGGGGGGGGCTGAGGGGGCTGCAGCCCCGTCCCGAAATTTTGAATTAATGATGAAAACTTCTCGTAAAACCCTTAAAAATAAATTAAATAAGATCACTTAGTTCATAAAACATATTTTATTTTACGTGTAATAGCGTTTTAGTTGCCTAAAACTATTCCAAGCTCTAAATATTTAGTATTCCATACCCTGGAAATGGTCTCAGCCCCTCCCCGAAATTGTTTTTATATACGTGCATGTACAGAACCTTTTTTGTAGAGCATTTAGTAAGCTTTCGAATGGTAATCTTCCGCTTCACAAGATTGTCAACGGTTTTCGAGATACTAACGAAAGTATACAAAGTTACCAAAACTTTTTTTGTCTGTTAATAAAATATTTTATTCTAACTCTTCCTTTACCCTAAACGTAACAAAAATTTCAACATATTAGTGTTGACGAAATTCGAACACGCAGAAAATGTTTCAACTGTATCCCATAATTCTAAGTACCAAAATTAAAGACAAACAACCCTCCCTAGGAAGGACGCTAGGCAGTTGAAAAGCTAAATCTTGGAAATCCATATCTCTAACATTAAATTGATTTCTTATTTTTCTTAACCTGTTTTATTTTCAAATACATTATCCAACTCTAAGCAATTAAAAAATAACAAGGAATAAAAATATAAAATTTTAAGCACTTTCAACACTTGTTCACACTGAGTAAAACAATATAAACAGATCTAAGGTGTTACACGGTAGCTGGTGAAAGAATGAATGAGGTCTCGTATTGCAATTCTCTGTATGCAGGGTCTACTTCCAGGTAGTCATATACTTTTACTGCCCTTTACCGTTACTCAGAAAGCTCTTTGTGTTTACAAACAAAGGACTCGGTATAGACCACCCGTATTAACCCAAAAGTGATTATGTCAAGCTTGATAAACTTCCTGAATTAAATTAAGGAATTTAAGAGTGCTTAAAATAGGTTCTTGATCTAGTCAAAAAATTCAAGGAGAATTACACCACGAATAGAAAATTTCGGCCAAACAGAAGGAAAATAACAATAACAAGGATAGTTAAACTTCGTTTTCAAAGATTGTTAGTTGTAACACAAAAACGGTCACTCATGATTCTAATAAATTAACTGTGAAGGGTGATTACGCAAATATTCCTGTTGAGGCTTTAAAGCTTCAACTCAAAAAGCATATTAACCCACAGGTAATATCTAGATATTTGTACGGCATCTTCGAATTCTAACAAACAAAATATTGCTTCTAATTATACGTATCCTGTTTACTGACAAATACATTTGACTACTATAAGAAATTACAAAAATGACGAGCAGTGAAAAAAAAAAAACTGCGGGAAACACACAAATAGATCCGTTTAAATAAACGAAACTAACTAACTAAGTTTTAAGCACTTATTTATCCTAATGTGACGACCCCATCAAACATTTCTTCAAAAAATTTTTCCACGATTTCCTAACCCTTTTTGAGATATTAATGAAAATATACGAAGAGGGCCTAATAGATATTCATACGGGATCTGAGAATCCCAAGATTCCGCAAAAATAAAATATTCTAATTATACGTATCCTGTTTTTTTTTTTTTTTTTTTTTTTTTTTTTTTTTTTTTTTTTTTTTTTTTTTTTTTTTTTTTTTTTTTACGGCGCATCTACTTCTAGGTCATTAGCGCCCTTATCCTGTGTTATTGGCAAATACATTTGACTACTATAAGCAATAGCAAACAATAGGGAATATGCCAAAGAACTCGGATTAGGAGCCTCGACAGTTTCAAGACATTTGAAGGAAATCGGCAAATCCAAAACTGACATTTCATACGGTACAGCCTGATAGATTTCTAACAATGAATTGTTTTTCTTATTTTAATTAATCTGTTTTATTGTCAAATACATTATCCAACTATAAGAAATGAAAAAATAGGAATAAAAACAGACCAAAAGAACCGTATGAAATAAACGAAATCAATTACTTCAAAGTTTAAGCACTTATTTCATCCGATTGACATCGCTTATTCAAAACGTTCCTCAAAACCTTTTTTGTAGACCATTTAGTAAGCTTTCGAATGGTAACCTTTCGCTTCCCAAGATTTTCAATCGTTTTCAAGATATTAATGGAAGTTCCCAAAATTTTCATTATTTCTAGCAACAGAAAATTGGTCTCATTTTTCCTATCCTGTTTTACATACAAATACATTTTCCCAACATAAGAAATTACAAAAATAAAAAGCAATAAAAAACCAAGGGAAAGAGACAAAAATTACAAAAAGAACGACAAAAACCCGTTCATAAGAAAAAAACAGACGTATTTGAAGATTTAAGCACTTATTTCTCCGATTGACATAACCTAATCAAAAATAGTTTTAGAATCTTTTTTGTAGAAAATTTAGTAAGCTTTCAAATAGTTTCTATCTACTTACCACGATTTCCCAACCGTGTTCGAGATATTAATGAAAGTATACAAAGTTCCCAAAACTTTTCATGTCTGTTAATAAAATATTTTATTCTAACCCTTCCTTAACTCCAAACGTAACAAAACTTTCAACATATTAGTTTTAATGAAAGAAGAACATGCAGATAATGTTTCAACTGAATCCCGTGATTCTAAGTACCCAAACCAAAAACGGTATTCAAAAACTATTTTTCCAATTTTCTCGAAAACGGTTAAAGCTATCGCCTTGAAAATGGTTTCATTCGTTTTCCTAGCCCAAGAAGCATATTGAAAGAGTCCTTACAAGCTTATGAACTCAAAAACGTAAGCGTTACGATTTATTTTGCGCGAATTTCGCCCCAAACGCCATCTTGCAGTGGGCGGATTTTGCTGGTTAACGAACTTGACCTTTCAAATTGGACGACAGATTTTTGTACCAAATTTCATCAAAATCGGACCATCAGGGAAGCCAGAAATGAGCGAACAGACAATATATATATATATATATATATATATATATATATATATATATATATATATATATATAAATAAATATATACATATATACAAATTTGAACCACCATTATTTTCGGTCTCTAGGGGTTCTGAAACGCGAAATTTTCTTGTCGGCACTTCCGGATTGTTTCATTGTATCAACCTTATAAGCGGGGTTCCTCCCTATGGGGGAGGGAGGAACCGCGCTAAAAGCAGAAGATACCATACACGAAACAGAACTAGGCTAAATGCCTATATGTCTAATTCGTTTTCTGAGGCTTACATTTCTAATTAAAGCCTCAGCCAAGTATAGGTATTTCGGTCAGCGGCGGTATGTAGGCAATATTAGCATTACATACCTAATACAAATGTAAATACTGAAACTATTACACAACATAAACAAATAAGTCACTATACATATATTGTTTCCCTGCGTACCTTGGTATGAAAGAGCGAACTACTGTTGAATACTGACGCTGGGCAGATCTAAAACCAACTTAAGCTGTAGCAAAGTTTTAAATTATTTTATCGACATGCCTTTTCTACTTCAGTATCACCTAAAAGAATTTAAATCGTCATATGATCTGGTCGTCTAAATTATTATTCTAATTTAAATCTTTGTGTAGTATTTTTATTTAATGTAACGCCATCAACGAATCGAAACCATCAAAATCTTTTGCACTAAGAAGAACAGAGTCCATTATTTACGACAGGATCAATGGAGGAGCGATTAAACAAGAGTAAAACAGAAGATAAAGACGATCAAGAGACACCAATGAAACGAAAGAGAAGTAACACCGAGTCTGAGAAAAGCAGAACTAGAAAGAAAAAGAGGAAGATTGAAGGAAACAGTCGAGATGTAGTTGATGAAAACCCTTCGACAAGTCAAAGCGATCCGACGATAATAGACATTAATTGCATAACTGTAGCATTAGACGGCCAAAACATCACACTAAACGACGTAGACTTGAAATATCTCAACAAGGAAACCAATTCTGTTGAAAAACAGGACGGCGTTCATCTCAGCTTAACGAGAGAAGGTGTCTTCCTGAACGGACATCGCCTGAGCGAGAGGGATTTCTGCTTACTTGGACTGCAGAAAGATGAGTCCACATACTCCGGTACAAGTATAACAGCCAGTAGTGAATTCAGTGATTACGGGCCTCTTCCGGACGGGCCGGTCGTAATAACAACCGAAGATGATGCAGCATCAGACGCCAGTAGCTATGAACCTAATAATGAAAAATAGTAAAAAAAATAAATAAATACAAAATAACTCTAGAAAACATTTATTGATGCCGGACATTTCTTAAGCTAGAAATAAATTTAGACTTAGGTCCAACGGTTGTCAAAAATATAATATTAATAGGTACTTAGGTATTCGCTTCAACGCAGGTTAAGGTCTCGTTCAGAGATCTGGATCATGGATAGAGCATTTCTATTGGTTTATTCCTATGAGCAATTCTATTGGTCATTGTATTTATAGTAACCGTCTTGTTCCCTTTCTATTTAAAAAAGTTATTCATTTGTATATTAGTGTTTTTTACGCGATTGGTGTTTCTTTGTTTGTTGTTACGCGATTTCCTAGTATGTTGTTTATTTTACCCAAACAAAGGAAGAACACTTAAATTGCATATTTGTCCATTATCCACCGAAAAGCCATTCTTGATCTACATTTTCAACGAGTTGGATTGACTAGAGTTTCGATATAACCTTGAGCGAGCGGAAACGAACAGCAATTGTGCCATTAACCTAAGTGATACTCCTTTTCGATCGCTCAAGATTATGTTGAAACTCTAATCAACTCAATTGACGCATTGATCCAAATCTCTTACCCGGAGATGATCCAGATCTCTGAGAGCCGGTTCTTTAACCTGCGTTGAAGCTAATACGTAAGTAACTATTATCTCCTGATGGGAGATGTGTTATTTAGTGTTTATTTAGTCTAGGACACAATTTTTTTGAGTTGCATTTTGAGAAGGGCAAGCAAATTTTTGCGGGAATATCTTCGGTACAATTAAAATTACAATAATTTATGTATGTAATTAACTTTCAAGAAATTCCATCCTTGTTTTTTTTTCTGTTTTTTTTTTCTTTCGTTTTTAACGGCGCATCAACTGTTTGGCTATTAGCGCCGGGCTATCTACAGGTTACCACCCTTGCCAACAGCACATGGTCGGTCACCCATTCAGGTACTGACCACGCCCAACGTTGCTTAACTTCGGTGATCTACGGGGACCGGTGCATTCAACGTGGCTATGGCCGTTGGCTTCCATCCTTACTATCGATTTTCAATCTATAAAATGCTTTTGAGAAATTTGTTAGGTTAATTCACAATATTTTGACACATGGAGCCGAAACATGGACGCTTACATCAATAGTGGAAAATAAATTGGGCTCATTAGAACGTAAGATGTTGTGGGGAACGTAGGATTTATGGGCCAATTTTTGATACCAACTCTCACTCACGGAGGCTTAGAAAAAACGATGAGCCTTACAATCTGTATGAAAGCGAAAATGGTAAAAATGAAGTTTCACGCCCTCAAAACCGATTTCTTTCAAATTTTGTACAATAAGGTATTTTGATGCACTAAACACGAATACGTTTAAAAAAAAAACCAAAAAAAAAAAAAACCTTCGCATTGAACTAGGAAAGAAGTTATTAAGCACTAAAGGTAATAGAATTCTATTAATTTTAGCGAGTTGGATTGACTGGGTTTTGTTATCTTCTTGAGCGAGCGTAGCGAGCGGAAACGCATAGCACGTATGCCCTTAAGCGACAGGTGACGACGGGTGAGGATGCCCTTAAAATTAACAATATTTTTGAATAAATGTTTTCTGAACATTTCAAATGAGAGTTCTCTGTTTCCCAATGTTACATATCTGCGCATGCGCGTGTTTACAAATACGCTGTTGACGCCTAGTTTTATAACCTTCCTAACAGTGAACTTTAGTGCTTAATATTATATTCTACTAGAATTCTATTAATTTTAGCGAGTTGGATTGACTGGGGTTTTGTTATCTTCTTGAGCGAGCGTTGCGAGCGGAAACGCATAGCATGTATGCCTTAAAGTCGTCATTTATGCCTTAAAGTCGTCACAAATTTAGTTGTTTACATTAGCTCTCATAACCCGTTAAATCCGAAGGTTTTTTTTTTTTAACGTATCCGTGTTTAGTGCATCAAAATACGTTATTGTACAAAATTTGAAAGAAATTGGTTTTGAGGGCGTGAAACTTCATTTTAACGGCGAAAATTTTACACGTTTCATTAAAGCCCGACGTAATGAATGGCTGGGACATGTTGAAAGAATGCCACAAGACAGAATACCGAGCAAAATGTTGCATCGTAAGGTCTTGGAAGAAAGAGGAGGCGGCCGACCACGAAGAAGCTGGTTGGATGAGGTAGAGGAGGACCTGAGTAGGCTGGGTGTGTCAGAATGGAGAGACAAAGCAACCGATACGAGTAGATGGAGTCACATTGTGAAGGAAGCCAAGGCCCGTCCTGGGCTGTAGAGCTACATAAGAAGAAGAAGAATTCACAATATAATAATAATTTTGCTCTTGGTACATCGAGGTCGTAAATGAATTGAAAGTTCCGTTACAAAAATCAGAAAACTATATTATATATTTTTGGGGGGATTTATGTGGCCTTGGTAAAAAAAAATAGTACTTCCTTTTTTTCTTTTCATACCATTTTATTTGTTCATTGCCCTACATCTTAGCCTTCATGCCACCTCCTCAGGGGCAATACATCCTAAACAATTTTAATTTTTTATTTTAGTCATTCAAATAAAATACTTATAGCTAATATGTTATTCTAAGTTAAGTTGTAAAGTTTACATCTAAAATTTTTGTCAAAATACAATAAAAAGTCTTAAACGTACGTATCCTGCAGATAGTGAGCTCGCCATTCATATTCAGACTTAGGGAAGTTAGTCATATGTGTCAAGAGGCTTATAAATCAGCTGATTACAATATGTTCGATAAATCGATTAATTTCTATTTTCTAATAGTAGGTATTATAAAATATTTGATTTAAAAATTTTATATCTGTTTCCTTATTTACTGAGTTTCTATTGTTTTTAATTATATGAATATTTTATTTTATTTTTCGCTTAACATTATATCTGTCCTTGTCGACTATCACTATGTCCTAGGTCACATAAATCCCCCAAAAAAGAATAAATCTGAAAGGTCAGAAACACGTCGAATTATATATATATATGGGGTGAGGTTAGCTCAGTTGTAGAGCACTGAACTAATATGATGGAGGACCTGAGTTCAAATCCCGAGCAAGCACTAAAGATTTTTTAGGGGCCGTATGGTCGTGAATCAGATACCTCTATAGTATCTGCCCCTCAGGGCCCTCGTGGCCTGTTACGGGACTGATTTTATATATATATATATATATATATATATATATATATATATAAATATATATATATATATATAAATATATATATATATAAATATATATATATTTATATATATATATATATATATATATATATATATATATATATATATATTTGGATGGAACGAGGAGAGAAATGCCGTTCCATCCAAAAATACTATCCCAGCGACGAAAAATAACATCATATATATATATATATATATATATATATATATATATATATATATATATATATATATATATGGGTGCGTATGTGTTTTCCAGAACTGATAGAAATTCTTAATATGTGCCAATTTTATTTTTTCTAAGGTTTTAATCAGTAATCTCATAAACATCGCTACAGTGAGTTCTCCAAAAGACCTGAATATGAAGTATATTATCAGATTTCATGAAAAACTAAAACGTTGAAGACTGTTTTTAAGGAATTTATGGAAAAGGAATGCGATGAATACTTTAGGGAATAAGCCTGAAGCTTTGCATGAACTACGTTATCAGTAGTTGATTATCTACCTATTACACCGATAGGGATCTGTGACTATTACGGTTATCGGGTTGACCTTTGGAAGCCAACGATAGACCATAATGGCGTAGCGATTACCAGCATGGAGTCGCCTCATTCAATCTACTCGGAATCTATCAATCCAGGATGGAAATTTACAGTTTTATACGTACTTTATCAATCAATCATGTTTCCTGAATTTAATCAAGCTCCTGAATGTGTTTTTCCGCGATTAAGCGCAACAAAATACCTATTGATCGATGGCTCTTGTCCAAAGCACAAACTACTTTCTTTGGTGTCTGTACTGCTTTCGGCTCCTTGAAAACCTATCCTTCGAGTTATTTTAATAACTACGAAGGTGTAAATTTCGATTCTAATACGCCATTCCAGGCTGATGCACTTGCATCTCATGACGAGACCGCCGTGAATGCCACTCTCCATTGATTATAAAGCATACTTTGAATGAATGTCTGTTGGGAGAAAACTATGACTTACTACTAGATGGGAGTCAGTATTTTATTTTTTAATTTTCTGGCGAGCTTCACAACTTGTTGATGTTATCTAGTCAAAAAAATAAAATATAATATAAAAAAATAAAATAAAAAAATAAGCTTTGTCCCCTGTGGAACGTAATTTTCTTGAGTGTAGACAGCAGATGTGTAAGCTTACAGTTTCAGTTCAGTGATAACTATCTATTTCATTTACTAACCATTGTTAAACCTTTGTTGCATCGTGATGCCTGCAGGCATCATATTATATTTTAAACTCCCAGAGCACTATGTCGAGTTTTTTCAAATTATATTTCGTTTCCTGTAAGCATCAACAAGTGTCAAAGGGACTGGAAGATTTTGAACATTGTACTTTGTTCCCAAGAAGGAATAAACAAGTTAATGTTAACAAAACCAGGAGTCTCGTTTCTGACCCCGAGGAGACCCGTTTCGCAAGGGCACAATACTATTAAAAACATCCATTCTGACTTTAAAAAAATCGTACTCCTTAGTACTAGTGGTGTATTTTACGAAGTGAAAGTTATTTTATTGAAGTTTTATTTTTTTTGTGCCAATTTTTGTGGTTGTTCATTTGTTTTCTTCGGGCACCATCGTGCATCTGGTACTGAGGTCCGAGCGATGGATCCCATTATCTGATCGATAACGGGGAGGGGAGAAACAGATTTTTCATATAATCACAGCACCAGATGATAGTGAGGATGACGAAGATGTCGACGACAATGTTCTTTCTGAACCTTCGCGCATTTTCAACCAATGTTTCACTGGTAAATGGCGACAATTTGAATGGGGCCTTCTCAGATTTGAATAATTTGTTTGAGGCTGTACTGCCTGATGTATCTCAGAAGATGAGATGCAGAATGGAAAAATGCAAGAACCAAACTTGTGGTTACTGTGATAAATGTTAACTTTATTTCAATTAAACTAAAGGCAAATCATGTTTCAAGGATTACCATTAGTGATTTTGATGGAAAGAGAAGAGTTCTTTTTAACTTTAACTCATAAATTTTTTATATGTGTCAATAAATGTAAATGCTTATACATGTTTATTCACAAAACATTCCTCCCCATACGCACAATGATGCCTACAGGCATCTTTCAGTTTTTCATAAATTTCTCGAAAAAAAAAACTCGATGAATGTTTTTCTGTATTTTTCCTGTTATCCTGAGGCCTATTTCTACCTCTCAGATTTTTTTTTTATGAGAAAAGAAAAAATCATGAATCAAAGGGTTAACATTCGTCCTCGTATTACGCAGTGGAGGGAAATGTTAATACTGGCAGAAGTTCCTCGCGAATAAACTCATTTCATATCCAATTTGCTAAGTTCTGTATGTGTTGAAGTGTGGAAAGGTTTTGCATCAAACCACACCGATATTCAGAAAGTCATTTATTATTCTGCATAAACCAGCACAGAAGTACACTTAACATTCTCTCAAATAACTTTGAAACCCAGTTTGTTAAAGAGTTCGGTCTGAAGTTAAGAATCTTTTCTTTGCTTAAAGACAGGAATGATTTATTGAAGGAGGTAAGAAAATTTTGGGTAATGTATTATTAGGAACCAGTGACGTTACTAGCACGTTTTATTTATTTATTTATTTATACATTAGTGAGACCTAGACAAGTCAGTAAATATAATTATAGGCTTAGATGTTTATGAATTTCAAATCATAGTTTTCACATACATATTAATGATAGCAGGATGTAAGTAGAACAAATAAATATACATATAAGTAGGAGGAAAAATAAATAAACCATACACTCACAAATACACGCAATCACATATGCACATACACAAACAGATGAGCACTTATGCATACATAGAAGCTCATATACCTATACATCGTATTTCTTCAAATAGTCCAATTTTCCTTAAGTATCGAAAAACAAAATCTGTAAATTGGCTGCCTTCTGCAAACAACTCTGTTAGATTTGCTGGGAGGGAAAATGAGTTAACTCTGTTAGCACGTTTTAGACATGGTTTTAGTTGATGAAGACAAAAAGGTCAAATTAACTGGCACTAATCCGTTTAGTCTTTTAAACCTCCGAGATTTTAGTATATACAAAAAGTCCGATTCGCAGGAACTGCATCATCTTAGCGCGGTTACGTACATCTCGAAGAAATGGAATAGACTAGCAATACAAATCACAGGAAACTGACAGTAGCCAACTTACACAGACGCGGATGATTCTTAATCTGTATAAGTCAATACAATTATGTACTGAAAACGTACTTACTCTTTGACTACTGCTAAGAAGGCTCTATTCTAAACAACCAAAAATTCGTTGTCATTTTAAGTATCTTGTTTTACTAGCAAATTCGTTTTACTGTTATAATCAACAGTAAATATGTGCTTCATGGCGAATAAAATTTCATTCTGTCGTGGGTTAAATCTTTCTATAAAATAAGAAATAACGATAACTTCAGTTAGAGGCTATGAGGAAGGTTATATAGACAGAAGAATTAAAAAAAAACTACGTCATCATGATTAGCCACAGCCATTTTGATTACCACAGCCACTCCAAACTTATTATTACCAATACCTTTCACCGTTTCTTAGCTTATTTTACTACTATACTAATTTTACTGATAAATGCAACTTAAAATAAGAAACAACCAATTAAAAAGTGAGATAATCAAAGAGAAAATCCCTTTCGAAACAACAAAAAGTCCGACTCGCAGGAACTGCATCATCTTAGCGCGGTTCCGTTCTTATCCGAAGTGCGACTAGCAAAGGAATAGTAGCAGCTATCGGTAGGTTTTGATCTTTCGTTAAAAATATAAAATAAAATCTCAAACAGAAGGAAGCTTAAAGAGCCACATATGGAAACTGACAGTTTTCTAAACGGATGGGACTCTCCCGTCATCGCGACGCTCACTCTAGGAAAACTCTATTACCAATATGATTCTTATTTTCTCAGCTTTAATGAAATACTCATTCCACCGTTAAATAAACTTAAAAAACAAAAGTGAGGTAAACAGTGACAAAAACCCGTTTAAAATAACAAAACTAACACTTTCGTAGTTTTAAGCACTTACTTCTCCGACTGGTATTGCCCTATCGAAATTTGCTTCAGAATCTTTTTTGTAGAGAATTTAGTAAGCTTTTGAATGGTTATATCGTACTTCCCACGATTTCTTAACTGTTTTGAAGATATTTAGGGGGGGAAATGGTGCTAATACCTACCGATAGCTGCTATATTCCTTCACTAATCGCACTCGAGATAAGAACGGAACCGCGCTAAGATGATGCAGTTTCTGCGGGTTTGACTTTTTTTCAGACAAATTAATGTATTATGTTTATATTATAATATAAATGTTATAGTTATAAGAAGAGCAAGTCACTATAATTGCGGTGTAAAATATTGTTGCTAGCTAAATCTAAGTATTATATAAGCTCATAAGGAAACAATGGTGCTAATGGCTCAGATTTCGATGCACCATAAAAGAAAAAAAAATCAAGGACAATATACGAAGATTCCGAACCATTTCATGTCTGTTAATAAAATATTTTATTCTAATCCCAATAACGCTACACTTAGAAACAAATAAAATTTTTTTAGGTACCTATTTAATACGTATATAATAAGAATATAATGAGCGATCCGCTGTGGCATACACCAAGTACTACCACCGTGTGGAGTGTAACTAGTATAGACCGGTACGTCAGTACCACTATGGTATGTAAAGAGCGGCTGTTCTGATACTGGCAAAAATTAGAAATCCTACATTCTTAAAGTTGTTTGGAGGCTTATCTTTATGACTCTAGAAAGGGACTTACAGATGACAAGGGTACACTGGGAGCTAGCTACCTGAGGACAGGGAAAATGCTCCCCCACTCTAAGCCTCCGAGCTCCTCACCTTCGAATTCATATGATTTTGTTCAATGAATTTAAAAAAAAAATTAATAAATAGATAAAAACTGCTGAAAATAAGGATTACCAAAAACAATTCTAAAGAACGAAATCAACACCAGTACAGTAATCTAGATATTCATAGGGCATCTTTGAATTCCAAGATGCCGTTGAAACAAAATATTGTTTCTATTTATACGTATCCTGTTTTATTGACTAATACATTTGACTACTATAAGCAATCACAAAAATAACGAGCAGTGAAAAAAACTGTAGGAAACACACAAAAAGATTCGTTCAAATAAACGAAATTACCTATGTGTTAAGGACTTATTTCTCCAAATATGACCATCCCATCGTAAATGTCTTGAAAACATTTTTTGTAGAGAATTTAGTAACCTTTCGAATGGTAATCTTTTGCTTGCCAAGATTCCGGACCGTTTACGTGATACTAATGAAAATATACGAAGTTCACAAAACTTTTCATGACTAAAAATGAAATATTTTATTTTAATCCTCCTTTACTCCAAACGTAACCAAATTTTCAACATATTACTTTTTAATAAAATTCAAATATGCAGAAAATGTTTCAACTGAATCCCATGATTCTAAGTACCAAAATCGAAGACAAAAAGAACAGTTTGAATAAGCGATATCAATTACTTTAAAGTTTTAAGCACTTATTTCTCCGATTGACATCGCCTAATCAAAACATTAAGCAGAGCCTTTTTTGTAGAGCATTTAGTAAGCTTTCTAATGGTATTCTTCCGTTTACCATGATCCTCAACCTTTTTCGAGATATTAAAGAAAGAGGGGTCTCCCGTAGTCTAGTGGCTAGCGCGCTGGATTCATAAGCGGGAGATGGTGGGTTCGATTCCCACCTCCGGCAGGGATTTTCTCATCTCAAGGCTCGCTGGGAAAATTCCTCGCTGCACCCTGGATGTCGGCGCTAATGACCAAGAAGTAGACGCGCCGTTAAAAAAAACAAAAAAAAAAAAAAAAAAATTAAAGAAAGTATACTAAGTTACCAAAACTTTTTATGTCTGTTAATAAAATATTTTATTCTAACCCTTCCTTAACTCCAAACGTAACCAAAATTTCAACATATTAGTTTTAATGAAATTAGAACATGCAGAAAATGTTTCAACTGAATCCCATGATTCTAAGTACCCAAACCAAAAACGGGATTCAAAAACTATTTCTTCAATTTGCTCAAAAACGGTTAATGCTATCGCCTTGAAAATGGTTTCATTCGTTTTCTTAGGCCAAGAAGCATATAAAACGAGTACTTACAAGCTCATGAACTCATGAAAACAAGCTCAAAAACGGAAGCGTTACGATTTTGTTTGCGCGAATTTCGCCCCAAACGCCATCTTCCAGTGGGCGGATTTTGCTGGTTAACGAACTTGACCTTTCAAATTAGACGAAAGATGTTTGTACCAAATTTCATCAAAATCGGACCATTCGTCTGGGAGCTAGAAAGCGAACAGACAAATCACCACCATCACAAACCACTATCATTTTCGGTCTCTAGGGGTTCTGAAACGCCGAAAACTTTTCATGTCTATTAATAAAATAATTTTTTTCGCATACTTCCTTAACTCCAAATATAACCAAAATTTAAACATCTTAGTTGGGAGTAATTTCAAAGTTGTAGAAAATATTTCAATTGAATCCCGCCATTCTAAGTACTCATAAAAATATAATGACTTACAAAAATATTGATTCCACTTTTCTCAGGAACGGTTACAGATATCGCCTTATAAATGGTTTCATTCGTTTTCTTATGTTAAGAAACCTATAAAACAAGTACCTGCAAGCATATGAACTAAAAATCGTAAGCGTTACGATTTTGTTTGCGCGAATTTCGCCCCAAACACTATCTTCTAGCGGGCGGATTCTGCTGGTTAACGAACTTGACCTTTCAAATTAGACGACAGATTTTTGTACCAAATTTCGTTAAAATCGGACCATTTTTCAGTTTGCTAGAGCGCGAACAGACAAGCATATATATCAATATATCCATATATATATATATATATATATATATATATATATATATATATACAAATATGGGCCACCTATATTTTCGTGATCTCTATGGTCTGAAACGTGAAAGTTTCTAGTCGGCACTTCCGGATTGCGTCGTGAGGTCAACCTCATAAGCGGGTTCTCCCTATGGAGATAGGGAGTAACCGCGCTAAAATGCTGTAAATAATAATTGATAAAAAGTCCGACTCGCAGGAACTGTGTCATCTTAGTGCGGTTACGTACATCTCGAAGAAATGGAATAGATTAGCATTACAAATCACAGGAAACTGACAGCAGCCAACTTACACAGAAGCGGATAATTCTTAATCTGTATAAGTCAATACAATTATGTACTGAAAACGTACTTACTCTTCGACTACTGCTGAGAAGGATCTATTCTAAACAACCAAAAATTCGTTGTCATTTTAAGTATCTTGTTTTACTAGCAAATTCGTTTTACTGTTATAATCAACTGTAAATATGTGCTTCATGGCGAATAAAATTCCATTCTGACGTGGGTTAAATCTTTCTATAAAATAAGAAATAACGATAACTTCAGTTGAAGCCTATGAGGAAGGTTATATAGACCGGAGAATTCAAAACAAACTACGTCATCATGATTAGCCACTACCATCTTGATTACCACAGCCACTCCAAACTTACCAATACCTTTCACCGTTTCTTAGCTTATTTTACTACAATACTAATTTTACTGATAAATGCAATTTAAAAATAGTAACAACCAATTAAAAAGTGAGTTAAACAAAGAGAAAAACCCTTTCAAAACAACAAAACAAACAATTTTTACGTTTTATGCGCTTATATCTCTGATTGACGTTGCCCCATCGAATATTGCTTCAAAACCTTTTTGTAGAGAATTTAGTAAGCATTCGAATGGTCACCTTCCACTTAGCACGATTTCCCAACCGTACTCGAGATATTTAAGAAAAATGTATGAAGATCTGAAAACTTTTCATGTCTATTAATAAAATAATTTTTTTCGCATACTTCCTTAACTCCAAAATTTAAACATCTTAGTTGGGATTAATTTCCAAGTTGTAGAAAATATGTCAATTGAATCCCGCGATTCTAAGTGCTCACAAAAATATAATGACTTACAAAAACATTGATTCCACTTTTCTCAGGAACGGTTACAGACATCGCCTTATAAATGGTGTCATTCGTTTTCTTTTGTTAAGAAACCTATAAAACAAGTACCTGCAAGCATATAAACTCAAAAACGTAAGCGTTACGATTTTTTTGCGCGAATTTCGCCTCAAACACTATCTTCTAGTGGGCGGATTCTGCTGGTTAACGAACTTGACCTTTCAAATTAGACGACAGATTTTTGTACCAAATTTCGTTAAAATTTGGACCATTTTTGAGTTTGCTAGAGCGCGAACAGACAAGCATATATATCAATATATATATATATATATATATATATATATATATATATATATATATATATATGTATACAAATTTGGGCCACCTATATTTTCGTGATCTATAGGGTCTGAAACGTGAAAGTCTCTAGTCGGCACTTCCGGATTGCGTCATGTGGTCAACCTCATAAGCGGGTTCTCCCTATGGAGATAGGGAGTAACCGCGCTAAAATGTTGTCCAAGGACACAATTTTGGGCAGTCGACTGTTAATTTACTAAGTATTTGCACTTTCCGTAAGAATGCAGCATTTGAGATTGCGCCATGACAGAATGTTTGCAAATTGATTTCAGTTGCTCGTCGACCCTATCTACTGGATAGTAGAGTTATTTGACCACAACTCTAGTTGTTTAATCCGGGAGGGGGGGGGGGGGTAATCCGGTCCCAAATTACTAATTTTATAACGGCTGTAATGTTTGTTATATTGTAATGAAACTCGATATACATCATAAATACCTAATGAGAAAGATGTGGCGTAAAACAACCACAAGGGCTTTGCTAATAAAAGTTAAAATGTTTGGATTTCGTGAAATTCGTTACTGTGAATGTGTTATGTTAAAATTCAGAATGGTTCGATGTCGAATGAGCAAATGCAATTGATCAAAATAATGCCGATAGGATGAAGATGCTTCAGCGAAACACTAGGAGTAATAGAGTCAGATATTGGGATTGTAGAAAGAAAGCTAATAAGATCTTCAGAAAGAAAAAGAGGGAATGGCTGAGAAAGAGGATTGAGAGTATGGAATAAATGCGGGAAAATAGGGAAGAAAGAAAATTTTATCAGGCAGTCAGGTCTTAATATAACAGCATGGTTTAGTTAACTAATCAAACTCCGAACCATACACATACCATCATATGCTGTCCGTCCACTGTATTAAATTGGAAATGTTTTAATAAAATCAAATCAAACGATAATTATTAAATATTTAGATTAAAGAATTCTATTGACGCAAAATTTACAGGCCACGGGAAAGTTTAATAAGACTTAAGTAATTGTTCTTTGGGCAGATAGCGGAGTTATGAGAGGCAGGTAGGCGTTGAATGATGGGGGAAGAGGTCATCCATCATCTTCTTCCAAGGAGATTTTTTGCTTCTGCATCAATTTCTCTCCTTCGACCGATGTGGAAATTTGTCCCGATACTCGAGTAATAAGGAAAATTCTATAATTGGCATTAAAGTCATTAAAGGTATTTGCTCAGAACTGTCTAAGAAGAATATTCAGTTTCAAAAGATGAAATAAAATAGTCTTCCTGAGCAAGGGATTCAATATTTCCTTTTACTAAAGCAGACCATTCACGTTTCGACTTGCTGTACGACTTAGTAGGACTGCTAGTTGGATAGTCGACTCACATTCCGACTTGTTATCCAGAAAGCGATCCAACTTTAGGCCTTGTCTGTTTTTAGGTGTACGTCACAAGAGCCGAAAATGTTCCGAGTAAAGACCGAAGTTGCCCGAAGGTCATTCACTGACGGAGCTAAGTTGGACTATATGGATCCGACTCCCCCATTCATGCCAACTCTGTCGCCAATCGGATATTGGACCTTCGAGTCGTCCCTCTAAGTGTTCCGAATAGCCCAACAAGACGTCCGACAAGTGGCGATTAGTGGTCCAGCTTCGGAAGTCGGACCACTAGTCGTACTGCAAATCGGAACGTGAATGGCCTGCTTAAGCTCAAGGTCTTTCAACACATCAGATGCTAATAAAAAACAAAACAAAAAAAAACAAGGAACGATATTGTGAAGTTATAAAATTCCTCGAAAATAATAATAGTTAAACGTTTTAAAAATGTCAACAATATAAATGTAAATTCTCAACGAAATCGATGGTTCCATTTGGAGCTACGTTGGAAAATATGACTTTAAGAGACCTAGTGTTTTGGCTTTCCTATTGATATCCACCGTTATTCTCGTGATCTTTCAGTTCTGAAACGTGAAAATCTTTGTCAAAACTTCCTGATTGCGTCACAAGGTCAACATCATCAACGAGTTTGTTCCATATAGAAATAAGTAGGAAAAGTCCTAAAAGAATAAAGACAACAGAATTCGTTTCTTAATTTTTGTAAATAAAGACTAAATTAAATTAAGACTAAAACATTTCAATTTATGAGAAGTATGCGTTATTATTTCCATTAGAAGAATGTACGGTTCAATTTAGTAATAATTTATTTACTCCAAATATTATATGTAATTATTATTTTAGATTGCGTCAAATGGTAACAGAATAAATAGCACGGTAGGTATATGTAGGACTTTAATGTCATGCGACTTATCAATGTCCCTAAAAGAGAAAATAAATTAGAGAAGAGAAATTTAAGAATCGCTTATACATTATTTTTTTTTTTTACTCATTTCAGAGAACAAAAATTAAGAGGGAGTTAGTTTTGCTGAGGTCAGGTAGATTAATGAGAAGATGAATCCGTGCTGAGTAACTTAGGGACGCCAGGAGATTAAACTGTTCTACCATGAAATTACCTGTTCTTATGTACGACTAGGGTTTAGGGGAAACAGGATAGGTTATTTATATACAACCCCGTAGGAGCAGCATAGAGAAAAATGTTCCTTTTCAAGGCCAAAGAATAATTTAACAAATACCAAAATCTTTAGCGCTCCTGTTGTATCAAAAATGAGCTTCCTTAACATGTGAAGATAAGGGTGTCCTAAAATAAGGTTTAAACCGTTAGGCATAACGGAAAATTGCAATGGGCCAAAGTTGTAGCTCTCGTTGATACCTTTCATATGCGACATTTGGTAACCCGAAAACAAATAGTTTTAACTATTAAGCGCACGCTCAAAATTCAGCGTTTCGTTTTTACCCCACATTTTTAATACGTATTTGGAAAAAGTAAAGAAACATGAGCAGTTTGTTTTCTTTTTGGTACACTTAGAATTTAGCAACAAAATGGTGGCCTAAGTCGTGCCTATTTTCAATATCAAAAGTGCAGATTTGATGTCTACCACCCTCAACAAAACTTTTTTTAGTGAAACAATTGTCGTTTTATCCACAGATTCAATTAAAAATATTTTGCTTACGAAGCTATCGAAGCACTCTGGATCTACTTTCAGCAATAATTTTCAGGGATTTCAATAGCAGGAATGGTGGAAATTTTTAGCTAAAGCTAGGACCACCTACAGACACATCCCTGATGTCAGGAAGAGATCAGAAATGGATTGGCTTGAGTTGGACTTTTATACAGCATAATTAATATGAAGCCAGGGTGTCAATAATCATAGACATCACTACTTCAGCCTTTGGGATAATCCTAACTGTAGATGCGGAGCTATCGAAACTGTCTATCATAAGCTTGTAGAATGTCAAACTAAGCTAGAGCAAGGCTTCAGCTCGCGGGAGGAGTAATCTACGTTCGAATGTATTTTCCAAGAGGCATTACATCAAGAGTCGGCTCCAGTGTCTTTAATATACACGTTTGTTGAAGCGAAGCCTATATTGTACAGTGACGCTGTATCTCAATGGCAATGCCGGTGGTAGAGTTCAGCTGAGGGTAGGACCACAAAGAGACATATCCCTGATGTCTGGAAGATATGAGAAATAGATTGGCTAGAGTTGGACTTTTATACAGCAGTATTACCGTCACATTGCTGTTACTGAAGCTGTCCAACATTTCGTCCTAACCATGTCGAACTATCGAAAATGAAAAATCTCGTTTTCAGATTCGATACTTAGCTGTTGGATTGTGGACGATATGGCTTGTCGCAACTCTAATCCCTTTACTTCGTCAATGTATCGAATATGTTGCTCCGATTTTCAAAGAGTTAAATATCATGATTCAAAGCATATTTGGCTTTAAAAAAATCACTTTTTATTAAGAAGTAGAGAAGTGAATGATGAGAACGCCATGATAAGTGTTCTTGTAGGTGGAGAGAGCACTTGCTCAGAGAACGTCTTGGAGTTTTAGTACAATGTTTGTTCTACTCAATTGGCTACCTCTAAGCTTGCAAGGACAATATTAACTCTTCCTTATTATTCTCATTTTAAAGGAAATCCATTTCCTAATTTACAGCAAATATTGTTATTTTTTTTAAACACCATCAATAAATAATTGGAAGGGATTATTTTTGGTACATTTTTAATTGTAATCGACAAAATAACACGTTTAATATAACGCATTAATATCACAACTGTTATCTATTCGTCGATATAACAGACGTAAACAAAAAATTCTTGCTGGACTAAGGATTGGACATACTCCACTAACTCACTAATACCTTATGAACAAGCGAGATAAACCTATAAGCAGTATATGTAAGAAAGAACTTACGATCAAACACTTACTGACATTCTGCCAGACTCGATGCAATTTTAACATCCCGAATGATTTGCAGAAACTCCTAGGCAATGATAGCCAGTGCATCAACACTATACTGACCTACCTCACGAACATTGGACTGTATTATCTTATTTGATGACTTTTAAGTACTTTTTACTTAAAACTAATAATATACTTCCATATATACTAAGTACAATTTATCGGTGAATTCTTCACACAAAGCTTTTTATAGTTGCAATTTTTATATAAATATATTAGCCATGCTGATTTCGTAAAATTAATAGTACAGTATACTGTTCTTTGTGGTGATCGCCAATGAAGCCGAACACACCAAATAAATAAATAATATAACGTTGCCATTCAACCAAATAAGTAACAAAGGGAGAAACATTTTTACTATGAGTTAAAAAAAAATGATAGGAAAATAGCCCTAGTTTTCGATGGAAATAGCCATCGAAATATTCCAGGAAGAAGTGAGGAGGAGTACCACCGCTGGAGAGAAATGCCGTTCCATCCAAAAATATATATATATGTATAAAATATATATATATATATATATATATATATATATATATATATATATAAGAAAACATATAATTTAATTAATCAATATTGTCTAGGAGTATTGTGATTGATCTCAGGTAACATTAACTGTATATAAATAAAGTTTCTCTAATCCCGTAGAGTATCGAATTACGGCTCACGTTCGAGACATAACAGGTCGGATATAAGGCGAAGGCAATAATGCCGAGACCAATCATTGATAGGAAGGCGGTTGGGAAGAGGACGTGGTTCGAATAGAAGTCCTTTACTCCTTAGCTATTCCCTCCAGCTGGTCTCTCTCTCTGTAGGATCAGTATGCTCTAGTATACATCTATCTCACCTACTACCAATAAACAATAAACAAACAAGAATAAACAAAACAAAAAAAATGTTTTTCTTCTGAAACATTTTCTAATACTTTTTACTTATCGTTGTTCTAAGATATAAAAGCGAAATTAGTATCGAAAAAGAGCATGAAAGCCCGAAGTGCGCAGCTACAAAAGTATTTGATTCTTGAATTCTATGGGTCATTAGAAAAACAGTGTGGCCAGTAATATGCTCCGGATAAGAGGGAGAGAAAAAGAGAGAGAAAGAGTGAGAGAGAGAGAGAGAGAGAGAGAGAGAGAGAGAGAGAGAGAGAGAGAGAGGGAGAGAGGGAGAGAGAGAGGGGGGGGGAGAGAGGAGGAGATAGAGAGAGAGAGAGAGAGAGAGAGAGAGAGAAGAGAGAGAGAGAGAGAGATGAGAGAGAGAGAGAGAGAGAGAGTGTTTTTTGGGCGAGTATTGCGTGAAAAACCAATCGCAGCGCTTACGTTTTTGCGTTACTAGACTTCCATAGGTAGATTTTTCATACATAAATTTGACGTAAGAAATCTATTGAAACAGTTTTCAAGGCTATACATATCTATAAATGTTTTTGATAAAAGTGGAAACAACTAGTGCTTTGCCTGGGATCTTTGGATTTATTCTTATTTAGATCAAAACGACCTGGGAAATCGCAGTAAATGTAAAGCATCTGTTTGAACGGCTATTACATTACCTACAAAAATGATTCTTTTGTAATTTTGATGGTGCAATTTCATTCAAGAATATCGGTGCTTAAAATGCTTAAGATACGTAAAAGTTTCCTGATCATTTTGAGATTCCAGTTTATGTCTTTACTTGCGTTTAAATTTTGTCATGAAAGATTAAGACAATACGTAAACTGATTTTATTCTTAGTTTTCAAATAGAACGAAAACGCGCTAAGATGACGCAGTTCCTGTAAGCTGGGGTTTTATTTAAATATCCACTGCCTCATTGTACAATGATAATGAGATCAAGACATTCTAGACAAGTGATGACCTTTAATATGTTTTGAGGGATAAAAATGATAAATTCTAAGTACTTGTAATATTTTCCACCTAAAACAGCCTCGTCTTATCAGGTGTTTGTAGGTTCAGGAGGAAATAGAACCTGATTGGCCTACCAATCAGCACGGCTATAGGAATCGGATAATTTTCTTTTAATAGCTCCATTCTTGGCAATTCTTGATAATTTTATATTTATTTCTTCTCTGGATCGTCAGTTTTAAATATAGAAAACAGAAAGGAATATTTTTTATTATGATTATTTCTTGTTAACGATGACCCGGGTTGCCACCCTTTTGTAGCCTGGATGTGCCTTTCTTTTTTAAATAGTTTATCCGCTTAATCGGCTCAATGCTGTACGTCAAAGAATACATAAAATTTGTCATCTGTTGTCACAAAATGTTGAATATCTTTTGAGAGAAATAATTATTTCTTTTTACGTACAGCATTCTCCCGATCCGATCCAATCCGATATCGTTTGACCGATAACGGCCGACGCGAGTGCCTACATTGGTCCCGACCCGATCCGATCCGATTTAATCACAGCTCGTCAGTAATTAACTCGTAGTGAAGTGAAAATGAGTGATTAATTTAAGAAATACCATATCATAAGCATAGTAACCTTCGATTAGGTTGAATGTAGGAGGTATGAAGGAGGAGTTGAGAGGCCAATCAATGTTCTAGAAGTATATCAGTCCTAAAAAAATAAATCGTAGTGTAACAGTTAATTTTTAACTGTTACACTACGATAAGAGAAGCATTAGTATTCATATTCTATTTATTATTTAGCTAGAAGTTAACTTGTTTGTTTCTTAGAATCTTGATTGTCCAAAGAGGTAAAATATGATGATTACGAGCGAGAAAGGGTTTGACTCAGACGTCTGAGCCCTAGTTCTATGAACACATTGTCTGTTAAAGCGTATAACTAAAGCATAAATAAACAACAAAAAACAAACCAACATGACCTTACGTTATCGCAGAACAAGAGGTCCAGGCATTCTGCTGTCAATAAATATCCTTAAAATACAACATACCCTTCCGTGCAGTCGATAAAGGGATGCTGGGAGCTTCTGGCAACTGGCCATCCGATCCTACAATGAAGCTAATGGCTGAAAATACAAACATGCAAAAGCCTAAATGTCAAATTGTGACTTCTGAAAAATGCTGTTGTTCTTGGCATTCAAGAAAGATATACCGCTAGACCAAAAAAAAAAAAAAACACACCAAAAATATCAGTAGGCGATAGTGTGTTTTCATAAATCATAATCTCCCTTAAATGAAGCGACAGATAAAAAAAGAACGCAAGAATCAAATTATTTTAAAATCGAAGTACGCAATATAAACTAAACTAAAAATGACATGTCTTTAGTTGCACGTTCATTCCACGCCACTTCAGGAGTTGATTCTATCATAAATTTACAACTAACCTCTATAAATAAACCTTATGCAACAAAGGCCAAGGTACTCTATAATTAACGATTAAATATTAGCAATTTCCTCCCTCTCTACAAAAAGAGGAAACCCGCTTACGACTTCGGCGCGAAGAGGTTATCTGAAAGTGCCGACTAGAATATTTCACGTTTCGGAACCCATATCACGTAAATAGCGGTGGTTTGAATTTGTGTGTATATATGTATGTATGTGTGTATATATATATATATATATATATATATATATATATATATATATATATTTAATTACGCAATATAAAATAAACTAAAAATGACATGTCTTTAGTTGCACGTTCATTGCACGCCACTTCTGGAGTTGATTCTATCATAAATTTACAACTAACCTCTATAAATAAACCTTATGCAACAAAGGCCAAGGTACTCTTAAGTCATTAGTATCAGCTGTTTCAAAATCGATATAGTCAAAACTAAAAATCGATTATTCAGAAATAGATTAGTCAATTGAAATAAAAATGATTTTCTTTGACTCTATGGAGAAAACAATTGTGTCCCAATTAAATGAAAAAATGTATTGCGGATATTTCGGGTCATAGAAATTATTGATAAATAAATATTCATTTTTGTTGGATTATTGGGGTCATTAAGCAAACGGCCCATCAAGTTATCTAAAATCAAGATAAACTATTGAATAACGGGATTAGCCATATGAAAATAAATGAAGTACGTTTTTTTTAATTCTCATAAAACAGGAGGCCAAAATATTAATACTGAACGTAAAGAGTTTCGATCCAGGGAATATTGAATTTTACGGGAATATATTTGAGTACACGATTTAGAAATTCCATCATGAAAAAAAAATGAACTCAAAGATCTTATCGCAGGAAGTTCTTCACCAGACTTATTTGCCTATTCTTTAGAATAAAAATCGTATTATTTATATTACAATAACGCAAAAACAACACTTTAGAAACTACAAAATCCGTTCTCTCCAACGGATATATATATATATTTTTTTTTTGTTGTAAACTGTGTAAAACATATCTAATATAATAAGAAACATGTCGGCGCTAATAGCCCAGATGTCGATGCGCCATAAAAAAAGAAAAAAAAGAAGCATGTAGCTGAATTCGTAACAGGGTAGGGCACAAATCAACTACACGATTGACAAAACTTATCAATTATGGGATGAAATATTATCAAAATTAGTCATGATTAAATTATTCCCGTTAATATATATTAACGCATATTACGTTAACATATTAAGCATCAATCATTTGTGGAATTAGTCATCAATCTATCCGTTTGTCATCAATCATTGACAGTCTGTAGTAATGATTGGCATGACTAACGTTGTAAATAATTACGGTATTAGGCTAAGACCTACTTGTTTACAGATATACAATGGGAGTTGGAATTCCTTCATGAAGCTGTTGTGTTTTATCTTTTGTACAGAACTGTTCAGAAGAGTGACATTTTGATCCTTATGCTTTAAAATATGATTATTGGTTTAATTATGATTACTATTATTCTCAACACTGAAAATATCAGTCAAAGCCTTTTTTATAATAATTATTTCGAAATTTTAAGAAGTTAATCATCAATCATAAATCTAGTTTTTTAGTCCTTAATCATCAATCTGCGTAAGGTTAGTAAGTAATCATTAGTAATTAATCAAAGCAAATTTTAATCACTAATCATCAATCATAGGCTAAAGAACAGTTAGTCGTTAGTCAATAATCATGGAGAATTTTTTTATCAATCATCAATCGTTAGTCACAGCCAAATTACTCATTTAATGATGAGATACTATATGAATATAAGTCAAGAAAAAAAAAGGATACAACTATCCTGCATATTGGACGTTTAAAATATTGAAATGATATATAAACCAAAGCTTGTATTCCAAATATTTGAATAGGGAGCGGGTATAAAAGGCCTTTTGCTTCTACTTGGAAGCCGGCCTATTCAAACATGTTATGCGGACAGCATACAGCCACATCACTTCCATGCTTGTCCGCCTCCCTTTGCTTTCATGTCAATAGGATGAGTGTATGTTTTGCGGCCTACATCATGCTACGGTGAAACTCTCAAATGTAATATAGAGAGAAATGTGCGAGGGGGGGGGGGG
The DNA here is from genome assembly GCA_946811695.1 of Gonocerus acuteangulatus. NCBI lineage: Eukaryota > Metazoa > Arthropoda > Insecta > Hemiptera > Coreidae > Gonocerus > Gonocerus acuteangulatus. The sequence continues at coordinate 76,711,894 of OX328125.1, forward strand.
AAAGGAGAACGAGATAGAAACAGAGATTGTTAATGGCATATCAAGAACTATGGACGCAGACAATGAAGCAACATTAGCAACTAGACGACCAACAGTGTGCTAAAAATTACTTTACTTGGCAAACGCAATGTTATAACAGGACAGGTAATCAACAAGTGGCAAGACAACAAGTAGCGAGATTAAGCCGACTGTACAAGCCTAAAGTTTCAGTATTCCGAATTTAAGGCGAGAAGAAGTCATGCAAACTCGTACTTTACTCATTCCTATTTGATGACAAAACAGTAAAAACCAAACATTGCGAACGTTCCACATACAATTAAACACCTAATGACTCCAGAGGAGAAGAGATCGTCTTACGAATTGACTTAAACAATTCGTTTCCACAGCACTGAACGAAAATTAAGAACATCATAAAATAATTAAAACTTGAAAATAAATTCAAACTTTTTTATATTAAATCTTCCATAAAAAATTGTCTACTTTTTTAAAATTATTAATGCATTCGTTTATTTAATTTTCTTCATAAAAAATAAATTATACTTACTTTTTCTTGAATAATTTTGTATTTACAAGCTCTATTTTTGGCATATGTATTTTAATTGTGTTTATTAGTCTAGGGTGCATCTGTAAAAGCGGAGGGTCACTTGGATGCTGAGAGAGGGCAAGCTAATCTTTGCAGTAAAATCTTCGGAACACTTTAATTAACAATAATAGAGGTATGTGTAAATCGAACAAAAAGTGAACCAAGATTATTTTTTCCAGTTTTTGCGTTCTACATGCAGACGTATATACGAAGTCTGTCGATTTAGGACTGGGGCACCCACCGTATATACAGGGTCTGTCCGGAAAGTAATAGGACTAAGTCGATTAAAAAAAAAATGTATTGATCTAACCGTTACAATTTTTTAAAAACTTTCAAAATAGGCTCCTCCTGCGTCGATACAGCGCTGCCAGGGCGATTTCCAAGCATTGAAGGCGTCACGGTAGGCATTCTCCGGAATAGCCTTTATAGCCGCGGTGCAAGCTGCTTGGATACCCTCTGTTGTCTCAAAATGCTTTCCATTCATCGGTCTTTTCAGGCGATGAAACAAAAAGAAGTCCAGTGGGCCACATCTGGGCAGTAGGGCGGCTGGGGAAGCGTTGGGATGCCTGCCAGTCTTGGTAGCTGGTCACAAGAAAGGAGGTGTGGGTCGGGGTGTTGGCGTGATGCAACTTCCAGGCGGCTGCGATGTCTTTTCGGACCCGATTGACCCTACGTTTGAGTCACTTGAGCACTTCCACGTAGAACTTGGAGTAGACGGTTTGTCCACGAGTCACTAGTCGGTGTTTGTTGAAGTCGAAGGTCTTCCAGTACGGTCTTCATCGGCGATCTCTTCCCGGCCCTACGAAAAGGCCTTGTGCCACCGAAACACACCACTTCTTGCTAAAGTATTATCTGGGTAAGCCTGCTTGATCATATCAAACGTCTCTGTCGCAGATTTACCGAGTATCACACAGAATTTAATCGCCGACCTCTGCTCTAACGAACGCTGCATTTTCGGCTTTTACCAGTCACAAAAACTCGTCGCATGAAAAAGTCTGTCTTGGCTCTCCAGATGCTCGGAGACAACTGACCAACCACTCGTTCGTTAGATAGGGACCGATTCTACCGATGTTTTTTTTTTTTCTTCGGTGGGACCATATTTTTGGATGGAACGGCACTTATCTCCGTTCCATCCCACAATATATATTTGGAATTTTCCGATTCACACATATCATTAAATTAATTTCCGCAATAATAAGCGAGCCCCCTTTCAAGATCCAAGTCAAAACAGATTTCCCCGGGACTAAAAGGTGAAATGTAATAACAGTTAGTTTTTCGCACATGGATATACATAATAAATCACGTCTTTTTAAACTCTTAAATAATTAAATAAATATGTTTAGATTCCACGGTGAAATCCCAATGGAAGATCTCCATTTAACCACATTTATTCTATGAACCGAGAAGGATAATATCTCTAAGAATTAACGGTACTCGCTCTGAAAAAGCCCGTATCTCTCGCTTTTCTAGTTGGTGGACTGGAGAACCATTCTAAATGCTTGGTAATAAATTAATCCAGTCGATTAATCGAGCAAACCGAGTTCATTCGGTTCTTAGTTCAAATAGAAGCTTGGCACACCGCCAACTTTGGAAGGCTATTTCTATCTACTTGTCTGTGTTGCTCTCTAAGTGATACTTTATGACCTCGTTAAAAGCCTTGTCTATGGACAATTCAATTCTATAATTAACGATTAAATATTAGCAATTTCCTCCCTCTCTACAAAAAGAGGAAACCCGCTTACGACTTCGGCGCGAAGAGGTTATCTGAAAGTGCCGACTAGAATATTTCACGTTTCGGAACCCCTATCACGTAAATAGCGGTGGTTCGAATTTGTGTATATATATGTATGTATGTATGTATATATATATATATATATATATATATATATATATATATATATCCGTGAGAAATTTGTTCACGGAAAATAATTACCCTAGGGATTTAATTGAAATTCAAATAAAAAGAGCTGAAAAACACATAATATATACTAAACGATTAATTGACCTTCCGGAAAATAGTGATAAATGTAAATTTGAACCTCAACTTTTTAATTTACCGGACGAATTTTTTAACGATTTACAAAACAAAAAGAAAAGAAAATATTCAGAAACTTTTATTGAATCAAGGCAATCTAAAAAAGTTAAAACAGATACAGAAGTAATAAACAAGGAAGTGCAGAATAATAAGCGTAAAAGAGATCTTAATGATAATTCCGATATATCGAACAAAAAAGAAAGATTATTGGTGCAAACTAATATTAAACATTTTTTCATTAAAAATAACGGCAGATCAGAAGAAACCACGTTAAATAATCACTTATTTATACAAAAAAGGAAACAATTGGTTTTAAATAACAGTATTGACAAAGATGTAAATCCAATTAAGCAATATTTTACTTTCGATTATCATCCTCTTATAGAAAACAAAATAAAAACAATATGTAAAGATGTTTGTAAAATTGGCTGGAAATATAAACATACAATAAACAATCCATTTAGTAATATTAAAGACAGGGTTAAAGCATCAAGTTCGAAATATAATATTTATTAAATCAACTGCAACGACTGTAACAAATGTTATATTGGGGAATCTGCGCAATTATTAGGTAAAAGAATTATACAACACGTAAAGAGCATTGACACACAAGAAAACGGTACAGCATTGACGGATCATGCAATAACAAAAAAACACAGTTTCAATTTCAAAGAATGCCATGCTACACCTACTTTCTGTCTAAGGCTCTCCCCTTATCAAGATCTACTTGATACTTAGTTGTCTATACCCAGTTACGAAAATCGGTCAAACGATGTGACTTTCGTTCATAATGATACCCGGCAGAGGCCAGCACAACAGCACTTCATCTAACAGCCGACAGAGACAAGCACAAAAGCACTTCATCAAACAGGCGACAGAGGCCAGTAGTTTTCGATTCAAAATGGACGTCACAATCTGAATGGTTCAGTGTAGCCAATTTTTCTTGAACAAAACTTTTGACGTTTTGACTAAATTTTGAAATTTGACTATTTTGACCTAGCCTAGGAGAATTCTCGTATCAAGACCTACCCGTGTGCCAAGTGTGGTCAAAATCGGTCAGACGGTGTAGATTTGTATAAGGAACAAACAAACAAACAAAAAACAGTGATTTATATATATATATATATATATATATATATATATATATATATATATAAATATATATTTGTCTGTTCGCTACGTAGCTGCCACAAACGGCATTTAACGGACATGAGCAGTTTTAGAATTTTAGGATATTTTCTTTAATATATCTGGAACGGTTGGAAAATCGTGGTGAATGGACAGAAACCATTCGAAAATCATAATAAATGCGCCACAAAAAAACCTTTCTAGAGTAATTTTCTCCTTTGCTTGGTTATGATTTAATTACATTTTGTTTTATAACTGATTTTAGCAGTAAAATAAGCATTCTTGTAAAACAAGCTACCTAACGATTTGTTTATTTATTCTTTATACGTGGAACTTTATTTTATGATAGTACAAAATGTTATTATTAGTACACAGTTTGTTTCAGGGTTAAGTGGCCAAACTGAAAATATGGATTAAGGACCTGAAAACAAGAAAAACTTATACTCTGGCGGTATGTCGGCAAACACTTTGTTGAGAAGATATCCACGCCTAAAGATTTTCATTATTATGAATAATTTATAGTGGAGATGGAGATAGTTAGCCGTTGCAGAAATACGCAGACAGGTTTAGTTGGGATTCGGCTAGGAGAAAAAAAAAGTCAGACTTTCAGGAAGAAATCTGAACTTGGGCGTTTCGGCTGCACATTGGCAGCCTTCTTCAGCTAAAAAATACATAAAAATTATAAGTAAAAAAACAGGCAGAAGTGAGCCTATTATATACATCATGACAACGATTAGAACCAATCTTATTATTAAACAATGAAAATGCGGTAGTTGGAAAGTAAACAGTATGTTGAAAGTAGTAAGTAAACAGTACAAAAACTAACAATTTTATAAAGAACATTTTTATATTGTGAACAATTTTATAAAAATGTTCTTTATAAAATTGTTAGTTTTTGTACTGTTTACTTACTACTTTCAACATACTGTTTACTTTTCAACTACCGCATTTTCATTGTTTAATAATAAGATTGGTTCTAATCATTGTCATGATGTATATAATACGCTCACTTCTGCCTGTTTTTTTACTTATAATTTTTGTGTATTTTTTAGCTGAAGAAGGCTGCCAATGTGCAGCCGAAACGTCCAAATACAGATTTATTCCTGAAAGTCTGACTTTTTTTTCTCCTAGCCGAATCCCAACTAAACCTGTCTGCGTATGAATAATTTATGTTATATGAAATAAATAAAACCTCTTTATTTGTTCTAATTGCCTTATAAATTAAACGTAAAAAGTAAATTCATATTAAATATTATTCAATGTGATTTTCTTGAGTATGAAGACAGATTTGGCATCTTTCTTCAACAGCAGCAGGGGCAGAACGGCATTGGATATGTGTTATTGTTTTAAAAGATTCAATTATACACCACTGGATTTTTTAGTTTGAGGTGACATTAAACAGAAGGCCTATGCAAGGCCGATCAATGATCTTTTTTCCTTACGATGAAGGATAATTGAATATTTTAAAACAGTAACACCCGTTTTGCCCCTGCTGCTGTTGAAGAATAATGCCGAACCTGTCTTAATACTCAAGGAAATCACATTGAATAATATTTAATATGAATTTACTTTTTACGTTTAATTTATAAAGCAGTTAGAACAAATAAAGAGGTTTTATTTATTTTATATAACATAAATAATTTATTGTTATTGTCTGAAACGCGAAATTTTCTTGTCGGCACTTCCGGATTGTTTCATTGTACCAACCTTATAAGCGGGGTTCCTTCCTATGGGGGAGGGAGGAACCGCGCTAAAAAACATGACTACGTTAAAAAAAAAAGATAATTGGACATAGCTCCTTTTCCTTTCGGAATCGGACCATACTTCAAATGTACTTTTTTGTTGGAAATTATATCTGAACTCACCTCCTAGAGTTTGGATAATTAGACCTGAATCACCCTGTATATTCACAAAAATTAGAAATTTAGGGTATGAATTATTTAAAAATTCATAAGATACTTAAATTCTGCATGGTTGAATTGAAGCGAACCTTCAATAGGAAGTTTTGACTCGAGCACAAAGAATCCCTCAGCATCTAGTGAGTATTGTATGTTGGGAAGGTATTGATGAGTAGCAGGTCGAGATACGATGTAGTTTATCCCTACTTCCCTTCGGTTGGCAGCCCTGGGTTATTGTGCCGAGATTGCGACGAGTGCCACCCTGGGAATTAACTCCGGCAGCAGTTGGGAATAATTTGGCGGGAATTAACTAAGCATTAAAGGATTCTGGTAACCAGGAAGCTATCCTCCGCGGTTAATAGATAATATGGAATTATTGCTCGGAAGATTATCATCATTGTTATTAGTATAAAACAAAATTTTCAATAATTATTAAATATATTTTGAATTTACTTTCAAAATATATTTAATAGCATTATCCGATTTCAATTTATGACAATAACAATCATTAAGCTCGAATATCTCCTAAACAAACTGTTTGCGGACATACCTTCAAAGGAAATTACCTTCTTATTTTTAGGTCCTTAGTTCATATTTTCAGTTCGGCCACTTAACCCTGAAACACACTGTGTATAAATTATATATCAGAAATATTTTATGTCGTTGTGCAGAGACCATATGACACATTTCGTAATGAGATCGTTACTCTGACTATACAGGGTGTATTGCTAGTTAATAACAATGCTCCAGGGACAACTAAAAAGTAGACAAAAAATGTAGTTCATAACCACCAACCACAAATTCCTATCTGATTCCATTCCAAACATATTCCGTTCTAAGGGTTCTTTAGAAAAAAAACTTCTTTTTTTTTTCTTTTTTCTTTTTTTATCACAACTCCCAGTTTCTCTGCTTGTATATATTTTTCTCAACGTTTCATTACATTTTTGAAATTTGAGCATTAAATTTGCTTTGAGGCTAATACACATCCAATGATCACAAATACCTCTTTGAAACCGTAATGTCAATTCAAAAAGTAGAAATTAATAAAAGCTTCTGGTTAGCTAATACTTTTCGAAAATCACTACTCTTTTAAAAAACAAATCCTGCAACCGGATGAATCTCACAAAAGTTGTAAAATGTATACACATTTTCAACGGTGTACTCACAACTGAGATTATCTCTCAATTTCATAATGTATTTGGAGTGAAAAGAAAGAAACAACTAAAAAAAAAAAAAAAAATAATAACATCGTGTTTATTTTTGTGATAAAAATTAAATACAAATTATTCATAATGAAATTTACATTTAATAATTAATGAAGGCCTTAAATTTAAGTTGAGTACAAAAGAAATCTATAATTATAAAAGTGGGTATATAATTAATTGTAAAATTGGATTTATATCTATATATATCTGTTCATGAAAAACCTGTAACTAACAAGTAGTTATAATATGTTTCATTGTAAGATCATTATTGTTCAGGAAATTTACAACCTAATGCGTAAAGCAAGGAAATACAACGAAATAGTTTACAATTAATGGTAGAATAATTGAGCACCTGAGTACACATTTGCTTAGGTGCTGTGAAAACTTAAAGGGCTCCGGAATCCTTTACGGTTAATAATGTACACAACCAGAGAGGAAACGGTTAGAACTTTGTGTAACTCAGTTTCCATAGTCAGTGACTTTGTGTACATTTTAGAACATAGAAAATGACTAATCTCCACTATATTTAATGCACATAAATTTGTGTTCATGTTGCAAACTATCTACTATCAGCAAATTTAAATTAGATTATTGTATGCATATTAAATCTAGGAGACATATATAAGGGAGCCAATCGTTCAATTTATCCCTCAATAAACCTCCATTTCATTTTCATTGATTTAATGCTTACTTAAATGTAGAAGTTTTCGTGCAAGTATTAAATCTGTAGTCCGTTAGGGGGCTGAGGAAAAAATCCGCGAAAAAACTCTAATTCATTGATAAAACAGAAGTGCTTTATTGGACGTCCAGAAAATATCTTTTAATAATAATAATAATAATAATAAAAAAAATCAGTCCCGTAACAGGCCCAAGGGCCTTGAGGGGCAGATACTATAGAGGTATCTGATTCATGACCATACAGCACACTAGGGAGATAGTGTGGTCAGTACTATGCTCCGGCCGCCTGATTTTTCCCTTGGCTGCTTCGACTGCTAGAGTCATTAGCACCCAAAGTACCCATTGATAATAAATTCATTAAAGGCTGGGTTGGCCTAGGGACGGTCAGGGAGGCCGAATTCAACCTATGAACGAAGACACTTGAAGAAAAAATCTTAAGTGCTTGCTCGGGATTTGAACTCAGGTCCTCCAGCTTATTAGTCTAGTACTCTACCACTGAGCTAACCTCGCCCCCATCTTTTAATAATAGTTTTAGTGAATTTCTAGTGTCTTAGTTCACAGGTTAAATTCGGCCTCCCTGACCGTCCCTAGGCCAACCCAGCGTTTAATTAATTTAATAATGGGTACCTTGGGTGCTAATGACTCTAGCAGTCGAAGCAGCCAAGGGGAAAATCAGGCGGCCGGAGCATAGTACTGACCACACTATCTCCCTAGTGTGCCGTATGTTCATGAATAAGATACCTCTATAGTTTCTGCCCCTCAGGGCCTTCGTGGCCTGTTACGGAACTGATTTTTTTTAGTGAATTATGTTACTGTTTATTTAAAGGAAATTTTGTCTATTTTATGATGGTATAATTAGAATCTAATTATCTTGAATAGTTTTTGAGCAACCCTTTCTTATTAATTAAAAGTCCGACTCGCAGGGACTGCATCATCTTAGCGCGGTTCCGTTCTTATCCCTAGTCTAATTTGGAAAGATTAAAATATTTATTTATTGATAAGGCTTCGCAACTTTGGCGAATCGCCTGAAGATTAAATTAGAAGCAGTTATTATTTTGGTTCCACTAGTCTTGAAAGGTCTTGATTTACGATCTTACCTGGAAGGGTCGGTCAACACTAGAAAGGGTCCCGCTAGTTACAAGGTCTTGGAATCTAGGAAATCTATATTTCTAACAATAAATTGTTTTGTTATTTTACTTAACCAGTTTTATTGTAAAATACATTATCCAACTATAAGCAATTAAGAAATAACAAGGAATAAAAACCGACAAAAAAACCGTTCGAATAAACGAAATCAATTACTTTAATGTTTTAAGCACTTATTTGTCCAATTGACATCGCCTAATTAAAACTTTCGTCAGAACATTTTTTGTAGAGCATTTAGTAAGCTTTCGAATGGTAAGCTTTCGCTTCCCAAGATTTTCAACCGTTTTCGAGATATTAAGAAATTATACGAAGTTCCCAAAACTTTTCATTATTTCTAGCAATAGAAAATTGGTCTCATTTTACCTATCCTGTTTTACACACAAATACATTTTCTTAACATAAGAAATTACAAAAATAAAAATCAATAAAAAACTAACGGAAAGAGGCAAAAATTACAAAAAGAACGACAAACACCCGTTCATAAGAACTAAACAGACGTATTTGAAGTTTTAAGCACTTATTTCTTCGACTGACATCACCTAATTAAAACTTGTTTCAGAATCTTTTCTGTAGAGAATTTAGAAAGCTTTCAAATAGTTTCTATCCACTTATGAAAATTTCACAGCCGTGTTCGAGATATTAATGAAAGTATACGAAGTTCCCAAAACTTTTCATGTCTGTTCATAAAATATTTTATTCTAACCCTTCCTGAACTCCAAACGTAACATAACTTTTAACATATTAGTTTTAATGAAAGTAGAACAAGCAGAATGGGCGGATTTTGCTGGTTAACGAACTTGACCTTTCAAATTGGACAAGGGATTTTTGTACCAAATTTCATCAAAATCGCACCATCAGGGAACCCAGAAATGAGCTAACAGACAAATATATATATATATATATATATATATATATATATATATATATATATATATATATATATATATATATATATATATATACAAATTTGAGCCACCGTTATTTTCGGTCTCTAGGGGTTCTGAAACGCGAAATTTTTTAGTCGGCACTTCCGGATTGTTTCATGAAATCAACGTTATAAGCGGGGTTCCTCCTATGAAGGGAGGGAGGAATCGCGCTAACAATATAAACAGATCAAAGGTGTTACACGGTAGCTGGTGAAAGAAAGAATGATAAGGTCTCGTATTGCAATTCCCTGTATGCAGGGTCTGGTTCCAGGTAAAGTCATATACTTTTACTGCCCTTTACCGTTACTCAGAAAGCTCTTTGTGTTTACAAAAAGGACTCGGTATAGACCACCCGTATTAACCCAAAAGTGATTATATCAAGCTTGATAAACTTCCTGAATTAAATTAAGGAATTTAAGAGTGCTTAAAATAGGTTCTTGATCTAGTCAAAAAATTCAAGGAGAATTAGACCATGAATAGAAAATTTCGGCCAAACAGAAGGAAAATAACAATAACAAGGGTAGTCAAACTTCGTTTTCAAAGATTGTTAGTTGTAACACAAAAACGGTCACTCATGATTCTAATAAATTAACTGTGAAGGGTGATTACATAAATATTCCTGTTGAGGCTGTAAAGCATCAATTTAAAAAAACATATTAACCCAAAGGAATTATAGATTGGCCTAAAAACATAAAATCATTGAAAAAAGGATTTCTTATTATTGAATCAAACAAAAACGATATGGAGGTTATATCAACAGAGTTATTAAAGATATGCAAAGACCTGTTGATCAATAAAATTAAAATAAAAAATAAACTTTCGAACTGTTACATTTCACTTGCCACGATTTCCTAACCCTTTTCGAGATATTAAGGAAAAAATACGAAGGGGGCCTAATAGATATTCATACGGGATCTGAGAACCCCAAGATTCCGCAAAAATAAAATATTCTAATTACTACTACTATAAGCAATTGCAAACAATAGGGAATATGCCGTAGAACTCGGATTAGGAGCCTCGACAGTTTCAAGACATTTGAAGGAAATCGGCAAATCCAAAACTGACATTTCATACGGTACTGGCTGATATATTTCAAACAATGAATTGTTTTTCTTATTTTGATTAATCTATTTTATTGTCAAATACATTATCCAACTATAAGCAATAAAAAAAATAGGAACAAAAACCGACAAAAAGAACCGTCCGAATAAACGAAATCAATTACTTCAAAGTTTAAGCACTTATTTCTCCGATTGACATCGCTTATTCAAAACTTTCTTTAGAACCTTTTTTGTAGACCATTTAGTAAGCTTTCGAATGGTAACCTTTCGCTTCCCAAGATTTTCAACCGTTTTCGAGATATTAAGGAAAGTATACGAAGTTCCCAAAATTTTCATTATTTCTAGCAACAGAAAATTGGTCTCATTTTTCCTATCCTGTTTTACAAACAAATACATTTTCCTAACATAAGAAATTACAAAAATAAAAAGCAATAAAAAACCAAGGGAAAGAGACAAAAATTACAAAAAGAATGACAAAAACCCGTTCATAAGAACAAAACAGACGTATTTGAAGTTTTAAGCACTTATTTCTCCGATTGACATAACCTAATCAAAAATAGTTTTAGAATCATTTTTGTAGAAAATTTAGTTAGCTTTCAAATAGTTTCTATCCACTTACCACGATTTCCCAACCGTGTTCGAGATATTAATGAAAGTATACGAAGTTCCAAAAACTTTTCATGTCTGTTCATAAAATATTTTATTCTAACCCTTCCTGAACTCCAAACGTAACATAACTTTTAACATATTAGTTTTAATGAAAGTAGAACAAGCAGAATGGGCGGATTTTGCTGGTTAACGAACTTGACCTTTCAAATTGGACAAGGGATTTTTGTACCAAATTTCATCAAAATCGCACCATCAGGGAACCCAGAAATGAGCTAACAGACAAATATATATATATATATATATATATATATATACAAATTTGAGCCACCGTTATTTTCGGTCTCTAGGGGTGTTGAAACGCGAAATTTTTTAGTCGGCACTTCCGGATTGTTTCATGAAATCAACGTTATAAGCGGGGTTCCTCCTATGAAGGGAGGGAGGAATCGCGCTAACAATATAAACAGATCAAAGGTGTTACACGGTAGCTGGTGAAAGAAAGAATGATAAGGTCTCGTATTGCAATTCCCTGTATGCAGGGGCTGGTTCCAGGTAAAGTCATATACTTTTACTGCCCTTTACCGTTACTCAGAAAGCTCTTTGTGTTTACAAAAAGGACTCGGTATAGACCACCCGTATTAACCCAAAAGTGATTATATCAAGCTTGATAAACTTCCTGAATTAAATTAAGGAATTTAAGAGTGCTTAAAATAGGTTCTTGATCTAGTCAAAAAATTCAAGGAGAATTAGACCATGAATAGAAAATTTCGGCCAAACAGAAGGAAAATAACAATAACAAGGGTAGTCAAACTTCGTTTTCAAAGATTGTTAGTTGTAACACAAAAACGGTCACTCATGATTCTAATAAATTAACTGTGAAGGGTGATTACATAAATATTCCTGTTGAGGCTGTAAAGCATCAATTTAAAAAAACATATTAACCCAAAGGAATTATAGATTGGCCTAAAAACATAAAATCATTGAAAAAAGGATTTCTTATTATTGAATCAAACAAAAACGATATGGAGGTTATATCAACAGAGTTATTAAAGATATGCAAAGACCTGTTGATCAATAAAATTAAAATAAAAAATAAACTTTCGAACTGTTACATTTCACTTGCCACGATTTCCTAACCCTTTTCGAGATATTAAGGAAAAAATACGAAGGGGGCCTAATAGATATTCATACGGGATCTGAGAACCCCAAGATTCCGCAAAAATAAAATATTCTAATTACTACTACTATAAGCAATTGCAAACAATAGGGAATATGCCGTAGAACTCGGATTAGGAGCCTCGACAGTTTCAAGACATTTGAAGGAAATCGGCAAATCCAAAACTGACATTTCATACGGTACTGGCTGATATATTTCAAACAATGAATTGTTTTTCTTATTTTGATTAATCTATTTTATTGTCAAATACATTATCCAACTATAAGCAATAAAAAAAATAGGAACAAAAACCGACAAAAAGAACCGTCCGAATAAACGAAATCAATTACTTCAAAGTTTAAGCACTTATTTCTCCGATTGACATCGCTTATTCAAAACTTTCTTTAGAACCTTTTTTGTAGACCATTTAGTAAGCTTTCGAATGGTAACCTTTCGCTTCCCAAGATTTTCAACCGTTTTCGAGATATTAAGGAAAGTATACGAAGTTCCCAAAATTTTCATTATTTCTAGCAACAGAAAATTGGTCTCATTTTTCCTATCCTGTTTTACAAACAAATACATTTTCCTAACATAAGAAATTACAAAAATAAAAAGCAATAAAAAACCAAGGGAAAGAGACAAAAATTACAAAAAGAATGACAAAAACCCGTTCATAAGAACAAAACAGACGTATTTGAAGTTTTAAGCACTTATTTCTCCGATTGACATAACCTAATCAAAAATAGTTTTAGAATCATTTTTGTAGAAAATTTAGTTAGCTTTCAAATAGTTTCTATCCACTTACCACGATTTCCCAACCGTGTTCGAGATATTAATGAAAGTATACGAAGTTCCAAAAACTTTTCATGTCTGTTCATAAAATATTTTATTCTAACCCTTCCTTAACTCCAAACGTAACATGACTTTTAACATATTAGTTTTAATGAAAGTAGAACATGCAGATAATGTTTCAACTGAATACCGTGATTCTAAGTACCCAAACCAAAAACGGTATTCAAAAATTATTTTTCCAATTAGCTTATGAACTCAAAAACGTAAGCGTTACGATTTTTTCTGCGCGAATTTTGCCCCAAACGCCATCTTCCAGTGGGCGGATTTTGCTGGTTAACGAACTTGACCTTTCAAATTGGACGATGGATTTTTGTACCAAATTTCATCAAAATCGGACCATCAGGGAAGCCAGAAATGAGCGAACAGACAAATATATATATATATATATATATATATATATATATAAATAAATATATACATATATATATATATATATATATATATATATATATATATATATATATATATATACAAATTTGAACCACCGTTATTTTCGGTCTCTAGGGGTTCTGAAACGCGAAATTTTCTTGTCGGCACTTCCGGATTGATTCATTGTATCAACCTTATAAGCGGGGTTCCTTCCTATGGGGGAGGGAGGAACCGCGCTAAAAAACATGACTACGTTAAAAAAAAAAGATAATTGGACATAGCTCCTTTTCCTTTCGGAATCGGACCATACTTCAAATGTACTTTTTTGTTGGAAATTATGTCTGAACTCACCTCCTAGAGTTTGGATACTTAGACCTGAATCACCCTGTATATTCACAAAAATTAGAAATTTAGGGTATGAATTATTTAAAAATTCATAAGATACTTAAATTCTGCATGGTTGAATTGAAGCGAACCTTCAATAGGAAGTTTTGACTCGAGCACAAAGAATCCCTCAGCATCTAGTGAGTATTGTATGTTGGGAAGGTATTGATGGGTGTTGATGAGTAGCAGGTCGAGATACGATGTAGTTTATCCCTACTTCCCTTCGGTTGGCAGCCCTGGGTAATTGTGCCGAGATTGCGACGAGTGCCACCCTGGGAATTAACTCCGGCAGCAGTTGGGAATAATTTGGCGGGAATTAACTAAGCATTAAAGGATTCTGGTAACCAGGAAGCTATCCTCCGCGGTTAATAGATAATATGGAATTATTGCTCGGAAGATTATCATCATTGTTATTAGTATAAAACAAAATTTTCAATAATTATTAAATATATTTTGAATAAATGTGTTTCTAAACCTTCTCAGGTGAACAACTACCTCGATGTTATATTTTCTCAATGTTTACTACAACATTTCGTCTACCACCATTATTTTATGAATGTTAGCATATATTAGGAAGTGCCAATAATGCTCCTTTCATATTCTATTCACTGAGATGTATAATAAGACGAGCACAATTAATTATTGTACTATATAAATTGACATATTTTGAATAAACGATAATTTAGAAAAAATACTACATGCAAAATTTGTTGTTAATGAATTTTTTTGGAAAATATAATGCGTTTGAGTGGCCATTATATTATAAAAGATTATATTTCTGTTTTAAATAATCAGAATTGGTTAAAGGTATTGTGTCTTATGGTCTTAAACAATATATATGTGGTCAAGATATATCTAAAGCTATTGCTTATGTTTGAAATTATCCAAATTATGGTTCACGGTTTCGTAAATATTACAAATGGTTAAATTTTATCAATCATAGACGTAATAGAAATTTGTATTCTTCCTATGTTATAATTAAGAAATTTATTAATGATTTAAGTAATAATATACCACATAATAGATATTGTGTTTTATATTTTTCCAATTTTCTTCTTAAAAATGTGAGCGTTTATTTTTTTTTTTTTTTAAGTCAGCCACAGGGAACAAAGATACTTCTAAACACCAACTAGAAAAGAGGACAAGGTGTCTAGGGCTGCTTGGAATTTGTCTGCGAGAAAACCTCAGATTTTCAGGAAAATCTATATTTCGAACGATTCGACGTGCTCTTTGGCATCCTTCTTCAGTCAGGAGATGGAAGAAGACCACGATAACTTTTAGGTGACCTTGGATGAACTTTTAGGTCCATGGTCACCTAAAAGTTATCGTGGTTTTCCTTCATCTCTTAGGCATTTATTGCTGAAGATGGCTGCCAAAGAGTTTGCTGAAACTTTCGAAATATTGATTTTTTTATTTTTTTTTGTTAATCTGAAGTTTTCTCTTAGAAATGACAATAAATCACACTAGGAGGCTGTTAACTATTATTCACAGATATCCTTACGAAAGATTAATTATAGTACTTTAAAGAAAGTCTTCTGCATATATTGTTATTGTTATTTACAAGATATTAAGAAAACCGGAGGAAATCAAATTTTAAAATGATTTTAAGGAGTTTGGCAGAAATGATGAAAATCTGTTCATTTTTCCTATCATTATCCTGTCCTTAAAGGAATCTTAATAAGGTTTAGACTCTCCTCTTGCCACTTATCACTGTTATTTGTTATTTATATTTTCTTTAAGAAAATATAATATTACTCCAAAAGGGTAGGAAAAGACCCATTTACAAATAGTGGAAATAAGAAGTGGCCGGCCTGTGCCAAAGTAGGATTAGTTGTGACGAAGGAGAGAGAAAACTACTCGTCTACTTTGGCACTATTCCAAGTCGAAATACAAACAAACTTGTGCTAGGACAGGGATCTAGGCCTTGATAAAACAGCAAAGCACAACTATCCTCTAGATTCCTATCTCTTAGATGGGCAACTATCCTTGCACGTATGAAAATACATCTACTTGTTTATTTATTTAATGAAACATAAAAAGAAAAATAAATACAAAAAAGACCTTCTCTGAGCAGTTATTTCTGGCAAGGGAACTTGTTGTTTAAATCGCAAGTGGTCTAGCATTATTAGAATAAAACAAAACTTTGTGGACACTCACTCTTCCCGAGGGATTTTGAATCCATGAGATGAATCCATCATACCTACCATCTGACACACTGTTGACACAAGTTGGAATTACACAAATAAGTGAGTGGGTATTATTAGTTTTAGCGCGGTTCCTCCCTCCCTTCATAGGGAGGAACCCCGCTTATAAGGTTGATCTCATGAAACAATCCGGAAGTGCCGACTAGAAATGAGAAAATTTCGCGTTTCAGAACCCCTAGAGACCGAAAATAACGGTGGTTCAAATTTGTATATATATATATATATATATATATATATATATATATATACAAATTTGAACCACCGTTATTTTATGTATATATTTATATATATATATATATATATATGTATATATATATGTATATATATATATATATATGTGTATATATATATATATATATATATATATATATATATATATATATATATATATATATATATATATATTTGTCTGTTCGCGGATTTCTGGCGTCCCTAATGGTACGATTTTGATGAAATTTGGTACAAAAATCCGTCGTCCAATTTGAAAGGTCAAGTTCGTTAACCAGCAAAATCCGCCCACTGGAAGATGGCGTTTGGGGCGAACTTCGCGCAAAAAAAGTCGAAACGCTTACGTTTTTGAGTTCATATGCTTGTAAGTACTCGTTTTATAGGCCTCTTGGGCTAGTAAAACGAATGAAACCATTTTTAAGGCGATAGCTTTAACCGTTTCTGAGAAAATCGGAAAACAAGTTTTTGAATCAAGTTTTTGGTTTGGTTACTTAGAATCATGGGAGTCAGTTGAAACATTTTTTGCATGTTTGAATTTCATCAACTTCATGTTAAACGTTTGGTTACGTTTGGAGTTAAGGAAGGGTTAGAATAAAATATTTTATGAACAGACATGAAAAGTTTTGGGAACTTCGTATAATTTCATTAATATCTCGAAAATTATTGATGTAGGTACTATAAAGATCTAATAGGAGTTAATTGCACTACGTATATTGCTGGGAATGTTCTCAAATTGTAATTTTATATCGTGCTCAAAATGTTTTTATATTCTTTGAGAAACTAATATAACTAATATAATTGGTTTGTTTTAGCGCGGTTACTCCCTATCTCCATAGGGAGAACCCGCTTATGAGGTTGACCTCATGACGCAATCCGGAAGTGCCGACTAGAAACTTTCACGTTTCAGACCCTATAGATCACGAAAATGTAGGTGGCTAAAATTTGTGTATATATATATATATATATATATATATATATATATATATATATTTATATATATATATATATATATATATATATATATATATATATATATGCTTGTCTGTTCGCTCTCTAGCAAGCTCAAAAATGGTCCGATTTTGACGAAATTTGGTACAAAAATCTTTCGTCTAATTTGAAAGGTCAAGTTCGTTAACCAGCAGAATCCGCCAACTAGAAGATAGTGTTTGGGGCGAAATTCGCGCAAAAAAAAATCGTAACGCTTACGTTTTTGAGTTTATATGCTTGCAGGTACTTGTTTTATAGGTTTCTTGGGCTAGGAAAACGAATGAAACCATTTTCAAGGCGATAGCTTTAACCGTTTCTGAGATAAGTGGAATCAATGTTTTTGTAAGTCATTATTTTTTTGTGAGTACTTAGAATCGCGGGATTCAATTGAAATATTTTCTACATCTTGGAAATTAGTCCCAACTAAGATGTTTTAATTTTGGTTATATTTGGATATAAGGAAGTATGGGAAAAAATTATTTTATTAATAGACATGAAAAGTTTTCGGATCTCCATACATTTTTCGTAAATATCTCGATAACGGTTGGGAAATCGTAATAAGTGGAGAGTGACCATTCGAATGCTTACTAAATTCTCTACAAAAAAGGGTCTGAAGCAATATTTGATGGGGCACCGTCAATGAGAGAAATAAGCGCTTAAAACTTAAAAAGTGTTTGTTTTGTTGTTATAAAATGGTTTTTCTCTTTCTTTATCTCACTTTTAAATTGGTTGTTACTTCTTTTAAATTGCATTTATCAGTAAAATTAGTATTGTAGTAAAATAAGCTAAGAAACGGTCTAAGGTATTCATAATAAGTTTGGAGTGGCTGTTGTAATCAAGATGGCAGTGGCTAATCATGATCACGTACGTTGTTTTGAATTCTCCATCTGTTATAACCTTCCTCATAGCTTCAAACTGAAGTTACCGTTATTTCTTATTTTATAGAAAGATTTCACCCATGACAGAATGGAATTTAATTCGCCATGAAGCACATATTTACAGTTGATTATAACAGTAAAACGAATTTGCTAGTTAAACATGACTTAAAATGACAAGGAATTTTTGGTTGTTTAGAATAGAGCCTTCTCAGCAGTAGCCAAAGAGTAAGTATGTTTTCAGTACATAATTGTATTGATTTATACAGATTAAGAATTATCCGCTTCTCTGTAAGTTGACTACTGTCAGTTTCCTGTGATTTGTGATGCTAATCTATTCCATTTCTTCGAGACGTAACCGCGCTAAGATGACGCAGTTTCTGCGGGTCGTACTTTTTTAGATAATGGTATAATAATAATGATGGTGATATGAGCTTGGTCTATAACGGCATATTAATTAAATCTATATGTAATCAATGCATCTGAGTCCAAGGTATAAAATATATACAGAAATTATTTATTTTTCTTCTTTTATATTATTTTATTTATTTCCCTCCTTTAAATTTATATTTATATATATATATATATATATATATATATATATATATATATATTATTTACAGGCTATATTTCTTTATATAATTTTGATTTTTTGAGGAACTCAAATACTTTGTCCATAATGGAGGGGTTGTCTGCAAGTGCTTCAGAGATATCTGTTGAAAGTTTTAAATTCTTATTGGTCCAGTAGTGAGTCATAGCAAGTTCCATACATGCTTTTAATGCGCACGAACTTATTGTCTAACCTCATGTCTACATTAAGTTTATGAATGTATATTTTAATTTGGTAAATAAAGAAGAGAACTTATTGCCTGAACTAGGAGTAAAATTGAATTAACTGACCGCGTATTTGGTTTAGGATAAAAAAACCAAGGTTAAAACCCTTCATACTAAAACCAAATTAGGCCAGCGATAAAGCCGGGCAGAGTTTAATACAAAGTGTAAGGAGAGGAAGACGGGAGGAGGGAGGGGTGTAATATCAGAGAAGGGGGTTGTAACCATTATGCACCCCCCCCCCCTCTCCCTGAGCTTCTGGAATATAGTGCCCAATTCGGCTAGGGAGCCTTCCTAAGTCCTGCTTAACCTTCTCACTCCCTCCAATTCGCCATTTTAGGGAGAGAATTTATAGCCGGCGTGCCCTCATGTATTATTAACAGGCCGATAACTATTATATCTCCCAGAGATAATTTGTATTCGATGAGGGTAAATTGTACATGATATACAAAAATATTTCTTTCTGATAAATCATTGGATTGAAATTTAAAGGCGTTAACGTAAAATGCTGGAAACGTTTAAGCTTAATCAAACATTTGAACATGTAAACGGAACTGTGCCATCTTAGCGCGTTTTGGAAATCTTGGAATTGATATAGGTTATATTTTTGAACATTTAAACACCTACTCCAATGATATCGAAAAGAAAAATGATATTTTAGGCGCCGACTGCACAAAATATTTACAGTAGCTGAAATTACTCACTTGGCCTCGTCGAAAACGAAAGCATCGATACAAACATCAAAATCTTGATTCGTATTTCACGTTATCTTGTTTCACAACCAAATTAAAAATACTCCTCAAGTCAATTACAAAAACGGGAAGCAATAATCTGAGGAAAGCACTTTTGATGTTTTAGGCACTTATTTCTTTCGACTGATTTTAAAGGGGGAAAAAAAATGTTAGAACTGTTATTTTAGAAAATTTCGCAAGCTTTCGAAAGCTACCTTCCATTTGCCACGATTTCAAATCATATCCCAGATATTTAAGGAAATATACGATAGTCTCAAAACAGGTTTCGTTATAAAGACAAATATTTCTTGTTAACACTTCCTTAACTGCAAACGTTCCCAAAATGAATGTAATATGTTAGTTTAAATAAATCTCGGACATCTGGAACAATCTTCAACTCCATCAATCGTTTCTGAATACCCCAACCGAAAATACTTCATTTCGATATTTAAATCGAAGGGTTATTCCTTCGAAGGAAATTAGTGAAATAAAAATATTGATTTATGAAAGAGTTTTTAACTTATTTTACGTTTATGAAGAAGGGGGAAAGCGAACTTCAGAAAAATGTGATACGTTCGCATACAAACACACATATGCCGTTAAACGTTTTATATATGTATGAGTGTGTGTGTATTGTAGGAGCTTCTATCTTTTTACACGATCATTCGTTGCTGAATTCAAAAAAGCTCAAACATGATAGTATTCCTTGTAAGACAACAGCTGCATTCGATGATTAAATGAAACTAGAATAAAGATAAATGGTGAGATGACAGAGGAAGGAAGGGGTTAGGTTAGTAAAGGATGCAAAATAAAAGGGATGGTATAATTATATTCTCTGATGAAAGCAGCCAAGTTTGTTGATAATTACTCAATCGGTTAGCCTTTAATACTCCATTCTCTTGTTGCCCAATGCCGGATGGAATTACTCCTGTTCACAATTATCGCTAAATCCGATCCAGTTTCTTTGTATACATATATATTCTATCTGGAGGTACATCTCAAGGAAACGAATCTCTTTACGTTTTTGGAAACGATATTATCTATTAACACGTTAGTGAATCCAACTAGAAATCAGGAAGATTTTTTGTTACTTAATAAAAAAAAAAAAATAGATTGCGTAAATGGACATCATTCAAAGGCTTGCCAATGATTTTATTAGTAACTGTGATTTAAATAAAATAACTTCTCTATAAAATATGTTACATATGTTTCGGTAACATTACCAAATATCCTAATTTTGTTATAGTTTCATTTGTGATCTTGACTTAAACGTAATGAATATATAGGCCGAAACGTTAACAAATGCAAAAAAAATAATAAACAATAAATGAATATGGTTGAGGTGAAGATCTTATATAAGCAGTACTGAATATATTTCAGTTAAGTGACTATATGAGGACAGTAGACAATGCTCTTGGGCTATTTAAGGATATTTAAGACGAGTTCGAGAAAATACCAAAAATAGGTGTTGTGATGGTGTTTTTTTTTTTCGCTTAAAATCAAAAAGAAAGAGAAAAAAAAAGGACAAAAAGGGAGTTGGCTTCGACTAGCAACTCTTGAGATGATTTAAGGAGTAGCCTATGCGTGAAAACTAAGTAGTCTTAGTGTTTTAAAGAGAGCACGATTTCAAGGAACAGGAATTATCATTTAAAGAGATATTGTTTTCATTCAAATGTCTAGACGGATTTTTTGAGGACTGGCTTTCGTAAATTGTCAGAATCATGTAATGAAGTGTTGATTTCACAAAGAAATAGCCACATTCATTAATATACACGTTTATTTCATGATGAGACAACCAGCATGAGATATAAAACAGCCAGAGTTGATTTAAGTCGAGTTGCTTTCGCGTAAGAACAGCCAACATAAGGTACATGGAGTTGCTTTCACGTAAAAACAGTCAACGTAAGGTACAGGGAGTTGCTTCACGTAAAAACAGCCAACTTAAGGTGCAAGGAGTTGCCTTCACCTGAAATCAGCCAACATAAGGTGAAAGGAGTTGCATTCACGTAAAAAAAGCCAACATAAGGTGGAGGGAGTTGCTTTCGCCTAGAAACGAATGGGATGGTTCAAGGAGTTTCTTATACATAGAAAAGACAAGCATGATTTACGAACGACACCCATAATTAGTTGTTGAAGGAATTAGTTTTTCTCATGAAGGATCATTTGCAGAGAAGGCTGTCTCGAAATAATCCCCTACTAACGAGAAGAGTAACCGGAGCTTAGGGCTAAGACAAACTGCTTCTGTCGGAGTAACTACTACCTCCAGAGTTGTTTCAAAGCTTTCGAGAGCGCCAAGGAGTCTTTGGTTTTCCTAAGGGGAGCTCTCATCCAGCTGGTGCCGATTTCAACATCTCTTATTACTATTGTCGGTTAAAGTCTCACTTCATAATCATATTGATTTATTAGGCGAGTCGAAACATCGTGAGTATTTCTGGGACATTTTAATCCAAAATATAATTTTCATGACTGTCTACAATTTCTTGTCATCTAACTTTTAAATTTGATTGCTTTAGAAAGACTCCTGTTTTGGTGCAAACAGATTCATTTAGTACATCCTGTTAGGAATTTATGTTTTTCCCTAGTGAGAAATCCTGTTAGGCACAAAATATGTGAAAATATCTTGGGGCAATGTCTGGGGAGTAAGCAGGATGTGGCAGAAGCTCTCAAATAAATTTATTACATTTTTGTAGCGTTCATCGAGCCGTAAGTGGTCTAGTATTATCATGATAAAGCAGCACTTCGTTAAAAATCGCCATTAATGAGCAGTTTTTATTCCATGAGACTAATACGTTCTTTCGGCCATCTGATCCACTAGTAATTGTTGTTGTGTCCCTTCAAGCTTTTCAAGAATGTCGGTATTAAAAGAAACGAAACACTTACGTTTCTGCGTTACTAGGTTTCATATTGCAATGAAACATTGGTAAACGCTGTAAGCATCTAAAGATAACGCGAAAAAAAATATTGCGAAAATAAACTGAATCGGTCTATCTGAAAGGGTAGTTTACTCTTGACCTAAATTACTAATTTCTCCATACAGACCGTAATTTTTGTAATATTACATAAGAAACTCGATAAACGTCTCGGAAATCTACAGACCAATTTGAATTGTAAAGAAAAACTAAATCGGTTTATATGTTGGGTTTTACACTGTATTATGCTCATTCTGAACTAAGGTGAAAAACCTGCAGTACATTACTTCTACCTCTAGGATCGCTGAACTGTCTCAGGTTCCTGCATTGTTATGGCCGTTGAATGTTCTCTTACTACATATAGACGCCTTTATTATAAATCAAGATAAATAAACAAAACTTAAAGGTTTTATGTATTTATTAAGCAGTGTACTACCTCTAGTTCAACCAATGTTGGGCAAAACTAAAAACTAAAACTAAATTCACTTTTTGGAATAAACTAAAACTAAACTAAAAATTGCAACCTAAAACAAAACTAAAACTAAAATATTACTAATTAATGGATTTTAACTAAACTAAAACTAAATCTTTGGGAATTGACTAAAAACTAAATTAAAGCTTTAGTTTAGTTTAGTTTAGTTTAGTTTTACTAAAATAACATGAATTAAAATAAATCATATGTTATTTCGATACTTAAGTAAATTATTAAAACAAATAGAACTTGCTTAAGAATAATAAATTGTGGATTTTTCTCGTTATTTGAAAACATATGTTCTTTGATAAACTAAATTAGTAAACTAAAGCTAAACTAAAATCACAAATTTAGGTCTCTTTTACTAAACTAAACTAATTACCTTACTAAAAACGGAGTCCACATGATTAATAATTATACAAATCTAAAACTAAACTAAAACTAAAATTAAAAATTCAACATTAGTTTAGTTTTAGTTAGAGAAAACTAACGTTAGTTTAGTTTACTAACGTTAGTTTTGCCCAACACTGAGTTCAACCACCGATTACATTGGTGCAAAAACGTCGACATTTCTTGCAAAAGCGAGTTTACTTCTTATAAGAGCCCTCAATATGCTAAAGTTTTTTGTGTATCGACTGCTGAGTTCTTTTGTACGCCTCTTCTACTTCGCCTTTCCCAATTCTAGTTCTCTAAGCAATGCGACGGGGAAAATAGAGCAAAAAAATAGATTTTTCTTGGGATATTCGGAAATGTTTTTATAAACAGACTGGGAAATCCGCATGTAAATGCGACAATAAAACTGAACAGACTTATGACCATCTCCTGTATGACTTTACATTATTGGACGGACCCAGTACAACACTCATTAAGGACATTACCTTACAGGACGGAACTTGGTCCGTTGACAAACCAGACTTACTGATTACATATTTCAAGGAATTTGATGCATTTATTAAACAATTGGACCTAAAAAATGTAAATCAACTCATCTAAATACCCACATATGTATTGTGTTATTACATATGTATATATTTTTATTTATTTACTTTTTTTTAAATTATTTTTTTTTAGTTTTTTTATTATTATTATTATTTTTTTTTTTTAACGGCGCATCTACATCTTGGCCATTAGCGCCGGGCTATCTACAGGTTGCCGCCCTTTTTTAATGCCAACAGCACGTGGTCGGTCACCCATTCAGGTACTGACCGTTGGCTATTATTATTATTATTATTTTAATTTCAGTATTAACATTCATTGTAAAAGGAAACATTATTTTGTGTACATTATCGAAATACGTGTAGTATTCAGAGAATGGCATACGTAGTTAAATAAACTCCCACGCTGGAGGGATACTCCAACGTGGAAAACAAGACTGGTAAATCGTATTAAATGTGAATCATGTATTCGAAAGATTATTAAAAATTTCTAACTAATGCGCTAATTAAACGAAAGAGCGATCTTATTCAGTCAGTTTCCTCTTGTGACGCCTAATATCTTGCTTCACTTTGAAATGATATTTTACATGTATTTTCATTATTTAATAAATATCAAGACCAAAGATTAGCTCTTTCTGTTCTATGCTTTCTAAATGACACAAGAAAGGAGAACAGAAACGCACTAAGATGCCGCAGTTCCAGCGAGTCGGACTCTTTTTTTCATACATTCACATAACTTTTGCTTTATTAGAAGACTTAAGGAGTAAGACTACCTTGTAATTTTTTTTTTACTATTTTCTTTTTTATGCTCTTAAATGCTACCTTAAACTAATCAAAAATGATATTCAAGAGTGTTAATGTGCCGGAACAGTTCTTAAATGTACCAAAAATTCGATTTCTTAAATAAAGTCCCGATACATAAGAAATCAGAAGAAAACTTGAATTTTTCGGTCCATTAAACTTTAAAAGTCGATTTTATTAACTATGTTTTTCAAACAGGCGATACCAACGATTTTTTTTTTGGTTACTTTAACATACCATACAAAACAATTCTTATGACTAGGGAACGGATGTTCATGTATTTACATAAGTTTTTTCTAATTCTCAAATCGAAACTTTTGATGAAATTCTGCATGTTTAAAGCAGGGTGTCAACGATTTAAATCAATTGATTTAAATCAGCGATTTAAATCATGATTAAAATCCTTTGATTTTTTTTTAAAAAATCATTGATTTAAATCAATTGATTTCATAAAAAAAAGTATTGATTTAAACCAATTGATTTTATTAAGAAAATTATTATTATATATTTTTTTTTATACTTTAGTTTATTTTTTTAACATAAATCTAACTAGTTCTGCCTTTTTTTCAGCCATTTCATCTTTATTTTTGTCCCTAGGGCCTACCCTCACTTGAGCGTTCTTATCTATTCAAAGTCTGATTCTTTTATGAGTTCCTTTCTTGGTTTTTAATTCTGCAAATAAATCTCCTTTTAAGTTTAAAATAAAAGAGATTGTCAGGTAGTGGGCGAAGTGAATGCTTTAAATTGGTGGAAGTCTTCGTCGGGGCTAAAATATTGTATTTCCTCAAAATAACTGTTAATAATAGAGCAGCTTATGACAGGAAAGGCAACT
Organism: Gonocerus acuteangulatus; assembly: GCA_946811695.1. Lineage (NCBI taxonomy): Eukaryota > Metazoa > Arthropoda > Insecta > Hemiptera > Coreidae > Gonocerus > Gonocerus acuteangulatus. Next base: position 76,737,726 of record OX328125.1, read on the forward strand.
TATGCAGAGGTTGAAAGAATGTTTTCAACCCTTGGTTTTGTTCACAGTCAAATGAGAAACTACCTAATTAGATGTGAAAAGGCTGACAAACTGGCATTTTTCTTCAAAGCTTTAAATGAATAATATTACTGTTATTATACGTGATTAATAGGGAATGGAGGTTCATCTACTATATATTTGTCAAATACCACTGACTAACTGACCTATCATCGCCCAGCCCAAACCACTCGACAGAAAATTTTGAAATTTTGCATGGATACTCCCTATAGAACGTAGACGCTCGCTAAGAAAGGATTTTTTGATATTCAAATTTTTAAGTATTTTTAGAGGGGTTTAAAGTTTTAGTTGGTTAGAGCAGGCAAGCCTAAGCAGCATATGTTGCTAGAACGATAAAGAACAGCTGTTACCGTACATTATCTGCTTCATAGTATTATTAGCACTTTCCTCCGAAGGAAAGTAGCTATTGAGGTTGGACTCATGACGGAATTTTTGAAAAATTTCTTCAAATCTTTATCGATCCTACCTAGTAGACACCGAAAATGACCCCCGTTAAAATTTATATATATATATATATATATATATATATATATATATATATATATATATATATGCATATATATATATGTGTCTGTTAACACGATAGCGGCCAGAGTTTTTGTTTTTTCGTCACGAAACTTGGTATATAGCATTCAATTAGCAAACGATTGAACGAGTTCGTTAACCACTAAAGTCGGTCCACCGGAAGGGGGGGTTTACCCCGAACCCAAAACACTTATTTGACTATGTCAGCCATAATATTTGTTATATTTCAACGAAACTGTGTATTCGTAGTGGTAATATAGAGAGAAAAGTGAGATATAAAAATGAACTAAATCGGTTCATTAGAAGGGGGGGTTTACTCCGGACCCACAATACCAATTCGCCACTACCAGCCGTGATTTTTGGTATATTTCGACGAAACTCGGTATTCGTAGTGCTAATCCACAGGTAAATGTGTGTTGTAAAAATAAACTAAATCGGTTCATTAGAAGGGGGGGTTTACTCCGGACCCAAATTCCTAATATACTCATACCGGTCGTAATTTCTGCTGTATTGTAACGAAACGCGGTATACGTCGTGGGTAACTCATGAGAAAGAAGTGTTGTAAAAATGAGCTGAATCGGTCAATCGGAAAGCGGGGGTTTAATTTGTAATATATTTGAATAGAAAAGCCGGCAGACGTAGGTTCACAAAGCCGCCGCAAGGAGCGCTTTCTACCACTAGAGTGACTGTATCCTGTTCCTGCGTTAGATCAAAATACGATAATATGAGGATTTTTGTATTTATTACGTAGTGTAGTAGGTACTATGTGTAAACATAACTCTGGAAGCAGATTAATAATTGATCAGTTACTCATTACAAAATGAGAACTATTCACGTTTTTATTTTATTTATGTAGGATATTTTAAGCAAATTGTTCTGGAAAGGAGTCTACACTACCCAAATTCTGAGGAAAGTGCTTAGTTATGCAGCTCCTGCGTGACGGACTTTTTTTAATTGAGGTTAATTTCAACTATGATGGCAGACCTTGAATTACTAGAAATAAACTGTCCATCATAGAGTTTACGCTATGAGGGACAAAATCAGGTCAGTTCAGTTCAATTTGCCCCCCATAGAGTTTTCGCTGTACTTGGTGATGGTCCATCCGAGGTAATAATATCTCAAACCCTTGCACAGCCTCCTTAGCCATCAGCATCCCCAGTCAGAACACCTCTTGGTCATTCTTGCAAATATAATGGGTGTTTCCAAATTACATATGAGAAACATAAATTTTAACATACATTTATTATTGACAAGGAACTTTAACCTGTATTGGTTACACTGTTGTTACTGGTAACCATGGGCGTATATTGGAAATAATTTCGGGGGCTGGGACCATTTCTGGGGTATGGAATACTAACAGTTTAGAACTTCGAATAGTTTTAGGCAAATAAAACGCTATTAAAACTTAAATTAAATATTTTTTATGAACTAAGTGATCTTATTAATTTATTTTTAAGGGTTTTAAGACACATTTTTACATTCAAATCAAAATTTCGGAGGGGGGGGGGGCTGCAGACCCCTCCCCCTTATATATGCCCATGATGGTGACCTATAGATAACGGGTTACCTCTAGGTTATCTGTTTCTTGGCACTGGCCGGAGCGCCCCAGTGTCAAGAAACATTATACTTTGATTACTTAGCAATTGATGAATAAAATATAGTATGACGGAAACCGTGCTATAATAAACTGCAAAAAATTATGTAGTAACGTTAATTTTGCTGATACATTATTTAACGCAATTAAATAACTACTTATCTGCCGTGACAAAGCATGGGTATTCGTCTAGTGTAATATAAAATTGAAAATATGTACATATATATTTAACTATTTATAATAAAATATGTAATAAAAAATTGAAAATATTTAGGAAACAAATACCTTTAACACTATAAAATATTGAAAAGAAAAGCATAAATAATAAGTAGGAACTCTGTTGTTATTAATGGAAAGAACTAAAGTACAGAACACAATGACTAAAACTGTTAACATATTGAAAAATAAAGCATAAATAAAAATTAGGAATTCATTATAAAAGGGGGAAAAGTTGGAAATTTCTACAGATGAACATTATTTTGGAAGATTGCTTGCTACAACTTGAATTTTGAAATTTTCAAACGTGAAATGTTGCCAGTCTGATCTGAGTATACTTTTGAAACGACTGAATTATCTTTCAACATCTACTAAAGCCACTGGCGTGTATTTGAAGGCTACAATCAACTGCTCTGAAGAGTGGGATTCAACTCAACTGTTAATCGTTTTGCCACTATGGATATCCCCAATAATGTGGATTTTTTTCCACCCAGAGGTTTTTTCTAGACTGTCTTTTCCCTTTATTTTTAATTTATTCCCAGTATCTCCTTCTAAAACCTGGATTTTCTCTATTACTCTCATATGATTCTAATACTATCCACTAAAAACATGCCTTTTGTATCTAATATTGACATAGTATATATACAGCCACCTTCTTGGAATTAGAAAAGACACAGTCACCTAGACTTAATGGGTAAAGTTTTATTTTCTTTCTCAGTTTTACTTTATTTCTTCAATTACAAAATAAAAAGAATATTAAAATATCTGGCAAACATATGTATTTATGGCAGAATATGTAAAAATATGGAGTTTTTACAAAATATGTAATATAAAAAACTGTTTAAATACTTTAAAATCACTTAAAATGCGCAGAATTACGTCAATACTTACAATTTACGAATCAGAAAAACATATGTAAATATAATAACATCCGTTCCCTTGTGATTAATATTTCTGTAAAGCTTTATTTCTAAAATCTTTGTTTTAAAATTTGAAAATTAAGTCATTATAAATACAGGGGTCGAAATTGTCCTATATTTTGAGACCAGAGTTTCTGTACATTTAAATTTAATATCTATAATCACCAAAAATTAATGATTTTCGTCGATTTAAGTCCTTAAATTTACAGAAATTCCAGTCTCAAAATATAGGACAACATCAGCCCCTGTATATATGATCCGTCAATTTTACTATGCTCCCAAATTTATCCACTTAAGACAAAACCCTTTAGAATAGTTATTTCATTATTTCCATTGCAAATAAACAAATATTTTAGTTACAGGTTTATATAATGAACAACTAGGTAATAACCAGCTCTCTATATAGACTAGTTACATTTAAAAAGTCTGATTTATTTTTTAAATCCGGTTTTAGTAAAAAAATTCAATTTAAATAAAAAAAATCCGATTTAAATCAAAAAAATCTGATTTAAATCAAATAAATCCGATTTTTTTGATTTTTAAAAAAAAATCATGATTTTTTTACACCCTGGTTTTAAGTGATGTTAAAGCATTTAAACAGGTTTTCATTTTACATATTTTGTCAAAAATACATATTTTTTACATATTTTGCCATAAATACATATTTTTGCTACATATGTTGATATTCTTTTTATTTTGTAATTGAAAAAATAAAGGGGAAATCGAGAAAGAATGCTGTACCCATTGAATCTAGATCACTGTGTCTTTTCTAATTGCGAGAAGCAAAGGTGGCTGGCAGCCATGCTTCACCGGCGCTAATGGTCTAGGAGCAGATGCGTTTTAAATAAATATATAACAAATTACTGTTTAACAATTGTACTATTCCTTTAATCTACTCTCTAAAACAAGCTAATAAGCGAAAGAACCATGCCGATATCATTTTCCAAATTGGAGATATAATATAATAAATTTTCAACCTATTTTATTTTATTTCTTAGCTCCTAAGTCGCATTGGATGAAACATTCGGACACGTGTCGACTATTTTTCGATGCAAAAAAATCATCAGCAAAAATGGGCCTGATCGGTGAACCCACCACTGTATACTCCCCTTATGAGATCAGGTCGGCGTCATTTCACGTTTGACAATTTAAAAATGCATTTTGTTGCATACAATTTTCCAAAATAATGATCATCTTTAGAAATGTTTAACTTCATTTTCCCCCTTTTAAAATGAGCTCTAGATTTTTAATTATGCTTTTTTTCAATATGCTATAGAGTTTTAGTCATCTTTTCTATATATTTTTAACTTTTGTTCTTTCCATTTATAATAACAGAGTTCGTACTAGTTATCTATGCTTTTCTTTTGAATATTTTATAGTATTTTTTACTACACATTTTCATTTTTTTATTACATATTTCATTATAAATAGTTAAATATATATGTACATATTTTGAATTTTATTTTACATGAACAACCATTCCCTACTTATGACATAAAGAATATAAAATATTGATTTATTTGTTATCCAATAATTGTAGAAAATTACTTTGATTTTTACCACACAAGGTAGTTTTACCCCTAAAGTGTCCTCCGTCAAAGATTCAACCACTTAAATAATTAAACATGAACCAGTTTTTAAGTGCACCAAAGAACATTACATAGGTACGCTAATTTTCTTCTAATAGATTTCGAGGAATAAATCATTCAATGATGCACTCCAATAGCGATTGAAAGAGTTTTCTTCGGAGAATCGGAGGAAAAAAGAGTCAATAATAGTAATTGAAAAGCGTCCATCTCATCAAGTCCGCTTTTCGAATCATTCGTATTCAAGAGAACGGGAGGAGATTCAAGGTTAAATACATTAGAGAGAGTAGACTAGAACAGCTGACTGGACTATTAAGACGAGTACTAAAGTGAATTCATTAAAAGGCCTTAGAAAGGATCGAAAAGAGACAATGTAAAGAAGAGCATGCTCGAGGAGGGAATAATTAAAGCAGAGCCTTTGAGGCGAGCCACTTCATTAGAACAAGACTCGGGGCGATCCTCGTCCAGTATCTCTCTACATACCGCGCTCTGTCTCCAGGCTCTTTCATAACAATAGGATTTAATATGAAATCTTAATAGGGATTTTAATATGGTATGGGAGAGATGGAGTAGAGTTTTATGATATTTTATATTAGGTATTAGCGCGTTTCCTCCCTCCATTCATAGCGAGGAAACCCGCTCCCTCAACGACATTATGACGGCACCCACAAGTGCCGACTAGGAAATTTAACGTTCCAGAGCCCATAGATCAAGAAAATAACATAAAATAATATATTTGTATTTTCTCTCGTTTGTGTGTGTGTGAGTGTGTGTGTGTGTGTGTGTGTGTGTGTGTGTGTGTGTGTGTGTGTGTGTGTGTGTGTGTGTGTGTGTGTTGTGTGTGTGTGTATTTCACTTGTTCTTGTTTCTTTTTATGGCAGGGGGTCGATAAAGCAGTACACCTTTCTTTCTTGTTCATCTACTTTATTTGCTATATTTTGCCCGACACGTTTTGTGCCTTTGTGTCGCACCTCTTCAGGGGCTTTCCTTATTAGGAAGTGACAAGTTTGGACAAAACATGTCGGGCAAAATAAAGCAAATAAATTTAGTTTTACAAGAAAGAAAGGTGTACTGCTTTATCAACCCCCCCCCCCCCCCTAAAAAGAAACAAGATCAATTGAAAAATATATATCGGGTCAGCATTCAGAAGAATTTATATATATATATATATATATATATATATATATATATATATATATATATATATATAAGGTTCTGAATTAATTTGCGATGGGGTGATTCGAGTCGGAGAGATAGTCCTCGATGAAGTGGCTCGACCTCGAAAATGTTAGTTGTTCTTTTGTGCTGGATTTTGTCTCGGTTAACTACATTTTTTAATATTATTGTGTTTTCATTGCATTTAACTGTAATATAAGTATTTTAGAAAATCAACGTAAGACAATAAGAAACATATTGGCAATGGTTTTTTCCAAGAGCGAACACGTTGAAAGAATATGGATCAATTTCCGCTTAGGATACAGCCAGTTTTCTATTGTTGAGTTTTCTCAAATCTTCCTTCTGTTTGAATTCCATTGTACATTTTTCACGAAAGATTAATCACTACCGATAACTTCTTCTATTCCTTTACTAATGGCTCTAGGGATATGAAAGAACTTTTTTTTTACAACTTTCATTGGAGCAATTACGAGCCAAACATCATAGTTGCTAACAATTTATTTGTGCATGTAAAAATGATTTAATGATTTTTGTTACTACCTACGCCCACAGAGTATGTGCAAAGAAATGGTTGAGTAGAAAATAGGCTTAAACTTATCGCCTAAGTCTTGCCATTTTTATAGACAACTAGAGTTGCAACAGACGAATTTATAGGCGCAGACAGACTAAGAAATCTGAACCACCAGTTAACTAGATACTAAAACTTCGCCATATCACACAACGGCAAATGTGAGTTTCTTCTTATGGAATCAACAATGCTCTTAAATGAGCTGAAGGTTTTGTCTATCGACTGCTCAGCTTAGCTTCTTATACTTTACGTTTTTCGTTCTTATTAAGAAATGTTATATAAGAGCTACTGTCTCCTTTTAACACAAACGAAAACAGCTGTTATTTTGTATCCTCCTTAATTGTTTGCAACCACTAAGTGGATGCAAAGACAAGTCTTGTCTGATCTGAATTAAACTTAAACTATCCATATTTATAAGATACAATCACTTTCAAATTCTAGCTACGCTAATATTTCAACCCGCTTTATTTTCAATTGCTTAACATGGCCAAGAATAATTGAAGTCCAGAGTTCATGGAGTACATAAGTCAGGCGCAATCAATACTACTGATTAATTGGCTACAAAATCATTGAACCTTTTCAAAACAATAAAAAATTATATGCGTCCTTGGACCAAAAGCAACACAGCATTTGGCCGTGAATATATCACGAAACACAATGTACCTATTGATTGATCAGGATACTAACTCGTGACGACATGAATATATTCGTGGGGTTAATTTGCTGTTAGCTAAGGATAATTGCACAATTTATATGGAATCGTAACATACTCATTAAAAATCTTCACGTTTTTATATTCAATCACTTGAAATATTCAAAATGAGTCAGTATGAATAAAAACGGATCACGAAAACCTCCATTACATGAATGTAGCTATTGAAGTTGCACTCAAGATAATGAAATAAAAACAAGATATTTAAGATTGATTTAAGAGGTTCCTTCGTTCGTATTTCGTTGGGCACTCATGACCTCCCACGGTTGAGTACACCCATCAAAACGAAAAAAAAAACGTCATAAGTTGCTTTTGGTATCGTCCCTCTTGTGCCGAACCACAGGCCTTGCACAATAACATTTCTGCTTCCGTACAATTCTTGAAATTCTTCATCGTACGTCTTTATACATATTGAATATAACGCCCTTTTTCAATATTAATTGACTCTGCCAGCATCGGATCATTTGTTTCATATGAATTTGAAGTAAAAATGAAAATAACACGATAACTATTTCCTGTATGGGGAAAAAATAAAAATAAACGCTCTCTCTTTGCAAAAGTACAGTAGAGAAGAAACATTTATATTATTTATATATCTATATGCGAGTATCATTTACGGTATCTCGTAGATTTAGTTTAAGATAAGTGAAGATTTAAAGAAATTCGCAACATCGTATTTTACTCACGTTTTCAGGACAACAGTAGAGGATACGGCCTGCAATTCTCACGAAGCTTGAATAAATTTATTCATGGGAATTCATGAGAATACTGAACCCTCTTTATCTTCACGTTGTTTTTTCCGTTCTAAAAAAAGAAATAAAAAGGCCCTTTTTAATGCCTAAATTGTTCCTTTATCCGAAAACTTCGGGCCAAGGCATAGCAAAAAAATAAAGCCTTTCCTTTCTAAGAATGTTTTCGGTGGTGTTCATTTAATGTAAATAAGTCTGCATTAATTAATTATCAGTAAACCTTGGCGTCCTTAATTAAACTTTAATGAACTTCAGCTGGGTTTATTTAAAACGTTATGTTTTATTTTTATTTTAATTTATTATGTCCTGTTCTTGTAGGCTATTTTGGCTATATTAATACTGTTATCTGTCGGAAAATGCATGAAACTAGTAGCAGACATGTGTTATATTATTTGGAGATATCGAAAAGGCAGTGTAGCTTATTGGTTTATTGACGGCGATGTTTGGAAAAATTCAAGTTCAGAACGATCGATTTTTACTCCACCGATTTTACTCTGTAGTTTCTAATTGCGTGAAGATTTGTGTTAGATAAGCACAACATTTGATTACACATTTTCTAGATGTTATTTTAAATTATTTAACCAAGTTTTAGATCATGTATGAAAAGTTATAAGCCTTCTTTTCTGATTAATGGCGTAGTCGGATAAAACCGGGACCTTGGCACTCGGGCAAGCTGATAGTAAAACATATATATAAACCTACATTTATGGAAGCCTGTTGGGAAATCGTTGCAAGTGTTATGTAGATTGTCAAAAGCTTTATAAATTTCCGACGAAAACGGTTCCAATACAAGTTTTGATTTCAAAATATGCCGGTTTATTTTTTTTATTTATTTTTTTTTTTTTTATTTATTTTTTTTTTTTTTATTATTTTTTTTTTTTTTAGGTGTAGGTTTTTGTTTCATCGGTTTGCCTTTTTTTGAGTGTGTTTTTTGTTGTTATATAATAAATTGTTTAACTTCAATTCCTATGCCTAGTGGTTGATTACTAAGTCGTATGTACAGCAACCCAATTTAGGTGGGCAACTAAACTTTCTTTTTCAAAAAAAATTTTGTCTCTTCTTTTGAATTTTTATCAGTAAAACACTAAATTAGGAGCATGTTTATTCCATTTGTTTGTAATACAGGTTACCTTTAAGAGCGGATTTTAGAGTCTGTAGGAGTTTTAAACATTTTTATCTCAAAATAAATGCTTGAGATTCGCTGGTTCTTTTCCCCGATGGACTTTTTATTTTGATACTAAAACTTGATATATATTGATTTTTATAATTGATTTCATTTAAAAAGTTACATTTTTGTTGAAGACGAATTTTGAGGTCATAGTAATAAGTTCTTAAACCTTTTTTTTTTTTTTTTTTTTTTTTTGCTGCTATTCAAACTTATAAAACGAATAATTCTACTGAGAGTATGATTCTAAATATGTAAATTATAACAATGGTTTGTCCCATGAGAGCGGAAGGATATATTAAAAGGAGTAGGGTGCCTGAGGCCAATATAAAAGCTTCGCCCCGAGACGTGACGTGAGAGAGAATAATTAAGCCCGGGCTTTGAGTAGTGAAGTGCGGCTCCTGTGAAGTGCCAAGCCCCAGGCGGCACTTGATAAGCCCTGTATGCAGAATCCACGGCGTTAGAGGCTCGTTTCATGGCTCCCTGATTCTCTTCAGCAAACTACTTAAAGGCAAGAGAGAGAGCTTCGCAGCACCTTGACAAAAATGAATAGAGACACGAGTTCATTTAAAGACAAATGGAGTCTCTAGTACCTATTTAAATGTCTTTTTATTAATGCTTTTCGCGCCTATCCCCTCTCTCCATAGGGAGGAAACCCGCTTTACCGACGCCAAGACGCAATCCGCAAATGCCGACTAGAATATTTCACGTTTAAATGCTCATAGATCAAGAAAATAATGGTGATTTAAAATCATATATATATATATATATATATATATATATATATATATATATATATATATATATATATATATATATATATATTACTTCCCTAAGTAACCCTTTTTTTACATGTGCCGTACATGACAAATGTACATGTCACGTAATTGATTGCATATTAATAATGTTGTCTATTCTTTATGATTAAATTATGAATGTAGAACATAAAGGAAAAGATAAATAAAACAAAATAAAAGAAACAAAGGAATTAGAATACAAAACAAATCTAAATCTCCTATATGATAGAAAACAAAACATTTTTTTTTTTAGCATAAATATGCTTTAGCGATGACTAAACAGAAAAAAAAGCGTTACAAAAACTGGGACAAAAGTGTCCGCTGGCGTTCGCGCATGCGCGTTAGCCATGTACGAAAAAGAAGAGTGTATGTTATACAGTTATCATTTGTGTTATGTCGGTTGGACCTGAAGCATATTTTAGTTCCTCAATTTGAGCAGAAGGCTCTAAACGATTTTATTTTTTCAACTATAATGATTTTTCCAGTATCCCATTTTTGTATAAAAATGTTCAGCATATTTTTGTAAAGCACTTTCACACTTAAGAAATAATATTTTTTCAACAACAGGCCAATGCCCCGTGTGCAGTCGTACAGTAAATGGTGATTTGTCTGTTTGGTATTGAAGTCACAGTACAGCTTTCATATTGGCTTAGTCTAAATCTATAAAAATATGAATTAACTGCCCCATGTCTTGTTAATATTGTGTCATGTAGAAATTGGTTTTAGCATACGTTTTGTCAAAGTATTATTTAATGTCTGTTATAAATATCTTCTTGACATTTTCTTATTGTATCTGTCAGTAACTGTATTTTTAAATGTATTTTGTTGTAGTATTCTGGAATTCTTAGATCTTTAGAGGCTGATTTAGCACATAAATACATACATACATATGTATATATATATATATATATATATATATATATATATATATATATATATATATATATATTTGTCTCCTCACTGTCTAGATGCCCCTAAAGTGGGCCGATTTTAATCTAAGGTATTAATGGGAACAGTGTTTTTTCCGGTGCCTCTTTTCCCAAATGAAGAGGAAAACGGCGTTCACTTGCTTGTATTTTTTACAATCAGAGAAAGACTTGATCTACTTTAAGGTCTACAGAAGGGAGTTCAACTGTTCTAAATTCTATGCTCCTATGTTGAAAGGCACTTAAAACACGAATAATAAACAGTAAGTATAACTTACTGTTCCTAAGCATTATTCTATGTTTTAACTTAAATTATTAAGAAAATTATAGAGAAACAGGAAGATAACTTGAGGAAGCCTTTCCGATGAGAAAATATTTTTTAAAATAACAATTGTCGAAATGACAAATAAAATTTTAGAGCAGTATGCAATACATTAAAAAAAAAGTCTATTCCTTACTAATAATTAATAAATAACATCAAAAATACAATTCGCTCAGTATATACTCATATATATATATATATATATATATATATATATATATATATATATATATATATATATATATTACTTTTGAGGTTTCTTCGCTGGGGAGAATCATTTGAGTACACGAAAAAACCGACCGCTGAAAAATGCCATATTAAGAACACAAATATATGTATATATATATGTATATAAAATATACATCATTTGAATGTGCAGCAGGGACTATATAGGATAGAAATAGAAAATTATGTTCTCCTAGAAGAATTACAGAAGCTTTTAGCAGATTGGACCCTCCTCATTCTAAACGGAAATACCATATAATCTCAATCTTTGAGAAAAAAAAATTATATATATATATATATTACAATATATTATTTGTAGAAGAGGACAAGAAAATAAGAAACATTTTGATATTTTTCAATGCATTGAACTGTGAAATAAGATAGTTATAAGAAATAAGATAGCTTGAGTCAGGAGTAGTACTACGCCTGACTCAAGCTAGACAACATGACGAGAGGACTTCTTGATAAGGAAAGCCCCTGAAGAGGTGCGAAAAGGCACGAAACATGTCGGGCGAAACATAACAAATAAATCAGTTAATGTGAACAAAGAGTGTACTGCTTTATCGACCCCCTGCCAGAAAAACAAACAAGAAAAAGTGGAAAATATATATCAGGTCATCTTTCACAAAAATTAATATATATATATATATATATATATATATATATATATATATATATATACATATAAATTTTAACTGGGGTTATTTTCGGTGTCTACTAGGTAGGATCGATAAAGATTCGAAGAAAGTTTTCAAAAATTCCGTCATGACTGCAACCTCAATAGCTACTTTCCTTCGGAGGAAAGTGCTAAAATTAATTGTAGCTATAGTTACAGGAATATATAACACTTAATGCCTAGATGAAGGAGGAAGACCATGATAACTTTTAGGTGACACGAAAGTTTATCGCTAGACCCAAGGATGGGGACGGTGGTTGGTAAGGTAAGTCGGTAAGGAGGCTATGATAGGTGTTATGTTCTCGAACACCCAACTAGAAATCGTAGGGAGCCTGGGAGCAGAACGAATGGTAGTGAGGAGAGCATATGGAAGACGGTGAAGTACATTGGGGAAATTTCTTGTTACTTTTGTAATTAATGTTGACCGTTTGTTTTGTCTTTTATAAAAGTGCAGTTATATTCAATCTGACGACTAAACTTGATAATTTTCAAATGGGATTACCCTATTTACGTTTTCTATGAATTCCTCAATTACGAACTATATATACCAGGTGCAAAGTTATTTAATTGTTATATTTACTATGTTTTTTTTTATCTCTTTAGAGGTACGTTATACTATGTAATATTAATTGTTTTTATTTGTCTCATTAATTGGCAGAATTTATAGAAAGCGCACACTCCATTACGCAATACATTGTAATACATAAACAAACTACCATATATATAAATAAATAATTTTTTTTTTGGTTTGTTCTAGGCTGATCGGGATGGTATTGGGTGGGCCTAGCCCGCCTCCAGCGATGCGTTACTACCGCCTCTGGATCTACACTTGTAACGCTCTACTCCTAATAAGTGTCGTAGGATTCGCTATAGTCGCCTGCAGAGTTCTCATATTCGACCCTCGTCGTCTCCTTCTACCTGGACTATCTCTCTGGCAGCCCTCCTTCCTTTACGCTTATCTGGCTCTCATCTTCCAAAGCGGCGTCCTTCAGGTAACCTCAAAGCATAAAATCGTCGATACAAATGCAAAGTATCGAATGTGAAAAAACTCATTTTTCTTTTTCAATCTTTACTAATTGCTGTTGGACTGATGTACGGCAAACTCTCGAATCTAAGTTCACTCAGTGAAAGGGAATGTGAACACTATCAAAAGGAGGGGTCTCCCGTAGTCTAGTGGCTAGCACGCTGGATTCATAAGCGGGAGATGGTGGGTTCGATTCCCACCTCCGGCAGGAATTTTCTCATCTCAAGGCTCGCTGGGAAAATTCCTCGCTGCACCCTGGATGTCGGCGCTAATGACCTAGAAGTAGATGCGCCGTAAAAAAAAAAAAAAAAAAAAAAAAAAAAAAAAAAACTATCAAAAGGGCGAATCTGCCGACTGTCCAAAAGCAAAGTAATGAATAAAAAATTTTTCACTCTGAAAAGTAGTAATTTTCACATTCGATACTTTACATTTGTAACGACGATATGTAGTCATTTCAAATAAGAAATATAAACTCTACATTCTATATTTGTTTTTTATCTATTATATTTCACATGTCACATAGTTGCAATTGTTTAGGAGAGCCAACATTCAATAATTTTGAACTATTAAAATTTGTTTCCTCGTTATTTATTGAAACATTGTCAGACATTTTATTGGCATTGATAGGTAATTGGAAGTATTGATCATAGTCCTCCACATGGTGTCTTTAGCTCTTGTGAAAACGGACATGATTTTAAGTTTCACAATCTTATCTTTGTTATTTATAGGAACAGGACATTGTGCCCTATATCATTATTATATGGATTGAAAAATCCACATTAAGAATATGTTCTTAATTCAATTTAATAAAAAGATGGACACGGTGTCCTTTACCTTTGGGTTACAGATATAATTTGTAGACTAGTGTTATACCAAATTTCATCAAAATCTGAGCATTTACAATTTATATATATATATATAAATACCGAGCACACATATATATAGCATATTAGCGCACTGCCGCCGCTAACCGCTAATTATTAGCAATGGCTTTCTACAGTTTCGCTAAATTAGCGGAGAGGTATCAGCTTTTAGCGCGCGCTAACGTTTGCCCAACTCTGCCGTACAGTGGGTCCGAAGCTTGGTGCGAGTATTCCGTACTCGGGTACTTGCTTACTTTACTTGGATTAAAGTAAATGTGTTTCTATGTTTTATATGTTAAGAGGATGCACCTACCTTTGAGCCGGAAGCCATTTTGAGAACCCGATGGCCGTTTTTCAGGGTTCTCAAAATGGCTTCCGGGTCACCATAATTACTCCTGGACAGTTTCCGGATGAATCTGGACAACTTCGGACCACTTCCGGTTTCACTTCCGGTTGCTTACAATTACTTCCGGGTCACTGCCGGTTCGCCTTCTGTCTACCATGAGTGCCTGGAAGGCCCTGGGGTACTTCCGGAAGCGACCCAGGAATGAATATAGGACCGGAAATAACCTAGATTAAGGAGTGTCAGAGTGTGTCATTGCCTGTGAGTGACCGGAAGTAAGCCAGATCGAACAGGAGTTACCCAGTGATATGCATGAGTCGACCGGAAGTAACCGAAATTGACATTGATGTGATCGTAAATCCTGTAGATTGAAGCAGAAGTGGAACAGGAGTGAGGTTGCTCAGAGCAGACCGGAAGTGAACTTTGAGGTGACAAAATGTTGTAACTATAGCTTAAGCTATTAGCAATTACGATATTTCATAAATAGATTAGCGGTTAGCGCACTGCCGCCGCTAACCGCTAATTATTAGCGCTGGCTTTCTACAGTTTCGCTGAATTAGCGGAGAGGTATCAGCTTTTAGCGCGCGCTAACGTTTGCCCAACTCTGCCGTACAGTGGGTCCGAAGCTTGGTGCGAGTATTCCGTACTCGGGTACTTGCTTACTTTACTTGGATTAAAGTAAATGTGTTTCTATGTTTTATGTGTTAAGAGGATGCACCTACCTTTGAGCAAGCTCATAATTTCTCATATAATCGGCTACCCTGTGTACATATCTGTGTATGAATATGATTCCTTCTGTGTGTATTACCATTCGGGTTGCACAGCGGCCGTGAGCCATGGTCTAAGGGATTGCATCTCCTCCGAACCCCCCCCCCCCCCCAAAAAAAAGTCTAACTCGCAGGAACTGCATCATCTTAGCGCGGTTCCGTTCTTATCCCTATTGTCATTTAAAAACCATAGGATAGAAACAGATAATATTTCGTTCGACCTTTGTTCAAAGGGGTTTATGGCTTTACCTGGTCGGGTCCGCCAAACCCCAGAATAAACTTCGAGAGATTCTTATTTCATACGTTTCAATGCATTGAAAAATATCAAAAATGTTCACATTTTTTTGTGTTCTTATACTATAGTAATAAATCTACAAATAAATGCAATTAACAAAAAAAAAACCAACAGCATAAATGAAGTTGAAAATATTCAAAAGGCGTCATCGAACCTCTCTCTTGAAAAGCTATATTTCTAACAATAAATTTTTTTTCTTATTTTACTTAACCTGTTTTATTGTCAAATACATTAACCAACTATAAGCAATTAAAAAATAACAAGGAATATAAACAGACAAAAACAAGCGTTCGAATAAACGAAATCAATTACTTTAAAATTTTAAGCACTTATTTCTCCGATTGACATCGCCTAATCAAAACTTTCTTCAGTACCTTTTTTGTAGAGCATTTATTAAGCGTTCGAGTGGTAACCTTCCGCTTACCAAGAATCTCAACCGTTTTCGAGATACTAAGGAAGGTATAGAAAATTACCAAAACTTTTCATGTCTGTTAATAAAATATTTTATTCTAACCCTTCCTTAACTCCAAACTTTCAACATACTAGTTTTGATGAAATTCGAACATGTAGAAAATGTTTCAACTGAATCCCATGATTCTAAGTACCCAAACCAAAAACGTTATTCAGGAACTATTTTTCCAATTTTCTCGAAAACTGTTAAAGCTATCGCCTTAAAAAATGGTTTCATTCGTTTTTCTAGGCCGAGAAGCCTATAAGTAAGCGGAACGATTTGTTTCGCGCGAAGTTCCGGTGGACAGATTCTGCTGGTTAACGAACTTGAACTTTCAAATTAGATGAAAGATTTTTGTACCAAATTTCATCAAAATCGGACCATTATTCGCTGTGCTAGAATGCGAACAGACAAATATATATGTATATATATATATATATATATATATATATATATATATATATATATATTTGTCTAATCTATAAAAAAAATCAGTCCCGTAACAGGCCACAAGGGCCCTGAGGGGCAGATACTATAGAGGTATCTGATTCATGACCAACGGCACACTAGGGAGAAGTATGGTCAATACTTTGCTCCGGCCGGCTGATTTTCCCCTTGACTGCTTCGACTGCTAGAGTCATTAGCACCCAAGGTACCCATTATTAAATTAATTAAAGGCTGGGTTGGGCTAGGGGCGGTCAGGGAGGCCGAATTCAACCCATGAACGAAGACACTAGAAGAAAAAATCTTTAGTGCTTGCTCGGGATTTTAACTCAAGCCTCCAGCTTATTAGTCCAGTGCTCTACCACTGAGCTAACCTCGCCCCCTACACGTATACATATATAAATATATATATATATATATATATATATATATATATATATATATATACAAATTTGAACCACCGTTATTTTCTTTCTCTAGGGGTTCTGAAACGCAACATTTTCTAGTCGGCACTTCCGGATTGCGTCATGAGGTCAACCTTATAAGCGGGGTTCCTCCCTTTAGAAGGAGGGAGGAACGGCATTTCTTCTATTCTGGCTAGAAATACCTGAGACAAATCATCCCGGAAATGTTGCAGTGGAAGTTAAAATTAAAAAAATGAGATAAAGATTACCATATACTCCTGACATAGAATTGGGTTACTTTGTGAGCTTGACCCCTCAGATTCTGTTGGGACTCCATAAATATAAGCCTAATACACATTCGGAGACGCGTGGGTAGGTCATATCCTCGTGAAGTATCGTTCATTAGTTACGTTGGGAGCCACTTAGGGGAGATTGTTAGGGACCCGACACATCTCCAGTGTTTTCCTTTATGCCCCTACCCACCTTCTCGTAGCCAAGGTCTCGTATACCTGTCAGCTATTTTCGTCCCATACTTTATCCCGATTCAGCTAACTCTGTTGCCTTCAATTTGTAGGCAAATAGTATTTCATTGAGGCGAGATTGTTGACTGTTCGATTGCAAAGGTAGATAGATAAAGGCAGGGTTCGGTCTTCGCGTCTTAATAAAACTACACTTTTATGAGATAATGCGCCTTATTTTTGCCAAAGTTTCGGCTTGTAATTGAAACATTCATCAGTGCAATAAAAAATAAAATAATTGCACGTCTGAAAGGCATAGTTCTCCTTCTTCTCATCGCCCTGATAAAGGCCTAAAGATCAAGCCGATTCATCGGGGGATGGGGCGTTGATTCAATCTGACCCAGTGACATCTACAAAGGTCGTATTACCAAAAAAATTTATTTTTCAAATTGTCCGCCTCTCTACCTTACAACTAAATCCTGCTGAACAGCTGACACTCATAAAGTTATGTTTATCACAGAATCGCTCTTTGTTATTCTTCCTCAAAGTTGTTAATGGGTCCATCTGGTCTGATCAGCTAGAAATTATTTTAATTTCTCGGATTCTAATTACATTGAATTCATGAAGAACTTCTAGAAAATGATGATTTTTTGTTGAAGGAGTTCAAATTCTGAATAAGTAACTGCCTAAGATAAACTAGTAACTATACTGAGCAATTACTCTACTCGAGTTGAAATACTTTTAGGACAAATTTTAGGTAACAAAATAACACTTAATGATTATAGCCACCAATAAATATTTAGGCAAGGAAACACGGCTCCGGGCAAGAAATGCTTATACTGTTTTTTTTTTTTTTTGTTTTTTTCTTATAGTTTAGAAATTATATTGATAATATTATATTTAGATTTGCAGTTTTTAAAGAAATAATTTGTTAATGAAATTGTAACATATAAGGGTTTTTATGTGATTTATTTATGTCTAGGATATTAAATAGTGATTAATTTGAGAATGAAATAATTTTATTACTAAGCAGTAACGAAAATTGCTCCTAATAACAAGCTGGTCAAGTTGACCCAACATTCCCACTGGGGTCAGGATTTTTCACATCCCCACAGACCGGTGAAGATACCAAGCCAGAACCCTGATTATATCGAACTAATAGTATTATTCTGATTTTTTTTTTTTATGAAGACTGATTCCAACACAATCAAGGATGTTGAAAATGGATCCACAGATTCCATATTGATCCAATCATTCAAACTAAGTTTTTGTTTGATGATTGAGACCGGTTGACCGTTGAGATGTAGAAGGTGTAGATTGTCGGTGTTTCGGTCTATTTTTTTATCCAATAAAACTACATTTTATAGTTAAAATGTTAAAAACTAAGATTTTAATACATTACATTGATGGTGCTAATGACCTCAGCAGTAGATGCACTCGAAAAGAAAAAAAAATTACATTGATTAAAACAAGTTAATATACATTTTTATTACATTTGGAAAAGAGTGAGAACTAAAATTAATTACATATTTTATTCACTAGAATGGCTATTTTTGGACTCTTTGTAAATTTCGTGGCAGAGAAATCGAGGAAACCGGGACAAAACCTTTCGAAAGTGAAACAAATTGCTTTAACACAAAAGATTTTGCGCCATTTTTTAAAGGACCATTTCTGTCCTAGTTATATTTATAAACACTGATTTTTTACTATTAACACGTTAAGTGCGGCTGCTGTTTGACCATACTTTCGCTGTATGCGGTGCATGCCCCCGGGGGCATGTACAACATTATTCCTCATTTGCGGTACATGCCCCCAGGGGCATGTAACCTTCCTATCTGTATGCTCTTATTTATCGACGTCTAGCAATCAGAAGAAAAGAGATAATTCACTGATTCTTCGCAGAATCATTGCATCTAACATCAGTAAATATACATTCAAAGCAGGAGGAAGATCTGGAAATATGATCAAATGAAAAATTCTAAATAATTAAAAAATTTATTTTACAAATATACGGAATATTCTATTGTTCTAAAATAAGTAAATAAATTAGTACCACTTTAACATTATTACAGTATACATTATACAACAATACAATACAAAAAAGTTCAATATTAAAAAAGTATTTTAATTTAGTTCAAATAACTCGACCCCGAATACTCAATATTCATCGTAATAAAGGCACTAATTATTATGAAGTTTATTGAAACAGTCTAAGCAAAGCCCTGGATTATTGGGGCGCCAGTCACAATAACTTATAACACGCCTGACGTTTTTCGTAACCTCCCTGATGGACATGCTTTTTCGTAAATATTGTTAACACCCAATACAGACTCTTCTTTTTTTCCTTCCAGGCCCATCCGGTTTTATTAATGTATGGTGCCTTAAACTTTCTTCTCTTTGACATTTTATTTTATATTTTTAACGAAAGATCGAATCCTACCAAATAACTGCTTCTATTCCTTTACTATAGCTAAGGGATTATGTTGAGTAAATAGCTAAGGGGGGGACATGCCCCCGGGGGCATGCACCGCAGTTAACGTGTTAAACACATTTTTACTGAATGCAGAGCCTACGAATCCGCTCGGAACCAAATGGACATTCATGGTCCTCTCTGTGATATAATTGGACACGACCATGAATCAAGCCAGAGAGCGTTGAGTTTTTTCAGGGCCACTGAGCTATTTAATAAAATATAATAAGCAATTATTTACAAAAGCATTCATACTCGCTTCTCGTGGGAAGTCTGCGAAGACAATCACGGTAGCGATCACTTTCCTATTAAAATTCAACTAAATTCCTTTATACCACGTTCGAATCCATTTCAAAATTTAATTATCTTAAAGCTGATTGGGATAAATATCAAAATTACATTGAAAATAAACAAAATAATTCAAATCAACCTTCACTTGAACAGTATAAAGATTTAATTATTGAAGCAGCTGAGCAAAGTATACCTAAAACCTCGCACAATTACAGAAAACTACCAGTACCCTGGTAGAATGAAGAATGCAAAACAGCAGTAAAATACCGAAAGAAAGCTCTTCGTCTCTTCTGCAGGAATCCATCAGAGAGTTATCTCATTGGCTATAAACGGAAGAAAGCTAAGGCAAAGTGGGTAATTAAAACTAGCAAAAAGAAATGTTGGATAGACTTCCTCACAAACATAAACAGAAACACTTCATCAAAAGACGTTTGGCAAAAGATCAACCGAATCTATATATATAAAAATCACGTGTCTGTCTGTTTGTCTGATTGTCTGTATGTTTGTTTGTTCCTTATACAAATCCACACCGCTTGACTGATATTGACCAAACTTCGCACATAGGTACGTCTTGATCCGGGAAATCTCGTAGGCTAGCTCAAAATCTTCTAGGATTCACAGTTTGGAAGTTACGAGTTCGAAACTGTCAAATACAGAAGAGTTTATAGTCAGAAATCGGCATTTTTGTTCCAGTGTTACCCCTTCTTCTAAGAAGAAGGGCAATACAAAACTTTTTTTTTGCGAAAAGTTTTTCTTTTGCAAAATAACTTTTTAGTTTTAACCTTTGTTTGTTTATCTAAATAATAGGTTTATATTCTCAGAGTTTGTACAAGATCAACTTTCTTCATATCAAATCAATTTTAATTTGGTTGCCTAGAGCAACACTGGGCTCTAATCAGAATATGGAGTAATATCATAAAAATGTTCTGTGTTTATCTAATCATAATTTGGACTAATATCATATAATTAAGTATTCATGTTTCTATTCAGAAGTTTAATAATTTCAATACTTTTGTTGAGAGGTAGTTTTTTATCTCTTTAGTAAAGAAGGAAGGTTGCAATGTCGGTTATAATATAAAGTAAATGAATATGTTTGTACTGGTATTTGATGGAGAGGGTTGTAGTATGTGGAAAAACGCTTAACTTTGTTTTTGAAACTGATGAAGAGTGTAAATGTCATTGAAAAGGCAAAGGAGACCAAAGTTGGTGATATATAATTCAGAAATTTGATAGTTTACACCTATAGGAATCAACAGCATTGCAAATAGTATGTAGAAACTTCAGATTATGTTAAACAAATAAAATTCAAACAACTGAAATGAAACATCAAGAAATGTGACAGTTTGCGGAGAACTTCAAGTGCATTTAAGGCAGTAAAGAATCAGTTTATCTGGACATGTTATAAATTTATAAAACTTGTATTGTAAACTGAATCGTGTCACTTTTGAAAACAGTAGGAAGGAAAACAATAGGAGTCTCAAAGGTGAAAAATATTTTGTTTCATTTATAGATGATTATAGTAAGATTGCTAGGATTTAAACTATTAAACCTAAAACAGAAGTTTTTCATTCCTTTGTTCAATTAGTAAATGAGGTTAAACATTTAGGAAATAAGAGAATTGGTATTATGAGATGTGACATTGGTAAGGAATATTTAAATAGTAAGATATATGACTACCAAAAAAAAGGGTATCAAAATTAATCCCTGCCCCATATATGTTCATGAACTAAACGGTGTGATTTACTAGAACAATTATGAATATATCTCATTGTTTACTAGCAGAAACTATTGTAGAAACAAATGTTGGCCAGAAATTGTCTGTGCTGCAACTTATTTGAAAAATCGCTCTTTAGGTAATACCATTGAGAATAAAATAACCTATGAAATATTTTTTGGAAAGAAACCAGATGTTTCTAACTTTAATTTATATGGTAGTAAAGATTTTGTTACTGAGTACCATACTCTTTAATATAGCTATCAATTCCTTTGGACGCTTTATTCCGCAAGGAGTATCATACTGTCAATATGCTGACGATCTATTATTGTATATCACATCAGCTAATACCCACACTGCCATAGAAAAAATTCAAGACACAATACACTTTTTAGAATACTGGTGTTCAAGGACTGGATTCAAATTTTCGTACGATAAATCCAGGTACATCGTATTTACAAAAAAACACAACATACCCAATTCAAATTTAATTTTAAACAATAATTACGTAACACAAACACGAACACAGACATTTCTTGGAATGATATTTGATCAACGCTTGACATGGGCACCCCATATACAAGAACTCCTTAACAAATGCAACAAATCGTTGAATTTATTGAGGATTCTTAGTAACACTAAGTGGGGAGCTGACAGATGTACCATGCTTAGATTTTATCGAGCCTTTACCAGGTCGCTACTGGATTATGGTTCTATAGTATATTCATCTGCCAGTTCACATACACTAAAAGCATTAGACTCAGTGCACAATGCTGGAATCCGGATAGCTTTAGGAGCTTTTAGATCCAGTCCTGTGAAAAGTCTATATGCAGAGTCGGGAGAGCTTCCACTGGATAATAGACATCAGATGATTTGTCTTAAATTTATTACAAAATCAAAATCATTAAACTCAGAGTGTGTAAATTCATTTTTAGACAATCCATATACAGACCTATACACTGAAAGAGAATCGAAACGTAAGCCGCTCATAGTGCGCTGTATGCTTGATAGAGAGAATGGACATGTTGTTACACAACCAACTCACGCGCACAGACATCTTTCAATTCCTCCCTGGAGAGTAAACAACTTAAAAATTGACCTTACATTAACTAAATTTAAAAAGAAAATCGCACTTTCTAAACACTTTTCCAAGACAACGTACAAGCATTTAACTGACACGACTACAGACACAGTGTACATATTTACTGATGGATCTAAGAAGAATGACGGCGTCGGTGCAGCTGCTATTATAAATCAAGAAAAATATCTCATTACTTTACCAAAAAGCACGAGCATATACACCACTGAGCTGCATGGCATTCTCTTAGGTCTAACTAGCGTACAGACTACAACACAGAACATAACACTATGCTCGGACTCATTAAGTTGTTTACTCTCCTTACACATATATAACACTAATCCTGTCATCATTGACATTTTAGAACATATCATCAGACTTCAGACGCACAACATACTGGTAACAATGTTGTGGGTACCAGGACACGAAAATATTGGACAGACAACGACTGCGGACGAACAAGCAAAGCACGCCAGCAGACGGGAATCAGTGGACTCTTACTTATTAACGGCTGAAGACTTACATTTACTAATTACAGAAAATATCCCTCTTGAATGGCAAGCCTCATGGTACAGCACAACAGATAACCTCCTAAGGGAGATAAAAAGCAGTACTCATGAATGGCAAGCTAATACGCAATTAACAAGACGTGATGAAGTTGTAATTACAAGACTACGCATTGGACATACACACTTAACACATTCCTATCTCATGACAAAACAAGACAGACCTATATGCCAGTCATGCAACAGGCCACTGACAAACACTTACTAACAGAATGCAAAACACGAGACTACTTAAGAATACCATATCACATGTCCGAATTATTTTCCGAAAAAATACTTTATAACAAAATATGACACAAAAAGCCTTATGTTCGCATCGCATTATGCAGGTATGGATGTATGTGTGTGTCACTGTAAGTGTGTGTGTGTGTGTGTGTGTGTGTGTGTGTGTGTGTGTGTGTGTGTGTGTGTGTGTGTGCGTGTGTGTGTGTGTGTGCGCACGTGGATGTGGCTTAAGAAGAGTCCTCTTTTTAAATCTCTACGAATACAAACACAGACATAATAATGATTTTTATCTTGCAATAAAAAATTATTTTACTTATTATTATCATATTTTTCTCAATTTTTATTAATTAACTGTATAATTTTTCTTTATTTTATCATTTTTTTTTTTTTTATTGTATAAATTTTATATTGTTTTTTATTCATTATGTTTTATTAACCATTTATGTGAGCAAATCGCCTTGCTGTTGTGAAGCTCCGTAAATAAATAAATAAAAAATTTTATTTAATCTGATCTTTAGTTTCAAAATTAGTGTATTTTATTTTCAACACCTTAATTTGTTTTTTGTTTTTTTTATTATTTTTTCCTCTAATACATTAACATTTACTTCAGTAAATTTCAATAGGCAACAATGACCCGTGTGGTTGAATTGTCTTGTGAAGAAGAAAAAAAAAAAAAAAAAACACTGACTTTCCATTTTGAAACTCTTAAAATATTTCTTTTTCTCTCTATTTTTTTTAATTACCTTGCATAAAACGGAATTGGATTGTCTCTCAAAATAAGTACATTCGCTGTTGTCATCATGACAAATTAAACCCAGGAAAATGTTACTTTGGTATAAATATTTTTGAAGCTTCTCAGTCCTAAAAAGCCGATTCGAATTCCATATATGTCACGTGAGATAAGGTGGTAGTAGATGTAATATAGGGTTTCTGGCGCAGTCTTCAAAATTCCCTATTTCCCCGAAAAAACCTGATCGTCGATGTTTGTAGGATTTTTCATTTTTATCTCAAACATCTAATTTTTTAAAAAATATACATTTTCTAACATATTTCTTTAAAACCTAACAAATAAAAAAAAAATACATATTTTTAACATATTTCTTTAAAACGATACAAAATTGGGATCACCCCCAAAAAGTAAAAATATTATATAATTAATTTAATTATTATTTCCATTTGTTATACACGTTTAATCATCAATATCACTTTCAGATTTCTTAGATTTAGATCTATTTTCATTTTTATTTTCTCGGAAGTCAATAATATGAATTTTCTTCCCATCATTTAATTCTTTTAAACCGTCATAAACGAATAATAGTTTTTGTGAATTTAATTGTTGAATATCTTTTTTATTTAATTTGTCATTAAATCTATCTGGTAGATAAACTTGAAATTTATCTTCCTTATCTTTTAACGTAACAACTATACGTTTTCCAAATTTTGTAATAGTTTCTTTAAATTCTTTAATTGAATAAGATTGACCACATTCCAATTCTGTTAGTTTCTTTATTGGAGTATTTTGACATTGACCAACTCGTTGGATCTTTTTTAATACTTCCATTTATTAGAAAAATTATTTTTTTTTTATTTCCGAAGAAATTTTCATTCTATACTTCTATTAGATCATTTTTAATAAAATCGTATTTTAGCCTTTTCTCTGATACAATAATCACATATATATTTGTACCACCAGGAACTACATTATGAAAATCAACATTCAGAATAATATTATTTTTACTATTTGAAATATTAATTGGTCCTTTTCTAACATCTATTACATATAAAGGTCTATTTTTTATGAAATCATCAGGATCATAAAGCATATTCATATTTCCGATATAAGACCTTTTATAATCTTTATACATATCATATAATAATGAATAATTGTTCTCTTTAATATCTAAATTTAACATTTCTTCCGGATAATATGTTTCATTAATTTTAATTCTAATATTTCTAACATCAACATGGTCAAATTTAGAAGGATCTTTCTTTTGATCATTTCTTCTCGATGTTTGGAATCCTACAATTATGAATTTCGGTTTATCAATGTTCCTATAAATATTAGTTATATCAAAACTTAAATTTGATCCCATAATACCAGTTTTTTCAATACACTCCCAAGTTTTAAATACAAATTCTTGTGTTCCACCAAACTTGTCCATCTCATTAATTAATTCAATTTTTGAAGGTGTTGAATACTCTATGATAGGAACACGTAAATAAAAATCAGTTATTGTAATTTTACCTGTAGGTGCATAAGACTTTCCATCTGCTTGAAGTGATAGAAAAATCCCGTCATCATCAGTGTTTCTAAGAAATGTTATTAAAAATCCCCCTTTGTATATTGGTATGTTTATACCTCCAAAATATCCTAATCCTAAATCGTTTAAGGTTCCACAATAATTAAATTTTCCGTATTTATGATCACATTTCACTGCACCATTCATTTTAGACAAAGTTTCATCTTGAGACAGTGATATCGTATGTTTTACAGTACTTATAATACCTGGATCTTCAATTCTATCAATTAATTTGTTATGTTTTTTTACTTCTATACTTCGAAATAAGAAAGGAATAAAATTATCTATTAATTTAGTTCCCGAATTCATACCATAGTGTTCACCATCTTTGGCATTGAAAGAACCTGAAATAACAAACTGAAAATGGGAACTTAAAAAATTATCACCAACATCGATTAAGAATTCTATTCTCTGATTTTCTTTATTAAAATTCAATTCGGTATTATTCGATGGGAAAAAATGTTTAAATTGTTGTTTTTCTATATTAGGATTATATTTTGAATACATCTCCATTTATTAAGATAAAAAATCTTTATAATTTAAAAACTAGTTTATAATTATTAGACCCCCGTCTCAGAGACGGGGTTTGAAAATTTAAAAAACATAATTTATTAATGAAGGTACAGTATCAACATTAAATCTATTTTTATAATATTTTGAAAATTCTTCATAATGTTCTTGTTTAAATTCATTTGATATATCAGTTCTTTCGAAAATTATTATCCAATTAACCAAATGTTTATATTTTATTAAAGTATCTGGAGAAAACTTTTGATAAAAAGACATAATGTTCCAATCAAATAATGAGTAATAAAACTCGATCTTTTGTTCATCGATTTTCTGATATCTCGAAATGATTTTCCAATCTATTTTATTTGAAAACATTCCTAATTCTTCTAATTTAAACGGATGGTATTGTGAAACAAGTTTCCAATTTAATTTATTCTGAAATACAATTAAAAATTCTGTTGTTAAACCAGGAAATGAAGATATTTCATCCCAATCATTATTTTGTGTTGTCTCCATTTATTAAGAAAAAAATTAATTCTTTTTTAATATTTCTACTTCTGTATCATTTTTTTCATTTAGTGATGTTTTAGACTCTTGAAAAATATTCTTCCATTTTGTTCTTTATATCACTATCAAGTTGTACTGGTATAAGATCAATTTTTTCATTTAGTGATGTTTTAGACTCTTCTTCCGTATCAATTTTTTCATTTAGTGATGTTTTAGACTCTTCTTCCCTATCAATTTTTTCATACTCTGACATTTTTACTCTTCTTCTTTTCATTATCTTTTTTTCCAGTTCTTCTATTTTATTGTTTAAATCATTCAATACTTGTTCTACTTGTGGGTAATAACTATCATATAAAGTGTCAGAAAATGTTTGAAGATGTTTTTCTAACTCTGTTTCTGTCAAATATTCTTCCATTTTGTTCTTTATATCACTATCAACTTGTACTGGTATAACATCACTAATTAAATCCTGAGTGAGTTTTTTCATCTTTTCATCTAAATCTTCTTTAGTTGTATATTCAAATAATTTCTCATCGATGATCTCTTCAAATTCTTTTGTATCAGTTGTTCTTTTATCTCTTTTATTTTCATTAATTGCCCTCTCTATCATCGTTTTCACTTGTTTCATAATAACTACATCATTATTATCTCTTCCTTCTGAAACACTGACAAGTCTTTTTTTATTAAAACCAATATAACTTTTAGTAAATGTAAACAATGAACCGATAATTTCATCAACTTTTACTTTTAATTCATTCTTTAATTTATTATTAAAATCATTTTTTAAATCATTCTTTAATTTATTTTCATCATCTTTTAATTTTGTTTGGAATGTTGAGAATTCTGTTCTAAAAGAATTTGAAAGTTCATTTACAATATCACTTTTTAATTTCGTTTCATCAATATCGCCAGATTCCGGAAAAACAATTTGATTTCCTAAAACATCAAATTTTAAAATAACTCTTGAATAAGATTCCATTTCTTTCTATTTATTATATTTAAAATTTCATTAAAATCCATATCTTTAGAAAAGAATTTAAGAACTAACAAACATAAATGTCCACAAATAGGTGGATCATTAATTTCTTGAAGTCTGTCTTCATTATATATTAAATTATCTTTTCCCAAATATATAACTAATTCCTTTGATGGATGTAAGTTTCCATATGAATTAAAATAATATTTTTTATTTCCATTTTTATAATAAGAAACCCAGTGAGTACCATTTCCGAAAGAATTATCAATGTTTACAATTCCACACTCAATATTTCTAGGATGTTTCGGAAGTTCATCTTTCATAAAAACTCCTCTAAAATGTTTTATGTTTAACTTCTTAACGATATTCTCGATATCAAAATTAGATAAAGGAGTTATTTTTTTTTTTTAACTGTTACAAGTTTTCCTCCCTGTTTCTTTTCCATTTCTTTATTATGTCTTGTTTGTTCTTCTATTAGTTTATCTTTATATCTTTTATCGATAACCGAGTTTGCAATAGAACTTGCTCCACTCGCTAAAGCAGCTAAAGCTCCTAATCCTGCAAAAATTAAAGGAAGTATTCCACCATCTTTTTCATTTTCTCTTAATTGTTTATATGTTAATTTAATTCTAGTTCCCTTTCCGTCTTTAGCATTTCTGTTAATCTTATCGATCTGTCTTTGAGTTAACAAAATTGAATTATTTCCTTTTTTTGTATCGATTGTAACATCAGTTTTCTTTTTTACAGCACCAATAATTTTAGATTTTTGACCTTCCGTTAGTGAAATTTTAAAAGGTTTATACTCACTCATTTTCTTTAATTTATAATGAATAAAAAAGAATATAAATTCTTTCTACTGGAAATTTTTGCAGGATTTAAAAATGTTCGTTTCTAATAAATGGAGGGGATTCTAAATATTCTGAACAACAAACTTAACTATAATAATAAAGAAATATTTATGATTTTAGATGAAAATAACGATCCTTGGTTTAAAGCTAGAGATATTGCTGAATTATTAGAGTATAAAAAAATAACCAAAGCATATAATCTTGTTGATGAAGAACATAAAACAAATCTAAATCTTATTTTAGAAGGGTGCTCCTTAGAAGAGCACCCTTCAAATATGCAAGCACATACTATTTTTATTAACGAATTAGGTTTATATTCTTTGATTATGAAATCGAAATTACCTCAAGCAAAAGAATTTCAAAAATGGGTTTACAATGTTATCAAAACAATTAGAAAAACAGGGGAGTATAAATTGAAGGAAGAATTATACAGTAAAGACAAAATTATAAAAAAGAAAGATGAAAAAATTGAAAATTTAAATAATAAAATAACAAATATCAAATCTGATGTTGTACCTAAAACTAAAGATGAAAAATTAAGACATTTTTTCCTATTATTTAAGTTAAACGACTATGAATGTGAATATAGTTATTATGTTATAAGATGTCAAAAAGTATATTTAAAAAGAGCTGTTGATAAAATAGTTTTAGAACATCAAGATTGTGAGGAGATAATAAAATTCTATGATCCAAATAGTGTTAATTTATATTCTAGAATAAAAGAAAAATTAAAAAATGATTTAGAATTTCATGGTAATTATTTTAGAATAAATAATGAAGAATTTAGTGAGGAATATCTAATTATAAAAATAGAGGAATTACACAGTGAAAAAGAAATTTAATTCACAACATTTTTTTTATTTATCCAAGTATTATGTGAATTATCAAAACCTAACCATTTGACATAAACTTTATCCCCTTTTCTTTTTAAAACCTTTTCAACAAGATAATCATGTGGATATTTGGTTTTCATTAATTCTTCTTTATAAAATCTACCTTCGATTTCTTCTTCCTTCAAATCTTTTAATTTATAAGTAATAGGAATGGAATTTATTATTTTATTTATTTTGAAAACTTCAGTAGACCAGTTAGGTGTATATCCTTTTTCAAATATTCCTTTATATTTACTTATCCTTACATAATCGTTTAATTTAAATTTCGGTTTTTCATTTTTAACATTGTTATCATTATAAATATTCATTAATACTTCTTCTTCATTTTTCTTATTAACTTCTATAGGTTTCATTTTTATAGTTCTATGATAGGAATTATTATATGTTTTAATCAAATCATCTAAAATATCTATCCATTTATAATTTCCTCTCTTAGAAAATTCTTTCCACATTTTTTCTTTTAATGTTCTATTAAATCTTTCTACTATAGCAGATTTTATTTCACTATAACTAGAATAATGATTGATATTATATTCTTTCATTAAATTCTGAAATTCTTTATTATAAAATTCTTTTCCGTTATCCGTTTGTAAATTTTTTGGTTTATTTTTATCGTTCAATATACTTTTTAATGCTTCAGTCACTAATTTACCAGTTTTATCTTTAACAGGAATTGCCCAAGAAACTTTAGAAAATGTATCTATTACAGTTAAAATATATTTAAATCCTTTATTAATTTTTGATATTCCTTTTAAACTTCCAGTATTCATCTCAACTAAATCAGATTGCCACAGGTCATTTATTCCTCGAGTTATAATTTTTGTTCTTTCAAAATTTCTTCTAACCGGTTTATGAATTTCTTCAATTATTCCTTCTTTTACACTCATTTCTTTTTCATTTTTTGACCTAAAAAAGTATTCTTTTTACTTCCACAAATTTCACAAATTCCTTTACCCATGAGTTTTCCATTTTTAGAAGTTTCTTCATGATAATTCTTACTTTCTGTTTGTTTTTTACACTTTACACAATATATAAGTACCATTTATTATAGGATAAAATCTAGTCTTTAAAATAGATAAATTTCTCTAGTTTATGGATATACTTTCCATTGTTTAATTTATTATATGTATTTATCGATAGAAAACCATAATCATCCCCCCAACAATCATTACAAATTTTTTTTAAAAATATCAAAGGATGAAAAATCACTTCCAGCAAAATCTTTATATATCATTTCAGTGTAATGAAGAGATTGTTTAAAAGAACAAATAAAATTAACATTATTTCTAATAAACTTTCTATCAACTTTACTATAACATTGACTTAAATAAATACAAGAAATATTTTTATGTCTACCTCTAACAAAATATTCATTAATTTTTTCATGATTTTCAAATATAATATCATCAAAGATAACTAAACTATTCGGTTCACAAGTATCTACATTTTCCATTTCTTCAATATCATTATAAAAACACCCTACATCCTCTCCTATTTTATTTCCAATATCACTAAACAACTCAATCATTTCTTGATAAATATCTTGATCTAAAGATTTACTACATACATATAATTTAGAATAATCTAACCAATCTCCATAAATAAAATTTGTTAATAAAGTTGTTTTTCCAGAACCACTACTACCGATAATTATACATCTTAATGGTAATGGAAAAGGTTTATTGTTAGTCTTATTTTTATCTTCGTGGTAAATTTTTATACGATACTTTTTTTCCATTATAAATAGAGTAATTTATATAAGATGAAATTGTTAAAAATAACTGGTAAAACTTCTGAGTTGACTTTGAAATTAGCACATCCAATATTTCTAGACGAAAATATAAATTATAAAATAGGTCTTGTTGGTTTTTATTCGGATAATAACATTCCTAACATACAAAAAGATTCATTCATTTCATTCGATATTAATAAATCAAGAAAACATATTAAAATTGAAAAAGGATTTTGGAGTTTAAAAGAAATCGATAATCTAATAAAGAAAGAACTTGTAAACGAAAAGTTCTATATAAAAAGTAATAATGATGGAAAGGTAAAAATGTTTTCACCGTATCCATTTGATCTGGACGTAAATCTTAAAAACATTTTTGGTTTCGAAATACCAACTAAAAATGAAATTTCAACAGATTATGCAAGTAACACAGTACATGTTGGAAAATTCAGACCTAAATTAAGACCTTTTGATGTTATCGAAATTCATTGTAATTTAGTTGAATCTAGTTTAGTGAGTCATTCTTCTAATGAACACATACATGAAGAAACTGATTTAGTATATAGTTTTTTCCCGAATGTTCCTTTTGAATCAAAGATTTCAGAAAAACCCTTAGAAATTGTTTATGTTCCAATTAGAAACGATATTCATAAAATTCAAAAAATAAATGTAACTATTAGGAATGAAAGACTTGAATTATTAAATAATGAAAATGTTAATAATATTATATATTTAAGTCTGATTCATGACAAATAAACTTAACGAAATGTTTAACTTAGTTAAATCTAGTTAAACCGTTCTGAACTTTTTAATATAATAAATGGATCCAAAACAAACTATTAAGATAAGAGATAGATTAATTAAAAAATTTGAACATGCCAGAAAACAAAGAATACTTGAAGAAGATTTAAAAGGTAAAGAATATTTACCGATAACGAGTGCAATCAATAAACTTGATAATACTTTTAATGAAAAGATTTCTCAAGTCGACAAGAGTATAAAAAATGTGTTAGAACAAAATAAAACATTAATTACAGATCTTGTACCGTTTACAAGAAACATAGCAGATATGGAAATTCCACCTTCGGGAGAAGAAACATCTTTTGAACGAGAATTATACGATAAAGATACACCACTTGCAAAAAGTACACCTTTTTCAAAAGACAAAAAGAGAGTTACATTTGTTCCAATGGAAAAAGTTTCAGAAGACGAGTCAGATTTAAGTGAAGACAGTTTAAATGAATCAGATACTCCATTGAATATTTCATCATCTGTTATCGGTCAAATAATTGGTCCTCTTGGAGCAACATATTTACCAAAACTAACTGATAAACATTATGGAATTACTTACGATGAAAAAAAATTATTTTTTAAAATCGGAAAGAATAAAGTTAATATAGATGGAAATGATTTAATTATTGATGGAAAAAAATATATTGGAACAAAAGGATTATGGGTTCTCTTAACACAAAATTATGAAAACTTATTTGATAATAAAGGTGAAAAATTATATTCACCAGAAGAATTTAATACCTATAAAGAAATTTTAATTAATAGTGAGGTTTTATATAACAAAAATAACTCATCAACAAATAGACCAAAAGCTCCACAATCAAAAAAATATAAAAATTTATTAAAACCTATATACGAAGAATTAAAGACAATTCCGGTTACCGGAAGAGGAATAGTTAATTATAATGAACATTCTGTTATGTATATACAAAATTTGAATGAATTGATTTCAAGATTGAATTTAATATATGCTTCAGAATTGGCTGGAGATAATAATTTTCATAATGAAAAAGTCGGTATTATCAGATTTTTAACAAATCTTTTAGAAAAACATATTGATGATCGAAAAGGAACTGAATATTTAATAAGATTAGTGAATGCTCTTCCACATAAAATAATTAAGGATGAAACTATAGGATCTGGATTGTTTAATAAAATATTAAGTGGATTACCATTTGAATTACATTATCCGGGTTATAACTATTTAGGTCCAGGTACTAAATTAAATGAAAGATTGGAAAGAGGTGATAAACCAATTAATAAATTAGATGAAGCTGCAAAAGAACATGATATATCTTATAGAGATCATAAAGAAGTATCAGATAGACATATCGCAGACAAAATTTTAGAAAATAAAGCATGGGAAAGAGTTATTTCGAGTGATGCTGATATAGGAGAAAGAACTGCGGCATATTTGACAACGAATGCAATGAAAATTAAAAGACATTTAGGAATGGGTTTGATACATTCAGAATTTGATATATTTCAGTAGAAACAATTTATATTAACTTTTTATCAACCTGCAAAAATTTCAAAGGGGTCGGAAATCACGACCCCCTTGTTTTTGAAGAATTTGAATATAAATATAGAATTTTTTAAAACTATAAATGAAGAAGGTAAGATTTAATGATCTTGTAACTATTTATGAAATACCTTATGAATGTAGAATTAATTTTAATTTAATCAATAATCAGAGGTTTAAAATGAGAATATTTGAGTTTGAAAAGATATTTAACAAAATATTTCGATGATAAATTTTATATTGATAAAAATTATTTCTAAATAAATGGAAGACCTGAAAAATAAGACAGTTAAAGATTTACAAAAAATATGTAAAGAAAATAAATATCAGGGTTATTCTAAACTGAGAAAACAATCATTAATTGATTTAATATTAGAAAAATCTAAAACTAAAGAAAAATTAAGTGATAAAAAAATAGTTGAATTAAGACGTTTGGGAAGTCAGTATAAAATAAAAAATTATTATAACATGAAGAAATCTGTTTTAATTAAGTTATTAGAAGAAAAAGAATCTATGGAAGAATTTAAATTACCTCCACATTACGAAGACGAATTTGAATTAACTTCAGTTTATGGAGACGATTTAAAAAATTCAGATACAGAAGGAAACTTTATAGATGAAAATTTGGATCATGGAGAAATGGAAATGTGTAGTATATGTGGAAGGTATAGTGTATTAAATAATAATTGTTATAATTGTGTAACAGACATTAAAATAGGTAAATATAATCGTAAATCGTATAGAATAAATAGATTTCGTAAAAAATTGAATAATTTAATAGAAAATGTTAATGATAAGGTTGAAATTGAAAAAATATTTGAAACTTTTATTAATAATTATAGAGGTAAATATATACCTTATAAATATTTAGTAAAAAAGATTGCAGATTATTTAAAAGTAGGAAATAATATTGAAATTAAGGAAACTAAGAGAATGGTGAAAATATGGAATAACTTTGAATATAAATTAATCTATTAGAGAGTATATTTTAAAACAAATGATGATGTAAAATTTTGTAAGATCTAAAAAAGTTCGTTCCTAATAAATGGGGGAATTAGAACCTTTCGAATTTTGTCAGATCTGTTGTAAACAATCGGTATTAGATAATCGTTGTTATAGTTGTTATCCACCAACAAGAAATCCTCATAATAATTTTAAATATAGACAGAGATATTTTCATGAACATTTATTACAGTTAATAGATGAACCTGAAGATAGAATTAAAATTGAAGAAGTGTTTGAAGTTTTTAATGAAAATTATAAACGAAAAGCCCTACCATATAAATTTTTTATTGCAAAAATTGCAGATCTATTAGAAATTAAACATAATGTTCGAATAAGAAAATCTAAAAGAAATGAAGAATTGTGGAATGAATTTTTAGAGATGAGACCATTTGAGATAATTGAAAAGAAAAATGAATTTAGAGAATATATTTTGAATCAATTTAGAAATATTAAATAATTTTAAACATAATGTTCGAATAAGAAAATTTAAGAGAAATGAAGAATTGTGGAATGAATTTTTAGAGATGAAACCATTTGAGATAATTGAAAAGAAAAACCAATTTAGAGGATATATTTTGAATCAGTTTAAAAAAATGTATTAATTTCTAGGATGGAAAAATTTGCAGGATTTAAAAAGTTCATTTCTAATAAATGGAGAACCAACTGAGAAGTCAAACTCTCAAAAACCTTCGAGATTACTGTAAATCTCACAATATTAAAGGATATTTTAAATATAATAAGAAAGATGAACTTATAAATCATATTATTGATGAAATAGAGAAAAAGAAATTTATAAATGAATTCAATTTTGATTCTAGTTTGTTTTCTAGACCAAAACCTGATAAAAACTTTGAATTATGGACGATGAAACAATTACAAGATTATTGTAGATCACGTAATATTAAAGGATTTTCAAAATTAAAGAATAAATCTGATCTTATTAAGTTGATCACTAATGATGAAAAAAGAAAGAAAAACCGAAAGAGATTAATAAATGAATCCATTAAAAAATCAATAAATCAATCCAAAAAAACATCAATAAATGAATTCAATTTCCATCCAAGTTTATTTTCAAAACCTAAACCTCCTAGGGAAAAACAAATCAAATGTGATGATTGTAATAAATATTATAAAAAATCGTATAAAGAGAAACATATTGAATCTTTAGCACACAAGAAAGTAAACATTAATGATGAACAAGAAATTCAGGAAATTGAAACAGCTTATGAATCAAGATTAAAAACCTATATAGTTAGGAATATGGAAGGATTTTTTCATCCGAGAGAATTCTTGGAAGATAAAAGAAATATAATAATCGATAAGATAACTGAAAATGTAAAAAATATGGATTTGAAAGTTAATCTTAAATTTTTCCTTACCTTTAAAAAAAGGGGGGGAGAAAAATGGTTTGGTGGAGCACACTATTTTCTGGAAGAATTTTCATTTAAAACTAAAAATGAAATCATATTACAATCTTCAGATCTAAATACATTTTATGATAGTGCTATTGAGAAATTGATAAAAGAAATGGATGATTTTGAAAAAAATGGTTCAGGATGGGAGTTAGTAAGTATTGATTATTTAGAACTTCGAATCAATAAATATAATCCATTGAGGGGTTCTTCATATATCGATTTACCAGAAAAAATAAAATCTAAAAAAGCAATTATTAATGTAAAAAATAATGATAATAAATGTTTTATGTGGTCAGTTCTATCAGCATTACATCCAGTAGACAAGGATCCTCAAAGAGTTACAAAATATGAAATGTATAAAGATGAATTAAATTTTGATGGAATCAACTTCCCAGTTTCCTTTAAAGATATTAGTAAATTTGAAAAACAAAACGATATATCTATAAATGTATATGGGTATGAAGAATCTGTTCATCCTTTAAGAATTACAAAACATAAATTAGATAAACATGTAAATTTATTTTATATTAAAGATAATGAAAATGATCATTACTGTTGGATTAAAGATCTTTCTCGATTGATCAAAACACAACTAACAAATATGAAAGTAAAAATTTATCCATGTGAAAGATGTTTAAGATATTATTATTCAGCTGAAAAATTAGAAAATCATGAACTTGATTGTAAAACTAAAACGGCGGTAAAAATTGAAATGCCGAAAAAAGGTGAATATTTAAGTTTCAAAAATTATAACAGATCGTTAAGAGTTCCTTTCGTAATATATGCAGATTTTGAATGTTTAACTAAAAAAATTGATAATTGTCAACCTGATTCATCAGGTTCTTATACTATGAAATATCAAAAACATGAACCAAATAGTTTTTGTTATTATATAAAATATCACAATTATGATTACAAACAACCTGTAGTATATAGAGGATCTGATTGTACTGATAAATTTGTAGAAATGATTCGTGAGGAAGTTAAAAATATTCAAAAGATTTATGAAGAAATTAAACCGTTGGAGATGACTTTTGAAGAAGAAAAACAGTTTCAGAAAACTGATATTTGTCATATATGTGAAAAGGATATTATAACATGGAATAATTATAAGAAATATGGGGAAAAACCTATTGGGTTATTAGGAAAAAAGGTAAGAGATCATGATCATTTAACTGGAAAATATCGAGGTCCGGCTCATGAAATTTGTAATTTGAATTATAAAAATCCTTCCTTTGTTCCAGTATTCATTCATAATTTATCTGGATATGATGCACATCTATTTGTTAAAGCGATGGGGAAATTTAAAGAAAATATTGAGGTAATTCCAAATACTGAAGAAAAATATATTTCATTCACACAGAAAGTTGATAAATTAGAAATTAGATTTGTTGATTCATTCAGATTTATGGCTTCGAGTTTAGATTCATTATCTACGAACTTAAGAAAAATTCCTGAAGAAATGAAAGGTAAAAAGTTAGAAAAATATAAATTCTTGAAATCTATGTTTAGAGAAACCAGTAAATATTATAAAGATGAAAAATTAGATTTAATTACGAGAAAAGGTGTGTATCCTTATGATTACATGGATTCAGAAGAAAAATTTGAAGAGTCAAAATTACCTTCAATCGAAGAATTTTATAGTAAATTGAATGATTGTGATATTTCTGAAAACGATTATAAACATGCGAAAAAAGTATGGAAAACATTTGAAATTAGAAATTTAGGAGAGTATTCAGATTTATATGTTAAATCAGATGTTTTAATATTGTCTGATATATTTGAAAATTTTAGAGATGTCTGTTTAAAAACTTATAAACTTGATCCAGCTTGGTATTTTACAGCTCCAGGATTATCTTGGGATGCAATGTTAAAAACTACAGAAATCGAGTTGGAATTATTAAATGATTATGATATGATTTTGATGTTGGAAAAAGGAACTCGTGGTGGAATATCTCAATGTTGTAATAGATATTCTAAAGCAAATAATAAATATATGAAAAAATATGATAAAAATCTACCATCTAGTTATTTAATGTATTTGGATGCAAATAATTTATATGGTTGGGCGATGAGTCAATATTTACCTTATGGAGGATTTAAATGGATAAAACCAGAAGAAATGGAAAATTTAGATGATGATTCAGAGAAAGGTTATATACTAGAAGTTGATCTTGAATATCCAAAAGAGTTACATGATGATCATTCTGATTTACCTCTAGCTCCAGAAAATGGAATACCAGGTAATTCAAAACATGTAAAATTATTAACGACATTATTTGATAAAGAAAAATATGTGATTCATTACAGAAATTTAAAACAATGTTTGGATATGGGATTAAAGCTAAAAAAAGTTCATAGGGTATTAGAATTTAAACAATCGAATTGGTTACAAAAATATATTGATCTCAATACAAAAATGAGAACTAGAGCTGTAAATGATTTTGAAAAAGATTTCTATAAACTAATGAATAATTCAGTGTTTGGAAAAACTATGGAAAATATAAGAAAACGAATTGATGTGAAATTGTGTAATAATTATGGGAAAGTTGAGAAATTAATATCAAAACCAAATTTTAAAGGAAGAACAATATTTGATGAAAATCTATCAGCAATTCATATGAACAAAACAAAAGTTAAATTTAATAAACCGATTTATGTAGGAATGAGTATTCTAGATTTATCGAAACATTTAATGTACGATTTTCATTACAATACTATGAAACGGAAATATGGAAATGATCTTAAATTAATGTACATGGACACAGACAGTCTTATATATAATATTAAAACAGACGATTTTTATGAAGACATGAAAAAAATGGTTGATCTGTTCGATACTTCAGATTTTCCTGTTGATAACAGATTCAATATACCTAGAGTAAATAAGAAAGTATTAGGTAAAATGAAAGATGAAAATAATGGAGTTATTATGACAGAATTTATTGGATTAAGATCTAAAATGTATTCTCATAAAAATGAGATATCTATTTGTAAGAAATCAAAAGGTGTAAAGAAATGTGTTGTAAATAAGAAAATATCATTTGAAGATTATAAAGATTGTTTATTCAATAAAAGAGTTCATTATAGAACAATGAATCAAATCAGGAGTTATAAACATGAGATATATTCAATTCAAGTTAATAAAAAAGCTTTATCACCAGATGATGATAAACGTTATATTTTAGAAGATGGAATCCATACTAGAGCATTAGGACATTATAAAAATATTTAAATAAATTTTAAATAAGAATCTTATAAATTAATATCTTTAAATGTTAAAGAAGTAAGAATATATCTTACTTCTTAACATGTAAAGAGTATAGAATTGAATTGAAATATTTTATTTGATAAATTTCATTTCTAATAAATGGAAGTATTAAAAAAGATCCAACGAGTTGGTCAATGTCAAAATACTCCAATAAAGAAACTAACAGAATTGGAATGTGGTCAATCTTATTCAATTAAAGAATTTAAAGAAACTATTACAAAATTTGGAAAACGTATAGTTGTTACGTTAAAAGATAAGGAAGATAAATTTCAAGTTTATCTACCAGATAGATTTAATGACAAATTAAATAAAAAAGATATTCAACAATTAAATTCACAGAAACTATTATTCGTTTATGACGGTTTAAAAGAATTAAATGATGGGAAGAAAATTCATATTATTGACTTCCGAGAAAATAAAAATGAAAATAGATCTAAATCTAAGAAATCTGAAAGTGATATTGATGATTAAACGTGTATAACAAATGGAAATAATAATTAAATTAATTATATAATATTTTTACTTTTTGGGGGTGATCCCAATTTTGTATCGTTTTAAAGAAATATGTTAAAAATATGTATTTTTTTTTATTTGTTAGGTTTTAAAGAAATATGTTAGAAAATGTATATTTTTTAAAAAAATTAGATGTTTGAGATAAAAATGAAAAATCCTACAAAAATCGACGATCAGGTTTTTTCGGGGAAATAGGGAATTTTGAAGACTGCGCCAGAAACCCTATATTACATCTACTGGTGGTGGAAAAGAAATTTACAAGAAAATAGTCTCCTATCCGACAGGTTACACGTGCGGGAAAACCTATTGGCCTGCTCCTGTTATATTTAGTATCAAATAACTCTCTACACCACCTTTCTGAAAGTATAATGTATTTTTTTCTATTTTTTTTTTTTTTTATCTATTTCACAAATAGAGAAATATGTTTCTAAAAGTGGGTGGATAATAATAAATTTAAAGCAATAGAATTGACTGAATATTTCCAATAGCACGTCGTACATGTACCCAATATTATTTCCTACATCAATGATTTATTATGGAATTTTGGATAAAACACCTCATTCTGACAAATCGGTACTTCAATTTATACAGTGTCGGTTTCATTCTTTTAAACCAGGTGTGGGCAAACATTGACATGTGCGCCAAACTTCAGGTTGAAAATTCCTGTGCGGGCCACGTAAATGGTTCAACATGAAATAATATCGGATTTTAAAGTAGTAGTATTCCTAATTTTTAGCGATAGATATCAGAGATGAAATAATACGACAATTTTATGGTAATCAAATTTAAATTAACTTGAAATAAAAAAAAAAGTACGTCACGCAGGAGCTGCATAACTAAGCACTTTCCTCAGAATTTGGGTAGTGTAGACTGCTTTCCAGAACAATTTGCTTAAAACATCCTACATAAATAAAAAAGTCCGTCACGCAGGAGCTGCATAACTAAGCACTTTCCTCAGAATTTGGGTAGTGTAGACTGCTTTCCAGAACAATTTGCTTAAAACATCCTACATAAATAAAATAAAAACATGAATAGTTCTCTTTTAATTTTGTAATGAGTAACTGATAAATTATTAATTTGCTTCCAGTGTTATGTTTACACATAGTACCTACTGCACTACGTAATAAATACAAAAAACCTCATATTATCGTATTTTGTTCTAACGCAGGAACCGGATACAGTCCCTCTAGCACTCCTTGCGGCGCCTTTGTGAACCTATGTCTGGCTGCCTTTTCTATTGAAATATATTACAAAGTAAACCCCCCGATTCAGCTCATTTTTACAACACTTCTTTCTCATGAGTTACCCACGACGTATACCGCGTTTCGTTACAATAAAGCAGAAATTACGACCAGTATGAGTATATTAGTAATTTGGGTCCGGAGTAACCCCCCCCCCCCCCTCCTAAAGAACCGATTTAGTTTATTTTTACAACTCATATTTACCTGTAGATTACCACTACGAATACCGAGTTTCGTCGAAATATACCAAAAATCACGGTTGGTAGTGGCGAATTGGTATTGTGGGTCTGGAGTAAACCCCCCCTCCTAATGAACCGATTTAGTTTATTTTTACAACACATATTTACCTGTAGATTACCACTATGAATACCGAGTTTCGTCGAAATATACCAAAAATCATGGCTGGTAGTGGCGAATTGGTATTGTCGGTCCGGAGTAAACCCCCCCCCCTCCTTATGAACCGATTTAGTTCATTTTTATATCTCACTTTTCTCTCTATATTACTACTACGAATACCAAGTTTCGTTGAAATATAACAAATATTACGGCGAAATGGTCAAATTAGTGTTTTGGGCTCGGGGTAAACCCCCCCTTCCGGTGGACCGATTTTGGTGGTTAACGAACTCGTTCAATCGTTTGATAATTGAATGCTATATACCAAGTTTCGTGACGAAAAAACAAAAACTCTGGCCGCTATCGTGTTAACAGACACATA
The DNA here is from genome assembly GCA_946811695.1 of Gonocerus acuteangulatus. Classification (NCBI taxonomy): domain Eukaryota; kingdom Metazoa; phylum Arthropoda; class Insecta; order Hemiptera; family Coreidae; genus Gonocerus; species Gonocerus acuteangulatus. The sequence continues at coordinate 76,779,573 of OX328125.1, forward strand.
TATATATATATATATATATATATATATATATATATATATATATATAAATGCATATATATATATATATATATATATATATATATAAATTTTAACGGGGGTCATTTTCGCTGTCTACTAGGTAGGATCGATAAAGATTTGAAGAAATTTTTCAAAAATTCCGTCATGAGTCCAACCTCAATAGCTACTTTCCTTCGGAGGAAAGTGCTAATAATAACATGAATAGTTCTTTTTTAAATTTTTAATGAGTAACCGATCAATTATTAATTTCCTTCCAGAGTTATGTTTACACATGGTACCTACTACACTACGTAATAAATACAAAAAACCCCTCTAGTGGTAGAAAGCGCTCCTTGCGGCGGCTTTGTGAACCTACGTCTGGCAGGCGTTTCTATTGAAATTATTACAATAGTAAACCCCCGCTTTCCGATTGACCGATTCAGCTCATTTTTACAGCACTTCTTTCTCATGAGTTACCCACGACGTATACCGCGTTTTGTTACAATACAGCAGAAATTACGACCGGTATGAGTATATTAGGAATTTGGGTCCGGAGTAAACCCCCCCCCCTTCTAATGAACCGATTTAGTTTATTTTTACAACACATATTTACCTGTAGATTACCACTACGAATACCGAGTTTCGTCGAAATATACCAAAAATCACGGCTGGTAGTGGCGAATTGGTATTGTGGGTCCGGAGTAACCCCCCCCCCCCCCCTCCTAATGAACCGATTTAGTTTATTTTTACAACACATATTTACCTGTGGATTACCACTACGAATACCGAGTTTCGTCGAAATATAACAAATATTACGGCTGACATGGTCAAATTAGTGTTTTGGGTTCGTGGTAAACCCCCCCTTCCGGTGGACCGACTTTGGTGGTTAACGAACTCGTTCAATCGTTTGCTAATTGAATGCTATATACCAAGTTTCGTGACGAAAAAACAAAAACTCTGGCCGCTATCGTGTTAACAGACATATATATATATATATATATATATATATATATATATATATATATATATATATATATCAACACACTATATATATATATATATATATATATATATATATATATATATATAAAGAATGCAACACACTATATATATATATATATATATATATGTATATATATATATATATATATAAAGAATGCAACACACTATATATATATATATATATATATATATATATATATATATATATATATATAGTGTGTTGATATATATATATATATATGTATATGTATATATATATATATATATATATACCATATATATATATATATATATATATATATATATATATATATATATAAATTTTAACGGGGGTCATTTTCGGTGTCTACTAGGTAGGATCGATAAAGATTTGAAGAAATTTTTCGAAAATTCCGTCATGAGTCCAACCTCAATAGCTACTTTCCTTCGGAGGAAAGTGCTAAAATTAAAATAACTTGAAATGGTAATAAAATTAAAATAACTTGATTTTTTTTATTATGGTGCCATTGGCCATAGCAGTCGACGCACCATAATAAAAAAAAAAATAAATAAATAAAAAAAAAACTTGCAATGAACAAAATAGACCTATTTTGGTAGTTAGTAAAAATTTCACAATATTAACTACCAAAATTAAATAGCAACACCCGAAAAATCAAGGAGACACTCGGCTTGCTCGCTCCCGTGATTCCTCAGGAGCAAGCGACAAACCCCATCTCACTTGATCTTCCTTTGAAGTGAGTATGAGTTAATAGTGTAATATTATTTCTTTTTAAAATTGGGGCTTTCAAAATGTCTTGAGGGCCGGATAAAATCTTATATAGGGCCGGTTGTCGCCCTCATAGGTTTAAAAGGGGCTTTGACTCTTTAGACCTGAGTTTTTTGTTGTTATAGTTTTATTTTTTTGTTTCTTAAAATCCAATAAATAAATAAGAAGGATGTTTGTATTGTTGACGTAACAGCGGAAGTCTTCTAGGAGCGAGTAATTTCCGTTTGGCACTACTAGTTTTATGCTTAGTGTGGCGTGTAAATCTTTCTTATCATCGAAATCTTTTTGCAGGTGGTGTTTAAATTTTTCACGAAACATCAAAACACAGTAAAACTTTGTCTATTCAAAGTTTTCCAAATGACACTAAAATTAGAACGTAAACGCGCTAAGATAACGCAGTTCCTGCGAGTCGAGCTCTATTTTTAATATATTTTCTTAATTCAATTTCAATAATAGGCACCCAGAGCTAATAAGAATATTTCTTCTGCTTATTTATTACCACTCCAAGATTGTAAGTAGTCCAGTTAGATAAGGTAAGAAAATAGTAATAAAATAAAATCAGCAAAATTTTGGAATCGGTTTCATTTATTCAAATATCAATATAATGTATTTTTGAGTTGAACTGGAATCATGTTATGCCAAAAACCTCGAAACGGTCAAATATTTTACGGTTTTTCTAAAATTCATTATGAAAAAAAAAAAAAAAAAAAAAAAAAAAAATCATTGAAAAGTTGACTATTAACAAACAATTAGATCATGATTTTTTTTCGTTTTGATTGAGTACCAACAAATTTCATTTCTATATTTTTTCAGGTGTTTACGAAACCTCAGACTTCCTACGAAACATTGTAGAAAATATATATTTGATATAGTATCATAGCTATTTTCAGAAAAATTAAAACCCTCCTTGGAAATTTTCCAAGTGTAGTTGTGTCAAAATCTGAATTTAAGCAAATGTGGGGGGAAAAACTGCTGTTTTCGGGTCTCCCTGCTGTCTAGTGGCTAATGCCTTGGATTCTCATGCAGGAGATGAGGGTTCGAGTCCTTCCCGCAGCAAGGATTTTTCTCATTTCAGGGCCCGTTGAGAAAATTCCCGGTTGCTCCATGGATGTAGGCGTTAATGGCCCAAATGTCTATCGCCGTTTAATTAAAAAAAAAACGAACCGAAAAAGATAGGTCGAATCGAAACGGTTATAATTTAATGATCTAAATGTTTAGTAATAGTTCACATTTATTAAATTACGTGTTTCAGACGAAGTTTAGAAAAACCGTGAAATGTCCGAGCTTTTTCCACATTAAGGTTCTAGCTCTACTCTGAAATTTGTACAAACATAACATAATAATGTAAATATTATGGATATTAGATGCCTATTTGAATAAAAGAAACCTTTCCAAACTTCCACCGATTATTTCGTAGTAAATATTTAATTTTCTTGGCCTACAACTTGAAATCGCTAACTTTATGTTTCAAATATTCATATAATATTTTTTTGCAGGTTATCGGTTGCCTTGGTGCATCCCGCCTGAACGAAAGACTACTCAACATATACTGGCTCCTACTCCTAGTTCTTCTAGTCGGTGACGTACTCCTCGGCGTTGTCTGGATGTTCAGGTTCGACAAGCTAGCCACAGAGCTAGGGCCTCTCCTCAGGCAGTCCTTACTCACCAGGTGATTATGTCAACTAAAGTTTTATTAATATATTTGATTTTTATTCTCTATACAAAAAATAAGTGTCAGGAAAAAAATATACATACAGAATAAACAAGAAATCACTGTAACGGAAGGAAAATGTGTTTGCCTTGCCATCCGGTAATCAAATGAAAAGAATAGGTGGTGGTTACGTGGCTTAGAATAGGTCATTCACTAATGTCAGGATAGTAATAAGGCTGCAAGGAAATATTTGACTTGAACATTAAACACATGCATGTCGTGTTTGACACCCAATGATGGCAGCCTGAATGAAAAGACATGGCTCCATTTCTTCGATGTATCCAAATACTTGGATGTATCCAATATTTGCCTTCAATTGGCACACTTTTTTTAAAAAATAATAAAAGATCTCATATGTAAATTTATTTTTCTGTAGATACGGTCCAGATCCAGAGTGGACCGCATTGTGGGACGCCGTTCAGAGCCAGTACAGCTGCTGCGGGGTACTCGGAGTCCAAGACTTCCTACCACACAATCTCACGTCTCAAGACAACGGTGAGTCACTGTCGCACTTATCTATTATTACTTAGAATTTTCAAAATAAAACATGCATCATTACACACAATAATAATCGCTTAGCAGCCAAAAAAAGAGCCCGAAATGAAAAAAAAATTATATTCAGGCAGTACGTATCATAAAGAGTCAACATCAAAGGATAAGTTAAAATCATATATCCAGTTTCCGAATTTCACCTTAGCGTTACAGCACTTTCCTTCAGGCAAACAATAGACCATTATACCGTGAAAAGAATGCAACACACTATAGTTGGGCAGCACATTTATTTGATTTATTTCAATTAAGTTCCTACTCTTAAATATGAGCATGCTCAATAGGCTTATGAATACTGAGAAAATTGCCATGGAAAAAAAGTCTTAATAAATATTTTCCATGTTTTCCCTTTTAGCAATATGACGCTTCATATCAGACGAAGAGGTAAAACTGAACTGAATACCCAACAAAGTCGGTCCTTATTACTTTTTCAGCAACTTTAAATTCCTTCCAAGAAAGTTTATATGTCAAGAAAGTATACATATCTGTCGGAGAAATGTGGACTTCAAAACTCAAATGTGTTTGTTTCTTTTCTTTCAAAGTCTTTCTCTCTACTTTGTTTCTTTAGTTTTTTTTTTTCACTTTTTTGCATTAAAATTACTTTATCACCAGAAAAAATGAAACAAGTTCTTTCTTTGTTTTCCATTAGACCACCGAAGAAAATAGAAACGAACAGGTCACATCTATTATTACACAGTAAAATTTGTTTATCAATGCAAGATTTCTACACTAAAACCAAGGAGTTTGGGGACAAAATATTAACAGTTTCTGTTAATGTTTCGTTGTAATGTTTAAACTATAATTTCCATTGTCCTTCCTCGTTATAAACTTCCAGCCATTAAATAAACATTATTTCCGAATTGATAATAAGCATACTGTGTGCACAGCAACCTAATATAATTGGACAACCTTATTTGTTTTATCCAGCATACATTTTTGAGGTCGCAATCAAAATTCATGGTGCGGACACCACTTCATTCAAAGAATTGATTATTCCCTTCCTTCGAATTGGAATTATGAAACGACAAACGCATTTCATCATTAAAAGCTTCGAATTGAAAGGAATCCAAAATGTGTAGAATGTTCCGGTCGGTCGGTTTAATTAACTGAATGGCAAATACATGGAGTCCCGGAGAGTAAATCAGCAGAACCACAATGAGGGTAGATTCATTGCTGTCTAATAAATCAAACCGTCTTGTAATTAGGCAGCTTGATGGGCCAGAGTCAACCAACCAGCAACCAATTTGTAATCGCAATAGTACAAATGGTTATCTAACGTCTTCTAGGACATAAGCATTTATTTTTCAAGAAATTTCAGATTCATGGTGGAATTTACGTTACGGTAGTAAAATAGGTTTTAATAAGAGTATATCACCTTATATATGTATTTTAATTTATTATAGTAATAATATTAGTGGTGGCGTCAACGATCAGTCCCATTTTTTTCTGGCGATTTTGCATTGAAAAATACTCGACACGTGTTTGAGCGTTTCGTCCAATGCGCCTAAGGAGCTAAGAAATCAAATAAAATACGTTGAAAATTCATTATTTTATAGATCGAGTTTGGAAAATGATATTGGCATGATTCTTCCGATTATTCGCTTGTTTTAGAGAGCAGATTAAAGGAATAATACAATTGTTAAACAATAATTTGTTATTGCTGGTCTAGATTCAATGGGTAAAGCATTCTTTCTCGGTTTTCCCTTTATTTTTTCAATTACAAAATAAAAAGAATATCTTAATATGTAGCAAAAATATGATTTATGGCAAAATATGTAAAATTGTGGATTTTCGACCAAATATGTATAATTATGTCAAATAAAAACCTCTTTAAATGCTTAAAAATCACGCAAAACGTGGAGAATTCCATCAAAAATTTCGATTTAAGAATCAGAAAAAAATATGTAAATATAATAACATCCGTTCCCTAGGGATCACTCTATCAAATATCACATAAGAACCGTTTCGAAATATATAAGGATATATCCGAAAATCCTAGGAAACATTTAGTTCCTTTACTTTCCTCGCCAACGTTTATAGAAAATGGGTTTTATTGGATAATTCACACCCAATTACTTATAAAACGTGTACCCAGAAGCCTAGTAGCGCATATTTCACCCTAAACACTCTGCCGACGGGTCGGATTCTGCACAATTGACCTCCCAAATCACTTTTGAACAGAAGAATGTGTATATATATATATATATATATATATATATATATATATATATATATATATATATATATATACCCATTATCCAATTATATATATATATATATATATATTTATGAATAATCTATGATCTGAGAAACGTGAAATGTTCTAACCGACACTTTTCCGCTATGCGTCATCGGGTGAGTGTCAAAACGGGTTTCCTTCATATGGAGGTAGAGAGAATACGCGCTTAAAAGTAATGTCACTAAAGACTAATTTTAATACTGATAAAGGAACGAAGGACTTAGGGACTAGTCGTCAAGAGAGGCGTTTTAAGGAAGCCTTCAATGGTACTTAATCAGACTAAGTCCTCTACTAGAATAAGAGCTTAGCATTCGCCTACTTCATTATGGATGTGGCTCACATTACTCTTCTCCTTTCTGATAATGTAAGTAATCATATTGTGCCAAATCTCAAAAAGGATAAAAATTAATTTGTAAGAAAGTGAAAAACAATAAAAATATAAAAGAATAACAAGAACCACTAAAACACTTCTTACTAATTTTTTTTTTTTTTTGTATTGTTTAATACAAATCTTTATCGAAATTTACAGCCTGCACTGTACATTATGAAAATAGTACAATATTAAACGATAACTCATGGATATATCGTCCCTACCATGTTAAACTATATTGAAAAAATGGCATTATTCGTAACTTTATTTAAGACATTAAAGGCTATTCTAAAGGGGTTATAGTTGCGACAATTTGTGACAAGTCGTATCGTCTACAATCCAAGACCGAAGTATGGAATCTGAAAAACGAAATTTTTTATATTCGATAGTTTGACATGATAGCGACGATATACGAAGGGAAAAACCAACGTCATTACACTCCCATTATGTAGAATTAGTAATAAGAAAGTAATAATTTTTAATTCTTTTTACATTTTTGCTCTTGTTTTCTATGTATGTAAAAAAATATACTTGAAGGTAATGTTTTAAGTATAGAATTAAGAATTAACAACATTTATGTTTTTCTAGACAAATGAATGAGTACAACCTTTGAGTGGTTAGGTACAAACTCTGGCGTGTATTGTGTTAACGGACATATATAAATATATATATATATATATATATATATATATATATATATATATATATATATATATACATATAAATATAAATTTTAACGGGGGTTATTTTCCGTGTCTACTAGGTATGATCGATAAAGATTTGAAGAAATTTTTCAAAAATTCCGTCATAATTTTAACCTCAATACCTGCTTTCCTTCGGAGGAAAGTTCTAAAATGTAATCAGTTGTTGAACAAAAATGTGTACAAGCAGAGAAAATTGGAGTTGTACTACAAAAAGCACGTTCTTTTTTCTAAAGAACCCTAAGAACGGCATTTGTCTGAAACGGAGTGAGATAGAAATGTGTTGTGGGTGGTGTTGTACTACATTGTTTGCCTAATTTTAGCCCCTGAATTATTGTCATTAACTTGCTATACACCCTGTATACTAGAAAAATGTGTTGCAATTAAAATCTAAATCGTAAAAGTATTAAGTATGAGAATTTTATTATTGAACCAAATTATTAATTTGCCCATACCGTTCGTCATTTTTAAACTCATAAAAAAATCATACCCTACTATAGAAGCGAAACAAAAACAAAATGTGTCCATTAGAAGTCGGAATTTACTCCGGAACAAAATCAAATACAAAATTGATCATTTAATCAGTTATTACAAATATAAAACACCCAAATTACTTATGTTTATTTTGTTTTTACAGACGTTATTTTAAACAGATGTTTTAGGAAAATGGCGTACACCTAGATATGAAGCTCCAGAGCGTGACGGACATTTTTCTAGTGCTAGCATAAAAAAAAGTGAAATAAACTGTTACCAATAAATCTTTGTATTTATGAAGTGCCTTGAAATGTTTGATTGTGATAGTGTTCTTTTAATTTAAGCCAAGTGCTCCATAGCAAAACCCGTCAAATAAATCTTAAAAACTAGAGGACCTAACAGAAGAAATCAACTTTCTTTATTACTATGCCAAATTACTAGCTCCTAAAGGCTTGTGTAAATGCTTGAAGGTACGTTAAGCTTTATTGACAGCTTAGCCCGCCGTGTTGAGGATAATCCCAGCTTATTAAGTATCTAAGCTTTTATAAACACTCCCTTATTCTCTAGCTCCAAATATTTATTCGCTTCTCCGGCAATGTCTCGAAATGTCCTCAGTTATTTCTTTAAGCACATTAGATGAAGGAATAAAAGGGTATTAATCATTTTAGCGGGTATCCTCCCTTCCTCCATAGGGAATTAAGGAAATATTAGAAAAAAAAATCTTCTTTATTAACAGAGATGAGCAGTTTAAGGATTTTCATATATTTTCTTAAATATCGCGAAAACGGTAGGGAAATCGCGGAAAATGGAATGTAACCATTCAAAAGCTTAATAAACTTTCTTCAAAATGTTCCTAATGTAATTTTGGATGGGACGGTCACATTTGGAGAAATAAGGCAATGCAGTTATTTGTTTCGTTTATTTGAATGGTTCTTTTTGTCTGTGTCTCTTAGTTATTTATTGGTTGTTATATTTGAAGATACTTGCAGTTGTAAAATGTTTCTGTCATTAAAACAACATAAGTAAACTTAGAAAAAAGTTGTTGTTTGTAATAGAGCTTTTCAAGCGGAATCCCTGAACCAGATATACATAAGCTTATCAAATTTTACACAGGTATTATACTAATAGATGTGATTCAAATTTGAACATTGAAGCGGTTCTGAGATATAGGTGATGGAAAATTGGAATTTATACGACTCACTGACACAAAATTATTAGACCCCCTCCCCGGGGGTGTCCGTTTTGTACTTGTTGTTCCTTCGGAAACCCATCATTCCTTCTCCAGCCAAAAGTCATCGGCACTAACTCTGAATTCACTTAAAAAACGTATTGATATAGGTACTAAAAAAAAGTAACGTTGAAGAAAAAGGCCAAGTTCCAGGTCACTGTCAAAAACATTTAGCGCACGAAAGTTATAATGATCGGATTTATAATAAAATGTCTGCCATTTAAAGATTCTTGTCTTTAGGGTAACGATACAGGGTTATTATAAACTGTCTGATGACTTAAAACAATCGGGTTTATATGAACTCCATGTAACTTAACCCTTTCTGGACGGTGGGCTTCTCCAGCAGCCAGCACAGAGCCGTGACTGGCTGACGATGGGCTTCTGTAGAAGCCACCTCACTCTATGTCGTATAAGGACGGCCGCTTCTTTTCTTTTGTTGTATTTAGTTCTATAAGTTTGTATTTTTTTATAAATCGGTATTTTTTGTATTTTAAAAAGAGCAAATCTCCGTCGTTGCGATGCTCAAAAATTAAATTAAAAATAAATAAGGATGGCGGGCTTCTCTAATTCTTTTAGAATATTAGTCAGATTTCTTAGTAGACTTCTCGGAAGATGATAAATCGCAGTCCAATCCTTCCTCAGCTCCAGGAAGTAATATTGAAGAGCATTCTAGGATTTCGACGAAGACGGTAGGCTTTTTCCGAAGCGTAAAAAATATAATTTTCTGAGGAAGCATCGCAGTTTCCAGGGATATGTTTTCTATCAGTAGTACAAAGGTCTTACGTGGCAAGGTTTCTGCACTAAATTATGCATTACTAATAATAATAATATTATTATTAATAATAATAATATTATGCATAATATTATTATTACTAATAATAATATTATGCATTACTAATAGGAGAATACAAAACTAGCTGTCAGGAGGGACAGCCAGGTATCGGGAGGGTCCCGTCACCGGGTTACCTCGCCCATACGACTGCTGTCGTCTCTATAGGATTAAAAAGGCCTTATTATAACGAAAACTGGCCAAGTTGGAAAAGAGCAAATAAGTCAGAGGGTAATATTAGGTTTTGGGTTATTTTATTTCTAATCGAAATCGGGGATATACATTTATCGTTTCCTTAAACCTTACACTAAAGAAGAAAGCAACCCACAAGTTTGCGTAAAGTCACAAACAAGCAAGGGCCACAACTTGACTTCTTGGAGCTTACATTTCACCATTCTGCGTACAACAATATTATAAAAGGGGAGGGAGAATAACAAGCCTTTACTTACGATTTTCCTCCAAGCTTCAGCAACAATAAAGTATTCATTACTTTCAAAAAACGTATTCCAGTTCTGTATTTATAGGACTTGAGCAAAGTTCGATGGACTTGTGAAAGCATAGGAATCCCGATCTTTATCTGGCACACTATCTCCTCGATACATAAACTTCCGACCTTCCAACTCCAATAAAACTTCGAAATATTTTCTTTTTTATGTGACAACTCTTCGTTTTGTTGCCCTACTATAGCTGTGTAAACTTCTGACCCAACACGATTATAAAAAAAAGAAATAAGTTTGTTGATTATTGCTAATTTGTATATATGTATTATTATGAATTGATGAGAATCGTTAACCATTAGAACTCATATTCTGAATGTTAATGGATAAATTCAATATTGATAAACTACAAGATTTATGACAACATTCAACTTTTCTAATGAAAATTATTTTTTTAAGTGATATTCTTTACTGAACTTAAAGAATCTGAGTTTGTTGTTCTATGGACCACGTTATATTTTAAATGTATAATGAAGAATAAAAAATAATTAATTATTCATTAAATTAAAAAAATCAGACAATGAATAAATGAATAAATTCTTATTCAATAAAAATTTATTGAATAATAAATGAGCCAGCCTTGTTTTTTTTTCGTTTTTAACGGCGCATCAACTATTTGGCTATTAGCGCCGGGCTATCTACAGGTTGCCACCCTTTTATAATGCCAACAGCAAGTGGTCGGTCACCCATTCAGGTACTGACCACGCCCGACGTTGCTTAACTTCGGTGATCTACGGGAACCGGTGTACTCAACGTGGCTATGGCCGTTGCCGCCAGCCTTGTTATTCATTGAATAAAAAAGAAATCACTGGATGAATAATTTAGTCAATGAATAAATTCTTATTCGATAAAAATGTATTTAAACGGTTATTGAATAAAACATTTATTGAATAATGCCCTACTCTGCCTTATTCCAATAAAGTTCCAAGTTTGCATAGATCCATGCTCAAAGGTCGCTTATATCGCTCAGTCTCGGCTCGCACATAGCCCAATGAACCTTTAGAGCTCAATTGTGAAACATAGCGTCGTAAACTTGGCTCTATCCCTTGGAAGTAATTTATAAAAAAAATATTAAACAAGCTGAATCTCCTTCATGGATTATTCTATTTAAAACTAGCTGTTACCCGGCGTGCTATGCTACACATAATTTCCGCAGCTATAAAAGCAAAAATAAATTAGAAACCAAATAATTAATATTAAAATAACGCAAATATGTAACTATTTGGACTCATTGTTTCGAACTCGTGATCTCCGAACTGTGAGTCATAGACGATGTTAACCTAGCCTATGGCTCTCCCCGTGTCAAGACCTACCTGTCTGCCACGTTTGCTCAAAATCGGTCAAACGGTGTGGAATTGTATAAGGTACAAACAGACACGTGATTTATATTTCTATATATATATATATATATATATATATATATATATATATATATATATATATATATACAGTGACTCACAAAACTGTTGCAATGATAGCTCTTGCTTACAAAATTTGAATACCGCGCTGTTAGACTTGTGAGTAGGGTAAGGAAACAAATATATATGGTTTTAACACATACTTATTAATTAGAAATGAATATAATAATAATTTTATTTAAGTATAAAAATAAATTCTTAAAAACATTGAAAATTTTCCTGATTGCAACACTTTTTTGACTGAATTAAAACTATTAAAAAACGTAATAATTTAGTACTTCCTATGGCTTCCTTTGGCTTTAATTATGGTCTGAATTCTATTTGGAATACTTTTCACTAGATTGTTTGAAAATAATTACGGGATATTGTTCTATACCGATTCGTTTCGCACACATAATTCTTCACTCGATTATGTTGAATTTTCGCCAAATTTAGTTTTTTATGGAACGAAAAGTACTCAATAATATGTATATTAGGAGACCGAGGGGCCAATCTAACAAGGTAATTGACTGATTTTCAAACCATTCAACTTATTTTGCAATGTGCTTTGGATCATTATTCTGTTGAAATATAACATCTTTATACAGAGTCTAAAACATGGCAGTTGAGATGACTGTAGAATACTTAGATATTCCTTAAGGTTCATTTTCCTTCCTATTTTGGCAATCCGTCCAGCATTTTATTCCTTTATGCACCCCAGCCCACTTGACTGCCACCAGCAAATTTTCAAGTAAACTGAAATTTCTTGTTAGTAATGGACGACCTAGGTTTTTTCCCCAAAGCCAACATTGTCTATCAGTCCCAAAACGGTTAATTTTTGTTTTGTCTGACCTCACAACTCTTTTCCAGTCATTAGTTGTCCAATTTTCATGATTACTACAAAATTGCAGTTTTTGTTGCCTGTGTTATCTTGATGCAATGGCTTCTTGAGGTTTACCCCTGTCACATATCCCTGACTTATTAGCTTTCTTGGAATAGTTTCAGCAGTAATGTGAAGCCCCATGTCTGCTGTAAACCTGTGTTGGCCTTGTACAGGAGTGTTGATCTCGCACATCCTAATCAGTCGAACCAGTAACTCGCTGTTTCTTGCTAAAATATTTCTTGGTTGATCTCCAACATGTTCCAAACAATGAAGAGGCTTTTTTATAACCTATCTACTTACTGTAAAAAAATTCAAACCAATTCGAGCAGTTATTTTTCTCGTCGAAGGGCTTTCATTCACCAAAAGCTTAATACTGTTGTTTATGTCAGAGAAAACTGAGTTCATCCTCATTTTTTTTTAAATTTATCTGGCTCAAATATTATTTTTTATTTATGTTCTGATTGGTAGTAACAATTTTAAATTGTTAACTTGACACATTAAAACTTGAACTTCACTCTAAAACATCCGCCACAAAACTGTTGCAATGAACCAAAAACGGAAATCTTACCCCTGAGAGTGCTAACATTGACTAATCCCCTCAAGATCCTTTAAGAATTATACCTCCTTGTCCCAATTAAATTATTTTGGCCCGGAGTAGTAAATATTATAGTGGTTTAATTTTGTTTTCTATAATATAACTTAACTTACATATCATTGCAACGGTTTTGTGAGTCACTGTATATATAACAACCACTGATTTAATAATGTTTTCTTTTCATTTTCGGAAGACTTCGCACTAGTATAAAAGCCTATTTAATTACACCATGCATTTGATATTGGTATAATTTCCTTTTTAAAACGTCGGACATAATGAAAATAATATCTTGAACTAGCGGAATAAGTTAGTATTGAATCGTAGATCCCCATTGAAGCCGAGATTAGCAACCCTTTACAGTCTCCTAATTACAAAAACTAATCTGAACTTTGAAAAGCCTTCGAGCCAACATTCACAGCTCTAGTCTACTCCTACTAACTATTACAATTTACAAAATACCAGTCTGCAGTGACCTTGTACTCTTATATGAAAATGTATGAAACTTAAACTTAATGAAAAACTACCACTGTGCATTAACTGTATTATAAGCATATCTGACATTAAACCAGATAATAGAAGATTATACAAATATTATATATGGAAATAAAATGTAATAATAATATGCAAACATAAATAAATGTCACGAGCAACCAACACATTTGTTAGTGAGTCAAATTAACAATAATAATATTCACATGCATTTTGGTCCTCATAATTGTCATAAAAAATATAAAGACATAATTTACACTGCAGTATGATGAAGCTAATTAACTATTAACTAAAATTTAAAGTAAGTACAAAATTAAAAATAAAGATAAATAAAACAACAAAAATCGATAATATGCATCGCATTTAAATAATTACAAGTAGAGATACAGGTAAATCGCGAATTATTCAATTTATGTTTTAAAAGTTAGAATTATATGAAATGAAAAATAATGATATAAAATGTTAATAAACTGATGTTGAGGACAACTCTTCTTTGGCACGGCAATTTTTTGTTGTTGCTTATTTCACGTAATTGGATACAAGTTCAAATAACAAAGCTTCTTTGAATAGATATACTTCGTTTTTTTTTTTTTGTTTTTTTTAATAAAAACTGATCATTACCTTTTTGCTTTTTATATTTATATTTTGGGAATTTTAAGACAATATGTATAGAAAAATTTCGGTATCGCAGAAACATATACTGTCGTCTGTCAGTGCAAATTTGTGTAAATTTGTCTTTAGTAAACTGTTAAAACTAGTGTAGTGATATAAGGTTTGTTTTTTGTTTTTTTTGATACTTCATTAATTTAGTTTACTTTTTCAAAATATATTCGTATTTTTGTTGGGAATAGTTAGGATTAGTCTAAAAAAAACATCAAATAAATTATAGTAATATGAAATCCATGGACTGCTTATCTCCTCGACGGCTCTAAATCTTATTATTCGTAGTTTTGAGAGGTGTTTCATGCTCTGTATCATCTAGTTAGTGGTTTATGTCCTTATGCTTATTATTTTTTTTATTTTTTATTTTACCGCACATGTGAGTCTAGGCCATTAGCTCTGGATTATCTATAGGATGCAATATTTCCTAAACATCCATGGTGGTGCAGGGGATCCCTTCATATTCCACATACTGGGGAGGGAATGAACTCAGCGTCTCCCATATGAGAAATCCAAGGAGTTAGCCACAGGACGACGGGAAGACCCTGTGTATTTTGTTGTCCTTAATGATAAGAGGGCAAACACCATAACAGAATGTGTAATTGCATTTTCGAGAAAAGTGGTAATATCATAACTGCAGGTCGGTAATTCTAAAAGGATAAAGAATGAGTGAACTCCAGAATGGAAAGATGAGAGAACTCCAGAATGTCTTGCTACAAAGCCGACTTCTCCAAGGTAAACATGTCAAGAAGATATTCACATTAAGACAAGCCATTGCAATACACCCACGTAGGCATGTCAATGACAGAGCCCTTTAATACACGTCACTCCCAGGGAATGGCGTAGAGAGAATGTCTCACACAATTACCAAGGCTTACAAAGAACCAGGTTATGCCAACGAATTTATTCTCAGCATAAATAAAGCTTGTGTCGAAAGAACAAAAATTTTTAATAGGATAATAGTGGTATATTTTAGCAATAATTACAACATTTAATTTGTTTTTATTATTGCTTCAACCCTTAATGCCATTACTTCGAGCCACGATTTTCATTATAATTCTATAATAAGTATTAATGTGTGTACAGCCCTGATTAAATTGTTATTAATAATTGCTTTATTTATTCTCATTTTGTTCAAGCGATGAAAGAAAAATGATCATTTGTTTAAAATAAATAGATGATAAAAAAAATTAAATAAATGAGCATTTAGGTTCCTTATGTTTAATTAGATTTTGTCAAACAACTTAGCGGCCCTTAAAACGCCTTAAAGCCACTCCATTTGGTTGGTATGATCGCCTAGAATTTGATCTAAGGTATCTGATAGTTGGTGTTGCTCTTTCAGTAGCTCATAGGCACTGCAATTAGTAATGATGTACTTCACAGCGAGAAATTTTGCATAAGTAACTATTCCAATATTCTCATGTTTTTCACATTCTTCAAGACTATGATTAGGTTTTTCTTTTTGAGTTCAGGAGCGCCTAGGTTGACTATTAGAATCGCAAAACATCATGCCATATTGTCTCTCCAATATTTGTTTCCCCTTCTAAGCTATTTTTTAGTGTAAAACCAATTTTTAAAAAGAATTTAAGACCTCGCTTTTCTAACATACTATTTTTTTTAATTAAGATTTTTTCCCAAAGCATTTTGTTTTTCTATAAATGCTCCTTTAGTTGAAGACTACTCCTCGAATAATAAATGAATGAACCAGATGTTTGGTGTTACCTGATACAGGTCGTGACTTGAGAGATATTAGATACCCCTAGACTGACTTGGCTAATTAATCAAAAAAGATGGCTCTGTGAGTGATATTGGAGTAGAGTATGTGGAGGCAGCCATGTTTTGCTATGGAGGGCTTAGCGCTTGAATGGAACTACTTCCCAGTCATACCAACGGGACGTCATTAATCAATTTAAATAAAGGTTTTCAGGACACAATAGCGTCCGGCACGTGGAAACAATTTTTGCCCCTGTTGAAAGAACTTCCTCAAAAGCTTCTGTCAGATAGAGTTATTCAAATTGATTCGTCAACTAACCTTTTAAAACTAATAACCAGAACTCCAAATTTATTGCAGTTTACAGGCCCTAAGTAATCTATTTATAAAATTTAGGAAACTTGTAAACTCCCGTTCTTGACCAGGTGAAAATTCATTTAAGGAAATAGTTATATTTCAATCTATCCATAAACACACTTACCTTTCAACGTCGAAAAAAGTGAACTTGCAAGAGTTGCGTCATCTAAGTTTTCGTTTATGCTCTAACATCTAGTGTCATTTGGAAAGGTTAGACTTGAAACTTCAAACATAGAATCCAGATACATTTAGACTCTAAAAACGTCAAGCACCAGTTTTCTAATACTAATGGGGTCTTATGAAGGAGGCTATCAGGGCGTAAAAACTATATAAGTTAATCGCCCTGAATAAACTGTAACCTAACTGAAGGAGGCTATCGAAAGTTCCACAACTCCTATTTAACGTGTGAAAAAATGTTCAACTCTCTCTACTGTTTTCGAGTAGCCAAAACCCAATTATAGTTTTAATCTTTTCTCAAAAACGAATAGAGATACATATAAACTAATTGAAAGAGGTTCTATTCATTTCTCCAAATACCTATAAAAATGTTTACCAGAAATCCTTTTAACAGAATAACAATGAGGAATGGGGCTATTTATAGACCGCAGAGAGCAAACAGTCAAACATATATACACACACGTATATATATATAAACATATATTGACGCACAGGTTTCTGGGGTGAGATGCCGAATCCTCAACAACCATAATAATAGATCCCTACGAAGCAGCTTAAGATATATATATATATATATATATATATATATATATATATATATATATATATATATATAATATATATATATATATATATATATATACTTGCATAAATATATAAAACTTTTTAAAAAATGTTTTCCTGAGACTTATTGGTTATGAAACGTCGAAATTTCTCATAAGCAATGGATTGGTGGGCTTTCCACCTTATATCCACTTTCAAATACAAGCGTCGAAAAATTATTTTACCAAGGCATTCCTAATCACCGACTTTATACAACTCTTTCCAGGCGGAAGACGCAACAAAAGACGTTTAGATGTTGAAAAGAATAATAAGCTCATATATTATAACATAATTAGTTTATGTGTCGAAAGGTAGGCACTAATGTTAACAAGACGATTGTGAATTCCGACCGAATTGTAATCAGCGAATGCTGTGCTGTGGTTAGTTAGCATGTAAATTGTTTGATAATTCGGTTTCCCCTCCGGGCTCCCCTGTCGTCGGACACTTTTCAACTACCTTCCCTTCGAATTTAAAGTACTGCTTGTTAGCCAGGAACATTCGAAGAATATCCCACAGCTCTAAGCTCAATATGAAATGTTCATTGAGTGATTTCATAAACAATTTATCTTTCATGAGTCCGCACTCTTTCCGGCAAATAAAACAGCTAGCGTACGTCATTACAATAAGTAGTAACTCTTCTTTTTAAACATATTATTCCACATTAGTTGAGTTGTAACTGATTTTTACTACCTAAGATATATATATAACGGTAAAAGTTGAAACCTTAATAATTTATAAGTAAATTAAGAAACTACTCAGCTATGACGTATTTTTCGAATAGTGAATTGATTACAAAAATGTTGAAACAGTTTTGCTCTTGTCTACTTGTGAATACAAACGTGTAGGCCACAATCAATGTGTATTTACAGAAATGTTTAATTAATTTAATCATTTAATTAGATATAGCATACTTTGTTAAAATTAATTTAATCATTATAATTATAATAACGTATCCAAAGGTCGTGGGTTCGATTCCCACTAGAGGTGGTTTTTTTTTTCCTTTCTTTTTTTTTACGGCGCATCTACATCTAGGTCATTAGCGCCGACGTCCAGGGTGCAGCGAGGAATTTTACCAGCGAGCCGTGGGATGATAAAATTCCTGCCGGAGGTTGGGAATTGAACCCACCATCTCCCGCTTATGAATCCAAGGCGCTAGCCATTAGACCACGGGAGACCCCTCTCTAGAGGTGGTGGCTTTTCTTTAGAAAAAAGAAAGGGCATCACTCCTATCCTGTCTAGAAAAGGATGGTAACCTATCGATAACCCGTCCTAAAATTCGTAGTTAATAATAAATGGGCGTTAGAATTAAAATAAAATAAAAATAAGATATAACATACTATTTTTCTTATTTTATTAAGTAAACTAATCAACTGATTAGTGAATGAAACAGTAGAAGGATGGTTAGCATGCCAGTTATGACGATAGGACTACTTATAGATTCGTAGCTCATAGATATTTCAAAAGAATTATAACCTGCAAAACCCCGCTTTAACCTGTAAAACACGTCATGGAGCTTATAGCCTGCGTTTCGGAGCTCCTCAATTAAATAAATAAATAACCTGTAAAACAAATCAATGATCCAGAACAAAAAATATGTAAATAAATAAAGCCAAAAAAATATGTTGTTACCGCCTAGACTACTGTCAAAGGGATCATTTGGTATACGTAAATATTTATTGATATTCATAGTACATAATACCACAAATGATCAATGAATTTACTACAATGAACTTCAATTCCCACCATGCAGCAATTCCCTCAATTTAGTGATATCACCTAATAGTTGCAACAACTGCTCAATATTAAGAGTTTTCGCTAGATGCTAAAGAGCTAACAGAGATATAAAATTATGTAATACATGTATCAAGTTAAAATAAACAAAAACATAATAAATGCATACAAAAAATATGTGAAAAAAATAGATAAAATTTGAAAACTGAAAGCCGGATTGTGTCAGAGGGTTGCCGCCATGAGTTGATTTTTCCTCTCGTCTTTTTCAAAATCTATGTTCATAAATAATATATATAAATAAATCTTTACGACAAAATTTACGGGTATTTTTGGATTAAGGCGAATTTCAAGTGACATGGAATGAATAATGAAATAAACGTTCTCCAATTAGAATTGAGCAATAATAAAATCAACTCCAAACGTACGTTGGATAGGATTATTTGGAATTAGTGTCATACCTTACTGGACCTAGAAAGAAAAGTAAGACATGAAGTGGACTGTAGAAGCCTTGACTGTAGGAGAAAGAGAACCAAGGTCTAGATTAAGCAGGCAATCTATTGAGACCTGTAATAAATCGTGGAATAGGGGCGAGCGAAGATAGCATCCATCCAGGGGCAGGCACGCCAACTGATAGCGGCTATTCCTCAATAAACCACTTCTGTCTTTTACTCTCAGAAATTCTTATAAGGAATTTTCGTTCAATTCACACACTACTGATAGGTCTTTCTAAAATATAACTATAACATAAACTTCAAAATGAAAATTATTTTTGGTAACCATTTGCATTAGATAATCTATCTAAAGACCAAACCCCAATCATCTTCACCTTCTCAATATCAACTGTAGACTATCTCTTCACTACGATTAAGAAGGAAAGATGAATTCTGTTTATTCATTAAGGCCAATGCCTTCGAAGCGGGTGCTCATAAATACATAACGTAGAAATAAAAAAAATCTGTATCATACTTGAACGCAACTGGTTATTTAGCAGATGTCTTAAAATTAAACATTTTTTGGTTCTGTAGGTAAGAGAAAGTTGTGTTATGGCAGCTATATTTCATCAATTAAGTTATGCCACTTGGAACATTTAACTGATGTTGTTTACTATAAAACATATTGTCGATACAAATGCAAACTAACGAATATGAAAAAATGCATCTTTCATTGTCCATCTTTAATAATTTCTGCTGGACTTATTTACGGCAAATTCTTCAATCTGACTTCACTCTATTAAAGGGAAAGTATTCTACTATCAAAAGGTCAAATATGCCGAATATTTGACTGTCCAAAAAAAAGTTATGAATAAATACTTTTCCACTCTGAAAAGTGGTGATTTTCATATTCGTTAGTTTGCTTTTGTATCGACGATATGTCACAACTAGGTATGTTTCGTTGTATCTGGAGGTAGTCGAGTATTAGTTTTTTGTGGCACTTTCTAAATCTAGCCACCTCAAATAAAACATGATTAATGTTTATAAAATTAATGATAAATAAAAGTTGTTATATAACTTTTACACTATTTTCAAATCTTCATTGTAATAAATGACTTACTTGTTTATCTTAAAATCTCTTTGAACAGTCTATTACTCAAGAGTTTAAAGTTGGCTATTCTTCTGTTGTTTATTAATAAACAGCAGAAGAACAGTTGTATTACATAACACATATTTTATTAAATCTTGTAATTTTAATCTAAACAAATGGCTAGTAGTGTAAAAATGTCAAACATTTTACTTTAAAATAAATCAATGAAAGGAACAGAATATGGATTTTCCGATAGCGAACATGAATAAATCTTATCTTCAGAGAACTGCGTCCAATCGACTTCATACTTGTTGTGCTCAATTCACCGCCAAAGCCTTTATATATGATAAAAAATGTATGGGTTTTCTCGGTTTCTGACAATTTGTGACTGCGAAAAAAGTACATCTATAAAATCGACTTAGAATTCAATTCTCTACAATAATCCGTCATATAAAGTCCCCTTTCCCTTGAAGATTCCCGAGTTAGGGTCTCTAAAGAACAACTGAAGAAATTTGAGAAGTCGTGCACTAGGTTCAATGAACGTCCATGCTACCACTGAAGAGCCACCAAGGTTCATGTTGAAATTACAAAAATTGTGGGGGAAAAAATGGGGTGTCAATCCAGTTGATCACCCAGTATGTTACAGCTGCAAACTTTGTTCATAGCAAACATTTTTTTCAGTTTATGAATTAAATAAAATACAGCAAAACATGATCTAACTCGTATAACTTCATCCACTAGACCAGAGCTCCTCAGGAGGTATCTACTGTGGTGCATAAATAAAAAAAAAATCCAAGAGTAGTAACAACTTTTTTAGAATTCCTTCAGGTAGTAACAAGAACTTTCCTAACTGGATTTTATTGACAAGCTGTAAATACCTATTTATTTATTTATTGGGGGATGACGATGCTCCGCGTCATTAGCTAATAGCATCTTTTCCTATTTTTGAGTTGAGACAGCTGCTGCAAAGAAACGTATTTATTTAAATAACCTATTTAAATAACCTATTTAAATAACGTACTGAAAAAAATAGCTAGTAGATAATTATTTATACATATAAAAATTATTTTTATAAAGCTAGTTTTTAATTTACTTTATGTTAATACTTGGCTTCTTAACCCAGCGGCGTTACGGCCCAATCCGTTGTATTTCGCCTGAGATCTCTCTGGCTTATTAGAACGCCCCATGGTTGTTAGTACGAAGAACGTCTAAATGGCTATGCTTCGTCTCACCGATCTAGATATTCTCCTGAAAGCTTTTAGTCCAACAGAGGACCAAGAACATAATGTCATGTTCAGTTAGAACATGAAGGTTCGCCTTTCCATAAAATTGTTCTCGAAAAAAGGGCCGACCAACATTTTAAGTATCGAGCCAATACGTATCCCATCACAAACACTCCCTTCTAGATTGTCTGCTACAATCCTGCCTCCGTTCACTACTTTAATTGTTCTTGTTAATGATGAAAAATAAAATATAAAGAGTTGTTGTAAAATCTATTTTTATTCTCTACTATATCAACATGTGCGAACATTGTTTCTGGTATACTGCGCTAGAAACTTTAAATCCTCTTTTTCATGGCAGATTTAAAATAAAAACAAAAAAATCAAGTTAAAATACATTTTTAGGGTTGCATGTTCATGGTTATCCGAAAGAAGGGCTATTTAAATGAGCTTTATCCTTAAGGCATAAAGCTAATATAAAACGACCAAATAGCCGAGACTGAAGGTTATAAATATTAAGGTTAATAACTCATAAACTCAATATCGCGGAGTATGAAGGAGGGGAAGAACGTCGGAAGCTACTAATGACGAATAAATAGGTCATTCCTACCTCTTATCGGCACCAGAATGCTATTTTTACGCTCCATAAACCTTAATGTCGACGATTTATCATCACAGAACCACTTTATGGATATGAATTTTATCTATGCATAATGTTTACTATCGAGAATCAATTGTAACTGAAGATAAAACATTGAAATTATGAGAGAGAAAAAAATAATTTGATTTATGCATTTAGATTTAAATAGAATATTATATCTAATTTTTAATCAGTTAAATAATTTTTATTCAGTTTAAGAATTTGTTTCCACCAAATAACTTCTTGCACATTCACTGCTCTAATTACAGCAATAATTTTGTTCTTTGTTTTACGTAATATATTGTATTGCAATGGCTTATTGTGCAATTGTTGTATTGAGGCATTTTATTTTATTTTTTGTTAAATGTGTTGACGTTCCTATTTCCACACTTCTCTGGGTTAATGGAAATAAAGATTTATTTATTTATAACTATTCCATCCATGCGAAGCATTCGCACTGTTTCCTTCTCAAATCCCACTTAATTCAATTACACACTGAACAGTTAGTACCGTGTAGATAGTGCGTCATTGATGTAAGTGTAAGGAATTAAGAAATAGATGTTTATTTAAATTTTATATAATTTATTTTTTCAAACATAAATTTAAAGTATTTACTTATTTACAGGACCTCTTTGAACACTATGTTTGAAGTGATGATATTATATATCTGTGATTGCTTGTTGGTGAGTTTGTTTTACACAGACATAGATGTCACTGAAAGAGTGGACATTGGAGAACGCCACATACAACTGACCATGTCAAAAAACAGAGTCAGGCAAGTATAATCCTGCCTTTGTTAGCGTCTGCCGATGTGCCTTATTTATATATAGTTAAAGGCAACATTTATGGGTAAAGTTAATCTGATAAATAAATCAGCAGATCGAATACCTTTAATCGATATTACATATAAGCCAATTTTTTTTTTTTTTTTTTTAATTTATTTTTTTGGGAGCAATCTGAACGAAGACAATTCTCCCAAGCCGAAATTAAGTGCGGAATGAGATATTAGAGGCATGAAATCGAAATCGGTTTCATTTCGATATATATCTCAATATTCTCGACAGAGGATCGATAGATCGAGGGCAGGATTTCAAAAAAACATTTTTTTTTTCCAATTGTATTTTTTTTTTTAATTGACAAAGAATTAAGGAAGTTATGGCGTACCGACAAAAAAATTTGCTATAATGCACCTCTTGGGTAGATAAGAAAGTATATATCGTGGAGCACCAGAGTCAGCGCAAAGGGGAAAGATGAAAAAAAAAATAATATTGTCCAAAAATAGAGTTTTATTTAGAAGATAACTATCTTTAATGTAAAATTCAGACAATTTTACAATGAATAATAAATAAGGCAGACACTTTTAAGGGGGATAACAGGTAAACAAAAAAAATTGTTTTTATTCTAATATTATGTGAGTGTTTTATTCACGCTGCCATTTAAACCGGTACAGCTGTACAAGATCATGTGAGCAAGAACCAATGAGAGCGCAGAGAACAACCACAACTTCCCAGATAATCGGTGCTCTCACTTGCTCTTACACGCAGTGTATTGTAGTCTATTGTAGGTAAGTCTAGCTAACACATATTTACCTTGTTACCTACCCAAGAGGTACATTATAGCAAAGTTTCAAGGTGCATTAAAACATCATGAAAAGTGCGTTACCAACTCTCCGACCATTAAAATGCAATTCAAGTTCGATTGTAAAACTGAGACGTGTTTCGAAAAACATTAAAATTATAAATAATTAAAAATGTCCAACGTTGTCAAATACCTGCGAGAATATTTATGTCTAAAAATAAAAATAGTTATTGTTTCATTTTGCATCTAGCGTATAACTGTTAGAATTGAGGAGTTAATGAAAGTATCCGGTCTCGGAATAAATCCTATTTGCTTTCTTGACAACGCCCAATAATTTCCTAATATAGATTTGGCATCTGTTTTAATAAAAACGTATCACATTTTAATTTTTAACATTAATTGTATAATATTTATTTATTTTATTACTAGCTGACTACCCGTGCATTCGTGACGGCAGATAATCAGTTATTTTATTTCGTTTAATAAACTGTCACCAAAATCGACGCTTCTATATACATCATTTTGTGCAGTTTATTATACCACGTCATAATATATGTTATCATTAACTGATAAGTAATAAAAGTATAATGTTTCTTGACACTGGGGCGCTCCGGACCAGTGTCAACGAACAGATAACCTACAAATAACCCGTTATCTATAGGTTACCAGTGGCAGGGCATTAACCAGTACAGGTTGAAATTCGATGTCAATAATAAAAGTACGTTAAAATTTAAAAATTTATGTTTTGAAGATGCTGACGGGTGAGGAGGCTGAGGAAGGATTCGGGATATTATTATCTCGGATAGACCATCGCCAGGTATAGCGTAAACTCTATGAAGGACAAAACCACAGTTTATATCTAGTAATGCAAGGTCTGCCATCATAATTCAAATAAACCGCAAATAAAAGTAATATTATGAAATAGATACAGTACGGTAACAGCTGACATGTTATCGCCCTAGCGATGCATGCTGCCTCGGCGCGCCTGCTCTTTTTAAAACCAACTAAAAATTGAAAACCGTCTAAAAATTCTTAAAAATTTTAATATCAAAACAACCTTTCTTAGCGAGTGTTTGCAACCTAAAGGGAGTGTCCATGTTAAAATTCAAATAATTCTGTCAAGTAGTTTTGGCTGGGCGATGATAGGTCATTATACTAACAGACCTTCGGGCAAAGATAAACTCAAAGTATTTTGCTACAAATAAAATAAACGACAAAGAATCCGCTGGCAACAAACTGTGAATTTGGTATCCAAGATTTTCTCCCGACATAAATAAAAGAATAAGAGAGAAATTAGGCTCAGTAAGTCATTTGAAGAAAAATTATAGAAAGATATATAAAGGATATTGCGGGTACGCCATAGCGACACTTTATTACAAAGGTAAGAAATGGAATGCATTTGAAAGTGGCCACACAGCAAAGTGATACTGGGGCGAAAAGTCGAGAAAATTAATCTTTCAATTTTAATATTTGTAGCTCGGTAGATGAAATATGAGCTGGAAGTAAACCCCGGCTAAGCCAGACTTCTCTCTGCGACAGTTTCATAACCGAATATATAAATTGCCCTGCCAAACTTATGAAAATGAATCCTAAAAGTAACCCTAAATAAAAAAGAGCAACAATCATAAGCTCACTAGAAACGGGTGTCACATTATTAAATAAATATATCTTCATAAAACTAATTGTAATCAAAAACAAATATTAATTTAACATTACTTCATATTTTAGCACTTTCCGCTATTTAGATTGGACTCTTGAAAGAGGTTTCGAACCATTTCTTCAAATGATCGACCCAATAGGCATCACACAGTATTTTTTTTTTTTTTTTTAACCACGCATCAACTATTTGGCTATTAGCGCCGGACTCTCCTTTTCCGAAATAGACCCGATTCCCATTCTAACCCTTCGCGTTACGAGTCCTCCAAGTTCAACTCGCGCGTCTCCATTTTATGATTTAGCTAAAATAGCAATAGTTGATTTTTTTTTATGCTTCCATTAAATCTATTGTTAAACAAATTTAGATATCTTTTCCAATGAAATTTCCAAGATAAGCTCGTCAAAAGTGGCCCTAGGAAATGTTTTATTACCAACACCAATTAATACAAACTTCTTTCCCATATAACCTGCATATTGTTATTAAAAACGCATTTTATTGCTCAAGGTATTAAAAAAAACAACAATAAAAAAACGAAAGCAAGAGACTTATTTAGAAACGAAACTTCTAAAATTGTAACCACCGATTTCTCGAAATGAGATCATTTAATCGAAAATTGTATGCCAATCCATTTTGTAGGAAATGAATGTAATGTAAAAAGCAAAAAATGAATATTAGGTATAATTTAATTCAATCTACATATATAAAAATCTTAAAAATATAAAAAAGTTAGGTTGCCAACATGGCGACTTTTGACACAGCTTTTCAAGACGCTCTTAAGTTTTTTCATAAATTCACCGACATTCGTCTTAATAAGGAACTAAAAGATGAGCTACCTCATCAGTTAAAAAGTTTAGTTTTTGTATACAATGTGTTTAAAGAAGAAAATGAAAGAATGAAAGAAGAAATTGCAGAACTCAAAAAGGTAACCTCTCAAACTTCATCCAAAAGCTATGCTCAAGTTTTAAAAACTCAAAACATACTCCCTTCTGCTATCAAACAGTATAAAGCTATCATAAAAGCAAAAAATCCAAATGTAAAAGAATATATTAAAACTATTTTTAAAAAAACTGTAAATCCTGTTAAGTTAAAAGTTGGTATTAAGGAATTAAAGACAACAAAAGATGGGAATGTACTATCAGCAGAAAATAAGGAAGATTTGGAAACTATTATAAAAAACATTAATAACAATGAAACAAATCCTATTTGTGCAGCAGAACTAAAAAATACAAACCATTAATTATTATCAAAAATAACCCTGCTGAAAAGAAAATGAGTTAGTTCCAATTTTAACGGAGCAAAACAATATTGTAGAAGACAGCATCAAATTGAGGACGATTTTGTCGAAGAGAAGAGTCGAAGAAGGCGAGAGGAAGTGGAGACACGCCGTTCTGGAAGTGAACGCTGCAACATTGAAGATCCTAGGACAGAAGGTGAAGCTGATGCATTCAATCTGTGAAGTGGAACACTACACAGCAGTCAGCAGATGCTTCCACTGTTCCAGACTGAACCACAGCAGCAAGCACTGTGAATCAGCCAGGAAGAAGGAGGATCCGACTTGTCCGCTCTGTGCAGAACGGCATAATCTCAAAGAATGCAAGGCAAGTACCAATAAATGTATCAATTGCATCCAATATAATAATTATTGTAAGCCTAAGTTGAGAGTGGATGTGAATCACTCTGCACTCTCTAAGGATTGTCCCTCTTATAAATCCGCGGTTTCTAGACGAATCTCCAATACCGACTATGATTAGCTTCTTCATTAGCAAAAACAGTATGCATCTTTATTATAACATCTATTTATTTATTTGGGGAACAAATTTTTCATTTGAACAATTAAAGTTTCTTAATTCAAGAATTATCATCTATCATGGCATTAAAACAAATTGTAGAGTTATGGTTTGCCAGTATAAACCTTCCCTCATTACTAACCTTAAATAATGTTATTTTTCAAAAAAGCAGTTATTAGTGTCATATGGAATAAGTGTTATCAATTGTTGTTCTATACTACAGTAAGCATATGCCTACAACATATGATCAATTATGAACAATGACATAACATCTGTCATTAAGGTTGCTCAGGTTAACCTAAAGCATTCCAAAAAAACTACACTAAGCTTATTGTATGAAATTGATGTCTACAAGTTCCATATCTTATTAATCCAGGAACCATATGTAAGAAATAATAAAATTGAAATGTTTCCCAATAAATATAGAATAATTAGTGCTGGAAGAGATAAATGTCGGGCGTGCATAATTATCACAAATAAAAATATTGAAAGCATTTTAATAAGTGATTTATCTACGTGTGATTGTGTAACAGTCGAAATACAATATCAAGGACTAAATTTTAAATTAATTAGTGGATATTTTGACATACAAAAAAATATAAATGAAGATATTCTTCTCTTAGAGAGAATAATTAATAGGTTTAAAGAAAATAAAATACTTTTAAAACTACATTTTATCATAAAAATGGTTTTATTGTGCCGACGTTTCGGCTTGAACTTCAAGCCTTCATCAGGGCGATGGGAAGATAGACAACTATTCCTCACAAAGTTCACAAAGTTCAAGGCTTGAAGTTCAAGCCGAAACGTCGGCACAATAAAACCATTTTTATGATAAAATGTAGTTTTATTAAGTAGCAGTGACCGAACCCCGACAATCCCTACCTTGCAACATCTACGGTCAACGATCTCCTCTCAATAAAATACTTTTAGGTTTAGATTCTAATTGCAGGTCAACAATCTGGCATGACGTTATTACTAATACTAGAGGTAAAGCTCTTGAAACGTTTATCACGGTATCCAATTTATTTATATTGAATGTAGATTTATCTACTCCAACATTCTCATCAAGCCAGGGAAGCAGTATTATTGATATTACTTTAGCAACTAATTCATTTTACAAATTTTTAAAAAACTGGACCATCAATGAAAGAGAAAACTTTTCTGATCATAAGACATTGACTTTCGAAATAGAACATCAATACAATAAAAGGAAATCTCGACTTATAACACCATTCCATTATATAACAAAAAATACTAATTGGAACCATTTCTATATTTTATTAAAACAAAATTTAGTTTCGGTTGTAAATATATCAGAAGATTTCATCATTAATTTAGAAGAAATATTAATAGAAATGTTAAATTTTAGAGGCGTTGAGAATACTTTAAATAAAGTAAATAAATCTTTGAAGTCAACGTGTAATAAATTATTCAGGCGTAACTATAAAATTATCCATTCTAACACAAAACCATGGTGGACAGATGAACTGACAACACTTAGGCGGGAGACAAACAAACTGAGAAGAACATATCAAAGAACAACAAACGATCCTGCTCTACGAGAAATGAGAAGGCGAGAATATGTCTTCAAAAAATTTGAATATCAAAAAGTAATTTACAAAGAAAAAATAAACTCATGGGGAGAATTTTATAACAACATAGATGCAAAAAACCCTTGGTCATGGCACCATAAGAAAGCCGCGGGAAAACTTAAAACTCCTTTGATATTAAAGACGTTAAAGAAAGAAGATGGACATTACACTAGCGACTTACAGACTACACTAGACTACCTCATTAACAAGTTTATGCCCACAGACATACCAGACAACGAACAACATATACATACATTGACAAGACAACTATCTCAAGACGTTAAAGAAAGAAGATGGACATTACACTAGCGACTTACAGACTACACTAGACTACCTCATTAACAAGTTTATGCCCACAGACATACCAGACAACGAACAACATATACATACATTTACAAGACAACTATCTCAAGACGTTAAAGAAAGAAGATGGACATTACACTAGCGACTTACAGACTACACTAGACTACCTCATTAACAAGTTTATGCCCACAGACATACCAGACAACGAACAACATATACATACATTGACAAGACGACTATCTCAAGACGTTAAAGAAAGAAGATGGACATTACACTAGCGACTTACAGACTACACTAGACTACCTCATTAACAAGTTTATTCCCACAGACATACCAGACAACGAACAACATATACATACATTGACAAGACGACTATCTCAAGACGTTCCTAATACACCTGATGATGATGAAATAACATTTCTAGAAGTAGAAGAAATTATAAAACATTTAAATATTAAAAAAGCCCCTGGCGTTGACGGTATAACCCCGGAAATATTTAAAAATATGTTTAACCTGTTTCCTAATTTTATATATAGCTTGTATAAAAAATTTTATCAGGAAGGTATATTTCCCGCTTTATGGAAGATATCAAAAGTAGTTCCAATTCCAAAGACAAATCCTCCTAATCCAGAAAATTGTGATTACAGACCTATAAGTTTAATTCCTATTCAGGCAAAAGTCATGGAGAAAATTATAAATTCTAGATTGCTTCACCACCTTGAAACCAAGAGCCCATTAAATAAAAATCAGTTTGGATTCATGCCACAGAAAAGTACTATAGATGTATTACATCATTTACTATCTGATATCTATCAACAAATGGAATTGAAAAATAACACATTAGTAGTTTCATTAGACATAAAAGGAGCTTTCGATAATGACTGGTATCCATCGACATTTAAAGCACTTCATCAACACCAGTGCCCGAAAAACCTTTACATTCTTATAAAGAATTACTTAACTCAAAGGACAGGAGAAATAACAATGGGTAATGTAAAAGTTAAAAAGAATCAAACAAAAGGAACCCCTCAAGGCTCGGCTTGCTCCCCTATACTATGGAATTTAGTAATGGATAGTTTGTTGACATTAGATATTCCACCAAACGCAGAAATTATGGCTTATGCAGATGATATTATTTTAAAAATTTCTAGTAAATATTTTAAAGTACTTGAATCTACATGCAATGCTGTTTTAAATCAAATAAGTTATTGGGCTGATTGTAATAAACTAAATTTCCAAGTACAAAAATGTAAATATATTATTTTTTCGCGTAAAAGATTCAAACCCAATCTAAATATTAGGCTTAATAACAATACGTTACAACAGGTAGAAACAATAAAATATTTGGGAAGCACTTTAGATCGTAAATTAAACTGGAAAGCACATATTACAAACCTACAAATAAAATTAAAGGGTATTATTCACTCTCTTTCGGTATATGCAAAATTGAAATGGGGGCTAAATTCAAAAATTCTAAAAATTCTCTACGAAGGAGCTATTCTACCAGCTATGACTTACGGTATAGAAATTTGGCATAAAGGTCTCGATATAAAAATACATCTTAAGAAATTAGAAACAGTGCAACGGCTAATAGCTTTAAAAATTATCCGTTCTTACAGAACGGTTTCATATGAAGCTTCTTGTCTACTTGCTGACATTATTCCTATTAAACTTCTATGTAACGAAATGACCTCAAAATTCAAAATTCTAAAATTTAATAATCTCCTCCCAAATCATGATGTTGAAGAAATAATTACTTACAAAAATAATATTCATCCAAAACACTTGGTAAAAATTAAGTTATTAACTGAAAATGATTCTGAACTTTATAATACTGAAGTGTACACCGATGGAAGCAAAACAGATGATCACATTGGATGTGCATTCATTGTATTTCAGAAAGGAATATTATGTCACATAGGTCGATACCGACTTGGGCCAAACTGTTCCAACAATCAGGCTGAGCAAGTTGCTATCTGGAAGGCGTTGGAATATATTAATGGAGTTCATGATTTTGATAAGACATGTTGTATTTATACTGACAGTAGAGTTACATTAGACAGACTTAAGAATATATATATACACGATACATTGACTGAAACAATTAGGCAGGAACTCATCAAAAGCTTTCAGAAAAACATAAATATAAAATTTAAATGGGTTCGAGCCCACCGGGATAATGTTGGAAATAATAAAGCAGACAAAGAGGCAAAATCAGCAGCTAATGATGAGAGCCTGCCTGTTGTGTACGAAAAAACTCCTACGAATACTGTAAAACACAAACTAAGACAGGAAACAAATAGACAATGGAACCAACGTTGGACACTGACAACCAAAGGACGACACCTATACGATTACATACGTACTATAGAGGACGCACAGAAAATACCAAGACTTAATTATAAACTCACTCAAATACTAACTGGTCAGGGACCTACAAGAAGTTACTTACATAGATTTAAAATCATTCAAGACAAAAACTGCAAATGTGACTTTCGTACTGAACAGACTTACGACCATTTAATCTTTGACTGCAGACTACTTGACAAGGAAAGAATCAAATTCATGAAGTCTATAATATTAAAAGGAGGAAACTGGCCGGTTTCTAAAAGGGAGATTCTTATCAAACACTTTGATGAATTTGATAAATTTATTGGTACAATAGATTATGACGAACTTTAAAAAATAAGCTGTATTTATTTCTATTATTGTATACGTTTAATTTTATTTTGATATTTATATTTTATATCATTTATATTTGGATTTCTTTTATATTCATATACATTATCTATCATTTATTTCTGCAAAATTTTATACATTTTATTAGTTCTTAGTATTATTATATTATTATAGTTTTAGTCTTATTTCTGTTAATTTTATTGTCTTACCTTTAATTACTTTAATTATAAATTGTTAAGTTTTTCATCACTAATATTCTCATGTTACTTAAATATAGTACATACATGAAGTATTTTTAAAATAATGGCACATGTAGAAAATAAATTCCCACATCGCAGGGTTACTGCAGTGTGGAAAAAAGAAAAAAATATATATATATAAAAATCACGTGTCTATCTGTTTGTCTGTTTTTCTGTTTGCTTGTTTGTTCCTTATACAAATCCACACCGTTTGACCGAATTTGACCAAACATGGCACACAGGTAGGTCTTGATACGGAAAATCTCCTAGACTAGGTCAAAAAAATCTACAACCTGTCTGTCTGTATGTTTGTCCCTTATACAAATCCACCCCGTTCGTCCGAGTTTGAATAAACTCGGTACACATATAGATCTTAATGTGGGGAGTGTCGTAGGCTAAGTCAAAAACGTCTTATAGCTGTCTGTCTGTATGTTTGTCCCTTATACAAATCCACACCGTTCGTCCGATTTTGACTAAACTCGGTACACATGTAGATCTTAATCTGAGGAGAGTCGTGGGCTAAGTCAAAAACGTCTACCAGCTGTCTGTATGTTTGACCCTTATACAAATCAACACCGTTCGTCCGATTTTGACTAAATTCGGCACACATATAGATCTTAATCTGAGGAGTGTCGTAGGCTAAGTGAAAAACGTCTTATAGCTGTCTGTCTGTATGTTTGTCCCTTATACAAATCCACACCGTTCGTCCGATTTTGACTAAACTTGGTACACATGTAGATCTTAATCTGGGGAGTGTCGTAGGCTAAGTCAAAAACGTCTACCAGCTGTCTGTCAGTAATTTTGTCCCTTATACAAATCCACACCGTTCGTCCGATTTTGACTAAACTCGGTACACAGGTAGATCCTAAACTGGAGAGTGCCATAAGCTAGGTCAAAAACTTCTACCAGCTGTCTGTCTGTATGTTTGTTCCCTATACAAATCCACACCGTTTAACAGATTTTGATCAAACTGGGCACACAGGTTGGTCTTGATCAAAGGATTGTCATAGGCCAGGTCAAAGACGTCTACCAGCTGCTGTCAGTATGTTTTTTTTAAAATAAAAATCCACACCGTTAGACCGATTTATACCGAACTAGGCATACATGTATGTCTTGATACGGGGGGTGTTATAGTTTAGGTCAAAGTGTTATAGTCTGGTCTAGAACTCACAGTTGGGAGGTCACAGGTTCGAAACAGTTACAGATTCGTGTTATTAGATTTTAATAATACTTATTTCGTTTCTAATTTATTTAGGCTTTTCTATATGCAGAAAGTAGGTGTAGCATGGCACGCCGGGTAACAGCTAGTAACAAATAAAAGTCAGGAAAGAAATTTAGGCCATCTTATACTGTAAAGCAATCTCACTTATTAATGTTCTTACTTTAGTTTTTCAATCTAATATTCTGCATGATATAATATTAAAAAAAGCATTTTAAAGAGTTTGAGGTGTTACTGGAACTTTTATAATAAATTTATCAAGGTTTTGGGGGCCTTCCTAGCTTTATAAGGATAAAACTTTAGAGCTAGAATGAGGCACAAAATTAGGTCGATGGAAAAGGATAAAGGTCGTTATGGTGGTAACGATCCGATAAAAGGAGGGGTACTTTTGAGGAAAACTTTGGGGATTACACCCTGCTAGCTTGCCTATTCGACCCAAACACTTTAGTACCACCAATTCTGGAAGAGATAAGGGAATGAACTGTTTCATTGCACCCAATCAATCGATAAATCAACAATGTTGGCCCTTAGAAATACTTGTGACCGTTATTAAAGCTGTAACGATAATGACATTCGAAACTGTAAGATCCATTATTCCATCGACAGAAGCAGTTGACATCGGCAGAAACATTTAATATACCCAAATGGAAATATTCGGGGTACGGACATAAATAGAATAAAACGACATTTTGAAACACAGGTACTAGTCTAAGGCAACGTTTTTGAGAAATAATTTCAGTATAGCTAGATTTGTACTATACTGTATCTATTACTCCAGCACTTTACCAGGCTGTCTGGCTGGCGGTAGATGCGTTCATTAGAGCACATCGTATCTCGACACGTACAATAATATTTTTTTCAAATTATTTCCAGGTCTTTTTTATAAATAATCAATTTAACTTTACCAAACTTAAATCAATTTTCGCCAAGCATTATTATTGTTTTATAAAATGTACCAGACTATGTAAATTTTCGTACCATGAACCAGGATTTTTTTTTTTTTTAATTTCTACGTTATTATGCTTCATAACATTAACCAAGTTAAATCATTGAAGAAGCTAAAGAAATAACTAAGTCAAGATTAATATAAAACTATAGTCTAGATAATAATAGATAAAGTAAAAATCGAGTAAATACATTCACAGGCGATGTAATAAAATATCTGTACACTTTTCAGCGCCATAGTTTACTTGTTTATGGGAAAATCGAGATGGCATCGTACACGAGATACCTCGGGCATGGTGCTTAAGCGGTTGGATAAACCCCCATTTAAATGCACAGATTTAGTTTATTTTTAGACCACATCTGAAAGGTCATCGCCCTCTAAGGAAATCCAGTAAAATCTTTTTGAAATTCGGGACACGCCATTTCCCATCAAACCCTTATGCTGAGAAAAAAGTCGACGGGAGTATGATGACAGCCCCTATGGAGAATCTAGGTCATGGGATAGGGCTGAAGAGCATTTCAATGAATCAGCTCTCCACTCTCTTCCGATGGGAGGGGGGATGTCCCATTCATGAAAATCATTTACTCCTAAATTATTCATTAGTCTTTCTGCATCAATTATTTTCCGAATACCCATGACTAATGCGTGTATATATATATATATATATATATATATATATATATATATATATATATATATAAAACCAATATTCCTAAATAAGTTGCTTAAAATAACTTACATATAATAAATACAAAAAAAAGTCCGTCACGCAGGAGCTGCATAACTAAGCACTTTCCTCAGAATTTTTTTAGTGTAGACTACATTACTGAATAATTTGCTGGAAATAACCTATATAAATAAAATAAAAACGTGAATAGTTCTGCTCATTTACATTTCTTATGAGGCCTGTTCAATTATTAATTTTGTAAATAATTTGCTTCCAGAGTTATGTTAATACATGATACTGTACTACTTAATAAATACACAAAAACTTCACATTCCGTCTTTTGATCTGACGCAGGAACAGGATGCAGTCCCCATAGTGGAAGATAGCGCTCCTTGTAGCGCCTTTGCGAACCTACGTCTGGCTGGCTAATTGTAATGAAACAGACTTTAAAGTAAACCCTCCTTTCCAATAGACCGATTTACTTCATTTTTACAACACTTCTTTTTCATGAGATACCCACGACGCAAACCGCATTTCGTTACAATACAGCAGAAATTGCGACCATTATGAGTATATTAGTACTTTAGGTCCGGAGTAACCCCCCCCCCCTCCAAATAACACGATTTAGTTTATTTTTACAACCCATTTTTCTCTGTTGATTACCACCACGGCTGGCTGTGCAAATTGGTATTGTGGGTCCGGAGTAAACCCCCCCCTTCTAATGAACCTATTTAGTTTATTTTTACAACGGAATTCTCTCTTTAGATCAAAATAACGAATACCGAGTTTCGTTGAAATATAACAAAAACTACGGCTGGTATGGTCAAATTAGTGTTTTGGGTCCGGGGTAAACCCCCCCTCCCGGTGGACCGATTTTGGTGGTTAACGAACTCGTTCAATCGTTTGCTATTTGAACGCTATATACCACGTTTCATGAAGAAAAAACAAAAACTCTGGCCGCTATCGTGTTAACAGACACATATATATATATGCATATATATATATATATATATAGATATATATAAATTTTAACGGGGGTCATTTTCGGTGTCTACTAGGTAGGATCGATAAAGATTCGAAGAAATTTTTCAAAAATTCCGTCATGAGTCCAACCTCAATAGCTACTTTCCTTCGGAGGAAAGTGCTAAAAAAGACAAATAGGTTTCATTTTATATATTTTTATATGTATTGAGCAGTTGACTCCATTATTATTTTGTTAATTAATTTTCTTTTGGAGTATTGCGTATACGCGACACTACACTAATAATTATGGAACACATATTATGTGCTCCATAATGGACAACGGTCTAACTCTTCTTTCTCGAGCCGGATAACTATAAGTTATCTCGTGTGCCTAAAATTAGTACTAACATTTAATTTAAATGTCAAGGTAAATTTTTATTTTATAAGTAATAATAATAATTAAATAGTGCATATATATATAAATATATATATATATATATATATATATATATATATATATATATATATATACATTATAAATTAAAGAAGAGTTGGAGATGAATTTTTTTTTCGTTTTTAACGGCGCATCAACTATTTTGCTATTAGCGCCGAGAGATGAATTATTATAATTTAAACACAGAGGTCCAACTCTTCCTAGTCCAGCTGGATAACTATAAGTTATCTCGAGAGCCCAAAATGAGAGCTGACATTTAATTTAAAACAATATATAAATGAACGGAGAAACGTAGATGTAAATGAGGCTATGGCAGTAAAGCATTGTTTTTTGTTGAGTGAGTTTAACTAAAAGGCCGTACAAAGATACAATGATCTTTTCAGAGACGGAGGTATATATATATATATATATATATATATATATATATATATATATATATATATATATATATATATAGAAATATTATACA
This sequence comes from Gonocerus acuteangulatus, assembly GCA_946811695.1. Lineage (NCBI taxonomy): Eukaryota > Metazoa > Arthropoda > Insecta > Hemiptera > Coreidae > Gonocerus > Gonocerus acuteangulatus. The sequence goes on from OX328125.1 coordinate 76,816,473, forward strand.
CTGACAATTATTTGTAGAATGTGGAATAGAACATGAACTGGCACGAGCCAGGAATTTTGATTTGTAAATTTCCTTTGGGGGTAGGAAAAAAAAAATTATAAGGCCTGAGAAATATAACGGAGATATCAGTGAAACCGTCGGCGAGAGAACCCAATTTAATAATCTTTGTTTAGGGAAAAGGATGGAGTTTGAGAGAGAAAGAGTTTGAGAGAGAGAACTCTAACCACAGTAACCACTTGCCCCTGCTGGCGTAAAACTTTACGCCAGCCTCCACTGACAGTATATGGCGACGAGAGACCATCCCAACAAGAAGTGCCACGGAAGAGGTGCGACCAAGGCACGAAACATGCCACGCGTAAATAATCAATAAGTAGTTGAAACAAAAGGCTACTGCTTTACCGACCCCAAGCCTCCAAAGATTTGAGTAATATATATATATATATATATATATATATATATATATATATATATATATATTACTCGTTCCTTTTGGAGGCTTGGGGGGTCGATAAAGCAGTAAAAATAAGTTTCAGAAAAAAAAGTCAAATAACATAAATTTAATAATAGTAATACATTAAAAAAACCTTTGTTCAACTGATATGCTCAAATTATAACCTATTGCCATGATGTAAAAGTTTGCTTACTGTTGTGGTCATAATAGTTTGTAATTGTGTAGTTATTTTTTAGCTAAAGAAGGTTGCCAAAAGTATGCCAAAACGTTCGAAATATAGATTTTTCTGAAAATCTGACGTTTTCTCTTAGCCAAATTGCAACCATTCCTTGACTTCTCATAAGAGATTGTCTTGACGAACCAACTACGTTTTATTCATTGCAACGGATAATGAACATATACCAAAAACTGCAACACTTATCATTGTTTCGGGTGAATGTCCTTGTAACGGAAACTCATGCTGAAACAAATAAACAAAAATGAATACACATATACAGAATTTATTGCTAATGGTCTTCTCTGTTTAAGTCCCGCATCCCAATCTATATACCAAGATGTTTTCGTATGAAGAAGAAAAAACAACTCATCAATAGCCAGTACATAAAGAAAGCTACAAGGCCTCTACTGATTCCAAATTCAGAACAGAGAAGCATTAACATCCCTATGAGCTGGGAAGGGCGTTAAAGGAAAAGCATGTTCGTCGTCCTAGATCCATAATAAACAACGGATATCGATTTGTTTCTCTACTACGAACTTCTGACGATATCACCAAATAAGAATAATGACAACTGAGAGTAAAATATTGTTATATTATAAACAGGAAGAAAGTTTTTCGCTAATGAAAAGTGAATTTCATGCCTTCATTGACTCAAAATGTCTCTAAAAGAATTATTTATTTACATTTTAACGTCCATTTATTATTTACGGCAAAAGTCTCTAAAAGATTAAATGTAAAGTGTTATTTTCAATCAATCGCATGTTTAATCCGAATGAATTTAAAATAAAAAAAAAAAAAAAATCAGTCCCGTAAAAGGCCGCCGGGGATTCAGAGTGGCAAATACTTTATATGTATCTGATTCATGACCATACGGCACACTAGGGAGATAGTGTGGCCAGCACTATGCTCCAACCGCCTAATTTTCCCCTTTTCAGGTGCCGATTAATAAATTATTTAAAGGCTGGGTAGGCCTAGGGATAAATCTTGGCCCGAGTTTCGAACTCAGGCCCTCCAGCATATTAATCTAATGCCCTATCACTGAGCTAACCTTAGAATCTTGAAATATTAAGAATTTCATCTGGTAACGTGCAGGTTTCAGTTTGTTTTCCTCAGTTGATTTTCGTTATTTACAAATTGCATTTTATCACATGCATTTGCTTAACAAAAAATATATCTTCCAGGTTTACCCTTGGATCTGTGAACTTTAATAATTTAAATTTACTATATATTTGTCATATACTGACCTATCATCGCCCAGCCCAAACCACTTGACAGAAAAATTTTTCATGAACACTCACAATGTGTCAAAAGGCACATTTAATTTTAAAAAATATGCTAATAACATATTTACCGTAAGACCTAAAATCACATTTCGGAGGTGAAACTGTGACATGAACAGTTACAGATTTGCGTTATTAGATTTTAATATCACTTATTCGGTTCCTAATCTATTTTTCCTAGATGCAGAAAGTAGGTGTAGCATGGCACGCCGGGTAACAGCTGGTACATTATAAAGGCTTGATCTGAATACTAGTAAAGGTGGATTCACACTATACGTACCGTCACCGACAGGCCACCGTCCAGCTACCTAAATTTGGCTTTACTGGCCTGTCGGTGACGGAACGCTCTAGTGTGAACTACCTCATTGGAAATACATTAAAGAATATTTTGCCTGTCGGATGCTGGACGGTGGCCTGTCGGAGACGGTACGTATAGTGTGAATCGATCTTAACCGTAAATTAATTCGTTTAATTCGTAAATTAAACCTTCTAAATTAAAGCATCAAATGGTGCTAAATTTTAAAATATTTCTTTCTTATTTTTCCAAGAAAGTGCCTAACATTGCTTGTAGTTCGGACTGCCTTTCTGAGATTTTGAAAACATGAAAGAGAGAAGAATGCCAAGAATAGCATTCCATTTTCTAAGAATAGCTTTCCATTTTTTAAGAATAGCTTCAAAGTGCATTTTTTTACGAAGTTGTATTACTCTGTTTCAACCCATATTTTCTCAAGGGTTTACTCACTCAACACCTGTGCTGTTCCGTTAGAAAATAATGATTAATACTATAGCAAGACGATTATGGGCATCGCTGCTCAGACTTTTTTACTGGTTGATAATTTAAAAAAATTCGACTCGGGAACAACGCGTTTCCGTTCTTATCCCTAGAGTCATATGGAAAACCTACGATAAAACAGTTCTTTTAATCGTTCCTGAAAAATGTAAACATATGTAAATTTAAAATGAAATCTCAAAGAGAAGCAAGATGTTATTGGTCAAAAAAGGAAACTGACAGTATTCTAAGCGGAAAAAACTATATATATATATATATATATATATATTTATTTATTTATGAGCTCCGTAACGTAAGGCGATGAGCTCATCAAACAAATGAGGATACATATATACATATTCAAACTTGAACCATTCGTGGAGGGAAAGAGGAAGGACACTAAAAAAAAAAATCATTCATAAAAATAACAATAAGGACAACGAAATTCAAGAGGGAGGAAGAAAGTCCCCCGCCCCTTAAAAAGTGACAGATAATTATTTTTGTTCCCTGAAGTTCTCCAGTACTCGCTTCGGCAGTACATATACTAAAATTGCACGATTTTGTCCTGGGCGAACTGAGTATGTTCTACAGACTCAGATCAAAAATTCGGCTGTTCAGATCAAAAATTAATTTTTAAAAATAGAACATGCTTTTTTTGTTTTGTTTTGTTATTTTTGTTGTTTCTTATTCCATGTTGACAAATTTCGTCACCCAGAGGATGCATAGCACATTCCTCGGCATAGGAAAGTGTAGGCCACATTTTTTGAATAATTTGCTAAAACTAACCTACATAAATAAATATAACAATATATATTTTTGCTCTTTAAAATTTTTAATGGATAGCTTACTAAATAAATAATTTTTATTTTATATTGTTCTGGAGTAAAAATTTCTAAAGTGACACAACTCAAAATAGCATTAGGACTGAATTGGTGACACAAGTGCCCTCTGGTTTAGAAGTGCTGAAGCTATGTACAAACAGTTTTGATGGTTCATAAAGAGATATTTACCATGTTTTCCATTGTCATAACTGAAAAACACCGATTTTTGAGTCGTGTCACTTTATAAATTCTATTGCGATATATTTTACATAGGTGAACACACCACATATAAATATAATAAAAATTAACCGATAGGGGCATAATTAATAGTTATTGGTAAACTCTACCTTAAAAAGGATATATACATATATATTTTTAGATGGAACGGCATTTTTCTCCAGCGGTGGTTCTTCTCCTCACTTCTTCCCGGAATATTTCGATGGATTCATCTCCATCTTCTTCAGCCAGGTCCTTGTTTCTTCCTCGGTGGTAGCCAAGGGAATGACATTTTTCTCGATCTGGGCTCCTTTTCTCCCCCTCTAGCCACAGTATCGGCGGACGACTGGTGTTGAAGCTCCCTGGTGTAGTTGGGATTCTGTCCGTTGGCAGCGCTGATGGTATTGCGTCTTTTTTTCTCCTCCTGCTTCTATTTTCCTCTCCGTAAGGTTTTATATATTTGATGTTATTTTTCGACGCTGGGATAGTATTTTTAGATGGAACGGCATTTTTCTCCAGCGGTGGTTCTCCTCCTCACTTCTTCCCGGAATATTTCGATGGATTCATCTCCATCTTCTTCAGCCAGGTACTTGTTTCTTCCTCAGTGGTAGCCAAGGGAATGACATTTTTCTCGATCTGGGCTCCTTTTCTCCCCTCTAGCCACAGTATCGGCGGACGAATGGTGTTGAAGCTCCCTGGTGTAGTTGGGATTCTGTCCGTTGGCAGCGCTGATGGTTGAGGAGGAGAACCACCGCTGGAGAAAAATGCCGTTCCATCTAAAAATACTATCCAAGCGACGAAAAATAACATCAAATATATAAAACCTTACGGCGAGGAAAATAGAAGCGGGAGGAGAAAAAAAAGACGCAATACCATCAGCGCTGCCAACGGACAGAATCCCAACTACACCAGGGAGCTTCAACACCATTCGTCCGCCGATACTGTGGCTAGAGGGGAGAAAAGGAGCCCAGATCGAGAAAAATGTCATTCCCTTGGCTACCACCGAGGAAGAAACAAGTACCTGGCTGAAGAAGATGGAGATGAATCCATCGAAATATTCCGGGAAGAAGTGAGGAGGAGAACCACTGCTGGAGAAAAATGCCGTTCCATCTAAAAATACTATCCCAGCGACGAAAAATAACATCAAATATACATATATATATATATATATATATATATATATATATATATATATATATAAACCAACATTTACAAACCTTTTTTCATGAATGCAACCTCAAAAGTACTAGAAGCACGCCCATTTATAAAACTATCGCCACAATTCCTGAGTTCTTGGCTTAAGATTATCTGCTCATTTAAGATTCATAAGATTCTAACGAGCAACGAATCCTGATTCCGTCACGCTACTTATTTCCATTTGAACAATACTAAGGCAGCTATAAAAAGGGCGACTGATCTAAATTCGTAATGAGGTCTTTATAACCGGATGTGGGTCAATGGTAGCAAAATATCAAGGCCATCTAAATCGAGACCAGAAACTAGAGCCTGTGATAAATAAACATTAATGCTTCCTTAGAAAACTAAAATCAATTCACTAATTCAGTTTTACTAAGCAATAAATAATTAAACACAGTAAGAAAAAGTACATACTAGAACAAACATATTTATCTATGTAAACTATCTAAACATATTCCTGACACTTGCTTGGAATTTATATAATCAACTTCCGTCAAAGCGCAAGGGTGGGTTTCTTTCCTCTCAATATGAAAAAAGTAATTCCTAGATTTCGACGAAAATAGGTATGCTTTGCAGCGAATGGAGCACGGGCATCAATTTGAATAGCAACTCAATTTCAGTTCAAACGATTGCTGGCAGGAGCTCAGGATTCCGTTGCAGAGTCTGCAACGAGCCTGAAACTCTCCCTCACGCCATGGGCATCTGCCAGAAATCAGAACTTCTAAGATTAAATAGACATCAAAAGGTGCGAACCAATGTTGCAATTTTTTTCGGGCAGAAAGCTGAATTTGAGGTGTATGAAGTAGTGAGCTGCATAGCTGAGGATGGTTCCACAAGAAGGGCAAACATTGTGGTCAATGATCTTCAGTCATCCATCGGAATTATTTTGTACAGATGGAATGGTTGGGATTCGGCTAAATAAACCTCAATATGATTTTGTTTTAAAAAAATCTATATTTCGGACGTTTCGGCTACTCATTGGTAGCCTTCGTCAGCTAAAATGACAAAAAAAGAAATTAATACAGAAACAATCAAAAAAAATTTATAATTGTGATAGGTAACAGAACTATAGATACAGTTTAACTTATAACTGAACATATCGTCTTAAAATTCTTAGAATGAGTAGAATGAAAAAGAAATTAGGTACAGTAATTGATTTTAATAGTAATTAGTAACATTAATTGATTTTACAAAGAAATAAGAGAAGTATATACCAATGACAAATATAGTAGCTAATAGTAACATTAATTAATTTTACAAAGAAATAAGATACTACATACCAATGGAAATGCCGAGCGGCAGAGGAAGACCAAGGTTGGCAATTAAGTAACCATTGTGAAAGTGTCTAAGGAAAAAAGGAATCTGCAAGGGGTATATGTAACTGGAAACAGCAAGAGGTGGGGGAAAACGGGCGGTAGGATCAAACAGATGTTTATGACATTTTATGACAGGAAAGGAGAAAAAGGTGTTAATGGAAGGATACCCAAGGGGCAAGGTAAAAATCTAGGTAGGTGGTCGGGCGAGTATTTGGAAAATATTAGCGTACATAGGAGAAATGCCTTGTTGGTCAGTTTTGTAATTTATATTGTTTTTGTTTAAGTTTATGTGTACACATTCCGAGATCTGTAGTCTTTTTTTGTTACGTTGTGTAGAAAGAATTTTCGTGTCGTCGAAGTTAAAAGTGTGTTTTTGTGTAATGGCGTGTTTTGCAAGTGCAGATTTATCTATTTCTTTATTAGTGATGGTTCGTTTAGAAGAAGAAGAAATAGATAAATCTGCACTTGCAAAACACGCCATTACACAAAAACACACTTTTAACTTCGACGACACGAAAATTCTTTCTACACAACGTAACAAAAAAAGACTACAGATCTCGGAATGTGTACACATAAACTTAAACAAAAACAATATAAATTACAAAACTGACCAACAAGGCATTTCTCCTATGTACGCTAATATTTTCCAAATACTCGCCCGACCACCTACCTAGATTTTTACCTTGCCCCTTGGGTATCCTTCCATTAACACCTTTTTCTCCTTTCCTGTCATAAAATGTCATAAACATCTGTTTGATCCTACCGCCCGTTTTCCCCCACCTCTTGCTGTTTCCAGTTACATATACCCCTTGCAGATTCCTTTTTTCCTTAGACACTTTCACAATGGTTACTTAATTGCCAACCTTGGTCTTCCTCTGCCGCTCGGCATTTCCATTGGTATGTAGTATCTTATTTCTTTGTAAAATTAATTAATGTTACTATTAGCTACTATATTTGTCATTGGTATATAGTTCTCTTATTTCTTTGTAAAATCAATTAATGTTACTAATTACTATTAAAATCAATTACTGTACCTAATTTCTTTTTCATTCTACTCATTCTAAGAATTTTAAGACGATATGTTCAGTTATAAGTTAAACTGTATCTATAGTTCTGTTACCTATCACAATTATAAATTTTTTTTTATTGTTTCTGTATTAATTTCTTTTTTTGTCATTTTAGCTGACGAAGGCTACCAATGAGTAGCCGAAACGTCCGAAATATAGATTTTTTTAAAACAAAATCATATTGAGGTTTATTTAGCCGAATCCCAACCATTCCATCTGTACTTATCACCTCGACGGCTAACTATCTAATCATCATGATGGAATTATTTTGGATCCGACTATAAGATTCGAGATAGACGAGAATCAGCCCTTATCAGTTTGCAAAAAAGTGCATCAGTCCATTTTTTCCAATATGAGTCCGGATAATATTTTCAGTAACGCATTTCTATGTTTAAAGGACTTCAGTCCAATACATAGTTGCCATAGAAGCATATCCTAATTTTATTATTCCACGCAGAAAGGGGTTCAGTCTAGTTTTCTCAAAACTACTGACTTTGGACGGAAGCTCCTTTTGCATGGATCTATTCATTTATGAAAATTGTATCCATTGTATTCCATATTTCTGTAGAAACTATAATATCCAAAATTCGGAAGTAATTGGTTTTCTCATTGGTATAAGAGGTTATATGCCTTAATTTATCCAAAATGTTTTTAAAAGATGGAATATAAAATGCGACTACAAATCACTCGTACTTTCTATCCTGAAGGACTCATTAAGGATTGTGAATCACCATCTATTTAATCTCAGTAGTGAAAATTACTCATTGTCTGATATCAATTATAAATATATATTCATTCCTAGTAAAGAAATATTATTGCAAAGGGTTTCATTTTGGATGTAACCGTAAATCTTGTCTTTATAGTGGCTTCCATAGGAATGAAGGTCAGTCATATTGTCTAAAAATCACAGTTTTGTCTCAGCAAACAGAGAGAGAGGGAGTGGGGAGGGCGAGATAGAGGGTGGGAGAGAGAGAAAAAGGGAGGGAGAGAGAGTGAAAGGGAGGGAGTGAGAGAGGAAGGGAGAGGGAGTGAGGAAAGGGGGAGAGGGGGTGAGGGAGAGATGGAGAAAGACAAGAGAGAGATAGAGAGATAGAATGTAAATAGAATTCTCTGAAACGGGGGAGTGGTTGAGCTGAAATATTTTCTTATTAAATTTGAGATTGGGGATCCTCATCTTGCTGTTCTAGCCCCAATCCCTCATCGCCCATGGCCAGCGAGATTCAACCCAAGGCTATTATCTCGTGTTCGCCGGGGGAAAATTAATTTTCCAAATAAATAGTTTCCTTCGTCCATTCTACAAACTGATTTAGACAAACATCTATCTGAATGTAAAGTGGAGGGTCTTCTTGCAGATTTACGAGACCCAATTGGCAGTGCGAGGCACAACACATCAACATCATGGCGATTTTAGGGTCTTTATTGAATGAATGAAAAAAAAAACACTTTATTATGGGACATTCCCTTAGGAATAACAATTAAATTTACAATATTTAATAAAATCTAACTATAAAAAAATTAAGTAATAAAATTACAAAACCTTAAATAATAAAATGCCTCAACATTTTCAAATGGGAGGGAACGAATGCGAAGGGATTGTGGAATATGAGACCGAGGATCCGATAAGTTAGGGTGAAAACATAGTGGAGCGGCGAGGGTAGAGGGTAGCCGAGAGGGTTGAACATAATGCATGTATTTACACTTGCCAAAACATAGTGGAGCGGCGAGGGTAGAGGGTAGCCGAGAGGGTTGAACATAATGTGTGTATATACTCTTGCCAAAACATAGTGGAGCGGCGAGGGTAGAGGGTAGCCGAGAGGGTTGAACATGATGCATGTATTTACACTTGCCAAAACATAGTAGGGCGGTGAGGGTAGAGGGTAGCCGAGAGGGTTGAACATAATGCATGTATTTACACTTGCCAAAACATAGTGGAGCGGCGAGGGTAGAGGGTAGCCGAGAGGGTTGAACATAATGTGTGTATATACACTTGCCAAAACATAGTGGAGCGACGAGGGTAGAGGGTATCCGAGAGGGTTGAACATAATGTGTGTATATACACTTGCCAAAACATAGTGGAGCGGCGAGGCTAGAGGGTAGCCGAGAGGGTTGAACATAATGCATGTATTTACACTTGCCAAAACATAATGGAGCGGGTAACAGCGCTGGTACCCTCTTCGACCCTCTGCCCTCTCTGTTCTGATTTCTCTACCAAGAGTGTTCAGGTTGAACCGAGGAAACGTCAAGTACAGCCACGGACACTGAAAGTTTTATATTGACAGTTCGTGAATGCTGTCCTGTTTGGGACCGCCAGTTAGCTGAACACCATAATCGGTTTGATAAGTAGCTTCTCATTACATTCCATCGGCTGTTTTACAAAATTAGTAAATTTCACCTCTATATGAGGAGTGATTAGGTTCAGTATGCTTTCAAAAGTACTGTAATCCATACCAGTTTATTGGAAAAGGCGATCCAGATATTTCTTCAAATGTGAAAAAAGTTCTAATACCTCCTAAAAAAGTAATCTTTGTCAGTGAACTAATCTCATATAACAAATCGTCATCACTGTCCGACGACATACTGCAGTCTGTAGAGGAACCCTCTCGGCTACCCTCTACCCTCGCCGCTCCACTATTTGCATTTGAACAGCCGCTACCATCGGGGATCAAAACCCTCTCAGCTACCCTCTACCCTCGCCGCTCCACTATGTTTTCACCCTAAGGGAGGAGAAATGATGAAAATATATAAAATGGGAACTAGGCAAAAGATAAAAGAATATAATAAATACAATAAAAAAATAGGGCGATGGAAAATAAAAAATAACAAATAAATGCATAAACAAAAAAAAACAATATTTAAAACCTTAAACAGGAAAAAATCTTAACACAAATGAAATAAAACTTTTGTACAAATATTAATATATAAAAATATATTGATCTTAGAAATATTGCAATGGTGGTTACTTAATGCTTCTACAGGGAGAACTTATAGAGACAATTAGTTACACATTTTTTGATGGCGAAAAAAATGGAGAATACAAACAAATCAATAACTAAAGGAAAATAAAATTAAGTAATTTTTCGAGTGGCTTCATAGGCTCTACTCTCTCTAATATGTGTTTAATTAAAAAAAATAATAACTTTGTTACTCATCCGCTTTTCCAAAACAATGAAAGTACTCCTAGCAGTTCTTAAATTCGATCTATTATGAACTAAACTTGACACATTAATATCTCGAGTATTAGAAAGAAAAGTAAGTGTGAAACTACATTCAGTAGAAAAAGCCTGCCAGATATTATTAATGGAAGCAACCCTTTCTTTCAGAGTTCTGATTTATTAAAACTCAGGTTTAATTTATTCGTAATATTCTAGAAGCCTCTTCGCCCAATATAAACTTGTAAGCCACTCTTGCACAATAACAAGTCAATTTTCATTCATTTACCACGCTTTTATGCAAGGCATTTCTCAAGATCATTTTTCTTACCTAATTCATTTACTCTTTATATAATGGGCCTCTTCTCGAAGAATTAATTTCTTTTTTTATTTAAACTGTCTAGGGATAGTAGAATATTAATTATCATTGCTGAATATCATAAAAAATATGCAAATAAGGCGATTAAAACATTAACTTGTGTTCGTCGAATACAGTCTGCAGAAAACAAAAGATTATTCCCGATATTCGTGAAATACACAGCCCAGAATTTTTTTTTTTTTTTTTCATTTAAACATTAATTTGAAAGGACTACAGAACGAAGGTTTTCCTCTCCATGAGACCGGAACTGTTGTTCTTTTGCAACAAACTGGATAAATACAATCCAAAGTTAACGAGGAAGTGTAAAAAGGAGCGAAATAGGTCCATTAGACATAAATATTATTAAATCGGTTTCAGCACGCAGTGAGGAGCATCATCAATAAATGATAAAAATATTGACGCAAAAATAGGAAACGTCCAGGATCCCAACACTAATCGAAAATATTTATGCTTAAGAGGTGTAATTTAAGGAGACAAAGGATACTGTGGATCAAATAGCGGAAAAGAAAATCTGTACAGCAAGATAACCTCTGTTTATTAGATCATAATTATTTACTGCGTTAGAAATACTCCATGTAATTTATGGATAAGGGTTGAAATTATTTGGCATACTGTACAACTTTCAATTTACTTATAATTGCTGGAAGTATGACTTGATATTAATATTGTCTAATAATTTAATAAAATAATTTGTGATAATTCATTGTAATAGATTAGTCGTTGACACATACCCTCTGTATCACGGGGTACACCTCATCTTCTGTCCTGTTCCGCGAGTCCTACACTGGCTAACCTTACCTTAAACTCCTGATGAACTTCAGATAATGTCTGACTTCAGTTGACCTCCTTATCTCGTCATCATTGAGGTTTCAAAAAAAGTAGGAATCTACTTTTTTTCTAGAGCTATACACTCAACAAGCTTGGGTGTCTCATCCTTTTTTTAGGCATGTCAGCCACAAGGACCATTTATGCTTTGATTGGGGAGACAGATAGCGCCACCACCACCGACAGGACCCGACCAAGTGAAGGCACATCCATCGATATCGCAGGCCCCCCATTCGATGAGGGTTTACAGTAAACTGCAGATATGGAGACATGGCACGATCTTCTGGGTGAGGCTCTGTTCGGTGGGACCAGGCCGACCAGACCCTCCAATCCAGGCTCATGGACCCTTTGGTCCTGAGGGCCCACGACACCGGTCTCATCCTTGTCCCCACTCCTTCTGTAGACTGGTGATGACCTCATCTTCATGGCAAGCGTATGCTTATTCATGGTACAATGCCCAGACACAATCGCAACAATCTCTCTCAAGTCCTATATACCCAAGAAAATTTCCTTCTCGCCTAAACTTCTAACATTTATGAAGGACTTTGTATTGGTAATTTTCTGCCCTTCCCAAAGTAATAATGCGTAACTAATATTACCTAAAATTGCGAAATTACAGTGTTATGCCTGAAGAAGGACAATGAAGGCCAAAACGTTGCATTAAATTGGATAGTAAGAAATAATTTGGGACATTCACTACCCTTCTTTAAATCAACTCATAACCTACATAAATATAAATAGCTGACTCCTTTATCAATTTTTTATGTAATTTCGGTCGGGAGTAAAATTAAATCGTAAGCCCAAATAGTAACCTTGCCCCAATTGGAGGAGACCAATGAGCTCCTGAAGAGAGAGAACATGGCCAGTGAGCTGACAGATTAGATGGGCAGGACGTGCCCAGGTGACAGATTGGACTCTGATCCCTTCCAGGTCATGAATCAACATCATCCTAGCCCCTCTAGATTACAATCGATCAACACCTCAATCTACCTCACATAATCTATCCGCCCACTAATTTAGGAAACCTCTTCAAACTCCTTAGTCTAATATATTCTAGGAGATAATTACATTTCAGCGAACCTTCTACTCACAGATGAACATTTTGCAATACAAATATACAGTTAGCGTCGAAAGTATTGTTACGCCTCACAATATTAAATACAATGCTTTCTTTATCAAACATTTTATAAAGTACATAGGTTTTGTTAATCAGCAAAGATCCTTCTCCTACAGTTACAATTTGACCCTTACTTAGCTAAAATAAGAGAATTAATCCCCCTACCTAAGCTGATAGCAACATAAAGAACAATATCCAAAAGTATTGATATGCCTTCATTTACAATCCTTATTCTCTACACAGCATTAACCCCTTTTCATTTTATTCTCAGTTAGCGGTCAAAGTGCTTCTGTGTAACAATAAGGTAACCTAATGGCATCACGGGAAGCAAAAAGAAACAATGGCTTCAGAAAGAAACATTAATCAGTAGAATTGTACATAGGAGCCACAATAATGTTCAACAAAAAAAAAAATATTGATGGTTACGGAGAAACTAAACGTATTCATCCAAACCTTGAAGTGGCCGTCCTAAGATATTAAATTATGTAATGTTCATTACAACATGTAGACAATGCAACCAACTGCTAACTATAAGACATATACTTACAGACTGTCGAAGAAGAGAACAATTAAACATACCCACTGAGCTTACAGAACTTTTGACCGATGGTAGCCATTCTTTAAATCAGATCTTTAAATACTTACAAACTACGCATATATATCACACAATTTAACGAACCCATGAAAATGATTACTCTGTCCTTTTTTTATAACTTCCTTATTATTTCTTTCTTTATTTTTTTTTTATTTGTATTTTTTTAATATATTAAGTCCGCAATGAGCATCCTTAAGGTTGCAAGGTTCAGCTTTGGTATCCTCCTCGGAAAATCAATAAACGCAGTTCCGAAGTGCAGCCACCTTTTGGCTGTGAGCGCCGGACACCTACACACAATGTGGTATAGGTCCTCAAAGCATAGTCGACGACACCATTTAGTTTTGGTAAGCCACATGGAGTGAAGATGTCGATGCAATCTGCAGTGTCCTGTAAGGAGAGTTGTTAGTAGTTTTACCTTACTTCTGCAAAGGATAAGAAGGGAATCCGTTCTCTTCTCGTCAGCGAATAGCATAAATTGCTTCGCCTGTTCATGGCTGGTACCTTTACCACCACTTCCTCTTGTGTTCAGCTTAAGCCCATCTCCGAATGCTCAGTCTGGCAATTGCTGGTGCAATTGCAATGGTTCAGGTAAGATAGGTACGGTTGATGCTCAAAGTTTTGCCAACTTATCTGCTTTTTCATTTCCATGCATGCCACAGTGTCCCGGAACTCACTCTAGTAGATGACATTCGCTATGCAAATGAACTTCATTTATGACGTGACCATTCAAGCGGAAAGTTCCCCTTCGTTCTATTAGGCTGTACTTTAGGCCCCAGAAGAGGTATCGATGGTGCAAAACATTTGTAATAAAATTGACGATTAGGTTAATTTGTAATTATATCCATTGATCATCCGCCTACACAAGAAAAATTGTTGAGATATGGGTTTTGATTACATTTCCCTGTGACCTGAAATCAGTTTCAGATAGGTTGATGATACATTCACGAAGAGCCAACCCGTTCTTCTTACAACTTCATGATTCAATTTCAGTTGAATCATCAGCACTGGATTATGTCCTGGTCAAGCCAGTGATATCACAAGTACAGCCGACCTATATGCCAAAGTAGCTATTAACATAAGAAATTTTTATAAATGATATACAATTATGAAAAATGTTGTAGTATTCATCAGAATGTGGTCACTTGATGTTGATCTTGAGGAAAGAATTTATCTTTTCAACATTGTGTCCAATTTCCATTTCAAATTATCGGAGGCTCTCCCCTACTATTAAGTGTTCCATCCTATCCGAGGACAAGATTAGGTTATCGATCCTAACCATTGGAATGTCATTCCCTTCTCAGAGGGCAATTCCAGCATATTTCAATGAAGAGGAAGTATCTGGACAGGACGACTGATAAAGCTTTAAAGGCTGAATTTAATTGGATACGTCCGCCAATAAGGAAGTCTGATTAGGAAAATATTCTGATTTTGATTTTACGTATCAGCAGCAAGTAGCAGTATATAAGAGAATATTAGCTCATTTTTCTCCCCGATTGCACTTGGAAACAAACGTTAGAAAAAATGCCTCAAGTCATCAAGTCCTACCTGCTAAGACACCGAAAATGACATCCCGAAAATATTTATTGATTTAAGCAATTTATAGAGTTCCACAACATGGGCGACAAACTCTTGAAACGCCAGTCAACGAATATAATATTTTATTTATTTATTTTACAAGCTTCGCAACGACGGCGACTTGCTCTGTTCACAATTATCAGTAACTTATAGTATTAAATACAACAAAAGTTTGAGGAGAGCATACGACATAAGTTAGTATGTTTGTGTTAAGAATTAAGTGCTAAACATTATTTACAGCATTGCTATTTACACTATAGTTAATATATTTTCATAACTTATCACTAAAACTAACTACCATTATTTAATTATTTATTAGGTCATGGAGGATGCTACATGTTGTGGTTTTCCATTAATGACAAAGTAAAACCAAGCAATAATTACATAATAGATATTACGTAAAAAAAAAAAAAAAAATGTAGTTAAATTTTTCAAACTGAAAGTTTATGTCTGTTTTTGTTCCGAAGGCCATTCCAAAGGTTATTTGGAAGACCCAAATTTTCTCTGCACGTTGTTTTTAAACGATATACTACCTTTTTGAAATCAGAGTTAAATTGCCTTTAAGGCCATTGCAATTTCAATATTCACAAGTGTCTTTTTCAAAACGCAATTACTGTTCAATAAGTTGATATTAAAAAAAAAAGGCTAGTTAGCAACCAATTTTCATGAATCACTACTTTTCGACTAAGCTGCAAACTGCCAAAAAAAGAAAAAGGCTTTACTAAGATAATTATCGTAATAATATGAATATAATTAATTATTAATAATATATGTTAAAGATGAATAATAATTGTTCACAATTATCACAATAACGATGAATTATAAATCCCGTTGAACAGATATAATTCCATTAGAATAAGAAAAGCCACTGATGCAGGTATTGAGGATGAGTTAGGTGAAAATTGACGATGAAGGGAGAGTTAGGGGATGGAATTTCGGGCGTCATCAACTCGATCTGACGTCAGCAAAGCATATCAACAGAACTTGTCATCCCGTTGTCTTACACAATCATCGTTATGGAATTAACAATTTACGCCACACCTGGGAAATCATTAAATGCCTTTTCGTTATCCAATCCAAATGTTATTTTGCGTCAATGAAAGGACGAGTTATGTTAAAATTGAAGTGTTTTATGAACCAGCCTCCACCTCATCTGGCTGACGTGAAAGTAAATCAGCCACGCTTTTAAAGACAGTTATTACTCATTCCATACACATTTCATCCACATACCATGAAGTCTTTTTTTTTTAAGCTGCATTTATAAAATGGTCCTTCTAGAGAATAAATCCCGACATTCCAAGATTACTATAATGTGGGAGGAAAAAAAACTGCATAGATAATTTCAAGAAATGTTTGTGTAACGAAAACTGAAAGTAAATAACGAAAGTTGAATAGAAGGAAATTACTATTGAGAATACAATATTTCCGTAAAACAACAATGCGATGGTATAAAAAGATATATCAAACTTTTGGAAAATCTAAGAAAAGAGAAGAAACGATGTTAAGGCGTGAGCACTTAACACTCCGTGCCTAAGTGGGTTCGATTCCCACGAGGAGTGGTGGCTTTTATTTGGAGAAAAGGGAAGACATCGGCACTATCCTGGCTAGAAAAGGGTGGTGACCTATAGATAGTCCATCCTAAACATTTACTTATGAGAAATTGAAAGAGCAATATTAGTTGGCGGACTCTATTGATGAAGTTTTGGGCAAATACAAATATTTCGACTTCTTTGAAACAACGAAACTTATGGTCATAATATGACCACTTAACGATTTTTTTATATTATAATATTCATTGGAATGGATAAGTGAATACATTAGCGACTAATCTCCGATTATTATTCCCATAAAATAATGTTCGCTTCACAAAGGAATGGCGTTAAGTCTCTGAAGGGTTGATATGCTAAATAAAAATTGGAAATCTAACAAAACATAATGAAGATTAGATTGTTAGCCGTCGGATAAGTGAAGATGGAATGGTTGGGATTCGGCTAAAGAAACCTCAATACGATTTTTGTTACAAAAATCTATATTTAGGACGTTTCGGCTACTCATTGGTAGCCTTTGTCAGCTAAAATTACAAGAAAAACAGAAATTAATACAGAAAAAAAAATTTATAATTGAGATAAGTAAAAGAACTATAAATACAATTAACTTATTATAAAAGAACAATTTCGTTTTAAATTCTTAGAATGAGTAGAATGAAAATCAATAGAAACATAACAGAAAAAGAAGAAAAAAGGCTATTTTATTGAAGTTTATATAAGTAAATAGGAGCTAATAGTAACATTAATTAATTTTACGAAGAAATAAGATACTACATACCAATGAAAATGCCGGGAGGCAGAGGAAGACCAAAGTTGACAGTTAAGTAACCATTGTGGAAGTGTCTAAGAAAAAAGGAATCTACTAGGGTATATGAAACTGTAAACAAAGCAGTTGGTGGGAGGAGGTGGTCGGTAGGGATCAAAGGCCTGTTTATGACATTTAATGACAGGAAAGGAGAAAAAGGTGTCAATGGAAGGATACACAAGGGGCTTGGGAAAATACTAGGTGGGAGAGTTTTTGAAAAATATTCGCGTAAATAGGAGAAATGCCTTGTTTGTCAGGTTTGTAGTTTATATTGTTTTTGTTTAGGTTTATATGTACACATTCAGAGATCTGTAGTATTTTTTTGTTTCGTTGTGTAGAACGAAACACGAACAAAACAAAAAAAGTGTTTCTACACAAAGAAACAAAAAAAGGCTACAGATCTCTGAATGTGTACACATAAACCTAAACAAAAACAATATAAACTACAAAACTGACAAACAAGGCATTTTTTGCCTCTCCCGACCCTAGTATTTTCCCATGCCCCTCGAAAATTACATCTAAACCTTTTTCATAGGGAATTTAATAAGATTTCGAATAGTCACCTTCCACTTACCACGATTTCCCAACCGTTTCCCGCTCACAACTCATACGCTGGAGTAGACAGCGAACACGTTGAGGAAATGTTAGTTTGTAAATATTGCCAGGACGACAAGAAATATAGTGTATTTACTGTGTTTATTTCAAAATGCAAAAAATATCATCATTTTTAAATTTTTAAGACTTTTTGTATGAAAACCCCTATCCCATTCTGCCCCGTGTGCGGGGCAGATCGGGAAATATGTAGACTTTTTTAGAAAATTGCAAAAAAAGTGTTTTTACTTACAATTAACTACTAACCATTTTACATGTGTTTAGTAACAATATAAATAAATGTTTTACGCCTTTATTATGGGTTTTGTGTCATTACCCTATTTTTTAAAAATCTATAAACAATATATATACCGTTCCGCCCCTACATCTGTTTTTATTTCGCATTTTAATTGTAATATTAACGTTTTCTAAGTAGTATTAGCTCATCTGTGTAACTGGAGAGGCCCACAGAGTTAGGGTCTGAGCACTCCTGGCCCAAGGTCGTGGGCTCGATTTCATTCAGGCGTGGTGTCTTTTCTTTCCCTGTAGATAACCCGTCCAAACAATTTAGGCTATGTATAAGTGGATGTTAAAAATTTAAATAAATAATTCAATAAAAGTAGCCGGTTTTAATCGAAAAAAAAAAACATTTTTCGCGCATGTGTTGATTTATTTATTTATATTGAATATAGAGCTTGCGCAAGAAGCGATTCGCTCTTTTTCATATGTTGGGGGTAGAAACCACTGACAAACCAATTACAATAAGGTTACATAATATTTTGAGCATTGAAAATTAAGTTAAAATGGAAAATCATAAATTCTAGAATTTATATATAAATATATATATATATATATATATATATATATATATATATATATATATATATATACATACATCAATAGACATAACCATATATATTAGAAAAATGTTCCTAGAAAAAAGCCTGGAAAGGGTCTCACCGTGTTTCCATATGAAATCTGCACTGGCGTCTTTCTTGAATTTGACGCCATTATTTTATTTCTAGTTCCTAGAAATAATTTTTCGTCAATTATCAAACCTCTAACTGTACTCGTTTTGAGGAAATAAGGGTTGAAAACCGTAACTTCAAAGTCGTTTTTCTATGAAACTATACTAGATATTTAAATGAAACCAACGTGAATTGAAGCTATTAATTAGCTGTTCCTTGCGTATTTTTTTCATAATTTTCGGATCACTTATAAGATAAGAAAACAAATTGTGAAGATTTGAAGGGCGGTTTTCCCTCCCTCCAAGAACACCTACCAAAAAAATCACGTAAACTCAGTAATTTCTCAACTATTATCCGTAAAAGTTTCATAGATGTGTGAAAGGCGCATCAAACATGAAATTACAAAAACCCTATATCGATAGCTAAACACTGAAAACCAGATGTATCGAAAATATCTCAAGTTACTCTCAGGACGTATTTGTTTTTTAAATATAAACCCTCAGATTGCTCAGTGCATAATCTGTATTAGGAGGCCCAGTGGCCGTGAGCGTTAAGGCGTGAGCACTTAACACTCCGTGCCAAAGGGTCGTGGGTTCGATTCCCACTATGGGTGGTGGCTTTTCTTTAGAAAAATGAAAAGGCATCAGCCCTATCCTGGCTAGAAAAGGGTGGTAACCTGTAGATAACCCGTCTTAAAATTCGTAGTTAATAATAAATGGACGTTAAAATTTAATAATACTAATCTGTATTATACTATATTCTAGTTTCATAGAAAAACGACTTTGAAGTTAGGGGTTTCAACCCTTATTCCCTCAAAACGAGTACAGTTAGAGGTTTGATAATTGACGAAAAATTATTTCTAGGAACTAGAAATAAAATATATAACTGGTGAATAAGGCGGAAGGTCAATAAAATATCGCCACACACTTTTACACTTTTTATTTATCTTCCCTACATGTTTCGCACCCTTTTTGGTGCCTCTTCAGGGGAACAGTCTTAAACATTAACTTCAGCCTCAACCTGAGGAATGGAACCTTCCACTAGCAGGGCCACGTCTCGACTGGTCATCGACTGAACGAATCCAATATGGTGTCAAATAGTCAGCTGATCGATAATCGATCCGTCATAAATTTAAAATTGATTTTAATTTCCAGATGAAATATAGTTGTATAATACCAATTTTCCTATTTTTTATCAAATAAATTAATGAAAATATTATTAAGATGGTGTATTTCCGTTTTTTTATTTATCACTTTTTTCCTGTTTTTAATGATGTGTATGTTTTATTTAATCTTTCTTTTCATTCTATTTCATTATATTTTACAGAAATTAAAAACAAATTAAGGTCGCTTTTCCGGAAAAATTGCTACCCTGATTTCTTAATAGAAAAAGAAATTAAACGAGCCGAGAAAAAAAGTATCATATGGAAAGAAGAGTTTGCAAATGGTTGACCATGGCATATGTAATTTTAAATTTGACACAAAAGTTTTTAAATTCTTGGACAAAAGGGTCTCACCCTTTAAGGTTTTGAAATATTGTGTCCATTACTTTACTTCACGTTAAGTCATACATGTTATTATAATTTCTACAATGTGTGTATTCTAAATGTAATTGTAGATGTTAGTATCTTTGAGGTGCATGATTATTGTGTTTATGTGTCGACTTTCATCTTTAAGTGGCGATGTGTCAGTAACGAATGGCCGATCCTCAATCGAGTTATGACAACCTCGTCTCTTCTGTTTGATCGGTTGCTCAAGGGCCAAACACAAACGGTATTCTTGATTCCCCTTAGTTTATTGTTTGTCATGTTCGTACACGTTTTTTGCCATTCATTTTGTATGTAAGTTTTTATATTGGTGTGTAAGTCCTGTAGCGTTAATAACACCACCTCTTCGATTTAAGAATATATTAATCCTTTAATGTTTTAACGTCTTTTAGATAGGACCGTGTCATTAGATATACGTTTCGCCAGACATTCTGCCGGCTTCCTCAGAGTTCCTTCGGAGAATGAAGATAGGTTTCGGTCCACGTCTTTTTTACACCACGTCGCGATCGTAGGCGGCCTTTCCGTACCTCTGATTAGTTGATACTTCCCGCACTTTTGGCTTCTGTGTAGTCTAGAGCCATTTTCTCTCAGAATTCTGGGGACATTATCATAGTGGTATTCCAGTTTGTCCGACATATATCTTCCCAGAGTCAATATCTCTGTCCTTGTCTCGTTAGGCAAAACACAAAAACTACGATGCTTATTCTATATAGCTTATTCAGGCCAAATATGAATATTATTACAAGGTAGGGATTGTCGGGGTTCGGTCACTGCTTCTTAATAAAACTACATTTTGCCGTGAAAATGGTTTTATTGTGGCCGACGTTTCGGCTTGAACTTCAAGCCTTCATCAGGGCTGTAAAAACAAGTAGGACGGATTTAATACTAATATATATATATATATACACACATATGTACATATATAATATATATTATATATATGCCTACATACACATACATATATACATATATGGAAAAAACAAAAACATAAAAACATAATATACATCTAGAAGAACAATGTGCTCTAGTGGTGCTTAGATTATTAGGAGAACAGATATACGAATAATAGATTACATTAGAACAGATATAAAAATAACAAGATGGGCTTACCGATGGGAAGATTGAGAACTAGACCTCACAGATGAGGGATCATTTCTGACAGTTAATACAGGGAAACTTAGGGAGAAGGAGTTGGTGAGGGGGGGGGGGGGGGGGTTCTGGACCACCCAATGGACAGAGTACATAGAAGATGAAAGAAAGGGGGTATATAGGGTATTAGGATGGAGTTTTTAATAAATGGAAGATGTTGGAGTAGGTAGAGGAGATGACATCATCATTTCACGGCAAAATGTAGTTTTTTTAAGAAGCAGTGACCGAAACCCGACAATCCCTACCTTGAATCATCCACGGTCAACGATCTCTCAATGAATATTATTACGACTACTTGTCCTATCTCCAAGGGAAGGATTATAGGACCTAATCTATTTTAGGATTATAATTGTAAATTTGCCGAGCATAGTTCGCAATTTCTAATATATTCCTTTTATCCTTCGATCAGCAATAAATTGCGAAGGTTAATTCCAAACATGCACAATGTTGCAAACTCAAGGCTACGTCCATGGTCACGCTAACCACACTGATTTGACATATTTTTGTTATTTGGTTATTTTTGCTATATATTATTTATGATGTATATGACTATGTGTATGTGTATATATAAATATATATATATATAAATTAACAATTGTATGCATAATTATATGTAACAATCGTATGTATAAGTCCATGTAACAATTATATTGGGCGAATCGCTTTTGTAGGGGATGCTCACAAATAAATAAATAAAGAGTTTGCGACTCATTGCTGAATATTGTGCTTAACTAACATATAAGCTGCCCACCAATAACCCTCCAAAACATTATAATTCCACAGAAATCGCAAATAAGGTACTTAGGACTGATACTACACAAACGTTTAACTTGGAATCCACACATAACACAGAAAAGACAGGAACTAAACAAACGTTTTAGACATTTATCAAGCTTGTTGGACAAACGCTCGAAACTTTCATTGACTAAAAAACGACTTGTATACAATACCACACTTCGACCAATATTGACTGATGGACTTGAACTATGGGGTTCCACTAAACCTTCCAATTCCTACAGAATACAAACAATGCAGTCCAAAATCCTTCGAAGAATATCCAATGCTCCTTACTTCGTCTCGAACCTAACCCTGCATAATGACTTCAATATCCCCTTTATCAAATCCCTGGCCAAATCAGTTTATCAGAAGTTTCATTCCTAGGACATCCAAATCCTTTGATAAACTCTCTATCCTCGTCCCATAATCTACATAGAAGACTAAAGTGGCAGTGGCCTAGAGACAATTTGTTTTAACATGCCATCATCTATAAATGCAAAGTAAACAAGTTTCTTTGATTTTATGACCAAATGACTCAGATACTTTTCCTTTCAGTGAAATACTCTCACTTCAGTCACCGAACCGTCATGCAAATGTTTTATGTCTCATATGAGGCGGAACTGAAGGAGCGGAGACGTGACATAACTGATGTCCTTCAATACACCTTTACAAATAAATAAAATTATTTGTACCACACCCAAGAAATATATTCCATATATAAAATGTTCATGGAGGTATTTTCTTTTCCAGTTGAAGGCGGTGCAATGCTTCCAGCTAGCTGCTGCAGTTCCCGACAGACAGCAGTGGCGGCGGCTAGAAGAGACTACCACTTCGCTGTTAGTTCTAGTACCCCTATGCCACCCCCACTGCCTACCACCCCCAGGCCTCAGGCACAGGAGACGGTGCGCTGCGTTGGGGGTGGTTTAGCATTCTCTGATCGCTGTGATCTAAAGCTCCTAGCCTGGTTAACGCAGACGGCTCACCTCCTATTCGTCTTAGGCTACTGCGTCATAGCCTTCATCAAGCTCTGTTTCCTAGGAATACTCAGGTAACTCCAGCATTATGTATTTTCAATTATTTATTGTAAAACCTAACAATTAGTACTGTTATAAACATCTTATCTTTTGATCTTCAGCTCAGACCAAAAACTGGTTTATTTATTAGTTTCTCTTTCACATGACATTTCGGCAACTTAGCCATTATCACACTAGAAGAAAAATAAAATAAAGAATTTAAATAACATAAAACTCCCTTTTTTCTCCTTTATATCAATTTATCAACCCGTACTCCAATATTCATAGTTAATTTAAAACTTACGCTACGTTAAAAACAGCAGCCTCTCTTTTACATTCTGTAATATCCTGGAATTATTTTCAAACCAGCTAATAACCTTAAAATTATTTTGATGTAAAACATTAATATTATTTCATCAATACTTCAAAAACTTGACATTTATTTCAGAGGATAAAATCCAATCTAAGTCCACACAATTTCGTCCATTTTCCTTACTACTCCCAATATTGATAAGATTATGTATTAAATTCCTTGTGAAAAGCGATATCATTAGAAAAGTCTTGTCTAAAGTGCAAAGAGGAAATCATAAAAATGACAAGACAAAAATATATCATTTTAGCACTTTCCTCCGAAGGAAAGTAGCTATTGAGGTTGCACTCATGACGGAATTTTTGAAAAATTTCTTCAAATCTTTATCGATCCTACCTAGTAGACCGGAAATGACCCCCGTTAAAATTTATATATATATATATATATATATATATATGTGTGTGTGTGTGTGTGTGTGTGTGTGTGTGTGTGTGTCTGTCTGTTAACACGACACCAGGGGGGGGGGCAGAGATTTTGTTTTTTCTTCACGAAACGTGGTATATAGCGTTCAATTAGCAAACGATTGAACGAGTTCGTTAACCACCAAAATCGGTCCACCGGGAGGGGGGGGGGGGTTTACCCCGGACCCAATACACTAATTTGACCATGCCAGCCGTAGTTTTTGTTATATTTCAACGAAACTCGGTATTCGTTATGTTGATCTAAAGAGAGAAATACGTTGTAAAAATAAAATAAATCGGTTCATTAGGAGGGGGGGTTTACTCCGGACCCACATTACCAATTTGCCAATTACCAGCCGCAATTTTTGTTACATTTCAACGAAACTCGTATTCGTGGCGGTAATTAACAGAGAAAAATGGGTTGTAAAAATAAACTAAATCGGGTTATTTGGAGGGGGTTGGGTTTACTCCGGACCTAAAGTACTAATATACTCATACCGGTCATAATTTCTGCTGTATTGTAACTAAACGCGGTATACGTCGTGGGTATCTCATGAGAAAGAAGTGTTGTAAAAATGAAGTAAATCGGTCTATTGGAAAGGAGGGTTTACTTTAAACTCTGTTTCATTAGAATTGCCCGCCAGACGTAGGTTCACAAAGCCGCCGCGAGGCGCACTATCTACCCCTAGGGGGACTGTACCCTGTTCCTGCGTCAGATCAAAAGACGGAAAATGAAGTTTTTGTGTATTTATTAAGTAGTACAGTATCATGTATTAACATAACTCTGGAACCAAATTATTTACAAAATTAATAATTGAACAGTTCTCATAAGAAATGTAAATGAGCAGAACTATTCAAGTTTTTATTTTATTTATATAGATTATTTACAGCAAATTATTCAGTAATGTAGTCTACACTACAAACATTCTGAGGAAAGTGCTTAGTTATGCAGCTCCTGCGTGACGGACTTTTATATCTTTTTTTTTTTAACGGCGCACAGTGTGGCAGAATCTCCAAATCCTGGAAGAAACTCGAAAAATGAAGTATGTCGAAGAAAGTATTTTCTTATGCGGTCACACTTGAAACTGTCTAGGGGAATCAGGTATAAAATATTACCTCTGCAAATATTTTGAAACTGGCACTACAGAACATCAAAGTCAGCTGAGAAAAGCTGTTGTTAGCGTTGTGATTTGAGTAGCATTCATGACCTAAGTTTGACGTCAATATCCGTATTGATTTTTTTCTCGTAACGAAAAATTGAATAGACAGTTTTTAAATATAGTTAAAACACTATTGAAAATTATTTTGAAGAGGAGAAAAACATATAGTGACAATGTAGAAAATTGAGTTAGCGATATGGCACATTTAAATCTGTACACTATTGTTGAATGGGCTAGTGTCCCATTTAGTTATTAAATTTGTTAAAATTTAAAAAAAAAATCGTATGAAAGTGTGTAATTCATTTGTAGTAAAGTGAAGAAGAGATGATATAAAAAGTTAATATTGATAATGACAAGAGGGCGTGGATAGGATTTAGACTAATCCAGTAGAGCCTTAACTACACAGCCTACTCTCAAGAAGCAGGATAAGTAAATCCCAATTAGTAGTCAGGTAAGACTATAACTTAGTCTTTTCACCTCCCAAATAGGGGTCGTCTCTTACAAAGACTACAGTTCCAGGATATTTAGGCTTTATTCACTAGGCCTAGTGTTTAGGGCTGTATCACTGATACAATCACTACTGCTACTTCAAAAGGAACTGGATATGGTCTTCGCAAAAAGACCCAATTTTTGTATCGTGGGAGAATTTCTAACTTCAAGTTCTATAAATAACTGATAGAAAGTGTGATAAAAGATAAGTAACCGCAGTCTGTACCCTTGACCTTTCACTACACTCAGGTAATTTCATGAAAGGGTCTCTTCGAAGATCCACTTTTCTCTAGGAACTTCTTACTCTCTTCAATATGCTTTAAGCATACGAGGAGAAAATCCTAAATAATTTATCACATCCTTCTTCAGTTTGTCCCAGGCTAAAACATTTTCAATAATTGATCTTCTTCTCTCAAAATAAATAATCCCACAGATTGTTCTTTTAGCCCCTTCCTTCCCCAATAGCGAGGAAATCCGCTTATGAGGTTGACCTATGACGCAAATCGGAAGTGCCAAATAGAAAATTTATATATATATATATATATATATATATATATATATATATATATATATATAATATTTTTATGAACAGACATGAGTAGTTTTAGGATTTTCGTATATTTTCTTAAATATCTCTAAAACAACATGTGGGAAACATTTGACTTGTTGTAGGCCAAACGTTAATATTCAAATATGTTCACGAGCTGCGTAGATGGTTCAAAATAAAATAACATCGGATTTTAAAGTAGTGTTCATAATTTTTAGCGATAGATATCAGACATGAAATAATACAACAATGTCATTGTAAAACAATTTTTTTTAAAATAACAAAATTAAATAAAATATAATCAAATCGTAAAATTTGGAATTATTAAAAAATACGAATGTTAAAAACTGACAAAAACACTCAGCTAGTATAGTATGATGGTCGCTTGATTCCACAGGAGCAAGCGACAAACCCCATCCACTCGATCTTCCTCACTTGGAGTGAGTGAATGTAAGTAGTGTAATACTATTTTTTTTTATTTTTTTTAATTGGGGTTTTCAAAATGTCTAGTGGGCCGGATCAAATCTTACAAAGAGCCGCGGGCCGGTTGTTGCCCATATATGATTTAGAGTATCATTTCGGTGCTCTTCCACGAAGCCCCAAAACTATCGTTGTCTGTTCAACGGATTGCTTCATGATGTCTAAAATGTCTAATCCCCTATGGAGGGATAACCAAAAGCGCTAAACCACAAAGATTTACAGGACCTTCGGAGCAGAACAGATAATAATCAGTGTCTGTGTTTTGTTTTTACGGCTGAGAGTATTAAATAGTGGTTTTGTAACTATGAGTATCAGAGGTATTAAGACCAAAGTACTTGACTCCTGCGATAATACTTGTTTGGCAAACTTCCCCTGACCTAGGCACAATTCAAAGGCCGGTTCAGGGAATAATCCTACGGGAAGCCAAGGGATTTCCGGGAATAGAGGATTGTTCCCCGATTACAGAAAGAGATATCTCGCTAATTACCCAATCAAAAACCAATTTCAATCCGATTACTAGGAAATCTCCTCAACAACGACACAACGCCGGAGAAATAGACATAGCCCGAACC
Organism: Gonocerus acuteangulatus; assembly: GCA_946811695.1. NCBI lineage: Eukaryota > Metazoa > Arthropoda > Insecta > Hemiptera > Coreidae > Gonocerus > Gonocerus acuteangulatus. Next base: position 76,843,862 of record OX328125.1, read on the forward strand.
GTAGGAGCTGCGTCGACAGGGCATATGCCTTGCGAATTAAAAGTCAACAATAAATGTAAAATGTTTTTCCTTCAATATTTTTTTTAACTATCTGATTCAATGATAATAAAGCCCGACTCGCAAGAACTGCGTCATCTGACCGCGTTTCTGTTTGTATAAAAAAACGCAACACCTACCCTCAAGAAATCTTAAAAATAAGTGAGATTTAGGCAACATTGTGTACTTAAAACTTACAGTAGCGGAAATTACTCATTTAACCACTTCGAATTCTGCTCGTAAAGCTCTGCAATAAGACAACCAAAAATTCGTTCTCATTTTATGTATTTGATTTTACAAGAAAAATCAGTTTACAGCTAAAAACAAATACAAAAACTATAAGGAATAAAACAAAGAGGAAAAGAAACGAAACGAACCGTTTAACCCAAAGAAATCCTTTCGACGTTTTAAAAATTTATTAAGATCGCCCCATCGAAAATAACTTTGGTATTTAGTAAGCTTGAGAGTGGTTACGGTCCACGTACCACGATTTCCCAAACGTTTTCCAGACATTTAAGGCAATATATGAAAATTCCAAAAATGAATAACATATTTTTTTCACTAAAACGTCCCTTAGTCCAAAGATATCGCACAAGTATTTCACAAATCAACTAAAGTGACACAACTCAAAATAAAACTCAACTGAAAATGTGTCACTCTGTAGGGGCCTTAGGATTAAAACTGGAAGGATGATACAAGTGCTCTCTGGCGCACAAGCTCTGGAGCTAGGTACATATAGGTTTGATGATTGATAAAGATATATTAACCATGTAATCCACAGTCATAACTATGACGGTGTGAATAAAACCGTTTTTTGAGTTGTGTCACATTAGAAATACTAGTGCGATATCCAATTTTTTAATATCTTAGTTGGTATGAATATCAAACATCTAGAAAAAGGTTCAAATGAATCACTATTATTCACTTTTCTTGAAAACAGTTACAGATATCACCTTAACAATGATTTTATTTGTTTACCTTACGCGCTAAAATCATAGTGCGTATCGTTTACTGGTCTTTCAAGCGCTTCTTTCTTACTTTATTAGTGCACATCATGGTTTCTCTTCGGATTCCATAAATTTCATTGTAATCACCCTCCCGAAACCATTATTATTTGTAGACAAGCATATGCGCAAACACGTCCCGAAATACATCACCTGTTCAGATACATATTAAACTCAGTGTAGATCCAACAAGCACAACTACCTCGCGTACATCCCACGCCTTCCGGGGGAAAACATTTCCAAAGTAGAATGGTGGGAATCCTCAGTATTTGATTGGGATTATATTTGAACTGTAGACTCCGCAAGGCTATGTTTACATCGATCAGAAACAGCTCCTGTGTTTGACGATGTGATGTTTGGTCTGTGTGCCTTCTCTGTATTCCCCCCTTTAAACAACAGAGACCTATTTTACCTGAACAAATGTGCCTGTTGCGGAAATAGAATTTAGTAATGAGAAAATCTATCTTCGTGCATAGGTTTTCAAATTTTAACTTGCTATCAGAGGACTTCTCATTGACTTATTCTTTACTTGCGTCGATTTTATTTTTGAATATACAGAATATTTTACAACTGTAATTTTGATGTCCATTTATTACCCGGTTTTGGGAGCATTATCTACATTTAACCTTCCCTTTAGCGCGTATCCGCCCTCCTTTCATAGGGAGGAACCCCGCTTATGAGTTTGACCTCATGATGCAATCCGGAAGTGTTCACTAAACAATTTAACGTTTCAGAGTAGTAGAATATCCCATTTTTTGTTAATATCAAGACAGTTTTACGATATGTAATTAGCTGTATGTCGTTCACTTAATGTACGAATTGCAAGGTAATACATACCTACACATTTTACACGTTTCTACAAAATGTACTGTCGCACCCATGAATCCTACTTCATTCATTGTCTCTGTCCGTATTCCTAGAGTTATAGTAAAATTGTATATTTTGGAGAATCTGGACTTACAAATAGCAGCACAAGCTACGTACTTTTCCGTAGTACCGTAGTCAGTCTGATTTGATTCGATACCAAGTACTTTTGTTCCGATACCGAGTAAGTATCGCAAGAATTATTCGATGATATTACTACTTGGTCAAAAAAGTATAAAGTACCTACTCGTATTTACTAGTATCGGAATGTCCCTAGTAGTGATGGGCGATTCTCCGATGAGAATCGACTCGAATCGAAATGAAATACGAATTTCGTAGTTAATTGTAAGTAATCGTGCTATCAATCCATATCGAAGATCGATCCACATCGTAGATCGATCTTCTGAGCCTAGAAGATCGATATTTTGAATTGATCTGAACTCGTCGATCTTTTATGTGAATTGATCTTTTCATTTCGATTCGAATGATGTCCGGATTTGTCTATTTCTGAATTCTTGGATAATTATCATATAAGGCCCTGATATTACACACACGAAACGTAATTAAATTCAACAAGCTCAGAAGTAAAAAGGACAACAAAAAAAATTCATCAAAATAAAGTGAGAGGTTAACGTTCAGGTTATGGTAGGAAGAATAAGGTTTTGTACCTCGGATTCCATTTGTAGACTCGTGATTAATCGTGTGCCCAGCTTGAGGGAGATGGATGGAGTCGGGCACCACCTGCCCAAGGTTATAAACAAACAATGCCCCCCACAACTCGGACAGAAATAATTGGAAACGTATTCAAGAGAGGAATTGTTAACTCAACAAAAAAAATTTTGAGTTCAATTAGTATTCAATATGCAAAGATTATTCAAACTGGCAATACTCTAGGATGCTGAATTCTCAAGAATGCTAAGATTAGAATAAATTTGCCATAGCTCTTCATTCAGTTTTGAAAACTTAAATCTTTTAGCAAGATGACTGCCTCAGTATTTCTTTTATTCAGGCGTCTTTATAACCTGGAGTTCTATGACAAGAAAGTTCAATCTATTTAAATAAAGTACGACTCTCAGGAACTGCGTCATCTTAGCGCGTTTCTTTTCTTGTCCCTAGTGTCCTATTTGGAAAGGGATAGAAACAGTTATTAGTTTCTTTTTGTATATCATGAAAAATGGCAAAGAGGACTTTTATTCCCTTGCCTTATTTTACTAAAATACTAATTTTTCTGTTTGGAGGGCAATTTCTCGAGTTTGGAGGGGTGCAACACTCGAGCAAAAGGGCTTGTGTTCCGGTGTATTTTTTGATGTGGCTCAGGCCTTTGATCGAGTATGGCATCCTACTACTTTATTCTATATTTTCTTCAGATATCCCAACAACCCCAAATATTGTCACGTGTACATTTGCCAATGGCACTACCTTCCTTATTTCCTCTCCCGACCCAAATTGGCATCTGAAAAACTGCAAACCTACCTCAATGACGTCGAGAAATGGGTAAACAAATGAAGGATTCAAATGAACCCAGAGAAATGTAAGCATGTAACCTTCGCCCTGCGACGAGCTGAGTGCCCTTCCGTAAAAATCCACAATATCCCAATACCCCAATATAACGAGGTTCGATATTTAGGATTCCACCTCGACAAGCGACTTACCTGGAAAACACACATAAAACAGAAGAGACAAGAACTGAACCAACGCTTTGGACTTCTCCGACGACTTATTGGATCTAAATCAAAACTTGACACAAAAAACAAACTGACAATATACAATACTATAATAAGACCGCTACGGACATACGGCATAGAACTATGGGAATCAGCTAAGCCATTAAATATAAACATTATCCAACATTTTCAATCCAAAGTCCTCCGTAAAATCCTTAACGCTCCTTTCTACGTCTCAAACTTGACTATCCACCGAGACACTGATGCACCCTTTGTCCATGATTTAGCCAAATCCCGATTCCTGATTTTTTTCTCTTAGTTCCCAGCCCACCCCAATCCTCTTCGCAGATCCCTTTCTTCCAATGTTATTCCTGATAATCCTCCTCGCCGCCTCCGGCACCATTGGCCACGAGACAACTTATTGCAAGAAATTGTGTAAATATTGTAAATAGTGTACATAGTTCAACCAATTTTGCATTAAAATAAGATAAGAAAATAAGTGTCATTGGGAGTAGCAGTAATGTCCCCTCATCTCATCCAGTGCGTTGCCATTGTTTGATCAAATTTACTTATTGTACAATATGGTACAATAAGTAGGGCATCTGGAACTGTAAATTGTTAGCCTATCCACTTTTTAAAAATAAAAAAGGAATTGTTGCTACCTAACTTTGCTAGTTCCTGCGTTTGCTATCAGATTACAGATAGAATTCTTCTCATTTATTTGACACTGTGCGCGGTTGTCAAAAATGTTGATTGTAAAAAAGTGACCAATTCATAAATGATTCTTAAAAACATAAATTCGTTACTTTTTATATCCTAGTCTTTTCCGGGACATTGATAAAACCTGGCGAGACACCGGGACAAGAGCAAAATACCGGGACTGTCCCGGTCAAACAGGGACGTATGGCAAGCCTAAGAATAGCCAACCCAGACTGGTCGTAGAATGAAAGAATACAATATGGCGGGGACAAGTCAGCTGATTCTAATTTCGAAATCATCAAAACAGACCGACTTGTTTGATACTGATACTTCCATTGCTTGACCGGAGTGGACGTGACGTACCTTCCAATGGTCCTTTTCAAGTTGAGGCTGTAAGCTTTTTAATCTATAACATTTCCCCCTAAACAGACACCATAAAATATTTAGAAAAGAGAGGAAATTTATATGGTTAAAGTGCGTAAATAAGATTCATCGGTATTCCGCCTAATATCTTAAGGGTTTGCCTGTACGTTGGATAGAATAAACTCCTCTCAAGTTCTTTACGTTTCATAAATCAAATACACCAAATCTATCCTTTAAAAAAATCTTTCAGTGTTCGACCATGGCTTATTGTTCGACCATTGGCTTACCTTGTGAAATTTTATTATTTCAATTATTTAAATGAGAGAAAAAATTATCTAGAACCAAAGTTATTAACGCTAGGATAATTCACAAATAAAAAACTAAAGAACAACTAGAGATCTGATGTAGACCAGGGAAGGAAGGTAATAGATAACACAGCCTAGCCTGAAGTCTCCAGTCGGCTCTGTCTACTACAGCCAGTCATTAATATCTGCCCTCCCGAAAAGTACAACAGAATTTATAGATTAATGGAAGGTGTGTTTCTTCTTCTTCTTTAAGTAGTAGTAAGTTGAGCAGAATGTAGAAATGTTTGCTCTCTTTATACACAAGTAAACGACGGATACTTGATCTAGTCTAATAAATTTAATTGTAACTGAGTTCATGTTCTGTCGTTTAAAAAAAGAAAAAAGAAAAAAAAAAAAAAAAAAAAAAAAAAAAAAAAAAAAAAAAAAAAAAAAAAAAAAAACAGACCCAGTAAGTCTAAATATATTTTTTTTTATACGACCACTTGGACTTAGTGTTCCTATAACAAATTTTATATAGAATTTACAGACATTTCTCAAGATGATATACTATCTCTCCATCAAAACACGTCGTATCATTTATATTCGTAAATATATTTATATAAATTAATAACGGTATTATTAATAATAAATACACTACAAAATAAGTAAAAATAACCTAAATATCTGAATATTGTCTACTCTATAATAAAATGTACTTCAATGAGTGGTGAAGAGGCAAAATATAGAGGTGGTTGTGGAAAAGGGATGATCCTTAATCTGATAAGTATAATTCGCAAGCTCTGCAGAATGTTACTAGTTGCCTCTGTCAGATATCAATACTGCTTGTAAAATATATTGTAGAAAACCTCGAACAAGGGTTATATTTTTATAAAATCTAAAGGCTCCTTAAACCCCAACCTATCCCAATGGTCCAAGAAAAACAAATATCTGATTCTTTCTCGCTGGTAGCCCAAATGTACCCAATAATATGTAACCCCCGATAATAATTTATTGATATTTTAGTTATTTCGTGGAACGCGAAGACGTTGCAGCTCAAAGTCCTGAAAACCTTTCCATTCTTCATGTTTGGAATGTAGAAGTTGTATTTCTTAAAATAAAAAACACTTAAATTACCAACTGATAAACAGAGAACGAAATATTTTACGTTTTTAGTTGTGAAATACAGTAAACTTCCTCTAATCCGGCACGTTCGGGATTTGAAGCATACCGGATTATCGGATGCATGTCGAAAATTTAATGGATAGAGGTGAAAATTAAACAAAATGTAGACTATAAAACTAGTAAATATTTAATGAAAAATAACTAAAATAAAATTGCACACTGTTATTATACTGCCTCAGTCGAAAGCTATAAACTGAACTGTCCACAAGTACGTATTTGATCATAGAGAGGGATTCCGGGAATTTTACTGCAATCCCGTGGGAGACCACGGGGTTGTTAGGGTGGGGATTTCGCCGAATTGATGCATATGAGAACTGAAGAGGTGCACTTTTCATGTTTGGCCTTGACATCCCTGTCGAGCTGGACCCACGAGCCGGAGATACCGGATACAAAATAGCATAATATACAGGCATACACACAAACACACTCACACACACACACACATATATACATATATAAGTATATATATATATATATATATATATATATATATATTTTTTTTTTTTTTTTTTACGGCGCATCTACTTCTAGGTCATTAGCGCCGACATCCAGGGTGCAGCGAGGAATTTTCCCAGCGAGCCTTGAGATGATAAAATTCCTGCCGGAGGTGGGAATCGAACCCACCATCTCCCGCTTATGAATCCAGCGTGCTAGCCACTAGACTACGGGAGACCCCCTATATATATATATATACTTATATATGTATATGTGTATGTATATATATATATTTATATGTATATGTGTATGTGTATGTATATGTGTATGTGTTTGTAAGTGTGAATATATATATATCCCCAAAAAAACATAAATGTGAAATAGAGGCCAAGTTCCTGCCACCACAAAGAAACACTCCCTTCCTCAAAAATATCCCCTCCTAAAACCCCCCAAAAACGCCTTACCATTCTACACTCCAAAAAAGTAGTATGGGTTGGTGTATTAATTCAACCAAAAATATTTGCCAATACAAGAGATGATACAAGAAAGAAATGGCCAAGTTCATTACTTGGAAGACCTCATAGTTACTTACTAAGAACAGTAAAGACACTTCAACTGACCTTTAAAAACAACAATAAAAATACTTATATCCAGTTACTAAAATATCACTTTCCTCAACCAGGTATATTCTTAAACTTGGCAATGTTTAGTTTTTATCTAAAGATAATTTCGGCACAAAAAAAACATTGCCAAGTTTAAGAATATACCTGGTTGAGGAAAGTGATATTTTAGTAACTGGATATAAGTATTTTTATTGTTGTTTTTAAAGGTCAGTTGAAGTGTCTTTACTGTTCTTAGTAAGTAACTATGAGGTCTTCCAAGTAATGAACTTGGCCATTTCTTTCTTGTATCATCTCTTGTATTGGCAAATATTTTTGGTTGAATTAATACACCAACCCATACTACTTTTTTGGAGTGTAGAATGGTAAGGCGTTTTTGGGGGGTTTTAGGAGGGGATATTTTTGAGGAAGGGAGTGTTTCTTTGTGGTGGCAGGAACTTGGCCTCTATTTCACATTTATGTTTTTTTGGGGATCTCATTGCTTTTTTCTAAGTATTAAATAGAATTTAGTTGCCGCATACCTACTGGCTTTTGTACTTCATATAAAACCAGGGTCTTTGGATTCTGCATAAGGTTCTCCATACTGCTTGATATTTGATACCAATAATCAACCTACATACATCTAATCACTAGACTAGAAAAGTTAGAAGCTCTTCCAAATGACATTACTTTAGAGGACAAATTGATTGCTCTCTTTACTAAACTATTACACAGTAAAACACAGGAACCTTATCCCGAGGATAAAGATCACAATAGGGAAAGTGTAGAAGGCCTTCAAGAAAAATATAAGAACAAAAATGACTCGACTTTGAAAAACTTAGTATCTGTTTTGAAGTATATTATGCAGTGAACCCCTACGACTTTATTTACTACATTTAAGAAAGAAGTCAGAACTGTTTTTAAGATGCGTCGAAATGTTTTTTACAACATCAAATATAGGTTCTCCTTACCAAGACGATTCATTTGATACCCCACATGATGGGCTTCAGAAGGAATGATGGCATTTCGATGGAGCAAGAAGTAGAAAACGTCATAGGTAATATGACACTCCCGTATCAAGACCTACCTGCGTGCCAAGTTTGGTTAAAATAGGCCAAACGGTGTGAATTGGTATAAGGAACAAACATACAGACAGACAGCTGAAAGACCTTTTTTACCTAGCCTAGTGCATTCCCCGGACCAAGGCCTACCTGTGTGCCAAGTTTGGTCAAAATCGGTCAAATGGTGTGAATTTGTGTACGGAACAAACATGCAGACAGACAGCTGATAGACGATTTTGACTAGCCTATGGCACTACCCGGATAAAGACCGACATGTGTGTCAAATTTTGTCAAAACCGGTCAAACGGTGTGTATTTGTATAAGGAACAAACAGACAAACAGACAGCTGATAGACAATTTTTCCTAGCCTATGATTCTCCCCGTATCAAGACCCATCTGTGTCCCAAGTTTGGTCAAAATCGGTCAAACGGTACGGATTTGTAAGAGGAACAAACATACAGACAGAAAGCTGGTATAAGATTTTTACCGAGCCTGTATGCGTCTCTATTTGTTTCTTAAAACATCAAATATACGTTCTTCATACCGAGACAATTCATTTGATACTCCACATCATGGGTTTCGGACGGAATGACGGGTTTCCGATGGAAGTACAAAACTGGCACGCCCCCGCCCCGGAAGCGGAGTCAAACACAACTTTTCGCGATTTTTCGATTTTTTCCTTTAATAACACCTTCATATCTATCTTCATGCAAAATTTCAAGTCTCTAGCATCATGGGAAGTGCCTAAAAATTTTGATGAGTCAGTGAGTGAGTGAGTGAGTGAGTCCTATAAATCCCGATTTTCAATCGCTTATATCTCAGAAACTATTCGATGTAGAATTATGAAAATTTCCAGTTTTACTCACATCCAGTAGTTTAATACCTGTGTAAAATTTCATAAATTTATCTTCACCTGGTTGAAAGTTATGAGAGGGTAAAAATCGGCTCTAAGACCGCCTGTAATATACACACAGTATGCTTAGGCCGGAACTTGGCCTGGCGCACTACCGTGCGCCTAGATATATATATATATATATATATATATATATATATATATATATATATATATATATATATATATATTCTTTATTTAACACGTGAAGTACTGATATAAATAATGACATAAATTAATCAGCTATGGATCCCCAAAATACTAATGATTTAGAGAAAAGAGAGAAAGGAAAATTAAAACTTGAAAGAAAGTGAGAGAGAGAGAGAATAAACGATAGAGGCAGTGAGAGTAAGAGAAAGAAAGGAACGTAGAACCTGAAAGAGAGACAGTAAAAAAATCGGGGTGAAGGCTGGCAGTTGATCAAGGAAAGTGGTCCCTTCGCTAGAAGACAATGATAAGACAACGGTGGGACATTTTCCAGATAATAACTGGAGAAGAATGGGCTCCAGCAACAAATGGCTCATTTAACGCAGCTTAAATCCATTACACATCTCCCTTCTTGCTTCTTGTGGATTCCTTCATTTAACAGGGCGTATTAACTTTCTTTACAGAACTCACAATGTCATGTAGGATCGGAGGCACTTACGCATTTGTCTAGGTATCGGAAAATTCATAGTTTACACCGATTCATATTTAACAAGATACAGGCCGAAGGTTTTTGTTATTTTTCGCCATGACATGGCATTTCCCTAGGAAACGATTGAACGAGTTCGTTAACCAGCAAAATCGGTTCATCTGGGTTTACGCCGGACCCAAATTACTAATTTGCTCATACTAGCCCTGGGTATATACCTATACGTAATACTAGTTGAATACCCATGCTTCACCACGGCCGATAAGTATTTTTTATATTGAGTTAAATAAGATATGATCAAAATTAACGCTACTACATAATTTTGTACAGCTTATTATTGCACGGACTGTAAAGTTACCCAGGAAACACCAAAACAAAATACAACAACCGCTTAAAAAGTTAGGTAAACAGAGACAAATACACGTTGAAAAGCATAAAACTAACAAATTTCAAGTTTTAAGCACTTATCTCTTCGATTGACGTCGCCCCACCGAACATTACAACAGGATCTTATTGTAGAGAATTTAGTAACCTTTCGAATAGCCGCCTTCCACTTACTACGATTTCCCAACCATTTTCGAGATATTTTAGAAAATATACTGAGATCCGAAAACGTTGTATCGCCATTCATACAATTTTTTTCCATATACTTCGTTTCTGAATATCCAAACAGGAAATTAGTTTTGAAAAGTATTTCTATCAATTTCTCTGGTAAATGGCTACAGATCTCGCTTTAAAAATGGTTTCATTCGTTTTCCTACGTTAAGGAATCTTTCGCACAAATTTTGCTCCAAAAACCATGTTCCAGTAAATGGATTCAACTGGTTAATGAACTTGACCTTTTAAATGAGAAGAAAGATTTTTGTACCAAATGTTATCAAAATCGAACCATTTTTGGGCCGATGAGGAAGTTCTTAATAATTCAAACTCCCCTAAAAGTACTTAAACATTTGAATATCAAAAAAACCTTTCTTAGCGAGTGTTTACATTCGAAACGTATTGTCCGTGCAAAATTTCAAATTTTTGTGTCAAGTGGTTCGGGATATTATTACATCGGATGGGCCATCACCAGGGCGTAAACTCTATGAGGGACAAAATCACTTTATTTCTAGTAATTCAAGGACTGCCATCATAGTGGAAATTAACCTCAATTAAAAATAATATTATGAAATAGATAATGTACGGTAACAGCTGTTCAGTTATCGTCCTAGCAACATAGGCGTGCAAGCTCTAACCAACTCAAACTTTACACCCCTCTAAATATACTTAAAAATTCGAATATCAAAAAATCCTTTCTTAGCGAGTGCCTACGTCATATAGGGAGTGCCCATGCAAAATTTCAAAATTTTCTGTCTAGGGGTTTGGCCTGGGATGATAGGTCAGTGAGTGAGTGAGTCAGTGAGTGAGTGGTATTTGACAAATATATAGTAGATACATCCTGGGTATCTAAAGAGGAAGATTTCTGGCAGCTTAAATCCAATACATATCCCTTCCAGCTTCTTGTGGATTGCTCCATATAACAGGCGTATTATAACAGGCTTTCCTATACAACTCTCAATGTCACGTAGGCTAAAAAGGACAGGCGAATTTGTCGAGACACGAGAACATTCATCGTTTACACCGATTCATACTAAACAAGATACCCGCAAGAGATTTTCATTTTTCGCCACGAAACTAGGCATATTTCCCACGCAAATGATTGATCCATTTTCTTTAACTACTCTCAATGTAATAATGTAGTCTCAAAATTATAGACAAATTTGTCGGGTAAAGGGAAAAATTCATAGTTCTACCAAACATTAGATGAGATTCTAAAGTTTTAGTTAAGCAATTGTGAATATTGTATGGTTTATCACGCACATTTAAATACATCATGTTCTTTTTCTAACATTTCCAAGCTTAATGCACCTTTTTCTCCGACTTAGGTTTGAGATCAAGGCCGTTTCATTTAAAGAAGTTTGTATAACTTGTTTTAACCCTAGATTGACACCTTGGGGTGGAAAATACCCCACACTTTGTTCGATGGCGTGTTTTTTAATTTCTGTAAATAACACTCCCTCCTCCTAAATAATCGGAAGTGTATTCTCTGCTATTACCCCATATAAACAACGCCAATTGTCTGCTAATCGCTGCGTAAGAAGGTCGCGAGCTGTGTATGGAGTATTTTTTACCCCACGGTGTAGTTAACGGCTAACTTTTTCGCTCATCAGATAAATCTTCAAGGGTCGATCACTTTTTAGGTACGCCTTTCCAAATGACAAAATGGCCTGAAAACTGCCCAGAAAAGATTTTCTCATTGATTTGGACTGGCAACTGGTAAAAGCTCAGGTGGCAGTTAGTGCCCAACTGGAGAACATACCAAAACCACTGAAGACATTGATGCTTGTTGTTTTGGGAGATGATTCAACTCCTGATGGACCTTCAGCGTCTTTCTTTACCTAGGGAAAACCCGTGAGATGTTCATTTCTTGGTAGAAAGGATGTCAGGAAGACTAAAACGCTATGTTCTGTGTCAAGAAGGGCCATGTACACCCCTCACCTTAATGTCTTAAATTTTAACGAGTCTCAATTGGACAGAACATTGTACATTCCTAAAGTTCCTATTTTTTTAGGCTTTTGATCATTCTAGTTTATTGTTCGTAAAAAATATTTTCAGTTTAGTAATATATTTTTCAGGATAAGTATTTGGTGTATGAACAATATTGAGTTTTAGGATTTCCTAGCTATTTTGTGAATTTGACTTAATACTTTGCAGATTTATTCCTGTTTGAATTTATTTCATGATGTTCCTGTTCTATCCATTGTTGTTGTGTAAAAAGCAAAAGAAAAAATTGAAACTCGTTTATTATAATAATTTTCAAAGTATGGGGGGAAAATTTACCCCACGGTGTCATTACCGTAGATGTCAATGGCAGTGTCAATCCAGGGTTAAATAGCAAAAGCGAGTTACTTCCGCTTGGCTACCGCCAACGTCCTGTGTACTGTTGCGCGTAAATGTTGCTTTTCATCGAAATCTTTTTGCAGGGGCTGTTTATATGTTTAAAAAAAATCGAAAGCAAGCATTATCTGTTTCTATTGCATGTTTTCCGAATAACACTAGTGGCATAAACGGAAAGGCGCTTAGGATTAATTTGCATTGAGAATATTAGTTATATCTATTGTTAGTTATGTTTGCACTTTTGGAATGCATGGCATTGAGGTTGCCCTCTTGAAAGAGTTCTAGAAAAATGTCTTCAAATCATTATCAATACTCTCCAGTAGATATCGAAAATGACCTTAGTAACAGTCATTGAAGTTAATTTGATGAATCTCTGTCTTTGGATGGAACTCACAACATGGGTGTATATAGAAAATAATTTCGGAGGGGGCTGGGAAAATTTCGGGGGGGGGCTGAGACCATTTCCGGTGTATCGAATACCAGCAATTTAGATCTTGGAAGAGTTTTAGCCAACTTAAACGCTATTACACGCAAAAAAGAATATGTTTTATGAACTAAATGATCTTATTTAATTTATTTTTAAGGGTTTTATGAAATTTTTACCGATGAAATCAAAATTCCGGGGGGGGGGCTGCAGCCCCCTTTATATAGGGGAAGGTGTTGTACCTTTGACCACTTTGCCAAATTGAATTTTTTTTAGCTCCAATATTAAGGCTAAATTCATTTTTTTTTTTAATTTTTATTGTGATTAGTATTCTATTGCTTATCATATTTAATTTTTTCAAGGTTCTAGCTTTATATTCAATATTTTTTATTAATTTTTAAAAAAATAATCGTACAGTGGTCAAAGGTACAACACGTAGTTGTATCTTTGACCATGGAGTGTTGTGCCTCTGACCACGTAAAAACAACACAGTACAAAAAAAAATTGTATTCAGTAATATTGTAATTAATTGCAAGTTTAATAAATACAGGGCAAGGATGTAAGCATAATAAAAAACCTATTATTGATATTATGTTAACCTTAATATTCTGTTAAAAATCCATTCCAATCGATAAACGTTTATACTGTCGAGTAGATCCACTAGTAATAGTAGGGTATGGAAGTTTAGCCACAATGTCTTCAACATCAATATCATACAAATTTTCATCTTCTCTCGTAAACTTGTCCCTTAAAGTTTGTTTTTTTTTTCAAATATTGGATCTTAAACATTGGACATTCACGAGGTTTCCCTTTAGGCCAGCCCCTATTTGACATTTTCCTTGCCTGCACTTTTCTATGAGGTCTGACAACTTCAAGTGGAACGATAAGGGGCGATAGATTTGAACTGCTACACTCAGGATTGATAAAGTCAGTTTGAACTTATTTCATTTATTATTTTTTAAATTCGTTGAACAATTGAAGCAACCAATATTAATTATTTTAAAAAAAATTGTAGCAGAACATAAAAGTGGAATTTAAACAAAATTACTCAGATGTGTTGTACCTTTGACCTGGTCAAAGGTACAACAACTAGTCGTGGTCAGAGGTACAACAAAAGCATGCTAAAAATTTTAGGGTAAAGATAAATCAATTTCAGAAGCTACGCCAAGTTTCTTATTGTAATAGCTACTTTGTCAAATGATTTCAATCTAAAAAGATGTAATACAAAGAATATTATGAGGTAAAACATCATCAATAAATAACTTACATTTTTATGATAGAAATGGATAAGTATTTTTTGCAAGAATCCTCTTTGACTTGAATAATCTAAAGTAGGTTACACAAGCCCTCTAGTGAAGGAGCTAAACACTAATTACACCAAAATTTATAAAATGTTACTACATGCCGCCACAGCCTCGGTAGTCAAAGGTACAATATGGTCAGAGGTACACCTTCCCCTACGCCCATGACTCACAAGGACTCAATACAACAGCAAATTAACAACTTTATGTTTGCAGAATTCTAAAAGGCAGAACAATGGCAAGGTAATGGGAGAGGAATTACAATACCGGCCGTAAACGGGAGGGTAAGTGAGAGAGAGAAGCCCTAATAAAGAAGTATTGGATGAACAATGGCTCCGAAGAACTGGAAGAAGGAGCTGCCAAACCATTATTGCAGGGAAAGCCTGCTGCCGACGTCACAACGGCGGGAGAGAGATAAAGGCAAAGCTAAGAGAAAAGAGGGAAATAGAATGAGGTAGGTCGTGGACAAAATGGCGGATAATTCAGCTCATCCATGCATTCACAAAACCTTTTATTTTGAAATATATTCTCTCCAAGGTTTTTTCATCAATTTTCTTCTTCTTTACAAGATTCTCTTTCATTGAAAGCGGTATTAACTTCCAAACATAGAAGTGGCTAATCTAGCACCCTAGATTCATATGCGGGAGATGGTGGGTTCGATCCCCACCGGCGCGCCGCAGCGGCAGGAATTTTCTCATCTCACTGCTCGTTGGAAAAATTCCTCGCTGCACCCTTGGTGTCGGCGCTAGTGGCCTAAATGTCGATACACAGTAAAAAAAATAAGTCATTGCACTGGACCGTTCAGGATATTGCAGCGTTCTAGAAGACAACGCCAACTTATTTAAACTCATATTATTATAATAGTACTATGTAAAAATACTTTTATTTCTAAATAAATAAAATAAAGTTTTATTGTGTACATTGCATAGATTGAACCCAATGATATCTTTCCGTTTCATACTTCACAGACACCTAATCCACACTTAAAAGATTTCTCTGTCTTTATGCCCAACGAACATATTTCCCCCTCCATGTCGAACAATCAAATATCAAAAATCTTGTTTTTCACATTCGATACCTTGCTCTTGCATTGTGTACGATACTCTAACCGCAACTCTAACCCCTTCAGAATACCCGAAAATGCCTTAAATAAAGTACCGAATAAGACCACCTTTTATTATATTACTTCGTGAATGTATAGAATATGTTCGTTAGCAAGAATGCTCCAATTTCTTCGATATTTTGAAATGTTAGGGACGATATGTCCGCTCTAGGTACTACTGTATAAGGTAGTCACCCAACGGTCACTCAGATCTCGATGTATAAATTACTCCTAGTAGTAGTCAATTTAATGTTATATACATAGAGTAAATTGGGTGTGTTAAAATCCTCAAAATGATTCTGAGGAATGACCCAACCGTCTTTTGAGCTGAGTAAAGATTGTTATTCTTATGGAAGGATATATTGCATAACAAACCTGCATATTTAACTAGAAATAAACATCAACTCCAACTTACCTGAAACAAAAAAAAATACCAAAAAAATTACTTATACATGTTTTGATCTGGTAGAAAATTCTAAATAGATAAAATCCAAGGACCGAAATAAAAATTAAATGTTTCGTAAAAATTATGACAAAAAAATTACTTCATAATTTATATTTTTAAAATTAATGAATAACTGTTATGAAATAATTTTTATTTTTAAGTTTTTAAAATAAAAATTATTAGAACATTTTTTAAAAAAAAATAATAAAATATATCAATTACGATGGAATTTTTATTTCCCAATAATAAAAATTAAAGGTTAAGTGAAACTCATTTATTAAATATCTCTTATCCTCGAAACAAAAAATAAATACTTGATTTGGAATCTGTTTATTAAAAGTTATTTGTTTATGTGAGTGAATCAAAGTTCGTCTAAATCCAATTGATTTGTATGAGTATATATTGTATATACTAGAATTTGTTTTTGTGCATTACTTTTTTTTTGTTTTCGTTTCTATTCATTATTAGTCGCTATGTGTGCGAGCTCTTAAAATCAATAAATCTATTCATTATGGCACTTGTATTGTTTTTTTTATTTAAAATAATGTTAAAATTATAAAAAATTGTTATTAAACATTTTTATAAAAAAAATTTTGAAATAACATTATTCAAATAATTTTTATTTTTAAGTTTTTGAAATAAAAATTATTAGACAATTTTTAAAAAAAAAATAATAAAAAATATAAATTAGGATGAAATTTTTATTTTTATTTCTGAAAAATAAATATTAAAGGTTAAGTGAAACTCATTTGAAATAAAAATTAATAGTTATTTTCGGTCCCTGATAAAATCCTAGTAAAGAATATGTACATTAACAGTATAATTTTACACAACAGACTTTATTTTAATATAAACACAACGTTATAAATAGTGTAAGTTAACAGTAGTTAAAAAAAACTGTATAATAAGTCAGGAAACATTGTTAAATTAAAATATTTTTTATATTCAAAACGTATATGTAACTTAGAATAGTGTCTATCGTCATATTTTCTAACCTAGTCGACATTAGCTCGTGAAAGCTTACCTATATGCAAATATATATATATATATATATATATATATATATATATATATATATATATATATATGTGTGTGTGTGTGTGTGTGTGTGTGTACATATTGAATTTTGTATTTTCTAACTTATAGCAATCTCTAAAACCAGTGCTTATAAAAACTTTATTTTAATTTAAATAAATGTCGCTGAAGAATAAATATAGTAATATACCTATTTATTTATTTTTTCTATACATTTGATTTATTTAAAGAAATATTACAGTCCACAATATATGTATTATGTAATTTGATATAATTATATATAGCTTGACCACGCCTCCGGTGCCACCAGTTGTCAACCGAATGCCTTCCTTATTAGGAAGGATTCTAGGATGACCTGGAGTTACCTTGCGCCATCCAAACACATCCTGCACAAGCAGAAAGGATTGGAGGCGAATGAGTCGTGGCCTGTGATTTCATGAGGAGAGAAAATATCCATCGATATCACTCTAAGTTATCATAATTGCAATTACACTGATTTTTTATCACTCCACGACACTTTACTGCCTAAGTAGATCCCAGGGCCACTTCCTATTAATACGTCTTGGTGGAGAGGAAGGATGATTGGTGCTGGATAAGGATTGGGCTGAAGGATTACGATGATTGATCAATTTACTATGGAAAGTTGAGAAGCGGATAGGGATTATATCTTGGACAAAAGGAATATTTAGGTCATTATGAAGGGTGAGATTCGAGACATAATAAGGAGCATTAACTATGGTACGTAGGACTTTGGATTGAAATGTTTGGATTCGGTGGATGTTGGGATGCTTGACTGTCCCCCAGAGTTCTACTCCAATATATTTATAAATATACACTTGTGTGTGCAATTAGATGTAATTTCTACGTGCCTGCGTTTACATATGTACATAAGTGTGAATAGATTTATTTTTTGACGTTCCGGACCATACTGTCCTTCTTGTTCTTCAGCAAATTTTACGTCACAATATAGACTTCCAGTATAACTGGGAGTCAGAAACCATATAATAAATTATGCACAATAGAAACCTCCTGAAGCTATTTTATATATAAAATAAATCATGGGCGTATATAGAAAATAATTTCGGGAGGGGCTGGGAAAATGTCGGGGTGGGCTGCCACCATTTCCGCGGGGTTCCATTATTACGGGGGGGGTATGGAATACTAAAAATTTAGAACTTGGAATAGTTTTAGGCAACTAAAACGCTATTACAAGCTATTAGGGTTTTACGACCACTTTTTACCATCAAATCAAAATTTCGGGGGGGGGGGCTGCAGCTCCCTCAGCCCCCCCCTTATATATGCCCATGAAATAACTAACCGTACGTTTGGTTTGAATATGAATTCTAAAATTAACAAACCTGTCAGAAAGTATGAGTAGAGATGTGAGAGGGTAAAATAGAATGATAAAGCCACTCAAAAAAGCAAGAATAAAAATGTAATTTCTAAGGAATTAGAATTGTCCTTGCAAGGATCAAATATACTGTAGTATGTACCCTTTCCAACAATTCTTCTTCAAGCTACTACCTTGTTATCCCAAGTTTTGCAGGCCGATTCCAAGCCTTTCTATATCCATGCTTAGTTCTTTCAATAACATTCCTTTCATACTCCAACTCGATTATAGAACACAATAACCGCAACATGCTTTCCGAACTCATTGAATTCAAATTGATTTTCTTTTCAATTAACAAAATTAATTTTGTAGGGGAGCCCGAAAAGGGGATATTCCTAGTAGAAATGAAGAAAAGAATTAACAAAGAAAAGCATCCTCTAATAAAAATGTATAACTTTATATTTGTGGTAGTATCAGGCTGCACCGTATGAAGTTTTGGACTTGCCGATTTCCTTCAAATGTCTTGAAACTCTCGTTGATCCTACTCCGAGTTCTTTGGCATATTCCCTAGTGCTTTTTGAGGGACAAGCTTCAAACCTTTCTTTCAGGTGGTCATTGTCAAGCTTGTAGGGCCCCCACATCTCAGAGCCGGGCCCGGGACCAGATCACGGGCCCCCACTTCTCAGAGCCGGGTCTCCACTTCTCAGAGCCAGAATGAAATATAGTATTCAGGGACTGCACTAAAAAAACTGCACTAAAAAAATATAGATCCCATTCCAATAAATATAGGCTACGCTCGTCTATATTTCTAAACCCCATTCTTTTTACAAGCTCATAACCTATAATTTTTTTCCAATTAGCGAGTATCGGCCCGGGACAACAGTACCAGGCCCCCCCCCCATGTGGCGGCCCTGCAAGCTTGGTTTCTGGCCTTCCTCGCCCCTCGTTGTGAAGGTCAAAATTTCCACTTCGAAACCTGGAAAACCACCGGTAATGTTCATACACGCCTCAGCAGCGCTATGACCCGGCTTAAATTCATAACGAAAAATAATACGGATTTCCGTTGGTCATAATTTAAGTTTCATTTTTTTCTCAGAGGATTGTTCTCACAACACAGTACGGAAGTTACTGATTAAATAATAGGAATAAAAGAGCTTTAATTCTATATGAATAACATTGATGTTTGTAAATAATTAAATAAAAAAGGGAAAGGATTAAATCGCAAAGTAAACAAAACTGACATTTCATACGGTACAGCCTGATACTTAGCAGAGAGCGGGAAAAGATGATAATACGAGTACGTAGTTAAATAAAAAAAAAAGGAGCATACCTGATTTAAAAACTAGCATAGAAACATCTAAAAAAATATGTCGGAAGGAACAAGTGTATATGGGAATCGGGATCCAGGTAAATCCATAGATTGGTTTCATCTCAAAATTGAAAAAGAAAGGAAACAGAGGCACAACATACGCAAGTTCACAAGAAAAGGGTAAGAGGAACGGTTAAAACCAGCTCCAAAGAAAAGAGGCAGACACACAACATACTTATTTTCACAAGAAAAGAGGTCAGAGGCACGGCTTTCGCATGACCACTAGAAAATATGTCAGAGCCACGCCTTACTCATGTTCACAGTAAAAGAGGACAGAAGCACGACTTACGCAAGTTCACATTAATAGAGAACAGAAACACGCATTACTCATTCCCTTGAAAGCAAGAAACATCGACTTGCAAGAACTGCAGCATCGTTAGGTTTTACCAAAGTTATATCCGGCACGAGAAGAAAAACTTGGAAAAAATCTTCTAATATTACGCCGTCAATGGAAATAAACTAGCACTTGCGAAAATTCAAACACCTTTTTCAGCATTTAAGGAACTTTCGAAATTACGCTTGTATCTATTTCATAGGGAAATCTCTTACGTTGTGGAATGGTCATTTTATATTTAATAAGTTTTCACAATTGATTTCGAGATATATAAGAAAATGCAAAAGTAGTCTTTCTTTCTCAATTCTTTATCCTTGAAGAACAAATAACATCTTTAAAGAAACTCGTTTAATAATCTCAACGCCATCTTGTTGGCGATTAAAAATAACCTTCTAAAATTGGCGTTTAGCTAGCTCAGAACGGATATTGAAGTGCAGGAGGATATTGGAAAACCTTCCCAACTTCTTGAAAGTGACACCTCAGGCGACTCTTATTCAAAGTCATTCCCTTGCAGTTCAATAATGGAACTAGCTGGATCCTCTCAGTACTCTTACCGTAAATATACAATTAGCTTTTTTCTTTTTTAATCTACATTCTACAACTTTTTTATATTACATGAAGTTCCCATCTCTCCGGTACTCTCGTAGTAGAGTGTTCGCTCGATAAGATTTAATTTTAGGAATATTTTGTCGTAGTGGCCGTAATTTATGTGTCCTTTTAATGAAATTTGTGTATATTATCTACATAGGGTAGTCTAGTGACTAACGTCTTAGATTCTCATGCTTGAGATGGTGGGTTCGAGTCACACCAAATTTTCTCATGTCATGGCTTAGGGATATCGGTGCTATGTCCCCTTACGCTACATCTACATCGGATCCCTATTTCTCCCAGTCCGATCCGATCGGATTTTGTTTGATCGACAGCGGCCGACATAAGTGCCTACATTGCTCTCGACCCGATTCGATCCGATTTAGTCACAGCTCGTCAGTAATGACCTCGTAGTGAAGTGAAAATTAGTGACTAATTTAAGAAATACCATCTAATAAGCTATAAGAAAGGTAACTAGAAGGTTATGAGCTTTGGAGGTTATAAACATTGGAAGGTTATAGACGTTGGATGGTTATAAACATCTTTCCACGCAATTTAATAAACAAGGGAAAGTAAAAAGAAAAATGTGAATTGACAAAGTTGTTATAAACTTTATTTCCTTTCATATACAAAAAAAAATGCATTGAAATCGGTTAAGATTTAGAACCTGTAGACCTTTTTGAAACACAACATGTGGGTTGGCGCCATTTTGCTTCGTCGGTCCGAAATCAGTCAAGAAACAAACAAGTTTGAATGGCCAAGAATCGGTGGCCGTTGGATTGGACCGGATTGGATCGGGTGGGGACCAATGTAGGCACCTCTATTTAGATACATGTGGTTTTTTTTTCTTCTGACAGTCGGTGGCTATTGGATCGGATCGGGACAGGTCCAGTGTAGGTGCACCCTAAGTCGGAGCACCGTAAAAAAAATAAATAAATAAATAAAAAGAAAATATCAACATCTGATGAAATTTATTTTTACCGTTAATCATCTAATCATCATCATAAAAGTCATTGCTGAGTTATGCTTAAAACTAGTCAATTATGAATAAGGATATTCCTAATCCCCACTCCAATGTAAAACATATATACGCACTTGGGACCATAATATTGCTTTGCTCTAATGTGAGTAATGTAAAAACGTGTAAAAATGTAAACACCCTGGATGTTGGTGCTAATGGCCTAGGTGTCTAAGCGCCGTAAATATATACATATATAATATATATATATATATATATATATATATATATATATATATATATATATATATAGTATTTATTAGTATCCTATTGGAAATTTTAAGGAATGATATTTTCAAAAACGCTATTACCGAAAATGTAAATTCTTTTACGCCAGAAAATAATCAGAGTGAAAAAGAGAATTTTTTATTTCACAACCGTCCTCCACACATAATAGATAGTAAAGAATTTAAAATGAGGGCTAGAAGAACAGTGTAGAATTGTCGAGGCAGACCATAAAAACCTTAACAGCTTACACTCTTTTGTGCCGCCCTAACCAACCCCTCCCACTCCCAGTACACTGGCAAAAACTTCAATGCAAACGGAAACTCCCTACCTCTTTCTGACATCCATTTACACAATTCAACAAAACCAATGTGTTTTGTGTTCAAAAACACATTTTTAACTGGAAAATGGTTAAGAAACTGTTAACTATTTTAGTAAACTCTCTATATATGCTGATGGTTAGAAATGCGTTGAAATTGGGGAAGCAACAGATTTTGTAGAACATACAACAACAATGAAACTTAAATGACTACTGGAATGACCGGAAGACCACACGCCCAAGGCGAAAAAGGATTTGTAATACAATTTCCTATAATATGCTATAATTTAGTAAAGTTAAAGTGTATTTGATATATTTAAACAACCCACCAGGTATCGTTTTAATCAGTTTGGTTGTTTTTGCATAATAATTTTGCAATTGCGGTATCTGGGAAAAGTAACATTTTTCAAGATGTAAAATGTAAACCAAATTTTGAAACATTTTAATTAAACCAACGCACTTATGCTTTCAGAAATATTTAACAACTTGAAAATAGGCCAATGAATAACATCCAACTCAAAACAAATGGGCCCTAGACTAATCTGCAAACATCATAACATACATCAATATATCGCACTAATATTTCTAAACTGACACAACTCAAAAATCAATTGAATCAATAATTTTTCGTAGAAGGTAGAAAAATAATGTCTCTCCACTGTTTTTCAAAGTATTTATTAGCAAAAGCTTTTCGAGAACATGGTTCTCATCGTCAGTGCATCTATTACTCCACCGGTAGTACTGCTAACAGCCTCTCCGAACAGGTGTGAGGTACTTTGAAAAACAGTGGAGAGACATTATTTTTCTACCTTCTACGAAATCGAGAACTCCACAAATAACGCTGCATACATCACAAATAATTTTTCATTTATGACTATGAAAGACTTAGTAAATATCTCTTTATCAACCACCAAAACTGTATGTACCTAGCTACAGAGCTTGTACACCAGAGGGCACTTGTGTGACTCTTCTTGTCTTAATGATATGTTCCCTATTTAGGCAAGAGTGACACATTTTCTGTTTAGTTTTATTTGAGTTGTGTCACTTTAGAAATACTAATTAGTGCGATATATGTAGGTATATTATTTATTATATATTATATGTTATGTATGTACGGGGACATTGTAATGAATCACCATTTATGAATAAGTGCTTATTTATCTTGGCATTAAGTTGAAATTGATTTTAATTATTTGTATTCTATATCATTTTTAATTCCTATATTGCTGAATTCCGTTCCCATATAATAGAATATGTAAGCAAAACAGATAAAAAAAGAAAACTGGTTTCTTCGGTGACTCATCTCAGTCTGTTTATTGTCCACAAAAGGAAAAAACAAATAAATAATTCTGACGACTATATAAATAATTCAATTGATAGACTTGTAGAATTTATAAAAACAGGTATGATTTAACGAGAAGTAAAGTAATGGACACACTATTTTAAAACCTGAAACATGCATAATATTTCCTGGGAAAATATGTCTAATACATATGTTTATCTTTATGTGTAAATATATATATATATATATATATATATATATATATATATATATATATTATGATTTTTATAGCTATAATTGGTTTGTCAGTGGTTTCTACCGTCATGATTTTAAAAATAATGAATCGCTACTTTCGCGAGCTCTGTAATCAATATAAATAAATATTGAAATATTTGTTTTTCAGAAACAGAAGATCTATATAATTAATCTTAGACACGATTTTGGCGTTCCTTGATTATTATATCATAATTCCAAAATAAGTCTCTTCTGTTTCTTTCTCAATATCGACGATGCGTTAAATTTGTCTCTACTTCAAATAAGATTCGTTGTCGGTGTTTCAATCGTGTAAAAACCATTGGATGTATGAACAGGTCCTTAATTTTTAGATCATTATTGATTAATGTAATGACATACGGGTACTGACTTAGAATGATAAAAATTATTTCGTTTAGAGCCTTCTATTTATGTTCAAATTCAGGAACATAAACATGCTTTAGGTCCACCCTATGAAATTTACTTTGTAACATATAATCTTCTTTTTCGTATATGGCCACCGCGCATGCGCGAACGCCAGGACATCTTCTTGTGACACTTGTTTGTAACGCTAGGTCCACCCAATAAACCTATGTAATGTACTCTATAACATGCAGTCATCTTTTTCGTACATGGCCACTGCGCATGCGCGAACGCTAGCGGACACCTTTTTTGTGGCACATACAGTCTTCTTTTTCGTACATGGCCACTTCGCAAATGCGAACGCCACAGCGCATGCGCGAACACTAGCGGACACTTTTTTGTGACACATTTTTGTAACGTTTTTTTCCAGTTTAGTCACCGCTAAAGCATATTTATGCTAATATATATAGAGTAGTATATACACTACTCTATATAGGTCATACGCACTTAGCACAGATATGTTATACTGTATACATTAGAGTTTGTTGACTAGTGTTTTTCGTTCTGTCAGTATAATGAACGGGTTGAGTTTTGTCATCAATTGGCCAGCTGAAAGAATTTCCTGTTCCACCTTAGATATTTAGGAAGGGTGACAACCTATAGACATCCTGGCATTAATTGTCTAGATGCAGACGATTCGTTAATAAATAAATAAAAGTTAGGAATCAATTAGACTTTTATCACCATACTCATGGGTTAGACCAGACTTATAGTAGTGAAATCGCCGTAAAAGCGAAACATGTGCGCAGTAAGAATAATAATAAAGTACAGTTATCTAAACCGTTCCAATATTTTCTGAGAGAAAGAGAGAAATTCTTTTCCTCGGAGGAAAACCACTGAACCAACATCTCTCGTCTCTTAAAAGTTTTTCCGAGTGCCGAATATGAGAGTAGAACGGCCAGAGGAAATAAGAGCGGGAAGGGAAATCTTTCTTATCTTTCAGTACTAAAGGGAAGAAAAGCGTTCTTAGGGGAGAAACAAAGGCACATTTGTAAATAGAGGCTTTTCCGTAGATAAGACCAAACAGCACGCCTGGGAATACATCTACGGGGGACGAGAACGGGAGCGGCATATGATTCGAGGATCAAAATTCAGATCAAATATTGTCAGACATGTTATATCCCACGTGGACTCGAAGAAATATATTTTATATTAGGTCAGACCTGATATAAAATGTATTTCTATTCAGATTGCAGATCCTGAATCAAGATAGTATAACATCGGTGATATCGTCGATACAAATGCAAAGTATCGAATGTGAAAAAATTCATCTTTCATTTTCAATCTTTACTAATTTTCTGCTGGACTTATGTACAGCAAACTATTCAATCTTAGTTCACTGTATGAAAGGGAAAGTATTCCACTGTCAAAAGGACAAATCTGCCGACTATTTGACTATAAAAAAAAATTAATAAACGTTTATTCACTCTGGAAAGTGGTGATTTTCATATTCGATACTTTGCATTTGTAACGACGATATCAAACAGTGAAAAACGGATACTTATTGATTAGTGTATGCCCCGCTTCATTGGCGAGCTGAAATTCTTCACTTTAGCAAATCAGCATAGTTAAAGTAGATACACACAACTAATGTGACGATGTTGTCGACAACTGTGAATGTAGAAGATTTTAGCTGAGTATTATATTTCGCAGATAAATTGAACTTATGATCTAAGAAAACATGATATTAAGTAAACATCGTTTAGGGTCATCAAATAAGATTACATAGTCCGGTGTTTTTAAGGTAGGTCAGTATAGCTTTTTTGCAGCGGCTACTATTGCCTAAACGTTTCTGCAAATTATAATGAGATCCAAATAGTTAGCCGTTTAGGTTGTAAGAATTCCAAGCATAGTTGGATTTCGGCTAAGAAAAACTGTCTGATTTTCGAAAGAAAATGGTTTTAAATTTTTCCCATTGCTACCTTACCGGTATCTTTAGTCTCCTTCCACCCTCTAGCCATTCATTGCTAAAGAAGGCTGTCATTGCCGAAGAAGGCTGGCTACCTAAATGCTCGAAGTATAGATTCTTTTGACAAGCTGACTGTTTTTCTTAACCAAAAGTCAACTATTCCTTGGTGTTCAGGTGGTTAAAACTCCATCGTCTATGGCAGTCTGCCGGTAAATTTTTGACGCTAGGCTCAATGTTTAACTTAGGTCTATGTCTTATTTTCATTTTAAATGCACTTAAAGAGTCATTAACTAGTAAAACGTCTCTGACGTCAGATTAAACTAGGTTATCCAGACACATGTGGGTGGGTGCCTTTAAGTTTAGCTGTAAAGTTGCGACATATATCATTAATGCTTTGGTATTCTAATACTGCTGCAGCTTTTTACAACCTCTTAAGATGTCGAGCCATCATCATAGACTAAATGAAGCAGCAATTCTTTGTTACTTGATAAATATTGTATGAGTTCCATGGATATTTTTTCATAATTAATTGGAATAGGTTGAATCTGATTTTGCTAAAATGTCAGTATGCATTTTAACCGAAATAAAACACAACAATTTTTAAAAAATGCCTTAAAAAAACACCATCTCACTCAATAACTCACAGAACATGGAACAATTAATAGTTAATTGAGAAATTACAAATTTACTTATTACAATTATTTCTGAACTACTTAAGTCATATGAATCGTGCTGTAAAAAAAATCGGTTTCGTTAGACTCTGAAAATATCGCCCTTCATGTATATAGTACACTAGATTATAGACAGTTATATCAAGTCAGCCATGGTTTTCATCTGCCAAGGTCATGTAGCGACGAAGTTTATTTTGCTGGAGGGAAATTAAAAGTACAGTACATGAAATAACGTAGACCAAAGAAGACAGGACAGTTCTTCCGTCTAAGAATTGATCAATCACAGATTAGTCATTCTCGCCTGATGAGGAAATATTGATACATATATCAATTCAACATTGACTATAAAGCATTTACTAACTCAAGACTCAGACAAAATTTTGTCATTGCAATAACTTCGCGAGGAGAGCCCGTATATAAAAAACACATTATAATTTTTAAAGCAAAGCAGATTATAAGACGCCATTTAAATTCCAACTAACAACTAAATCATCTTAATAGACCTATTGGAAAACTCATTGAAAGGACCATTCAGGACTAATGACCTCTAATATTTTTTACGCAGCAATATTAAAACGTGTTCCCTACTTTAAATACCTGTAGAAGATTTCCCGAAGAGAGGATTTTGAACTTGAAGGGAAGCCTCTGTGCCCCACTGGATCAAATACTTAGGAAGACAATGGAAGAATATTCTTTTCTTTTTTCTCAAAGGATAGGATAGTGCAATAGACACGACCAGGATATTGGTAGATCCTCAAGTGGAGAAGTGGATACAAAATTGGTTTAGAAACAGTACATGATCAATAAATGCTCAGAATCGTCCCGAAAAAGGAACATTTTAAAACTTTTTTCATTGGATAGTGTGAAAATATGTTCCAAAACGTCGATAGCCACTGAGGAGCGGATGTGGACCATGGT
The DNA here is from genome assembly GCA_946811695.1 of Gonocerus acuteangulatus. Taxonomy (NCBI): domain Eukaryota; kingdom Metazoa; phylum Arthropoda; class Insecta; order Hemiptera; family Coreidae; genus Gonocerus; species Gonocerus acuteangulatus. The sequence continues at coordinate 76,871,461 of OX328125.1, forward strand.
GACTAGGAAGAGATAGAAATAAAAAGTCCGACTCGCAGGAACTGCGTCATCTTAGCGCGGTTACGTACATCTTGAAGAAATGGAATAGATTAGCATCACAAATCACAGGAAACTGACAGCCACTGCCATCATGATTACCACAGCCACTCCAAACTTATTACCAATACCTTTCACCGTTGTTAGCTTATTTTACTACAATACTAATTTTACTGATAAATGCAATTTAAAACAAAAAACAACCAATTAAAAAGTGAGATACACAAAGAGAAAAACCCTTTCAAAACAATAAAACAAACACTTTTTAAGTTTTAAGCGCTTATATCTCTCATTGACGTTGTCCCATCGAATATTGCTTCAGAACATTTTTTGTAGAGAATTTAGTAAGCATTCAAATGGTCACTTTCCACGATTTCCCAACCGTTATCGAGATATTTACGAAAAATGTATGGAGATCCGAAAACTTTTCACGTCTATTAATAAAATATTTTTTTTCGCATACTTCCTTAACTTCAAATATAACCAAAATTTAATCATCTTAGTTGGGATTAATTTCCAAGATGTAGAAAATATTTCAATTGAATCCCGCGATTCTAAGTACTCACAAAAAAATAATGACTTACAAAAACATTGATTCCACTTTTCTCAGAAACGGTTACAGATATCGCCTTAAAAATGGTTTCATTCGTTTTCTTATATTAACAAACCTATAAAACAAGTACCTGCAAGCATATAAACTCAAAAACGTAAGCGTTACGATTTTTTTTGCGCGAATTTCGCCCCAAACACTATCTTCTAGTGGGCGGATTCTCCTGGTTAACGAACTTGACCTTTCAAATTAGAAGACAGATTTTTGTGCCAAATTTCATCAAAATCGGACCATTTTTGAGCTGGCTAGAGCGCGAACGGACAAGCATATATATAAATATATACATATATACATATATATATATGTATATATATATATACACAAATTTGAACCACCTATATTTTCGTGATCTATAGGGTCTGAAACGTGAAAGTTTCTAGTCGGCACTTCGGGATTGCATCATGAGGTCAACCTCATAAGCGGGTTCTCCCTATGGAGATAGGGAGTAACCTCGCTAAAACTAGCCTAGACCAGTGTTTCTCGATCTTTTTTGGCGTACTGCCCACATTAGGAAAAAAACTGCAAATATATAGTGATATTCCAAGTAACATATTATTTATGAGTTACAAATTAGACTTCATATAACAAATTTAATTTAGAGGATGAGCCTTAGTTGCTTGAACCTATTTATTAACAACCGGTTCAATTTTTTTAAGAATATTTTAAAATTTTCACGTTTTTAAAATCTTCAACCGAAATATTTTTTGTCAGCATAATCGTTACTTCAATAAACCCTCGTTACACATAATAAGTGGAAGCAATTGAAATGGAAATTGCTCTACAATGGTGCAGGTGCCGGGATATATATTTTGTACTTTCCTTAGGTTTCTTACAGTCATTGAAGAAAGCTTTTTGAAATAGCAGACAGATAGGTAATCTACTATTTGAAGATGTGAACTTCCTACATTTCTTCTTACAACTATACTTTGGGCCAGAAATAATAATGACACATTATTATAAATATAATAATATCTGCCCACTGAGTTTTATTTAGCCTTCCTTAATATTATTTGAAGGTTCAATCGCACCCATAGATAGTCTCAACAACCACGAAGCACTTTAGGAACCTATGGCCTAGACGTGAATGTCCAGCCAGCTCAGTTTACTACGCCCATTGATGACAAGTTACCTGGCCTCACGATGAGTATTGCAGAACTGATAGATATTTGCGAAAGGGTAATCAGAGAATGCTGGTTATTTATGTTTCCTAAAGTACTAATATGCTGTTCAGAGTGTACAAATTTTCTGTTCCCTCAAATTTTCTTTATGCATATCAACGACAGGTGGATCAGTCAGTGTCATATAATGGAGTGGGTAAATATTCCAAAAGTGTGCCGAAAATACTCGATTTAGAGGAGAACAGTTCCCTTAAGGTCGAAATTTGTTCTGTCTATCGTTGATCTTAGTTTAAAGAAAAAATAAATTATTTATTTAAAGGATGATAAGAGTACATTCCATTTGCAGATGTAAGGATCGGAGGAGAGAGAGCAGGTGCAGTTCAGAGCATTGGTTGCTTGAGGTTTCCCGTTAATATACATAAGATGAATATGCAGAAGAGCAGGGACTATCCAATGTACCCTTAGCCTAGATCCATCTAGGCAAAGGAAATTCGGTTCCTACAGGCTTCGCTGGTTATTGGAGAGGTTCAAAAAGCTTAGCAGAATTTTGGTATATCTTAATATCCAATTATCAATCAAACGATGAACATTTTATTTTAAAAAAGTCTGATTCCTAGGGACTGCGTAATCTTTGCGCTTTTCCGTTCCTGGAAAAAATACAGTTGATATATATTGTAAAATTAAAACACCGCCTCCTTCAATGAAATCTTAAAGAAAAATGAGATTTCAGGCACCACTAACTTACAGTAGCGAAAATTGATAGCTATGCCACTACGACTTCCGCTCAGAAAGATCTAGAACAACCAACCACAAATTGTTTCTCATTTTACGTATCTTGTTTTACTGATATATTATTATTACTACTAAAATAAATTAAAAAAACACGAAGGAAATCAAACCAAAGAACCTGTCAATGCAACGAAACTAGGTCTTCAAAGTTTTACGTACTTATTTATCCGATTAACATCGTCCCATCAATTTCTATTCTAAAGCTTTCCAGACCCTCTAACAACATAGAGATAACAACATAGAGTTTTTGCACGTCGGGCTTTTTCGCATAGGCCTGAGTTATTAGTCTCAAACAAAGTTATTCGCATCCACTCTTTAGCAGAACCATGGATCATGAATCCTTTTGCACGACATTAAATATTTCATTGAGAGAAGATCGTTGACCTTAGTGATTCAGAAGGTAGATTTAGTCTGGCCTCGATTTTGGTATCTTAATAAAACTACATTTTTCATAAGAAAATTAGTTTCTTTTTACAGAGGTTTCGGCTTGAAATTCAAGTCTTCATCGGAGCTACAAAACAAGAAGGAGAGAGTTAATGCTAATTTTTAGACACAGACTGATTTTTTTTTTAATACTGATTGAATTTCAAGCCGAAACGTCGACAAAAAGAAAACGTAGTTTCTTATAAAACATTTAGTTTTATTAACTGTATTTTTACATTGTTGTAAATTCTAAATAAATAAATAAAAAAAAAAAGAAAAAAAAAAAGAAAAAAAAAAGTTTTATTAACTAAGCAAGACCGAAACTTGAAATATTTACTTCTTTCCGGCAATGCGGAAACGGAGGTCGTGTGAAATAAACAAACAACGCACATGTTGATTTCCTAGAGGTTTTCCTACCTCTGGGAAATGGCTGTTATTACCGGAGGAACTACAAACATTCATGGATCCCAGCAAAAAGATTTAGAAAGAAGGGGGGAATTTAGAGAGAAAGATAAAGAGGGAGAGCTAGTGAGAGGGGGGGAGAGGGAGCAGGAGAGCGAGAGACAGAGAGAGAGGGGGGGGGGTCCTAGAAAGAGGGAGTGGGGGGGGGGGAGGGAGGGAGAGAGAAAGGGAGTGGTAGAGAATAATTATTAAAAAATCAAAAATATTCCACTCTCAAAACTATGTATTCGAGTACTATATTACCCGATCAGTATTTGCAGAGAAGGTTAAGAACTAGAGTAAATCTCGTCCTACGGCTAGAGACGTCATTAGATTGGCGATCGGGAGCTAGCTTTGTGACGGTATTGGATGGGCTGACCAGACAAGCGGCAGATAATCCCTAAATAGCAATGCAACAGGACTGTCATCAAGCCATCTGTAGACGCTTTCCTAATGTAGTCTGTGTATTTATACTCCGGAGCACAAATAGCCATCAATATCATCCAATCTATTGCCAGTTAAATGAAATCATTCAACATCCAATTTCAATCTGTTTTAATATCTAGGAAATTTTGAATGGAACAGAGTTTTTTTTTCATTGTGGTCTATTCGTTAGAAGGAACTTAATACTTTAAAAAATAGAAATAACACGATGTCTCTGCTTATTATCTAGGGCTTTGGCCGCTACATTCAATACACGGGCGTTGTGTGGGTCACACGGAATGCATTTGAACAGTGCTGCACGCCTCAGGCGGAGCTGATTTCCTATTTCTCTTTCTCCCTTTACTCATTAGTGAGTTTAGTCCTAATAGAAGAGACAGGAGCAAGTTATCTACTGGTGAACTAATGAAACTACTAGAGGTACAATAAGAAAACCATAGTTAGCGGCTTCATGCTTTGAGAATTGTGTTGTTGAGAAAACATAGCGTCTTTGTCAGCCCGCACCAGTGCGGGAGCAACGGTGAATGGGTTAAGCAAACATCCATTAATTCTATAGTACACGTAGAGAGGTCAAGTAAATCAAACCGAGGTCAGCAGTAGATAACCCAATCGGTTATAAGGCTAGGTTTTGTTTTCTTTCCCCTCCCTCAGAAGAAAAGGATATATAAACTAAAAAATATATTACAAAATATTCGCCTACGTTCCATTATGACAGATTTATTTTTAGGCCCATGAAGAGGCATCTAATGATGAGAAACTCCTAGAGTAATTTATTTATCTTCTGCCTACTCTAGAAAAATTACAAAAACTTTTATAATATAATAAATACCTAATTTTTATTTTAGTTTAATCTTTAAAAAAACTTTCGTGAAAACTGTAGGACAAGGTCAACATGTAAGGACAAGCGCTAATGTAATTCGAATAAATATTGAAAGCAGATTAATTATATAAAACAAGATAGTAATTTCTCAGCAAATCCCCCATATATAAGCATAAACCCTCATATGAGCATAACACCTACATACGTGTAATATTTACATGTTGGAGAGGAGGATGTATTCCTAGAGCAGGTGGGATATCTATAAGACACAGAAGAAAAGTAAGGGACACCTCCCTCTGTCGTAAATACAGGATTTACTTCTCCCTGTCCCTATCCCAATATCTTCTTATATTTATTCATGTGGTCCGTCCGGGTTAGGCCAATACTCGTACCCAACATCAGGGCATCTGCCGAAAACATGGTATATTTGCTTAAGGATTCGAAAATAATAGAAAAATAACTAAATATATTATTTAGGAAAAAACAACTAAATATATTTGGAGAAGCAAAAACAAGGGGAATCGTACCCACAACCAAATAAACAGGAGAGATTTATAAATTTATACAACAACAAATAAATCAATATTTTTCAATTTTAGCGCGGTTACTCCCTATCTCCATAGGGAGAACCCGCTTATGAGGTTGACCTCACGACGCAATCCGGAAGTGCCTACTAGAAACTTTCTTGTTTCAGACCCCATAGATCACGAAAATATAGGTGGTTCAAATTTGTGTGTACATATATATATATATATATGCTTGTCTGTTCGCGCTCTAGCAAGCTCAAAAATGGTCCGATTTTGATGAAATTTGGTACAAAAATCTGTCGTCTAATTTGAAAGGTCAAGTTCGTTAACCAGCAGAATCCGCCCACTAGAAGACAGTGTTTGGGGCAAAATTCGCGCAAAAAAAATCGTAACGCTTACGTTTTTGAGTTCATATGCTTGTAAGTACTCGTTTGATAGGCTTCTTGGCTTAGGAAAACGAATGAAACCATTTTTAAGACGATAGCTTTGACCGTTTCTGAGAAAATCTGAAAAAAGTTGTTAAATCAAGTTATTGGTTTGGTTACTTAGAATCATGGGATTCAGTTGAAACATTTTTTGCATGTTTGAATTTCATCAAAACTAACATGTTAAACTTTTGGTTACGTTTGGAGTTAAGGAAGGGTTAGAATAAAATACTTTATGAACAGCCATGAAAAGTTTTGGGAACTTCGTATAATTTCATTCATATCTCGAACACGGTTGGGAAATTTTCATAAATAGATAGAAACTATTTGAAAGCTTTTTAAATTCTCTACAAAAAAGATTCTGAAACAATTTTCGATTAGGTGATGTCAATCGGAGAAATAAGTTCTTAAAACTTTGAAGTAATTGATTTCGTTTATTTTTGTTTTGGGTACTTAGAATCATTGGATTCAGTTGAGATATTTTCTGCATGTTTAAAATGCATATAAACAAAGATGTTTAAATTTTTGTTACGTTTGGATTTAAGGAAGGATTAGAATAAAGTATTTCATTAGGAGACATGAAAAGTTTTTGGAGCTTCGCATATTTCCTTAATATCTCGAACACCGTTGGGAAATCGTGGTATGTGCATAGAAATATTTTGAAAGCTTACTAAATTCACTATAAAAAAGATTCTAAAACTATTTTTGATAAGGTGTTGTACATCGGTAAATTCCAAATAAATAAATAAAAAAAAATTGCTTATAGTTGGATAGTGTATTTGACAATAAAACAGATTAAGTAAAATAAGAAAAACAATTCATTGTTAGAAATATAGTTTGCCAAGAGAAAGAGATTTTTTTTATCTCTGTTTACTTTTGTTCTTAATTGTTTTTTTTCTCGGTTTGCCTTAGATTTTAATATCTTGCTGTTATTTTGATTGCATTTTTTTTTTCAATAAAACATGACAAGTAATTGAGAAGCGTGTTTGTATTTTGAATTGACTTTGTGAGTCTTGCTTTAGATTGAGGAATTTCCGCTTCTAACCTGTGGGTGTTAACAGTTTTCATGAAATAATAATAAAAAAAAAAAAAAAGATTACTTCTATTTTAAACTTTGGAAATGACAATATGGATGAGAATGGATACGTCTTAAAATGACGCAGTTCCTGCAGAAAGAGAATGTTTAGACTCTGTGTAGGGTCATACATTTGCCCGGGTCGAGCTACTAGGCAGGCTTCAGGTAGGTTTTATTGCACTTCATAAATCAAGATGCATCCTAGGAGAGATGACAGATATTGTACCTGTAGGAAGTCATAAAGCCAAATGCTATAGTAGAAATATAATTATATTTTGTGGTTGTATGTGGCGTAATACATTAAAAAATAACATAATAATACTTTCCCATTTTCTTGTACAATTTTATTTTGTTTAATCGCATTTAACAGTAAAATGAGTAGTTTAGTGTTTTTAATAGCATTTAACACTAAAATGGATATGTTAGTAAAGCAAGTTAAGTCAATTAGAAACACATTCGTAGTAGAGTCTTCGTAGAGAGAAATTTGGGACGGCGGAAAGAGTAATTTTCGCTTAGAATAGTTTCTTGTGCCTTGCCGACAATCTTGCTTTTCTTTGGAATATGTGTTTACATTAAGAATGATCTAAACAAAGTAATAACTGTTTCTATTCTAAGTATACAAAATGACACTAGGGATATGAATGGAACCGCGCTAAGATGATGCAGTTCCTGCGAGTCGGACTTTTTATTAGCGCGGTTACTCCCTATCTCCATAGGGAGAACCCGCTTATGAGGTTGACCTTATGACGCAGTCCGGAAGTGCCGACTAGAAACTTTCACGTTTCAGACCCTATAGATCACGAAAATATAGGTGGCCCAAATTTGTGTATATATATATATATATATATATATATATATATATATATATATATATATATATATATATATATATATATATATATATATATATATATATATATATGCATATATTTATATATAACATGAAGCCAAGGACTGTCCACGAAGAGAGAAGATAGAAGAACACAAGTGTATAAATTGTATTAGTTTTAATAACTATTGCAAACCACACCAAAAGGTATCTATCTCCCATTCAGCTCTTAGTAAAGGTTGCCCATCTTATCTTAATGCCTATAATAGATTAATAAATAACACTGATTATCAATGAATAATACAACACTGATTTATAATATCTTTATTATTATAATAGAGCATTTATCAAATCCTTCTTTAATAAACACACAAACAAAACATAAACTCCAGCTGATAAACAAAACACATTCGAGCTTTATTATGCATTTTCTGAAAAACGAAATATTCATTCATATACTAAATCTAATGTTGATTGATGTGCGATTGTTTTTGTTTGGTAGAAAACACATGTTTCTTTCGAACTCTAATCTAATTAATGTATCTTGTTTACTAGTTTCTTTTGTTTATGATTCCAATGGCTGTTGAAGGAATTAAAACATATGATCAAAATTATGAAATTAAATTTATTCAGATTAATATGAAACATAAAATTAATTCTACTGTATTTTTATATGAATACTTAAATAATAAAAAAATAGATATTGCTCTTTTACAGGAACCTTACATTGGTAATAAAATTAAACATAAAAGATTTAAGATTTATTCAAGCGTTAGTCATAAATCTCGTTCACAAATAATTATTAATAATAACCAAATTGATGCATCCCTCCTTTCAAAATACAGTGATCCAGATACAACCGTTGTTGAAATCATATATGAAGGGAAACAATTAATACTGATTAGTGCTTATTTTGATATAACGCATGATATTGATGAAGATTTAACGAAATTAAATAAAATTCTAAATGAATTAAAAACTAAAGATATAATTATAGCAGTTGATAGTAATGCTAGATCGAAAATTTGGCATGACAGTATTACTAATAAAAGAGGAAGACGACTGGAAAATTTCATTGTTTTAAAAAACTTAACAATATTAAATGAAAATCAAAATTTGCCAACTTTTGATGGCCCACGTGGGCAAAGTAATATAGATTTAACTTTAATAACACCAAATCTCATAAATAAAATAAATAATTGGAGAATCTCAACTTCAGAAAACTTTTCAGATCATTTATCAATTAAATATAACTTTGCTTTAAAACAAATAAAAAACAAAATAAAAGGTATAGGATTAGTATATAATACTAGAAATGCGAATTGGGATTTATTTCAAAATAATTTATTTGCAGAAATCTGTACGGAATTTAAAATTACTGAAAATATAGAAACTAATATGATTCAATTTTTATTAAGTAATAACTTAAATATGACATTGAATAAATTTTCCAAAGTCATTTCAAAAGCCTGTAATAAGACTTTTAAAATTAGAAATTACCAAAAAAATAATACTAAAACTCGCTTTAATCCGAAACCTTGGTGGGATGAAAATTTGACTACTCTTCGAAAAGAGACAAAGAAATTAAGGAAAATATATCAGAAAACAACATGTAATGAATCTTTGAGACAGGAAAGAAAACAAGTCTATTTAGAAACAAAACACATCTATGAAAAAAACATAAGAGCTAATAAAATAAAATCATGGAAAGAATTTTGCAATAATATAAGTCCTTGTAATCCTTGGACATGGCCTTACAAATATGCTAATGGAAGATTACATGAACAATTTACACTTAATACAATAAAGAAACATGACGATTCATACACAAATAATACAACAGAAACATACCAATATATACTCGACTCACTCATTAAAACAAACAACATACAAAATGATAATGAAATACATAAAACAATTCGCAATAATATACCAACAGACCTACAGACACATGACGACCTACAATTAACCGATTCAGAAATTAGTTATATTATTCAAAATTTAAAAAGAAATAAATCCCCAGGTATAGATGGAATTACAGGAGAAATATTCAAAAATGTATATAGTTGTTTTCCAGTTTTCATCAATGAATTATACAAAAACTCTTTCAAATTTGGTATTTTCCCCGAAATATGGAAAAAGTCTAAAGTAATTCTTCTAAATAAACCCGGGAAATGTAAAAATGATATTTCATCGATTCGACCCATTTCTTTAATTCCTACAGCTGGTAAAGTCTTGGAAAAAATAATTCATTCCAGATTATCTCATTATTTGTACTCAAACTCGCTCTTACATAGCAATCAATTTGGATTTACCTCTCAAAAATCAACAATAGATGCATTACACAGTACACTACAATTCATATCTGAAGCCAAAAACACTAAATCACATACAGTTCTCATATCACTAGATATTAAAGGAGCATTTGATAACGCATGGTGGCCATCAATTTTAAATTCTTTAGCAAATTCAAATTGCCCTAACAATATATATAGATCTGTGAAAAATTACTTACAAGGCAGACAATCCTTTATTATAACACCAAATATGAAATTTTACAAATTTCAAACACTAGGAACGCCTCAGGGGTCTAGCCTTTCACCATTATTATAGAATCTAATTGTAAATAATTTGTTAAAGATAAAGTTACCTCCAGACACAACTATTTTAGCACATGCTGATGACATATTAGTGCTAATTAAATCTAAAATATTCGAAAAACTACAAGTCAATATTAATGCAATTACAAATATTGTTGATAACTGGGCGAACCAGCATAAATTAAAATTTAATATTCAAAAGTCATCTTTCATTATATTTACACATAAAAGAATCCACCCACAAATACATGTAAAATTACAAGGACAAAACATTCAACAGGTTGAAACATTGAAATATTTAGGAATAACTCTAGACAGAAAACTAAACTGGAATGCACACATTGACAGACTACAGACAAAATTATTAAAACTAGTAAATAATCTGACAATCGCTGCAAAGAATACATGGGGACTAAACACAGAAGCATTACATATATTGTATAAAGGAGCCGTACTCCCATCATTAACCTATGCTATTAATATCTGGGAATCTGGACTTGCTAAAAAACACAATTTAATGAAATTACAACGAGTACAAAGATTGATGGCCATTAAAATGATAAAGGGTTTTAAAACAGTGTCGTATGAAGCAGCCTGCGTCCTAGCAAAAATAGTTCCCATCGAATTAATTGCAAAACAATATACAGCACAATTTAATCTTCTCAAAACCTCAGAAAACATAAACAATTTTAGAAATACTCAAATTGAAAAAGAATTGCAATGTACAATGTGGCCTCACCCATCCGATTTTCCAATTTTTAAAAATCCTTGCAAAAATAACATCATAGAATTAACAATTTACACTGATGGAAGTAAGGAAGGCAAAAACGTAGGCTGTGCATCAGTGGTATTTATTAACGACGAACCCACGGACGTACATAAATACAGACTGGGACAAAACTGTACAAACATACAAGCAGAACAATACGCAGTACTTGAAAGTTTGCGACTACTAAAGACCAAATACAGACAATATAATAATGCAATTTTATACACAGACAGCAAGACGACCTTACAAAAACTGACTAATCGTTCGGTACATGACTCACTAACAGAAGAAATAAGGAAACATGTGACAGAAATACAAAACATTAACATAAACATATATTTTAAGTGGATAAGAGGACATTCTGGAAATATGGGGAACGAATTAGCTGATAAAGCAGCTAAAGCTGCCGCGAAAAGTCCCCAGTTACCAGTTTGTTATGATAAGATATCGAAAAATCACTTAAAATATATGTTACAAACTAAGACTATACAAACTTGGGAAAACCGCTGGACAAATACTAACAAAGGGACACACTTAAAACTATTCATACCACAAATTCAAACATATTTAACAATAAAAGTCCGACTCGCAGGAACTGCGTCATCTTAGCGCGGTTCCATTCATATCCCTAGTGTTATTTTGTAGACTTAGAATAGAAACAGTTATTACTTTGTTTGCATCATTCCTAATGTAAACAAATATGAAAAAAAAAAAAAAAAAAAAAAAAAAAAACATGACTTTCGGCTAGGGATGAAACTATCCTAAGCAGAAATTACTCTTTCTGCCGTCCCAAGTTTCGGTCTACGAAGACTCTTCTACGAATATATTTCTAATTTACTTAACTTGCAGTGCAAACATATCCATTTTACTTTTAAATGCAATTAAACAAAATAAAATTGTACATGACAATGAGAAAGTAGTGTTATTTTTTAATGAACTACGGCCACATTCAACCACAAAATATAATTATATTTCTAGTACAGAATTTGGCTGCATGACTTCCTACAGGTAAAGGTAACTGTCAGCTGTCCTAGAATGCTTGATGAGAACAATGAATCTTGATTTATGAAGTGCAATACCAGCCTACCTGAACCGGCCTACTACCTCGACCCGGACTGACTCTACACAGAGAATATTTACGTTTTCAGTTCTGTTACAGGTTCAAAGAATTTGTATTTATTCCCCTGTTTTATTGAGAAATACATCCTCCTCCTAGAAGCAATAACAAAATAACAAGAAATAAAAACAGACAAAAAGAACCGTATAAATTACCGAAATCAATTATCGTTTATCAAACTTCTAAGTTATATGTACTTATTTCTCCGTTTGACATCGCCTAATCAAAACTTTCTTCAGAACCTGTTTTCTAGAGCATTTAGTAAGCTTTCGAATGGAAACCATCCGTTTACCAAGATTCTCAACGGTTTTCGAGATACTAACGAAAGTATAAAAGGTTACCAAAACTTTTCTTTTCTGTTAATAAAATATTTTATTCTAACCCTTCCTTTACTCCAAACGTAACTAAAATTTCAACATATTAGTGTTGATACAATTCGAACATGCAGAAAATGTTTCAACTGAATCCCATATTTCTAAGTACCAAAATCAAAGACAAAAAGAACAGTTCGAATAAGCGGAATCAATTACTTTAAAGTTTTAAGCACTTATTTCTCCGATTGACATCGCCTAATCAAAACTTTCATCAGAACCATTTTTGAAGAGCATTAAGTGAGCTTTCTAATGGTCATCTTCCGTTTCCAATGATTCTCAACCATTTTCGAGATATTAAGGAAAGTATACAAAGTTACCAAAACGTTTCATGGCTGTTCATTAAGTATTTTATTCTAACCCTTCCTTAACTCCAAACGTAACCAAAAGTTTAACATGTTAGTTTTGATGAAATTCAAACATGCAAAAAATGTTTCAACTGAATCCCATGATTCTAAGTAACCAAACCAATAACTTGATTTAACAACTTTTTTCAGATTTTCTCAGAAACGGTTAAAGCTATCGCCTTGAAAATGGTTTCATTCGTTTTCCTAGCCCAAGAAGCCTATAAAACGAGTACTTACAAGCTTATGAACTCAAAAACGTAAGCGTTACGATTTTTTTTGCGCGAATTTCGCCCCAAACGCCATCTTCCAGTGGGCGGATTCTGCTGGCTAACGAACTTGACCTTTCAAATTAGACGACGGATTTTTGTACCAAATTTCATCACAATCGGACCATTCGTCTTCTATTTAGAGAGCGAACAGACAAATATATATATATATATATATATATATATATATATATATATAAATAAATATATACATATATATATATATATATATATATATATACAAATTTGAACCACCGTTATTTTCGGTTTCTAGGGGTTCTGAAACGCAAAATTTTCTAGTCGGCACTTCCGGATTGTTTCATTGTATCAACCTTATAAGCGGGGTTCCTCCCTATGGGGGAGGGAGGAACCGCGCTAAAAAAACAAACTATGACAGATTTTTACACAACACAACTTGTCACAGGACATGGCTCAATAAACTCGTACTTATACCGTTTCAAAATCACAAACAGAAACACTTGTCCATGCGACTTTCTTACGGAACAAATTTACCAACACTTAATATACGACTGCCGACTACTAATACAGGAACGGACAAAATTACAAACGACAATTATGAGACAAAACGGAGTCTGGCCATCACCAGAACAAACTCTGTTTATGTGCCATAATAAGGCATTAAGAGAATTTGCTGAGCAGCTTTACATGGCAATGGGAAGATTGAATCCCTATTACAAATAAAATGATAGTAAACATTTTTTTTGGTAGTACTAAAATTTATTTTTTCTAATTTTATATCTTCTATATTATTCATGTTTTTGTTTTACTTCATTTTTATATTCTGTTCTTTTGTTAATTTTCTCCATTTGTAGTATTTTGTATAGTTATAATTTGTAAACTTTTAAATTTTAACTAAAACTAATAATATGTTTTTAAAAAAACAAAATATGTTAACATACAAATGCAAGTGATATGCTGATTGTTGCATGAGACTTGCAGGCAAAAATAAACTCCCTTCTTGCAGGGTTACTGTAAGGAGGAAACAAATAAAAAAAATAAAATTTATTTATATATATGCTTGTCTGTTCGCGCTCTAGCAAGCTCAAAAATGGTCTGATTTTAACGAAATTTGACATAAAAATCTGTCGTCTAATTTGAAAGGTCAAGTTCGTTAACCAGCAGAATCCGCCCACTAGAAGATAGAGTTTGGGGCGAAATTCGCGCAAACAAAATCGTAACGCTTACGTTTTTGAGTTTATGTGCTTGCAGGTACTTGTTTTATAGGTTTCTTAACATAAGAAAACGAATGAAACCATTTATAAGGCGATATCTGTAACCGTTCCTGAGAAAGGAGGAATCAATGTTTTAGTAAGTCATTATATTTTTGTGAGTACTTAGAATTGCGGAATTCAATTGAAATATTTTCTACAACTTGGAAATTAATCCCAGCTAAGATGTTTAGATTTTGGTTATATTTGGAGTTAAGGAAGTATGCGAAAAAAATTATTTTATTAATAAACATGAAAAGTTTTCGGATATTCATACATTTTTCGTAAATATCTCGATAACGGTTGGAAATCGTGGTAAGTGAAAGGTGACCATTCGAATGCTTACTAAATTCTCTACAAAAAAGGTTCTGAAGCAATATTCGATGGGGCAACGTCAATCAGAGATATAAGCGCATAAAACTTAAAAAGTGTTTGTTTTGAAAGGGTTTTTCTCTTTGTTTATCTCACTTTTTAAATGGTTGTTTCTTGTTTTAAATTGCATTTATCAGTAAAATTAGTATAGTAGTAAAATAAGCTAAGAAACGGTGATAATAAGTTTGGAGTGGCTGTGGTAATCATGATGGCAGTGGCTAATCATGATGACGTAGGTTGTTTTGAATTCTCCTGTCTTATAACCTTCCTCATACCTCCAACTGAAGTTATCTTTATTTCTTATTTTGTAGAAAGATTTAACCCACGACAGAATGGAATTTTATTCGCCATGAAGCTTATATTTACAGTTGAATATAACAGTAAAACGAATTTGCTAGTAAAACAAGATACTTAAAATGACAACGAATGTTTGGTTGTTTAGAATAGAGCCTTCTTAGCAGTAGTCAAAGAGTAAGTACGTTTTCAGTACATAATTGTATTGACTTATACAAATTAAGAATTATCCGTTTCTGTGTAAGTTGGCTACTGTCAGTTTCCTGTGCTTTGTAATGCTAATCTATTCCATTTCTTCGAGATGTACATAACCGCGCTAAGATGACGCAGTTCCTGCGAGTCGGCTTTTTTTTAATTGCTTATAGTTGGATAATGTATTTGACAATAAAACAGATTAAGTAAAATAAGAAACATTTCATTGTTAGAAATATCGCTTGCCAAGAGAAAGAGATTCGACGTCTTTTGAATATTTTCAATTGCCTTTATGCTGCTGGTTTTTATTTTATTTTTTAATATATTTTATTTGTAGAATTATTACATAGTAGAAGAACACAAGAAAATTTGGATATTTTTCAATGCATTGAAACATGAATGCATTGTATGAAATAAGTATCTGTAGAAGAGGATGCTGGGGTTTGGCGGACCCGAGCAGGTAAAGTCTTAAACCCCTTTGAACAAAGGAACAAAATATTATCTTTTGAGAGGAGATAGTTTACCGTTGATGATGCAAGGTAGAGATTGTCGGGGGGTCACTGTTTCTTATAATAATAAGAAGGTCTGTTCTAATAATCTAAGCACTACTATAGCACATTGTTGTTCTAGTTGTAGATTATGTTTTTATGTTGTATTTTTTTGCCATATATGTATGTATTTGTGTATGTGGGCATATATATGTACATGTGTGTGTGCATGTATGTGTATGTATATATATATATATATAGAGGTATATATAGATAGATATGTGTAGATAGTATTAAATCTGTCCTGCTTGTTTTTACAGCCCTGATGAAGGCTTGAAGTTCAAGCCGAAACGTCGGCACAATAAAACCATTTTCACGATAAAATGTAGTCTTATTAGACAATCCCTACCTTGCAAAATATTATCTGTTTCTATTTTAAGCTTTTCAAATACAATAGGGATATGGACGGAACCGCGCTAAGATGATGCAGTCGCGAGTCGGACTTTTTTTATACTTTCTTGTAATAAAGATAAAAAATAGGGTTTTAATATTGAAATGTATTAAAGGAGGACCAAAACAAAACTTAACAATTAAAAAGGGAATGTCGAACCTGTTCAAAAAATTATCTTCAAATCATCATCGCGTTCACTCGGCATCGGGATTTCACTCGGAAATTAGGATGTTTGGCCCGTTTAAAAAATTATTCTTCAACAATTTTGATTAGTTAAGAAAGACTTTTAGTCCATAAAAAAATTGTAAAAAAAAGTTACAAGGTAGTATTACACCTTAAACGAAAAAACAAAATCCTCCCTTTCACCACGTTGACTTTAATTTTAAAGTCCATTTATAAATATGTGTAGGCGATTCGCCAAAGTTCCGAAGCCTTATCAATAAATAAATATTAACTATGTGTATGTCACAGGGTTTAAGGACGAAAAACGTCATTATCATCGTCCTGTAAAACGCTAAGGAAGAGTGCAAATTATGTACTTGTTTTAGGTCTCTAGATATATTTCAGTTTGTCATTTCAAATTTGCCTTCATAACTTTGGGTCTACTCAATGTAATGCTTTCATGGAGAAATTCAAGAATACTCACAAATACTGGCAATATTTTGAAGGTCCATCATGAGCGTTTAGCTGGCAACAAATGTTAAAAATGTCCATATGGTCTCTCTAAATAATAAACACGAGGATATATTGAAACGAATCGATTCTATATCAAATATACATAGTAAGAATTCAAAAGATTATCATTGTTAACAGGATTCCATATTGTGAATGTTGCAGGTACGAGATCAGGGAAATGATCCAGAAGATCAAGCTGGTCCAGGAGTCTGAAGCAGGGAAGATGGAAGGGGAATCCGGGGCTAAATGTGCTAAACAGAACAATGGGACTATACTCCAAGCCCCTCAGCAGCAGAACAGTATAGGTACGCTTCAAAATATACATTTTTCCACTATATTATATACAGGAATACAACCAATAATACAAATTCCAGCATCGTCATTAATACTCGAAGGAATAACACGAAATGGTTAGGATTATCTCACGCAATCAGGAACACTGGTTTAACACCTAGCCAATCAATACAAATGCATGTATTACATCTTAAACATTTGACACAACAACAGTAAAACAATCATGAAACCTCACGAACCCTTAATCAGTTAAAAACGTAAATATACAAAATTTCCTCTTCTATTAAGGCCCTGATTAAGTCTATTAACTTTCTCCTTTGTTTGAAAAAGCGAAAGATCAATTAAAGGGGTCGGGGCAAAATAGTGCCAAGCAACATTTTTAACAAAACTTAACTGTAGCTACTATACATTGGATATTATGTGGACTATCAGTCTATGATGCAAATGCTACTAAAATGTGACTACAAGCTCTGTATGCTTCTTAATCTTGTTGTCCCTAAACATTTAAACTGATTGTCCCACATAACACCCAACGTATAGCAGCAACAGTTAAGTTTTGTTAAAAATGTTGCTTGGCACTATTTTGCCCCGACCCCTTCTATTCCATCATGCATCATTTTATACCCTATGTAAGTCTGAAGAGCGGACATACTGTTCTGGTGGCCCGTGAAGAGATGGCAACGAGGACTCGAAACATGGATGTTTTTCTTCAAATTAAGTGTTGTAAAAGAAAAAAATTGTGTCACTGTTTTAATGTGCCAAAATTTAATCAAAGAAGAAATTAAATGTACACGGCTTTTAAGTAGTTATTTCTTTAAAAAATTAAACAACAAAATAATTTCAAAAGCTTACAAAATCATCAGGATTTTCCTGACAATTATTTAGCCACACTTTTTTTAAGCGAGATCAATTATCAAATACTATAAAAATTGAGCCTTGGTTCTTTTAATTTGGTACTTTTGGGAAACTTGTTCCTAAGCTAACATTCGGGGGTGTCATGGAGAAAAAATGTAGACCACTATTCTGGTATTAGAAGGAAAAGAACAATATTTTGAACGCTGAAATATGTAATCATGGTTTAGACAAATATGTCATTTTTTGTAAATGTCCATAATAATAAAACTGTGCTAATAAAATTTCAAGCCAATGCAGCAACAAATAAAATACCGCTAACAAGTGTCAAATGCTTAAATATTAACACATCTACCATATTAAGTCAATGATGAAGGAAAATATTTAGAATTTTCATTAATTTCATTCTTTTAGTGTTGCAGAGAATGAAATATAATTTAAAACATTATTTTGCAAAATAACGTCCACAATAATTACTACGCGTTGGATGTTACCCACTCCAAAAATATGGAGTGGGTCACGCCTACACGGAAATGTTAAGACTAGTAAAATTACTACAAGTACTCACAACTTTTTCCCATTTAAAACATTAAAAATATATTTCAGATTTATGTATTTGTTTCCCTTTATCTATCATTCCTCAAGGAAAAAATGAATAAAATGTCTATTGCATAATCCGACACCATTCGCATTCCCAGAGTAATAAAACTGTGGAAAGTCCTAAAGAATTGCAGAACCATTACGGTCGTAAATCAAGACAGTAACGTGAAGAAAATGCCGAAGACTAGTTATTGAGCACTATAGACCCCACCCAGAGCAGTCAACGGATCATGAACTTATATAGTATGAACGGAAAGGGTAGAAGTTCTCTCTCAATGGAACACCATTTTCCACTATTCCAACCAAACCCATAAATATTTTACCTTTACCGCAAATTGTCTTGGCTTGATGGAACGTAATTTCTTAGCAATGGCTTTTTGACAATTAGTAAAAAGTAACAAATTATAGAAAAAAACAAACAAAACTAAACCAACATTCGTTTTTCATTCAATAAGGCTGTCCTGTGAAACAATATATACCACCAGCCTGATAAATCAAGGACAGAGAACATAATTTCAACCCTGGAATAAGTAGATAAGGGGAAAAAATACATTTCTCATTAGAGTTCATAATTATAAAATAACTTATGGTTCTGATGACTATATGAAAATACACAAAACTAGATAGGCTTTATTAGGAGAATATCCTTCTGAACAAAGGCAGAAAGTTGCCTTCGATCCGGTCCTGAATCAAGGCTATGCAATATTCAGCAATGACAAGGGAAAGAAAAGTTTTTCGTTTAGATTTCGTTAAATATTTGCTTAGAGGAAAAGTTCCTATCACCTTTTTTTTTTTGAAGCTGAACAATCTTCCTTAAAAAAAAAAAAAAAAACAGAACCATTACGACGAATATACAGCAGAATAATAAAATTCTTCTTCTTCTTTCACTGCTTTATAAAAAAAAAAACATTAAAGGGTTCAGCTAATAATTTGGATATAAAGAATTAGTTGATAGTTTAAAAAGAAATAGTAACGATGTCGTCCCGGAGGACAAAAAAATTGGGGGAGGATGGCAAATGACCGATTTAGGAGAGCAAAGTCAAAAAATAAATGTCACATTTAGGGATGAATACTATTAGCAATGTAAACACAAGTGTCTTCGGGTTCAAAAACAGTACCCTCACTGTTGACAAGCAATGAGGTCAGAGTCAAAATGTTTCGCAACAAATAAGTCTAGTTTATTAGCTTCTAAACAGTTGTCTGTGCGACAGTGTAGGGCTACAAGGTAATCTCCAAGCTTGAGAATCGATTTAAATAGTAAGTGTTAATATTATTTTTACTATTTAAGTAATAATTAATAATTTAAAGTCTGGAATAATGGGAGTTGATGCACAATTATTTTACCAACCTTATCCAACTATTTAAACACCATCCATTTTTAGGTACATTGATGATTCACACACACACACATATATATATATAAATAAATATATATATATATATATATATATATATATATATATATATATATATATATATATATAGAGAGAGAGAGAGAGAGAGAGAGAGAGAGAAAATTCTTTTGAGAAAGGTTGAGTGCAACCTTTAGCTATTGAGCTACATTCCTCTGAAAAGTGCTAAAATAAAAAATTATTCCTACACCGTAAAAAATAATCTTAAGGGGGGAGGAGGGACAAGAGACCATTAGAGGAGCCTTTAATTAAGAAGCTTAAGAATAAAAATTCATTATAAGAATGAAGATGGAGTTTTGAAGGAGGACGTGATGGAGAGAGAACCCTAAAATAGATAAGGGCCTAAGCTCCATTGTGGTTGGCCGAGATAGGAGATGGACCCCCCACGCACCAGCTTGTCCTTTTAGTACAACATCCATTCACATACTCCAATTACATTCGATCCTCTTTGGATTAGGGACCATTTATGGGGAATCTTAGTATTTCTTCATTTTACCTCCTTCCTTTCATAGAATGACAATGGAGCAAAACTATTACAAAATGTTTATATAGAGTATCGCTACTCAGATGAATTGCCCTTAGATGATTTAATATTTTAACTCATATAAAAGAAAAATATATTCATATAGAATAAAATAATAAAGAAAAATCAAGGAAGGGGCGTGAAGCAATAATAAATGAATTGTTACATTAATTATGAAGTTTACTTAATTTATCCTTACGAGACGGCAACCCACAAGACCCGTGATGCGGAGCCCGTTTCACCCTTCTGGTTCGAAAGGACGGAAATAAAATAGCTGTACCTCCATCGTTCATCTCTTCTCATTTCTCCTAATGCGCTTTCGTTACATCTTTCTTTAAAACGATTTTCTTTACAATTTCCTTATTCTGGGCTTTGTACCAGTCAAGAGCAGGCTTAAAAGGGTTTTTTTTTTTCTCTAAAAATGTTTTGATATTCTTCTTCTTTTTTTAAAAAATCATATTAAGTCAAATGTCTCGTTGTTGGTATAATATCAACGAAACATAATCTCTATGCAATGGTATAACACAAATAAGGTCCTTGAGAGGGGTGCTTACTATGCAAAGGGACCGGGTAGCAGAGGGAAATTACCATCCAATAGATCTATACTGCATTTTTAATGACGTCTAGCCCGACTCGCAGGAACTGCGTCATCTTAGCGCGGTTCCATTCATATCCCTAGTGTTATTTTGTAGACTTAGAATAGAAACAGTTATTACTTTGTTTGCATCATTCCTAATGTAAACAAATATGAAAAAAAAAAAAAAAAAAAAAACATGACTTTCGGCTAGGGATGAAACTATCCTAAGCAGAAATTACTCTTTCTGCCGTCCCAAGTTTCGGTCTACGAAGACTCTTCTACGAATATATTTCTAATTTACTTAACTTGCAGTGCAAACATATCCATTTTACTTTTAAATGCAATTAAACAAAATAAAATTGTACATGACAATGAGAAAGTAGTGTTATTTTTTAATGAACTACGGCCACATTCAACCACAAAATATAATTATATTTCTAGTACAGAATTTGGCTGCATGACTTCCTACAGGTAAAGGTAACTGTCAGCTGTCCTAGAATGCTTGATGAGAACAATGAATCTTGATTTATGAAGTGCAATACCAGCCTACCTGAACCGGCCTACTACCTCGACCCGGACTGACTCTACACAGAGAATATTTACGTTTTCAGTTCTGTTACAGGTTCAAAGAATTTGTATTTATTCCCCTGTTTTATTGAGAAATACATCCTCCTCCTAGAAGCAATAACAAAATAACAAGAAATAAAAACAGACAAAAAGAACCGTATAAATTACCGAAATCAATTATCGTTTATCAAACTTCTAAGTTATATGTACTTATTTCTCCGTTTGACATCGCCTAATCAAAACTTTCTTCAGAACCTGTTTTCTAGAGCATTTAGTAAGCTTTCGAATGGAAACCATCCGTTTACCAAGATTCTCAACGGTTTTCGAGATACTAACGAAAGTATAAAAGGTTACCAAAACTTTTCTTTTCTGTTAATAAAATATTTTATTCTAACCCTTCCTTTACTCCAAACGTAACTAAAATTTCAACATATTAGTGTTGATACAATTCGAACATGCAGAAAATGTTTCAACTGAATCCCATATTTCTAAGTACCAAAATCAAAGACAAAAAGAACAGTTCGAATAAGCGGAATCAATTACTTTAAAGTTTTAAGCACTTATTTCTCCGATTGACATCGCCTAATCAAAACTTTCATCAGAACCATTTTTGAAGAGCATTAAGTGAGCTTTCTAATGGTCATCTTCCGTTTCCAATGATTCTCAACCATTTTCGAGATATTAAGGAAAGTATACAAAGTTACCAAAACGTTTTATGTCTGTTAATAAAATATTTTATTCTAACCCTTCCTAAACTCCAAACGTAACAAAAATTTCAACATATTAGTTTTAATGAAAGTAGAACAAGCAGAAAATGTTTCAACTGAATCCCATGATTCTAAGTACCCAAACCAAAAACGGTATTCAAAAACTATTTTTCCAATTTTCTCGAAAACGGTTAAAGCTATCGCCTTGAAAATGGTCTCATTCGTTTTCCTAGCCCAAGAAGCCTATAAAACGAGTACTTACAAGCTTATGAACTCAAAAACGTAAGCGTTACGATTTTTTTGCGCGAATTTCGCCCCATCTTCCAGTGGGCGGATTCTGCTGGCTAACGAACTTGACCTTTCAAATTAGACGACGGATTTTTGTACCAAATTTCATCACAATCGGACCATTCGTCTTCTATTTAGAGAGCGAACAGACAAATATATATATATATATATATATATATATATATATATATATAAATAAATATATACATATATATATATATATACAAATTTGAACCACCGTTATTTTCGGTTTCTAGGGGTTCTGAAACGCAAAATTTTCTAGTCGGCACTTCCGGATTGTTTCATTGTATCAACCTTATAAGCGGGGTTCCTCCCTATGGGGGAGGGAGGAACCGCGCTAAAACCTACCGCTAGATATCGCAAAAAGCTGTCACAGTGGTGCCATTTCAGTCTCGAAGCGAAGAAATGGCCTTGTCACAAAAGTGGCTCAGGCTCGAATGGGTTAAGACATGAGTATATTTATTTATTTAAATTTCAACGTTTACTTATACACGACAAAGATTTTTGGGAAGGGTTTTCTACAGGTTATCAACCTTTTCTAGCTAGATTTTGAAAGGAAATCCATCATCCCTAGTCAGAATCGAACCCACCATCTTACGCACGGAATGTATACGCCTTAGCCCTCACAGTCGCCCTCATTTAATAAAAATAAATAACTGAAACATCTGTCCATGACAAAAATAAAACATTTATTGATTTAATTTTTAATATCCTCTTATACATATCCAGATCTTTGGGAAAGATCATCTGTAGGTTTAGACCCATTTCTGGCCAGGATGAGGCTGGTGTATTTTCTTTATTCGAAAGAAACTCCTTCAAACCTTTTGAAATTGGACTCGACGACCTCAGACCCGGAGAGCCCACGGCTTAACACCCACGATTACCGTACAAAGAGCAAAACAATTTATGCTTATTTAGTATCTGTATAGATAATTTCAACCAAATTCTTCAAGAATGCCGCGTACGAGTATTTTACCAACCTTGCTGAGGATTATGCTTAGTTACATACTTCCAGTATAACAGGCTTCATCTTTAATGTTTTGAATGTATTTAAAACGTGGACGTATTAAATTAAAAAAAAAAAAAAAAAAAAAAAAAAAAAAAAAAAAAAAAAAATCATATTTTACTCAATTGGAGGAGAGATGTATAATTAAAATGTATTTTTGAGTCAAATACATTAAAATCCAATGTGAAAGCGTTAAGTGTTCTCGACGTATATCTCTTTATTAAAATTTGCGTTCATAACGAATAAATTTAACGTTTTTACACGAGATAGTGGTTGGATCTTATTGTTGATGTTAAGTTACTCGCTAGCACAAAACGTTCAACAACACTGCAACAAAAAATAATGATAAAGTCGTTTCACGTAAAATAATCGCAATACTATCTTCATTTTATGAGGCTGCGCACACATATGGCCGAGTATGGCGATGAAATGTATAGGATAGCAACGTGAATATATGAACTTTTACGTCAAACTAAGTGGAGACTATAGCTCCAGATCGCTTCTTTTTCTCCAACCACAAATAAACTAAGGATAATTCAGGATTATTAAAAATATCTTCACAACCTGAATGCACCAAGTTCATGGTACATTTTCACAAACAAAAAATTTCTTTTAAGACCTACATATTTACATGAGATTTCCTGGCTAAAACCAATTTTTCAGAAATAAAATAATTGGTATAAAACATTGTTTTACATCTCACTAAAAACTGTGAGATTTCTAGAAGGTGAGAAAACGGTCAACAAAAAGCTGTTTTGGGACCAGAACTAGTAAAAAAATGAAAAATCAATATTAGAGCAGTATTCTACAGTAATTATGTTTAAAAAAATGTTGGCTCAAACGCGATTGAACACCTTCGGTTTTGAAGGGTTGTTTTCCCCTCCCGGCACTGAAGTGCACCGTGGTGTGCAGTGCTAAATACAGTGAATCCGTGGACAACTACCTAGTGTTGTCAAAGAGCGCGCCTTTAAGGCTAGAAGGCGCGGCTCCTAAAAGCTCGACCTCTCAGAGCTTGGACAGGGCTCGATAGAAGGCGCGAGCCTTGAAGGCTCGGCTTGGTACAAGGCGCGAGCCTTGAAGGCTAGCCTCGGGAGAAGGTGCAAGCTTTGAAGCCTTTTACTTTTCATTTCCAAAATGGCGGATGGCGGGCAAACAGCTGTTTCGTGAAATATACTTTAGTAGATTCGTCCTAAATTCTTTCCACCACATTGAAATTATTCGGTGGCAATTAAATTTACCATTTCATTGATAAACTAATCATATGGATCACTAATTGGGTAAAAATAGTAACTTTTCTTAAAAAATAAACTCTTCTGTGAGACGGTGATGGCAACACTGTCGTACTTGTTCACAATTGCCATTCTCAACTTTCAAAATATTACCGTTTGTACGTAGTGTGAAAAAAATAGTATTACATTAAAATAAAAAGTCATCATAATACATACATAAATTGTCTCCAGTAGTATCTAATCCACACACACCAACCAAATTAAAACCAAAATGTTTTATATCTCGTCTAAATAATACAAGCCCATCCAATTTTTCATGAAGATTTGAATCCATAAGAATATAGAATTTAAGAAATCAACTGAATGAGTCACTTTATTCAGCTTAATAATTAATTTAATATATTGAACTTTGTCGAATTTTAATAAACTACAACTGAAGCAAAATAAGAATTATCAGAGATAACAGCTAAATTACCTCCCTTTGTAAATAAAGATGCCGCTAAAAGTTTATTTTTATTATTGTGAAATAAATGGTGAGAAATGTCACAAAATAATCTAAATGAATAAAATGTAATGATTATAGAGTAAGTAATTATTGTATATAGATAATCTATTAAAGCACTAGAAAGGGTTTGACTATAACCCTGCTTGCCGAAGCTCTACCTTCCCAGGGCTCCAAGGCCGAGCCTTCAAGGCTCGAGGGAGAACCTTGCCGAACCTTCAGGGCTTGATAAGGTTAGGATGGAGCCTCACTCCGGAGCCTTCATCGAGCCCTCAGAGCTCGGGCTGTGGAGGTTAGGTTCAAGGTTCAGGCCTGAAGCCTCTAGTCCAGGGCTAGCTTTTAACAACACTACAACTACCTGTGACCGCGGAAACTCTTTGAAATGTGGGAAATCACAAATTAAAATGTAAGCAGTAAATCTGTTCAAAGTTGTTTAATAAAATTGGTAACAATTCCGAAAACCTAAGAAAACATTGTATAATTTATTTTGTTATTATTGTTTTTTCCGGCATGACAGCCACAACACGTGTGCCCTACGAAAAAAAGGACGAGTGTCACTGGTCTATATGCAGCATTGCCTCCATTAGATGAATTGACCCAATTGGCGAGGCACACGAGCGTAAAACGGCAATCGAATAAACGTTGTCCGTTTGATTAAACTGTGTTTACAGTAAACTTCCTTTAATCCGGCACGTTCAGGACTTTGATACCGAATAATCAAATATTCCGGATTATTGGATGCATGTCGAAAAAAGTCCGTCACGCAAGAGCTGCATAACTAAGCACGTTCCTCAGAATTTGGGTAGTGTAGACTGCTTTCCAGAACAATTTGCTTAAAATATCCTACATAAATAAAATAAAAACATGAATAGTTCTCTTTTAATTTTGTAACGAGTAACTGATCAATTATTAATTTGCTTCCAGAGTTATGTTTACACATGGTACCTACTACACTACGTAATAAATACAAAAAACCTCATATTATCGTATTTTGATCTAACGCAGAAACAGGATACAGTCCCTCTAGTGCTAGAAAGCGCTCCTTGCGGCGGCTTTGTGAACCTACGTCTGGCGGGCTTTTCTATTGAAATATATTACAAAGTAAACCCCACTTTCCGATTGACCGATTTAGGTCATTTTTACAACACTTCTTTCCCACGACGTATACCGCGTTTCGTTACAATACAGCATAAATTACGACCGGTATGAGTATATCAGTAATTTGGGTCCGGAGTAAACCCCCCTCCTAATGAACCGATTTAGTTTATTTTTACAACACATTTTTACCTGTAGATTACCACAACGAATACCGAGTTTCGTCGAAATATAACAAAAATCACGGCTGGTAGTGGCGAATTGCTATTGTGGGTCCGAAGTAAACCCCTCCCCCCTCCTAATGAACCGATTTAGTTTATTTTTACATCTCACTTTTTTCTCTGAATTATGGTGGTTAACGAACTCGTTCAATCGTTTGCTAATTGAATGCTATATACCAAGTTTCGTGACGAAAAAACAGAAAATCTGGCCGCTATCGTATTAACAGACATATATATATATATATATGTATATATATATATATATATATATATATATATATATATATATATAAATTTTAACGGGGGTCATTTTCGGTGTCTACTAGGTAGGATCGATAAAGATTTAAGAAATTTTTCAAAAATTCCGTCATGAGTACAACCTCAATAGCTACTTTCCTTCGGAGGAAAGTGCTAAAAATGGATGGAGGTGAAAATTAAACGAATTGTAGACTAGTACATATTTAATGTAAAATGAGTAAAATAAAATGGCACACTGTTAGGGTTTCGTTTACACCTGATTGTTATTGCAGGATATTTATGTCAGACAGATATCGTCGATACAAAAGCAAACTAACCAATATGAAAATCAACACTTTTCAGAGTGGAAAAGTATTTATTCATAACTTTTTTTTGGACAGTCAAATATTCGGCAGATTTGACCTTTTGATTGCGGAATACTTTCCCTTTAATAGAGGGAAGTCAGATTGAAGAATTTGCCGTAAATAAGTCCAGCAGAAATTATTAAAGATGGACAATGAAAGATGCATTTTTTCATATTCGTTAGTTTGCTTTTGTATCGACGATATTGTGACTAATGTAAACTGCGAACAATTTATGTCTGAGATATATATTTCTATCACAAGCTTTAAGTGTCGACACTTCTATACCGTCAGGTTTAAACATGGATTATAAAATGAAGGATTTAATGCAAGTGATAAATATCTTGGCTACTGGCTATATTGTCGACTTCCATACCAACAGATGCAAACACTGATTATGTACGACACAGGACACAAATGTAAGTGTGTAAGTGGGCAGTACATTTATCGCAAATTTTAACAAATCCAAAACTATCGTATACATATCCATGACATAAGTGTCTAGCTATTTCTGACGGTATGTAAACTTTCAAGAGAATATCTATTTGACACCTGAGATATATTTCCTGCGAGAAGTGTCAGATGTAAACGCGACGTAAACGGGGAGTTTATAGTCGAAAGCTATAAACAGGACTGGAACAAATACGTATTTAATCGCAGAGAGGTTTTCCG
Source organism: Gonocerus acuteangulatus (assembly GCA_946811695.1). Lineage (NCBI taxonomy): Eukaryota > Metazoa > Arthropoda > Insecta > Hemiptera > Coreidae > Gonocerus > Gonocerus acuteangulatus. The sequence goes on from OX328125.1 coordinate 76,899,331, forward strand.
GTAATTTTTCTATGACCCGGTTGGGCACTACAGGGTTGTTGGGGTGGGGATTTCGAGGAATTGATGCATAAGAACTGAAGAGGTGAATTTTTTATGTTTGGCCTTGACACCCCTGCCGTGCCGGATTAAGAAGCTTGCCGGACCATATGATGCAGGATTAGAGGATTTAGAGAAAATTTACTTTAATTACCTCCAATAAGAACAACTACAAGTTTAAAAACTACAAGTCTTTTTTTTTTTTTTTTTTTTTTTTTTTTTTTTTGTAACGTTCTCCAGTAAGACTGAAACGAAAACATTAATCTAAATAAAAATGATTCCAAGCATTTATTTGTGCAGACAATTCTCCTAAAGGAAGAAACAATTCGCACTAAAGGAAGAAATGTACAGAATCCCACAATAAAGCACAACAAACGGAACTAAAACAGCTCCAGGTAGTTGCATTTAGTTTAAGAAGTGTGAAGGCAAAAGCCAGAAGGAGGGAATGAACTGAGAGAGAATGAACTTAGAGAGAAAGAGGAGAACATAAGCAAGGAAAGGTTAATTAAAGAAGTAACGGCTTGAAGAAACTTAGCAGTACAAACTTACCGAGATATGTTCCTTCATTTCACCTCACATACCCGCAAATATTATCTCATTCCATGTGTGCTAACACTTTCTTTACTCGCTTCCTCGTGATGGCCTCGTGTTCCGTGCTGCTGTTTCTCATTTGTCCTACATCGCAACCAAAATGTAGTTCCTTCCTGCTTTTTAAGCGCGGTTCCTCTCCCTACATAAGGAGAAGCCCCGCTTATGAGAGGTTCATCTCATGACACAATCCGGTTTCAAGTAGGCTACATTTCTCTCGCCAGAAAGCGTTGGCGCTAATAAAATACATTTTAACTATAAAATGTGGTTTTATTGAAAAAAAAAAAAATAGACCGAAACCCCGACGATCAACACTTTCTACTTCTCAACGGTCGACCATATCTTCTCAATATATATAAATTTGTTTTTTTATTATTATTATATAGGGCAGGGGAAAAATCTTTCATGAGACGAAGTGGACAATGCAACAACAGTGTGAGATTTCTACTCACTAAAAAATCACCTCCTTTGGGTCAGGAGTAATCTGCTCCACGAAGTGGACCGATTTTGCTGATTAACGAACTCTTTCATTCGAAATACTACGTACCAAGTGTCCCGGCAAAAAAAATAAAAAAAAAAAAAAAAAAAAAAAAAAAAAAAAAAAAAAAAAAAAAAAAAAAAAAAAACCTCTTACGGGTATCGTGCTAACAGAAATATATGTGTGTATATATATATATCTTAGAGTGACGGAGAGAGCCTTGGAGAGGTACATCCTTGGAATCACCAGGAAGGACAGGAAGACAAATAATTGGATTAGGAAAGCAAGGGATTCCCAGACATAATTGAGAGAATTCACTACAGAAAGTGGTCTTGGTCAGGGCATATAATGAGGAAAACCCCCAACACATGGGCCCAAAAAGTATTTGAATGGTACCCAATAGATAGGAAAAGACGATCAGGGAGGCCAGAAACCCCATGGGATGCTGAGATGAGGAAGACCTGTGGTGGGGTAACCTGGAGAAGAGTTGCAGAGGAAAGAAAGGAATGGAAGAGACTTGGCAACGTGCACTATCTCGTCTGGCTACAAGACGTATAAGAACACAAACCGGACTCAAACCTCAGCTTTAACTGATTTTATGCTTAATTTGAGAGACTATTAATTTTATGAAAAATTAGTCCAAATATGATTTAATGTTATAAAAATAAATAAATAAATGTATATATCTGGAATGTAAGTTGTTTAACTAATGTAAGTTGTTTAGCTTAAATAAAAGGTTTTCATTTCATTTCATATATATATATATAAATATATATATATATATATATATATATATATATATATATATATATAGATAAATATATATATATATATAGGTAGGATCGATGAAGATTTGAAGAATATTTTCAGAAATTCATTCATGTCTGCAGCCTCCATAGCTACATTTCTTCAGAAATTTCTAAATGTGCTCTACTTTAGATAGCACACATGAACAAACAAACTGCCGGAAACAGCCTAATGAATAATGAATGAATGGAATTAAAACTATCATTCTTCAATCAGTGTAAGAGCTTTAGGAGACAGATGATTGAAAGGAATGATTCTGCTAGGGAGAAATGGATAGAGACTATTTCTTCAGAAAGAGTCTTAAAGCAGAAATAATCGGATTTTGAGATTCGGCGAGGCAATTGGAAAGATCTCTAGTGGTTATTTCTAGCCATATTTTACCTTAGTTCCGAGATTTTTATTTTTCAATAATTCCTCTTTCCACGTTTTCCTGTATAGAAAAAAAAAAACAAAAAAAAAAAAAAAAAAAAAAAAAAAAAAACTTAATTTCTCAGCAAATTCAGCGGAAATAACAATGAGAGGGTTTTTTTTAATTATTTCTTCATCGATCCAAACAAAAATGGCTCTCATAATGCTGGACTAAATGGACAAAGTAAAGAAAACAAGTTTTTCTTTAACAAGTTAATTCGTACGTTCAATGTATATTTAACAGATTTGTAATTTTTTAAATTCTCTTTCGATCTAAAAATCCAAATTACAGCCTTGCTTAACATTGAAACAAGTTTGAATTATCTCACGTATTTACGCAACAGGCACACCATTATCTAATTGATAAAAACAGCGATCTTCTTCTGACGTAACGAAACAATTAAACATATCATCTGTTGGGGTTTGCATCGGCATTTCGTCTTTCAAAAAAGGCTCCTCTAAATTTCAATTAATTTTTTTTTTTTAAATGTAAGCTATTAAAATTTAAAAGAACTTTGACTAGTCAGATCTTTGTTTCCCCTGTTTATTCAATTACGTTTAAGTAATTCAGGAACCTTTACAATTGAACATAAAATCTTCTTTTTTTTATCTATCTTAATATCATTGCTGATATCGTTGAAATTAAACATTCAAATCCTGATAGGACATAGATAAATCAAAATCATATTATTTTAATTAACCTCTCTATTGAATTAAGATAAATTTACGTTTTGAAGACGTGCGTCTGATTTTTCCAAGTCTAATCAGGATTTGAAAGTTTAATTTCAACGATATCAGTGCTGATATTAGGTTATATGAAAAATAAAATATGATTTTATGTTCCATTGTAAAAGTTCGTGAATTATTTACACCTAATTTAATGCATAAGGGAAACAAACAACAAAAATCTGGCTAGACAAAGTTGTTTTAAATTTTATTAGCTTTCATTTAAAAAAAATAATAATTGAAATTTAGAGGCTGTAGCCTTTTTTGAAACACTGTGAGGCATGATGTTCAACGTAGAGGAAAGCGAAATCAAGTTTAAATTGCAACGTACATGAACACGCTATTTCTTACCTACAATTCTTGACACATCTGACCCATAATAAGGCTCTTTTTTTGTCTTTTTTTTTTTCTTTCTTTTAAGGCTTGTCAACCCCTTGGGTCATTAATGCCTCGAATGTAGTTCTGGACGATGACCTTGCCACAGGCACATGTATTCAGGAAACACTTTCAGAAGGAGCAAATATTTGTTTCTCTCTCAGTTGTAAATTATTCATTTTTTTTTTTCACAATTGTTATATTTATTTAATTTCATAATAAGAAAATTAAATGTTCATTTAGTTTATTTTCAATTTTATCTACTAATGGGATATGTCATAGAAATGTAAAATTTATATTTTGGAAATTAATTTGCTGGATTTCAAGAATTTCATTAATTTATTTATATTTGTTGCGCCGTTGCCTAGTATTTCATCCAAATGTACAGGTAGTTGGACTTCATCTCTTTCATTTTTAAATTTTTGGCATTCAGTTAGAATGTGCTTAATGGTTTGAGGGACTCCACAACTCTCACATATGGCCTGTTCTTCTCTACACATCAAATGTCTGTGACTCATTCGTGTATGCCCTATGCGCAGTCGAGAGAGCACCACCTCTTCTCTTCTGTTTTCCATGAAGGACGATTTCCAAGGTCTAACTTCTCTTTTAATATCTCTTAATTTGTTACTATTTTGCAAATACCAAAAATTTTGCCAGGAATTCCATATTACTGACTTTATGTGCGCATGGATATCTAACACTGGAATTTGTTTATAAATGATACCGTCATTAATTCCTTTTTTTGCAGCTTTGTCTACTTCTTCATTTTCATCAATCCCACAATGCCCAGGGATCCATACAAATATAATGGATATATTATCTTTTGCTAATGACTCTAAACACTCAAGTATATTTACAACGAGTGGGTGATCGGAATATATGTTTCTAATTGCCAGTAGGGCTGATAACGAGTCAGAAAATATTGCAATGGTTCTATTAGGGGGGATAACAATGGAAAGTGCTTTATATTGCTAATAGTTCTGCTGTAAAGGAAGTACATATTGGCAAGAGTTTGAACATGTGTGTCCTGGATTCAGAAAGAAAGGCTGCTCCAACTCCTGAAATGTCCTTGGATCCATCTGTGAAGATGCATGTAGAAGGTGGAAGTAGTTTCTTTAATCTTATGAATTCTTTTTGGAATATTACTGGAGGGGTGGTTGTCTTAATGTATTTAGTTAGTGATAAATTAATTTTAGGCAAAGGTAATTTCCATGGTTCTTTAGTTGAAATACAATTGTGCATTAGATCTTGTGAACTTAAATTAAGTTCATCTAGCATAATTTTGATTCTTCTGGGAAATGAGGTCCTAAGCTTGGTTCTTTGGTGATTAATATTTGTAAGATTATAATTGGGCGAGAAGTATTCATTAAGTGGATGATGTGGAGATGCAATAACTGTATAATAGAATGAGAGCGAAAGGAGATTTCTTCTAAAATCCAAAGGTAGTCCTCCTGCTTCAGCACATAAACTGAGCCCAGGACTGGATCGGAAAGCACCGGTAACTATTCTCAAGCCAGTATGGTGAATACTATTGAGCATGTTCAATATTCGAGGGGAAGCTGTTCCATAGGCAATACACCCATAGTCCAGTTTAGATCTAATATAGCTGCGGTATAAGGTCATCATGGTTCTTCTGTCTCCACCCCAGGCTGTGTTGGATAAACATTTTAGTAGATTTAGTGATCTCATGCAGTTATTTCTTAGATATTTAATATGTTTGCTCCAATTCAGTGATTTGTCAAATATAAGCCCCAAAAAGCGAGCGCTGTCCTTGTTTGCAATGTCAGAGCCGTTGATCCTAAGATTTGGAGGTTCTAATATTTTCCTTTTTGAGAACAGAACACTGACAGTTTTTGTTGTAGAAATTCGAAATCCATGATTTCCAAACCATTCATTAATTTTGTCTAATGATTGTTGAATGACATCATATAAGGTGTTAATGCATTTTTCTGAATGATATAGGACCATATCATCTGCATACAACATACATTTAACTGGATTGTCTACTTGTCGAAGAATTCGACTGACAGCCAAGGAGAAGAGAAGGGCAGAAAGTACACCACCCTGCGGGATTCCATTTTCTTGTACGAATTCTTCAGATAATGTTGACCCACAGCGGACACGAAATGTTCTATTTTGTAGATAGTTATTGATAAATGCTAGCATATAACCTTGTATACCAATATCAACTAAACATTTAATGATGTAGTGACGCCATACGCGATCGAAGGCATTTTCCAGGTCTATGAAAACTGCAAGTGTTTTTTTGTTATTAATAAAGGATTGGTTAATATCGGTTTCCAACCTGACCAGAATATCTCGGGTACTACGCCTACTCCTGAAGCCACTTTGCCAAGGATCTAATAAACTTTTCGAGTCTAGGACCCATTTCAATCTATTTATAATCATTTTTTCGAATAATTTACAATCTGAGCATGTAAGAGATATTAATCGATAGCTAGAAGCTTTATCTCCTGGTTTATCTTTTTTAGGAATTGGAACAGCGACTGATTTCCTCCAAATATCAGGGAAGGTACATGATTTGTAAATTTTATTAAAGAAATCTAAAATTATTTTCTGGCTTGAGATTTTTAATCATGCTTACTGTGATTTCATTAGGACCAGGTGAAGTATCTTTTCTGGATTGGATAACACCTAATAAGTCTCTTGAGACCAATATATGGCATTATATCACAAAACTCCACCTATACAAATTTTAGCAAAAACTCCGCCTTATCTGAATTCGCAACGCGCGAATCGGCTTCGTTTTGGATGCTCGTAAATAAATACGCTCGAATTTTTGCTAATCCGAATAGGCTTCGACCCCAAGTATTTCGGATTAGCTACTGTGTGTGTGTATATGCATATATATATATATATATATATATATATATATATATATATATATATATATATAAATCACGTGTTTGTCTGTTTGTTCCTTATACAAATCTACACCGTTTGACCGATTTTGACCAAACTTCACACATAGGTCTTGATACGGGAAATCTCCTAGGATAAATCAAAATAGCCAAAGTTCAAAAGTTTTGTTCATGAAAAATTGCCTACACTGAACTATTCAGATTCTGACGGCCATTTTGAATCGACAGCCATTATGAATAATGTCTGAAATTTATTTGTCGATGTTCTAGATAATTAGAATAACTCGAACTCATTGATGACTTTGCATAATTATATAATCATGTAATGCAGTTTATTTCAATTGTATATCAACAGCCACTGTCTAACTAATGAGCGCTGGCCTGTCTTTGATAAGAGCTATCTACTCGCAGGCTGTATCTACTGTGCTGGTTTCTGTCGGCTCTTTTATGAATTGCTGCGGTGCTGGCCTCTGTTTGCTGTTTCAAGAATTACAAGAAAGATATAAACAAATTCACACCGTTTGATCTATTTTGACGTATACACGTAGATCTTGTGCATATACATATATATATATTCAAATATCGTGTGTTATATAATCGTGAAATTTAATAATTGCGAATTACCTTATACGATTCTGCGTAGAAAAGCACATAGAATGCGTAGAAACGTAGCTAAGAAACATACCTGAAAACAAAAAATATCCTTACAATTTTTATTCTGTACAAGAAAAAAAAAATGTTTTCATTACAGCAATAAAGGCAGTGACGACACAGAAAGTGCCCCTTAACGAAAGAGGTATTATGTAGAAGATATTCTACCTCTGTGCATCCCTGAGCACAATAGGGCATGTCCACTAAAGAATACCCTCGACCCACAGGGAAATGCTTTTGCGCCCAGTTCTTGGTCCAGTCTGTGTAAGGAGGTCCCATTGGACGCCGAAAAATATAACAAAGATGATTAATTTTGTGTTTTCGTAACGAAAGTATCTGAAGACACTGCAGCGGCTTGCCCTTGTGTGTAATTAGTTACCGCGTTTGAAAACATTTTGAACTTTGGCTAACTAGTAAAATTAGCAACGCGAAAAGTTACATTTGATATACAACACTATTTATCTTCTTGTATTGTCTATTGGCTCTTCAAGAAGTTAACTGAATAACATACTCTTAAATTTTAAACATGAACATCATTTACTACTTACAACAAATAGGCATCAATCTAGAAGAAATCAAACGTATAGTTCGAGCATGGTCATCGGACTACCCGAATTGGGAGGCGGAATAAAAATATCATTCAACTTCTGACAGAAGGTAGATTTTAATAGACACTGGTTTTCAACATTTAAAAAACAAACATCACTACAATAAGACAGAGCCGATTGACAATTTTTTATAAATGTTAAAGCATAACAACCTGTATGATAAAATATACAGTATAAAACAAAATGAGAATAAATTAAAAAATAAAACAGCAGAAAAAAGGGCCCTCTCGTGGTCTAATGGCTAGCGCCTTGGATTCATAAGCGGGAGATGGTGGGTTCGATTCCCAACCTCCGGCAGGAATTTTATTATCCCCTGGCTCGCTGGTAAAATTCCTCGCTGCACCCTGGATGTCGGCGCTAATGACCTAGATGTAGATGCGCCGTAAAGAAAAAAAAACAGCAGAGAAGGCGGAACAGTTCCAAAGACATATATAAAGCTAGCTTTTTTTTTTTTTTAGACATAGGTCAACCTCATGGGTCATGGTTGTGTCAGATAGAAGACTCCTGTTGTCTTATATAATATAAGTGGTATAAGTGGCATACAGAGCTTGAAATCATATTTTAGTAGCATTTGCATCACAGGCTGACAGTCCTATATAATATCCAACATATAGCAGCTAAAGATGAGTTTTGTAAAAATGTTGCTTGGCCCTATTTTGCCCCGACCCCTTCAATTGCATTTATATCTATAATATTATTAAAAAATTATGTATCATTACGGGGGTCTCCCGTGGTCTAGTGGCTAGCGCGCTGGATCCATAAGCGGGAGATGGTGGGTTCGATCCCCACCGGTGGCAGGAATTTTCTCATCTCATGGCTCACTGAGAAAATTCGTGGCTGCACCCTGGATTGCCAAGATTTGTTGATGCGCCGTAAAAAAAAAAAAAAAAAAAAAAAAAAAAAAAAAAAAAAAAAAAAAAAAGTGTCATTACGAAATATGAACTTTTTTTAATATTCTCTTTAATTATTTTAACTCTATGTTATATCTCGAGAGCGACATGCACCAGTCGATTGCTAGCCGGTGGGATGGGAGAAGGTTCTGTTTAAGTGGAAATTTACACCAATTGATGTTATGGAACGGTTAAATAACGTATTAATCGCATCAATTCCAGCTCCGTCAAGGTATTAGGTTCCCTAAGGGAGGTCTAGTTACGACACGTGTCACATCCAACAGATAACATACTGGAAATGTATATGATGGGACATTGCGGGCCTCAGGCAGCGCAAAGGCATAAATTCAATATAATCACAGTTTTTTTTAGCACTGAGCTTAAATTAAATTATGTTTACTATTGAATTTAAATAAGTCACTATTAATTAGTTTAATTCAGTTCTATTTACTATGACATATTTTTACGGGGATCGACATCTAGGCCATTCGCACCGGGCTATTTATAGGTTGCCACCCTTACTAAACATCCACGAAGGAGCAGAAACGTTTTTCAACGAGCCTTGAAAAAACTCAAACTGCAACAGGCGGGACTCGAACTCGCTCCTCCTTAGGCAGGAATCGGATGCGCTAGGCAACATATCATGTTGGGCTAGCTAACGTATCATTGGAAGACCCTTCACATTGAAAATACATCAAAATATGTAACATGATAGATATAAAAATAGCAATAACCTAGATCAAATTGCTCTATTATTTGTTAGCACTTTCTATAGAAGTTGGACTTATGAAAGAATTTTGGAATGAAAATTGCTTCAAATCTTCATCGATCCTATCTATCTTATAAAAGGCATACAATTATATCTATAACATGGACTTATACTATTTTAAATATTATAAATATCAAAAATATTAATTAATTATAAAAGTAACTTTTTTCATTTAGGTGAATTCATCTCCCAAAAGTTTGTATAATTTCAAAAACTATGTGCGAATGCCAATTCGCCGAACTAATTTGTGAATTTTCAGCGCTTCTACATATCAATTTATTATTTAATAAGTTGACGCGGCTAGGTGATTCAACTTTTAACAAATATTAAAGATACAAAAAAAACAGTATAAAAATATCTTATTTGTTTCATCTCCACAAGTCTACGATGTCAGGCATAACGGCCAGTTACAATGGTTTGTAGGTCTGTCATTAAGGTGTTAGTACTTGGTAGTGTGTCGACCGCAAGTTAATATCCAGTTGGTAGTAAATGTAAATACAATATTATTTTTTTTTTTGTTTTATTGCTATATGTAACACCTTTTTGTATATCAATAACCCTTTTCTCCCTTATTTTGCCAGTTAGATGCTTTGTTTTGTTATCAATTTAGTCGTAGAGTTCCTGTTATAATTCGTCAAGTAGGTTGGTCTTCTTCGGATAGTTAAATATTTGTCCTATATATTGGCTCCAGTCACCGAGTAGGTCTGTCTTATTGTACGGTAAGTCATAGTTTTGTCTCTGTATTCATTCTGTCAGTAGGTGTTTTATGGTCAGTGTTGAGCAACAATATTTATCGCCTGCGGTACGGATTCAAAAAATGAATACGCCTCAGACTTCTGCAACAAGTAATTTCACGAGCTAACCGTTTATGGACGCCTATTTAACACTTTTCGAAGAAATGTAGCCACTGATACTGCATTCATGAATGAATTTTTGAACAATTTCATAGAATTTTCATCGAACCTATTTTAGTATATGTACCGCCGAAGCGAGTACACTATATTTCATGAAGTTTAATGTATTTCCGTCTGACTGATTTTGACCAAACTTGGTTTTATTTATTTCTTGCCTCCATTCGGACGTTACCAATTGTTTCTTCCTAGCGTTTTTATGGTAACAGGCCTAAGATGGATCTGTTTCCATAATTTAGTTAATCAGAAAAATTGATAGATTGTTAGTTTATAGATTGTTAGTAGAATGGAGAGTAAAACATAACCTCATCGAACCTACCTATTAGATACCAAAAATTGCCTCCGTTAATATGTATATGCTAACACATAATTTTTGTTGTTTCGCCTCGAAACTCGATATATATACATATATGAGGCGATGACTTTCAAAATGGGTTAAGTCCACTTTTTCATCAAAATCATTTTTTTTTTCTCAAACATTTTATGTATTTTTCCTTCTATCGGCTGGTAAAATCGGTTTCATTAAAAACGTTCTTAATATCGTAAAAATAAAGGGTAGAAATAGTGATTCCCTTTGAAAAGGGAGCAGATCACCTATTCGACAAGTACAGCGCTCCAATCATAGAGGTTATGTTTTACTCTCCATTCTACTAACAATCTATAAACTAACAATCTATCAATTTTTCTGATTAACTAAATTATGGAAACAGATCCATCTTAGGCCTGTTACCATAAAAACGCTAGGAAGAAACAATTGGTAACGTCCGAATGGAGGCAAGAAATAAATAAAACCAAGTTTGGTCAAAATCAGTCAGACGGAAATACATTAAACTTCATGAAACACAATGAAGTGAATGTTAGTGTCACCTCGTAAAAATTCATTTCCTATTGAAATCATACTAGCTACGACTTTTTTGTGTCCCCTGAAAAGTAGTTCGATTTGGACTTATCCCTTTTTGAAAGTCAACGCCTCATATATATATATATATATATATATATATATATATATATATATATTAGCAAATGATTGAATGAGCTAGTTAACCAGCAAAATCAGTCCATAAGGAGGGTAGTTTATTATACAAATTAATAATGTGCCCGTACTGGCCATTATTTGTACTTTGTTGCAGCAAAACTCGGTAGCTATTGTTTGTTGGTTAACAAAATTGCCCAATCACTTATTAACAACAGAAAAAAACCCGAAATTGGGGCCGCTATCATGTCAAAAGACACAAAATTATATAAGTATATTAATTTTAACGGTTGTCATTTACAGTATCTAATAGAAAGAAACGAAATGGATTTGAAGAAATGTTTCAAATATTCTGTCATGTATGCAACCAATAGTTGCAGTCCTGACTATTGTAAGAGCTAATTCCATCCGAAAGTGTTAATAACTCATCAAAGTTTTAATGTACACCTTTATGCTAATGTGTTCTGCTATATGTCGCCATAGGAGATTTGAAGGTCGTAATATTTCCTGAAAATTGCACATTTTTCCCGGTATCTCTGCTCTAAAAAACTGTCTAATTACTTAAAACATATGAGGAGTTTAAGCTAATAAGCCAGGCCGAGATTTAATGAAGGCAATAAATTCAACAGCGTGGGATGTGCGGACCATTACTCCACCTCAGAACAAAACCTTCATCTCCTGCATGAATTGAGAACAAAAAGGTCCGTATAACAACATTATATCAAAAGCGGGATATATCTACACTGTATAAAAGTCCTTTAACCATTGCCGTTCCTTTTGGGAATAGTTTCGCTAATCATGTCCTGTTTAGTTTACAAAAAGCGCATCACGTTGTTTTATTTATTTTAATCGTTATCTTTTTTTGTTACTCATTCCAACACTTTTTCGTAGAACGTTAAGTTCGAGCATGATAAACAACGTAACTACTTTAAACAGACTGTCTCACAAAAAACATTGATTAACCAAAATCATGAATGGCCTGTTTAAGTCAGCAGCATTTTCTAAGAATGCGAGATAGAATACGAACATTCGCCCAAACTCATTGAGTCCATTATTGTAGACTCACTAGGGATCCTGCATTACCACTTATTCATGTGACACTTTAAGTAGGATACATGCGAATGGTCATAAGAGGAGAATGATGATCTCAGAATTTAATTTTTTTTTTTTTTTTTTTTTTTTTATAAAATGTATAGTATAACAATAATAAAATGTTTTATCTCATAGAAACGTACTAAATCGATAGCACATATGCCTATATATATAGGCCACATTAGCATAAAGGTGTACATTAAAACTTTGATTAGTTATTAACACTTTCGGAAGAAATTGGCTCTTCCAATAGTCAGGAGTGCAACTATTTGTTGCATACATGACAGAATATTTGAAACATATATATGTGCTATCGCACATATATATATACCTATATATATATATGAGGACATATGCCTATCTGTCAACCTTAAGTTATATTCCACCCCTTGTCATAACCTCGCCAAAATTTCGTGTAACTCCATCACTCTGAACCTCCGGGGCAGAGTTTATTGGGCACCCCGAGCCCGGGCCTCCTCACCAATCTTACTTAGAACACATATTTCCAAGGAGGCCAAATTGCTTCGTTACCTCTATTTGTTCCTTCCTTTTCTTTCTCTTTAACTGTAATTTGTAGTCATTTCTCTCCCCTTTGGTGGGGCAGACGAATGACGGCAACTAATGAAAATTGCATTATTTTTTCAAGCCCTATACCCTTAGGAGTGGAGATGAAACGAGAAATATTCCTTAGAGAAATGTCCCTTTGCTCTCTCTAGAGAAATAAAAAGATTTTTGTGAACTTTTTTTTCTGAGCGCTTGTCCCTCCTCTAAGTTCATTACATTTATGATGGTCGATCAAATTAGTTTTAGCACGTTTACTGCCCCCCCCCCATAGCAAGCCGGTAGTGCCGCATAGAAATTGACGTGACAGAACCCATCGATCCCCATATATATATATATATATATTCGTCTGATTTGACAGGTCAAGTTTGATAACCAGCAGAATCCTTCCACCGTAAAATGGTTTTGGGGGCGAAATTCGCGCGAAAAAAATCATTACCCTTACATCATATGCTTGCAAGTACTCGTTTTATAGGTTTCTTCTCGTAGGAAAACGAATGGAACCATTTTTAGGGTGATATCTATATCTGTTCCCGAGAAAATTGGAAAAATAGTTTCTGAACAAATTTTTTGGTTTCGGTACCTACTTAAAATCATGGGATTGAGTTGAAATATTTTCTGCATGTTAGAAATTCATTCAAACTAAAATTTTTAAATTTCATCATGGGCGTATATAAGAAGGGGGATGGTATAATTAGCCCCCCCCCCCAGAAATGCTTGTCTAGAGCCGCCTATGGTCCAACAGCTAATTCATACCTTATACTTGTAGGCAAGCGAATAGTATAAGGTAGGACCAGTGTTGGGCAAAAATTATTCAGAATGACGAATAAAGATTAATGAATAAATGTATTATTTTATTCATGAATGAAGAATACTTGTATTTATTATTCGTTATTCTGTGAATGAAGTTTACGTTTTATTCACAAATTATTCGATTGATCTATCAGAATAAACATATTTTAGTGAATAATGATAGATTTATTATGATGTTGGCAGCCGAAAATATGTATGTATATATATATATATATATATATATATATATATATATATATGTGTATATATATATATATATATATATATATATATATATATATATATGTGTATATATATATATATATATGTGTGTGTTCGAGTAGGATTAATCAGTAGAACAACTAGAAATAAATAATAACGAATGATGAATAACGAATAATTCTGTGAATAATTCATGATGTACCGTGCGAATAAGATAATTCAGTGAATTGTTCACTAAAAATTTATTTGAATAATCATTCGAATAATACTTTATTCCAATAATGCCCAACACTGGGTAGGACAACGCTGAGTAATGGGCGCGGGGGAGGGTAAGTGAGAGAGAGAAGCCTAATAAAGAAGTATTGGATGAACAATGGCTCCGAAGAACTGGAAGAAGGAGCTGCCAAACCATTATTGCAGGGAAAGCCTGCTGGCGACGTCACATCGGCGGGAGAGAGATAAAGAGCAAAGAGGGAAACAGAATGAGGTAGGTCGTGGACAAAATGGCGGATAATTCAGCTCATCCATGCATTCACAAAACCTCTCATTTTGAAATATATTCTCTCAAAGGGTTTATCTTCAATTTTCTTCTTCTTTTACACGATTCTCTATCACTGAAAGCTGTAAAAACTTCTAAACTTAGAATATATTTTAATATTTCTAAGATGTCATTAGCATGTAAAGTTATTCTAATAGTCATGTACTTACAATTTCAAAGAGATGAATTACAGTCTTCCTAAAGGGATTGTTAAACTGAATCGAATTCAATAAACATTATAAATTCATACTAATACATTCGTATGTGAAAGACTACACTTATACAAATACAAACTTAAATATATTCACACACACACGGGCGCGCGAGCCTACATGTTTCGCAATCTCTAGCGGTTTGGTTTTTACACTCCAGATGCCAGTGTTGCCAAAGACATTTACAATATAAATTAGTTAATTTATATGAATATTATATAATACTGAAATATAAATCAAATATTTTGTATACATATAAATAATTATTATTGTCTAATGTATTTACTTATTGGTGCTTTTTATTATACGTTAATCTAATTGCGAAATTAATATATTGTAAGCAGTTTACTTATTTATTTTGAACATCGCCCCCTTCCATACGTACATAAAATTAATAATTTAGTTTTTAATCGACCCAAATTCTAAAGAAAACAAAATTTAAAACATTGTAATAAAATTATTTTTTAGTTTTTATGTGAGTACATGAATCGAATACTTCTGTCATTCAAAATATCTACTTTTTTCAAAAAATATTACTAACATATTATCATTACTATTGATGTAACAGATTTCACTCAACAAAATATCACTCCTGATAAAAATCATAAAATAATTTTTAAAAATACCGGATAAAAATTTTGATTGGATCTGATGTCTCTTTGTTTATTTTTAATTGTCAATTGCACTATTTAATGCATACAAGTGCATTGATCACAAATGTCAATATAACTTGACTTGGGTAATATCATTATCTGTCATGTAATTTCAAATTCAACTTGTTTAAAGAAGTTATAACACCTATCATTCAGCAACATCAATATATCAATAAGCAGTCATCTTTCAAGATCTCTAAACCAAATAAACATTGAATGCTATTTCTGATAATGGTACTGCATAAAATATCAAGCAATCAACATCATATGACTATCATTTTGAATCATTACATACAAAATTGCTACTCTTCATAAATTAAGTCATACAGCTATTCATGACAACATTATTAAATATCACCTTGAAAGAAAAATAAATATTACATTCATAATAATATGAAGACAATCACCTATATTTTTGTATTTTTTTAAGTTTTTTTCTTCAGTTTAGACACACCTATGGATACGTACAGGTACACATCTTCATCTATTGCTGTGGAGAAATGAAAGATTGCCATACAGTAGGTAGTCGATGGAAATCACAAGTAGAATTCTTTGTTTGGTCACAGATTTTATGATATTGAACACATTTAAGCACAAATAATCCATATTCACAACACATATAGCTTTGTTGACATGAGAATATACATTTTATAAATCTAAGAAACCAGGAAATCAATGCTAAAGAACACTATTCCCTTCTTATTTAAAAAAATAAAAATCAGAAGCTTCGAGGCTTATGCTTTAATAAATGTTTTTCAAGTTGGGGTTGACATTCATCCTTTTTAATCTCGTGCTAAAAACCCTACCATCCTGCTCCTACAATCTCATATAATCATATGTTATGAAGTACTGTAGAGCCAAAATTTGATTATAATTTAATAAGTAAATTTCATACATTAAGATGGTATATTGAGGAAAAGAGTATTTTGTGTGCTTTAAAATAGAACATTAATTATATTTTTTACACTTACATAATAGAAAAAAAATTATTAATTGATACAGCATATGAATCGTTCAGTTCCAAAGTGACTGTTGTCCACAAAAAAGAGATTTATACATCTCTGGATTTATAATAAGTAAGAATATATTTCATATATGGTAAAAAAAATTCTTAAAAACCGATCTGTGGTATTTCTTTTAATAATTTAAAAAAAAAAAACATGAAGATATTCAAAAAATTCTATGTTTTTCATGTTTTCCCAAATATTTTGCAAAGTGGACATCAGTCAATTTGGAACTGAATGACTCATATTAATAAGCAATATTTAAATTAAATTCGATCAAATCAGAGCACGTTTTCAGAGACAAAGCTCCTTCATAAATAAATCTTAGATTTTTATTAGCATTCCGATGATGACGTAAGGCCTTCAATTGATTATCTCTTATTGTGTTATGACAACATAAAATAACAAAAAGTTGTTTATGCTTTTGTTTATTAATTAAAATTTATAAATTCTATACCCCTAGTACACCAACAATGGGATGGTCCATAAAACAAAATGCATTGCTTGACCATTTTATAGTCAAATGCCGTTTTCTTAAGAACAAATGCCCAACATCATTAGACACCCCAAAAATACTCATTTGCAATGCATAAAATAAAATGCATTCATGACAAGCTCTTCCACTGAAATATTTATTATTTCATTTTGAATATAAAGTATTTCATTTACTAGAACACAACAGTTTACAACATCAGTAGATTGCCATAACAGTACTTTCCCAGTTTGAATACCGAATTTCACATAAATATGTTATGAACTTTTGAGGAAAGCCTGATCTGCAAACCTTCCTTGTTTTCATGAGCTCACATTGCACACCCCTGTATATTCCTGAGCAATTTTAATTCTGACACTACGTTGATGAATTCCTGTTATCTCAATGTGGTTATTGTACTTTCATAAATTTTTATTTATACATTTATTGTTACTAGGCTTTCAGGTACACATTTTATAAATAATTGGATTGGGGAATCTAATGAAATCATTTCCAATGCCATATCTATAACCGTTTTTGAGGAAAATGTAAAAAACTAGATTTTTCTTGGGATTCTCGGATATATTCTTATATATCTCGAAACCGGTTGAGAAATTGTAGTAAATGTAAAGCATCCATTTGAAAGCTTATTAAATTTCCTTCCAATATGATTCTTATGTGAGTTTTGAGAGAGCGATCTCAACCAGAGAAATGATGCTTAAATGGAGTAATTTCCGCATAGTTTACTGTCAGTCTCCTGTTGTGGCGCCTATCATTTTACATTGCTTTGAGGTTTCATTTTAAATGTTACATATGTTTACATTTGTCATGAAAGATTTAGACAAAACATTAACTGTTTCTATTCTAAGCTTTCCAAATGACACTAGGGATAAGAACGGAAACACAATGATGTAGCAGTTCCTGGAAGTCGGACTTTTAAATTATAAACCTTCAGATGGACAAAAAAATACTAACATGAATAGAATATTTTTATAATAACAAGCCAATGATCTTTAAGAGAATACTTGGCAGCCGATATTGCCAAATAAAATGTTATGCCATTAGGACCCCACTTACATTTATGGTGGTAACGTGCTAATACTTCATAAGACTACCTTCAAAAAATATTCAATCAATTTGTAGGTGTCTGTGAATATACCCTCCAAATATGGAGTCTCAGGTTCCAAAATTGTGGTTGTAGGATTTGAAATTGCATTACAGAAAGACAATAACACAGGAAAATGGAATCCTTTCATCAGATTGTAAAATTCGCTGAATTCAGTTTTATCCTGATACCAGATACTACCATGATGCAAACTAATTAAATTGGAAAAATAAAATACATGTAAATATCTTTAAAAAAAACTTATCACGGAAGCCCATGTGGGGTCCGCTCAGACTCCAACCCCGTTTTTCAACAAAAAATAATCAATTTGAGGGGTAGACTATTCTTTATGAGCGATTTGACACTTCCAATCTTCAGAAAACTACTGATTAGGAAGCTACTCAAAGAGCAGGAAGGTAGAGATATGGTGGCAATAAGGGAGGGGGGAAATAGTGTGTGTGGGGTCCGCCTAGACCCCACGTGGTCGACGGAGGGTTAAAGATTATTATAAATCAAAACATAAAAATCTACATATACAAATAATGACAAGTACTCAGCGTTCAAAGTTGAAAAATTCACATGGGCATTTTATTTGTTTTGTTTTAACACCTCCTAATTTGTTTTAATTATTTTTATTTATGGATTTTTAAAGTTTTAATTTATGATAATTTTTTAACTTATTTTTATCTTTTATTGACTCAATAGACACTGATGATGAGACAGTTCTTGACAGCGCTTTGTAAGCTTAAGTGTAATTACTTTAAGTGGAGATTTCCCTGTCTTTTCTTTGGCATAATGATAAATCTTCACTAACAAACACACTCTTGCAATAATATTCATGTGAAATATTTAGTTAATAAGAAAACACCGACACAATTACAAAGTATAGAACTTAAATATGATAATTACTATTTTTTCTCCCCTCTATGAGGCCTCATGAATGTAGCAGAGGCTTTCAGGTTTTCTAGGGTAACTACCATAAATGTAATACACACAATAATTTTTGAGCTAGGTTCAGAGAAAACATATACAGTTAATTTTTTTAATCCTAATAATTAGATCAGTCTAAAATTTAAAATCTTTTCTGCAAAAGAAAGAATATTTTCTTAAGGAGATTAAGCTATGTCTGCCTAGCTTAAACAATTCATTACAGAGACAGAGTTCTTTCAGAAACACGTCCCACCATCAGTGTATAAAGTCAGATATTGCTGACTTCTGTAGAAGTCGAGGGGTGCCATTTTCTTACTTTTAATGAAAATTACTTATTTAAGTGATATTGTTTAATGAATTTAAAGAATCTGAGTTTGTTGCCCCATGAACCACATTATTTAAAATGTATAAAAATAATAAATGAAGAATGAAAAATAATTAACTATCCTTTAATAAAAAAGAATCAATCATTGAATAAATTCTTATTCAATAAAAATGTATTTAATAATGAGCCAACCCTGTTATTCATTGAATAAAAAATACCTACATCATAAAAAATTGTATTCTTGGTATTAAAAAATATATTCTATAAAAAATGTTTTTGGGTTTATAATTCTATAATTCAAACTGAAAATTCAGCGCTAAAAAGAAAAAGTAATATAAATAATAAAATGTTGCTCTTATACAATTTGAAATTTTAACGGAGGCAATTATCATATGGGTTCACGCAGGTACAGAGGAGGCCAATTAATGTGTCGCAACTGGGGCCCAGGCAGGTAGTGACATTGCCAAACTACAGGGTGGGCCGTTTCCTACCAACTGCCATAAGGAAAGGGTTAATTACTCCAATCATTGAAGATTTTATAATTGTTTTCTAAGAATATTAATTTCTCAATGAAAAGACTAAGAAAATGCTGACCACCCTTAGTGTACACAAAATAGGGAGCTTCTCACAGAAAGCTTTACCAATAACACTAATTGGCATCATATCATAGCAGGGCAATCCAATTCACCGAAGGGAGTCAAAGATTCAGATAGATGTCATATATTCAAATGAATTGGCTGGCAATGCTCTGTTGTGGAGACAGGTAGCATAATCAGGAACACAACTGAGCAAAAGAGGGTGAGAATCAAGATTCAAATCCCATGGAGTCAAGTTAATTTTTTCAAGAAATAAAAATTTGAAAATGAATTCACTGATGGAATATACTGTCCTGTACATTAAAACATGGGTTAATAAATTTAAATCTCTGAGTCTTTTATGACAATAACAGACCATCTTGGCCTGTCTGGCTTCAGGTAAAGGAGACGTTTTGGCGTATATCTGAAGCTTTGACTTCTTTGGCTAAATCGCCTTACCATGCTGTGATAAGGAGCCTGGTAGTGTAATTGGCAATGCGCCTGAGCATAAAACTCGAGGATTTGTCTTCAAATCCCAGCCTGGTGTATTAATTTGTTTACAAAATAATGACTTTAAAACATATACATTTGTATAAAAGGAAGAATGTAGCCAAGGAAGAAGCAATAAATCTAATAATCTACTATATATTTGTCAAATACCACTCACTCACTCACTCACTCATCTATCAACGCCCAGCTCAAACCGCTCGACAGAAAATTTTGAAATTTTGCATGGACACTCCCTATATAACGTAGGCGCTCGCTAAGAAAGGATTTTTTGATATTC
This sequence comes from Gonocerus acuteangulatus, assembly GCA_946811695.1. Classification (NCBI taxonomy): domain Eukaryota; kingdom Metazoa; phylum Arthropoda; class Insecta; order Hemiptera; family Coreidae; genus Gonocerus; species Gonocerus acuteangulatus. Next base: position 76,919,701 of record OX328125.1, read on the forward strand.
GTATTTTTAAGCATTTTTAGGGGGGTTCAAAGTTTGAGTTGGTTAGAGAAGGCAAGCCTAGGCAGCCTGCGTTGCTAGGACGATAATGAACAGCTGTTACCTTACATTATCTATCTCATAGTTTTATTTCTAATTGAGGTTAATTTCAACTATGATGGCAGACCTTGAATTACTAGAAATTAACTGTCCCTCATAGAGTTTTAATTGCGTTTCTTTTCTGCCTGTCCCCGTCAGATAGGCTTGCCATATTTTTGGAGAGTTAAACCGGGACACATTAATATGGGATGGGCATACCAGGGGGGGGGGGGGATAAAAAGAGTACAAATTATAAGCAAAATGGTTGGTGAGTTTTAAGCCTAGCAACTAACGGGAAGGGGGAATCCTAAACTGTTAGTCTACCCAAACCTTAAAAATAAGAACGGAACTTTTTTTGCTACTTGATTTTCTTAAAACAATCTCTCAGCCAAATAGTAGTGTCTGGCAGCTAGCAGCGCTGTGCAGGTAGTTCCAGCATTTTACAGTTAGATTACTTCTGATTTCTTTGACACTGTGAGCAGTAGTAAAAATGTTGATTGTAGAAAAGGAACCGATTTAAAAAAGATTCTTATAAACATGAATTCATTACTTTTTACATCTTACAGCCTTTTCCGGGACACTGATAAAACTGGGCGGGACACCGAAACAATTGCAAAATAGCGGGACAGTCCCGGTCAAACCGTGATGTATGGCATATCCTTAGGTTTTCCAGGCGAGGTAATAATATCCGGAACCCTTGCACAGCCTCCTCGCCTATAGCCTTGGTAATACTCGTAAATATATTGGGTGTTACCATATGACTTCTTAGAAACATAAACTTTTAAATTTTAACGCCCATTGAATAAAATATAGTATGACGGGAACCGTGCTGTAATAAACCGCACAGAATTGTATAGTAACGTAATTTTAATGAAACATTATTTAACGCAATAAAATAACTACTTATCTGCCGTGACGAAGCACGGGTATTCAGCTAGTGAAGTTATAAGAAGGAAACATAAAAAAATGTATATCAGAAGAAAGAATTAAATAAAGTCTCAAAGAAAAATATGGAATTTTGGGGTGTCCAATTATTTAAATTTTTAATGGAGCTGTCAATCAGGAAAAACAGCTGAATTAGAGATATTCTACTCTACTATTAAGTGATACTTGTAGAAAAATGTTACAAATTAAAAACGTAAGTTTTGAGTACTAACTAATTTTTTTTCTGGTAGGTCGAGATGGTGGCGACAGCCCAGGAAGGAAGCCTGGCAAGAAGCACCTGACAACTGTGATAGCCCAGGACGCTGGGACAGACAGTGATACAAACAGCCACTGCGCCCTCATTCTCTGCGACGGTGGGGATGCAAGCGGCGCAAACGGCAACAACAACTACGAGATGGGCGAATTGAACAGGCAACGGACCTGACCACTTATTCGCTTCATCAAGAGAGCCCATGGGATTTTTGGGCTCTAGCATCAAATTGAACTATGTGACACCAACATAGATACTGAAAAAAGCATGTATATTCTATTTCCTAAGTCTCATAGCAGTGGGTTTTAATAGGTAATTTAATCACAATAAAAAATAATATATTATGAGTCATCACCTAGCAAGGAAAGTGTAATAAAATTGTTACAACAGCAGTAAAATAAAATGAATAAATAAAAATTTAAGGATGATGTCACTCATTTTTAGAAATCAGAGGAAGGGAAGATATGGGAAACATTTTATTTTTTGATGCACTGGTGGCAGGGGACTGAAAGCTGAAATTTATTTCAATAAGCTTAAATAGTGATTTTTATACTTTCTGCTGAAGAATGGCCACTGATGCGCACATATCTATTTTTTCCCCCTATTTTGCTTTATTTGAGTGATCCATATTGTGGTGAATTTCTGTACTTCAAAATTCATTCTTAAATTCTTTTTGAAATTTAAAATAATTTCAAGAAAGGATTACTGAATGAAAATAAAGTAAAAACTTATAAGTTATTACTTTCAATTAATTCACTCTTAAAAATATGTGAATCGCAGTCCATAAAATTCCTAGTGATAATCAATTTGTTAATTTAAGTGACATTACTTGCAGACATATAAGTCCTGTAAATAAAGGAATCTACTATAAACCTTGCATAATAAAAAGCACTAATTTTCAATTATTTACCAAAAATAGGTAAGAACGCAAACTACAAAATTTAAAACAGAGACATGTAGTTAGTTATAGGTCTATAAATTCAGATTTTTTCCATACATTAAAAGATTGTATGTCACTGACCAAAAATACAAGACAGTTTCCCTAATTATAAGAAAATTTACATGTTGTCCTTTCTGTTCACCTAATTGTTATTGTTAACTTCATTGAACACCAAAAAGTAACACTTAAATTTTGTTTGCAATATTCTGAAATTAAAAAAAAAAAAATGTAATATATGATTCCGATCTTAAATCACATACTAATTAGAAGTACACAAATACTTTTCAAATGTTATTTTGTTGTTATAATGAATCGTTCACAAAATGCATCAACACTTTGAGTTACAGAAGAGAGACAATAAAAAATAAACAATAAAATTAATAAATTTTCAATCTTTAGGCACTCATTTATTTTATTGAGAGGAGATCGTTGACCGTAGATGATGCAAGGTAGGGATTGTCGGGGTTCGGCCACTGCTACTTAATAAAACTACATTTTATCATAAAATTGTGGTTTTATTGTGCCGACTTTTTGGCTTTAACTCCAAGCCTTCTTTAGGGCTGTAAAAAGCAAGTAGGATGGATGTAATACTGAAATATATATATATGCCTACATACACAAATACACATACATATATACATACATACATATATGGAAAAAGATAAAAGCATAAAAACATAAAATACTAGAACATAATATATAGAAGAACAATGTGCTCTAGAAGTGTTTGGATTATTAGGAGAACAGATATAAGAATAACAGATTACATATTAGATTAGATATAAAAATAACAATATGGGCTTACAGATGGGAAGATAGAGAACTATTCCTCACAAATGCGGGATCATTTCTGACAGTTAATACAGGGAAACATAGGAAGAAAGGAGTTGGTGAGGGGGGGGGGGGGGGGGGGGGGGGGGTTCTGATCCCACATTTGTGAGGAATAGTTCTCTTTCTTCCCGTCTGTAAGCCCATATTGTTATTTTTATATCTAATCTAATATGCAATCTGTTATTCTTATATCTGTTCTCCTAATAATCCAAATACTTCTAGAGCACATTGTTCTTCTATATATTATGTTCTAGTATTTTATGTTTTTATGCTTTTGTCTTTTTCCATATATATTTATGTATGTGTATTTGTGTATGTAGGCATATATATATATATATATATATATATATATATATATATATATATATATATATATATATATATATATATATATATACATATATATGTATATTTCAGTATTACATCCGTCCTACTTGTTTTTTACAGCCCTGATGAAGGCTTGAAGTTCAAGCCGAAACGTCGGCACAATAAAACCATTTTTATGATAAAATGTAGTTTTATTAAGTAGCAGTGACCGAACCCCGACAATCCCTACCTTGCATCATTTATTTTATATCTTCTGGAGGGGCACAATCAGATGGGCACAATGGATTTTATCTTCTATAGCTTGTTCAGATAGATGGAAAAGTTCAATTTCCTATTTTACTATTCCTATCTATTTAAACAGGCTGTAGCTTAAATTGTTTTTAGCATTATAAATATTAAACACTATCTCCCTTGCTTGACCTCTCAAAGCCTTCCCTGGTCATAAATGAGACATAATCAGTTTTTATTGAGTTTAAATTAGTGTATTGTTCATATTAATGGAGATATGGCGGAACCTTCAGAAATATTTCCCTCAGATTTGCATGCGTGCGGGATTAGAACTATTCCATCTAACTGAACGTGCTATAGTTTTGTCATTTGAATGTCGGACTCAGATTCCCTGATCATTTCTAGGAAATCAGGTGGCCAAAGAATAGTACTGACCACACTATCTCCTACCTGCTAGCCGAGTGGTAACCTGAAGGTACCTCAACAGTATCTTCCACTCTGGGCTCTCGAGGCCTGTTTTGGGACTTTTTTGTTATCTCCCTTGAATAAAACAATATAAAAGTATAGCAAAATCTTTCCTTCCTCAGATAATTAAATAATAAAATATAGCAAAATCATACCATTTTATAAATAAAGGATGAAATGAGATTAGTAAATTTAAATTTGAAGAAAACTTGAAGTTATTGCCTAAATGTAGGTAATTTTAGTTAATTTATTTAAATATAATATCAATGCAGGTCAAAATTGTGTTTAAAAATGCATTATAAACCAACTGCTAGATACTCCATTAATAAAATAGAATATTTCTCAGGATAATGAATTCAGTGAAAACTGTTGGTGGCTAATGGACTACTTATTATGAGAAAAATATTTTCTTCCATTTAAATGCCTATTTGATGTATAGTTGTTACTGAAATGCTACATTTATTTATTATTTTTTATTTCTTTGCTCTTAGGACATTAAAAATGCTTTGCGACAAGCACTGTTAATAAAGTTGATTTTTATTATATACATTTTTTAATGTGTAATAAAGTGTAGTGCTTCGAATATTGTAATGCAATAAGTGGTAACACAGATTCTAATGTTTTATAAAATAAGTTAAAAATAAATAAAAAAATATATTTACCAGAGAAGTTAATAATCACTAATACAATTGAAACGGACATAACTGTAAATTAAAATGACGATTACTTAATGGAGACACAATGGTAGGTGAGATCTATAAAGGAGTTTGTAAATATTATTCTTAGAAATATTTTTGATGTTTAACGATGTGAAATAAATAAAAGACAACATATTTGCCAAATGGTCATATATTGTAGGTAAACTAATTGCTTTATGGTAATCAAATATTTTTCCTAAATAAATCTTTTAAGTTTTTCATTATAAGAAAAAGAAAATAAAGTCCCAAAAAGTTATTTTTTTATTTTTATTTATGAATAAAGGTCTCAGCTACCTGAAATATTAAGATTTTTTTTTTATTTTTATTTTTTTTTTTATTTTTTTTTTTTTCTAGCAAAGTGAAAATCTAGAGCTTAGAGGAATCTAACCTGATTCAATAGACAGATACTAAAAATTGTAACGAAAAGAATTGACAAATCTGGGAGTAATAAATCGTCTACCTTGTTTTATAAATTAAATCATTAGCATAAGACACAATTTTTTTTTTTTCATATTCGATAGTTTGACGTGGTAGGAACGATATCATTGTATAAAAATGTCAGGTGTTTAAAAAAAAAAAACTCTTGTTACAAGAAAGAACAAAATTATAACTTAGAAAATGAATTGATTTCTAAGCCCAATATAAAACATAAATATTAAATATTTTCGGGACTTTACAATAGCTTTCTTATTCATCATAAAAATCCACTTAATAAAAAAATTATGAACAATATATTTTTTTCTTTTTTTTTTTTTTTTAACGACCCGTGATGTACTTTAAAATATGTTAATTATTTAGTTTAATTTAAAAAGTAATTCCTTGGAAATTAGAAAAAAATAAATAATAAATTTCTAAAATTAAGAATATTTACTGCTGAAGTGAAAGAAAAAATGTTATTTTTTCAAGTAATTGATACAACTAAAGAAATAAAATAAGATCAAATATTGAATTAGATCAATTTTGCATGTTAATATCACTTATTTGTTGACTAACATTTGAACTAAGATTAATTTCAAAAGTAATGGAATTGTACTAAAAAATGATTTTCTCAAATTCAATGAATAGTTAAAAGTGGAAAAAATAAAACAATGAAATGAAATATTTTAAAGAATATTAGAAATCTATTCGTCTTTTCCGAATTAAATAATATAATATAATTTATTTTTTATTTACTTCATAATAAAATTCTCTGAACAAAAAAAAAAAAAAAAACGAGAAATTAGTTAACCTTCTACACTTGTGAAACTAAATTTGTTAGTTTGTATTTTAAAGTTGTAGAATATTCTATTTCAAGCAATCACAGAAGTTTTTGAAATTAACAACATTTAACATCATACTTTAATTTTCCTATTTTTTATATTTATATATAAGTGAGTCACAAATTCATTGAAACAAGTGAAATATTTCTAATATGTACACTATCAAAAAGAAATCCATTCAAACAAAATGTGGTCTTTTTATTACAAACAGTTTAGCAACAAACAATGTTAATACTAATTTTAATACCCAATGTGCTTATCTTTTTTTAACTAAAAAAAAAATAAAAAAAATAAAAAAAAATCTTAATGAATTTATGCCAATAGTTTTGTGAGTTTATGAAGTTGAAAAAATTATTGGTAAATCAAAAGAAAAAAATAAGATGGTTCTACTTATGATATAAAAATGAATTGTTCAAACGAATAAACCTAATAATTATTTAATTATTTTGTTTTCAATAATGAATACATCTAAATTAATATATTTATTGTTTAATATTTAAACTACTAAACAATAGAAAAGAAAACCAGGCATTGTTTTACCTCCTGTTTCAGTTTGATATAAATTATGCAGGCCATTGATGAGACAAAATGATAATATAAACACGTATCATGCCCAAGCATGACTGTTTTTTATCAGAATAATGTACATTAATATACAATAAGGTAACATTTATACACAAAGTAAGTTTTTTATGTATTTACATCTGTTAAAAAAACTATAGAGAGACTTTACGACGGAGCCCAAGTGGTCCCTAAAGGCTGGAAAGACCAGTTTCTGGGGTGTAGCATGGTATGGAGAGGATATCTTCTCCAAAGCTCAGCGGTCCAAGGGACCACTTGGGTACTAGAGTGATGACTTAGTAGGCTCCCGGTAGTCCCTCCCACTGCTTTGGCACGATACATGTTACAAAAATAAATATACGACAGTCATGTAAAAACATTTAAGCAAGTCTACACACAAATTCATAAGCCTAGTCATAGAAACATATTTTGGGACAGTCACTCTTATTTAGAAAAAAATAAATACGCATGATCTTCCGTAAGTCATCTAAATAGCAAGATCTAATTATTTCATTTGAAGAACATTATATCTAAAGTTCTGGAGCATTATTTCATAACGAATGGTTATGAAAAAAGAGCCTCTACCACCTCAATAAACCCTACCTGTGAATTATTCATCTTTCCTAGTTTTCATAGCATATGTTGTATGATTCATATAAAATTATTTTTTTAAATTAAACATCGTAGGTAATAAATTAATGCTTGGAAACCACTTATTTTTATTTTAGCTCAAATAATTTATAAACATTAATTATACAATTTTACAAAAATAAAATGTCAACTATCAAAAACAAGAATATTTCTCCAAAAAAGAACTAATGCTACTAATTAAGAAGCCTCTATCAAAAATTATGTGTATACCCAGTATAGAATTTCTCTACTAATTAATAGATATTATGAACTAAATACATTAAAACAAAAGAGTTTACTAAAGTATATTTATATTTTTTAAAATGTATAATTCAATGTTCTTAATGTGTCAAAATTACTGTTGTATAAATTGCAATGAATATATAAATTAAATTATAAAATGTAACTTTTCAATGTTAAAAAACTTTATATGTGTTTAGAGTAGAAAAAAATTGAACTGTTTTCAACACCAAATAAGATATACAAGAATATTTTTTATTGTCTGCTCCATTGTTAAAACCATTTACAAACGTGGCTAAAAGTCTAAACTTGGTGTAATAATAATAATATTAATATGCACTATTATTTTTTTACTTCTAATTGATTATCATGAGATGTGCACGATCATTGAAACAAACTGAATCAATGGTGCTAACTAAAGTTAATAGTCTAGAAATAGACAAAACTTTGTAGTGAAGCTTCTCCTAGTAAATTGTATCCCTTAAATGTAATTGTAAACGTAAAGTGACCCAAAAGCATTTCGAACCTGCATGACCAACCAACAACTTTCAGTTGGAAATCCCATTTTTAACCCTTAGAAATTAAAAGAGAAACAAAAAATACTATGTATATAACATAATAAAATTTATGAAAGTGTGCATTAATTTGCTTAATAGAATGTTGTATATTACTTAATGTTATGTACAGGTTTATTTTGTATGACATCTAAGTAAACATGTCCTTAAATGATCACATTATTCGTTAAGATAAGTAAATGATACTTCCACAAAATATATTTATATCTAAGATTAATATAAGATAATTGTAATAATATAAACAAAGTTAACGTTTGAGAATGCTTGAGCTTAGAACGTTGAAAGTCGAACAGTTTGGGCTGTGAAAAACCTCACTAAGTCATGCACTCTTTCTTCTTTGACTAACAATTGCTAACAATTTTCATCATTTTTTTTTTATAGTAATAATGAGGTGAAAACTACTTATACAACTCTAACAAAATTTATATAAATGAATATAGCAACGTAAGCTAAATTATTTTGATGCTTATGAAAGACTTGTCAATATTGAAAAAAAAACATGAACACAATGATACTATAACCTATTCAGATAGACAGAAAAGTTCAATTCCGCATGCATGACATTTTGAGGGAAATATTCCTGGCGGTTCCACCATTTGCTAACTCCCATTTCAAGGAACAAAACGATATGTGAAACATTATAAAAACTGATTATGCCTCGTTTAAGGCTAGGGAAGGCTTTGAGAGATCAGACAAAAGAAATAGCGTCTAATATTTTCAATACTTAGCCAAACCTAAGGCAAAAAATGTTTTAAACCTCCTAGTGATAAGGTTATAAGGGAGAGAATGTTTACCGCCAATTTCTTGCACGGGGAATATAGGCCACGCCCTTTTCCCTACAACTAAACAATTTATTTGAACAGGCTATAGGTTTAATTGTTTTTAGCATTAGCTTTGTCAAATTATTGATAAATATTAAACACTATCTCCCTTGCCTGACCTCTAAAAGCTTTCCCTAGTCCTAAACGAGACACAATCAGTTTTTATTGAGTTTAAAGCAGCCTTTTGTTCATGGTAATGGAAATGCAAATTGCAGAACCATCGGGAATATTTCCCTCAGAATTTCGTACATGTGGGATTAGAATTATTCCATCTAGCTGAACGGGCTGTAAGAGAACCACTTGTTTCTAAATGAAGCATAGAAAATATATGAGACCGACAGGTATATTCCAAGCCGTGTTTTAAAAGAAAGTCACAACACATGTTTAATATCTTTCAATGAAAAAGAAAGCTTTCAGTTTAACCCCTGGTGTGTATTAAGTGTCTGACAGGCAAGAGGGAAATTTCAGTGAAGTATGTTTGCAGCAGTGAGCATATAGATACCAGATGCTCACTGCTGCCAACATACTTTGCTGGAATTTCCCTCGTTTCTGTCAGACACTTTATACACGCCTGGGGTTAATTGAAAAATTTAAATTAAACTAATTTCGATTAAAAGGATAAGAATAAATCAGTAATAGTGAGGACTATTAAAAGGAAGCAAATTTTCAATCTTTCTTATATATGTAAATTATTTTACCTTTAAAAAAAATCACTTATGGTATCAAACCACAAAAAAATGAATTTGAAACCTTAATGAATGATGAAATAAAAAATCAATGAGTAAAAAAATGAAATGGTTTAGCAATTGCTCGCGTTGTTCTAAAAACATTTCGGCAACAGTTTCTATTAACAAAAGCAACTTATAAACTTTAAATGTACTGCTTGATAAATGTGTAAGAGTAAAATGTTTAAAGGCATTAAAAATCGCTATGGGGGTCCATTATTCACTAATTCACTATTGCTATAGATTTCTAGCAGAAGAGCAAGTATGTAAATATGATTCACTGTAAGGACGGCAAAATATTGCAAGTTTGAGATTGTACAAAGTATATGTACTTATTATGCTTAAATTTAGATTATGTACAGATTCATTTGCTAAAAATAAATTGAGTAGAAAATTTTAATATTAGCCTTTCATTTTTTAGACTGTTACATGCCAATTGTATAGTCGCCATAGGCAGACAGGGTTATACAGACAGCAGATTGCACCTAGAATATTTGTATCATTATTATATAGTTCATTTAATTCACATTTTGAAAACTATGTATAGCAATGTTATGTATATACAAAGTTTTTCTATTCATTTTGCTTAAATGTATTGTTATCATACTTTCTTTTGATTATATTTTTAATAATGTATCATATCTCTTAATTTAATATAGATATATTTTATAAATATATGCTGTTTTTATAGTTGTTTAACGTTTTATTTTTACTCCAGTTGCTCAAAAATAAACTTCATCTAGGAATAGTCATTTAGTAATCTGACATCATCTCTGAGTGTGCCAAAACAAATTAAGGAGAGTGAAGTTAACCATTAAAGACTAGGTGTCCTCATACATACAAAAAATCATGATAGTAGTAACCAGATTACGTTTTGGCCAGAGATGTGTGGCCCACAAGTATCTAATGACTACTGAGGACAAACCTATCCAATATGTAACAGAGAACTTGCAATCAAATATATAACTTGGGTTTGAGATCTTGGTATATGATATTAGACAACAAAGTAAGCGTTTACAGTTTTCATGAAACACCAAAATAAGATATCAACTGTTTATGTTCCAAGCTCTCCAAGACACATTAGGGATAAGAACAGAAATGACCTAAGGACACGGTTTCTCTTTTACGTGTTTTTTTTTTTTTTTTTTTTTTTTTTTTTGTACTCACAAAATAATAACCAATATATAGATAATATTATTAATATTCTTGTTTGAAGCGGCTGTGTATGATGAAGAACGAAAAATGAGGGGTGATTTTAAGAAAAAAATTGCCAATTATTTTGTTATATGTTGCAAATAAGCATTGTACAGTAGATGGGGTGCTATGTGAAATTATTTATTTAGACAAAAGCAAAAAAATAAATAATATTAATCCAGCTTATGAAGGATCTAGTAATTACAAAATAAATTAGGAAAAAGTACGAGCTAAGTAGGTCCATTGATTTAAGAGAGGAAGAAATGTGAGAACAGAGGGAACTCATCTTGAGTAAGGTATAGGAGATGTCACTCTGATGGATGTACCTGGGAGGAGATTGAGACATTTTTCACTCCTGTCCACTCTCTTCTACCCTCCCAACATTAGCAAAAAGGAAATATCTTCTTCTAGGCACATATTCCTAGGATCAAGGTGAAGAATCCCTCCTATTAGGTGGTTTCAAAGAAGAATACGTTAGAATAAATTTAATATGCAGACAACAATCTATACTGACTCCATCAGCGCAATACTAAACCATGACAACCAGAATCCACTTAACATAGAAATCTTTTTTAAAAAAATATTTACAAATTATATATTTTTATAAAGCAATATATTAAGTAAGTGTGCACAGTGGGGCCAAACGACATTTTGTGTTTCAAAAAAGGCTAGAGTCCCCAAATCTTAACCGATTTCAATCCACTTTTATTTAAACGAAAGCTAATAAAATTTGAAACAACTATGTCTAGCCAGATTTTTGTTTTTTGTTTCCCCTGTTTATTAAATAATTCACGAACTTTTACAGTTGAACATAAAATAATATTTTATTTTTCATCTAACTTAATATCAGCACTGATATCGTTGAAATTAATAATTCAAATCCTGATTAGACTTGGAAAAAACCAAAATCTATTTTTAAATCATTCAAAAATCATATTATTTCAATTAATATCATTGTTGAATTAAGATAAATCTATGTCTTAGCACTTTCCTCCGAAGGAAAGTACCTATTGAGGTTGCACTCATGATGGAATTTTTGAAAAATGTCTTCGAATCTTTATCGATCCTACCTAGTAGACACCGAAAATGACCCCAGTTAAAATTTATATATATCTATATACATCTATATATATATATATATATATATATATATATATATATATATATATATATATATATATATATATGTAGTTATATATGTGTCCGTTAACACGATACAGGCCAGAGTTTTTGTTTTTTCGCCACGAAACTTGGTATATAGTATTCCCCCATCAAACGATTGATCGAGTTCGATAACCCACAAAATCGGTCCATCCGGAGGGGGGGTTTACTCCGGAGCCAAAGTAGTTATTTGCCGATACCAGTCGTAATTTTTGTTATATTTCAACGAAACTCGGTATTTGTTGTGTTCAACTGAAGAGAAAAATGTGTTGTAAAAATAAACTAAATCGGGTGACTAGAAGGGAGGGTTTACTCCGGACCCAAATTACTAATTTGCTCATACCGGTCGTAATTTCTGCTGTATTGTAACGAAACGCGGTATACGTCCTGGTTATCTGATAAGGAAGAAATGTTGTAAAAATAAACTGCATCGGTCTATCGGAAGGGGGGATTTACTTTGTACTATGTTTGAATTGAATTGAAACAGGTGTTATTTATGTTTTTATTTTATTTATCTATATAGGTTATTTTAAGCAAATTATTCAGGAATGCACTCGACACTACGCAATTCTGAGGAAAGTGCTTAGTTATGCAGCTCCTGCGTGACGGACTTTTAAAGATGTCAGTCTGATTTTTTCCAAGTCTAAGGCCGGGCGCAAATTGAGCCCAGCGCAGACGCAGCACAGGGGCTTCAGAAATAGTGAAAAAACAGACAGAGGAGGTCCGTAGGGCCCAGTTCAGAAACGGTACCGCAAATTGAACCCAGCTGAGTAACTTGCCTAGTTCCGATAGAAGCCACGCGCTGCGTTGCTGAGCCTTGAGTCCAAATCTGACGATACGAAAACAATACGCTTTTTTTATCGTTTGTATTTTTAAAAAAATGAAAGAGGGGGAAGTCTAGGAACTTTTTGAGAAAAATAGAAACTCATGGCGAGTTTAATATTTTAAAAACGATTTCGGATATATAAAGTAATATAAAGTCGATTTAAAAATATAGTGAAACAAAAATATTATCCTATAATATCCTCCAAAAGAAAATTCTGAGGTCAAGCTAAATTAAAAACGCCCTAGTATGATCATCACCTATTCCATAAATATTTCATTTATTTATTTCCTCTCCTTACACACACGTTTTGGCCTTTAAGCCACTTTCAAAACACTAGAAAAAAAAATGAAGTGTTAACATCTCATTGGACCCTCAAAGCCATTTATATTAATATAACTTTAGAATTTTCTTTTTTAAACCTAATTTTAATTTTTAAATCCTTCTCCCAAATTTTAATTAATTTGCCCAGTTAAAAACATTTTTTCTTTCTTCTCTACAAAATTTCCAATTTTCTTACTTATATTATTTCTAAGGCTATTAAAATGGTTTTTACAGGTATCTAATGATTTTAAAATACATTCTACATCTACTATTACATTTATTTTATCTATCTGGGCATTTGTCAGAAACAAATCTACATTTTCATTTAATTAATTACTTCCTAAGGGATTTTTATATCAGTTAAATTCACAACCAGTTCTTTCTTATAAATACTCATTATACTTCTTTATTAGTTCACTATCCGCATCATTATTTCTAAATAATAAATTTTATCTTATATTCTTACAATCTACAAAGGTTATATGTTTATCATATTTATACCTTTTTATTATTATGGTGCATCGATTGCTCGGATCATTAGCGCCATTTTATATCTATTATCACATTTTAGTTTTATTATTTTTATTCTCTGGTATGTTTTTAATTTACCTAGATTTAAGTTATTTCCTTATCATTACATAATCTATGAAAACATTGAACTCTTCTTAACATTTTACCTTAGCATTAACATTTAGTTTATTAATAATAGAATTTAAATCTTTCTAAGTACTCCCAACGAGCCAGTATCCATGATTAATATCAAAACCAATTAGTTCTTCAGCAGATTTATTAAAAATATCAGTATTTTTTAGTTTCTTTAAAACGTTAGGCTGAGAATAACTTTCGAACCATACAGAAAATGTGGTGGAATTTAAATTTTTTTTTTTAAATAATAAATTTCCCCCAGTGCCTTAAGGTGCTTTTTTCTTTCTAAAAACAAATCCTTTACTCAACTTTAATCCACTAAAAATTGTTTACACTCCTCCTTTTTTCTTTTTAAATACTCATTCATCGAAGCTCCTTTTTGATCTGCTTCCATTCTAATTATATTATAACCGATGGACCCTTCAAGAAAAGACTTGCATCGAAAAAAATGTACTCCACCTTCAAACACTGACAAATGCACGTGGAGTAGAACATGAACTGGCACAAGCCAGCAATTTTGATTTTCAAATTTTCTTTGGGGGTAGGAATAAAAAAAAAAAAAAATTATCTCATATCCTTATTTACTCCAGAAGAAAATTCCGAGGTCCAAGCTTAATTAAAAATGTGATGTTAACACTTACTTTATTTTTCTTCTAGTGATTTGAAAATGGCCTAAAGGCTGAAATGTTGCGTGTAAGGAGAGGAAATAAATAAATAAAATATTTATGGTTTGAGGTGGTGATCATAATAAAGTTGAGGGGTTTTTAATTAAAAATACCATTAACACAACAATTGAATTCATACATTTTGAAGGGAGACTAGACTTCAAATTTATTCTCAACGAAAATTTGAAATTAAATCAATTGAATTAACCCCAAAAAATGAAATGAAGTGAATGAAACTTAGGCCATATTTAAAACCTACCAAATGTGTGCCTATTAATGTGTTTACTATATTTTTAAAACAGTATTTACTTTCAATTTCTAATATACAACTCGACAACAATTTTATAAAATACATGAGATTATTAAAGTGAAATTAAAGGAAAGGAATGCAGTGCTCAGAGGCCAATTGGAAATGAAGTGAAGGTAGCAATATGTCTTAGGCAAGCATAGTTTTATTTTATGTACATATCATATTTAACAATTTTATTTAAAATAACAGAAGAAATGAGACAAGAAAAATAATTAACGAACCGGAGAATAAACTAATACAATAAGTAAAATGAGTAAATAGACAAAATAATTCAATCTCAATGAAGGTTTGTGTTGTTTCTTCCTCATCATGTTAATTGATAATTGTGGGCGTTAGTAAATATGATGGATTATCAGCTAATTCTCAACCATCGTTCCGAGATTGAGGATAAATTTTGTCTTCAGCTTCCGTAACTGCAACAAATAGTTTTCTTCTTCTTAACTGTTGATATTCCAAGGGCATAACTTTTGTTAGATTGTATATCGAATTCCGTTGGTAGTTTATCAATTTTGTCTATTGGTCTTCAGCCTTCTTTCCTATAACAACATTTATTAGATATTAGAACACAAATAACATAATGCAATAACATTTCCTTTCAAATACTTGGCTACTGGGGATATGTTTAAAATAATAGCTATAGGTTGGGAGAAAGGACTGTTCCCAACATTATGTCTAAAGTATGCCGGGCAATATGGACACACTTGCAACCTATTTAAATGCCTGAACCTAATGTCAAAATGTGGGAAACAATTACAATAGAGTATGAGAGAAAGTAGCAATTTTATACAATTTTTTTTTTAGCTATTCACGGTAAACATGTAACCATAAGAAACCAGCTTTGAGTGGTTCCTCATTCTTTAACTACAAACAATTTTCTCACTTATTTTTGTTCACTTAATACAATTTGCTTTAATTCAATTGTAATCTCAATAATGTTTTTAAGAGTTACTTTATTTTTAAATCTACTAAATTAAATAAATTTATTAAAAATAGGTAAAATAACCTGAACTTACATAATTCAATCTTATAATACTCACTATTTTTCTTTACTTAATTTATTCTTTTTAATTCAATTGATATATTAATAATATTTTTGAGTGTTACTACATCTTTAAATGTAAATCTACTTTGTATTTCTATTAAAATAACGAAAACAGGCAAAATAACCTTAACTTATATTATTCATTTTGAAAATTATACTATTTTTCTTCACTTGATTTATTTGTTTCAGTTCAATTGTTATATTAATAATATTTTCGAGTGTTACTACTTCTTTAAATGTAAATCTACTTTGTATTTCTATTAAAATAATAAAAACAGGTAAAATAACCTGTACTTACATAATTCATTTTTATAATACTCACTATTTTTGTTCACTTAATTTATTTGTTTTAACTCAATTGTAATCTCAATAATATTTTAAAGAGTTGCAACGCTTTTAAATGTAAATCTACTTTGCTTTTCAATTAATATGTTAAAAACAGACAAAATAACCTGTACTTACCGTTGTCCGTGTTTAATTCTTTGGCGATTTAATCCCATGTCTGGTCTTTACTTGTCGTCCTCATATAATTCAGAAGACTTGTATCGCACAACACAGTAAAAGTTTTCACTTTACATATAAAACTTTCCATGATTAAATGGAATGGCGGGCGAGCCAGTACCAACAGAGGACGTAGGAATCTGTGTGAAAACACAAAAACGCCGAGGGACGACAGAGGCCCTTGCCGCGCCTGCGCCTGCGCTGGCTTCAATATGCGGCACTCCATTGAAACTAATGTGTTGCAGAAACGCCGAGGCCTGTGCTTCGTCTCTGCTGCGTCTGCGCTGGGCTCAATTTGCGCCCGGCCTAATCAGGTTTTGAATATTGCGCGGGTCGATCCTTTATGGAGCAACTTTACCTAAGTACGGTAGTAGTACTCTTCAGACTTTAGCCGCAAAGCCATGATAATCTCCACTTTAACCGGGTAAACCTAAGTTTACCCATCATTCTTACTTTAGTTGTAACATATCGTACTAGTATTTCCAAAGTGACGCAACTAAAAAAAAAAAAAAAATTGAAAATGTGCCACTCTTGCCTTTGTGAATACCACGAATGCAGGAAGAGTGACACAAGTGCTCTCTGGTGGACAAGCTCTGAAGCTAGTTAAATACAGCTTTGATTACACAGTCACACAAAAAAAGGTGGTATTTTCCAAAGACAACATACATATATTCTTATGTATTTTGACACGCTGAATCAGAATCCAGAGTCCGTTTCACCCCATCACGTCAGGTTTAAGATCATTTGAAGGTCAAATTTCGTATCAAAATCGTTTAAGAAGAAATAAATAGAGCTCTCGTGGTTTTGGAGGTCGCTGGATTCGAATCCGGGGTCTGTTGCACCACATCGTCACAAAATCATGGCCATTTCAAGGGAAAATATGTCTATTTTGCAAAAAAAAAAAAAAAAAAAAAAAAAAAAAAAAAAAAAAAAAAAAAAAAAAAAAAAAAAAAAAAGAATTTTGACTGCAGATTCATTTATTGCAAAATAAACATATTTGCCCTAGAAATTACCTTGATTTGGCGCCGATGTGCTGAAACAGACCGCATATACGAATTCAGCAACCCTCAAAACCAAGAATGCTCTAGTTATATTTTCCTTAACGATTTTGATACGACATTTGACCTTCAAATGCTCTTAAACCTGACGTGATGGGGTAAAACGGACTCCGGATCCGGATTCAGCGCGTCGAAATACATAAGAATATATGTATGGCTTTTTTGGAAAATACCACTTTTTTTGTGTGTGTGCCTGTGTTATTGATCAATGCCTTTCATAGTCATAACTGAAAAACGCCTATATTTGAGTTGTGTTGCTTTAGAAATACCAGTAGGATATATAAATCACACAGGAAAATGTTATTGCCCGCTATTAACGAAAAATATTTCACCCGGGCTCAAAACTTTATGTACTGTTAGGATTTAGCCAATAATTCGGTCGTGTCTTGAGTAAAGTCTAATTAATTATTAGACTTTATTCAAGTCACTCTGAGCCAAAGGTCGTGGGTTCGATTCCCACTAGGGGTGGTGGCTTTTCTTTAGAAAAAAGAAAAGGCATCAGCCCTATCCTGGCTAGAAAAGGGTGGTAACCTATAGATAACCCGTCCTAAAATTCCTAGTTAATAATAAATGGACGTTAAAATTTAAATTAAATTAATTAATTATTCCATAATCTGTAAAATCAATATTGGAACAGGAATTAAGTGATCTTTGACCTTGCAATCGCGTAATAGTGTGAGAATAATGTGCCACCAATTCTCCGATTTTACAGGAATTGCTCGTATCATCCAGAGTAGCGTTATTACAATATCATAAATAGATATATACCTTAATTGTCTATAGTACATTGCCAATTGAGTTTTCATTCAGGAGAAAAGGAAGGAACAGAAAAACTTTAAGGCGAAGGAAATATATCCATTACTTACCTGAACTTCTGACTCCAACCTTACGACGCTGTCCACGTTCGAACCGCCGATGATCACCTGTAAATTCGAATCGTGTAGTACAGATTTTCAATTAAAGAGTGATAACACTATTAGAGGGGTCTCCCGTGGTCTAGTGGCTAGCGCGCTAGATTCATAAGCGGGAGATGGTGGTTTCGATCCCCACTGGCGCCAGAAATTTTCCCATCTCAGGGCTCGCTGAGAAAATTCCTGGCTGCACCCTGGATGTCGGCGCAAATAGCCAAGATTTGTGCGCCGTAAAAAAAAAAAAAAAAAAAAAAAAAAAAAAAAAAAAAAAAAAAAAAAAAAAAAAAAAAAAAAAAAAAAACAGTATTAGAACTAATAGTTCAGAAAAACAATACGTAGTCCTGGGCACATCTGTTTCTTAATATTGTATAACAATAATGGACGTTAAAATCTGAACAAATATTGTATAGCTCATTCATAAATAATAATAATAATTAATAGTTAGTGATTATATATCTGTACCCTGGAACAAAAAGGGCCAAGGTCCAAACCCCTGAAATGTGATTGAACTGCACAAGTGACGAAAGGGAGGAATAAACATTAATTGTTAAAAGGGACAATATTAGTTTATGAGGAATAGAACATTTTTCTTTAACATTGGCCCTTTAAACAATTATTTTTATTCACATTGATGTAATTTGTGGAGTACATTCAAATTTCCAAGATATGGACATTAGTGCAGATATATTAATCCATTTTTACACTTTCTAAGTATATAAATTTCATAAAAATTATATGAATTAAACCTAATTTTTATCTATTAATATGAATTCATTTATCTTCAAATATTATGTAGTGGCACCCCCCCCCCCCTGACTGCTCAGTATTCAAGTGTGGCAGCACTAGACAGGATTTGGCAATGTTACGGGACAAAACAGCAGGCGATTGAACATTTTAACCAGTCTGTGTCTCGGCAGCTACCACGTGAAGCTTAGGCAGTATGGATCCCAACATTGCTGAGCTAAAGTGACTGTGTTCGGTAAATTAGCCATACGTATATACGGCTAATAGGGTGTCCTCGACGGTCTGGAGTCAAAAATTTTATCTACAAACTATGCGATTTCAGCCACATGCGTATACGGCTAAATATTCATGATTTATCATCTATAGAACAAAAATCACCCAAATAATTTATTTTAATGGTTTATTAGATGCATTTTTATGTTCTGATTCGAATGAGACACGTTAAGTGCGACGCGTTAAGCGGGGTTTCCTACCTCGGAACACGCTAAAAGATGGAAACCTTTCATGGGCGTATATAGAAAATAATTTTGGGAGGGACTGTGAAAATTTCGGGGGCTGAGACCATTTCCGGGGTATGGAATACTAACAATTTAGAACTTGGAATAGTTTTAAACAACTAAAACGCTATTACACCCAAAATAAGATATTTTTTATCAACATAGTGATCTTATTTAATTTATTTTTAAGGGTTTATGACACATTTTTACCGATCAACTCAAAATTTCGGGGGGGGGGGGGCTGCAGCCCCCTCAGCTCCCCTTAGATACGCCCATGAAACCTTTGCCCTAAACGAGAGCTCTGACATCGATCCGTCCTTTAAAAGTGTTCAATCTCAATCTTCTTTATTCATACAGCTCTGCCAGTCCACACTCATCGAAAGCCATCTCATCGACAAGGTAGTCACGGAAGGGCTGTCGTCGCTAATGGCCTACCGTCGCTAATGGTCGTCGCTTCAGAGGGTTTTACACAGGAATAACAATCTAGTTAAAACAAATTGCCCCGGATGCTGACCTCGTTCGAATCCGATCCCCACTTTGAAAGGGGTAGATTGGTTGCCCAAGGAAATGCCTTTAATATCAAAGCTTTAGGTGAGGTTCTAATTGGACACTTTATGCCAGGGTTATTCCATGACAGGCTTCCTTGTTATTTATATTAAAAGCACACACACTATATATATATATATATACACATATACACATATATATATATATATATATATATATATATATATATATATATACATATATACATACATATATACACATACGTATATGTTAACGTAAATTGACCTCTTCTGTATATTTTTTTTCTATTTTTATAAAGGCCTTATAGGTCATCAAATTGTTTTAACATATTTTATTTATCTGATGCGTTTCTGGCTTTTGCCCTCTCTTCAAAGGACAATTTTCTGAAATTAATTGTTTAATAACCTTTATAATTTTTAAATCTTAAAATATTCATTCATATAATTTCATTTTAAATTACCTTAATGTTAGGCTTCTAAATAACTAAGTCAAAAACCACACACACGCACGCTCACACGCAAATTTTCGCCATGAGTGCAATCTCAATGGCTAAAATAAAATACATTTTTTTTTAACACTTAAACAACTTTCACACAACTCGTTGGATCTCGAGCTCTTTGTTTTGTATTTTGTTTTTCGAGGGTTAGAGACAAAACGAGAAAAAGAAAAAAAAAAACATTCTTCAGGAATACGGCTTAAGCTTGCTGGGGTATGTGCTTTGTTATGCAACTCCTGTGTGATGGACTTAGTTTGTCCTTTTTTATTGAAGTTATATTGTAAAAATGCATTATTTATAGTTTTTTTAGTTTAAATTTACTTGTTCATTGATTTTATTTGTTCACTACGAGTATACAGAGTGAATCGCCCAGATGTGGGCACTTAAAAGGAAATAAAATAAATATAAGATAACCTCTGGTTAAATCATATGATTGGCTAGTCCAAGAAGAACGTAAAAACAAATGCTGTATATTATTTATTACAAACAGAAGACAATTTAGTAACATTTTTTATTATTTTATATAGACTTCTTTATTCTGGCATAAACGTTTTTCCCAAGCTTTATAAACGTAAAGACACTTGTGAATATGGCAACATTCGTGAAAAGAAAGATTTTCCCAATGAACAACTGGAATGTCTTCTTAGAAGAAGGTAAATTAGAAATGGAGAAACTCATTGAGATGAAAAGCACTGATGAGTATGGAATTAGCGATTTTACATTGAAGATCACTCTAGGCAAGGGAGCTTTCGGTCGTGTGATCCTTGCAAAAATGAACAAGAACGAAAAATACTATGCGATAAAAGTACTCGATAAAGCAACGATCGTGAAGAGGAAACAAATAAAAAACGCAATCAACGAAAAACGAGTACTTCAATCACTGAACCATCCATTTACTGTTTTCTTGGAGTACGCCTTCCAAGACAATAGCTTCTTGTATCTCGCTCTTCCTTACGTCTCTGGGGGCGAAATGTATTGCCATTTGAGGAAGATGAAAAAGTTCCAAGAGCCCCTTTCTCGTTTTTACACTGCTCAAGTCCTCTTGGCGTTTGAGTATCTTCACTACTGCGATATGATTTACAGGGATCTCAAGCCGGAGAACTTGCTTGTAGACGACAGGGGTTACGTGAAAGTTACCGACTTCGGCTTCTGTAAGGCGATAAAAGAAAGGACTTACACGATGTGCGGTACGCCTGAATATCTCGCTCCCGAAATCATTCTCAGCAAGGCGTACGGCAAAGCTGTCGACTGGTGGACGTTTGGAGTTCTCCTCTACGAGTTGAATGCTGGTAAGCCCCCGTTCACTGCTCGAGATCCAATGCAGATATACGAGAAGACCATTGCAGGCAAATACATAATCCCCAATCAGTTTTCAGCAGACCTCGAAGATCTTGTTATGCATATACTCCAAGTTGATCTAAGTAAGAGATACGGAAATTTAAAGGAGGGAGTGAAAGACATAAAAAATCACAAGTGGTTTAAGACTATAAACTGGGTTGCATTGTTCAACGGAAATGCCGAAGCACCTTTTATACCAACTATAAAAAGCCCAGATGATTCGTCTAATTTTAATGCCTACAAAGAACCTCCATTAAACCCATCTGCAAGAAATGAATTCGGACATTTATTTGACGATTTTTAATTGGATTGAAAGTACGTGAAGTAATAAATATAATAACTCATGCGAAAGGATTGGTGTTTATTATTTTTTCGTAGCAATAAATAAATAAACCATTAATAAACTAAAGCCCATTGTTTTTTAATATTTCGACGATACTAATAATATCATGTGATTAGAAGTAGATACATCCAAATGCATGAGCGTGTGTAAGCGCGCACGCGCGCGAGTGTATAACTTTAGGAGCCCGTTGGCTGTGAGCGTTAAGGCGTGAGCACTTACCGCTCCGTGCCAAGGGGTGGTGCCTTTCTTTAGAAAAAATAAAAGCCATCAGCCCTATCCTGGCTAGAAAAGAGTGGTCACCTGTAGATAACCCGTCCTAAAATTCGAAGTTAATAATAAATGGACGTTACAATTTAATAATTAATAATAACTTTAGGAATAAAAGCCTATTATAACCCTTCAGATAGATGGAAAAGTTAAATTGCACATGCAGAAACGCCTGAGGGAAATTTCACTTTCACTCGCCCTTTTGTGGCCATTTGCAAAGCTGAATGAATGAAA
Source organism: Gonocerus acuteangulatus (assembly GCA_946811695.1). Lineage (NCBI taxonomy): Eukaryota > Metazoa > Arthropoda > Insecta > Hemiptera > Coreidae > Gonocerus > Gonocerus acuteangulatus. The sequence continues at coordinate 76,942,352 of OX328125.1, forward strand.
GAAACATTTTTATTTAACTTCACATTCTGACAAATTTAAAAATGATTTAATATACTAAAATATAAATATCCTTTTAGTTAAGCATAATGAAAAATAAGTTTATAGTGTAGTAAGGAAATGAGTGGAAACAAACCTCACAGTGACCAGGTAATAACAGAGGGAGTTTTTCTCAGAAATACAGGCCATGCCATTTCCCCTTTAAATAAGCCATCTATTTGAACAAGCTATAGTCTTAATTTTTTTCAGCCTTAGCTGTGGCTAAGTGTTGATAAACATTAAACTCTATCTCCCTTGAATGGCCACCCAAAGCGTTCCCTGATCCTAAACCATACATAATCAGTTTTTATATTGTTTTAAGTTTTGTTCATTAAACCGCCTTGTGAATGGCTGAACAGAAATGAAAATTTCCCTCCCACATGTTCGCACATGTGCAGTTGAACTATTCTGAAAGTGGTGAATTTAATTCCAATTTAGAATTTTATACTATATTAATATTGCTTACTAGTGAGATATAAATTTCCAACACTTGATTATTTATTAATTCAGTCTAATGCACTAAAAATATTTAAAACTAAATATGATAACGTACATTTATTTTTTATCATTTAAACAATAAAGGATTGTCCTTAGTTAAGATTTTGGAACTCTATTAATATAATTCACACTAAAATGGTTCTTCACTTTCTTCTTTACACTCCCAAACTTAAGGATGCTAACTATTTGGCTGCTTTGAGTGCTGTATCTCTTCTGCTGTGTTTATTGATTGTTTCTGTGTTAAAAAACAATGAAAATAATTAAAACTCGAACATTTAAAGCTAAATAATTTTAAATCATTTGAGACTATTAAATAATATTTTATGAAAAAGAGTTATCTAAGTCTTCCAATGTTCTTTTGTATTTAATACTAGACCCTTTGACATATATGTATCATCTTCAGGTAGTCTAAATTATTAATGATGTTACCTATTCAGGTTCTGATTTTGATCTATACGGGTCGGAAAGTACGAGGAAAGACTTGGATTTATGTAAATCTTCTATAAAAACTTGAGCAAAACCTCTAAAAAATATGATTGATTTTTCCCAGGAGTAGTTAAAAGAATATTCTCTTGGGGTGAAAGAAATATTTGTTTGCAATAAAAATTTCCAATTTTCATCTAAGCAGGAAGTCATTTTTGTATTTGTTAAAATAATATTTAATGTTTGAAATAAGTGCCTTATTAATAATTCAAATAAGTTGTTACATTATTGTTATTATTAATATTATTTAGAACCTAAAAACTAATTACTTCTATGCTTGATTTGTACTATTTTGAATATCATAATTTAAAGAAAATATAAAAAATTTTCATTCAGATATATTCTTCTTCGTTTGCATCACTTCTAAAACTAGAGCAATGTTGTGAGTCAGCATCCCTTGTCATTGAAATCATTGGCTGTGCGTTAAAAATTCTTTTCTCCTAAGATGCAGAATAGAATAAATAAATAAATTCCTACACAATGCACCCTTCATTAATCAGATCATAAAAAATTTATGACCAAGGCTTGTGAAAAAAACAAAACAAACTAAACAGAATTTTTTTTGTAGGGAAGATCAAAGTATTTAATATATATATATATATATATATATATATATTTGGGTTTGGCGAGAGGACCACACATGCAGGGTTCTAATTGCCCCTGAAGAGGTGGTTTGAAGGCTGCAAAACAGTAGGGCGAGTTCTTTAATAAAATGGCGCAAAAAAGAAAAATATGAAGTGCTCCCTTTTTTTTTATGACGTAAGCCACTTATAACAAAAGGAAAGATAAATATACTTAACAGATTCAAAAATAGTACTCAGAATGAGAATATAAGATTTATTATTTGTTTTAATTTTAACGTCCTTTATAATTACTCCGAATTTTAGAATGGATTATCTATAGGTTATCACCCTTTTCTGGCCAGGATAAGGCTGATGCTTTTTCTTTTTTCCAAAGAGAAGCCATCACCCCTATTGGGAATCGAACCCACGACCCTTGGCACGGAGTGTTAAGTGCTCATACCTTAACACTCACGGCTACCGGGCCTCTTATGGAGAATATAAGATAAAATAAAGTATACCAGGGCAAAAAGCAGACATATGACTCCCAATACACAATGCAAATTGTGCACCATGATGTCAGTAAAAAGACTCCATGATTAACATTACATTAAATATTTTGTACAATACTGGCATATTAGATATGACTAATAATCATTTTAATATTTTTTGTCAATAAAGGTGTTTCTTTTTTTGAAAAAATGAAATTTGTATAAAAGGCAAATTTCACAATTTATCATTTAAAATTATTGCAATAACTGACAAAAACCTAAGCCGGTAATTTTCATTTCTATCATATTGGTAAATTATCAAATAAGCAATTAAAATAATAAAATTTAACTCACAGCTCTCTTAATATCAGGAAGAATCCTTGGTGTCCTATAAAAAAAATGTTCATTTCAATATTCTGTAACTCTCTTATCCTGACTAACATTTCTCCAGCATTTCATTATAAATTAAGCAGTATTTTTTTTTTGTTTACTCTAATAAATAAATAAAATGACAAAAAACTTCATAATGCCTAACAACAAGTACCGTAAAATAATTTGAAAAGTACAAAGAAGTGGGATTATAATAAAAAAAAAAAAAAAAAAAAAAAAAAAAAAAAAAAAAAAAAAAAAATTTGAGTAATATTTTAATAATTTGGTAACATAACGAGTTAGTATTGGACTACTTCTCCTTAAAAGAAAGTGTAAATACCACCAAATTCTTCTGGATCACTGTAGTACTGAGCCGACTGTAAATACTGCTCAGTACAATAAATTTGTGATCATTAATAACATAATATTTACCATTAAAATAATATTTAGCCATTTAAAACGAGGGAAATTGGTTTTAATACAAAATATTTACTACAACATAGAGGGTAAAGGTATTTAAATATGGATTATCTAATCCAAACTATTATGTTACCCACATATTTAAAATTAATATCTAATTGTTCTCGAAATGACCCAATGTCTTTTTGAACTTTATTAAATCTATTTGGAGGCACAGTGTCAGTAACAACAGCAAACCATTATTTCTCAAGCACTTTATTTAAATTTATTTCCAACATGTTTTGTGCCTTGTATCATTGCACCTCTTCTTAGATTATGTGCTCAATAAGCCTACCTTCCAAGAGAGCATAGGGTAACGAGTGGACTTCTTGACAAGAAGAGCTCCTGAAGGGTGCAATGGTTATAGCTGGGTATAAATAAAAATAAAGATACTATAAAAAAAAACACTTTATAACTAACACAGGGTGTCCATCCAAAAGAATTGAACAAAGTATATGAAAGTAATAAAAAAAATTAATTTCAAGATGGTTAGATCATTTTTTTTATTTTCCCCAGTGAGTCAAAAAAGTATTGGCACACATGTTTTTCGTTTCATTGTGAAAAAATCAAAAATGTATTTAATAAACATTTTAATTTAATAAAAATGCATAACAGGAAGAGGAACATTAAACTTTTACTCAGAAACAGCATTTTATTTAGAAAAAAAAAAAAAAAGAAAAAAAGGAAAAAAATACTATTACATACTTGTGAAGTATTTACAATTTAATTTTTTATATGAACTGGATACCACTTATATTTTGTCATCCATACCACTTATTGGCATCTATAATAGCCTGAAGTCTTCTTGGCATTAAAAACAAGATTTTGAGTTCACTTCTAATCAAATGTTTTACTCCACAGTCAAAGTTTCTATTAGCACAGTTTTTGACGATTTTTTTTTCCTACTTTCAAAACCAACGGAATACCATAGGTGTTCTATTGCATTTATGTGTAGAGACTGTGTGAGCGTTTTCAATTGCCTGGGAATGTTGTACAGCATCCATTATTTGGCTTTATTTGCAGAGGTCTTGTAGAAAAAGAAAAGTCTCCTTGATCCCCAATGTTTCAGTACTAATTTTAAATTATACTCCAAAATGCCATCATATTCGGAAATATGATGAAATTTGGTACAAAAATCTTTCATCTTTGATTCATTAACCAGCAAAATCCGACCACCGGAACATGGTTTTTGGAACAAAATTCGTGAATTTTTTTTTTTTTTAATTTAATTTAAAACTAAAATGATTAGCTTGACATGTAACTTAAATATAAGATTAGCAGTGCCATGATTTAAAGTGATGACAAGCCCTTGTGGAAATAGGGTGAATATATGTGGACATATGGAAGAAGTTTAATGAGGATGGCCCTGAGGCCGAAACGTCAAATGAGGAAATGTAATTAGCTCATTAATAAAATTGGCTGAGGTGAAGATCAAAAATAAAGTATAGTGGATAAAATTATTAGTTTATTCAAGGTAAGAAAATTACAAACATTGTTTTCTAAGAGCGAACGTTAAATCATTGTCCCGTTGTTGCACTTAATATCTTATATTACTTCTCTTTGAGATTTCATTGTATATTTTTTACAAAAGATCAAAAGTACCAATAACTGTTTCTATTCCTTCACTAATGGCACTAGGGATATGAACACTAAAATGACGCAGTTCCTGTGAGTCAGACTTTTTGTGTTTAATGTTGTTAATTAAAGGTTTTTTTTTTTCCTATGGACATTTTCTTAATAATTATATTTGTAAATGCCATTTTTTACTACCTGTAAACAGAAAGTGTTCTCAGAAGTTGATGCAACGTCTTAAGCTATTTTGTTGGCTGATGAAGTGGGGTCTCACTAAAAAATAACTTTTGTTCCCTGTGTTAGGACACACATTTACGGTGTAATGTTTACTTTAAATTTAACTTTTGAATTCAAATCAATCATTGCTTTGAAGAGCCTCACTTCTGGAAAATATCTTAAACCTTTTGAGATACGAGGAAAAATTTGGGAGTGCAAATACATTTTTGATCCACCCTAGATCAAATATTTCTATAGAATTGAAAAAAATTACACTTAAAGCATGACTTTGTAATTCCAACAATAAATACTTACAGAGGATGAAGCTTGGAATATTCCTTTGCAACTTTAGCTCCTATCAAAGCATTATTTTTTATTAATGCAATATCTAAAACATCAGTCAAGAAAAAAAAATAGATCAACAGGAATTTAAAATACAAAAAGTAATGCTCACTCATGATTATAACTTAGTGAATGGATTCATTAATTTTTAATGGAATTCATTCACTCTAAATGAAAAGTGCTCCAGGTGTCTAAAAAGTGGTAGTAAGTTGGCAAAATGTCTGGAGTGTCGGATAGGTGAGGCAAAGTCTCATAACCAAGCTGGAGCACGTTTCATGGGGTCTTACACGTAATATGGGGCCGAGCATTGTCTTTCCGATTTGCCAAAGAAGGGTTCACAATGGCAATTTCTGGTGAAAAGTATCAATTTAAATAAAGTTCAGGATTGATTATTTCAAGAAGCTGAAGTTAATCAGTCAAAACGAAGCCCACCAAACAGTAACCGTTACCTTCTTTTGATGAGTTGAGTTTGGGGCTATGGAAACGATTGAACTGCACCTCCTTTGTCGAGCCATTGTCCAGAACGTTTAGAGTAGCCTTAGAGAATTTAATTTTAATCAAATTGACTATTCTGCATAGAAAATTATTGCTTCTGTTTTGGAAAATAAATTATTTTTTACAAATGTGTATCATAGCAGATAGTGACCCTGTTGATGATATAGGCCACTCCCTTCCTCTGCTTAAATTAAAAGGCGCAAGAAACTAATTAAGTAATACTAAGTAAGTAGAGTCCCGTAGCATAAAAAATTATTTAATTTAAAACATTTGTACTTGGACTCTGTAGACAATAACTTTGCTAAAAGGATACTCGCTTGAAGACTTTTCCCTCTTGTAATGTTAGCCAATTCACTAAGAACAAATGGTGTTATTTCTTTTCCAGATTTCCCTTTCTTTTCAGCTTTTTGTAAAGCTAATGATATATGGGCTTCCATTTCATCATCTGGAATAAAAAACAAATTGATAAAAAGAGAATACAAGATATATTATGCACACCTAAAATTAACTTAACAGAAAGGGAGATAACAAAACAGTATACACAAAGAATAATAAAATACTATCACGATATTAAAGAGCAATTAAAAACCTATAAAATGTATTAATACATGTGTGTGTGTGTGTGTGTGGGCAAGCTTGTGTATACATATGTATGTATAAGGAAATGTCTGTATATATTTCCTCTCTGTATTTATTAATCGTAATAAAAAGTGAGGGGGGAAAGAGCATCAAACTTATAATGGAGGAAGCACTTGTTGCAATGTAAGGCCCTAAGACAGTCCTGGAACAGCCCTCCAATTAAAAAATTATTTATTATAATTATTATCATTATAATAAGGCCATGATTATTAAGGCCTGAGCACACTGTCCCTTGGTTTGTAGGTCCTATTATCACTAGATGAAGAGGTGGCTTTTCTTTCGAAAAAGGGAAAGGAAAGGAACCAATAACCCCTGTCCTAGCCAAAGAAGGATGATAATCTTTGGATCATCTGAACTAAAAGAATCTATTTCTTTAATAGAGGGGCGTTAAAATCAAAATAAGTAAATAAAATTACGAGAGAATTGTGTTATAGCAAGGAATTAAACTTGCCAATTGATACATACAATCAATAGAAAACTCCTTAGGCACAGGAACAGCAAGTATAATACCAGATGACATTTTTAAATCAAGCATTCCTTGGAGGAGCTTAGCAGCTTCGAGTGGGGATGCTACATGGTAAGGAGCTTCATATCCTGAATAGCTTGAATAAAAAGCAGGAAAGTTCACACTGGAACCGTAGCTAGCAACACATACTCCTTCAGTTTCCTGTAATACCAATAAATTAAGCAAAAGTAATACAATTCTGGAAGAAAACAGATCAGTTATAATACGATATAGGAAACTTCAAAACAATTGTTAGGTTAATAAAATTTCAAATCAATAGTTGTGGTTTCACAAAAAAAGTTCTTAGTAATCTTCAACAAATGATATTGACTAAGACCATTGAATTTAGTGTTCAATCTAGTTTACAGACACCAGATGCTTTAGTTTCCAAAATATGGCATTTTCTGAGATTCATTGCAAGCACTCTTAGTAAGTCCCAAGAGAAACAAACACTCTATATCAGTATGCTACTGTCCATACTCGGACTCACAGCAGCTCTGCGTTTTCCTAATTTGCTGATAACTTTTTATTCAACCTGCCTCATCTAAACAAAATTTGAAGAATTAGCTCATTCCTTCCTACATTAATTAAAAAATGTTTTGTGTTAAAAAAAAGTATAAATAATTTATAATAAAACTCAACAAGAAATTAATCTTCGTGCCTTAGATCAGTAAAAGTTCTAGACGGTGCTAATGGCCCAGAAGTTCGTAGGTGTACCATAAAAAAAAAAAATAAAATAAAATAAAAATAAAAAAAGTTCTACAGAAAATTATTTAATTAGTGAAATTGAACTTAAGAAAAGTTATTATTATTATTGAACTTAAGTTGTTATTAATATAATTTGAACAAAAATTATTCCTTGGTAATCATTCGAACAATACAAAAGATGTGATCATGATGATTAGATAGTTAGCCGTCGAGGTGATAAGTAAAGATGGAATGGTTGGGATTCGGCTAAATAAACCTCAATATGATTTTGTTTTAAAAAAATCTATATTTCGGACGTTTCGGCTACTCATTGGTAGCCTTCATCAGCTAAAATGACAAAAAAAAGAAATTAATAAAAAAACAAAAAAAATTATAATTGTGATAGGTAACAGAACTATAGATACAATTAACTTATAAAGGAACATATCGTCTTAAATTCTTAGAATGAGTAGTTAAAATCAATTATTGTACCTATTTACTTTTTCATTCTAAGAATTTAAGACGATATGTTCCTTTATAAGTTAATTGTATCTATAGTTCTGTTACCTATCACAATTATAATTTTTTTTTGTTTTTGTATTAATTTCTTTTTTTTGTCATTTTAGCTGATGAAGGCTACCAATGAGTAGCCGAAACGTCCGAAATATAGATTTTTTTAAAACAAAATCATATTGAGGTTTATTTAGCCGAATCCCAACCATTCCATCTTTACTTACAAAAGATGTGGTTTCAAACTTGTTCAATAATTTGAATTCAAATACTCACTTTATGGTCAGAATGGCTTCCATATTATTTTTTTAACCAATTCTTGGTAAATACCTTCCAGTTAACAAAATCAACATTAACAAACACAGTTATCTTATGAGTGATATTTTCACTAATTTTTATGAAAATTATATAGTTTTTAAGTAAGTATAAACAGAAGGAAATATGATGTAAGACAACAAGCCTTATATAATTTGATTTTTTTTTATATAATATGATTTTCTCCTGCCTTCAAAGATTGTCGTGATAAATAAGGTTGACATAAATGAATTTATTAATTAAGCTTCAATGTTCATTTATAATTAAGACAGACTTTTAGGACGGGTTATTTATAGGTTACCACCCTTTCTAGCCAGGATAAGGCTGATGGCTTTTCTCTTTTCCAATAAAAGTGGGGCTCAAACCCTCTACCTTAAGCATGGAGTGCTCACGTCTTAGCACTCATGGCCACCGGGTCTCCATAAAACTAAATTCATGAAAATTACTGAATACCTTCAGTAGTTTGTTTATAGTTGATAAAAAAACACATTTATCGAGTTGCAAAGTGACTTTACCACTATTTCAATTGACAAGCTTTCACTGTTCCATTTATAGCTTCTGGTGCTCTTTTTTGGGAAAAGCTTAAAAACACAATTTTTTATATCAGTAAAACTTGAGATTTTTCAGCAACTGACTTAATGTGGTTTTGAAAATATAAACAAGTGAGGTTTGTTCGTTCAGAAATTAAATAAGCAATTAATAAGAGCAGTCAGCTCGAGGAATAACAATTAAAGTTAAGAAGGATAGTAAAAGTAAACCAAATTTTGGCAGATTGTAATATAACACGTAAATTCAATATTTATGTAAACTGACCTATCATCCTCATACCTTTCATAACGCCTGAATATACTTACGTGGCTAGACAGCTCAAAATCAACAATTGAACAGAACTAATGTGCATTAAATTATTAAGTAAATTGATAATATGGAATTAAGTACCAAATATTCTAAAGTTCTTTCGATATCAAGAATACTTTTTACTCCACTGCAAACAGTCATAATTGAATTTCTTCCAAGTTCATTCAAGTCTGCACTGATGTCAAGGGTGTTTTCACCATTCTTATGAACTCCTCCAATGCCACCTAAACAAAACTCACAATTAGAAACTCTTAAATTCCAAAGGATAAAGAAGTTATCATTAGACGCAGATCTTTTGAGGACAATGCCTCATCTTCAGTGCCATAACTATTTAATACTATTAAAATGTAAAAAATTAATAACCTTTAAATACAGGAAATTTGTAGGTTAGGATTTAGGGGTTAGGATTGGTTAAGGGGAAGCCACTACAGTTATTTTCTTGTAAATTAAAAATTTAAGGACCCTAAGGCCCCCTTAGGAGTTCTTTATATTGTTTACTATTAAGTTGGTACTTCTTACAATGTGAAATCCATTCGTGTAAAATCTTGTAAATAATCAAATGCATATGAGGTGTTGTGGATACAAAGGGCGAACACAACAAAGGCAGTTTTCAGGAAAACGCCTTTGAATATTTTTTCCATAAGGGCGAACTCCACTAGAGTATATTCAAAACATTGTTTATTTATGAGATGTCTCATTGTTTGTTTATTAATTTATATTAATAAACAAATTATATAATAATAGGCCAGGAATTAGTATGAACTTGATTTCTGTTGATAATTGATGCTAAGCAACGTTGGGCAAGGCCAGTACTTTATGGGTGATTGCCTAGAAAAACCATGTGCCGTTGCCATTATAAAAGTGTGGCAACCTACAAATAGCCCAAAGCCAAGATAATCAAGATAAGTTCCATTTAATGAAAAAAATCAAATAAATACTTTATTATTTTAATGAGAAATAAAAAAAAACAAACAAAAAAACACAAGAACAAAAAACAAACATACATTACCTGTTACAAATATATTAATGCCAACTGCTTTTGCAATCATTATCGTTCCTGAAACTGTTGTTCCACCACTCAATCCCTAAAACAAAATTTCATGAAAATTATTATATTTTACATAGTTAGGAGGCGTTTTGCTTGATTTTTAAGCCTTTATTATAAGGAGAGGAATTTTAGGCTTGAACTTCGAGGCTAAACAATGGCACAATTAAAAATCATTTAGTATTAAATAATGTAGTTTTATTCAGCTATTATGACCGAACCCTGACATCTCTGTCTTGTTAAATATGTTAATATCATAATATTTTTAGGGTTGTTGATCAACAGAAATTTTTTTTAAAAAAAAACCTTTATGACAAATTTTAAGCCTCCAAAATAATAAAATAGTATGTATATATTACATGGCTGAGGACAAAAGGAAAATCTCTTCTAGATATTTTCACTGTTCTGTTCAATGGATCTGCAAGTTTAGTCAGCTGCTCTTCGCTAAGACCAACTTTAACTCTTCCATCAACAACACCAATGGTAGCTGGTACAACACCCTGAACAAATATTAGGACTATTAATAGCACATTAAATTAGAATACTATTTAAAAAAATAACAAAGAAAATAAAAGAGAAATAGTGAAATTGGTTTATTATTAAGGATTAGTTTTTTTGGAGACCAAGTGGCATTAAGTTGAACGCTCCATGCTTATGTGGCAACTAGTAGAATTGTTGCACATATGTTTATTTATGAGGTTATATAAAAATACTTTAATTCATTAATTCTTTGTTAAAAAGCAATAAAAAGTTTGTTGTGTTCATTAAATATTTGTTCATTTTTACAAGTGTCAGGAAGCCTCTAAATTGGTGACCCCGACGAAAAAGGGCACGCAAGGAAGGTGAGAAAATAAATTTACTCATTTTGTGCTCCCGTAAAGACAATAATGGAAGGTGATTTGCTAGACCTTTACTCAGCAGATGAGGATCAAGTTATAACCCCGGCTTCGATGCCCCAGCAACTAGACATTTCCTCTGCTATGGCTATCAAGGCCCAGCTCCCCATCTTCCATAAACGTGAACCAGACGTATTTTTCTTACAATCTGAAACAATTTTTCTACTGTACGGTGTTAAAAATAGTACGACAAAATTTCGCTATATCGTATCCCAACTGGATGTAGATACCGCGAAGCAAGTAATGAACCTTATACGTGATCCACCGGCCGATAATCCCTACCAAATATTAAAAGACAGAATAATGAATATATTTGGGAAAGGACATCAAGCTAAATTTAGGGAACTTCTTGATGAACAGCAACTAGGAGATCAACGCCCATCACAGTTCTTAATGCAACTAAAACGCCTAGGCGGTACGTCAGTTTCCGACGATCTATTGAAATTTATATGGTTAAGAGGACTTCCTGATCAGATGCGAATAGCTTTAACAGTAACAGACCAAACCGATCTTGATAAATTAGCCAATCTAGCTGATCGTATCGCCGAGATTTACGAGCTAAAGAGTTGCGATTTAGTTTCAACAAGACCCTCCCGTGCGAATTGGGAGGATAAGCTCCTGAACTCGTTGGATAAACTCTCCGAACGAGTAGAAAACCTAGAAAAATCTCTCGCTACTTCTAGATCACCAAACCCGATTTCCCAAAAAAACACTAAGAGCAATAATGTTTCTTCTAGGAAATTATGTTTCTATCATGCAAAATTTGGCGATAAGGCCACGAAATGTAGGTTTCCCTGTAGTTGGAAAATATCAAATCCAACTCAGCATTCGGAAAACTAGGTGTCGCGATGGCAAAGGCGGAATCCATCGCGGATTGTCTTCACCGCCGTCTTTTTATGACTGATCGGCAATCCCGTCTACGATATCTCATAGACACGGGCGCTGCCATATCAGTATTTCCAGTGGGTAAGGAAAAACGGACCACACCTAATGAGTTCACTCTCTACGCAGCGAATGGGACTCCCATACCAACCTACGGCCAGAAACTGATCCAACTGGATTTCGGATTACGACGCTCCATGTCCTGGCGCTTCACTCTAGCGGCGGTTAAACAACCGATTATCGGCGCCGATTTCCTGTATCACTTCAACCTCATGGTAGATCTGGCCGGTTGCCAGTTAGTGGATAAAATATCAGGCCGAGCCACTAAAGGAAGGACTGCAGATGTACACGTCTCAGCTATTTCTCCTATCCCTGCGGGCCAGTGGTACACTGAACTATTAAAACGTTTTCCTAACCTCACTCAGCCCAACGCCTTCGTAAAAAAGCCTTCACATCCCGTTGTTCATCATATTGAGACTCGTGGAGCACCTGTAACTGCAAAAGCACGAAGGTTACCACCCGATAGATACACAGCCGCCAAACACGAGTTTGAACAAATGATGGAAGAGGGGATCATCCGCCCCTCTAACAGTCCATGGGCAAGTCCATTGCACATTGTACCGAAGAAGGATGGAGGAATCAGGCCATGTGGGGACTACAGAAAGCTTAACGCGAAAACGGTACCGGACCGTTACGCAGTCCCAAACATTGCAGACTTCAATTTGAACCTACAAGGGAAACGAGTCTTTAGCAAGTTAGACTTACAAAGAGCATACTACCAAATCCCTATTGCAGAAGAAGACATTCCTAAAACAGCTATTATCACCCCTTTTGGACTGTTCGAATTCCAGCGTATGTGCTTTGGTCTTCGGAATGCAGCTCAGACCTTCCAGAGGTTCCTGGATTCAGCGCTCCGAGGCTTACCTTTTGTGTTTGCATATTTGGATGACATCTGCGTAGCATCAGCTGATGAAGAAGAACACAAGAGAGATCTCGAAGAAGTTTTTCGACGCCTTGAAGAACATGGGCTAATCATTAACTTAGCGAAATGTGTATTTGCAGCCACGGAGTTGGATTTCTTAGGCCACAGGGTTACAAGCGATGGAATCGCGGCGCTCCCAGAGAAGGTCGAAGCCATAAGTTCTTATCCACGCCCAGAGACCGTGAAAGACTTAAGACGTTTTCTAGGAATGCTCAACTTCTACAGGCGTTGCCTCCCTCATGTCGCAGCTTTTCAAGCCCCATTAAACGTTTTCCTCAAAGGAACAAAGAAGAACGATAAGACCCCGATCTCCTGGACCACTGAGGCTTACAAGGCTTTCGAGGGATGTAAAGAAGCCATCCAAAAGGCCACTATGCTCGCTCACCCAAGTCCTAACGCAGAGCTAGTCCTGGTGTGTGATGCTTCAGCAACAGCGATGGGAGCAGCACTGCAACAGAAGGAACATGATCACTGGCGGCCCTTGGGATTTTTTTCGAGAACCTTCAGTAAAGCCCAAAGAGCCTACTCCACCTACGACCGTGAACTCTTGGCCATTCACCAGGCAATTCGGCACTTCCGCTCACAAATTGAAGGCCGCCACTTCACGATATGGACTGATCACAAGCCACTACTCTTTGCATTTCAACAGAAACCAGAGACCTCCACACCTTTGAGGATTCGGTGGGTAAATTACATCAGCCAATTTACGACCGACATCCAATACGTCGCGGGAAATGAGAATGACGTTGCTGATGCATTTTCGCGAGTTGAAACATTTAACGGCCCGGATGGAATGGAAGTAATTGCAGAGGCACAGGCCAGCGATATCAGTATCCCTGATCTACACAAAAATCCTATTCTGCAACTCAAGTGGATAGAGTTTCCGCACATATCACGACCACTGTTATGTGAGACGTCTACAGCTTCCGCCCGCCCTTACTTACCCGAAGGCACGCGGCGCCCTATCTTCGAGCACTTGCACAACCTCAGCCACCCTGGTATTCGCGGGTCACGTAGGCTGATCTCAAAACGATTTTTCTGGCCAAACCAGAATAAAGATATTGGGAGCTGGGCTAAAACTTGCATCGCCTGTCAGAAGTCAAAGGTTAATCGACACGCAGTGGCGCCTCCCGGAACGTTTTCACCATCAGCCCGATTTGAGCACGTTCATTTGGACATCATTGGTCCTTTGCCGCCTTCAAACGGTATGCGATACTGCTTGACAGTTATAGACAGATATACCAGGTGGCCTGAAGCACAGCCACTTCAAGACATATCAGCGGCATCTTGTGCAGAAGCTCTCTGTAACGTCTGGATTTCACGCTTTGGCGTCCCTGCACGTTTAACAACGGATCAAGGACGTCAATTTGAGTCGGAATTATTCCACCAACTGTCCAAGTCCCTGGGATTCCAGCGTTGCCGAACCACAGCATACCATCCTCAAGCTAATGGCTGTGTCGAAAGGTGGCATAGGACTCTGAAAACCGCCCTCACGGCACAATTAAACGCTTCTGACTGGACCTCACTGCTACCCATGGTACTCCTAGGTCTTCGAACAGCCTTACGCGATGACAATGCCACGAGTGCAGCTGAAATGACCTATGGTGAACCTTTACGATTGCCAGGGGAACTGATAGAAAAGTCCAGACAACCTGAAAGAGCAGAATCTTTTGTCCAACTCCTCCGGGAGCAAATGGAACAACTACGCCCTGCGCCTCACCGAATATCGACAACAAAAACTTTTATCCACCAGGATCTACAGACTTGTACCCACGTATTTGTGCGGGATGACACAGTTCGAAGGCCACTAACGCCCCCCTACACTGGCCCCTACAAGGTTCTAAGTAGAGATAAAAAAACATTTAACCTGCAATTAGGCACCAGACAAGTGAACGTCAGCATTGATCGACTGAAACCACCCTTTCTTCTTCAAGATGAGGGTTCCACATCAAGTCCTCGGATGACAGCACCTGCATCGGACAACTCTTCTTCCAATGACTCCGCCGAGGATAACGCAACACCTCAGACAATGACTCGGTCAGGAAGGACAATTAACCCCCCGCTGCGTTTCCTCGACGGACTCATTGGGGGGGAGGTGTGTGGCAACTAGTAGAATTGTTGCACATATGTTTATTTATGAGGTTATATAAAAATACTTTAATTCATTAATTCTTTGTTAAAAAGCAATAAAAAGTTTGTTGTGTTCATTAAATATTTGTTCATTTTTACAAGTGTCAGGAAGCCTCTAAACTTATGTGTTTTTTTTACTATTACTGCGCATCGACATCAGAATCGTCATTAGTGCTTAAACCATGCTTATAATTTATATATATATATATATATATATATATATATATATATATATACATATATATATATATATATATATATATATATATATATATATATATCTTTATTTGACAATTATACAATACATAAAACATTTTTTATAATTCTTTTGTTCATGAATTAAAGCCATGATGTATCGGTAGGGGAAAAAAAAGCCCAATGGCCAAAACCTATTAGCTAAAAATTTTAACAGATGTTTACATTTTGGTTTTGTGTGGCTATTTACAATATTTACATTTAAAATGTTTACATTTTACAAGCTTTGTTTACAATAGGTCTCTAGGCCATTTGTGCTTAAGGTGACGGTGTGGGTTACCGGAAATGGAGGACGAGGATAACTTATTGATTAGGAGATTGACCAGGCAAACGGGAGTGGAAGTTAAGGTATCGGGTTTGGACAAAAGGGGATTTCTAGGTCATTATTGATAGTAAATTTTGAAACATAGAATGTAGCATTGACTATTTTGCGGAGTATTTTGGATTGGAAGATTGGATTCTGAGGATATTGGATTGCTTGGCACACCCCCAAACTTCCAAGCCATATGTCCAGGTGGGCTGAAGTATAGTAGTATATATCCGTCTCTTGTTCTGTAAAGATAATTTGGAGCGAGTATCTAGTAGTCTAAAACGTCTGTTTGTTTCCTGTCTTTTCGTTTGTATGTGTTGGCTCCAGGTAAGTCGTTTGTCAAGGGTAAGTCCTAGGTAGGTAACTTGGGTTTTTTCACAGATTTCACTTTGGTAAAGATTGACATTGTTATGCGGGAGGATTTTTCTGGGTCTACTTTAATCCCCCATTTTATGAACCATGGTTCAAGCAGTTGGAGATGGGATTGAAGGTGTTTGGACGCAAGTATAGGATCTGAATTGGATGAGAGGATGGCTGCATCATCAGCAAAAGTGAAGAGGTCTGTGGAATGGTGGGTGGGCATGTCAGCAGAGTACACGAGGAATAAGATAAGACTTAGGATGCCGCCTTGTGGAACACCAGCAAGCTGAGGAAAGGAAGAGGACAGAGGTGATCCGAATGAGACATTGAAAGGTCTGTCAGAAAGATAGGAATTTATTATAAGGTAATCGGTTGAGGGGAGGATTTATGCTTATGATTGTGGGTTTAATTCTCACTAAGGGTTGGCTTTTCTTTTGGAAAAAAAATACATCATCCCTATCCCGGCAAGAAATATGATTGTAGCCTGTAGATAATCTGTCTCAAAAAATTGGTTTCATTAAAAAAGGGAGCGAGGTAAGCACAGCGGTAGAGCACCGGACTAATATGCTGGAGGACTTGAGTTCAAAACTCGAATTCACTAAAGATTTTATATGTTCGTGGAATGGATTTGGGGTCCCAGACCGTTCCTAGGCCCACCGAGCCTTTAATTAATTTATTAATGGGTACCTACAAAGGGGAAAATCAGGCGACCGGGCCATAGTACTGACCACACGATCCCCCTAGTTGGCATAAGATCAATAGGCAGATACCTCAACAGTATCCGCCCCTTTTGGCCTGTTACAGGACTGATTTTTTTTTTCTTCTTTAAAAAAATGGGCATAAAATAAAAATTAATACAATATTATTATGTCATTCTTATATTTTGTCTGTCTCTCCACATTTCTATAATTTCTCATATTTCATTGCATGAGGTCAATGAAAAGTGGCACATAACTTCATTTTTTTTACCCTCCATGTTCCATAGTTTATCACCTCTTCAGGGGCCATTCTCACCTTAAATTTTACGTCAACCCTCATTACCTTAGATGCTCAAAGAGTGGAGCCTGTTTTACCCCCCCCCCCCCCCCCCCTCTGGTTCAACAGACGGCATTAAAATAACTGAGCCTCCACTGCCCATCTCTTCACATTTCACCTTAATGCACTGTCGTTATTGTATTCTTTAAAACATTTTCCGGCACCATTTTTGCATACTGGGCTTCGGACTAGTCAACAGTAGTAACAGTAAAACTTTTTTTTTTAATTTTTAAAACATTTTTTGAAAATATTTTTAAAATAACTTATGTCAAATGTCTTGGTGTTGGTATAACATCTACAGAACACATCAATGTACATATCAACCGCTAAAACCAAAATAAGACTCTTCAGGCGGATCCAAACTATGCAAGTGGATTGAGTAGCAGAGGGAAACGCCCATTCAATAGGCACAAACTACATTTTCATGAACTTTAGTGGTATCAAGAGTGACTAGAAATAACAAAAATTACAGCGAGATATTGCAAAACGCTGTCAAAGCAGTGGCTTTCAGTCCTGAAGCGAATAAATGGCCTTGGCACAAAAATACCTATTAGTCTCAAATGGGTTAAGCCAGTAGGTAAGCTCATATATCATATTTCTATCATTGCTTGTGAGCTGTAGGACTATTTTTAAAGAAGTGGAAGAAAAATCAATTTTATTTGTCACTTTTTTTCACACCATGCCATGAAATATATAAAAATATTAGTTTTGCAGAATCATATTAAAACAAGTACGGCAAATTTTTTTTTTTAACGGATTATTTCTAAAAAATACAAATATTTTGAAAGGGATTAAGAGATTTAAGAAAATTATAGGTATAGACAATATGGATTGAATTAATCTTGACCAAAAATCATTTAAATAACATTTTGCTCCATTTAAAGTTCGATTTCATATGTAGGTTGTAATGGAAAAAAAAATTTACTTAATTTTTCTTCCTGTGATAAATGTCAATTATTATTCAAAAAATGATATAACCTTGGGTCCCAGGGCTTAATGGCTTGGATTTCAGGCCAAAAAATAAGACTGCTTCGCTTTATTTTATTCATTTTTTATCTTCAAAGTTCAGACCTTATATCACAGTTGGTCTGCTCAAACAAAAGTTTGGGTGTCTCTTTTTCCTTTTTTTTTTTTAAATTTTGTCAAATAGAAGATAGCTTTTGGCCACCTACATTTTCCTCCTATTCAAAAATATCCAGAAAAAACTTATTTTTGCAGTAGAAAAATAACATTTTACACTTCAAATTAATACTAAGTACAAACTCATCATTTATTTTTATTTCTTCAGAAACGATTAGTTCTTATTCAGGGACGACATGCATGTTCAACGATAGACCTGTTCAAAAGATTCTTGAATGCAGCAGCTAGTTCTATCAACACGAGCGCTAACGAGATTTGTCAATGCACCGTTAAAAAAAAAAAAAAAAAAAAAAAAAAAAAAAAAAAAAAAAAAAAAAAAAAAAAAAAAAAAAAACAGTATCCCAAAATATGGACTAACTATGAGTCCATCTGCTTATTAAACCTTCATGATGCTAACTTTGAAAGCATACTTTTTGAGGGAATAAAGTTTAAAGCGAGAACCAGTTCATGGCTAACCTTCTTACTGCTTGGTAAAGAGGTTCACCAAAATTCCTAGATCCGCATGCCAGGATGTTTAGCCTACAGGACTGTTTTATTGTTTTTTTTCTTTAAAAAATGGACATTAAAATAAAAATTAATACAATATTATTATAGGATTATAGGAAACATTCCTGGATCTGCATGCCAGGATGGTTAGCCTACTGACAGCCATAGACAAGATGTGGGTTTGATTCAGCTTAAAGTGGATGGAATTTCAATAGGGGTCTCGCTCAAAACATCCTCAGCTTCATCATGGCTATTTAGGAAGGAAGACATCAAGATAGCCGAGAGTGGAGAAAAAAAATGTATTTTTAGCGCGGTTCCTCCCTCCCCCATAGGGAGGAACCCCGCTTATAAGGTTGATACAATGAAACAATCCGGAAGTGCCGACTAGAAAATTTTGCGTTTCAGAACCCCTAGAAACCGAAAATAACGGTGGTTCAAATTTGTATATATATATATATGTATATATTTATTTATATATATATATATATATATATATATTTGTCTGTTCGCTCTCTAAATAGAAGACGAATGGTCCGATTTTGATGAAATTTGGTACAAAAATCTGTCGTCCAATTTGAAAGGTCAAGTTCGTTAACCAGCAAAATCCGCCCACTGGAAGATGGTGTTTGGGGCAAAATTCGCGCAAAAAAAATCGTAACGCTTACGTTTTTGAGTTCATAAGCTTGTAAGTACTCGTTTTATAGGCTTCTTGGGCTAGAAAAACGAATGAAACCATTTTCAAGGCGATAGCTTTAACCGTTGTCGAGAAAATTGGAAAAATAGTTTTTGAATACCGTTTTTGGTTTGGGTACTTAGAATAACGGGATTCAGTTGAAACATTATGTGCATGTTCTACTTTCATTAAAACTAATATGTTGAAAGTTATGTTACGTTTGGAGTTAAGGAAGGGTTAGAATAAAATATTTTATGAACAGATATGAAAAGTTTTGGAAACTTCGTATACTTTCATTAATATCTCGAACACGGTTGGGAAATCGTGGTAAGTGGATTGAAACTATTTGAAAGCTTACTAAATTCTCTACAAAAATGATTCTAAAACTATTTTTGATTAGGTTATGTCAATCGGAGAAATAAATGCTTAAAACTTCAAATACGTCTGTTTTGTTCTTATGAACGGGTTTTTGTCGTTCTTTTTGTAATTTTTGTCTCTTTCCCTTGGTTTTTTATTGCTTTTTATTTCTTTAATTTCTTATGTTGTATTTGTAAGGAAAATGTATGTGTGTGTAAAACAGGATAGGTAAAATGAGACCAATTTTCTGTTGTCAGAAATAATGAAAAGTTTTGGGAACTTCGTATAATTTCTTAATATCTCGAAAACGGTTGAAAATCTTGGGAAGCGAAAGGTTACCATTCGAAAGCTTACTAAATGCTCTACAAGTAAGGTTCTAAAGAAAGTTTTGAATAAGCGAAGTAATGTCAGCTTTGGATTTGTCGATTTCCTTCAAATGTCTTGAAACTGTCGAGGCTCCTACTCTGAGTTCTTTGGCATATTCCCTAGTGTTTTTAATTGCTTATAGTAGTCAAATGTATTTGTCAATAAAACAGGATACGTATAATTAGAATCAATATTTTGTTTGTTAGAATTCGATGATGTCGTATGAATATCTAGATTACAGTACTGGTGTTGATTTCGTTCTTTAGAATTATTCTTGGTATTCCCTATTTTCATCTGTTACCCATAGTTTTTTATTGTTAGTAGGTTTTTCTTATTGATTATAGAATATAAATCTATTTGGCTATAAAACAGGATACGTAACATTAGTGACAATATTTCGGAGATTTGTGAGCGAAATACTTTTAAGATTTTCTACCACCACGAACGGCTTTTTTCCTCTATTTTTATCCACTAGGTAGGCTTTATTTTGCATATTATTCTATATAAGTTTTATTCAGCAGGGGATTCTGATGAAATGTCGTGTTTTTGCTGTGGATTTTAAATACGATGTATCTAAGATTGGATAACATTAGCGAGTCTACATAGTTAAGAACCGACGACGGAGGATTACTTCTTGCTATGATTTAGTCTACATATGTATATTAAGTCCTAAATCCAAAAAATAAACTTCACAACGGTTAGATACTATGAGCTTATATGGCGGTTCAATGCCCGTAGAACACAATGGGGCCGCAGGAAATTTACCTGCTAAGAGTTAATCCTCAAGAGCTGTAAATATACCCCAGGTATCTGCCGACACAAATACAAAGCCTAGGCGGAGAGCACTTCAAAAACACAGATCCAAAAATAGGTTATATACTAAATATTCATAAAGACTACTTAGTTGTAAACCGATTCATCAATTAGCAATCAATAATTTTCAACAAAGGTTATATACTAAATATTGATAAAAAGTATTTAATTAGAAAAAAATCAATATTCCACAAGACTTGTTTTTGGTCCATTTGTATCTACTCCGTAGACTTAATTAGGTATATTATTCTATTGTAGTTGGGCAACTAAACTTTGTTTTATTTTGTTAAATAAAGTTTTTTTTTTGACTTGTTATTCGTCAAGACTTTTATTTGTCCTTGTGTATTTACTAGATACGTTTTATTCGGCATATTATTCTATATAGGCTATATTAGGCAGGGTATTCTACTCAATCTTGTGTACTTCTTCTTGATCCTTCTGTACATGGGCGTATATAAAAACAATTTCGGGGGGGGGGGGGCTGAGACCATTTCCAGGGTATGGAATACTAAATATTTAGAGCTTGGAATAGTTTTAGGCAACTAAAACGCTATTGCACGTAAAATAAAATATGTTTTATGAACTAAGTGATCTTATTTAATTTATTTTTAAGGGTTTTACGAGAAGTTTTTATCATCAATTCAAAATTTCGGGAGGGGCTGCAGCCCCCTCAGCCCCCCCCTCATATACGCCCATGCTTCTGTATCCTCTATAAAGGCTTTATTAGGCATATTTTGTATTGATTTATAGAGCTTTGCTTTAGAATGAGAGCCATATTCTGTAATTTCCGCTTCTGTGTAAAAGTTAGCTACTGTCGGTGTCCCTGACGCCTTAATATCACTTTTATTCGAGATGTTCGAGAGGATTTTGACAATTTTCACGAGATATATAAAAAAAATAAGTTTATTTCTTTTCTAAGCTTATCAAATGGCACTAGGGACATGAACGGAACCGCGCTAAGATGCTGCAGTTCCTGCGAGTCGGACTTTTTTATTATTCTGCTGGAAAATGGCTATCACCAGTAGAGAACACATTCCTACATTATCTATTCAATACTAGTGTGCATTTTAAAAGATTGTATCTATAATTTATTTAAATACAAAATTCTATAATATGAAAAATAGTTGAATTCTTGTATTTATTTTTTAAAATTAAAGACTACTCATCTACAAAGTTCTAGGAATCCTCATTAAACGTCTAAGCTAGTATCTAAATAGATAAGCTAATGCTGTCTTTCTGAAATTGTAAATAATTTAAAATGATTTTCTTAAACTAAATATATCAGTTCACAAGTTTTTAACATTGTCAATGCCAGCCATTTGTTTCTTTAATGATAACATTCAATGCGGGTAGCATTAAAGAACCCCAAGGGCTACATTATTTTGTTAGTACATCATACCTATATTAAATATAAACTAAGTTAATAATAGAGTAATTACGAAGATGGCAAAGAAGCAGTTGGCATCAAGTCTTAGGGGCTCACTGAACTTCAGTGCGACCTGAGGCTCTGAACAACTGTGGCTTAGATTCTGAGACCCTAGCCACTGAACTACTGTGGCTGAGGATATGCCACCCAAGCCACTGAACTTCAGTGGCTGGGAGTCATTATTGTAATGATCAATAAATAAATATTTGTATTTTTTTTTTTAACGACCCTTTATTAATGGCACAGGTTTTTGTAAAGGGTTACACAGCTATCCGCGCTTTTTTAATCAGAAGAGATGTGATGCCCTTCCTTCTTTTTTGAAACAAAATCTCCTCCCATCATAGGAATTGAACCCAGAACCCAAGGCACGGAGTGTTTACCCCTTAACACTTGTGACCATCGGACCTCCAAATATGTTTTTCGTCTTGTCTTGGACATGAGAGGCGAGCTTAATTGACTAAAAGTGTAGAACAAATTGTCTGTTGTAGATTATTTTATTTAAATTTTAACGTCCATTTATCATTAACTACGAATTTTAGGACGGGTTATCTGTAGGTTACAGATTAATAATATTGGCAATTAACGTTGTAGATTAATACTTAAGCCATAGTGAATGCTTTCATTCTCACTATATATTGTATACATTTTTATTCATGTAAAAAACATATGAGGGCAAAAGTGGATCAATTACAGTGAATTCCAATTTCAAATTAAATTTCCACCTAAATTATTGTTTTTGAATCTTCAGATTATGACCCATATGTTGGTTAGCCTTTATACGACATTAATTAAAACAAGATTTACTCCTTTGTGCGAAAGAGACTTGTTTTCCACTTTCAAAGTGGTTCATTTAAGTGCATTCACCAATGTTATCCCCAATCTATGAAAGTGATGACTGACTATGCCAACAGGATTGTCACTGAGTGAAATACAACAACAAACAAATTAACTTAAGAACAAATACAAGTAGTCAGAAATTACTACTGAGTGATTTGTTCATAAGAAATTCATATAAAGCAAGAATTGTACCAGATACTGCATGATGAAGGATATTCAGAAAGTATTGGCGTTGGGTTAATAAAGTGGTGCAAGAGAAAGACTGATTGAATTAAACATTATAAAAAATTATTTATTTATTTATTATCAAGACTCTCATAACGCAGATGATTCGGTATAAAAAATTAAACAATCAGTGATCATGATAGTTTCAATTTTCATTATTCAGAGTAGCTGTCTTCCAGATTTGGAAGGTTTGTGAGCTGAAGCAAAGCAAATTGAAATTAGTTAAACTCATAACTCGAATTATATCTATATTGTTTACCAGTGAGATGGACAAATTACTAGTGAAATATTAACATCAATCATCAAAGAGTCTAAAATTAAACAAATTTTCCAAACTTTATTATAAAGATAAATAAAACTCAACAAAAACATTTTCTGGAAGTCGGCAGTGAGTGGTAAGGTACGGCAACTTTGAGTCTATAGTCGTGAGCTGAATTCTGATTAGGGTGTTTGAGTTTTATCTTAATAAGGAAGGAATCACCCTCATATCAGTCTGAAAGCCAACATTACAAAGATTTATAGATTAGGATTAGGTTTTAGGGCGAGTAACTTTTAGGTTCTTACGCCCTCCAAGATTTAAAGATCATATGGCCCAAAGCAATAAATATCCTTAAAAAAAAAAAAAAAAATCCACAAAAATAAATAATGTACACTCTTTTCAGGAATCCTACCTGTTCCCTGATAATTTCTTCAACTGCTAATGCAGTAGTCAAATTATGTGGATTTGGCATTCCATGAGTAATGATAGTGGATTCTAGTGTCACTATAGGCCTCTTTTCCTGTAGAGCAGCTTCAACTTCAGAAGAAACATCTATTCTCGTGGAATGGAATCTAGCAATATACTTACTCCTTTGTAAAAAAGTTCTACATAAAAACATTTTAAAATTAGGTAAAACTTCTAACGTGGGAAAATGAAGAAAAGCAATAGACTTTTAAAGTAAAGAGTTTATTATCTTGATATCACATAAAAAATATAATGGAAACAAATCGAGAAATCCAGCACTTCAAATAGTCCAGATCACCTGTTACTCTGTTTAAACAACAGGTTACACCTGTTCTTAAGTAAATTTAAATTCAGACGATTTGATTTCCATAGAGGTAGAAAAGAGCTGCTTTCTCGGATTTAATATCAACAGAGGCCTGGCAGTACTTCGGCCAATGAGATGAGTCAATAGCACCACAGCTGAGGTCACTGTTACTACTTTGTTAATTGATCTTTTACGCCGTCAAAAAAGAGAATTAGTTCATGTAACAGAGTCTAAAATTTCACTTCTAGCCACCCATTCCATATTCATAAATCAAGGGTAATATCCCATTTTATATTGATGTACAGACTTTTGAACTCAGTCAATAGCACTGAAATCACTGTGGCCACTTTGGAATAAATCTTTTACGTAATCAATGAAGAAAATGAGTTTATCTGATAGAGTTCATAATATTACTTTAACGCCGTCCTATTTCAGATTACGCTTATATCCTTGCAAATTTAAACACTATTACACCCAATAAAAACTATTTCTTTCTGGACTATGAGATCTTATTTAATTTATTTTTAAGGTTTTTATGATACGATTTTACCGATTTTGGGGGGGGGGGCTTGCAGCGCCCTCCCTTATTGGGAATTAACATTACCGATGGCGGCGCCACTGGTGTTGTCAAAATGGCGGTATACAAAGGGAAACCTGTGACATTTGTACATAGTGATTGCTGATAACAAGTGTTTTCGCAGTTGTTGTGGTTCTATTTCACGTTAATATTAGTGTTTTCATCAAGAAACAGGGTTTTTGGAAGCTCTATTTTATTTGTGTACTCAAATATGTAAGAATATTGGACTAACAGTGAGTTATTGTTATTGTGATGGATAAGCAAATGTGAGGTAAATATTATTTCATACCATTGTGAATAGCTTTGAATACAATAAATGTATTTTATAATGAATATTGCATATTATTGATCACCAATAAATCGTGAACAATTTGAAAATTGAAAAAAAAATACTTCAAAATCATTATTTTACATATTACATGCACCATTATTTTTTTAATTTTGGTTCGTTTCTGATCACAAATTTTAATTATTGCTTACATTATTTGCACATTATAACTGATGTAAATATAATTTCATACCATTGTGAAAAGATTTGAATACAATAAATTTATTTTATAATAAATATTGCATATTGTTGAACACCAACAAATCATGAACAACTCAAAAATTGAGAAAATATTTCAAAATTTCTTTGAATCTCTATTTCACATATTACATGCACCATTTCATTTACTTATTAAGGTTGTAATTAAATTATATGAATATACTTTATCAAAAGGCACCGTAATATTTATGAAAGGAGTCATATGTATCAAATATGAAGTAGTACACTCATTTAAATTTAATACAGCCATTCCTAATTAGTGTGTTTGTGCAAGTGCAAACAACTTAATAGAATGGTTGGTCTTCTCCAAAATACCACAGGTATTTAGTTAATGGATGTGCATTCACAATTGCTTCACCTTCAACTATGCACCTGAAACTACTTAAGGCTTCTAGATAGCCAAAGAAGTTCCTTTGTACATACTTTTGTTCATCAATATCTATACCTTCTGAATTTCTAAAATTAAATCAAATTCGGGTAAAATGGCTTGCAAGCTGTTTATAGTCACACAAGAGTGAAGGTTGCATAAATGTGAATTATTTCACTACCTCTTACATATATTGATTAAAAATAATTACTTTGTGAAAGGGAAAGGTTCATGTTGTCTTTAAAAAGACAAATTTGTCATAAAACTGTTGGGAAATTATTAAATAGCAAAAAAAAAACACGAACAACACATGTCATAACTTTACAACTGTCATAGCTTTACATTTGAAAGCAATGCACGTTCCCTTTGTCATTAGTTCCAAAATTTTCCGCATGGCGGCGTGTCGCTTAATGTTAATTCCCAATATATGTCTATTCCGTGAGAGCTCTTTGCTTTCCGTGCCGTGAACACTCTTCCACAGAAAGCATGAGAACTCTTTGCCTAAAGTCATGATTTCGATTCCTGCTAAAGATAATCTCTTTCAAGAAAAAAAAAATACCCCTATCCTGGGTAGAAAAGGCTGTCAAATGACCTTCCCAAAAATCGGTGTTATACATTGAGTTAGTAGGGAGATAGCAGTAGTAATATATAAGAGGAATTTAGTAGTAGTAATATATAGCAGTGTTAATTACACAGGTCTACAAAAATAACCTTTCTGATATTTGATTTGATGATTTTGGTCAATCTCTATGCTCCTTGGCGTGCTGAAGCCGAACATGAGGTCAGTCCCTCTCTATCACGTAAGGAAATTGTTCAATCTCAAGTAAGGGCAGAGGTACTACCATTAAAAGAAAACAGAATTGGCGAATAAGAGTTTTCATTTATTTCCATGATCTTTTAGTTATTTCAATGTTGTTTACTGTACAATATACATAAATGTGTAGAAATAACAGCTTCAGAATTAACAGTGGCATATTTAGTTATTATTTTTATGAAAACGTATTTTTTTCTCTTGAAAATTTCTCCGTGTTCGTTTCCGGCTGTAGGACTCTTCAGATGATTCACGCTGCAGCATCCAACAATAGTCAGCCATCATGTGTACGTTCCATTTGCCCTGATACCTACGTTCTATTTCCTGGATGTCCTGATGGAACCTTTCCCCTTGTTCTTCACTTACTTCCCCTAAGTTTTCCGGAAAATAGTCCACATGCGAATGTAAGAAGTGAACCTTCAAACTCATGTTGTAACCTTGTAATTGAAATGCCTTCAACATGCGTTCCACGATACTTCTGTAGTTGGGATCTTTCACGTTACCAAGGAACTTCTCAACAACATCAACAACATCTTTAAAAGAATTCCAAGCTTCCTTCTCCTTCTCATTCATGGTCTGAGTGAAATGTGGATCTGTGAAAAGTTTCCAAATGTCTGGGCCTACAAAGATCCCCTCTTTTAGCTATGCATCACTTAATCGTGGGAACTTGGAGCATAAGTACTCAAAACATTCACCTTCTTTATTGAGAGACTTTACGAATTGTTTTATCAGCCCTAGCTTTATGTGTAGAGGAGGTAGCAGGATTTTGTCAGAAGGAACCAAACTTCTCCTAATTACATTTTTTTGGCCTGGCGACAGAGCTCCTCGTGATGGCCAGTCTTTGTTGTTCCAATGGGAATTTCTGTCTCGGCTATCCCATAAACATAAAAAACAAGGGAACTTGGTCTGCCCTGATTGCTGACCTAAGAGCATAGTAAGTACTTTCAAGTCTCCACATATCAACCAGTTAGGCTCATTATAATGAATTCGTTCGAGAACTAATGACAAATTTTCGTATGTTTCTTTTAAATGTACCGAATGGCCAACTGGAACTGAGGCATAAGTATTGCCATTGTGCAACAAAACAGCCTTTAGACTTCGCTTTGATGAGTCTATGAATAGACGCCAATGAATCGGGTCATATTGTATACCAAATTGACCCATCAGACCAAGAATGTCTTTGCAATAAATAAGATTCTCATCCAGAGCAAAGTAAGGAACAAAAACTGCTTCACGGTGTCGATACCATGAAAAAGAAGTGCCTGGCTGTAATAAATTTTTGTTTTTAAGACGGGAGCCAAGTAACTGAGCTGCATCTTTTGTCTAAATGCACTTTCAAACCTTAAAATACGTTCTTAATCACTTTGACACAACTAAGAGACCTCAGTGAATGTGTTCACTTCAGTTGATACTACTGAACTGAGAGAATGAACAGAAATTTAGCTCCAAGTTCCTGATACAACAGGTTCAATCTCGTTTAGCTTCAGACGGTGACATCTGAGACCAAACAAGTACGTTCCTGTCTGAACAGGTCGTGCCTAGACACCCTCAGGCCTACAACATCTACTGAGGGAGTCATTGCCTACACCACCTAGTGAAAGATGTCTGTTTATAAAAAGAGAAATCGTTTGGAAAAAAAAAAAAAAAAAAAAAAAACCTACTTCTTACCAAATTTATGTGTATAGCAGGTATATTATGTTCTATGGATTTGAAAAAAATCTGTACGTGATAGAGAAAAACGGACTACATTCTCGGCCTCAGCACACCGAGAAACACAGAGATTAGCCAAAATCATCAAATCAAATTTTTGGTTGTAGACCTGTGTTATAAGAGGAATTTAAATTGAAATAAATATATAAATCGTTGCAGAATTTGATGATCTAAATGCTTGGTAATAGTAAAAGTTTAGATTTAATGCTTAGTTTGAAATAAAATAGGAATTTTTCATTGGAAAAGGTTTCTTCTCTGAATCTTTTTTTAATTTTGATAACGATTTTTTATAGTCAATCCAGCCGTTTAATGTCAATTTGAATAAAATGTTGAGCACATCAGATTATTTGATTGTGAACTGGCCTTAAATTTGTTGAATAATTACAAACGAAAGGAATATAAGAACATGAAACTTCGATGCATCAAAAGTGTATTGCTTTGCTAGGTAGACAAAGATATTGTAGTATATACATATATATATATATATATATATATATATATATATATATATATATATATATATATATATACAATTAGTAACATTAATAACCAACAAAGTAGGTTATCAGTATACACCAGAATATCACTTCACTAATCTCTTGAAAATTTTCATGTGCTTTGCCTGAAAAACATTGTATAATGAAGAAATTTGTATGCATAAAAACAGTATAAATGGGTAATATTGTTATTATTAAAATCATTGCTCCATATTTTTTTTTTTCAAATAGAACTAACAAACTATAGATTCTACTTTTATGTAGAGACATAATTTATTAAAAATAAGAGATGTAAGTGTAAAATCAATTTGATGCCTTTACTCTTTAAAGTCTGTAGTCTTGATGTTGCAGAAGCTCTTCTTGGCGGTAATGCTAAAATCCCTGCTTCACAAACAAAGCTTGCTTTGCCATTTGGAAAATTAGTCCTTTTTGCCTGCAGCCTGAGACCCAATCGAAGTACACATAAGCCTTCTTTAGTAACTGAGCATGGGTAAGTGAACATACTCCAACCATCTGCCTAGAACATGGAATAACAAAGACCGAAGGTATAAAGCGTTATTCCTCTCCTGGAATTTTCATAACACCTATAGAAAAAGTCACTTGTATATTTTTATTGCAGGAACTCTCTCAATAAAGAACACATTCTCACTGCCAGAGTAGAGTAAATGAATTTATAGTGTAGGGTCACATCAACTGTAAATAAATAAAGAATTACAATAGACGAATAAAAATTAACAATAGCTTCATGAACCCTTCTCTAAATAAATGATACAGTATCTCCAAAGTAGCTCAGTCAATGAATACTCCATAGGGAAGTGTATAGAACATGTACGTGAGTGGATAGATTTTTTTCTTTAGGAATATGTTTGAAGTAAACTTACTTTAAGAATTCTTCTTTAATTCAGCCACTAGCACAGAAAAGGTGTTATGAAGGTCCCGTGTTTAGATTTTACTCTGGTGTTTCAATAATGGTATGTTTATGAAAAAATTAATAAAAAAAAAATAAAAACTCACAAAAGTTGTTTGTTTTTGTTTTTTTTTGTAAACTATCTGTTTCTGATTTAGAAACATATTTTTAGTCTAAGCCTTTATGAGCAATTTTAATTTAATAAAATAACTTGTTCATAGAAATTGTGAACCATTTTATATGAATCATTTTACTCCACAGATGGGTAATTTAATTCAACAGCCTATTACAGAATTGCATATTGCTAAACGTAGCCTTTTATTGTGAATTGTATCTGGTAGCTTCAGTGCACTTTGACTGTCCGACAAATATTCTGTACAACCATAATCAAGCAGTGACTTGGTATAGGGTTGGCAGAACATCAGCATAGAGACCCTGTCAATAACTTCTCATATATCAAATCATAGATCAGTAATATAATTTTTGATGTTCTTTAAATAATATTTGTATCTCTTTTGGCTAATTTAAAAAGTCCCCCCACCCACTTTTTTTAAACAACTTACATTATATCCTTGTGATTGTTACTTACTGACACCCCATTAATGTACCAAATCATTGAAGGTGGAGGGTTGGACGGAGCTGCTGTACAGTTTGCCTGAACCACCTCACCTTCTTTATAAATGTCCTTAATCCCACTGATCACTGGTCCTGATCTTGGATACACTGAAATATTATACACTTATATGAGTTAAAAGGAAATTAATTAAGATACAGAATTATATCTGCTCCAAAAAGTTTATTGTTGCTCTCAACAGGAACTTATGTTTATAATTATTCCTGGTCAGACCCTTAAAGATTACAATCAGCCCATGAGGCTAACCTTCGACTTCCGGATGAGCCTTGGCTCAACTGGGTTCCGCTATTATTCTCCTCCAGTGTAAAGTATTTGTCAACAAAAATTTAGATGATGGCTAGTGAGTAATTTATGCTACTGTAAGTTTTCAGAACATAATGGCGTTAAAATATAACTTTTCTTCAAGATTTCATGAGAGTAGACGTTTAACGTTTATACAAAATATTTACACTTATTCCGATCAGTCCAAATGACACCAGGGACAATAAATTATGGAAAGGCACTAAAATAATGCAGTTCTGTTAGTCAGACTTTTTATTACCTAGAAGAGATACACTTCTTGTTATCACCTTTGGATGCTCCATTGCAATTGTAAATACTTGGCAGGTGTACAAACCATCATTTGACCAAGAAACTTCACCCAAGTCGACATTGGTTTCGTCACACAAAATCTGAAAATATTACGTTATGCATAATGTTTATAATATCAAGATGACGTAAGTTTCAAGGTGTATTGAACATATTTTATTTTTGACTTATATTATATTATTAATAAGTATTGCATTAATTAATGTATTACCACTAATTTTTATTTTCCCTATACTTGCAGAATATATTTAATAATCTTAATACCTGAGGCTTATGATAATGTGCAAATTTCATCAAGTCGTCTTTCAATTTCCCTGTTAATTTAGGATAATACCTGTTAAATAAACATTGAACAGATTTTAAAAAGAAGCTATAATGAATACATATTTTTAAATGCAAACTCACCTGCAAAATTCTCTCCCGTCTTTAAACCACTTTACTACATGCAGTCTTTCTTTTGTAGGGCATTCAAGTTTTACATTCCTTCCACTAGCAATTAATTCTACATTGCTATTCTTCAAGAAAACACTATTTGTCCCTATTATAAACCATAGAAGTAACATTATATGGAATATAATATATTTGAGCCAATCAATTAAAAAATTTGTTGTTTACCTAACAACTACGAGATCCCAAATATAAAACCCCCTTAATGATGACTTTATATGAAAACAGAAAATTTGCAATATACAAAGCTTTAACTGGGTTTATAATTACGAGAAATACAATACACCGGGCAAGAGTTATTCTCTGCAATGATGAAAGAAATATATTTTACTCTTTCAATGACAACAAATTTTCTTAAAAATAATAGCGGAGAAACTGTTCTTCAAAAATTCTCTTTATTTGACAGCCTCATTATACATATTAATGTTCTAAAGTTAAGGTGATGCTCACTGGAATAGCTAATAACGTTAATAAGTTATTTTATTGGGTTTTAATTATGAATCAGAATTGATGATTACAAACATAAAATTACTAGGATTTAAAAGTAAAGGCAGTTTTTGCTTTTGGAATGTTCCGAATCAAGGATATGTCGAAAAATTATTTTTTTATCTCTAGTTTATCAAGCTATTATGATTAAAAATGTTTTTAAAGGCTTTGAATTTATTTTAAATTTTTGCATATCCTTCTGAAATGTAGTTAATCTATGTAATCTTCTAGATGCTTTGAGTGTTAAAATGCTCTCATTACAATAGAAATGCTATTCGCCATTCAGTTATTAGACATGTACTATATTTTAATACCTACCAATTATATTGTTTTTAATGCGCACTTACTGCAAAATATTAATTTATAAATGTACTAGTCACTGGAGATAAAGGCTGAGAAGAATTTCTAAATGAAACTTAAGGAACAGTTCTTAAAAAAAAATCCATGATGTTTTCAACTCTTGTCTTGAGTAAAAATGTTATTTAAAAATTAATACTTCAATAAAAAATTAAAACCTTAAAATGAAGATGTTTTATATTTCTTTATATGTTTTTTCTTTTAAGTAGAGATACAAGGAAGTGTGTGAGATAATTTAGTATAAAATTATTTCTAATAGTTTATAACTGTCCTTACTCAAAGTGATCTCAAAAATTAGGAAAACTGCCCACCGACAATAAATTAGAAATTTCATCTTGAGGTCCGATAAATGCAACTCACCCTTTTGGAAGCCTCATCGATTGAATGGATCCAACTGCATTGTTATAGAACCATTACTCACTGACAACATTGCCATTCATAGCATAGGCCGTTTTAAGAAAACAATTATTATGAATCATATTATTTTTTTAGACCAATATTTGAAGAATAAAAGCCTAAGTGAAGGCAATAATTTTTTTTTAAAATTTAAATGACATAGGAAAGTGGGAGATAAATGTTTCAAGAATCAGATTTATTTAAGAATGTTTATTTTCACAGCCCTAATTATTGTATTAAAAAAAATGTATGTACAATCACACATAGAAGTAATTAGACGTAGAACTATGTTAATACATATAAACCATCCAGAAATGAGTAAGGAATCCTTTATTAAATATGAGAACAGATAATCGAAATTTAGAAATAGTTACAAAAATGAGTCTAGCATTATGTCTATTATAATAGATGGCATTAAATTATATCTATGCAATAGATGGCAATTTTATTATTCAAGGTTTTCTTCTTACACTTCCTTCACTTGTTTGCTCCTGTTTCTAAATTATCTGCAATAAATTGATTCAATTTTTGTTATATTAAAAGCTAAATAAAAAGAATTATTTAAAAAAAGTTAATGTGTTGTAAGAGTATCATCATTTTTAACATCCCTTTTTAATGAAAGATGTTTTCTGACAAGTTAGTTACTTATAGAGAATGTCATAAACAGAAAGAAAAAACTTTAAATATTATTTAAAAAAGAATTCTTATAAAATAATTGAAACAAGATTGAATCACTTGAGGCTACTTAATCTCTTTTAGTGTAAAAACATTATTGATTCTATTCATCTATGAGCCAATTTCGTCAATTCTACATCAGTAATAATTAAATTGCATTTTGTGGCAGTTAAAAGAATACTTTTTGTTCATTCCTAAACGGTAAGTGGAATCATATAATAAGATGGTGGCACAAATATTGATATATTTTTGGCGTATAATACAAATGACTATGTATTTTTACTTGGCAGAAGCTGAAACTCATTTACTACCCACTGTTCTTCAATAAGTTTTTTGTAAAAATTCAGGACGTTTTGGCTACTCTTTGGTAGCCTTTGTTAGCAATGGATGCCCGGTGAGGGGGGAGGGGTGGAGAAAGACCAATGTTAGCAGTTAAGTAGTGACCATGGTGAAAATATTTTCACCATGGTCACTACTTAACTACTAACTTTGGACTTTCTCCACCTCGACATTCATTGCTGACAAAGCTTACCAAAGAGTAGCCAAAACGTCCTGAATATAGATTTTTACAAAATTCTTATTGATGTTTTACTAGCCGAATCCCCAACTATTCCCTGACTGCTTTTAACAACGACGGCTAACTATCTACACCTCACCATTCTTCAATAATCTTTAATTTTGCTCTACATGTTTCACTTATTCTTCACACCTCTTCAGCAGCACTTAAAATGATGAATTACTGCCTTATCTTAGAGAACCTTCTGCAGGCAGGGCCACGTCTAGACTGAATGGTGTGTATTAAGAGTTTTGATCTTCGGTCACATAAAAATACATAGTGATTACTGGTGTTGTTATTCCATAAACAATTCTTACAGGCCATTAATAACTCACAGGATTCAGAGGCTACTGATAGAAACTATTACTAAAATAGTAACACTTTTTTAACAAAAAATGAATCAGATCATGATCATTTTTGTCCTTAAAGATGTCTATAAGTATTCAGTGAAATTAATACACATTCTCTTCTCACAAAATATACCACAAAATTGGTTGCATGAAGGAACTTCTTTCAACATTTACGAAGAATACCTCTTACAGCCAGGAACTTAATTGTTGAGCAATTTTCTAAACTTCCTGTAGAGTTGGTTCGACGGCTGCACCATTTGCGTACGCGTTATTATCATTTTCTTCTTTGTGGATTTCTTCTGTCTCATCTATTGCCCAAGGCTGCCTCTCAGCAGAAGCAAATATTCCATAAAATACTGCTCCAACTAAGTAAATCCCTCCAGCAATATAAAAGACAAATTTCCATTCATCTGCCGTCTGCAATAAAATTATATTGGTTAACTGAGTCTATTTAATTAGGGATTTTTAATTTTTCTAAATAAATTGTAAGCAAAGAAAGTTAACATTACCCATGGGTTTGAATATATAATAATACAAAACATAAAGGTCAGTAAAATTAATATGTTTAAATGTATATTTGTGAATTGCCTTAGATGCGCATGGATACATTTACATAAATACATTTTACAAAAAATGTGTATTTAGATGAATTTTTCCCTTACATTCGTTCCTTCCAGAGCCCTTTTTTAAAAAAGATATCATTTTTTTTAGCTCTCAAAGGCTTTTGTCTAATTTTTTTGATTTCAGCTTTAGGAGTATATTCATTGGATGAGATAAGAACATGATTTTTTTTAAATTTTTGTTCACAAAAAATCATAGCATTAATGGCTTTGAGTTAATAGGCCTCCAAGTAAAGTTTCTGCAGGTATTGTGACAAGAGGAATTGAATGAAATCTCATTGAATGAGATCTCATTGGCTTTTTTGAGAAAAATTGAAAAAAAAAACAAAAAAAAAACTAGAATTTTTACAATGTTACCTTGAGTTGAATCTTCGTTCACACATTCAGCATTCATCCAAAGTTACATATGTAAATTTTGCTTATTTTTGATTAGAGGATGTATTAGAAAAAAAAAAATGTATGCATTTTATTAACATACAGGGGCAGTTTTTGACTTGTATATTTTATTAAATATATCAAAATCATTCACCCATTCAGTTGATATTTCAAAAGCATAGTACATTTTCTAAATTTATGTTTAAGGATTAGTTTGATAAAAACATCTCAGTTCTAGGAGATGATGCATGGAACGTCAAAAGTGTTGGTTTTCTTCCATTGAAAACCAAATATACATAATGATGATTAGATAGTTAGGCGTCGAGGGGATAAGTAAAGATGGAATGGTTGGGATTCCGCTAAATAAACCTCAATAACTGTTAACAGCGTTTTTTTAAAATATGATGGGAAATTCTATAAACAAATTGAAGGTCTAGCCATGGGCAATTGTCTTGCACCCGATTTATCCTCAATCCTTCTCAACGATCTTCTCAACTCCCTCGTCCCACAGTTTCCTCATGACATCTCATTCATCTGCAAATACGTAGATGATCTTTTGCTGATGATAAACCCAAACAGACTAACAGACATACTTACCTGTTTCAATTCCTTTTACCCTAGGCTTCAATTCACTCTCGAAACAGAACAGGACAGACAGCTCCCATACTTGGACATCTTACTAATTAGACAGACTGACGGTACTATTATTTCTGACTGGTACACCAAACACACATACTCGGGACGGTTACTTAATTTTCACTCATCCCATCCTTACCACCTCAAGATTAATGTAGCCAGAAATCTCCTTCGCCGAGTCCTCTCCCTATCCCATACTTCCTTCCACAATAAAAATATTAATATCGCCTCAGATATATTGGCACGCAACCAATTTCCCCCCAACCTCATAAAATCCCTTGTTAAAAAAAGTAAAATCCCAACCTTCCAACACTGTCTCTCCCAATTCTTCCCTAACTCCCAGTTCCCAAATGTTCCGATCTCTACCATTTACACCTGGACTGACTGATAAACTTACAAAGACAATAAAAAAATCCTACCCTTCCCTAAATTTTGGTTTAAAAACTACCAACAAACTCAAAACCCTCTATACCAAACTCAAAGATCCCATCCCTTTTGAACAAACCACCCGTTGTGTTTACCAAGTCCCTTGCCTTCCTGTAATGGTGTATACATAGGAGAAACCATAAATGACATTCACTCACGTCTTACACAACATAAACGAACCATCACTAATAAAGAAATAGATAAATCTGCACTTGCAAAACACGCCATTACACAAAAACACACTTTTAACTTCGACGACACAAAAATTCTTTCTACACAACGAAACAAAAAAAGACTACAGATCTCGGAATGTTTACACATAAACTTAAACAAAAACAATATAAACTACAAAACTGACAAACAAGGCTTTTCTCCTATGTACGCTAATATTTTCCAAAAACTCTCCCGACCTCCCACCTAGATTTTTCCCGTGCCCCTTGGGTATCCTTCCATTAACACCTTTTTCTCCTTTCCTGTCATAAAATGTCATAAACATGCCTTTTGATCCTTACCGACCTTTCTCCCACCACCTGCTGTTTTCAGTTACATATATCCCAGTAGATTACTTTTTCCTTAGACACTTTCACAATGGTTACTTAATTGCCAACCTTGGTCTTCCTCTGCCGCTCGGCATTTCCATTGGTATGTAGTATCTTATTTCCTTGTAAAATTAATTAATGTTACTATTAGCTACTATATTTGTCATTGGTATGTAGTTTCTTATTTCTTTGTAAAATCAATTAATGTTACTAATTACTATTAAAATCAATTATTGTACCTATTTATTTTTTCATTCTACTCATTCTAAGAATTTAAGACGATATGTTCTTTTATAAGTTAAATGTATTTATAGTTCTGTTACCTATCACCTTTATAAACTTTTTTTTGTTTCTGTATTAATTTCTTTTTTTTTTTTGTCATTTTAGCTGACGAAGGCTACCAATGAGTAGCCGAAACGTCCGAAATATAGATTTTTTAAAACAAAATCATATTGAGGTTTATTTAGCAGAAACCCAACTATTCCATCTTTACTCAAATATACATATTATCAAGAAACAATTATAATGTTCGTAAAAAGTGCTGTAATTACTACAGAGGTTTCAAGAATTTATTTAGGCATTATTAAATCAGACTGACATAAATATAAACTACTCACCCTGTTTGTTACTATGTATCCAGAAATTATCGGGCTCACAATGCCTGGGAGCGTGGCAAATGTATTTGAAATTCCCATTAAGACACTAGCATGCTGTGGAGCTAGGTCCAAATGATTCACGCTGCAATAAAGAATAAACACTGTTCTTATCAAAAAAGCAATTTTAATATATTATTTAAAACAAAAAATA
This sequence comes from Gonocerus acuteangulatus, assembly GCA_946811695.1. Lineage (NCBI taxonomy): Eukaryota > Metazoa > Arthropoda > Insecta > Hemiptera > Coreidae > Gonocerus > Gonocerus acuteangulatus. Next base: position 76,979,941 of record OX328125.1, read on the forward strand.
AATTTTAAAATTATAAATTACTGCACAAAAAAAGTGTTGCAATTACACTTTTTCTTTTATAGACTTTCAGAAAGACTTCTTAAAGGTTTTCTAATGTAGGAAAATGACTGAAACCATTTGAAAACTTGTTTTCCTAACTAATTTTCCCTTCAGGTAGTTCACAATGGATTCAGTTGTAACTTTTTCTATATGTTTGACATTCATCCAAACTAAGATATTTAAATTTGGTTACATTTGGAGCTAAGAAAAAAAAAAATATTATCAGACATGAGCAGTTTTAGGATTTTTTTTTATTTTCTCAGATATCTCTAAAATGTTTGGGAAATAATGGTAAGCGTCCAATAACCATTTGAACGCTTACTAAATTTCCAATGAAAACGTTTCTGAAGTAATTTTTGATGGGATGATCTAATTCAGAGAAATTGATGTTTAAAATTGGAAAATGTCAGTTTCGTTCTTTTGAACATTTTTTTGTCTCTGTTTAACTCGCTTTTTAATTCCATTCAACAGTAAAATGAGTATTTTATTGAATCAAGGTAAGAAAATGATAAACGCATCTGAAAAGAATTTTTGTGGAGCAAATGTTGAGAAGGCGGACTAATTACCACTCAGGATACTGTCAGTTTCCTGTTGTGGTGTGTAATCTCATTGTTTCACTTTGAGATTTCGTTTTAAATTTTTCCATAAGATCAAAAGAAACAAATAACCTTTTCTATTCCTTTACAAGTGTCACTAGTGATAAGAACGGAAAAATGCTAAGATGACACAGTTCCTGTGGGTCAGACTTTGTTATCTTCATACTTTTAATATCTACACATTTTACCACATAAATACACACAAATCTGAGCATTCTTTTAGTCATGAATACAATCTCTGGCATACATGCAACAGAATTTTATTTTATAAAGATCAAAATAAGTTTGATTACCTAAATGCAGGCCAAGCAAAAGCACCGAGCCCAACAGCTAAAATAAGGCATGTGATGACACCTGTCGCTGTCATGACATAAGCAGCCATTAACATAAATATAGTCTGGGATAAGAATGCACCACAATTAAATACTTTTCGTACCTAAACAGAAAAATTAAGAAGATGTTACAAAAATTATAAGTTGTTTAAACATACAATTTGAGGCCCATCGGCCATGAGTGTTAAGGTGTGAGCACTTATGGGATGGTGGCTTTTCTTTAGAAAAAAGAAAAGGCATCAGCCCTATCCTGGCTCGAAAAGGGTGGTAACCTATAGATAACCCATGCAAAAACTTCTTAGTTAATAATAATGGGCATTAAAATTTAAATAAATAAATAAACATATAACTTATTTGGAATACCTTATAGGAAAAAAACTGAGCAGTATGTATTGAAATGTATTGTCTTATTTGTGTAAAATTGTTTGCGTTAATGTAAAAAAAGAAAAACAGAAAATAAAAAATAGACCATATAGGTTGAGTGAATTTTCTTTAAATGGATCCTATCTAGCTAAGGTAGGGAAAATAAAATAACATGACTCACATTTGTGACAGACATTATTTTTCTGTTACACATCCAGTCTGAAAGCCGACCAGCAAACTGCATGATTATTGCCATGACAAGGTATGGCAAGCATGACATAAATCCTGCACCCTTCAAGTCAAAATTAAGAGTATCTAAAAATAAAATAATTAAAATAGCTCTTTGTGAGAAAAAAAACCGAAAATGATAGTTCCATACACATTTTTTTTTTTTTTAAATAGTTGTAAGCAATTGATTATATTTAAAACCAAAGTACCTTTCATAAATGTTGGTAGCTGAGTCAAAAGTGTGTAAAATCCCCAATTTTCACAAAAATGTGCAAAGACAATAGACCAAACTGGAAGTGATTTGAAAAAAGCCGCCCAGGGATGCACAATCTGAAAATCAATTAAGTTAATTTTATTTTTATTTCAATATAATAAAAATTATTTCAAACAGCGTTTGGCAATTGCTGGAGTAAATAATTACTCAAGTAATAGTAATGAGTGAAGTTCATTACTCATCACTCTGCAAAAAGAGTGATTAATCTTAATCATTACTCTCCAAAATGAGTGATTACTGTTAATCATTACTCATCATTCAGTTGGGAGGGAATCCCATGTAAGATAAGAAAATATTGACTTATGGAGCGTCTGAAGAAATAAAGGAATAATCAATTTTATGTTATACCATAATGAATAATAGAATAATTTCAAGGATGAAACAAGCCCAGAAATGTTTTGCTTGGGTAAAATCCTAATACCTGATATTAGAATTCAGAATTTAAATTCTTAACATTGAGGCATGGGAGTATATAAGAGGGGCTGCAGCCCCCACCCCCGAACTTTTGATTTAATCAGTAAAAAATGTGTCATAAAAACTTTAAAAATAAATTAAATATGATCACTTAGTTCAGAAAAAAAGTTTTTTTTTGGGTGTAATAGTGCTTTAGTTGGCTAACTATTCCTAGCTCTAAATTGTTAGTATTGCATTGAGGCCATAAGGGACATGTAAAAATAAATATTTTAGAACATACATGGTTTGACGTCTGCTCCCCTAATGCTTCTTTGAGGTATTTAAGTTCTTCAAGTGAAATGTGTTTATCATCATCAGGCCTATTTCTCACAATGGAATACCAAGCAACACACCAAATTAATCCCATAATACCTGCAATAGACAGGAATAATAAAATAAAAATAAAAAAATCAAACTTTTTTCCGAATTTAAAAAAAAAAAAAAGATGCTTTAATATACCTGTGACATAGAATACAGACGCCCATCCGAAGGTTTCTGCTAACCATCCTGAGAGAGGCATAGCAACCACTGTTCCTACATAGCTTCCTGAGAATGCAAATGACGCCATGGAAGATCTCTCGCTAGGTGGTGCCCATTTCGCCCACACAGCATGAATACAAGGATATGTGACACCCTGTAAAAAGAGATTACGTTCTACTCTTCAAGTGCTGTAAGCCATTTTATTTGTTACATATTCCTCTGTAGAGCCACCCTAAAGTTGCGAAATATGTAGAGGGAAAAGGAAGAATGAAATGTATGCGAAGTGTAACTTGATGTGTGTAATTTTCCGAATCTCATAAATTAGTTTTCGGCTATAAAGTTTGTTCCTCTTGCCGTAATAATCTACCTAGTAATGAGGATGAATTGGATATTTAATCCAGGTAATTTAGAAGATGCAGAAGAGGATGCTGTTTAAACTTAAGAAATTTTTATTAATATAAATTTCTTAAGTATTGTAGGTAACATAAAGTTGTTAATTTCTTTTATTCTTTTAGTTCAAACACTTTAATCTTTTATTTCCTACATATTACCACAAACTTGTTCTTATAGAATAATATGATACCACTGGTATGCAAGTTTTTTTTTTTTGTTTTGTTTAAAGTTATTTGAAATCAACCATTAAAATTGTTATGGCGGAAATGGGTTTATAGTATCTATTTAATTATGTTAAATTCCTCGATCTTCATTCACAGGCAAATTCAATAAAATCATTCCGTCTTAAATGCAGTATTGACTTACCTCAAACAACCCTTCAATTATCCTAAGTGCAACCAAGGGATAGTAAGAGTCTGTTACAACCAGCGGAGTAATCAGTGTGAGAAGAGATGTTGTCGTCAGCCCCATACCATAGACAGTCGCACCTCCAAGCTTCGTCCCTAGCCATCCTCCAAGAAGTTGAGTACAGATGTATCCATAGAAGAAGGAACTTAAGATGATCCCTTGAGCTTTTGAATCCCAATTATATTCCGGAGGCTGAAAAATATGATTTTCATATCTATGAACTAATTATCATTGTATTTTGATTGCTGTACATAAATAAACTTATATAAAAAACAATGGATAGTTGGGATTCTTTACCCATACATGGAACATACTTTACCCATTTATTTACTCCCTTCCCTAAATGTTTCAAATTTTTTGTGGCGCCTCTTCAGGGAAAACTTTAATAAATAAAGAGGTTTAGTACCTTAATGTGAGAAGGAAAACTTTCCAACAGTAGGGACACGTCCATACAACACAAAGGTGCGAAACATATAGGGAAGAGAGTAAATGTAGTTAAACTGTGTAGTGAAGTGTTATCTGCCTTCCACTCATTTGGCTAATTCCTAAAGTAAGTAAAGAGTAATTTAATAATTTATTGTAGAATAAAAATAATTTACATTGGATTCTTCGGCCTTCTATTTGGCAGCATTCTTCAGCACTAAATGATAGGAAGTGAATAAAAACCAAAAATAGGTAGATATACCAGGCAGGGGGGCTGGAAGCATTTGGGGAGTATGGAACACTAACAATCTAAAACTTGAACAAGTTAGCCAAGTAAAACGGTATTTCTCCCCTCTTCCATAGGTTCTTTTTGTAACTATGGATTATGAAACGGCCATATGAACACCTCTAGATTGCGTCATCATGTCGATTTCACAAGAGGGTTTCCTAGCAGATGAAATAAAATTCTCCTTCCATACCCCGTGGAGAAAAAGTAAAAGGAATTTGATTACACATGGCAAACATAACCGCGATTCTTAAAGAGGAAGTGGAGTTAGTTCATGGTCAACTCCTTAATTTTCAATGTAGCCGTTGCTACACACATTCCAGAAACGAGTTCTCGGTTATGGCTTCTGGTCAGTTTCTAGTAACGAATCATTTCCCTTCGGCTTAGTTTATACATAGGTATGTATATCTCACTAATAGGCTAATTTCAATTTTTCATGTGCAGATGAAATTTGGCACAAAAATACTTTGTCTAAAAGGAAAGATCAAGTTCATTAACCAGTAGAATAAGCACACCAGTCATTGTGGCATCTTAATTTTCAAAACAATTTTTACATTAGCTTTTAAGTATTTTCAACAACATTGGCGCATATGAAAATTACTTATTCTAGACATCAAATCGCTGTAGAGTTGAGCGAACACTGGCTTCTTAACACATTCACTGCCCCTCAAAATTTTAAAACTTCCTCAGGAGCCAACTACTTTTTTTCTTATTTTCATTAATAAATAGCTAATAGTATAAAGCATAATGAGTTGAAATGCATTTCTAATGACGCTAACATCCGGTTTGAAGCACGCCCCGGGAGCCGGGGCGAGGGCACCGTGCGAGGTCTCACCCCGGTAGCCGGGGCGTGGGCACCAACTCTAGTCTCACAGGGTTACATGAAATGGTTCGTATCATTGTATTTGTTGGGCAATCTAATGTAGAAATACCAATAGAGTGATATTATACTTATGTCAAAGTTAATATAATATGTTTTTATTGTATAAATAAACACGCGATGTAGGTGTAATTTATTTTGCATTATTACTTTATTTTATTTATTTTCAATTTATTAGTGAAACCTATAACTATTATTCATTATCTACCTTCTGCTCCTAATATCTTACTAACTAACATACTATTCTAATTATTGATTCCTATACTTATACTAACAATTCTTACTTATAGTTACGAAATTCCCTAAAGCAGAAACCTAAACTAAGTCCTGGTTGATTTGAGCAATGAGTACAGTAATACAGCGTTTTTTCTCTAATTTTCTGTTTTTCCGATTAGTTTTTGCATCTCCTCCTAATTGTTTATTGTTTGTAACCTTTCAGAAAAGGTTCTGGCAAATTTGAGGCAGTCCGCCGACTAGTGTTTGTAGTCGTTTGTAGTTTGTAAATACTTGAATTATTCATTAAATTTACATATTATTTCTCTAGTCATTTCTGTATTCACAGAAGAAGATTACAGACTTTTATCAAAAAGTGTTTCTATTATCACCAGCCTGAAGTCATAGAGGGTCATAGATTTGGCAGGCCCTCTAATGCTTTGTACAAAAAATGTAATTTTAGCAGCATTACTTGAAAAATGAGCAATCTCAATTTTTTCGATTTCTAATTTACGAATCGATTTATAATTCGTCATCAGAGGCATTGCAAATTATGTCATGGATTTCCTCTACTGTGAAAATAAAGCAGTTTTTATTACTCTAAAAATATAAAATGACTCCTGAACATTCAATAAAAAAAAAAGTAAAATACCTTTTTCTGAACATTTCCTTTTAGCGCGGTTCCTCCCTCCCCCATAGGGAGGAACCCCGCTTATAAGGTTGATACAATGAAACAATCCGGAAGTGCCGACTAGAAAATTTTGCGTTTCAGAACCCCTAGAGACCGAAAATGATGGTGGTTCAAATTTGTATATATATATATATATATGTATATATTTATTTATATATATATATATATATATATATATATATATATATATACATATATATTTGTCTGTTCGCTCTCTAGCTCGAAGACGAATGGTCCGATTTTGATGAAATTTGGTACAAAAATCCGTCGTCCAATTTGAAAGGTCAAGTTCGTTAACCAGCGAAATCCGCCTACCGGAAGATGGCGTTTGGGGCGAAATTCGCGCAAAAAAAATCGTAACGCTTACGTTTTTGAGTTCATAAGCTTCTAAGTACTCGTTTTATATGATTCCTGGGCTAGGAAAACGAATGAAACCATTTTCAAGGCGATAGCTTTAACCGTTTTTGAGAAAATTGGAAAAATATTTTTTGAATACCGTTTTTGGTTTGGGTACTTAGAATCATGGGATTCAGTTGAAACTTTTCTGCATGTTCTACTTTCATTAAGACTAATATGTTGAAAGTTTTGTTACGTTTGGAGTTAAGGAAGGGTTAGAATAAAATATTTTATGAACAGACATGAAAAGTTTTGGGAAGTTCGTATACTTTCATTAATATCTCGAACACGGTTGGGAAATCGTGGTAAGTGGATAGAAACTATTTGAAAGCTTACTAAATTCTCTACAAAAAAGATTCTAAAACTATTTTTGATTAGGTTATGTCAATCGGAGAAATAAGTGCTTAAAACTTCAAATACGTCTGTTTTGTTCTTATTAACGGGTTTTTGTCGTTCTTGTTGTAATTTTTGTCTCTTTCCCTTCGTTTTTTATTGCTTTTTATTTTTGTAATTTCTTATGTTGCGAAAATTTTGTGTGTAAAACAGGATATGAAAAATGAGGCCAATTTTCTGTTGCTAGAAATAATATAAATTTTGGGAACTTTCTTTAATATCTCGAAAACTGTTGAGAATTTTGGTAAACGGAAGAATACCATTAGAAAGCTTATTAAATGCTCTACATAAAAGGTTCTAATGAAAGTTTTGATTAGGCGATGTCAATCGGAGAAATAAGAGCTTAAAGCTTTAAAGTAATTGATTTCGCTTATTCGAAGTGTTCTTTTCGCCTGTATTTTATTCCTTGTTATTTTTTAATTGCTTATAGTTGGATAATGTATTCGAAAATAAAACAGGTTAAGTAAAATAACAAAAACAATTTATTGTTAGAAATATAGATTTCCAAGATTCCAAGACCTTGCAACTAGCGGGACGGTTTCTTGTGTTGCCGACCCTTCCAGGTCAGATTGTAAATCCTACCTTTCAAGACTGGTGGAACCAAAATATAACTGTCAGGGTTCGGTCACTGCTACTTAATAAAACTACATTTTATCGTAAAAATGGTTTTATTGTGCCGACGTTTCGGCTTGAACTTCAAGCCTTCATCAGGGCTGTAAATACAAGTAGGACATATTTAACACTAATATATGCACATATCTATGTAAATATATATATATATATATATATATATATATATATATATATATACATATATAATATATATATATTTATATATATGCATATACACATACACATATACACGCACACATATGTACATATATATGCCCACATACCTACACATATGGGGTATGTACTATTAAGTAGCAGTGACCTAACCCGGACAATCCCTACCTTGCATCATCAACGGTCAACGATCTCCTCTCAACAAAATAATAACTGCTTCTATTTTAATCTTTCGAAATTAGACTAGGGATAAGAACGGAACCGCGCTAAGATGAGGCAGTTCCTGCGAGTCGGACTTTTAGGGTGATGCCAGAAAATCGTATCAGAATATTTTATAACTATTTTTCTAAATTCTTTTCTCCATTTTTATAATTTAATGACACAAATACTCATAATTGCGTACCTGAAGGAACAGGAGAGGAGATACTACTTTCTGTTGCGCTATGTTGACTTGTCGGCCCGAAAGTAGGAGACGCTTTCGGCCGACTAGTCAACGTAGCTTCACTTTCCGTAAATCGATTTTTAGTAAACTGAGAAATATATTATAAAGATGCAAAACACGACATTAAAACGAATAATTATTCATTTAATTAAATCGGAATTAAAGCAATGGAATCTGTTATAACTGTTATGAAGAGAATGTTTTGTTGTGTACAGATTAAAAAAAAATTACAACCTTAAATAAAATCCATGACCGCTATAATTTTTTTGCACTACGTCCAGACATTCTAGGATCTAAAGAATAACGTTCCACAATAATTAACTGTACTGAATAATTATAAAAAGGTTTTACACATTTAATTTATTGTTATTGGCTACTCACGTAACTTTTGAAGAAATTGTAGAAAAAAAGTAATTTCTTCAGGAACCAATGACGTACACTCAATACTTATTTACTTAGCAATGCCCAGAAGTAATCTAAACCCCTCTGCGAGGTGCACAGCCTGTGCTAGAGCAATAAAACGGGAGGTAGGAGGAGGCCCCGGTAGCCGGGGCGAGGGCACCCGGTAGCCGGGACGACGGCACTGGCTTCTTAATCATTACAGCTTGACCTTTCCGAAGGTAAAGAAAGTGGACTCTCGCAACAAAACCTTCTGTAGAAAAATACTTGAATCGTGGCTTCTGACGTTCATCGAGGATGATGTTGGGAAGCCTTATGCTTAGACTACCTTCAGTCCACCACGTTGCGTACAACACGTGTGCGTATGTACAGCACATAACTTTCAATAAAGGAATTATAAAGTAAACGTCTTAGTAAGAGGAGGAGATGTTTAACGGATTTTCTGCAAATTACTTATAAGCAATCAAACAGACAGACAAACAAGAAATTTTCCTTTAGTAAAAAGATTAAGGTCTACAAAAATTCGAAACTACTTTCCTGTAGATACAGAACATTGATTTTTTTTTCTCGTGGGAATTTTTCCTAAACTTGAATTATTCATTAAATTTACATATTATTTCTCTAGTCATTTCTGTATTCACAGAAGAAGATTACAGACTTTTATCAAAAAAGGCGAAAAGTTTCCCATTAATATGAAACGTTACTTGTCTTCCACGAACCATTAAGTTGGATATCCTTACAAATATACAATTGATTGAATAGTAAGGAATGGGAATAACAGTAGAAATAAAAAATAAAGACTATTTCCTTGTTAGCGATGAAAGTTGAACTGACAGCCAGCACTTAGTTTGAGATTTTCTTAATAATCTTTTGATGAGATCATAATATGGGTCTACTTCGAATGTGATTAGCACTGGTTTTCAAAATGGTGTCAATCCGTAGACAGCCCGGCAATAGTTGTTAGTAGTTGTGGAAAAAAAGGTCCACAGGTCTGTCTAAATGTTTTCGTCGTCTGCAGTTTGTCAGTATATGTTTTATAGTGAGTATTTCGTTACACTGGTGACAAACGGGTCTGTTCTGGTTTGTCATTAGGTGCCCGCTCGGAAAACCAATGCATTAATTCCATAAGGTAAGAAACTATTGTGTTATTTCGTCCTAACAAGGAATCCAGCTAAAGATATGAACATCAGAACCCGAAAAGCCCATCAACAATATTTTTGAGTAAATCAGGGATGAGATTGTTAGCGAAACATGCTAAGATTTCTTTTACTGATATTTTGTTTTTACAGGGTCTCCCATAGGGTTACAATCCTACAGTCCGTGTTCTACCTAATGAGATGACGGTTGGAGCCCCACATGAAGCAGATTGACTTTTTCATCAATAGCCACGTTGAAGAAGTGTCCTCCTTCACAATGGATGTTCAGGAAGGCTGGCAACCTATATATAACTTGGCGGTTACGGCCTGAATGCAGATGTGTCGTAAAAAAAAAAAAACCATAAACCATACTATATCTTACAGCCTGAGACTTACCGATTGTATCGTTCCATTTGGGAAGAGAGTGGGCGAAGTCATAGCTACAATACCGACACTAAGATTCACCCTGAGAGAGTAGACATTGAAGAAGCCGAGCATGGCCAGGAGAGCCACCACGTGCCTCCTCCTCTTCCAGAACCTCCACCCTACGCTGTCCTCTCCCCTGAAACAGAAAAACCACATTTAATTTAAGTGAAGGATAAGGAACCTTTTTTGGCATTGTATATTTATTTTTTTAAATTTTTAACGTCCATTTATTATTAACTAAGAATTTTAGGGCGGGTTATCTATAGTTAACCCCTTTTCTAACCAGGATATTGCTGATGTCTTTTCTTTTTTCTAAAGAAAAGCCACCACCCCTAGTGTGTATCGAACCCACGACCTTTGGCACGGAGTGTTAAGTGCTCACGCCTTAACCCTTTGTTGCATCGTGATGCCTGTAGGCATAATATTATATTTTACACTCCCAGAGCACTATGTCAATTCTTTCAAATTATATTTCGTTTCCTGTAAGCATCAACAAGTGTCAAAGGGACTGGCAGATTTTGAACATTGTACTTTGTTCGCAAGAAGGAATAAACAAGTTAATGTTGACAAAACCAGGAGTCTCGTTTCTGACCCCGAGGAGACCCGTTTCGCAAGGGCACAATACTATTAAAAACATCCATTCTGACCTAAACAAAATCGCACTCCTTAGTACTAGTGGTGTATTTTACGAAGTGAAAGTTTGTTTTATTGAATTTTTATTTTTTTGTGTAAATTTTTGCGGTTGTTCATTTGTTTCCTGTGGGCACCATCGTGCATCTGGTACTGAGGTCCAAGCGATGGATCCCATTATCTGATCGATATTGGGGAGAGGGGAAACAGATCTTTCATATAATCACAGCACCAGATGTTAGTGCGGATGATGAAGATGTCGACGACAATGTTCTTTCTAAACCTTCGCGTATTTTCAGCCAATGTTTCAGAGGTAAATGGCGACGATTTGAATGGGGCCTTCTCAGATTTGAATGATTTGTTTGAGGATGTACTGCCTGATGTATCTCAGAAGATGAGATGCAGGATGGAAAACTGCAAGAACCAAACTTGTGGTTACTGTGATAAATGTGAACTTTATTTGTGTTAAACTAAAGGCAAATCATGTTTCAAGGATTACTATTTGTGATTTTGATGAAAAGAGAAGAGAGTTCTTTTTAACGTTAATTCATAAATTCTTTATATGTTTCAATAAATGTGAATGCTTAAACATGTTCATTCACAAAAACATTCCCCCCATACGCACAATGATGCCTACAGGCATCTTTCAGTTTTTCATAAAAATCTCGAAGAAAAACTCGATCAATTTTTTTCCATATTTTTCACGTTATCCTAAGGCCTGTTTCTACCTCTCAGATTTTTTTTTATGAGACAAGAAAAAATCATGCATCAAAGGGGTAACACTCAAGGCCACCGGGCCTCCACGTGTGTATATGTTTTTACTATTACTATTTTTATATTATAATTTTATTTTAAAAGACTAATCTTCTTTTGATTGACGACGAAAGTCATCTCACGATTGTCCATTGTTGGGTTCGCGTTTGCATCTGTATAATTATGCTGTTTTCTAGTGAATGTTTTGGTTTCTCAATAGGCACATAAAAGGATATGAAACATGTAGAGCTACTTAAAATAAATTAATTAACAGTGTTAATTCTATTTTGATTGACCTTCTAGCTTGTGTATGTATGGTTATCAATGACCCGGCTGACTAAGATGAAGATAAACCCATCGAAATATCCCAGGAAGAAGTGAGGAGGAGTAGCACCGCTGGAGAAAAATGCCGTTCCATCCAAAAATATGATTCCAGCGACGAAAAATAAACATGAAACATTTATATAGTATATATATATATATATATATATATATATATACTATATACTATATACTATATATATATACTATATACTATATATATATATATATATATACTACATACTATATATATATATACTATATACTATATATATATATATATATATATATATATATATATATATATATTCCAACGATCGGCATTTTCGTGGACTATACTTGGTCATTTCTTATTGACGTCATAAACGGGTTTCCGTAAGTCAATAAAGATTAAAAGAAATTAACCAAATTAATTTCTTGAGTTTTCTTTCTTTTGTGGATAGAACCAGAACTCGGATCGGGACCAAAGTTGGTGCCCCTTAATCACAGTCGTGAGAGAGAAATTAATCAGCGGGATTGAGTAACTCTAACTCACTCTCTCTGATCCACTTCAATTCCCCGTAGATGTTTAAATACAAAATTAATAAATTAAAGGACTGGCAAATTTCTTGGCTTGTTCTCCTTTCTCTCCTTCACTTTCTATGGGGTTCTTTCTTTCTTTTAGCACGATTCTTGCCTTACCGTCATCGGGTCGACGTTGTGGTTAGATTTGCGATTTTAAGACTATGAAAATGTGTATCATATCCACAGTGTATCATATGGAAAATCAGAATTATTCTTCGCCATCAGAAGTGAATCACAACACACAGAGACTTTGGAAGAGCTAAGGTTTCTAGAAGGTTCCCACGTGTCAATGGGATTCATCTTTACTTGGATCTGTGCATTCCATTCCTATCCTTCTGTTTTCCCAGTTGACCAGAAAGAAAAGGCTTTGAAAAAATCAATTATTGTATGTCGTTTCAGGTTACTATCAGGTTTAGCTTAATGTATTTTTTGTATATTATATTATTTTCTTCGAGTTTTTTTCTCAGAATAAAGTGGGAGGAATACCTTAAAAGAAAGTACGAAAATCGATGTCATTTATTATATGGTCTCAGAGAGATAGGTTTTTATAATCAAACAGAAAAAAAAAAAAATTTTTTTATAAGGTTACATAATGGCGCTATGATTAATCTCTTATTAAAAAAAGATTATAGATTTTAACAAAACAAACATAAGATATTTTCCTTTATGAAGCACTTAAATACAAAGTGGATTCTAGAAAGTATACGAGGAAAAGATTTATAAAACCACATAATCTTTTGAAGGAGCCATCTTTTCCTGAATCAAGCACCTAATCTGACGATAATAACCTAATCTGACGATAATGGATTGGCTTGAGTGTGGATGCCCATAGTACAAGAACGATATTTATAGTTTTTACATTATTGTTTTTTTTCCTTTCGACGAGAATTTTTTATAATTTATTTACATTCACCTAATATAAAAGTGATTTTTTTTTTCTTTTCATTTGTTTTTTGATAATTTATCTAATTACATTTTAATGTCCACTTATAATTACCAAGGATTTTTGGGGCGTTTTATCCACAGGTACAACACACACACACACACACACACACACACACACATACATATATATATATATATATATATTATGTGTAAACGTTTATAAACAACATCGTTTGTTTGTAACAAGTTCAAATTTAATTCTACTATAGGATTCGCTGAGCTGAAAATGATTTTCTACAGAATGACAAACGTTTTTACATTCCTTGTGAATATAACAATAAACTGTCCCGGAGTTACTTCCTTTCCATCAGGGTGTGGCAGGGAATGCTGGCGGCCTTGTCCAAGGTCTAATATCGCCTCCCTACTCGCGGGCATTTTTTACAAGAATATATTTTTTTTTTTTTTAGAAGAGGGGAGATAAAAAGTAGCAGGGGGGTGGAGCTATAACTCTCTTTGAGTGATAATACCAAATAATTATAACGTTAGTTAGATTGAAAATCATAATTCATTACAGGCCACAAGAGCCCAGTGGCAGATACTGTATTCCTGCTGGAGGTGAGACTCGAACCCACCAACTCCCACATGACTCCACATCTAACGCGTTAGCCGCTAGACCACGATGAGACCCAATAATTATATTATGATTCGATGCGATTGTTGTATTGTATAACTCACGAATTTTTATTTTCAAAAGAGAAACGTCGAAAATATTCTCTAAATGTAACACTATCATAATTTTTTTTTTTTTTTTTTTTTTTTTTTTTAATGACACACAGACTTCTAGGCCATTAGCGCCTTATCATAAGTATTGAACGAACTTTCAAGGATTGTCTTGTCTACAAACGTTTGCACCTTAAGTATAATGTACCGTCTGATGAAACTAATATACGTCAAAAAATAATAATAAAAATAAATACCTAAATATAATATAATTAAAAGAAAAAAAGCTAAAAGAAAAAAAGATAACAGACATTTCACATAACGAAATTATACAAATTTGAACCAGCGTTATTTTCTTGATCTATGACTTCTGTAACGCGAAAGTTTAAGTCGGCACTTCCGGATTGCGTCATGAGGTCAACCTCATAAGCGGGTTTCATGGAGGTAGGGACGAAACGTGCTTAAAAAACATATCCGTGTTCTAATTTTATTGGAGATGTAGCATCTGAAATTTTAAACTGCAGGCAGAAGGATCAGGCAGCAACAATCTGTGCATATAAATTATCGAATTCTTAGAAGAACGTGTCTGCATAATACAACGGTATGGAGCCAATTGGTTTTGTGTCATTAAGCAAATACAAGATTTTGTACTTGAGTATGTGTATATGGCTTGGTATACACAAATGCAAGATATTAGCAAACATTTATTTCGATGACACATACCTGCCATGTTGCACAAAACCGCCATCCTTAACTCCAATATTATCAAGGATTCTTCCTCTTTGGAATCTAATATTATCCTTATCATTTTGAAACAGTTACCCTGAATATCTGTCCATTTAAATGGTTAATTAACATAAATACAGGATTTATAGGTTCTTAGAATTTATCCATGTGGTTTAAGAATGATAAGCAATTCCAAGAAATATTAAAATAATTGAGACAGACTTATGCAAATGTTGTAACAAGACACTAACAGTTAAATACATATCAGTGTTGGGCAAAAATTATTCAGAATGATGAATAATGATTAATGAATAAATGTATTATTTCATTCATGAATGAAGAATAATTACTTTTATTCATTATTCGTTATTCTGTGAATGAAGTTTATGTTTTATTCACAAATTATTCGAATGATCATACAGAAAAAACATGTTTTAGTGAATAACGATAGATTTATTATAATGTTGGCAGCCAGAAATACGTATATATATTTGTGTTTGAGCAGGATTATTCAGTAGACCAACTAGAAATAAATAATAACGAATGATGAATAACGAATAATGAATAACGAATAATTCTGTGAATAATTCATGATGTACTGTGTGAATAAGATAATTCAGTGAATTATTCATCATTCACTAAAAATTTATTCGAATGATCATTCTAATAATAATTTATTCGAATAATGCCCAACACTGATACATAGTAACTGCAGATTATAGGAGACCACCTAGTAGTTTCATTTGACTTACACAGACTTACTAGCCAAAGATAGCTCATACACTAACATCGTACTAACCCACCTAAAGTCAGTTAACTTATATTCAAAAATATTTGCCCTTGCCCCTTTTTCTCGTTTTAGCGCGGTTCCTCCCTCCCCCATAGGGAGGAACCCCGCTTATAAGGTTGATACAATGAAACGATCCGGAAGTGCCGACTAGAAAATTTTGCGTTTCAGAACCCCTAGAAACCGAAAATAACGGTGGTTCAAATTTGTATATATATATATATGTATATATTTATTTATATATATATATATATATATATATATTTGTCTGTTCGCTCTCTAAATAGAAGACGAATGGTCCGATTTTGATGAAATTTGGTACAAAAATCTGTCGTCCAATTTGAAAGGTCAAGTTCGTTAACCAGCAAAATCCGCCCACTGGAAGATGGCGTTTGGGGCGAAATTCGCGCAGAAAAAATCGTAACGCTTACGTTTTTGAGTTCATAAGCTTGTAAGTACTCGTTTTATAGGCTTCTTGGGCTAGGAAAACGAATGAAACCATTTTCAAGGCGATAGCTTTAACCGTTGTTGAGAAAATTGGAAAAATAGTTTTTGAATACCGTTTTTGGTTTGGGTACTTAGAATAACGGGATTCAGTTGAAACATTATCTGCATGTTCTACTTTCATTAAAACTAGTATGTTGAAAGTTATGTTACGTTTGGAGTTAAGGAAGGGTTAGAATAAAATATTTTATGAACAGACATGAAAAGTTTTGGAAACTTCGTATACTTTCATTATTATCTCGAACACGGTTGGGAAATCGTGGTAAGTGGATTGAAACTATTTGAAAGCTTACTAAATTCTCTACAAAAATGATTCTAAAACTATTTTTGATTAGGTTATGTCAATCGGAGAAATAAGTGCGTAAAACTTCAAATATGTCTGTTTTGTTCTTATGAACGGGTTTTTGTCGTTCTTTTTGTCTCTTTCCCTTGGTTTTTTATTGCTTTTTATTTTTGTAATTTCTTATGTTGTATTTGTAAGGAAAATGTATGTGTGTGTAAAACAGGATAGGTAAAATGAGACCAATTTTCTGTTGTCAGAAATAATAAAAAGTTTTGGGAACTTCGTATAATTTCTTAATATCTCGAAAACGGTTGAAAATCTTGGGAAGCGAAAGGTTACCATTCGAAAGCTTACTAAATGGTCTACAAGAATGGTTTTAAAGAAAGTTTTGAATAAGCGATGTCAATCGGAGAAATAAGTGCTTAAAACTTTTAAGTAATTGATTTCGCTTATTCGAACTTTTCTTTTTGTCTGTTTTATTCCTTGTTATTTTTAAATTGCTTATAGTCAGATAATGTATTTGACAATAAAACAGATTAAGTAAAATAAGAAGATCAATTTATTGTTAGAAATGTAGCGTTTAAAGAGAGAGATCCCAAGGCTTTCCAAATGCCTCTGAGCGGAGGCCTTTCTGCCCGACTTATGGGAGAGCTGACCCATACAGGTATGATTGTAAATCAACAAAGACCTTTCAAGACTGGTTTGTTTGAGATTTCATTTGGATAGCTGTTTCGCTATTGATCTAAACAAAGTAATAACTTTTTCTATTCTATGCCTTCATAAACACTAGAGATAAGAACGGAACCGCGCTAAGATGACGCAGTTCCTGCGAATCGGACTTTTTTTTTTTTTTTCTGTACACAATTGTGTTTAGGATTTGTAAAATGTGTTCATACATGAATCGATCTATGCAAAAAGAACTTTAGTCCATTTTTCCCCAATATGAGTTCGGATAATATTTTCGTTAGTATGAGTGATGAATTCTTTGTATCTAAAGATAACTTCTCATTTCTATATTAACAGGACTTCAATCCAATACATAGTTGCCATAGAAACATAGTCCTAATTTTATTATTCCATGCAGAAAGGATTTCAGTCTAGTTTTCTCAAAACTACTGATTTTGGACTGAAGCTTTTTTTGCATGGATCGATTCATATAGCATTGCGTTTTCTATAATATAATAATATATTACCTCTTGATTAGTATAATGTATTTATATACACAATTTGTAAAACGCATTTCATTTCAAGACTTGCAATATTACTGTAAAATACATTACTATAGAGTAAATCACCAATAGGTCATGCGAGACTCTATACAAATAAATAATATAAATTATAGATTAGAGGATGATAATTCATAATATAATTTTAACTTGATGAACGAAACATCAGAGGCTTTTGGTGCTTGTTTTTACCTACACGATGGGAACCTTGTTTACAAAAAAAATAAAACAAACTTGTTACTCAACCTACGCAAAATTGCATTAGAACCGTTTCTACGATCGACTACGAACTACATAAGTAATATACGTAATATATATACGTTACGTATGTCCGTAATATTTATACAAATATACAAAATTGAAACACCAGTATTTTTGTGACCTGTGTGGTCGTATCGAGAACATCAGCACCTTCGGATTGCGTCATCGGGAAACGCGCTTAAAGAATAGCAATTCTTAAAATTAAAGATTTAGCAATTGGGCTTAAATAAAATTGTGTTATTCAAACATAGAACTAATGATTCATTGATAAAAGTACATTAGTGTATCTCTTCATTTTAAGGAGTACGTGTGGCAATTTGACTTCTACTTGATAGTCAAGCATTAACGAAACAATTTTTCATGTCTTATCACCTTAAAGGAAATGTAATCGGTAAGGTCGATCTTTTAACACTTTCCAAAGGGATTGTTTTTAGAAAGGGAGATTGGGTGACAAATTATCTTAAATAAGCTGACGAAATTCAAATTTAATATTCACGAGTAATGAAAGGTATGCATATATGTATAATTATTGGCAGTGGTCAGTTTAGCACTTTCCTTCGAAGGAAAGTAGCTATTGAGGTTGCACTCATAACGGAATTTTTGAAACATTTCTTAAAATCTTTATCGATCCTACCTAGTAGACAAAGAAAATGACCCCGGACAAAATTTATATATATATATATATATATATATATATATATATATATATATATATATATATATATATACACAAATATATATTTATATGTGTCCGTTAATAGAATACACGCTAGAGTTTTTGTTTTTCACCACGAAACTTGGTATGTAGTATTCCCTAGCAAACCATTGAATGAGTTCGTTAACCAGCAAAATCGGTCCATCTGGAGAGGGGGTTAGGTTACTCCAAAAGCTAAAGTAGTTATTTAGCAATACCACCCGTAATTTTTGTTATATTTCAACGAAACTTGGTTTTCGTTGTGGACATCTAAAGAGAAAAATTTGTTTATAAGTTCATTGGGATGCGGGGTTACTCCTGATCCGAATTACGATTTGCTGATAGTCGTAATTTCTGTTGAGAAGTGTTGTAAAAATAAACTAAATCGGTCTATCGGAAGTGGGGTTTTACTTTGAACTATGTTTGGATAGAATTCTCCTGCCATGCGTAGGTTGGCAAAGATTCCACTAGGAGCGCCTCTATTTGATATGGCTTTATATGGTTTGTAGTTCTGACCTCTATCACAAGGGGTGCTGTATTCAGTTCCTGCGTTATTGCTTTATCCCGTTACTTATATTATTCATCAAGATCAATACACGAAAATGTGAAGTTTTGTGAGTTTCATAAGTCAACCTCAATAGCTACATTCGGAAGTGGTAAAAAAAAAAAAAAAAAATGAGGACACAGAATGTTTTGCTACTTTCAATTAGGAAACATAACTCTGCATGATTTTAAATTAGGAATGATTACACGAAATAGAGCTTTTGATGAAACCACTGTATAATAAAGAGTATGATAAAGACTTCATGATATGTATAATACACAGGAAGGCATACGCTATGTGACATTGTCTAGTTACAGATACAAAGGCTGCTGGGTCGTCTGTTTGAAGCTTTGGTTTCATTATACGAATTAACTTGTCATATTGTGATATGAAGCCTTGACGTGTAATTGGCGACGCACCCGAGCGTAATTTACGAGATTGCTTGTTTAAATTTCTGTCTGACGAGTAAGCTTTTCTAAAAGATGGAAATTCTGAAGGTGATGAAGTATGAGGCCAGTCTTTTAAGTAAGTACCGCTTTGCCTCACCGCGACCGTATTCCTGCGGTCGGCGTTCTGTGCATCCGCACTGGGTACCTACATCTCTTGCCAACGTACAGATGCCTTTTTTTTTTTTTTTTTTTAAGGCGCATCAACTTTTAGGCCATTAGCGCCGTACATTAGTATTTTTAATTACATTGTATTTAGTACAAATCGAAGTCCTTTTTCCTGCAGGAGTATTTTGTTGAAAAGTTGCATTCATAAATAAAGGGTCATCTGCTGGGCATAATAATATAGCTGTTTATTGCCCATAAACAAACATCCTAATCCTAATCCTAAAGGGTCATCATCAGTGTCCTAACATGGCTGCCAAAAACAAGGTTTTCTTTATAACACTTTGAGTCTTCCTTACATTTCCTATTTTAAATTTCCTATAACCACCTGAATAAACTACTTCTTTAAATATTCGTTGAAACAAAGAAAACGTACGAAGACAAGGTATGGTTGGGATTCGGCTAGGGAATCCCAACCATACCTTGTCTTCGTATCACTGCAACGGCATCTCCATCTCCACAAAGAAAACGTACGATCCGCAAGTTCATATTGATTGCAAATACAAACTGACCATATATAAAAAAAAAAAAAAAAAAAAAAAAAAAAATATATAAGAGAAAAACTGTGAATTTGAAAAACGTTTAGTACATGTACGTCTTCAATAACAATAACATAAAAACTCATAAAAATAAATTGCTATTTTGCCATCTTTATCCGGTCTTTTAGTAATTAATTTATAAAAACGTTAAAACATTAATATTTTCATATTGCAGAATTGAATTTACACGATTTAATATATTCATTAATATATTTGTATCCGTGATAGAATCGGTGATCCATCCAGCCATTTTTTATTGCACTCCGAATTAGGAAGTGACTAATCAGACTTACAAATATGTTAGGAATGCGTACTGCTAACCATAATACATATTTAAACAGGTAGCCAATGACGAGAAGAACTACATATGCCCATTGATCTTTAATACTTTTGGCCAATGGCAGAATACGAGGACCCAAAAGGGCAGATACCTTATTCTTGACCATACGGGTAACTTGAACATTATAATTAAATCGTGAAATTTGGAATTATTGCAGGCAAGGAAAGTGAAATAGCGACACGAAATCAATGAGGTACTTGAGCTTGAGCTTTGTTGTCTGCCGCCTCACTCTTTGATTGTCGCCGCCACTCGGCTTGCTCGCTCACTTGATCCTGTAGGAGCAAGGTACAAACCCCATCTCACTCCATCTTTCTCATTTCAAGTGAGTGTGAGTAAGCAGTGTAATATTATTTTTTTAATTGAGGTTTTCAAAATGTCTCGCGGGCCGGATCAATTCTTATAGCGGGCCTTTTGTTGCCCACATATTTAGATAATGAGTCAAGTGATCTGCCACTAATTGTGAGATCAACTCGCCCCCTACAAACTACACATATGAACGACAGGTCTCCTCTTAATGGTTCCTAAACTAAAGTCTGAATCATATCGACTGCTTAGGTACGCTACCCTTGGAGGAGAGATTAATGGATAAGATTATAAAAGGTCGGTTAACTCTCTTCTAAATGAAATAGAAAATAATTAAATACAATCACTTGGCATTTAAACCTCGATCAGGAACAATTGTCTAAACGTTTTAAAGGACGAGCTTCAGGAATCGTTTAATTCAACATCAAATCTTTTAGTTGTTAGCTTAGAGACCAAAAAGGCTTTTGACTATGCTTGGGAACCAACTGTTCTCTCTAATCTTATGAATTCTAACTGCCGAAAAAACCTGTACTTAGTAGTTCATTACCGTTTTAGAAATTTGTAAAACCTGGAGAATACTGACCCAAGGAACCCCCAAGGTTCATGTCTACCCCCAAATCTAAGGAACATTCTAATAAACACAATTTTTGATAATAATTTACCCCTTAATATAAAAAAGAAAATATTGGATACATCCAAGTAAGCATTTTCACATTTCGGAGGATATAAATTCTAAATTTAACTGTTCCTTTATTCTATTAAGGAATACACAGGCGGTAGCAAAATAAATGATAAATCACGATGTGTATTGGTCCCATTAGGTATTAACTATAGTCTTCAGATGGCATATAAATTAGATAGTGTTCACAATTTCCTCAGTTCAAAGCATAAGCATTTTACTCTTCAATTGCAATCGAACCAGGCATTTTGCTACATTTTTTCACAGATAACATCAAATTAATACATGGACTAATAAACATAATATTCAGAAAATATTAATAGAAAAAATTAGGAGAAAATTAATAATTTTAACTGAGAGAGTTATTAAATTCAGTAGAGATTTGGTCAAAGGCCATTAAGAAAGTAAGGGAAACGACAAGGGAAGCTCAACATGACACGTTGCCGATAAGCTACGACAAATTATCTTTAAATCGGGTTAAGTATACAATTAAAATATATAATTTTCCATTATGGAGCAAAAGGAGGAGCACAAGCATAAAATCCCCTAGTTGTCATGAATGTATTTTCTACACAAATGACAAAAATCATGACATTCTTAAGAGTCGAAACTACAAAACATTACTTAAAACGATTTAAAATAACTGATGAAGACAAATGTACGATAGACGGACAGATAAAAATTTTTACCTATACATTCTATGATTGTACGATTTACGATTTATTCTATTTTATACAATATATATTCTATTTCATACTGTAAAGACATGCTTGCAGGGTATTAAAAGATATGGTGCACGCTTTAAAAAATAAACGGCTCTACCATAGGGTTGAAATATATATATATATATATATATATATATATATATATATATATATATGCGCATCTACATCTAGGTCATTAGCGCCGACATCCAGGGTGCAGCGAGGAATTTTCCCAGCGAGCCGTGGGATGAGAAAATTCCTGCCGGAGGTTGGGAATCGAACCCACCATCTCCCGCTTATGAATCCAAGGCGCTAGCCATTAGACCACGGGAGACCCCAAGTAATGCAGTTATTACTGAAATTATATTTATTTTCTTCATATTATTACCTAGTGTTATTTATTGATTACTATGATATTTTTTTTAAACCTGACGTTTCCATATAGACCTAATTTGCTAATCCGCTTTGTTGCGGTACATAATGCGCGTTGTTGCGATAATAACAAATAATTCAAAAAAATAAATAAATAATATATATATGCGAAGTAAGAGAAAATTATCTATTTTCCAATTTTATTTCAATTAATTGTTGTAATATGAATAAGAATAAGTAACTCTCAATCATACCTAAGTGTCCTACGGATCTTGGTTAGAAGAGGAACGAATGTCTGTGGATCCTTCTGTGGTGGCATGCTGGAAACTACTGACAACTAGCTTGGCGTTCGGTCAACTGGTAAACACGGAAGAGCTTTTCCTCAAAGTCGAGTGGACACTTACAAACCGCCGCCAGTGCACTGGTACAATGTACTCTCGTCGGAAAATAGAAAAATGGCCTTCAATGCGATCGGGGAAGTACTGGATTACGTCATATGCAATTTCGGTTTAATTAGTTTTTCCTTAGAACCGATTTAAATCGAGAATAATGAGTGAAACGTTCGCTTTGAAATAATTTTATCTCTTCGAAGCCCGCATTGTAACTATTTGAGTGAATAGACTTTGACTCGATTTGCACGTCTGGCCTCCGAATATAGAGTGACGTTTCATTGTGTAATGACTCAGATGCGCAGAAATAAACAAGTATACTTATTTATCTCAGAGGAAAGCGTTGAAATTATGAAGGTGGACGTTTGTTCGTAATAATATAAATATATATATTTTTTAATGAAATTATATCAATACCGTAACATTTTTGAGCTTGCTTGGGCACGAATAAACATTTCCATTCCAAGATGTGTGAAGGTGTAGGTTCGACCTCAGCGGGATTCCTCCCTAAGGTGCGAGGCTGGGAACCTTCTAAAATTATATAAATAGATTCTTGCTTTAACTTTAGCTAATTTATAATTACATTTTATATGTATGTATACACACACACACACACATATATATATATATATATATATACAGAGTGCATCGCAAGTTTATGACAATACTTCAGGGGGTGAAACTAGACAAAAAATGTAGTACAAAACCACCAACCACACATTTCTATCTCACTCCGTTTCAGACATATGCCGTTCTAAACGTTCTTTAGAAAAAAAAACAAAAAAAAAAAAAAAAAACGGTTTTTTTTCTGGTATAACTCCACTTTTCTGAGCTGGACACATTTTGTTTCAATGATTCATTACATTTTTGAAATTAGCATTAAATTTGCTTTTAAGATAACGCACATTCAATGTTCACAATTATCTCATTCAAACAGTAATATCAATTCCAAAAGTAGAAATTAAT
This sequence comes from Gonocerus acuteangulatus, assembly GCA_946811695.1. NCBI lineage: Eukaryota > Metazoa > Arthropoda > Insecta > Hemiptera > Coreidae > Gonocerus > Gonocerus acuteangulatus. The sequence continues at coordinate 77,003,779 of OX328125.1, forward strand.
AAAAGCTTCTGGTTAGCGACAACGTTTCGAAACTCAGTGCTCTTCAAAAAAAAAATTTTGCTGACGGCCGAATATCACAAAAGTTGTAAAATTTAATTAGCTTTACAGCGGTATACTCAAAACTGAGATTTTCTCTCAATTTCATAATGTAATTGGAATTCTAGAGTGAAATAAATAAAAGTAATATTATGTTTATTTTCGTGATTATTGACCCTGTGTATTGGCCGGGCGAAAACCTTGACCTGACGTCGCTTGATTTTTACGTTTGGGGTTGGCCTAAGTTGCAAGTGAACAAAGAACCCATTTAGGATATAAACCACCTGATAGCAAGGATTTGCGAATCATTTGTGAAAATAAGAGCTAACCATGATGAGATTGTAAGGTCTACATCAGCGGTGTGACCAGATATCGTCAGAGTCTTCTGCAAGGTGGCCAGTTGTAAGAACGTTCATGATTTTCGATTTTTTTTTTTTTTTTTTTAATTCAACTTTTATATAAGACTTAGTATAATCATTAAATCTCAATTTCATTCAGAATAATTTTCATTTATTTCTGATAATATCACGAAAATAAACATAATATCACTTTTATTTATTCGAGGTTTTTTCACTCTAGAATTCCAATTACATTGTAAAATTGAGAGATAATGTTAGTTCTTAGTATACCGTTGTAAAGCTGATTACATTTTACAACTTTTATGAGATTCGGCAGTCTGGAGAATGTTTCTTTTTAAGAGTAGTGATTTTCGAAAAGCTGTTCCTAACCAGAAGGATTTTGACCTATGGGTTATTTTTTTTTTCATGCAGCGGCCTTTTTTAAGCTCCAAGTACACTTCTTATCAATATTTTGGTGCGGGGAATCTAATTGAACCACTTCCATGGCCATATTTATTGTTCTTTTATTTTTTGGGGAAAAGTGAAAAAACAAAGAATCTTGGTTTCGCGCATTCAAAAACGCCGCAATGAGGTCAAGCCTTTTTTTTCACTTTCATTGAAACGAAGGTTAATATATTTTAGGAGGAAGTATTCCAAAATAATATATGTAATAAACTCCGAGAAGTTTTAGGCTTTTCCTTAAAGATCTCGAAATCGGTTGATAAAATATTGTTAAGTGGAATGTAACCACTAGAAAGGGCAATGAATTTCCTACAAAAAAAAAAAAAAAAAAAAATGGTCCAGGCGTAGAGTTTACAGGTCCACCTTATTCAGAGATAGTGGTGTTAGAAGTATTGAAAGTTTCATCTAAGCATTTCATGGGAACATCCCGAAACGTTTCATGTCTCGTAATAAAATCATCGCTACAATATATTACTCTTTCAATTTTAATGTCCATTTATACATAAGAGAGAAATTTCGGTCAGGTTGTCAACACGTTTAAACCCTTATATATGTCAATTTGAATTAAAAGAAAAGTATTATAGAAAAAGGCTTTTTGCACTGTAATATTTTTGTTTTAGCACTTGTGGCTTTTTGCTATTCGTTTTTTGATGGCTTTTGAGGTTGCGTTTTCTAAATTCTTTTGAGTCTTGATCGATTCTACCTGTTAGGTACCATCATGAACCCTGATATATATATATATATATATATATATATATATATATATATACATATATTTGATAGGGTTTCATTTCGATATTTTTTTTTTTAAATTATGTCTTGAGTTCAATGTCAGTAACCTTCGAAAATAGGAATAGCGCAAAAAAAAAAAAAAAAAAAAAAAAAAAAAAAAAAAAAAAAAAAAAAAAAAAAAAAAAAAAATCCGCCAAGCAAGAACTTGGGCATCTTAGCGGGTTTTCATAACCTCATATCCCTGGAGTTCTTTGGGAAGCATGGAATAAGCTGTCCATAGTCTGAACTGAAGTTTTAGGAAATATACTATTGTTCACTTAGGTACCTGTTTATAATGTTTTTTATTTATTGCTTTTAACAACAAAATGTTCTGATAATTGATTTGTATTTGTAGATCTACCATATATCTTTAATTGTTTAACTATTCCGTTTATTAATTCTGCATTTGTGATTTGTCTTTTAGCTGACGAAGGCTACCAAAAATTAGCCGAAACGTCCTTCATACACAGTTATACAAAAATCATATTGACGTTTTTCTAGCCGAATCCCAACTATTCCCTTGCTGCTTATCACCTCGACGGCTACCTATCCTTATCATACTATTTTCGTTGCACATAATCCGAAAGCACTCAAAATCAAATTTTTACTTAAATTTACTTGCATGATATGCAAACACTGTTGCATTGCCACCTTTGTCCACATTTTTTGCGTGTTGCTTAATTCTTTTCCTTAGTAACTGTGATGACTACCTAATATGTGATTTACGACTTGGAAGTTTCTTATAGTTGACATTTCGAGTGTAATAACAAGCATTTCATTAAATAATTATGTAAATTAAGGGAATTTTGAAAGTAGACGTCACTCATGAAAATTAATTTTGATTTCTCATACATATGTAAACATTTAGCTATTTTATGGCTGTGGAGAACAGAACATTAATAAATGTTATTTATAATTGTAAGAGATAATATAACAAGGAAAAGATATACTGCAATCTATTCTCCTTTGATTTACCGCTCCTCTCATAGATAGCACTGTAGTACCATACCACTTCTAGAACACACATCCAGTCATCCTGCGACCTAAATAAGGCAGGAAATCCACTTGAATCTATGAATTGTATAAGTATATATAAATTATTTGTTTCCTCTCTGGAATAAACCCGCAAAAAGATAATTCATGTTTCCAATCCAAAATGTATATAACATGTATCCCCCAAAAATCTAACGTTGAAAAAATGTGCCAAAGTTCCAGGCCCCTCCCAAAATACTTTGCCTATGAAAGTTATGATATAGTATTGGGTCACGTTTTAGGCCAAGAACCTAATAATACCCTCTCACTTATTTGTGCATTTCTAGCTTGGCTAGTATTCGTTAAATGATAACCGTTTTAACTTACATAGAGTTCATACAGCCCCGGTCGTTTTAATTCACCAAAGAGTTTGTAATAACCTTGAATCGTTTCTCTGGGGACCTGAATCATTATATGCCAGAAATTTTATAATAAATTCTATCGGTATAGCGGCCATCATTTAACGAAAATTGGCCAAGTTGGAAATGCACAAATAAGTGAGACGATATTATACCTGGAACATGGCATTTTTTTACACGTTGGTATTGTTTTGTGAGATATCAATACGTTTTTAAGTGAATTTTCAGTTGGCGCTGTCCACGTTTGGGGATGACGCGGGTACAAGACGCTTATTAGTTTGTCGGGTATTTTTGCATATATGCGAAAAGCTCGCGAAAATCAACTTTTCTGTATTCTCGAATTTTTCCGATTTGTTTTTAGTTCTCCTTACCGAGACGATTTGTTTAATACACAAAGTGATGGGTTTCCGAAGGAACAACAAGTACAAAACGGGCATCCCCTGGGACAGAGTTGGGCAAACGTTAGCGTGCGCTAAAAGCTGATACCTCTCCGCTAATTTAGCGATACCGTAGAAACCCAGCGCTAATAATTAGGGCTTAGCGATGGCAGTGCGCTAATCCCTAATCTATTTATGAAATATCGTGATTGCTAATAGCTTAAGCTATAGTTACAACATTTTGTCATCTCAAAGTTCACTTCCGGTCTGCTCTGAGCAACCTCCTCCTCACTCCTGTTGCACTTCCGCTTCAATCTACAGGATTTCCGATCACATCAATGTCAATTTCTGTTACTTCCGGTCGACTCGTGCCTATCACTGGGTAACTCCTGTTCGATCTGGCTCACTTCCGGTCACTCACAGACACTGTCACGCTCTGACCCTCCTTAATCTAGGTTACTTCCGGTCATATATTCATCCCTGGGTCGGTTCCGGAAGTACCCCTGGGCCTTCCGGGCACACATGTTAGACCGGAGGTGAACCGGCAGTGAGCCGGAAGTAATTGTAAGTCATCCGGAAACACTCCAGGAGTAATTTTGGTGACCCGAAAGCCATTTTACGAACCCCGAAGTGAAACCAGAAGTGGTCCAAAATTGCCCAGATTCATCCGGAAAAGGTCCAGGAGTAATTTGGGTGACCCGCAAGCCATTTTGAGAACCCGGAAGTTGGACCGGAAGTGGTCAAAAGTAACCTAGATTCACCCGGGAACGGCCCAGGGGTAATTTTGGTTACCCAGAACTCATTTTGAGAGCCCGGAAGTGAAACCGGAAGTGGTCAAAAGTAACCTAGATTCACCTGGGAACGGCCCAGGGGTAATTTTGGTTTCCCAGATCCGGAAGTGGTCAAAAGCTGCTCAAATTCGCCCGGAAATGCCCCAGGGATTCTCAAAAATGGCTTGCGGGTCACCAAAATTATCCCTGACTGTTTCTTGAACTATCTGGTTACTTTTGACCACTACCGGTTTCACTTCCGGGTTCTCAAAATGGCTTGCGGGTCACCAAAATTACTCCTGGACCTTTTCCGGATGAATCTGGGCTACTTTTAACAACTTCCGGTTTCACGTCCGGGTTCTCAAAATGGCTTTCGGGTCACCAAAATTACTCCTAGACCGTTTCCGGATGAGTCTGATCAATTTTGGACCCCTCCCGGGTTTACTTCCGGTTACTTACAATTACTTCCGGGTCACTGCCGGTTCACCTCCGGTCTATCATGAGTGCCAGGAAGGCCCAGGGGTACTTCCGGAAACGACCCAGGGATGAATATATGACCGGAAGTAACCTAGATTAAGGAGGGTCAGAGTGTGACATTGTCTGTGAGTGACCGGAAGTGTGCCAGATCGAACAGGAGTTGCCCAGTGATTGGGATGAGTCGACCGTAAGTAACCGAAATTGACATTGATGTAATCGGAAATCCTGTAGATTGAAGCGGAAGTTGCTCAGAGCAGACCGGAAGTGAACTTTGAGATGACAAAATGTTGTAACTATAGCTTAAGCTATTAGCAATCACGATATTTCATAAATAGATTAGCGATTAGCGCACTGCCGTCGCTAAGCGCTAATTATTAGCGCTGGGTTTCTACGGTATCGCTAAATTAGCGGAGAGGTATCAGCTTTTAGCGTGCGCTAACTTTTGCCCAACTCTGCCCTGGGAGCGGAGTCAAGCACAATTTTTCAGGATTTTTCGATTTTGTACCTTTTTATTTTTTTCCACTGCCGTGCGCCTAGAATTTATGCAGTTTTTAACTTTTTTAAAATATTGTCATAATGCTTTTTCACATTATAATGAAAATGGTAATAAATGAAAATAAAATAAATAAGAATTAAATATAAATTAATTTTTCTCTTTAAATTTCATCTTTTTTTGTTTAGATTGTTTGATTTTTTTAGTAAAAATTCATTTTAATGTAAGGTATACTCGGATATCAAATTCTCATTTCACATGAGAAATCAAATAAAACCATTTTATAGGCCATATCTGTAACCATTTTCGAGAAAAGTGAATTAAACTAGTTTTCTTCAATAATTTTCTTTCGGGCTCTTAAAATCGATGAATTCACAGTTGAAACGTTTTCTAGATGTCTGTCGTTCATCCAAGCTAATACATTTAAAATTTGGTTACACTTGGAGTTAAAGAAGTATTGTTAAGTTCGCCCATTGTGTTAAACCAATATTAATGTCTTAGGATGCTGATTTAACTTTCATCCAGGCTGTTTCCTTCCATTCTGTCGTGTTCTTTCACCTATTTGAAGAATATATATATATATATATATATATATATATATATATATATATATATATATATATATCGTATAAGTGCTAATATTTTATGAGCAATAAAAAAAACTCATTAGCACTATAACACCATAGATGTATTTTATTTCATTCATGCATGAGGAATAGTTGAGGAGGAAGTAAAAACCATAATAGAAATAACACAGATAAAAGGACGCAGATAATCAATATCTCTGTTTGTGCAGAGGCGTGACATAATTTTCCTTTTGGGACATTTTATCTAATATTCGAGAAATATCTAATGTACAAACTTGTCAATTGAAAACGGTTCATATTGCTGAGCAGTTTGCAGATTTTACATTTTCCCCAGCTAAGGTATAAGTCAATGCAAACCAAACGTGTGAAGTTCCTCTCTCCATAGCTCCATACCGTCGACCCAATGACGAGGTGTTGAGATATGTACAAGTTTTCAGAACACCCTGATTTTCCGGTCCCGAGAACACCGCTAGTTCAAATATACATATATTTTTTTCTCCTTAGGCACTAGAATCCTGTAATGTGCCCCGATTTTGATGAAAGATTCCACAAAAATACTTCGACTGATTCAAAAGATCAAGCTCGTTGGCTAGCAGAATCCGCCCATTGCTATACCTTTGTTTTGGCAAGATATATGCATTTATGTCATTTTGTTTGTAGCCTTCTAGAAAGACGTTTATAGTTAACAGATTTCTAGAAAAGTGAAAAAAAAAACAACACTATAATTCAAATTTTGGTTATAACAGATTTACAGGAAAATATTTCCAGAGGTTTGACATTCGTCCAAACTTACAATTAGATACAGTAGAGCCCTGCTATTGAGGATTAGCCAAAATTCGGAATAGGCGGAGTTTTGTTATATATGTAATATATTTTATTTATTTATTTATTTATTGTTTAACGCTAAAAGGCGATAACACAATTAAAATGTTCTTTAAAGGAAATAAAAAACAATAATAAAATCAGTCGTGATGAATTAAGAAGTTGTAAAGTGTATCTGTACTGTTTATGTTAATATTTAGTTTTACATGTAGTCAGTGAGTTCGAGTACTATATGATTATATAAATCTTAATAGTATATATTACTCAATTTCAGATAGTTACAATGAAGAATTAATCAATATTATATTGTCGTCATATTCGGTCAAATAAGTTTCTGTATTTTAAGTAATTGTAAATCTTGTCTATATATTGGTTCCCATCAGAGAGTAACTCAGTCATATTGTCCGGTAAGTCATAGTTCTGTCTCAGTAAACATACTGTCAATATGTGTTTGATAGTAAAGGAGTGTTGCATACTTCGCATGTCGGACTGTCCTGTCTCTATGTGAATGACCTATTCTTAAGCGCCATAAGACAACTTCTTCTCTTCTAGTTTGCCTTATGCTTGATGGCCATTCTTCGACTGTTTGTTTAATTTCTCTTAGTTTGTTGTCCGTAGTCGCGTGCCAAGATCTTTGCCACTTTTCGATGATGGTCTTTTTGGCTTCTGCTTGCATGTCTTGGTATGTAGTATTGTATATGTCCTGGTAATGTTGTCTTGTTGCATTTTTAGCAATTTTGTCAACTTTTGTATTTTGTTCTATGTCCTCATGTACTGGGAGCCAATATATTGTTATCCGTTTATTTGTCCGGTAAATCTGTTCTAGTATTTGTATGTTAAGTGGGTTCAAGTTGTACGGGTTCTGTAGTCCTAGTATTGCGCTAAGTGAGTCAGTACAAATTGTTATCTTAGTCTGTGTTACGTCCTGTATATTGTCTAAGGCAAGCGAGATGGCATGTAGTTCCGCTGAATAGCTGTTTGTGATTCTTGGCAATTTAATGCTAACAATAAGTAATACATATATTGGCAACAAATATGTAATATATATATTGGCAACAAATATGTAATATATATATTTGCCAGTTAGCTCTCTAGCTAACTAAGAATGAACCGATTTTATGAAATTTGGTACAAAAATAATTTGTATGATTTCAAAAGTCAAGATCTTTAACCACCAGAATCCGCCCACCGGAACATGTTTGTTTGGGTGAAATGAGCGTTTTTGCGTTCATTAGCTTGTATGTACCTTTTTTTGTAGGCTCTTTAACATAGGTGTGATTTGAAACGATTTTTGAAAAGCTTGGAATAAATATAGTTAATATTATGTGAAAAATTAAAACACCTGCTCTAATGAAAACTCTAACAAAATATGATTATGCGTCACTAACCTACAGATCAGGAAAATGTGCTTCAAGTGTTTTCTCATTTTACTTTTCTGGTTTTACTCGCAAAAATTGATATTACTGTTAAAATTAATTAAAAGCAACAAGCAATACAAAACTGTCGAAATTAAACTGAAAGTACCGTTCAAAGCAACGAAACTAACACTTTCAAAATTATATCTCCGAATCACATCGTCCCATCATTTTGTTTCTAGTTTCACCCCGTTGAGTATTGTCATCTACTTGCGATACACCCTGTATAAATTAATTTGAGCATATTTTATAGGAACAATGCTTTAACTAACCAGTGTTGGGCAAAAATCATTCAAAATAATGAATAAATCTGTTATTTTATTTTGAATAATGAATAATATTTCATTCATTATTCAGCCATTTAATAAGTAACGGGACTTCTTTATTTTTATTCATTAATAAGTAAAAATTATTTATTTGAATGAAAATTGTGATCTAATAAAAACAGAGTTGGGCAAAAAATAATTTCATAGTCTAAAGTGAACCAAAAATGACTCAGATTGATCTGGTGGCCCAGGGATGGGTGCAGTGACCCAAAAGTAATTATGAGAGACTGTAAATACAAATAAGTAAACCCCGGAAAAGACCCAGAGATGAATATAGTGACCCTAAAGTAATTATGAGAAACCAGATTAAGCCGGAAGTGAACCGGAAAGTTCCCGGAAATGGCACAGATCCACCCGGAAGTGACCCATGGATGAATATAAAGAGACAAAACTAATTGCGGGAGACCGGAAGTTCGTTAAATTTCACAATGAATGAAAAATAATGGATTATTTATAATGGATGAATAACTGAATCAATGAATAAACTATTTTTCAATAAACATTAATTGAATAATGAGTCAACCCTGTTACTCATACATAGAATAGAAAGAAAAAACAGTGGGTGAATAACTTAATCAATGAATAAATTCTTATTCAATAAAAATGTATTTGAATGATTATTGAATAAGAAATTAATTGAATAATACCCAACTCTGTACCTACCCACCTGGGGAATGTATCTAGTTACTTCACATATCTCGAAGCTAAGGTTATCCGACAATTTGCGGAAATTGCTAAAGAAGTACAATTGAATGTTAAATTCTTTCGACTTCTTTTCGATAAGTGACCGCGAGAGGAAAACTCGTTAAGTATCATTTTTATTTTTTTTTTTTTTTTTTTTTTTTTTTTTTTTTTTTTTTTTTTTTTTTAAGAAATGACAAATAGTTTTTCGAGAGATTTTTATAGCTGCCTGCTTGAAATTTGACGTTTCATAACAAATATTTGCTCTGAATCCAATTTCATTGCTAATTTTCCTCATCACTACTTTATCTTTCTTGAAGAGCTTTACTATTTTTAGAGCAAACTATTAATTCTTATATATATATATATATATATATATATATATATATATATATATATATAAGAATTAATTTTACAATTAAAGAAACGATGATAGTAAAACTTTTAGAAAGAATATGGAATTAGTAGCCTCAAAAATATTGGTGATAGATTAATTAAAAATTTCTTAAAAGATTACCAACTTAATATTTACTGTCAATCAGGGTTTCTACTAGTTTTGTGAAAGCCAATTTCATGCCTTTAAATGGAAATTTCATGCCCATTAAAAGGAAAATGATTTCACTTAAAAAGAAAAAGCCTTAACTTTTAGTTTAAAATTAATTGTAACCTTACACGGATTACTGTGACATCTAAAATATATATATATATATATATATATATATATATATATATATATATATATATATAATTGTTTTTAACGTATGCAAAATTGTACGTTTATAGATATCAGGATAATCCATATAAGGTTACAAACAATTTTAAGAGAAAAGTTAAGGCTTTTTCTTTTTTAAATTGGCTTGAAATTTGCATTTCAAGTCATGAAATGCAAAATGCTTTCACGAATGTAGTGGACACCCTGGTGACCTGCATTCCCCACGTTTAGAATCCCTTGAGCAACAAGTTAGTTACTGGATAAACCGTGCTGAATTTACGTATCAACTAAGCTTTAACGCGTACTGACCAGTTGCCACGAAACCAGCAAAATTAGTGTGTCGAGTACGGACGAACACTTGTACACAAATGTGTACTTCCACTCCGTGAGGGACAAGCCACCCAACTGGCGATTTGGTATCGGAGAAATGCCAGTTTTAAATAGTTTTTGGTAATGTTAATGGAGAAGAGGGGAGGGGGTAAAAGGGCCCGGAAAGTTATTTGTACAGGGGCCCGTAATTCCTGTGGGAGACCCTGGTGAGGGGAACCAACACTGCTTACAAGTATTATGCTCTTGCAACTACAAATAACTCCACATTACTCGTCAAACTGGTTCGTTTACGCCACATTTCTGAAAAATGGGCTTAGAATGGATAATTAATATAGGTCATGTTAAGTTAACTGTAGTTTCTCAACAAGCAATGAAATGTATCTTTCTCACTCTAAATAGGACCTATTTATTCAGAACCATTCATAATCATCATGAAACCACTTTTATAATTGATAAATATTCTAAGGTTATATCTACCAAAATTATAGAGGATTCAAAAAGCAACCAACTATATTTTATTCATCAAAAACTAAAAATATGCAATAGAACTTCTTGAATGGTTCAATAAGTACAATGTCTTTAGATATTGATCGTTCAAAAATAAAAACGAAAAAATATTTATATCTAAGTAAGCAGATAAAAATTGTTTACAAGCTCCTTTTACTACTTCATCAAGAGACAAAAATAAGCTTACTCCTCTCTTGCGTCATAATAACCTTGAATTAGGAGAGCAGTCTAATCCCTTTCCTTCATTTAATCCTAATATAATCCTACTCTTCAAGACGTTGCTTTTTAAATGTTTTATTTTAGGTTTTTAGAGCATTGGCTTCCTATCCCGTTATCTCCAGCCTAATCTCATGTTGCCACCGTTTCAAAGCAACAAATCCACAAGGAAGTAGGAACTAATTTCAAGGACAACCACAGTAAGTATGATTCTCTCCACATTCCAGATTCACACAGACCAGATTCTCTCAGGTTTCACAGTCCCATTGGACCTATGTTCTGAGTACAAAGATCAGTTTTAGACAATATATAGGTATGTTTCATTAAAGGTCTCAAAGAGTTTGTCCTTATCTGAAAACAGCGTATAATGAATTGTCAGTTGGAAGGTTAACATTGTTGCTCTGATAAACTGGCTTTAGGTTTAGGCAAAAGTGACGGGGTACAAAGACACATACATTTAAAGACTTTTCTAATCGACATCAAATAAACAAAAACAGTTCAACCGCTGCCATTCCGCTGTCACAATTATTGGCAGAACATGGAAATATAGTAAATGCTAACATACAGATCAAAATTATATCTTTATATTCCTTCCCACCGAACAGCAATATTCGAAAAATCATTCGTCACTCGTGCCACCTCGCTATGGAATTCCTTGCCTTCGTTTGTCCGCCATTCTACCAACCTAGAAACCTTTAAATCCCGACTCTTCCACCACCTTCTATCCCTCCAAGTTTTACCCAACACCTAGTCTATATTGAAGCTGTACACTATATATTGATACTGATAGCATTTATAAGTTTTTAAGTTTATACGTAAAATTCAAAATTATTTTGTAATTTCAAAATTATTCCTATGGGACTTCTGTCCCGGAATAAGAATAAAACTTTTCATTCATTCATTCATTCAAAATTATACTCCCTCACCTAAGGGCACAGTACAAATATACAACCATTTGATTTATGAATACACACACAATCAAAACAAAAATCAACGAAATTCTTCACTGCCAAATGTTGACATGGGGTGGACAGAAAAAGATAAATCCAAAACGGTTGACATATCGTGGTTAATGGAAAGTGATAAAGACTTGAATACGTAATAGATTTTCTACAGAAACGATTCTCAATCTACTTGTATTCTCCATAATGTTGTTTCGATACGATTCCTTAAGTGTTTTAATAGTTATATCAATTTAGGCATTAAAAATGATGAAGAGGTTTTCCTGTGTTTGTGATAAGCCCTTCATCGAAAATCGAGCGTAAGTGAAATTACAGAAGTTGTTTCTAACTACAGTTGGCTACTGACTTTTCCTCGCCTGTCATTGAAATTTGTTTAATCGTCAGATGTGCCCATCAATATCCTGATAATATTAAATTTTTGTTATTAAAAAATAAAAAACAATACTAAATAATTTCAATAACTTTATTTCTTCCCTACAAGGTTCGCGACCTTTTGGTGCCTCTTCAATGAAACATGTTACAAATATAAAACCTTACAGCCTCAACTTGAGGAGAAGAACCTTCTACTAGTATGGCCTCGTCTGACTGGTCATGGTCAGAAAGAAGCCAATATGGTGGAAAATAGTCAGCTGATCATTAATCGATATGCCACATGCTTAAAATTAATCTCCAGATGAAGCAAAGTCTTAAAACATAACCACTGGCTCTTTGCTCTAATTAAAATATATTTTTATTTTATATTATTTATCGTTTCTCAAATAATTTAATGAAAACAGCATTGAAATGTTGTATTTTGGTTTATTTATTAATACCTTTTTTCTCTTTTTTATGATATTGATAGCTTCCCAAAATCTTTATTTTCGTTCTATTTCTTTGCTTTTCCAATGTGCTCATGTTTTCAAAAGCATAATTATGTTTATATTTGATAGCATGATAAACCAACGCTGTTTTATTTTCTTCTTTATCAATATTTTCAGCATGTTGTCTAATTAGTTTTTGAAGTAGCCGTTCTGATTCTCGTATGTATGATCTTTCACAGCTACTGCAGTTAAATTTGTACATATTATGTTTAGTTTCCTTTAAGTTTAATTTATCTTAGTTCCAGCTTAGTTTTAATACTAATAATATAAGTTTTTGCGAGTCGATTTTTTTTTGCTTTTGATCAGCCCTGAGCGTAACATGTCCATTGACCAATAGAAAAGTGCTATAATTAAGAACCACAATAACTTTCAAAAAGCTCGATCGTTGAATCTAATTATGGGAATGATAAGTCATGAATTGTGTTTATTATTTATCAAATTCCAGGGTAAATGCAATCCTTGAAGGAAAATTACACTTATGAATGTTAGATACGAATTAGCTGGTTAGGAATGAGGGAAAGGAGAAGCAGTAGACGATGAAGGTCGATTTGAAGGAAACTTGGAGAAAGTGAGCGAGCTTTGACCTCCATGTTGTGAACTCGACAGGTAGCTTAAGAACAATAGCAGTGAGTAAGAAGATGTACAAGACATTATTTTTTTAAGGGAAATATATAATTTACAATAGAAAAGCACAATTTGTATAACGGTATATACAAGTCAATGGTTGAGGTGTTTTCTTTGAGACTGTATCTTAAGGTAAAATTAAATGAAATGAAAATGTTTCATCTTATTCCGGTACACATGCTCCATAGGAATAATTTTGAATTTACAAAATAAAAAACAACTTAATATATAAATACTGCCAGTTTATAATATACAGCTTGTATATAAACTAGGGATTGGGTAAAACTTGCAGGGATAGAAAGTAGCGGAAGAGTCGGGCACGGGTGACAAATGATTTTCGAATAATGCAGTACGGTGGAAAGGAATATAAAGATCGGAAGAACGAGATCGGGTGTTACGGAAATGAACAGAGGATTTCAATTTAAGGAGTTGAAAAATATAAGAAGGCCTTCGGGATTATATATATATATCCTTCGGTTGGTGCAAAAATCATTCATCTAATTTTCAAGTCAAATTCGTTGACGAACAGAAGCCGCCGGAACATGGTTTTCGGGACGAACAGAATCGTAGTGCTTACGTTTTCGCGTTAATATGCTTGTTGGTAAATTTTAGCACTTACCTCCGAAGGAAAGTAGCTATTGAGGTTGCACTCATGACGGAATTTTTGAAAAATTTCTTCAAATCTTTATCGATCCTACCTAGTAGACATCGAAAATGACCCCCGTTAAAATGTGTGTGTATATATATATATATATATATATATATATATATATATATATATATATGTCTGTTAACATGATAGCGGCCAGAGTTTTTGTTTTTTTCTTCACAAAATGTGGTATATAGCGTTCAATTAGCAAACGATTGAACGAGTTCGTTAACCACCAAAATCGGTCCACCGGTAGGGGGGGTTTACCCCGGACCCAATAGTTTTTGTTATATTTCAACGAAACTCGGTATTCGTTATGTTGATCTAAAGAGAGAAATACGTTGTAAAATATATACTCATGCCGGTCGTAATTTCTGCTGTATTGTATCGAAACGCGGTATACATCGTGGGTATCTTATGAGAAAGAAGTGTTGTAAAAATGAAGTAAATCGGTCTATTTGAAGTCTATTTGGTTTACTTTAAACTCTGTTTCATTAGAATTGCCCCGCCAGACGTAGGTTCCCAAAGCCGCCGCGAGGTGCTCTATCTCCCACTAGGGGGATTGTATCCCGTTCCTGCGTCAGATCAAAAGACGGAAAATGAAGTTTTTGTGTATTTATTAAGTAGTATTGTATCATGTATTAACATAACTCTGGAAGCAAATTATTTACAAAATTAATAATTGAACAGTTCTCATAAGAAATGTAAATGAGCAGAACTATTCAAGTTTTTATTTTATTTATATAGGTTATTTACAGCAAATTATTCAGTAATGTAGTCTACACTACAAAAATTCTGAGGAAAGTGCTTAGTTATGCAGCTCCAGCGTGACGGACTTTTTTTATAGGTTAATATAGGAAAACCATTTTTCCTGCAGTTGCGATATCTGCAACCGTTTACGATAAATGTTGATACGACTTGTTTCCCAAACTTATTTTCGGGTTGCGTGCTCAGGAATTATTGATTCAGTTAATAATTTGACATTCATCTAAACAAAGATATTTAAATTCTGGTTGCGTTTAGATAAAGTCTTAGAAAAAATTGTGTTACCAGACAAGAACAGTTTTGGGATGTTATATTATATTTTCTTAAATATCTCGAAAACGGTTGAAAAATCTTAACTTTTTTTAATCTAAATTTTAATTTATATCTGTTCGCTCTCTAGCTGCCCCGGAAATGGTTTGATTGTGATGAAATTCGGTATAAAAATACATTGTCCGACTTGAAAGGTCAAGTTCGTTCCACCAAACTCGGTCCACCGTTAATAGGATTTCAGATACACTTTTTAAAGGTCTTCTAACGTAGGGAAACCAGGGCTTCTGCAAGGGGGGGGGCATGGAGGACAATTGTTCAGGGTCCCGTGGTCTCATGGGGGGGGGGGGGGGCGGCTTCATTACTTTACTCGCATTATAATTTGAAATAACAAAATTATATACCTAAATATACTTCATAAAGTATTATTGAGAACAAACAATGGATAATTTTCTAAATTCTCTATTTCTAATAAATAAACTAGCTTTTTAATATTATCAGTCCATAAATGTCTAGCCCCAGAAAGTGCCAACGCACCTCAGACAATACATAAATTTTCCACTCCGTTCAATTACAAATGTATTTCATTTTGTGTTCTGGGAAATGTCAGTTTTAAATATTGCCAGTTATAGTTTTTGGTAATGTTAATGGAGGGGGGGATTAAGGGGCCCGTAATTCCTCTTGGAAACGAATGTCACCATCTAAAAGGCGATTCCTGTCCCCGAGAAAATTGGATAAACTTTGTTTTTGCTAGCTCTAACCATATTGTAACGCGAGCTTATGGTGAATACATTAAAAGCAGGGAGCTCAGCTATGACTTATATTCAGCGAGGTATCCGCAGCACATCAGTGACAACTATTTATGAGTTAGTCAGATAACAGGGTGCTGAAGGCCAAGTAACGGGCTGTATCCACTTCATATTACCAATCTAGCTCAGGTGCTATTTGCTCTTTTCTGTTTCAATTGAGGAGATGCAAAGGAAGGTTTTCTTTAATGGAAAACAAGCAAAGGTCAGTCTGAGAAACATGTAATTACGTATAAGCATACTTGCAGTGACCTTTCTCATTACCTTTATGACATACTGACTGGAGGTAGTCCATACGTGTAGACATACTCAACACTATTAAAACATTAAACATAACTATGCAACAATATAATAATATAAACATGAAAATAAAGTGGATTTTCCTTTTTTTTTTAATTTATTTTATATTCGGTTATTTTTTTTTAATGTTTCTTTATTTTATTATTTTTGTATTATTTATCTCTCTCTCTCTCTCTCTCTATATATATATATATAAATATATATATATATATATATATATATATATATATATATATACCCTTCCCTTCAAAGGCCTATTTGAGCCCTTAGAAGTGTTATTTTCTCATTTCCAAGGGCACGATTTTATAGATCTCGACAAGAGAACGACAACTTTGCCCCTATGAAACATTTGATATCTCAAACCGTTTAGTAGTTATTTCTCTTGTGGCCCGCTTATCTGGGCCACCCTGTGTTTGTGTGTGTGTGTATATATATATATATTTATATATATACATTTATATGTATATATATATATATATATATATATATATATATATATAGACTTGATTTGAAACTGCAAGCTAAAAAAAAAAAAAAAAAAAGCCGTTCATTTTATAGTTCCTTCCTTGCTATTGTCTATTCGTAACAACATATTTTATAAAATGTTTGCCTGTGAATATTTATTATTGTATAAACGTAATTATTTAGAAATACTATTTATAAAACTTTAAGAGCATGCTAAAATAAAATAAAAATAGAACATTTTGAAACTTTTTACGATTCGTCTTGCTAAAACAATCAAAACGGCTACTAGTTTATTCATTTATATCAGAGAAAAATTATCATTCAATTTCTACCAATTTTGTCATTTAATATCTATTTAGTAATTGTGGGAACGTCAAATATTCACATGGTTATACTAACTAGAGAACAACTGCATAACGATGATGCGAAAAAGAGGATAATTCTTCCTTTGTGTAGCATTAGAAATAGAAATTAAACTTCATAAAGAGATAAAGCTAGTCCGCGGCGTAACAGCCGGGTCCGCAGGGCCTGCCAGTGCGGGGTGTCAACGAATAGAGACCCGACGGGGCCCCCAATCCAAAATATTTATAAATTCATTAACGTAACGTAACGTTTAGTAGTACGCGATCAGATCGGGTACTTCGTAGCTGTGCTGTGATGGGTGTGACCTTAAGTGCGGGGAGGGAGGCCCTAAAGACAGTTTTGCGGGGGGGGGGGTCAAAAACTGTTATGCCTCTGAAGCTAGTGCCTGAATCAGGGGCTTCCGAATCTATGATACTTGATGACCTATACATAGCTCAACATAATAAAAAGTTATAACTCCAAATACAAAAAAAAAAAAACAAAGTTTTTTTTCCGGTAGTGGGGTTGCTTAATTCCAGAATATAAAAAAAGAATTCAGTCTTCCCACAAAATTTCTTTATTTTGCACTAAGCCTTTCAACACAAATGTGCCATCATCAGATGCTAACAACAAATAGAAACATGCATTAATAATAATGGACTCAAAAATTAGTACATTTTTTTGGCTTATAGTACGTTACAAGGACAGTAATTAATAATTAGAATTAGATAGTATAAAATGGAACATGGATACTAAGATGACGCAATTCCTGTGGGTCGGAAATTTTTAATAAGACTGTCATATTTATTCTTTTTTGCTGTGAAAGTTTTTTCTCAATTTTTTTATTTATTTTAGGTTTAGAGCATTTACCTATTTTATTGGCAGTGATCACCGATTTATGGTAAAAAATTACTTCATGGATGTCAAACTAAAATTGAGGAATTCTGCAGCGGTCACGTTGTTTCTCGCTTACATATGTAGTTAAAATAATAACTACATATTTTATCTCACAGATTATAATAACTATAATGTAAATCTTTCGATAGAAAACGAGGAATGTTTTGAACGCAAGACTTGCTGATACTTAAATTTATTGTTTACTTAAATAATGGTGCTCAGTTTACGCTACAGATGATTTTGACGATGCAGCAAAAACGATAAAATTCTTTGGAATGATGATAAATAATATCAACGAGTAAATTTTATAAGCGCTTTTTATATTAATAGATATATAATTACCGTTTAGCTGGTCCTTTGAGAAGGAAGATCACGTGCTTGACTCGTAGGAACTGCGGAATCTTAGCGTGTTTTCGTTTATATCTCTAGTGCCATTAGTAAACTGGTAATATCCTCACCGGAAATGTCTCCCCCCGCCTTCTCAAGGTTCACTCAAGGAATAAAAACTGTTATCAATACGTTTCTCATTTTGGATGGAAACCTCCTAAATGGATGGGATGTAATTGTTTTGGATGGAAACCTCCTAAATGGATGGGATGTACTTGTTTTGGATGGAAACCTCCTAAATGGATGGGATGTACTTGTTTTGGATGGAAACCTCCTAAATGGATGGGATGTAATTGTTTTGGATGGAAACCTCATAAATGGATGGGATGTAATTGTTTTGGATGGAAACCTCATAAATGGATGGGATGTAATTGTTTTGGATGGAAACCTCATAAATGGATGGGATGTAATTGTTTTCAGTCTTCACACACAATATAATAAGTGACAAATAGAGATTAACTCTCCGATTCGTGGGCAAGATGGACGAAGAGAGTGAGATATTTGGAGATATTCATATTACTTAAGCAACATTCATTTGAATGATAATAAGTTAGCAAATTTAGACTTTTCTTTATAGGATGATTTTTTTGTTATTTAAAAGGTAAACAAGGATACGATAATTGAAATGATTAAGGATCTAAATGCTCTTAACAAATTTGTCCTTAATTGATGTCGGAATACAAATTTAACAGAATAGTGACGATGGGGCTAGTCAGTTGATTTCCTTATGACTAGGGAAGGGATGCTCATGAAAAATAAAATTCAAAAAATTTACGTATAAATTTAACTATTTACAATGAAATATGTAATAAAAAATTGAAAATATGTAGTAAAAAAATATCAAAAACACGGTAAAATATTCAAAAGAAAAGGATAAATAACTAGTAAGAACTCTGTTATTATATATGGAAAGAACAAAAGTTGAAAATATATAGACAAAATTACTAAATCTCTATTACACATTGAAAAAAAAAGCATAAAAAAAATTAGGAATTCATTTTAAAAGGGGAAGAAAGAAGTTGAAAATTTCTACAGATGAACATTCGTTTTGAAAATTGTTTGAAACAAAATGCATTTTTCAATTGTCTAAAGTGAAATTACGCCGATTTGATCCCATAAATGAAATGTGCCTTAGGAGTTAAGAAATAAAATAAAATAGGTTGAAAATTCATTATTTTATGCCTCAAGATTGGGAAAAGATATTGGCACGATTCTTTCGTGATTCATTTGTTTTAGAGAGCAGATTAAAGGAATAATACAATTGTTAAACAATAATTTGTTATACATTTTTTTAAAACGCATCTGCTCCTAGACCATTAGCGCCGGTGAAGCATGGCTGCCAGCCACCTTTGCTTCTTGCAATTAGAAAATACACAGTGATCTAGACTCAATGGGTAAAGCATTCTTTCTCGGTTTCCCCTTTATTTTTCCAATTATAAAATTAAAAAAATATATGTGAGCAGATCACCTTGCTGTTGCGGAGCTCCATAAATAAAAAAAAAAAAAAAAAAAAAATTAAAAAAATATCAAAATATGTAGCAAAAAAAGTCCGACTCGCAGGAACTGCGTCATCTTAGCGCGGTTCCAGTTTTTTTTTTTTTTTTTTTTTTTTTTTTTTTTTTTTTTTTTTTTTTTTTTTTTTTTTTTTTTTTTTACGGCACATCTACATCTAGGTCATTAGCGCCGACATCCAGGGTGTAGCGAGGAATTTCACCAGCGAGCCGTGGGATGATAAAATTCCTGCCGGAGGTTGGGAATCGAACCCACCATCTCCCGCTTATGAATCCAAGGCGCTAGCCATTAGACCACGGGAGACCCCGGTTCCTGTTCATATCCCTATTCTCATTTGAAAAGCATAGAATAGAAACAGATAATATTTTCCTCGGCCCTTGTTCAAAGGGTTTTATGGCTGGCTATACCTGGGGTCAGGTCCGCAAGACCCTAGAATCCTCTACTACCGATACTTCATTTCATACGTTTCAATGAATTGGAAAATATCAAATATTTTCACACATTCCTGTGTTCTTTTACTACAGTAATAATTCTACAGATAAAATCAATTAAAAAATAAAATAAAAAAACCAACAGCATAAAGGCAATTGAAAATATTCAAAAGACGTCAACGAATCTTTTTCTCTTGGCAAGCTATATTTCTAACAATGAATTGTTTTTCTTATTTTGCCTAATCTGTTTTATTGTAAAATACATTATCCAACTATAAGCAATTAAAAAATAACAAGGAATAAAAACAGACAAAAAGAACAGTTCGAATAAGCAAAATCAATTACTTTAATGTTTTAAGCACTTATTTCTCCGATTGACATCGCCTAATCAAAACATTCATCAGAACCTTTTTTGTAGAGCATTTAGTAAGCTTTCTAATGGTATTCTTTCGTTTACCAAGATTCTCAACCTTTTTCGAGATATTAAGGAAAATATACAAAGTTACCAAAACTTTTTAAGTCTGTTAATAAAATATTTTATTCTAACCCTTCCTTAACTCCAAACGTAACCAAAATTTCAACATATTAGTTTTGATGAAAGTAGAACATGCAGAAAATGTTTCAACTGAATCCCATGATTCTAAGTACCCAAACCAAAAACGGTATTCAAAAATATTTTTCCAATTTTCTCGAAAACGGTTAAAGCTATCGCCTTGAAAATGGTTTCATTCGTTTTCCTAGCCCAGGAATCATATAAAACGAGTACTTAGAAGCTTATGAACTCAAAAACGTAAGCGTTACGATTTTTTTTGCGCGAATTTCACCCCAAACGCCATCTTCCAGTAGGCGGATTTTGCTGGTTAACGAACTTGACCTTTCAAATTGGACGAAGGATTTTTGTACCAAATTTCATCAAAATCGGACCATTCGTCTTCTAGCTAGAGAGCGAACAGACAAATATATATATATATATATATATATATATATATACAAATTTGAACCACCGTTATTTTCGGTCTCTAGGGGTTCTGAAACGCGAAATTTTCTAGTCGGCACTTCCGGATTGTTTCATTGTATCAACCCTATAAGCGGGGTTCCTCCCTATGGGGGAGGGAGGAACCGCGCTAAAATATGTATTTAAGGCAGAATATGTAAAAATATGTATTTTTGGCAAAATATGTAAAATAAAAAACATTTTAAATGCTTTAAAATCACTTAAAACGTGCAGAATTCCATCAAAAATTACGATTTAAGAATAAAAAGTCCGACTCGCAGGAACTGCGTCATCTTAGCGCGGTTCCATTCATATCCCTAGTGTTATTTTGTAGACTTAGAATAGAAACAGTTATTACTTTGTTTGCATCATTCCTAATGTAAACAAATATGAAAAAAAAAAAAAAAAAAAAAAACATGACTTTCGGCTAGGGATGAAACTATCCTAAGCAGAAATTACTCTTTCTGCCGTCCCAAGTTTCGGTCTATGAAGACTCTTCTACGAATATATTTCTAATTTACTTAACTTGCAGTGCAAACATATCCATTTTACTTTTAAATGCAATTAAACAAAATAAAATTGTACATGAAAATGAGAAAGTAGTGTTATTTTTTATTGAACTACGGCCACATTCAACCACAAAATATAATTATATTTCTAGTACAGAATTTGGCTGCATGACTTCCTACAGGTAAAGGTAACTGTCAGCTGTCCTAGAATGCTTGATGACAACAATGAATCTTGATTTATGAAGTGCAATACCAGCCTACCTGAACCGGCCTACTACCTCGACCCGGACTGACTCTACACAGAGAATATTTACGTTTTCAGTTCTGTTACAGGTTCAAAGAATTTGTATTTATTCCCCTGTTTTATTGAGAAATACATCCTCCTCCTAGAAGCAATAACAAAATAACAAGAAATAAAAACAGACAAAAAGAACCGTATAAATTACCGAAATCAATTATCGTTTATCAAACTTCTAAGTTATATGTACTTATTTCTCCGTTTGACATCGCCTAATCAAAACTTTCTTCAGAACCTGTTTTCTAGAGCATTTAGTAAGCTTTCGAATGGAAACCATCCGTTTACCAAGATTCTCAACGGTTTTCGAGATACTAACGAAAGTATAAAAGGTTACCAAAACTTTTCTTGTCTGTTAATAAAATATTTTATTCTAACCCTTCCTTTACTCCAAACGTAACTAAAATTTCAACATATTAGTGTTGATACAATTCGAACATGCAGAAAATGTTTCAACTGAATCCCATAATTCTAAGTACCAAAATCAAAGACAAAAAGAACAGTTCGAATAAGCGGAATCAATTACTTTAAAGTTTTAAGCACTTATTTCTCCGATTGACATCGCCTAATCAAAACTTTCATCAGAACCATTTTTGAAGAGCATTAAGTGAGCTTTCTAATGGTCATCTTCCGTTTCCAATGATTCTCAACCATTTTCGAGATATTAAGGAAAGTATACAAAGTTACCAAAATGTTTTATGTCTGTTAATAAAATATTTTATTCTAACCCTTCCTAAACTCCAAACGTAACAAAAATTTCAACATATTAGTTTTAATGAAAGTAGAACATGCAGAAAATGTTTCAACTGAATCCCATGATTCTAAGTACCCAAACCAAAAACGGTATTCAAAAACTATTTTTCCAATTTTCTCGAAAACGGTTAAAGCTATCGCCTTGAAAATGGTTTCATTCGTTTTCCTAGCCCAAGAAGCCTATAAAACGAGTACTTACAAGCTTATGAACTCAAAAACGTAAGCGTTACGATTTTTTTTGCGCGAATTTCGCCCCAAACGCCTATCTAGGTCTTCTATCTAGAGAGCGAACAGACAAATATATATATATATATATATATATATATAAATAAATATATACATATATATATATATATATTCAAATTTGAACCACCGTTATTTTCGGTTTCTAGGGGTTCTGAAACGCAAAATTTTCTAGTCGGCACTTCCGGATTGTTTCATTGTATCAACCTTATAAGCGGGGTTCCTCCCTATGGGGGAGGGAGGAACCGCGCTAAAAAAAAATATGTAAATACAATAGCATCCGTTCCCTACCATTGCCTCCTTGCCCACCCCGTAGGTGAGTTCAATATAGCAAATGTTCAGGCAATGTACTCCTGGTTGCCGAAGGAACTATACGATGATATTTACACCAATTAGGTATCTTTTTCCATGTGAAGAAAATAACATTTTTGGGCAACCGTTTGGTTTTTCCATCCTTCAATTATAATGTTCTTTATTGTCTCGGATATAAATCGTTAATGTCTAAATATTGATATCTGAATTGATGGAAAGGGGAATCTAGACATTTTGCAAACCGGATCAAACAAAAATGGAATTGTTCCTTTTAAATAGTACTGGCATTCACAGGAGTGTATATGTGGAGCAATTTTATTAGAGTGCACTAAATGATAACAGTTTTATGGCTCTTCTCATCTTTCTCTTTTCAACTCCTTTATCAGTAAGAACCATATCTCATGGTACAATTTATCTTATGAAAGAGATGCTATCTGGAAGGCTTTTTCAGCATTATTCTGAAGTATTTTAATGTAATCGTTTGGATATAATTGCAAGAAAGTTGCGTATATGGTAATGGAGTTTAAAATGGTTTAGAAGTTCTGACAACATTTAGGGCGATCCTGAATTCACGTATAAGATTAGTTTCAGCATTCAGAAAATGCCAATTCGAGACAAAGGTTTTGACCTAATTGCGTGTATGAAAACGTGCAGCAGTTTCTTTTAATAAGCGTTCTTTTTTAAAAAAAAAAAAAAAGCCACATGGCATGTTGATATTATTATTATATTGAGTGGTTCATAAAGCATATGTAATGTGGAAATAACTTCCTGAACTCTCATAAAACACGCGAATGACTTAAGTCCGCTACCTCGGACTCCCGACATACCTGCCAACATCACTTAAAACGTAAAAGACAGGAACTTAACAGACGAATTGGACAACTGTACTGACTGTTGACCCGCAAATCACAGTTAGTATGTACTAAATACAAACTATTACAAATCACAACTGCAACCTATCAGACGGATCAGAACTCAGGGGAACTGTGAAAACATCGAACATCAGATGCATTCAAACAGTCCAATCCAAGGTCCTAAGAACAATAAATAGTCAATGCTCCGTTCACCCACCCACTCTCTCCACCAAGGCGACTCAAAAGACATTGGCCTAGAGATCTGCTGCAGTGACTAAGTGAATGGTTAACAATGGCTTTCTCTTCCTTCAAGTGCGTCAATGTCTGTGGCTCACTGATCTCTCCTCTATTCCAGTACTGGTCGGAGCAGAAGGCAGCTTGGGTATTAATTGAAATTGAGGATAAAATTCGGAGGCCTTAAACTCAGAACCCTCATATTTTATCATATATCATATTACCAGATTATTTATATACAGAATGTAATAACAAATAAATAAATCAATATATAATCGTATGGATGCCTTGGTACTCAGTGAAGTTGTTAAGAACTGTGAAGACTACAGTGATTTTGAACTCAATACTCACGGGAACCATGAACAATTTCCTTTCAAGATTTTATAATTAGAATTATAAAGGCTGGAATAAAGCTCGTTCGTAGTCATTATTATGTTAATTATTTATCGTATATTGGATATTATTTGAGCACTAAAACAACTTTAATGTATACTTAAATGTATTCTCTAATTTGGTATAACAAGCCCGAAGAATGGAAATAATGTCTGAACAGTAACTATGTTACTTATAAAAATTGACCAAATAGAAGAACTATTTGAAAATCACAATGTAAGTGTTGTTCTCTCTCCGGAAACGAGAAAGTTTTGCCTTCTGCTGACATGCAGATCAGCAAAAATATTTCTGCTTTCACTTTTCTAAAGAATATTTACGAAATTTTACTTCCAGAACTGAGCAAACAACTATAAAATCTCTTGGTTTTACACATTTCTTTTTTGTTTTTAACATAAATAAGGCGACTATTTGTTTGTATTTTATTCAAAATGTTCTAAAAAATAAAGTATGTGCAATTTTATTTCTGACAAATGCTAAAATGAAAGAAGAACTGAACTAAGAAATCGTAACCTGGCTCATCATACATTGTTCAAGATGAGATAAAAAGCCTACAATGCATCAATAGAGTATCAGATACGAGCTACATTCTTTAGGACAAATAACAAAAGAAAACAACAAAACATTTTTTCTGAAGCCAATTAATTAATACGTCAAGAAAAGCTATTCACAGAACATCATCCATTGTAAATTGATGTCACTTGTGGTTTTGTTAATTTTAATATTATTAACTATTAGTTCTTTAAATTATGAGATTAAATATATATATTCTTCCTGTTTAATTGTCATTTAAAAAATTAGATCATTCCAGTCAACCGATAAATATCTAAGAAAAGTCGCTGGAATCAACAAAGCTACAATAGCTGGCCGTTTATTGCAAGTCAGTAAATGTAATACACACACATATATATATATATATATATATATATATATAGTCCAATTGAGATTTCTAAAATGAACTGTTTTCTCACTTGGCTGTTTCTCATGAATTTCCTACAAATAAGCACATGGAAAACTTGGTTATTAAATAAATACATGTACATAAAGGATAAAACTCCGAGGAAAAATAATTACACTGTCAAGCTATAGACAAATCCAATATATGTATATATATATATGTGTGTGTGTGTTAATGTACTGAAGTACTTGAGCTCAAAACTCGGACGCGCACTATTGAGTTTATCTTTATCGTTCGAGGGCTGCATTCGGAGTCCCTGGACACACCTAACCTTAAATTAGTTCATTAATGAGTATATATAATGGGAAAATTAAGAAGCCAGCGTATAGTACTGAACACACTATCTCCCTACTGAATCGAATCATCAAGAATCAGATACCTCTTCATTGCGTCATTGGGTCGTAAGCAAGTTTCGTCCCTATGGAGAGATGGGAAAAATCGCGCTAAAACATGTTATTATTAAGATGGCTAAGACATTTTAAGTTCCGATTGCAACCAGAATCTGTGGCTTAAGTGGCCTTCTATACATCCGGCGTTAATCGCAGAGGCATCGCTCACGTGCGGGCTGGACACGTGAAAGCTTCGAGTTGCATTCGGGCTAATTAATGACCTTGATTCTCGATGCACAACAAACAAAAAAGAAATACATTTATAGTAATAATAAAGCTTTAGAATCCACGAGGAGGAGACTTACAAAAATAAAAAATGCATTAAAGTAAGCTGAAAGAACATTCTGTCATATTTTGTTGCTTTTGCAACAAAATATGGCAGTTCAGTTATTTTCGTTCATTTTTTTTAAATTTTATTTCTTTGTTTTAATTTATTTGTGAGCACCCGGAAGGAAGGCGATTCGCCCTTTCGTGCATTTAAAATATGTATGTTTATATTGTTATTTATTGTATATTAAAAGATATAATGGCACAAGTTTTTTTTTTTGGAGAAAAGAAGGATATTATAAGACAATGTAAATTATGTTTCGATTGAAGAAAAGAAAAATAATATGTCTATTTCAAGCAATTTGGAAGGGATGGTAGTATATTTCCTCGTCCAACATTTTGAAAATATGATATCTCGACAGTGGAAAAGAGATACCCAGAGTCGATGGAATGCGTCAAGGTTAGCGGAGTACTGCTGGAATTTGAGAAGAAATACCCCTGAAAGCAATTATAATAGACAAACGAAAAAGAAGAGAAATTCTTAATTAAACTGGTTTAAGTATTTTGTTACTTATAAAAAGGAAAAATAATAATAAATATAGTTTTTGTTTTGTTTTTATAAATTCTTTTGTACTTTAATCTACTATATATTTGTCAAATACCACTCACTCACTCACTCACTCATCTATCAACGCCCAGCCCAAACCGCGCGACAGAAAATTTTGAAATTTTGCATGGACACTCCCTATATAACGTAGGCGCTCGCTAAGAAAGGATTTTTTTATATTCGTATTTTTAAGCATTTTTAGGGGGGTTTAAAGTTTGAGTTGGTTAGAGCGGCAAGCCAAGGCAGCCTGCGTTGCTAGGACGATAAAGAACAGCTGTTACCTTACATTATCTCTCTCATAGTTTTATTTCTAATTGAGGTTAATTTCAACTATGATGGCAGACCTTGAATTATTAGAAATTAACTGTCCCTCATAGAGTTTTAATTGCGTTTCTTTTCTGCCTGTCCCTGTCAGATAGGCTTGCCATATTTTTGGAGAGTTAAACCGAGACACATTAATATGGGATGGGCATACCAGGGGGGGGGGGGGGATAAAAAGAGTACAAATTATGAGCAAAATGGTGAGTTTTAAGCCTAGCAACTAACGGGAAGGGGGAATCCTAAACTGTTAGTCTACCCAAACCTTAAAAATAAGAACGGAACTTTTTTTGCTACTTGATTTTCTTAAAACAATCTCTCAGCCAAATAGTAGTGTCTGGCAGCTGGCAGCGCTGTGCAGGTAGTTCCAGCGTTTTACAGTTAGATTACTTCTCATTTCTTTGACACTGTAAGCAGTAATAAAAATGTTAATTGTAGAAAAGTAACCGATTTAAAAACGATTCTTATAAACATGAATTCATTACTTTTTACATATTACAGCCTTTTCCGGGACATTGATAAAACTGGGCGGGACACGGAAACAATTGCAAAATACCGGGACAGTCCCGGTCAAACCGTGATGTATGGCATATCCTTAGGTTTTCCAGGCGAGGAATAATATCCGGAACCCTTGCACAGCCTCCTCGCCTCTTACCTTGGTAATACTCGTAAATATATTGGGTGTTACCATATGACTTCTTGGAAACATAAACTTTTAAATTTTAACGCCCATTGAATAAAATATAGTATGACGGGAACCGTGCTGTAATAAACTGCACAGAATTGTATAGTAACGTAATTTTAATGAAACATTATTTAACGCAATAAAATAACTACTTATCTGCCGTGACGAAGCACGGGTATTCAGCTAGTATATTACTAAAAGTCAAATTTTGTAATATAGGTATTTTTTCAAAATAAGAGCTAACTAAAAAAATATATTCGTCTTCTCGTATTCAATAACCTCAAAGCATTATAAAAATATAATATTCAATTGAAAGGCACACAAAAAGTTAAATTTTGTTGACCAGTGTTGTTTATTTATATATCTGTACAATAGCAACTTGATTTGCACTCATAATTAGTAAAATATTTAATATAAAAATATAAGTAACTAAATAGGTTCAACTAATGTATTTAAAATTTATAGGAGGTACAAAATAAATTTAACGTGAAAATCAAATCTATAACGCCTTATAAAAACAACAAAATAAGAACAATAACAAAAGTATTTGACTAATAAATAATAGAATAATATAATATGAGGGCTTCATTTTATTTTCTAAAGAAGGTAAATATCAGGAAATTATCCCGGGACAAAACTAACTCACAAGCCAAAGCGATAAGAAGTTATTGCTCCCTTAGGGTTGTTAAGGAATATTTGTTTTATTTTTCAACCTCAATTAATATTTTTTATCATATCACGTAAATTATTTAGAGTTAAGTTACATACCCGTTGTAGTCCATATGGTAGTTGGGGAGAGACTGGTTGACTGCCTTTCTCTTGACAGTTCCGGAGGGGAGGTGTCCGTGGTGCGTGGTTATTTGGAGGGGGTTCTTGACCTGCCCCACTGGGAATATGGAGCAGAAGAGGAACTATGACAAGAGAAACCCCGAATTTTATAGTTCATACTTGATGAAGATTGCAGTTAATGGTAGGCATAAATAATATATTGCCTGGATTAAAATTTAAGTAAATTAAAACATAACAACAAAATGTAATGCATATTCACACACACACATATATACAGGGTCTGTCCGGAAAGCAATAGGACTGAGCCGATTAAAAAAAAATTATTGATCCAACCGTTACAATTTTTTAAAAACTTTCAAAATAGGCTTCTCCTGGGTTGATACAGCGCTGCCAGCGCGATTTCCAAGCATTGAAGGCGTCACGGTAGACATTCTCCGGTCCGCCGCGGTACAAGCTGCTTGGATCCCCTCTGTCGTCTTAATATGCTTTCCTTTCATCGGTCTTTTCAGGCGATGAAACAAAAAGAAGTCCAGTGGGCCACATCTGGGCAGTGGGGCGGCTGGGGAAGCGTTGGGATGCCTGCCAGGCTTGGTAGCTGGCCACAAGAAAGGAGTTGTGAGCCGGGGCGTTGTCGTGGTGCAACTTCCAGTCGGCTGCGATGTCTTTTCGGGCCCGATTGACCTTTTGTTTGAGTCTCTTGAGCACTTCCACGTAGAACTTGGAGTTGATGGTGTGTCCAGGATGAACAAATTCACATTGTCGGTGTTTGTCTAAGTCGAAGGTCTTCCAGCACGGTCTTCATCTGTGACCCCTTCCCGGCCCTCCGAAAAGGCCCTGTGTCACCCAAACACACCACTTCTTGCTAAAGTATTATCTCGGTAGGCCTGCTTGATCATATCAAACATCTCTGTCGCAGATTTAAAGAGTTTGACACAGAATTTAATCGCCGACCTCTGCTCTAACGAACGCTGCATTTTCGGCTTGTATCACTCACAAAAACTCGTCGCACGAAAAAGCCTGTCTTGATTCTCCGGATGGAGACAACTGACCAACCCCTCGTTCGTTAGATAGGGACCCACACTACCGAATCCAGTCGGCGAACGCGGACTCCGAAGTACAGTCGCGGCGGAAAAAATCAGTCCTATTACTTTCCGGACAGACCCTGTATAGTGTAGCAGCTCCGGAGGAGCAGATAGTGTAGAGGTATCTAATTCTTGACAATTCGGCGCTTTAGGGAGATAGTCGATTGATATGATTTTAGCGCGTTTCCTCCCTCCCTCCATAGGGAGGAAACCTGCAGATTTTTATTTCTGAGCAAAGACATGCAGGGTTATTCCACCCTTTCATATAAAATCTTCAAAATACGTCTGTGAAACTATTCTGGCTCCTCCGCTATTTGAATTTGTAATTCGTTGTTTTTTCTTGTGTTTTAAGGCGTATCAACAATGGGGCTATTGACACCAGGCTATCTACAGGTTGCCACCGTTTTATAATAGGTTGTCATGTACTCGTGGTTGGTCACCTATTCAAGTACTGGCCATGCCCGATGTTGCTTAACTTAGGTGATCAACGGTATCCGGTGTATTCAACGTGGCTATAGGCCGTTCGCTATTAATTCCTCCTTATTTTATTTTTGTGTATTATAAATTAACATAAAGGTTAGTTTGTTTTAATAGGCTGGTTGGGCCTACGGGTGGTCAAATATATATGTATAAATGTATGTGTGAAGATTGTGAGATGAAAAAGTTTTATTCTAATTCCATATCCCTTAAGAAAACTCTGAAATGAACAAAATTAATGTAAAACATTATATTAGTTTACAGCAGCAGTTAGAGTGGAAACATGACTGGTTCGTATAGGGGCTTTATGAATTTTGTAGGGGTAAGAAGTGATGAAAGAGTCGGCACTCATCAATTAATCGCGTAAATGGTGGTAGCGTGACGAGTGGACAGGGTCAAGGAATTCCAAAGCGAGGCGGTACGAGTAGCAAATCATTTCTCAAATGAAGCTGCGCGGAAAGGAATATAAAGATCGGCTGGTCGGTAACGGTTTGTGAACACGGGCGAGAAATTGCGCGAGTTTTCTGTCCGACAGTTAAAATTGCATTGAAACGGATCGGACACCAGTGTCGCGAGCAGACTGTGGGAGCGTCTGACACTTGAACTTGCACGTATAAACATTGAACTCAGCTCTAGGAATTTCTTGCGATCGCACTGTCGCCCGATCAAACAGTGGGAGATATTTTCGGACAGCTTTGTGCAAGTTGGCGTATCGAATCGTATCGGTTGTGTCTTGACTACTACCGTGGCTGAAGATAAGCTTATGGATTCTAATCCTGCTCAAACTACCTCGGATCACCTAACTAAGAAATGGAGAAGGGGATGATAATCGGGGTTTCGGTATTTTTTTATTACAAGAAAAACTACATTTTATGGTTAAAATGTATTTATTAACGCCAACGTTTTGGCTTGACTAACGTTGGCGTGAACAAAGGATTTGAATATTAGTTGTAAAAAGAGAAATGAAAGTCTATAGGATTGGGTGATTTGGGGTCAAGGACTGAACCAAGGAAGTACTGGCGGCGATAAACAGGGAAGAGCCACTCCGACACGTACAGAAAATGTGATATAGAGGATTCTTTGAGAATTCCGAGGATAAAACAAACTAAGCAGTACATGAGGCACTTCAGTTTTGGCTCGAGATCGCCAGTATGTTCACCGTACACCAAACAACCTAGTCTAACTGGGGGAATAAGAGTGAGGTTACAAGGACTTGACCAGTCTTTGTTGGCAGGAGAGGTTGAACTGTCTAAGGGAGGGATGGGCAATAGTCGATAGTTACTATCGATAGATTGTTTTTTACTTTTTTTCTAGAATTGAAGTTCTCAGCGTTTGGAGGGCTGTGGTATTAAATACTGACACGTCTGGTGAATTAAATACTGAAAAAGAACCGTCTGGTGAATACAACCAACTAAATAATAATAATCCAGAAAATACCTTTGTGCTCCAGGCTCGTCGGTACCATCAGAACGTTTATTTTCATCCGCTGGAAAAATCATTTCTGAGCAGCGGAACAGACTGAGCCAAAGAAAATCGGAAATGTCGTTTTTCCTTTCTGGTAATATGTGGCTCAAGGAGCACATCTAAAACAGTTTGAAATAATTGCACTTTTTTCTATCTCTTGATATTTTATTCTTTGGAAACGCTTTTTATAAATTTAAATAAATCCGTTTTAAACCGTTTTGTAATCTTATAAATATACCTAATCCTGCATGTAATAGATAATTCAATTCAATAACATTAAATTCTTCATTGGACAGGTACGTACGAAATAGGGGAAGCCACTATTGAAAAACTATCGATAGTATCGGCCTATCGATAGTGCTCAACTATCGACTATCGCCCATCTCTAGTCTAAGGATATGTAAGTAAGTCACGGGAAATTTGGCTTTTCCAAGAAGGTTTTGATCATATGTAATTCCAAGATTATTAAAGGATGTTACTACTATTAACTAGTAAAAACATCCTCTTTAGGGAGAAACCACGTTTATGGTGACCATAGACTCAATCTGAAGGAGGTATAGATGAAAATCAAAATACACGTTTCATAACACACTTTTTCTCAACCGAAAGTACTTAAACCAGCAACAGCAAATTTTGCCTGTAGGGACAATATTATTTCGGAGTAATTAGGATTAAAAAATCGAGGTGCCTAGGTTTTCGCGTTAATAGGCTTTCAGGTACACTCCTTACAGTTAATGTGATGCAAGGAATCATCTGAGATCACTTGGAAGGCTCCAATATGATGGATTGTTTTGAACATTCTGCCACTTGTTGGACATTATCCAAACTATGTTTGGTAAATTTTTGTTATGTTAGGAGTGTAAGAAGCATAATACAAAAAATATTTTATCAACAGGCATAATGACTTTCGGACTTTTTGTATAGTTTCTTAAAATTTTTTCTCGACACCGGTAGGGAATTTTTGATAAGTGACTTGTTGGGGGACCCACTGCACAATGTGGTCATCACCTGCCTCCCTAACTATTTTCTCTACCTCTATAGTCGGAGAGGTGGTAAAGCGCATGTTTCATGAAGTGTTTTATGCACCTTGAAATTTTGCTATATTGTACATCTTAGGTAGATAAGAAGGTAAATATGTGTTGGCCAGACTTACCGTGGAACACCAGGTACTGCGCATAGGGGAAAGTTACAAAAAAAGATTTCCCAAAAATAGTGTTTTATTACAGAAGCCAACTATCATTAATGTAAAACTAACGAATATTTTACAATGATTAATAAGGTGCATAAAACACTTCATGAAACATGCAGTTACTAGCTCTTGGACTACTATGTCCAGAGACAAAGATCATTCAAAGTGAATTGAATTTTGTGATAAGTTTCAAGAAGAAATAGTTATAACAAACATTTTTAAAAATACTTTATTAAAAATTATAAATCTTTATATTCACATTCACATGTACAGGTACTCAACACATTACATTAAGCATTACAATGCAGGTTTTGTTCGAATGAATTCTTAAAGTGGGGAGATTTAAATTATTATCCCCCCTCCTTCCTTATTAACGTGTAAATTAACAAGTTATGCATTTTAAAAAAATGTATAAATAAATAGATTAAACAATTTGTAGTTTCCACATCTTCAGGCAATCATTCTAAAACACAATAAATGTGAGACTTTCTACTTTATATATGTATATTTTGAAGCTCTTTTCTGTATTCAATTAACATTTCATTTTGTATAGAATAGTACTAAATTGAAAGAATATTATTAAATTATAATTACTTTATTTGATTAAAAATATATCATTTATTTAAGATAAATTTCATATTTCACACTATTATTGTCAACTGATAATATAGTAAATTCATCCCTATTCTTCTGAAAGAAGACTTGGGTAATAAAATAAGTTTTGAGTCATATTTCATATAACACAGGAATGTTGACAAGCATCTTCCACAAATTATAGCCTCTCTGGATTCAGCTGAAACAAAACAAGAGTATCGATAAAAATGTAAATACTAGATAAATAAATAAAAACATACAACAGGAAGAAATATCAAATAAAATATCTACATCATTAAAAATAATACAGTAAATAAAAAAAAACTGAAATTATTTATTTTAGTCAAATATTTCTAGGAAATATATATATTGAACAATGTTCATTTATGCGACGAGAATCTGGGGTGACCGATATAGGCCTGCATACAAAGAAAATTAAGAGGAAATGGGCTGGTCATCTTGCCAGATTGCATGATAGCAAGTGGACCCTGAGGGCTACAGAATGGATTCCGCTTAACTTAAGGAGAAGACAATGTAGGCGTTGGAAGGATGACCTCAAGTCCGTAGCTGGTCCAAATTGGATGAAAGTTGCAAGGGATAAAGGAAAATGGAAAACAATGTGGGAAGAAACAGAGAACTCCACTTCCCAGTTGGGTTGGTCTCCAGGGAAGTTAGACCATTTACCCCCATCAAGGGGAGGCCAGCAACATGCACTTGTATATATGTTCTAAATAGCAATTTAGGAGGAAAATAATTCAAATTTGATTTAATTTAATTTTAGTTGTTCTTTTGAAGTAATTTCTTATTCTTTTGTTTTCTCCATGCAATGAAGGCTTTATTTATTATTTACTAGCTGTTACCAAGTGTGCCATGCTACACCTAATTTCTGTCTATGACTCTCCCCATATCAAGATCTGATTGATACCTAGTTGTCTATACCCAGTTACGAAAATCGGTCAAACGATGTGAATTTGTTTTAGTTCATAATGATACCAGCACAACAGCACTTCATCTAACAGCCGACAGAGGCCAGTAGTTGTCGATTCAAAATGGCCGTCAGTTATTCGTCAGTTCAGTTTAGCCAATTTTTCTTGAACAATACTTTTGACCTTTTGAAATTTGACTATTTTGACCTAGCCTAGGAGATTTCTCGTATCAAGACCTACCTGTGTGCCAAGTTTGGTCCATATCGGTCAAACGGTGTGGATTTGTATAAGGAACAAACAAAGAAACAGTCAGACAGACACGTGATTTTTATATATAGATATAGAAGAAAAAGAAGAAGAAGAGCCAACGGCCATAGCCACGTTGAATACACCGGTTCCCGTAGATCACCGAAGTTAAGCAATGTCGGGCGTGGTCAGAACCTGAATGGGTGAACGACTACGTGCTGTTGGCATTATAAAAGGGTGGCAACCTGTAGATAGCCCGGCGCTAATAGCAAAATAGTTGATGCGCCGTTAAAAACGAAAAAAAAAAAAAGAAGAAGAAGAAGATAGACCTACCTGTGTGACCTGTTTGGTCCATATCGGTCAAACGATGTGGATTTGTATAAGGAACAAACAAAGAAACAGACAGACAGACACGCGATTTATATATATATATATATATATATATATATATATATATATAGATTTCTTCATATTATTTATTTATTTATTTAAGAGCATTCGTAACTAAGACGACTTGCTCAATACATGAATACAAAGATTAAATTGCTAGAATATGTAAAAATTACAATAAATGTAAAAAACAAAGGTTGTTAAAAAAGAAAAATTCCAAGAATGACAAGTATGAAACATTAAAAAAAAAAAATAAACAACTTGCATAATAATCCAAGAAAAAAACAAATTAATAATACCAAATACTTTTAAGAAAGTGAGTGGTAATATACAACAAACAGGTTCTCATTAGGATTCATTTAAAATAACTGATTTAGTCTTCCTTGATTTAGAAGTTTGTTTTGTTCAGTACAATCAATTCTGGAGTCTATGATATTCTTCTTTCCATTTGGCTTAAAAATCTTCTTTTCTTTTTCTGCTTTCTGTTTTCCTTCCTCTTCATATTATATATTGAACAAAGAAGCATGTACCAGCACTGCCTTGGACTAGTGCACAGATGGTTGGGAGAGGAGGACGAGCTCCCTGGCTTCTCTTTGCAGACATTTAGCCTCGATGGTTACAAGGTTTAAAGATTACCTAAAATATCTTAGGGGATTAGATCTATGGAATTAGGGATTCTAGGACTTAACACAATCTGTCTCTTTAGGCCGAGGTGGACGTGTGGGCAATACGTCTGAAGCTACAGGGTGTCTGGTGGCAAATTTATATTTTTAAATATGATTATTTCAAAAAGTAATAAACGATGCAGAGGTAGGGTGGTGCCGTTGGAATTATCGATTGTGCGGATTTGTTAGTCACGATGCTGCAGTGGTCGAGTTAGTGTGCACCCCGTTGTTGTCTCTCCTCGGTGTACTACCTTCTAATAATCCAGGAGTCTCCTTATTGATATTTAGCAAGGGTCAAGGTTGGTATCCTTTGTGTCACCAAAGTCACAGTTATGGATGATGTGTATCGGCGTCTCTTCTACTCCACACCATTTGCAGATGGGGGATCTTCATCCTATGAAGGTGGTAGTTCAGGTTGTAATGTCCTGTAATTATTCCGAATTTCTACTCTGTTGAGGAGCTTCAGCTCCTTCCAGTGTGCTCCAGAAGGCTTTTGAATAAAGTATTTGGTGTGTCTAAGAGTTTGGATTTTGTTGCTTCCTATGCAGCCAAAAAAAATTGATACTTTTGAATAACTGCTCTATTGGTATATGGTGTGAATTAGTTACCACAATATCTAATATGTAGCAGAGCAGAATTATGATAAGGATAAAACAACATTAGGGAAATACTAACTAAGAAAACCCAGAATATTTTTAAGAATTGTTGTTCTTCTTTTTCTGTTTTTCCACATTTGAGTAGCACTTCATCGTGGAAGTTCAACTACATTTTCTACTTAGAGAATGTAAGAAGGCAGAAATGTAAGATGAAGACCATAGATGAATTAAAGGTAAATTAATACAACTGATGAATATAAATTAAATACTGTATTCCTTCTACTGAAAGAAAACATTACTGTCAGTAATTACTGTAGAGGTTACTTACTTTTTTAACATCAATCCTAACGATCTGTATAGCTCAAAATCAATGGTTTTCTGAGTCCTCGGTTAAAGAATTCAAATTCATGGCCTGAAAATAAAGAATACAATAACAAGAATTGACCTTTATTTCTGTTCCAGAATGCACATTCAATTTCGATTACTTTAAATTAATTATCAGTTCCATAACAGGCCAAGATACAATAGAGGTATTGGCTCTTGATCATACACCATACTAGGGAGATTATATAGTCAGTACTATGCTGTGGCAGGTCCGATTTTTCCCTTAGCAGGTAACCATTAAAGCCTGGACGAGGGACAATTTATGACCCTGTTTCCGACCCTCAAACAACATCATAAGAAATATTTCGGTGAATTCCCCCATCTTCAAACTCAAGTCCTCCAGAACACAAGTCAAGTGCTCTCTAACACTTTATTGTTTTATAGTCTTCCCATATTTTTTTTTAGAATACTCTACCACAGAGCTAATCTTGGCTCCATTAGATTAATTATAATGATCTATAAAAGTTAATAATAATTATAATAGTTTTTGAAGCCAAGAAATAGCCATGTTGAATACATCAGTTCACATCAATCCCCAAAGTTAAGCTATGTCGGGAGTGGCCAGTACTTCAATGGCTGACCGACCACGAGGTGTTGACATATAAAAGGGTGGCAACCTGTAGATAGCCCAGCGTTAATAGCCCTGTTGTTGACACACCAAAAAAAAAAAAAAAAAAAAAAAAAAAAAAAAGAAAGAAAGTTTTTAAGGTATACCTTAGTTAATTACATTGCTAAGAAGCCAATCTGCTCTTATCTGTTCTTGGCCCTAATGAAGGCTTTAAAAATTCATGAAATCATTTTTCAAAATGTTAGCACTCAACATGATGACAAAACCCCTAATCTATTGAGGTATCTGATTCTTGACCATTTGATACACTAGGGAGATAGTGAGGTCAGTACTACGCTCTGTCCACCTGATTTTCCCCTTTACAGGTACCCATTAATAAATAAATTAAAGGTTGGGTGGGTCTAGGGATGGCCTGGAACCCTGATTCCAACCATCAAACGACGACACTAGAAGATAAAGTCTTTAATGCATGAGTTTTGAGCTCAGGTCTTTCAGTTCATTATTCGATGCTCTATCACTAAGGAAACCTGGCTCCCCCTCAGTCAATCACAAGCAACTTTAAGAAAATAACCACTAAGTAAAAATTTGCCAAATATCTTGGCT
Organism: Gonocerus acuteangulatus; assembly: GCA_946811695.1. Lineage (NCBI taxonomy): Eukaryota > Metazoa > Arthropoda > Insecta > Hemiptera > Coreidae > Gonocerus > Gonocerus acuteangulatus. The sequence continues at coordinate 77,041,538 of OX328125.1, forward strand.
TTTAGAGAAAAAAAATTGTTAATATCTGATTCTATCCATTAGCCAAAACATTCCTTTATGCAAAACATTCTGATGACGTTAAATTTATATGCTGAATAGTACCAATTTGAGAACAGTCCCATGTTAAAACATATTACATCATATATCGTGCCTACCATGTCAAACTACCGAATATAAAAAATCTTGTTTTTTTCAGATTTGAGACATTGCTCTTCCATTGTGGACGATACAGCTTGGGGCAACTCTAACCCCTTTAGAATGGCCTTTAATGCCTTAAATCAAGTATCAATATATTACTTCGCCAATTTATCAAATATGTTCGTTACATGTTCGGAGTAAGTTTGCTCCAATTTTAATATTCGATAGTTTGACATGGTACATATGATATGTACCACATATCACACTACCACACATTGTGTTGTTCAAACAAGACAAGAATCACGACAGTCAGGGCGCAGGAAGTTTTTCCTTTCTCAACTCATTAATTCAGAAATGCTTTTAAATTTAAATTAGTTTGTAGAAGAGAATTATTATCTTAAATACTTCCTGGTTGCAACTGTTAAATATTATATTTTATATATTGCATTAATAGCTTTTCTTATTGCTTATGTTAAAATAATTGTTGGCAAATTATTATTGTACTATTATTTGATGGTGTCAACACTGTGATGAGATAGCAGCTGTAGGTTGGCGGGCTTGTTTGCCCTGTTCTTGTGAGATTTGTATGATGTAATGTCCGTTTTTGTGTTTTCTCTTATTCAATATATGATGTTGTATATAATGTTTTGGACAGACTTATGTCTTCAATCATTAAATTTAACAGTAACAAACCAATAGCTAAATTCATCAGAAATTGTGACCATTGGCCATCAATACTAGTACATATTTAAGTAGGTTAAGACTTACCGGAGTGGACTCTAATGGCATCTCCAACAAGGATCTTCATTTTTGAGTCAAAGATGGTGACTTCGCCTATCCCTTCACAAATAATAAAGACCTAAAAAAAATGCATTCAAAGATGAAGAATTTCTATTTGTTGTCTTGTAAAGTTTTTATCATACTCATTATGTGATTACGCCATAAACTTGTTGAATTCTATCAATTTGGATTATCCTAAACAGTAATACCCAAATATGGATGATGTGACACAAAAAACATTATCATAAGGATTTTAAGATGAATTTCGATTTTATTCCGTAAATATTAAATAGCTGAACCCAAACCATTAATTTAGGCACTTGACCGAATCCCGACAATCCCTACCTTCGCATCATCAACGGTCAACGATCTCCTCTCAATATCATAGTTTCTTTGTCATTTTTTTGTGAACTAGTATGAATAAAAATAAAATAATATATTTTTTGTTTTCAGTGTAGGCATTATGGATTTTTAGACCCAGGAATAAAACATTATTAACCTTCCAGTGGTCGTGCCCACTTTGGAACATGGACGGTCGCCCGGCGCACTTAGTGTGCCATCGTGTTTATTATCATGTTATTGAGTTTTAAACGTCTGTTTACTTTTGTTTTTCTTTAATATTATATTATTTATTGTAGTTAAGTCATTATTGTAAACAGATATATGAATGGTAATGTAAATAAGCTAATTTTATGTTTTAAAACAAATAAAGCATAAAACTCTGTACCTAAGGTTTGGGCCGTAAGGTTTCCCAGCAATTTCTTACAAGACGTAATGCTGGCTATGGCACAAACTGTGCGCCAGTGCCACTGCTGGAGGGTTAACAAGTTCACAAGTCATTTGATCGTGTCGAGTTTTCATATGTTTTTACCGACTATTTTATTCTTAACACTTAAATAAGCAATTAATGCATTAGAGTTGCTGGTAGTAATTATATTGCACTAACCTGGTCCTTGCTAGGTGTTTTCTTTAAAACACACTTAGCTTCAATTTTAATATAACTTATAGTGGTATGCATACTAGTAAAAATCTTGCTAATGAACACTCCAATGTGGTTTTTTGTTTGTTTCCATTCAATTTCTGATAATTTATAGATCTCTGAAAAAAATATTAATAAATACTCTTAAGAAAGCAGATAAAGATTATTCATGTTGTGAGGAAACATTTTTTTTTTGTATATTTATTCCTCGAGAGTGAGAATTAAGAGAAGGTACTATATTTTAATTTAAAATTATTTAATAAACATTTACAGGAAAAAATGTGCTTTCCGATATGAAATAACACATACAAAAAATGTATTACACATGAAAAAAAATCCAACTCACAGGAACTGCATCATCTTAACACGTTTTCATTTCGATTACATCGCTAGTGTGTTTTGGAAAGCATAGAATGGAAACAGTTCATATTTTGTTTTAATATTTCGTGAAAAATGTAAACACCTGCTTCAATAAAATCTCAAAGAGAAGCAAGAGTGCTACAATAAATGGGAAACTGACAGTATCCTAAGCAGAAATTCGTGCTTTTTACTGAAAATCACTATTAACAATCAAAAGATAAAATAACGGCTCAGTAATTTTAACTCAAAATAAATTTATTTATGAATTGGTGAGAAAAAACTTCAATTCACTTTTCTTACATTCACTCCTGTATGTGTTTCACACCTATTTGGTGCATCTTCATGGAAACATACTTACTAATAAAAAGGTTTACCGCCTTAAATTGAGGAGGAGAACTTTCCACCAGGGCCACGTCAAGACGGGCCTTAGACTAAATGAATTCATAAAAATAAATAAGATGATTGATAATCAATGTCATATGTTTCAGTCCCAGAAAAAATATAGTCCTAAATAATTAAAATAACGCTCTGTAATTTATTTTCTAAACCAAATTCTTTCATTTTTGAAAATTTTATTAATGAAAACATGATACATGTGTTTAATTTCAGTTTTTCTTTTTTTTTAATAATCTCTTCTGTCAATTATTAAAAAAATGTATAACGAAGAATTTATTTTTATTATTAAAAATAAGAACAGTCTTAAGATAAAGATGTGTTGGAGTGATTAGTTATTCCACTGGGAGTCCAGAACTCAATCCTCGCTTGTAAAATGATCATAATTGCTTCAGAATGTTGATTATATTTTTCTCTATTTTGTTTAAAAGATATATTAAATGAAAGACTTGTCCATCAGCTTGGATAAAAATAATATTAGGATATCAAACAGTTATATTAAACGAAAAAGATGTGTTAATATACCTGGTACTCTAAACTCAGTTGCAACCCCAGAATCAGGAGATATGGTTTTCCTCTTTTTAGCTGGAAATAAACATTAAAAATATAAGTTTTTTTCTGAAGTTACAAACAAAGAAGATAGATAAGAACTATATTCTTAAGAAAAACTATATTTAATAATAAAATTAGTTAGATGCATCCATAACAGGGAGCATTAGAACAGTAGCCGTAAGTAAGCGGAATTTACTGCATCCTCTTCCTCAACATTTTTTCTAGGAAACACTATTACCAATAAGTTTCTCATTTTCTTACTTTGTTTTTCTAAAATACTCATTTCACTGTTAAATGCACATTTTTTTTTTTTCTTACATCTACTTTTCCTCATCGAACATTGCTTCAGAACCTTTTTTGTAGAGAATTTAGTAAGCTTTTGAATGGCCGTATTTTACTTACAGCGATTTCCCAATTGTTTTCAAGATATTTAAGAAAATGTAAAAATATACCGTAACTATTCATAGCTGTTAATACTTTTTTTTGTTTGATTCTACTTCAGTAACTCCAAACATAACCAAAATTTAAAAATCTTAGTTTGATCTGCGTCCAATGATTCTGAGTAACCAAACCAAAAATTAGTTAGAAAAACTAGTTTTATCCATATTTCTGGAAAACAATTATCACGGGTGACAACCTATAAATAGCCTAGTGCTAATGGCGAAGATGTTGATGTGTGGTAAAAAAGAAAAAAAAATATAGAAAAATATAGACCCATGTTAATAAGCTTCCCATCACAACATTATGATTCAATTACGACTATTTTACATTCTATTTATTTTAATTAAAAAACTTATTACAAATATTTGTTGAACCGGGTAAATTGTTATATATTTTTTCATTTAATTAAGAATAAAACTAGTTGATCCACTTGCATGAATAAGAATGTACAGATTAAAGATTGAGACTATTATTTCATAACTAATGTAAAAAATGTACATGAAAAATCTGAACCGTCATCCATAACTGGCAAATCTCAGTTGCCAAACTTATATTGGCATGGTAACATCCTTTAATTCACTTAAATGTGATAAAGTACATAATATAATCACAATATATTTTTAAGACTATTTTCTAACTTGTGAATATCAGAGTTGAAACTAATAGGTGTCATGTTCAACTGAAAATTTTTAAACGTATGTTAAATTGGTGGAAAAATATCGTAGAATTACCAGAGAACGACCTCACAAAAATTTGTTTCCTGAGGTTAAATGACCTACGAACTTGTAACAACCTGCCTTTTAATTGGAGTAGGGAGCTTCAAAATTATTTAAGTAAAATAGGGGCTGGGAAAATGATTGACATCGACAGTGCGGACTCTGTGTCTCAGAATTGTAAACACCTACTCGAGGCGTACCGGAACATGCTCCTGTCTGAAGACATTGAGTCGATACTCAACAGTAGATATAACCCAATCTACAGGCTAGTCAGTACTCTAGGACTACGCGAGGACTACCTGTCTATGAGACTACCTCTGAAGGATCTCAGAGTTATAGCTCAGATCCGTCTCATGAGTCACAAGAAGCACAGGCTACTTATCGATGGACAATTCTGCCGTTTCGATCCTTCAATTCCCTGTAGGCTGTGTGGAGAAGCGGAAAAGGACAGTCTCATACACATCCTTATTGAATGTACAAGCCTCAGAAGAGCAAGGGAAGAACTTCAGGAGAATCATTTAAACGCATAAAGCGAAACAGCTCATAAAATAGAGAGTCTACTGTCTAACCTTTCTCATAATAAAATTAAAATTATATGTGCATTTTTAAAACAATTTAAAGCAACTATCTAGGTCAACATAAGAGATAAAAAGAACAGAGTTTATTTTTACAACTATATAGGATTAATAATTTTTTTTAGTATTATTAGATAGGTATATGTTTGTAAATTGCTGGCAGTTGTGCGTATGATTGGGTACATGTACAAGTATACATTTCATTTATCTTTGTTATTATTATAAGTTTTGCTTCCTTATCTTATTTTATTTATTACATACATGTTCAAATATTTATTTATTTATTTTCTTTACAAGTAGTAAGATTGTATAAGTAGGGTATATTTTTTTTTTTTTTTTTTTTTTTTTTTTTTTTTAATATTATTATTATACTATATATTTTTTTCCTTTTGTTTTCTCTCTCTTCATGTAAGGATGCTCAGTGTATATAGTGTAAATATTTAGTATTTTGTTTAGTTTAATTTTATAATGCTTCTATAGTTATTTCTTATAAGTAATAATCTTAATTAAATGTGGTAGACTCCTTGCTGTAAAATTGTAAATTTTTAAGAGCAATAAATATTCATTCAACTTGTGAATACATCCTGATATTAATTTATCTATTTAAGAAAAGATAAATGATTTTCATTCAACTTACAGTTGTTCAATCCGTCGTGTGTATCATGAGATCTACCCTCTGTAAAAAAAAAAAAAAATCAATTCATTAAATTTTAAGAATTAAATCCAAGGTTAATTAAAGATTCAATCAGCAGAATACTATTTGTTCAAACAAATTACCATTTGATTTGGGATTTTTAGTTTTGACATTGACTCTAAGGATTTCAACTTCTTGGCTTCCATTGACGATTTTTCTCACAAGATTTTCTTTTTCCTCTACAAGAGATGAGACAGATTTCTTCACTTTAGACTGCCGTTTAGTCGGCGGTTTTCTTTGGCTTGCTTGAGAATACTTCACTTCAATGTCTTTGTTCTTCATAACCTAGAAAAAGAACTTAAGATTTTGAAGGCTTAATAGAATAAATTTGCTTATTCATATCATAGGTAATATTTTTCAGCTTAAACTAATAAAATAAAAAAAAAGAGGAAATTAAAAATTTTGGTTATATAAATTACAAATCTTAGCATGAACAAGTCACAAAATATAATCCTGAAATATATATGGTTTAAATGTGTATGTATGAAGTAAAAAAATGTACATTATCAATTAAAACTGAGCAAAATTAATATTTCAAGATTCATGAACAGCCCCACAGGATTTTTGTGTTTCAGGATTTGTGAAACTTCTATGAAACTCCAGGTTCATCCCATATCCCACTGTCTACCAATTTAGTAATACTGATTTTTAATTTATAAGAATAATTTTTTTTTTTAATATTTGAAATTTCAGTTATTTTGGTACTGGTAAAAAAAAAATAAAAACAACAAAAAACAAACCATTTGGCATTCAAGACCAAAGGGTATTGCGACAATATAGCATCCTTATAGTGACAGTATTGTTATCTAACATTAAAAATGCCTCCGACTCTTCAGACACAACTTATGGCAAATTGTGTTAACCATAATAGAGATAATTGGGCTTAGTTGATAATAGTTCATTAAAACCAAATAAAAAATAAAAAAATGTTTATTTTCTCCAAAGTTTGTTTTCAAGGCATTTATCAGTGAAATCGAGAACTGATCCACCTCTCTTTTTATTATTATTATTATTTTATATTATTTTTTTAAATATGGTTCTATTCAACTATTAGACTGAATCCTGAATATCACTACCTTGGTAATATCCACAGCCAATGATCTCTTCTTAGTTATCAAAACAAATAATGTAATTGTTGATAACAAATAAGTGAAAATTAACTACATTAACCTGTACTTCAACTTCTTTCATTTCTGAGCAAAGAGCATTTGATAGTTTTTCATAAATCAGCATCGGTTCTTTGACGAGATTATCTGGTCCTAAAGGAGGCCGTGTCAAATGTGAAAGAGGTGCTGCTTTAGAACCAGCCTCCTGGAGAATCATAGTCTTAAGTAATTATAAAAAATAAAGGCAGGAGAAAAAGGGCTAAGTTTGCCTCTGTTATGTGTGAGAGTATATATATATATATATATATATATATATATATATATATATATATATATATATATATTTAAATTTTAACGTCCATTTATTATTAACTACGAATTTTAGGACGGGTTATCTATAGGTTACCACCCTTTTCTAGCTAGGATAGGGGTGATGCCTTTTTTTTTTCGAAAGAAAAGCCACCACCCCTAGTGGGAATCGAACCCACGACCTTTGGCACGGAGTGTTAAGTGCTCACGCCTTTACCCTCACGGCCATCGGGTCTCCGTATATATATATTGTAATGATATATTACATTCACGAAAATATTTTAAAATTCAAATAACCATCGATAGTTTGAAAAGCCCGCGCAAAACACAAACCATAAAATACAAATAACATCGTATTATATACACTTTAAATTAATAATATTTTGGACAATACATATTAAATGTACATTCAGAAAACAATAAATAAATTATTTAGTATTGCAAAAATATAATTATTATTTTTATATATAAACCGGCAAAAATGCGGAAGTTGGAAATAAAGGACGCCAACTTTCCCGCTAACAAGGCGTCAGTCTATAGCTAGCAGTTGTAGAGTGAAGAGCTAAAGTCTATCCTCTGGAGAGTATAGTGATCAGTCTATTCCTAGGAGTCGTGGAGTGAAGAGCTAAAGTCAATCCTCTGGAGAGTACAGTGGTCAGTCTATTGCTAGCAGTCGCAGCGTGAAGAGCTAAAGTCTATCCTCTGGAGAGTACAGTGATCAGTCTATTCCTAGCAGTCGTCGAGTGCAGATCTAAAGTCTATCCTCTGGAGAGTACAGTGTTCAGTCTATTGCTATCTATAATAGAAGACGGGTTGAGAAAACAACTGAGTCAAGAATATCAAGATATCCATATCCATCATATGTACCTGGCAAGAAAGCGTACTACACTGAAGAAGAAATTACTGAAGTGCAGTAGATTCACATTTTACTTGAAGTAAATTAATTCAAAGGTAAAATTATTTTTTTGTAATGTTTAATTTTTTTATTGTTTGTTTGATTATACTTTAATATTGTTTTGTATTTCGGAATTGTCAAAAAATAAATATTATATTATCCATTCACTCAGAACTTTTATCCCTGAGATTAAATCAATTTAATATAATAAAACTTATTAAAGTAATTAAAATCGTTTTATTTTAAATAAAAAATAATCATAACATTAAATGGCGACCCAACGTGTCGCATTCCTTTTATAAAAATTAATCTTAAGAATATATACTCGACCCCTTGGGCCTCGCAGGTGGCTATGCCCCCATTCCCTTTTTGTTTAGAGCCTAGAACTAAAATTAAAAAAAAAAAAATATGAACCACCAATTAGCCACACATTTTTGGAATATTTCTGGTATCTCTACATGTGTAATGGTAGAAGCGGGACGAGGCATGATAACGCAGGGTGAGCCTCCCCTCCCTAACATTAGAGAAGGAAGGCAGAGAGAAGAGAATATAACCCGCTTCAGCGTTTGAATAGCCACTACTCTCTCACCTGCTGTGCAAGCAAGATCACCCTCTCTCCCTCGGCTAGCTGTGCAAGCAAGATCACCCTCTCTCCCTCGGCTAGCTGTGCAAGCAAGATCACCCTCTCTCCCTCGGCTAGTTGTGCAAGCAAGATCACCCTCTCTCCCTCAGCTAGCTGTGCAAGCAAGATCACCCTCTCTCCCTCGGCTAGCTGTGCTAGCAAGATCACCCTCTCTCCCTCAGCTAGCTGTGCAAGCAAGATCACCCTCTCTCCCTCGGCTAGCTGTGCAAGCAACATCACCCTCTCTCCCTCGGCTAGCTGTGCAAGCAAGATCACCCTCTCTCCCTCGGCTAGCTGTGCTAAGCTTGCCTCTTCTCCCTGCTACCTATTCCGCTCCTGTACATAATTGTTATTATGCATTTTCCCAATGAATAACTTTAACTTTCATTTACTCTCTTGTTCTACGTCCGTCCTAGTGTGCTAACTAGGTAGACCCCTCTTCCTGCCGTTGCCCCGTGTGCTAACCTGGCAGCACCCCTATGTTCCTATTTCCCTATCCATCTCTGAACACGCATAAATAATATCACCTCTCTTGTGCACTACTGTGGTCGCAACAAGCGAGCCAGCCACTTCCTACACAGGTATCAAACTACAGGCAGAGAAAGGCAATATCAGTATACAATTTCAATTCGCCGATACTCTGAATGTGGTTGTTTACATTGACGCTGCTCTCAACATTGTCATACACTATTCTCAGCAGTAGTTTTAATAGGTAATTTAGGTAAGTTCACCTATTTTACCTTAAATGTTTTCCATTTATATTTCCAGACATAAGTAATAAATGAGCATAAATCCGAAGATGTCAGGAGCTGAACACCTCCAATGACTTCCAATGAATCTTACATCAGCTGAAGCAAGACTACACAGCTGAGCCGGAAATGAGAGTTACTTTTTGTCATTTCTACAGAGAAATGTAGCCTACATGAAACGGGACAGTTCTCCCTCTTCTCCATAGCCCTGAAGAAGGCTTGTATATCAAGCCGAAACGTTGGCGGTAATAAATATATTTGACCTATAAAATTTAGTTTTTATTGAAAAAAGACCAAAACTCCGATGATCAACACCTTCTACATTTCAACAGTCGACTATATCTTCTCAATCAAAAATATGAATAGAATGTAAACAGAACAAAGTACATAAACAATGACTGAATTAGTAACATAGAGATTATACTAACCCCCTTCTGTTTATAATATATCTTAGGTCCACCTGAAAGCCAAGTCTGGCTTATTCTTAAACAAGTTCTATTAGTTTTAATAATTTACTTAATTGTCGAAATAACACGTTGATTTATACAAATTCACGATATTTTTGTTAAACTAAAGTTTTAATTCAGTTTTTAATCAATTCCAATTATTTAGTTTTAGTTTTACTAATATCTATAAATTGGTATAATTTTAGTTTCTTGTTAGGTTGCAATTTTTAGTTGAGATTTAGTTTATTCTAAAAAGTGAATGTAGTTTTAAGTTTTGCCCAATATTGTTCTTGACCATGCGGCAAACTAGGGAGATAGTGTGTCAGTATTATGCTCCGGACACCTGATTTTCCCCTTTGCAGGTATCTGCAGGGTTGCTAAATCCAACCCACGAACAAAGACAGAAGAAGATAAAAATCCTTAGTGCGCTCGGGATTTGAACTCATGACCTACAGCATATTAGTCCAGTGCTCTACCACTGAGCTAACCTCGCTCCCCATCTACCTGTAGATAGCCCAATGCTAAATATCTAAAAAAAAAACGAAAAAAAAAAAAAAAAAAAATTGAAGGATAAGAATACCTGATCTATCATAGCATCAACACTTTCATCACTTTTTAATTTGTTGTTTGAAGGAGAATCGGCATTTGACTTTTGAAGGGTTTCCTTCACAATTTCATCCAGAATAGCTTCGACTCTCGAAATGCGCCCTCCTCCTTTCTTGGGTTCGGTAGCAAACTCATCAAGGAAATTGCTAGGGCGTTTTCTTAAACTAGTCTTTATATTCTTATTTTCTGCTGTAAATCTAACAGTTTCAACCCTGGAGTCTTTCCTTGATGACCTTCCTAAAACAATTTATAAAAAAAAAAAAAAAAAAAAAAAATACAGAATGTATCAACAAAAAGAATTAAAACAAAGAACAAGATTAATATTAGAAAAAAAAAATATGAAAATCATGAATCTATATTGCGATCAACGACTTGGAGAGAAATTGTCTATGTTTCTGGTCCTAGCATATCTTACAGGGCGGAACATCCTGGATCCCAGCTTGGAGGGGTCGTAATTGTGAAGAACTTACCAGCTCACTTCCTATATTCCACCATCTCGACAGACAATATGCAGGTAAGTTCTACATCTCTTAACCTTTCCTTACACAATTTAGTAACATCCAACAGATGGCTTATCACAAATGTATAAATATTTGTGGGGATATTCCTCATATCGTCCCTACCATGTCAAACTATCGAATATGAAAAATTTTGTTTTTCAGATTTGATCTTTTACTCTTGCATTGCTGACGATACGGCTTGTGGCAAATTGTCGAAACTCTAGCCTCTTTAGAATTGCCAGAAATGCCTTAAATAAAGTATCGAATATGACCATTTTTCAATATCCCACGTTGTTAACCCTTTATCTGGCAGAGTTGCAAAATGATTGAAAAAAATATTTTTTTTTGCATGGAACCAAAAGATGGAATCTAATCTAATGAAAAAAGCAAAAAAAAAAAAAAAATCAACCAGCCATATTAGCGTAGTTACGCTGATGATGTATCTTAGAGAATACATTGCCGGATTAGGGTGGCGAGTGATCAACGTTCTTGATTAACTATATATCACACAAAAATTAAATAGATATGTATTTTTTTGTTTGGTTAAAAGGAGGGAGGGGTCTACATGATAAAAATAAAACAAAAATGTATGTAAGCTCTTTTTTTTATTATAAAACATTAACTCAAATTAAATAAAATATGCCAATTGGTGACAGATCCTGTGTCATAAACATTGTGTGATAGAATTAAAAATCTGATTATAATAAACATTGGTTTCCATTGAAAAAATCAACATAAAATAACTTACTTAGTTTCCATTCACATGGTAGTTACAAAAACAATTTCTTTTAGTCATCATGCAGAGCAGTATCTCGCAGTGACTGCTGTGTGTGGTTGTTTTTGACATTTTTACATACACTACTCGTACATCTCTCTTTACTTGAAAATACTGGTAGATGTTGTCCTGTATATACATGTCTGTCAGGTCAACCCCACCCATGTTCTGGTTGTAATGGCAGATAATTTTAGGAAACATCTTGGCTTTGTGTTTTACTGACCACCTTTTCACCCGTTCTGGTCATTTCGTCAATGGAATATCAATTCTGAAGATTATCCTTTTTGAATTTATTTCTGAGATACTTCATCACAGATCTTATTTAATAAGGCATACTGCAGATAACGACGGAGTTTTTCGTATTTTTTTTAAAGCATAATATCTGCAATCTTATAGCACTTTAGGCTTTTTGGCCAGTCGTCAGCATATGCTGGCATTTTTACTACCCTTATCAGGAGTTCTATCGCTAGATAATCGGTTATTTCATTGTCTGTCACTGTAAATACAGCTAGCTCTGCCCTCTTTTTGAATGCAATATAAGTTAGTTTGATTTGCAATCGATTTTACTAATTCAGCTCGATTTTGTGAACTATAAAATACATGATAACATATGGCCCAATGACAACGTGTCTTGGAAGATACATTATTACATGTACCCCAATAACGACAATGTGTCTTGGAAGATACATATTACATGTGCCCCAATAACGGCAATGTATCTTGGAAGATACATTGCTTGTTTTACTTTTGTAAACATACAGGCTTGATATAAAACTTAATTTATTAATTCATAGGATACTTTAATAGCTACACAATGTAGAAAAAAAGTTTCAACCCGAAATCTGTTCTATAACTATAAGAAAGACAAGAATAATTATCTTTGAATCTGGCAAGGCCATGTTGGTGAAGTCGCAATCTTAAAATGGTGATAATATCCTTCCCAGCTATTTTCTTATGTGAAATAAGTTAGCCAACTTACGAAAGAAATATTCCCTGTCATATTTCAAGTTGCAAACCTCGCCAAATTACGAATTATGAATCACTAGGGACCTTTGAAAAGCTGTATCTTGAAAGATACATTACCAGAAAAAGGGTTAATGTATCAAATATGTTTGTTCGCTAGTTTGCTCCTAATCGTCATACTTTTGAGATCTAAAACTGACTTGGCACACTAACAAAAACGGTATATTCGTTACTTTGATTTGTAGATAACATTAATACTTCAGAATTAGTACAATGCATAATGTACGCCTAATCGAATGTGTCACATTCGTTAGTTTAAAAGTGTATTTATACAGTTAGTCAATCGGAATCAGCAAACTATCGAAAATACAACACCCGACAATTTAAAATGCCGGATACAAGAAAAATCACTTATTAGCAAACTCACCAACCAGAGGCAAACTCACGAATATGATCTTTTTGGTTATTAAAAATAGTTAACAGTTTGTTCATAATTTCACCTTAAAATTATTAAACATATACATAGCAAAAATAAGTAAAATTGTCCTTTTGTGAAGGTGCTGATTTTGGAATCGCTATTAAAACTTTATCTTGCTTTCTTGAGCACCATTTTTCATATTCGATAGTTTGACATGGTAGGGACGATATTAAACAGTGATAAATATTAATTAAGTTACATCTTTCAAAAATAAATCATAACGCAGTAATCCTAGAAATTCAAATGTGAAGAGACAGACGGATGGTCCCACAGTACTTACTCAATAAAGGCATCCTGTTAGGAGGGACCAATTCCCCTTCAGAATCACTGGATACAACGACTAAACAAAGGAAAATACAAAGATTTAACAAGTGAAAAGGTTAATTAATACATTAAATATAATCATTTTATTATTTACAGACTCTAGTATTTATCTATAATTTATTGCCGAAATAAATTGAGTTTTGGTAAATCTAAAATTTGTTACATCCGAAAACATTACTATCTTGCACAGCAGCATGAGTGTGCTTGTGTGAAAAAGTACAAAACTAACTTGTGCAATGGAAAAGTAAAAGTCCGACTTGCAGGAACTGCGTCATCTTAGCATTTCAGTGCGACCTTTCTTAAAAAGCTTTTATGGCCTTACCTGGATGGGTCGGCCAGCACCCACAATCCACTTCTAGAGATACTTATCTCACTGTTCAATGCATTGAAAAATATCAAAATGATTCGAATTGTTTTGTGTTCTTCGACTATAGAACTAATTCTATAAATAAATCCAATTTAAAACAAAAAACAACGGATTAAGAAGTGAGCTAAATAACTAAAAAAACCGTTCAAAAGAACGAAAGAAACACATTAGAAGTTTTAAGCACTTATTTCTCCGATTGACATCGCCTAATCGAAAATTGCTTCAGGTTTTTTGTAGAAAATTTAGTAAGCTTTCGAATGATTTCCTTCCACTTAGCACGATTTTTAACCGTTTTTGAGATATAAGAGAAAACATCAAAGTTCCCAAAACAGTTTTTAAATGTGCCAAAAATTTGATTTTTCAACTAAAGTCCCGATACATTTAAAAATTAAAAACAATTTTTTTTTTTTATTACAAGAAATTATGAACTTTTTGGTACATTCAACTTTAAAATGGATTTTCTCAAAACTGCGTTTTTCAGATCAGATGATAAGCTAGAGCTTTTAATTTTCACCCGATCAGCATCAAATTTTAACTGCAGATTTCTAATTATATTTGCCAGTAAAGCACGTAGGGATTTTTCCATTCATTGAATTCTTACGATTTTATGAAATTTTCGACGGACTATTTAATAGAAAATGAAGAATTTTTCACCATTTTTGAAAAAATTAATATTTTTAAAAAAAAAAAAACAGATTTAACGTTCTTCCTTCAAAATAATTTTAGTTTTATTCTAGATTAAAAATAACCGCCTGCAGGCTATCTCCCATAAAAAAGATGGTTTTTGTTCGTCAGACACAGTGCCCCCATTTTGTTTTTGAAGAATTAAAACTATCTTTTTTTTTTTTTTTTTTGGTTACATTAACATCCCATATAAAACTTATGGCATAAAGAATTGAAAAATATTGATTTATTTGTTATCCATAAATTGGAGAAAATGATTTGACCACACGAGGCAGTATTACCCGGTAAAGGCAAGAAATTGAAAAAATAATTGGAAATATTACCCAATGTAGGATATCCAGTCTTTGGATTTTTAGTACTCAATGCTCTTCTCCTGGATGAACCTTAAAACGTAAAATAATAATGAGAATATAAAACCATTGAAAATATTATTCAATTGAATCAGAAAAATCAGAGTAAATTCTCAAAAAATGTTTAGATAGGATATCCAAATAGTTAATATTATCTAGAGAGGAGATAGTCGGGTCATAATGGTTAATAAAACTGCATTTTAAAATAAAAATTAGTTTTTACTGCCAATGTTTTGGCTTAAATGTTTGTTAATTGCTGACCATCTTGCAAAAAAAGGCATTACAGATGGTATTCCCTTTAATATGGTAACGCACAACGATTTGATCAATGAAATTAATAAAAATCCTAAAGAAAGATTGGCACCATTTCAGCGTTAGTGCCAATGAAAACAAACTTAGAGAGATAAAAAATGACATAAATCCCTGGAAAACATCTTATCAACAAACTAGACGAGAAGAAATCATAATTACCCTACTGCGTATAGGGCACTCAAGGGAATTTCCTAAATGACAAGCATAATAAAGCCCTAAAAAAAAAAAAAAAAAATTACAGGCAATACATATAATATGATTTTAAAAATCATGTTTCTTTATTTCATGTATTATAACTTAAATATTCTCCCTGCCTGAGTAGTACATAAAATTATTAAAAAAAAAAAAAAAAAAAAAAAAAAAAAAAAAAAAAAAAAAAAAAAAAGCATGAATTCTATCTAGTTCATTGTATTCATACTACTCTAGCTAGTTGAATGTGTATGCTTTTTTTTTTTTTTTTTTTTTTTTTTAATAATTTTATGTACTACTCAGGCAGGGAGAATATTTAAGTTATAATTAGGGACCGGATTTTTAGGATAAAATAAGCATCCGATTAGGTTTTTGCAACAGGCATTTTAGGTCTTTTTAGGTTTTTGTTTAAAAATAGATTTTAGGTTTTTTTATGCGATAAAAACGTTCAAATAGGTTCGAAAATGGGTTCAATCTATTATAATTAATCATCAATAATTTTTAATAATTTATCATTGATAAATTAATATGTATATTTTGATCATAGAGACATAAAAATAAACAACAAATAACATTATTTTATAGAATAGTGCCTATATTGAGAAGGGGGAAAATATGAGGAAATAAAAATAAAATATAAGTTATTTAAAAAAAAAAAGAATAAGCAGTCCAAATGGCTAACGGCCATAGCCACATTGAATGCACCGGTTCCCGTAGATCACCGAAGTTAAGCAACGTCGGGCGTGGCTAGTACCTGAATGGGCGACCGAGCACGTGATGATAGAAAAGGGTGGCAACCTGTAGGCAGCCCGGCGTTAATAGCCCTAATGTTGATACGCCGTTAAACACACACACAAAAAAAGAAAAAAGTAGTCCAAATATTAAACACAATTTTTATTTTTAAAAAAATTGACTTAAATCTATATAAATAAATAAATAAATTTTATTAATAAACCAATGTTAAAAAAGAGTTAAATTAAATTATTTAATAAAATATACATTAATAAAAAAAATAACATGAAATATGTTAAAATCAAAATAATGAAATCGTGGAAACATTTAAAGGGGAAAATATGAAGCTAAAATAGGTATTACCCCTTGTTACAGTAAATTATCATATAGGTGCCCAGATTTTCTTAAAGAGGTTTAAACAGGACAGGAAACACACTCCTTTGAGCGGAAAGATATAACAAATACAAAAATTCTTACACCAAATTTTCTTTGTGTTTTCTATTTTAAAGATTAAGTATCATTATATCGCCATTTAGGTGATTTTAGGTCTTAACATCCAGAATAGGTTATTTTAGGTTTTTTCAAATTTGCAGGAATGATACTACAAGACGCGAATCATATAAATACCCGATCAGTATCCTGTTTAGATGAAAGGAAAAAAAAAGGTGAAAACCTAAGAATCCGGTCCCTAGTTATAATACATGAAATAAAGAAACATATTTTTTAAAATCATATTATATGTATTGCCTGTAATTTTTTTTTTTTTTTTTTTTTTTTTTTTTTTTTTTTTTTTTTTTTTTTTTTTACGCCGCATCTACATCTAGGTCATTAGCGACGACATCCAGGGCGCAGCGAGGAATTTTCCCAGCGAGCCCTGAGATGAAAAAATTCCTACCGGAGGTGGGAATCGAACCCACCATCTCTTGCTTTTGAATCCAAGGCACTAGCCACTAGACCACGGGAGACCCCATGTATATGCAAGTATTTAAATTAACAACAGTATTGCCCACAAAGATATCGCGTCCCATGAGATGCCCCTTATTGCAGACCGCCGTGACGATTGTTGGATCGCTGCCCGCCGCAATAGAGATCGCTTCCTGTGTGCTTGAGCCTTAAGCAAAGACCAGGCTTTAATACTCACAGACAACAGGCCTCAACAGTTATTCACAAATGGCTATAAATATTTATTATTTGTATTCAATTGTCATTATTAATTATTTATTTATATTATAAATAGCTTCCGTGTGAGTAGGACGCGTATAGGTTAGAAGTGTAGAGTGCTCCGATTAATCCCGAGGATATCCTGCATCTCTATTGGCTGCGGCCGCAAGTATCATTTATATTATTTCTTTTATACTATTGTGAGAGAACTACACTTATTCTGTAAACTCAGAAGGCTATTTTCTTCCCATAATTATTGTTGTGGCAATAAGTATTGAATAATATTTAAGATGAAAAAACCGACTGATAAAAGGTATAAGATGGATAGCATGTTTTCGTTTTCGTCACGCGATACAGAAAACGAATCCATTATTACGGAAGCAATTCCAAAATTCCTAATAATTAATAGAACGGGAGGAGAAAACTTTTCAAAAATTAGCCCTTTCTTTATCAATAAAGCAGTAACAGGTTATGTAGGGACAGTTAAAAATATTAAGAAACAAAGAGGGTAGTATTTTGGTTGAAGTTAATAACGGTCTTCAAGCGAAAAAACTTCTAGATTGTTGTAAGTTATGTAACCAATTTGAGGTGGAAGTAATTCCCCATTCAAAACTGAATCAAAGTCAAGGAGTCATTCGCTGCTACGAATTAGATTTAGTTGAAATAGATGAAATTAAAAATGAGTTAAAATCCCAAAACATATCAGACGTGCACCGATTCACGATTAAAAGAAACCGTGAGAAAATAAAAACACATAGTTATCTCCTTACTTTTCAAATTCCCGATGTACCAAAAAATATTAAAGTGGGGTATCTGAATATCCCTGTAAAACCTTATTATCCCAATCCTACTAGATGCACGCGATGTTTACAATTTGGACATATCAAATTTTACTGTGCAAAACCTTTTATGTGTAGCTCCTGTAATAACCCCAAACATGAGGGCAATTGTAGTAAGCCAGTCATGTGCGCTGTTTGTAAGGGACCGCACAACAGTTTTGACAAAAACTGTCCAAGCTCAAAATGATTAAAAGAAACACCAAAAAATGGAGCTCATTGACCCTAGACTGTCGACGAGAAGAGGTGATCATTGCCAGGCTTAAGACACGGACACACAAGACTCACCCATGCCTTCCTTCTGAATAGACAAGAACCACCGAACTGTGAAGTATGTAATGAACGGTTAACAGTTCGACATATTTTTGAGAACTGTATGAAATATACCGACATACTTCAAAAGAACAATGTTCCTCAAAATCTAATGGAAGCACTAGGGGATGACACAAAAATAATAAAAAACGTCCTCAAGTTCATTAAAGATGCTAACTTGTTTGCAGAAATATAAGATAAGTTAAAGATAAGTTTATGTTCATGTACGTATAAGTTAATATATATATATAAAAAAAAAAAATTAGTTGTATTTTGAATGGTTAGATTTAATGTAAGGAATACTTGTAAATAAATATATTTAGGTGTAAGTGTAAGAATGTATGTATGTGTATGAGTATGTATATGGGTGTATGTATACATATGTATGAGTGTGCGTGTTTATAAATGTGTATATGTGCATATATACATATGTGTGTGTGTATATGTGTATATATGTGCATATATACATATGTGTGTGTTTATATGTATATATATGTGGATGCGTATGTGTGTATATGTATATGTAGAAGTAGCTATAAGTGAAAAAAGAACGGAATATAGCATCTAGTGTTTAAGTGCTTTAATTTAATGAGGAAAAAATAAATAAGTTGTGTACATTTATATGTAATTCTATTGAAAAAAAATAAAAATAAAAAAAAAATAATAAAAAAAAGAATAAAGAGAAAAAAAGTAAAAAAATGAAAAGAAAATAAAAAATAAAAAAAGTAAAAAAAATAAATAAATAAATAAAATAAAAAAATAAATTAAAAAAAAATAAAATAAAAATAAAAAAATAAAATAAAAAAAATACAAAAAAATAAATAAATCATAAAAAAAAAAAAAAAAAAAAAATTAGATATATTTTGTACGGTTAGATTTAATGTAAGGAATACTTGTAAATAAATATATTTAGGTGTAAGAGTATAAGTATATATATGCATATGTGTGTGTGTGTGTGTGTGTGTATGAGTATGAGTGTGCGTGTTTATAAATATGTATATATGTATGTATGGATGTGTGTGTGTGTGTGTATGTATATATATATATATATATATATATATATATATATATATATATATATATATATATATATATATATATATATATATATATATATGTATATGTATGCATGTGTGTATATGTATGTGTGTGTGTGCGTATATATATATATATATATATATATACACATTGAAGTAGCTATAAGTGAAACAGAAAGGAATATACCATCTATTGTTAGCTTTAAATTAATGAGAAAAAATAAATAAATAAAAAAGTTGTGTACAGTTATATGTTATTCTAATAAATAAAAAAAAAAGGAACAGAATGTGCTTACATATTTCATGAGATTAATTAGTTAAAAACTAGGTTTAATTAAAAAACAAAAAACAAAAGGTTCATAGGACGATTAAAACAGTAAGTTGTTCGTCTTTTAATTCATTCCATTCCATTCCATTATCTCTTTGATTGACATTGCCCCACCGAACAATACAACAGGATCCTTTTTGTAGAGAATTTAGTAACCTTTCGAATAGCTGCCTTCCACTTACTATGATTTCCCAACCGTTTTCGAGATATTTTAGAAAATATACTGAGATCCGAAAACTTTGTATCACCATTAATACAATTTTTTTCCATATAATTCTTACCTCCAAACGATATTAAAGTTTAAATATCTTAGATTAGATGAATGTCAAATACCTGGTACAAGTTTCAAGTGAACCACTCATCGTTTCTGAATACCCAAACAGAAAATTAGTTTGGAAAAGTATTTATATCAATTTTTCTCGTAAACGGTTACAGAAATTGCATGAATGAACTTGACCTTTCAAATGAGAAGAAAGATTTTTGTACCAAATGTCATAAAAATCGGACCATTTTTGAGCCAATGAGGAACTTCTTAGTAATTGAAACCCCCCTAAAAGTACTTAAACATTTGAATATAAGAAAACCTTTCTTAGCGCGTGTTTACATTCTAAACGAATTGTCTGTGCAAAATTTCAAATTTTTGTGTCAAGTGGTTCGGGATATTATTACATCGGATGAACCACCACCAGGGCGTAAACTCTATGAGGGACAAAATCACAGTTTATTTCTAATAATTCAAGGTCTGCAATCATAGTTGAAATTAACCGCAATTAAAAATAATACTATGAAATAGATACAGTAGGGTAACTGCTGTTCTGTTATCGTCCTAACAACGCATGCTGTCTAGGCGTGCTTGCTCTAACCAACTAAAACTTTAAACCCCTCTAAAAATTTGAATATCAAAAAATCCTTTCTTAGCGAGTGTCTACGTTCTATAGGGAGTGTCCATGCAAAATTTCAAATTTTTCTGTCAAGTGGTTTGGGATGGGCGATGATAGGTCAGAGAGACAGTGAGGGAGTGGTATTTCACAAATATATAGTAGACATGTACTCTGCCCATTTTTTAGCGCGGTTACTCCCTATCTCCATAGGGAGAACCCGCTTATGAGGTTGACCTCATGACGCAATTCGGAAGTGCCGACTAGAACCTTTCACGTTTCAGACCCTATAGATCACGAAAATATACGAGGCTAAAATTTGTATATATATATATATATATATATATATATATATATATATATATGTGTGTGTGTGTATATTTATATATATGCTTGTCTGTTCGCTCTCTAGAAAGCTCAAAAATGGTCCGATTTTGACGAAATTTCGTACAAAAATCTGTCGTCTAATTTGAAAGGTCAAGTTCGTTAACCAGCAGAATCCGCCCACTAGAAGATAGTGTTTTGGGCGAAATTCGCGCAAAAAAAATCGTAACGCTTACGTTTTTGAGTTTATATGCTTGCAGGTACTTTTTTTATACTTTATAGGTTTCTGAACATAAGAAAACGGATGAAACAATTTTGAAGGCGATATCTTTAAGTGTTTCTGAGATAAGTGGAATCAATGTTTTTGTAAGTCATTATTTTTTTGTGAGTACTTAGAATCTCGGGATTCAATTGAAATATTTTCTACATCTTGGAAATTAATCCCAACTAAGATGTTTAAATTTTGGATTTAAGGAAGTATGCGAAAAAAATTATTTTATTAATAGACATGAAAAGTTTTCGGATCTCCATACATTTATCGTAAATATATCTCGATAACGGTTGGGTGGTAAGTGGAAAGTGACCATTCGAATGCCTACTAAATTCTCTACAAAAAATGTTCTGAAGCAATATTCGATGGGGCAACGCCAATGAGAGATATAAGCGCTTAAAACTTAAAAAGTGTTTGTTTTTTTATTTTAAAATGGGTTTTCTCTTTCTTTATCTTACTTTTTAATTGGTTGTTTCTAGTTTTAAATTGCATTTATCAGTAAAATTAGTATTGTAGTAAAATAAGTTAAGAAACGGTGAAAGGTATTGGTAATAGGTTTGGAGTGGCTGTGGTAATCATGATGGCAGTGGCTAATCATGGTGACGTTTTGAATGCTCCTATCTATATAACCTTCCTCATAGCCTACAACTGAAGTTATCGTTATTTCCTACTTTATAAAAAGATTTAACCCATGACAGAATGGAATTTTATTCGCCATGAAGCACATATTTACAGTTGATTATTACAGTAAAACAAATTTTCTAGTAAAACAAGATACTTAAAATTACAACGAATTTTTGGTTGTTTAGAATAGAATAATATTATTCTATAATAATATTATTCTATGTATAAGTCAATACATAATTGTATTGAATTATACAGATTAAGAATTATCCGCTTCTGTGTAGGTTGGCTACTGTCAGTTTCCTGTGATTTGTGATGCTAATCTATTCCATTTCTTCGAGATGTTCGTAACCGCGCTACGATGACGCAGTTCCTGTGAGTCGGACTTTTTTTGTTTGACAAAATACTCTTAATGTTGGCAATAAGAACTCATTTTTATTTAAAATTTTTATCAACTATCATGACTGAGACTCGACTATTTCCAGTTAACTAGTTGAGGTTGTTGCTCCTTTATCTTGGTAAGAAAGAAAGAGGTTGCTTGAAACTATGGTGACAGCAGCTTGGAAGGAAGTCTTCGGGATTTTGGGAAAAGAATGAAAACTGTCGCACCTTAACATTTAATTTCTCATCACTTTTAAACAAAATCATATTTTATAAAAGTAATAAATTTATGTAGCTCTAAGAAAACATTTAAATCTTACCTCCCTCGAATAGAGTCTTGGGTGCTGAAGAAGCCCTGTGAAATCCAAAAATAAGGAATTACACAAATTATAATTGTGGATAAATGTTGTATAAATATACATGATACAATGCAAAATATGTATTTATTTAAATTGTTAACATCCAATATTATTAACTACGAATTTTGGGAATATCTTTAGGGGGTACCACCCTTTTAGCACTTTCCTCCGAAGGAAAGTAGCTATTGAGGTTGGACTCATGACGGAATTTTTGAAAAAATTCTTCAAATCTTTATCGATCCTACCTAGTAGACACCGAAAATGACCCCCGTTAAAATTTATATATATCTATATATATATATATGCATATATATATATATATATATATATATATATATATATGTGTCTGTTAACACGATAGCGGCCAGAGTTTTTGTTTTTTCGTCACGAAACTTGGTATATAGCATTCAATTAGCAAACGATTGAACGAGTTCGTTAACCACCAAAGTCGGTCCACCGGAAGGGGGGGTTTACCCCAAACCCAAAACACTAATTTGACTATGTCAGCCGTAATATTTGTTATATTTCAACGAAACTTGGTATTCGTAGTGGTAATATAGAGAGAAAAGTGAGATATAAAAATGAACTAAATCGGTTCATTAGAAGGGGGGGTTTACTCCGGACCCACAATACCAATTCGCCACTACCAGCCGTGATTTTTGGTATATTTCGATGAAACTCGGTATTCGTAGTGGTAATACACAGGTAAATAACTGTTGTAAAAATAAACTAAATCGGTTCATTAGGAGGGGTGGTTTACTCCGGACCCACAATACCAATTCGCCACTACCAGCCGTGATTTTTGGTATATTTCGACGAAACTCGGTATTCGTAGTGCTAATCTACAGGTAAATATGTGTTGTAAAAATAAACTAAATCGGTTCATTAGAAGGGGGGGTTTACTCTTGACCCAAATTCTTAATATACTCATACCGGTCGTAATTTCTGCTATATTGTAACGAAACGCGGTATTCGTCGTGGGTAACTCATGAGAAAGAAGTGTTGTAGAAATGAGCTGAATCGGTCAATCGGAAAGCGGGGTTTAATTTGTAATATATTTCAATAGAAAAGCCCGTCAGACGTAGGTTCACAAAGCCGCCGCAAGGAGCGCTTTCTACGACTAGAGTGACTGTTCCTGCGTTAGATCAAAATACGATAATATGAGGTTTTTTGTATTTATTACGTAGTGTAATAGGTACCATGTGTAAACATAACTCTGGAAGCAAATTATTAATTGATCAGTTACTCATTACAAATTTAAAAGAGAACTATTCATGTTTTTATTTTATTTATGTAGGATATTTTAAGCAAATTGTTCTGGAAAGCAATCTACACTACCCAAATTCTGAGGAAAGTGCTTAGTTATGCAGCTCCTGCGTGACGGACTTTTCTAGCCAGGATAGGGCTGATGCCTTTTCTTTTTTCTAAAGAAAAGCATGGAGTGTTAAGTGCTCACACCTTAACACTGACGGCCACCAGGCCTCCGAATGGAAAATATACATCCAGAGGTTGAATAAAACTTCTTCATACAAATTGATTTCTAAAATTTTTGTGGGATAAAAAGTGAATAGATCAATCGGAAATTTCCCTTTTTCTTTTAGGTAGAATCACTCTTCAGTTCTTAGGTCGGAACTTCCTTTTCGGGCAAGGATTGGGATAATTCTATTAAGTTTTTCAAAAACACTACCCCTAGAAGTGCTCACGCCCTAAACTCTTTTAGGCACAAGGCCTATAAATCTATTTACAACAGGTATAATAAAAAAAATACTCCCCAACAAAGAATATATTTATATATAAATATATATATATATAATGTAATGATCTATAAGGGGGTGTCAGTTCTCTAGAAAGTGTCAGTTTCTGGCATAGCAAGGAGTAGCATTTCTATACAATAAGTCCAGCACAAATATTATTTTTGTCAAACAACTAAATTATTGAAAAAGAAAGCAGTTCGTATCTTGGCAGTGTTTATTTTTAAAAAGGAAGTGTGAATTATAAAATGTCTCGGCTAAAAGCGATAAGGCATAGAAAAGTACAAGTTTCCCAGGAGAAGCACACAGGTGTTTCCTGTTTACTCAGATATGTCTAGCCAGCATCCGGAAAAATCTCTTGATACGATGGGGGTAGCGCCTATAAGAAGGGCCTCCTCCCACCTCTCTTTCTCATTCGAGCACCAGAGACGGACAACATACGATCTCATTCGAGCACCACAGACGAACGACACATGATCTCATTCCAGCACCAGAGACGGACGGCACTTGATCTCTTTTGAGCCAGTCAAGGGCGAGAGCACTCTGATCGCACTTCCCAACAGCCGGCAGCCGACTTCATCTTCACTCTATGACTTAGCAGCGACCATCATTCTCCTCAACATGCCGACATAACTACTACCAGTCTGCCTCTTCACTTCCAGAACACAATCCGCATCATAAGCTGAGTATAACTCCATAACTGCCAATACTCAAGTAAATTCAATTTAAAAGCTAGCAAAGATTCAATAATTTTTATTTTATATATTTAATTTAGTATCATAGCCAAGTCATAAATTATATATTTTATTTCAATATAAGTCATTTGTTTCCAAATCTATTTTATTTACTATGAACCTTTCTCCTGGTATTTAATATGGTCTCAACACATAATAGGACAGATGGTATGAAGTGGTTATAATTTAATATTTCTCATGCTTTTCTTTCAGGAAATTTATTAAATTAATTTAATTATTCAAATTAAATAAATAATAGTTTTATTCATAAATCCGTATGTGGTGAGTTTGGTAATATTAAATGAACCCTGGGATATAATGAAAATATAATAAAAATATTTCAAGTCAACTTTTTCTATAATAACTTTTAAATATAATTAATTTTCTTTTTCTTGTCGAAACCAAAACACCACAATATATACAGTAGACTCTCCTTTATTCGGCATTCTCTTATCGGTCGCTCTCTCTCTAATCCGGCGGTATCCGATAGGAATGAGTTTCTAGAAAATCTTCCTTACCTAGCTAGCCAACCATTTTTTCAGAGTATTCGCTGAATGGAAGTCAAAGAAGGCATATATGTTTCGTTTTAGAGGTAGGAAATTGTGTCTCTACTGAGAAAATAAATATTGCCACTCAGGCACATGCGGCTGGAACGCCTGTTATATACACCAGCAAGGATTTACATATTTTGAATTTATTTTATAATTTGGTAAATAAATTTTACTTAAATATGCAATTAAATAAATATATTAAAAATGGTACATATTATTATATCCTCAAATAACAAGGTTTTTGAAATACATGAGTGACAGCTTCTAACTGAATTCTCTATCCAGAATTTTCCCTAATCCGACTCTACCCTGGATTATGGGGAGTACTGTATATATATATATATATATATATATATATATATATATATATATATATATATATATAATAATGGAGTAACATCATTTGCTTCTAATTTTAAGTAATAGATTAAAATTAGAGTTAAAAGGACAAAGGATTAACAGAACAGACAATTTGTCCTCAGATAAATATTTTACTGCTTCTTTGCTTCCTTCAAGTGAACACAAATATAAAAACTATTACTAAATTCAGTAAAAGAAATATAATTATAATAACAAGCATAGACAAAATGGAACAAGAAAAATATTAAAATTCCTACATACTATGGTTTCAAGTAGATTTTCCCGTCAGATTATTTTCAGTCTCATGAATTTTTTTTACTCCAAACTTTAATGAATCATAATTAAATCATATTTGGTGAATCGCCTTGGTTGTGGAAATTCAAATCATATTTATTTTGCTGTTAAATATCATGTGATAATTCATTAAAGTATTTATAAAATTAATTCCTTAAAAAAAGGAGCATTACTTATTTAAATTTTAACATTCGTTTATTATTGACACAGAATTTTAGGACAAGTTATCTACAGGTTACCACCCTTTTCTAGCCAGGATAGGGCTGATGCCTTTTCTTTTTTATACTACCCCTAGTGGGAATCAAACCCACAAACTTAAGCACAGAATAAAAGGAGCATTAAAAAAAAAGAAAAAAAAAGTAATTCCAGTAATAAAAGATTTACTAATAACATGAATTCACTGAAAACCACAATCACACTCTCCTGGTCAAATCAACAAATGTTCAAAAAAATCAGCAAACCCATAAATATCTATACGTATGGGTATTTTCCCATTTAAGTTGTATTACTCCAATTTTATGTACTACTCAGGCAGGGAGAAATCATTCATTGTCCTAACAGTAATATTTAAGTTATAATACATGAAATAAAGAAACATATTTTTTAAAATCATATTATATGTATTGCCTGTAATTTTTTTATTTTTTACGACACTTCAACATCTAGGCCACTAGCACCGACATCCAGGGTGCAGAGAGGAATTTTCCCGAGCTGTGAGATGAGAAAATTCATGCCGCCGGTGGGAATCGAACCCATCATCTCCCGCTTATGAATCTAAGGCGTTAGGCACTAGACCACGGGAGACCCCCCCCCCCCCCCCGTAAAATTATTCTCCAAGAAACAGTATATCTAATACGAGTTTACTTCCTGTACCGGGTCATTCCGTGTCAAATCAAAACAGTGATTTTTTTTTTTTACCATCTCAGATTTAAATGAACATGGCGTATTTGCGGTGAAGTAGAGCATAAGGATTTAGGGAAGTGTTTGAACTGAAGTTATAAAATTTAGAAAGAGAAATATTTTTCCTACCTTTATTCTTGCAATAGTTAGGTGCAAACATTATGATCAAAATATATATACGGGCCATTCCATGTCAATTCAACCAATGAAAGTACTGTTTACAACCTGACCCTCTTAGATTTCCTTGAAATTTTGAATCCTAATTGCTCTAACAACTTATTGAATGGTACAATTTTATTAAAAAATTTATCTGTTTCCGTTTTTTTAGTATTCATTTTCAAAGTATTGAAAACCCGTCTTTTTTTGGTCAACTAGAAAATGTTAATTGCTTGGTAGATTGAGTTCCATTTTAGCTAGCACAGTCAGCATAGTCTCATTGTTTAGCTAATTAAATGGACTTTAATTTGATATACAACAAGACCAACTTATTTGATATGACATGCAAATGTTTATTTAGAATTTAGAATTATTACATACGTTAATTGTTACTTCAGTTTTGGTTATGAATGTAAAGTTAGAAAAATACAAACTCCAATTATTCTTTGTCTCATTGTTATTAATACATAATAACTGGCGACGAGGATAAACTAATAATGGAAGACAAAATACGTAAGTTACATGCAATTTAAAAAGGCCATATTACAAAGGCAACAAGATTTCTTGAAACAGCCCAAGAACTTACATCTGCAGAAATAAATACCAGGATTCATAGTATTGAAGACTATTGGGGAAAATTTACAAAACTTCAAGATGAAATTGAAGTTCTTACTAGTGACGAATTACTTCAAGATGAACTGAATGAATGAATGAAAAAAAAACTTTATTGTGGGACTTCGTCCCATAAGAATAAAAATAAATACAAAATAAACAATAAAGAAATTTAACCTAAAAATATAAATATGAATAAAGAAAAAACAAAAGTATAAAAAAACAAAACAAAAAAAGCAACTAATACAAATATTATATGTGAAGCCTTAAATTATAAAATGAAATATAAGTAAATATGTACATATAATTGGAATGGGGCAATGATGATACAATGTTCAGAGGGGGATGGGAATAAAATTAAAGAGTTTAAATAAACAAATAAATATTAAAAAGTTGAATAAATATTAAAGGAATGGGGGCTATAAAAAGATATGAACTAGAAAAAATACATGAGCACGAGAAGAAAATAGCAATATAATTTACAAAGGTAATCTGGTCTTCCTGGTGGTGAAATTTTAAGAAGCGTCTTCCTGGGAGGATAGGAGAAAAGCAAAGAGGAGGGATTTAAATACAGGTAAGGAAGGAGAGTGTCGAATGGAAAGAGGGATAGAGTTCCAGAAGGAGGAGGCTCGGGGGATGAAGGAACGGTCGAAGAAGGCTGTTTTATGAGTGGGAGGATAGAGATCGGAGGGACGGGAACGGGAATGAACAGAAGATTTAAACTGCAGGAGGTTGTAAATATAGGAAGCAGATTTGGAAGAAATGGTTTGGTAAAGGAAGGAACCTAGGAAATATTGTCGTCGATTTGATGGAAATAGCCACTTCAACTCGGAATACCAGTGTGAAATATGGGCATCCCAGGGGGTATCGAGGATAAATCTGAGAAAACTGTTCATTAATCGCTTAAGACGATCATCAAGCTCCCCAGTGAGCCCTCCATACACTAGGCAACCGTAGTCGAAGTGGGGGAACACAAGAGAAGATACAAGAAGCTGACGTGTAGGAGTAGGGAGGAGGTGACGGGAACGGTTAACTAGTTTAAGGGTGGCTATGGAGCGACGAGTGATTAGGGATAAGTGATTTTTCCATGATAGGTTTTGATCGAAAACAAGGCCCAGGTTCTTGGCAGTGGAAACATATTGAATAGGGCTGGAGTCAATGGTGAAGGAAGGGAGGATAGGAGGGAGAGATTTCAAGAGGGGAGCTGAGCCTATCACTATCACTTTGGACTTTTCAGCATTCATCATTAATTTGTTGGTCTTGGCCCAAGCCATCTATAGTCCAACTGGACTATAGAAGTGATGTAGAAGATGTATATCTTCACTTGAAAGGAAAATTGGAATTTATGAGAGATACAAACAATCACAATATTCAGATAAATGAAGCCCCATGTCACACGAATAAAGGTAAGCAACCTTTTGCAACTTCTAATATTAACTTTTCTCCCTACAATGAAGACGAATCTTTCATTAATTTCATTAGACGTTTAGAAATATTCCTTCACTTACAACAAATAGAAGACAGAGAGTTAAAAGTATTTGTCTTACTTCATGCGTTAACTCCGCATCTACACCAAAAATTATATGATATATGTGCTCCCAATGATCCCAAAAAGAAACACTATGAAGAATTAGTACAACTACTAAGCGATTACATGGACCCTCGGCCTAGTATTTGGGCAAGGCAAGACCAATTTATTTCAAGAGTATAGTCAGAAGAAGAATCCATTGTACAATTCGCGACAGAACTCAAAAAGATGACCAGCTCGTGTGAATTCAATTGTAAGTGCGGAGAATCTGTCACTGAAATGTTTCTTCAACTGCAGTTTATCAGAGGGTTACGAGAACCCGAGATAAGAACACGCTTATTACAAGAAATTAATTTAAAAACATTTAATGAAGTCTTGAACATGGCTAGTAACATGGAGTTAGCAACTAAGGAGAGTTCTGCTATGACTAAACCTGAACAGATCCACAAAGTAACTAATTACAAAGCTAACCGTAATAGCAACAAGCCAAGCAAGACAGGGACAGTTTCACCTACCAGTCAAGCAATCCCGAAGTCCTTATCACCAGTCAACACATTACACAGCCGATGTTACAGGTGTGGAAGTAAACAACATAAGGCTAACACCTGTAGATTTGTTACAGAAATCTGCCTGTATTGTAATCGTGAGGGCCTTATTGCACGTGTCTGTCTCACTAAATTAAGAAGAGGAGTAGTACATCAAACAACATATGAAAATGAAGATTTGGAACCACAAGAATTAAACCTACTTACATCTTCACGCCAGGATAAGTTGATAGTTAAAGTCTCAATTGAGGGAAATCCTATTTGCATGGAACTAGATACGGGAGCAGCATTGAGTGCTATTTCTGATCAAGATTTCAGGAAGTTAAATTTACAAAACAAATTGTTCAAAACTAAGGTAGAAATGTGTATATATACCGGAGAAATCGTGAAACCAAGAGGAGTATCATTCATGAAGTGCTCTTACAAAACTACCACATTCGTGGGAAAACTGTACGTTATAGACGGCAACGTAGATCCGATATTCGGTAGGGAATGGCTCAGAGAAGTTAACCTGGATTGGGCTGAACTTAAAGTATTAGGACGTCGGACTTCATCCGATCTTGATTCTTTGCTGGAAGAACATTCAGAAGTGTTTATGGAAGGAATTGGAACTATTCCTGATACCGCTGGCCATCTCCGACTCCAGGAAGGAGCCAATCCTATTTACATCAAACCACGTCAAGTACCGTATGCACTAAAAGGGAAGATTGAAAATGAATTAGATAGACTTGAAAAGGAAGGAATCATTACCAAGGTAGAATTTTCAGAATGGGGTACACCAATAGTACCGGTACTCAAACCAAACGGAAGTGTTCGGTTATGTGCTGATTACAAGGTGACACTAAATAAAGTAATTAAAGATGAACACTTCCCCATACCTAAGATTGAGGACATTTTTTCCGAAATGGGAGGAGGAAAATATTTCTGTACCTTAGATATCAGTCAAGCCTACTTACACCTCAAGATGGACGAAGAAAGTGCCTTAATGCAAACCTTAAGTACACATAAAGGATTGTACAAAGTGAATCGGCTGATGGTTGGAGTGAAGGTAGCACCGGCAATCTGGAATAGATTTTCCACTTCACTTTTGCAAGGAATACGGGGTGTCCAGGTATTCTTCGACGATATCATAGTACAAGGCTCAACAAAAGAAGAAACCTTACTGTGATTGAAGGAAGTACTTAAACAATTGAAAACACATGATCTACGAGTAAACAAAGACAAGTCAAAATTTTTCCAACAAAGTATTGAATATTTAGGACACATAATCGATAATAAGGGCTTACGCAAGAGCGAGGAGAAAACTAAAGCTATATCCAACTGTACACCACCCAAGAATGTGAGTCAATTAAGAACTTTTCTTGGCCTTGCTAATTATTATAATAAATTTATTCCGAACTTAGCAACTATATTAGTTCCACTCTCAAGATTATTACAGAAAGATCGGAGCTACAACTGGACCAAGGAATGTGAAAAAAGTTTCCAAGCAGTGAAGAAGGCAATACTAAGTGATAATATCCTTGTTCACTTCAACCCTGACTTACCTATAATACTAGCTACGGACGCATCACCAGTAGGACTAGGAGTGGTACTGTCTCATAGATTTCAGGATGGAACTGATAGACCTATAGCCTTTGCATCCAGGACCTTGACTAAGGCTGAACTCCACTATAGTCAAATTGACAAGGAAGCGACTGCTATTTACTGGGGACTTAAGAAATTTTTTCAATACTGTTATGGCCAAAAATTTATACTCGTTACAGATCACAAGCCGCTCGTTTCCATTTTCGATCCTCACAAGACGCTACCTACAATGTCTGCCATGAGATTATTTAATTATGCACATTTTCTTTCCGGATTTGACTACACCATTGAGTATCGCAGGACCACCAAACATGGAAACGCTGATTTCCTTTCAAGAAATCCAAGAGATAAATCGGACTTCAATTCAGTCGATAATACCACGACATTCCACTTGAATCAGCTGCAAACTTTACCTATAAATGCAGAGATAATATCTAAAGAAACGGCAACGGACAAAGAACTACAACCACTACTCGAAGCATTGGTGAATGGAAACAGCATCGAAACTTTGGGCTTCCACGACGGCGAGTTCTCTCTTCAGGATGGCTGCATTTTCAGAGGACCTAGAGTTGTTATTCCACAAATACTGAAGCGAAAGGTTCTTATGGAGTTACACATTGGCCACTTAGGTATTGTGAAAACGAAGTCCCTTGCCCAAAGCTATTGCTATTGGAAGGGGATTGATCAGGACATAGACAGACTTGTTTCACAGAGTAAACAAATTTTACATTTCAAACAAAATTTCGAAAAATTGTACGTAACGGGTTTTGAAAAACTGTACTTTTAAAATTCTGGAAAAAATACATTTGAATCTTCAGTTCATTGACTACATATGCTGTTAGTTTCATTATGGGATGGGAACGGGATCATTTTATAAAATAATTTTGACTTTATAATTGTCACTGCGTAGTTGGTAAAAATATGGTGAGTGATGGATTTTTGCATTGTAAATTCAGCAATCAGCATCCCTGATCAAAATTTGAATTTTTTTCAGACAGAACTAAAATTAAAGGGGAGATTTGAAAGATGTTGCACCATTACTGGAATGGGGGTCTCCCCGTGGTCTAGTGGCTAACGCCTTAGATTCATAAGCGGGAGATGGTGGGTTCGATTCCCACCGGCGGCATGAATTTTCTCATCTCACAGCTCGGTCACATATATTAATTCCTCTCTGCACCCTGGATGTCGGTGCTAGTGGCCTAGATGTTGAAGTGTCGTAAAAAATAAAAAAATTACAGGCAATACATATAATATGATTTTAAAAAATATGTTTCTTTATTTCATGTATTATAACTTAAATATTACTGTTAGGACAATGAATGATTTCTCCCTGCCTGAGTAGTACATAAAATTGGAGTAATACAACTTAAATGGGAAAATACCCATACGTATAGATATTCTCATCTCATGGCTCATTGGGAAAATTCCTTGCTGCACCCTGGATGTCGGCGCTAATGGCCTAGATGTCTATGCACCGGGAAAAAAATAATTAAAAAAAAAAATAAAAACAGAAATTGCACACGTTCATTCCTTTAACTCTGAAAAAAAAATTAAGACCCAACTATACTCGAACTTCATTAAATATGAAGTAGAAGTTCAACTTCACATTTAATGAAGTTCGAGTTCAACTGTTGAACTGGTAACTGATTGAGACACAGATCCAGTAGTTTTCATGATGCTGGCAGCATACTACAAATGATGCTGGTTTTATTATAGGATGGCAATGGGACCATAAAAAAAAAAAAAAAAAAAAAAAAAAAAAAAAAAAAAAAAACATTAATAAACGGTCATATCCATATTGGTGCTATTGTGATAATACATTTAAACTGTGTAATTTGTTGAGTAAACATGCCAGCCACCACTGGTCGTCTTATTCACAGGCAATAAAACCACTACATATTTTTTCATTAAAGGCTACTGGATCTGAGTCTAAATCAGTCAAAATTATGTTGTAAGATATTCCCGTTCCCAGCCCATCATGAAACTAACAGCATATGTAGTCAATGAACTGAAGATTCAAATATATTCAGAATTTTAAAAGTACAGTTTTTCAAAAAGCGTTTTGTACAAATTTTCAAAACATTTTTTGAAAAATTAAATTTGTCATAATTGAGACATGTATATTAAATTTTATTTCATCCATCTCCTCATTTTTGTTGAGTACACATGCCAGCCACGACTGGTCGTCATATTCACAGGCAATAAAACTACCACATATTTTTTCATTGAAGGCTACTGGATCTGTGTCTAAATCAATTAGGTACCAGTTCAACTTCACATTTATGGAATTTTGAGTATAGTTGGGTCTTAATTTTTTTCTTAGTTAAAGGAATGAAAGGGTGCAATTTCTGGGTTCCGGTAATTTGTGGGTTTTTTTTTTTTTTTTTTTTTTTTTTTTTTTTTTTTTTTTTTTTTTCAAATCTCCCCTTTAATTTTAGTTCTGTCTGAAAAAAATTGAAATTTTGATCAGAGATGCATATTGCTGAATTTACAATACAAATATCCATCACTCACCAAATTTTTACCAACTACGCAGTGACAATTATAAAGTCAAAATTATGTTATACAATGATCCCGTTCCCATCACATAATGAAACTAACAGCATATGTAGTCAATGAACTGAAGATTCAAATATATTTTTTCAGAATTTTAAAAGTACAGTTTTTCAAAAACCGTTCCTTACAATTTTTCAAAATTTTGTTTGAAACGTAAAATTTGTAATAAGTTGGTCTTGTTGTATATCAAATTAAAGTCCATTTAATTAACTAAACAATGAGACTAAGCTGACTCTTCTAGCTAGAATAGAACTTAATCTACCAAGCAAGTAACATTTTCCAGTTGACCAAAGTGGGTTTTCAATACTTTGAGAATTAATAGTAAAAAAACGAAAACAGATAACAATTAAGAAACAATTGTTTTTGGTTATTTTTTGTTAGAGTAACCAACCTACCAAATTTTATCAAAATCCAAGAAGGTCGGGTTGAGACCCTTGTTGATTTGACATGGAATGACCCATACATACAAATTAAAGAGTTCAAGAATACTTTATGAACAAAAAAAAAATAATATAGACAGGTATCAACAGTAATTTCATTAATAATAGTTTCTTACTCAACTATTGGAGACAAATGTTGTGGATCAAAGATCAAACTTCTAGGTCTTTGAGCAAGTGGTGTACTTGTCATAAACGAGGGGCGTAAAAATCTTGGCTCCCTTGTACTGCATCTCATTTTAAACCTGAACTGAAAATTAATTACAATTAACTCTTCATAATCATTAGTGATTACTCCAGAACATTCATATTTATATATCTAAAATTATATCAATTAAGAATGTACTCCAAGGGATATAAGCAATATTGTATCCACTTGATATAATGAAATATTTTAATTTATTTCCCGGCAAATCAAAGAACAGATTAGCAAAGTTATCCCAATATTCAAAGTATTTTTGAAATGAAAAGACTAATTGACACAATGAAGTCTTATTGAGAAATAAAAATCGTGTGTATCTAAAAAAAAGAAATTTTGGCTCACAACTCCAGCATTTATTTCTGCCTACAGAATTGAGAATAACCAATAACATCCAATAGAAAAGAGAGGGCAGGCCATGGCAAATTTAAATTAACGACTTATCAAATGCAATTTGTCAAGAACTATATTGACTATTAAAAGCAATTTAAATAAAAAAAGGTAACTTTCCACAATTTTTGATATCACCTATGAACGACTATGGAAATATCACTTATGAATAACACGATTTGCCTATTTATGTATGTGCAATTGAAAATCAATTA
The DNA here is from genome assembly GCA_946811695.1 of Gonocerus acuteangulatus. Taxonomy (NCBI): domain Eukaryota; kingdom Metazoa; phylum Arthropoda; class Insecta; order Hemiptera; family Coreidae; genus Gonocerus; species Gonocerus acuteangulatus. Next base: position 77,076,896 of record OX328125.1, read on the forward strand.
GCCTAAAAGTGTATAAAATGTAATAATGATCAAATCAATATATTTGTATCAAGTTATTCATAATAAACATTGAACTAATGCCTAATGAAACAAAAATAGGTTAACAATATTATACCTCTAACTCCAAGATATAAAAATAATTTTTAAAATCGTAGTCTTACAACACTTAAAAGGAAAATCATCAAAATATAAGCTATCAATAGAGAAAGCAACCATCCAGAAACATAATTGCAAAAAACGAGTAATTTTCTTTGGTGCGAGATAAAACCAACACCTAGCACAAACTTAAAAAGACTTTGAACATGAGATGGGACTTTGTCCAAAGAGAAGATTTGAGGGATTTGACATAAACATGAATAATCAGTAAACTACATCTCCAAAAAATAAGCGGGAACTGTAATATATTACAGCGCACTCTTTGAATAAACAATCGAACTACTTATCTAAAAGTTTGATGCCAGCCATAGAGCTACAGATGGCAGTAATTCTATCAGAGAGCTACGAAGTCAGCTCGGCTAGGGCCAGCATTACAAAGTAGGACACACACGCGAGACAAATAACAGAAAAACAAACATACTCACAAATTAGACAGTTTTACAGGAACGTTATTTGACATACTCAACAAACAATCCTCGAAAAATGAAGACGGAGCTGAACTCACTTAGCAGAAAATAAATTAAGAAATATAAAACATTTTATTCATGACAGGATCATCGAACCGATTTAATCATCAAGAAGAAATAGTCATTGCAAGGTTGAGAATCGGACATACTCACGAAAACCGAATGGCAAAAAGTGACAACCAACTTGTGCAGCAAGCCATGGGCATATATAAGGGGGGCTGCAGCCCCCTCCCCCCCCCCGAAATTTGGATTTGATGGTAAAAACTTGTCATAAAACCCTTAAAAATAAATTAAATAAGATCACTTAGTTCATAAAAAATATTTTATTTTTTGTGTAATAGCGTTTAGGTGCCTAAAACTATTCCAAGCTCTAAATTTTTAGTATTCCATACCCCGGAAATGGTCTCAGCCCCCCCCCCCCTCGAAATTTTCCCAGCCCTCCCGAAATCAGTTTCTATATACGCCCATGCAGCAAGCAGCATTGATCTTATCCTAAAACATATCTTGACTGTCAATTACGACGTAACCTTGACATTTCCTACAAAATGGCAAAACGTCTTGGATATGGCAGTCATAATATTGGCAAAATACTTTCATATCTAAACGACATGAGAATATTTAAGAAAATATGAAGTAAAAGTAGCATTAACCTAGATCAAATGGCTTTCAAACTTCTTCACGTTTATTTAGTTCATCCTTTTAGCACTTTTTGAAGGAATGAAGCTATTGATGTTGCACTCATGAAAGAATTTTTGAAACTTTATCTTGTAGGTAGGCTCGATGTAGATTGGAAGACATTTTTCAAACATTTTTATTCCCGATCGAAATTATTAATTTGCCCGTATCAGCCGTTATTTGTACTTCCTTGTAACGAAATTCTGTAGACAAGATGGACCAACTATGAGGCACATTTGTTAAAAAAATCGGTTTCTAGAACTTGGGATTTACTCTTTATTATGACTAAATTAGGTAAGCCGACCAACTTAGGACACTGGTTGTAATGGACACCACCAGAGGCGCTGCTGAGTGCTTTTGAATAGCTGTATCCGGTATTCTGTGTAGTGGTTGTTCTCTCTGTAATTTTTCTCTCTGTGGCCAATTTTAAAATTTGAAGTTTTCATGTCTTTATTCAGTGCTGTAGAACCTCTTATACACAAAACTCCGGAAGAAAATTATGAGTCAACTGTTCATTATAAATATTGGACGTCAAAACTATTCATGTTTCTTTTGTATTTAAAAAAAAATAATCACGAATAATGGGTACATCTGCTGAGGAATGTGCTTAGTTATACAGCTCCTGCGTGACGGAGATTTTTTGATCGTGGATATGATTCCATTAACACCTTTCTTGTACTCTGCAGGCCATCTATTGTCAGTTATTTCCTTGAAGAATTTTATGTCACTCACATGGGGAGGGGGGGGCTAGCCGTTAAAGGGCTTTGCTTTGCCTATAGCATTCATCAGTGTTGGTTATTGGGCTTCACCGATCCTTGAAAATCAAGGACATCCACCAGCAATTATGTTCTCAAAACAAGTAAAGATTTTTGTCTACTATCCTTTGTTACTTTAACTGAAGAAAAACCTGAACTTTTTATTGAAATAAATGGCTTGCATACATGCGGTTAGCAACTTTCAAGTGTATACAAAATCTATCATAAAAATTGCTTATGCTTTTGTTACCATTTTTATTTTAATTCACACATTAATTTGTAGAGAAAGCTGTAATGTGTATGAATTGATTATTATATATTTATAAAATACAATAATTTATATTTTCTATTTGTTCTAGCTTTTTTTATTTAATCAAATTAGGAAAGAGTTAGTTGATTCTTATTTAATCATTTATGCATATAATAACAGACTGCATATGCATAGGATGAGAACAATTACACATACCCACTGATCTTTCATTACTTTTTATCCATGGTAGCATTATTTGGACGCGACATATTAAATACGTCCACTCCACAAATATATACACTGGGGAAAAAAGGTCTGGAAACACCTGCCGAAGTTTTACACTTATGCTCCTCCTTTCTAAAATAGGATATTTCCCATACTGAAACTGCACTTACATTACACAACAAACATTAACCTTTCATTTTAACAAAATATAATATTCATTCATGTTATCATTAGTCAATAGTAAACTTTTTTTTTTTTTTTTTTTTTTTTTTTTTCTTTTTTTTTAATTCCAGAAACTTCTTACAAACACAATTTCATTGATCCTACCAGATTGGGCGTTACTTGTGCTGGAAGTTTCTCCCATTATTCCAGAAAAGCTGTTTTTGGCCTTATTTGTTTATACCCGTTTGGCCCGTCCTCGTCTGTTGATTTCATCTCATGAATGTTCGTTGGGATTAAGGTCTGGAGACTTAGGATGGTGTCTTCAGTTGCCGGTGTGCACTGTATAACATCCATTCCTTTGACTAATGAACGATCCAGACCCAATTTATAGGCACTTCTGTTGCAAATCATTTTTTATAATCTCAACTTAGACATGTTGGTCCTTAATGCCATGTATAACATGTAAGATACCAACTCCTTTCGCACTTATACTGCACCAGACCATAATACCACCGCCTACATGTTTCAATGCCGGCCTCAGGTTTTTTGTTTCCAACACTTTCCCCCACACTTTTTGTTAACCATCTGAACCAAAAATATAAAATTTACATTCTTCTGAGAAAATATCAGATTTGCAGAAAGATTGAGGCTTTTGTACACACTTTTTTGCTAATTCAAGGAGCCGATTACAATTTAATTTGCTAATGAATGGATGTCTTCCTGGGAATTTGGCCTCAAAAACCACTTTCCCGTAACTTGTTCCTTACAGTTTGGGGATTAACTAATAAATCAAAGTTACCATAAAAGTTTGTAGCAATTTTGGGAGATTTGGTGCGTGTTTGTCAAGAACAGTCTTTATAATTTCACGTTTGAAACTTATGTATTTTTGGAGGAGGCCCACTACGTTGTCTGCTGGATGCAGAGCCTAATTATTTATATATTTTTATACTTGTACAAACTGTACCTGCACTTTCATTAACAGTTTTCCAAATTCCTTCACATCTTTTCCTTAATTTTGTAAGAAAACAATTAACTCGCAAATGGCTTTTGCCACTTTCATCATGATAGCTAAAAACAGGCAGAAACGATTTCTATTCATAAGACTTTGTTTCTGACCTTTGTCTTTAAAGCCTGTAGCGAGTATAATCAGTTTTTAGTGTTGAAATGCTTTGAAAGCTTTATTTACCCAAGTGTTTCCAGATTTTGTTTGCATTAGGTGTGTATCTTTTTTATTTTAAAGTTTTCTCAATACTTTTGTTGATATGCATTCAATGATATATTATTATAAAATAAAAGTTTAAAGTATGCTTAGTAAAATAAAAATAGTTTCACTATGGAATATAAAATATTCTAGACAAGAGGAGTAAAAATCTAAAATATTGGTAAATGTTTCCAGACTTTTTTGCCCAGTGTATATAGCTCAAAATGTAGTTTGTATTTTTAAATGACTGCTTATTTGTATATGTTTTCCACCTTTTTTTTATTTCAATTTATTTATGTATTACCACTGATTTTAAAATTCTGTTTATTTCTAGACTTATAATTTATTATTATTGTTAATTGCTTATTTATTATTTATTTTTTTTTTTTTTGTGGTGTTTGATTTTAAAGGCTGATGTATTCATGTAGACCTTTATAAGGAAATCACCTTCTTTGCAGCATAGAATTAACGGTTAATAAAAAAAATAATCATTAGAGTGTGAAACAATGAAAACATACATCTGCTTTTAGTATCATCATTTTTTGTCAGGAGAGCCCTCACTGTCAAACATATCCCGAAGGTATGTCCATTTTATGGCAACTTGAGAACCAAGCACAAAATAAACAGAACCATAGACAAAATTCTCGGCAATAATGCGGATTCTGTAATCAATATAATGAATTTTATTTGGAAGACAGGATTAATTAGCAGAATATAGACTTTCGTATATCGGTGGCACCACTGGGTTTCAACTCGGGTCTTGGCCAGTGTGCAGTGCTAGCTGGTGCTCTGGGTCTGAGACTACAGACTCAGAGAGACTCTGAACAAAACTGGCTCGTCCACACTCCACACAAGAGTCTGATGTTCTGAAGAGTTATTGTCTTCCTGCCAGGAGCAGCCCGCCAGCGCCTGCCTGCCGGAACGGGTCTGGTCAGGTTGCCTAGTGGGGACATCGATACCTGTCACCCATAATATAAAAATACGTGTATGTTTCCTCATTTCTATCTTCCACTTATAAAATAAACAGGAGACCCGGTAGCCGTGTGGGTTAAGGCGTGAGCTCTTAAAACTCCGTGCCAAAGGTCGTGGGTTCGATTCCCACTAGGGGCGGTGGCTTTTCTTTCGAAAACAGAAAAGGCATCACCCCTATCCTGGCTAGAAAAGGGTGGTAACCTATAGATAACCCGTCCTAAAATTCGTAGTTAATAATAAATGGACGTTAAAATTTAAATAAATAAATAAATAAAATAAACATCTTTCATTATTCAAATTAAAATAAACAATTTCACTAGGCAAGAAGAAAATCCATTCTATAACTTCGCTATACAAAACTCATAAATATCTCCCACTTCACTGGCGTTAATGGCTAAAATGCTGGCATGCAAAAAAAAAAAAAAAAAAAAAAAAAAAAAAAAAAAAAAAAAAAAAAAAAAAAAAAAAAAAAAAAAAGAGCCAGTTCATTTCACGTAGTCTGTTCTGGAAGCTACTGCAAGAGACTGTCTACAAATAAAATATAAGTGTTTCTTTATAATTAAATGATTAAATTAATCTTATTTTAGATTGTATAATGAGTGTCCCACTGATGTTTTATTTTCTAATAATTATTTTCCTGTAAAAAAACTGTCAAATAAAAATAAATTTATAATTTTGAAGGAATCACATATTGAGCCCTTCTTGGTTTATTTGTTTTTCTGGTATACCTTTCCTTACTTGCCAGATCATAACACATGAAATTATTTCACAGAATTATAAAAAATGCTTCCATGCTTTTTGTTGGAAAATATAAATGCAAGTAATATAAAAAGGTAGTTCATTTGTACTGTAATGTAATAAGATACAAAAACACTAGGGAAAGGCCTCAACTCAACTTTTCTGTATTTTCAGATTTTTCCCTTTAGTTTTACGTTCTCCTTACCGAGATCATTCATTTGTTACCCCACATGATGGGTTTTGGAAGGAATGATAGATTACGAGCTCCAGGAGTGGAGTCAAACACAACTTTTCAGAATTTTTCCCTTTAATAACACTCTAATATCTATCCTGCAAAATTCAAGTCTCGAGGTTTTCGGGAAGTGCCTAATAATTTTGATGAGTGAGTCATATAAATTCCGATTTTCCATCGCCTATATCTCAGAAAAGCTTCAATGTAGAATTATGAAACTTTCCAGTTTTACTTACATCTATTAGTATAATACCTGTGTGAAATTTCATAAGTTTATCTTTAACTGGTTCAAAGTTATGAGAGGGTAAAAATCCCCGGCTTGTCGTGTAAAATACACACAATGTAGATCGGAACATGGCGGAATAACGTCAGTAGATTGTTTAGGAAGGAAATAAAGAAAGTAGCATTAGAACTTTAATCAATATATTTACAAACAATCTTATTCAAAAAATATTTTATAGAAATATACATCAACTGAACCGAAGACAGAAAATCACTATTAAAATGTCCACATAAAAGAAAGATGTCGAAATGCCTGGCATATCAGGCAATTTAACAAAAGGTTCTATTCTAATTAAGTAAGAAGACCAAGTTTAGCCTAAAAATCTTACAGGTTGAAGCCATTACAAGATGGTAGGTTACTCAGTAGTAACTTTTACCCTAAGGATTGTTTTCTTAGTGCATTTTATCTTTTAGAAAACTAATTCAATTTTGTACCAGTTTAAATATTGAACCAATTAAAAAATATTCTTAAGAAAAACTTAACAAAATATATCTTTAAGTAAAAATAAAGTTCATTTTACTTTCATGACATTCTTACTTCTCGCTCCTCCCAGATCGTATAAAATAAAACTTAAAATAACAAGCAGTCTTCATACTTCAGATTTTTTAAGTAAAGCTTTCAAAGGAGTATGCAGGCCAATTTCATAGATTTTTCACACCATTTTTTTATGAGTCAAAAACTTGAAGAGATTCCAAATACTGCTCAATTTTTTCAAGTAAATTTGTCGCCACATTTGCAAACTGTTCCCAAAGATGGTACTCTGGGCTTTCAGTGATGGAATCAGGCGGTTCCATACCTTCAGTGATGCCAAATAACTTTTCTTCATCTGAAAACAAATTATATACATTTACGAATTAATGAAAATGTATTTATTATACCACTGTATGATACATAAAGGACAGCATACACTATCTTGTCTTCATATCTTTTATTTCGAATTAGCAATTTTTTCAATTTAAATGCTGATAGGGGAGCCTAATCTGAGCTGCATATGGTAATAACATGCCTGGCTTCTGTAAATTTAGCCTATCTGAACCTTTGAATGAATTTACTTGTCATGTTCTGATAAGAAGCCTATGTACCTGAGCGTGAGAGGATCTGGTTTCAAATCTCAGACTAATAAAAAAAAAAAAAATTATAAATTCAAAGATTTCTTTGTTTCTGGATTAATCCAATCAAATTGAAAATAATATTAAACCTTTACACTGTGGGAAACTGGGGCAAAGGGCAGCTCCCGTCTGGTTTCATGTGTCTAGAGAAGAGGCACCATTGTGCCCCTATTGTGTTCTAGAGTTCTGTATAGCTGTTTCCAATAAATAATAAGATCCTCCTGCATATATTTTCGTTGAACATGCTAGGGCTTGCATAATTAATGCTAATCTAAGCATAGCATTAGCCGTAATAATATTATTCGCCAACGGTCATAGGCATGTTGAATGAAACGGTTCCCGTTGATCACCAAAGTTAAGAACATAGGGTGTGGCCAGACTGACCACGTGCTGTTGGCATTATAAAAGGGTGGCAACCTGTAGATAGTCCGGCATTAATAGCTCAAATGCTGATACACCGTTAAGCTAACAAAAACAAAATATATATATTTTATTTCTATAGTGATTTAAATAATAAATAATTATGCACTAAATAATTAGTAGTAAATTATTACAAGAACAGATTCCTAATATTATTAGCATGAGCTCTTAACACTCCGTGCCAAAGGTCGTGGGTTCGATTCCCACTATGGGGTAGTGGCTTTTCTTTTGAAAAAAGAAAAGGCATCAGCCCTATCCTGGCAAGAAAAGGGTGGTAACCTATAGATAACCCATCCTAAAATTCATAGTTAATAATAATGGACATTAAAATTTAAATAATTAATATTATTAGAAAAAATAGCATTTGAAAAAACATAAAACTAGTATTTTGATAATTTAGTATTTTTCAAAATAGAAGGGGCTGGGGAAAATAGTGCCAAGCAACATTTTTAACTAAACTTAACTGTAGCTGCTATATGTTGGGTATTATGTGGGACTATCAGTTGAACAAGATTAAGTAGCATGCAGAGCTTGTAGCCATATTTTAATAGTATTTGCATCAAAGACTGATAGTCCCACATAATATACAACATATAGCAGCTACAGTTATGCTTTGTTAAAAATTTTGCTTGGCACTATTTTGCCCCTCATCCCCTTCAATTAATACTTTTATAATTTTCCTACACATAGACATAAAATCCAATTTCATTTAAAATAACTATGAATTTACAGTTGTACATAATTTATATGAATTGTATAAAAAGTATTTGTTTAACAATTAACCAGCATAACCAGCTCATGTAATATTCTCCGAAATTTGAATGAATAGCACACTCAGATATATCCCTAACCACTTTCAAGGGGATATCTTTTACCCTTTTTGAGAAAACTTGACGCAATTAGAATATTAGTTTTGAGTGCTTTTAAATAGCCATTTAAAAGCCTAATACATTTTTTCTAAAACATTCTGGTATATTTTTCTATAAAAACACCTAAGGCTGCACCCACATTGGACCTAAAATCGTAAATTAATTCACGATTTTTTATTTTCACTTCACTACGAGTTTATTACTGATGAGCTGAGACTAGATTGGATCGGGGCCAATGTAGGCACTCATGTTGGCCGTTGTCTGTCAAACGATATCAGATCGGGAGAAATACGGGTCCAATGTAGGTGCAGCCTAAGCTGTAGAAAATGGTGATGGAATTTTCAATCGTATTTTTTTCATTTCATTGAAGGCAAAAAATTAATTTTGATGACTAGATGAAGGGTATTAATTAACAATACTAACAAGGTGACGAATAACCCTTCAAAGCTTCAAAAATTGAAGTTTTGGAGGGTTATTCCTCACCTTGTTGGTATTAGCAAAAAATTAAGATTTTCTGTTCTAAAATTTCCAAATCACAGGAGGGATAGCCACTATGTGGATACATGCTAAGATGACATAATTTTTTCTAGTCGGACTTATTTCTTCAATAATAGAGGGAATATTATGAATACAATTGTGAATATAACTAATAACATTTCTTTCCATCTCACCTAACAAGTCTACGAGAACAGAGAGTAAGTTGTTTGTAGCCTGGACTCCAAGTGCTGCATACAGATGTGTAGAGTCAATGCAGAAATTCCATAGCGCTTGGCAGACAAGACTTGCAAGCCTCCAATCACCATCACATGACTTTTTTAAAACAGCAATAAGCCTGCAGAAAGCAAATAGTTCATTTGTACTGCAGTTCTACAAAAATCAAAAATTATGACTCATACTGGGGTATCTACATACTTATGAACCCCATTAGCTTCTTTAAAAGCTAATCTCTTATCCCAATCTGCCATCAAATTAACAAGTACACCTGTAGTTGTAAATAGCAGCTCTTTATTCTCATGCTCCAAACATCTTGCAAGATGGCTAATTCCTGGAATGCAATGACACAATTAATAATATTCAATTCATTAAATTTTATTAACAAAGCTTTTAAAAAAATAATGAGTACACAGTAGATAGATAGATAGAATCAGGGTCCCCTAAGGGGGCCCAAAAGATCTATTGGGACACCACTATTCTTCTTATTGAAATAATCGTCCATAATTGAATCGTTTATTTCAGAAACCTGTCAAGTGTTTTTTGTTAAATTTTCGGAAAACTAAACAAAACTTCCTCATTTTAAAATTAGTGAAGGGTTTGGCTTGGGAAAATATTAAAGTGTTTATTCTTGTATTACAAAAACAAATAATGCTTGGAGTTAATTTTAAAACTTTCATATTTTGTGGAAATAAAAAAATTAAGTTTTTGTACTTGACGGGTTTCTTCAATAAAATGAATATGTTCATCTAAAAAAAATGTTGTTGACTATAATATTGATCACTGTTGGCAGCTCCTCAACTCTAGATGATGTTTTGAGTGTGAATGTTCAGGAGGTGAAACAGTCAATAACGTGCTTAGTAACCACTTTTCCTGAGTCAGTTTTGTTGTAATAAAACTCTTTGTAAGTGAATAATTTAAAAAGGAATCCTGCCTTCCTATCCAATTCTATTCCCAGAGATTTCATCTGAGGTGACAGTCTTCTTGTAAAATTGTGGCCACCAAGTTTTAAAAGCATAGATCATGTCGTTTGTTCCTTGGTGAACAGTAAAGAGCCTTGATTTAAGAATCATTTTAGCAAACTGATTTGATGTGTAAACTCTGTCAACTCTTCGGACAACGCGTTTGATGCATCCAAAATCTCGATCACAGGGTAAGACTGAGTGATCCCTGACTGGGAAGTAGTGACGAACAGTTTCAAATATTCCTCTATCACAATGATTTTTGTTTTCCCTGAAGGACCATCACTGAAAAGAATTAGATGCTAGTTCCACTTGGAACTTCAGTTTTCTGATAATGTAGTATCATGGAGCAAGCCCCTGTTTGGATTTAGTAGCCTGACCTTACACAGAAAGTGTCGCAATCTATGGTAAAATATGAGCACAAAACAAAACTAACACAACATTTACTGCAGAAACCCGTCATGTGATTCCACGTGACGGGTTTCTGCAATAAACGGACATTTTAAGACAAAATACAACCTATTTAGAGGATTGAAAGTTCACATGTTTCTGCATAAGACGGTGTGTCCAAAGTTGGTCATTCATAATCTATAATAATATCATTTTTGAAAAAAAATGTCAGTTGACGGGTTTCTGAAATAAACTATTCCATTAGGCATTAACATTATTGTTTTTACATTTTATTTTATTCTGGGTAATCCATGTATAATTCAGGAAAATCTAGCAATGCTTAAACCTTTGATCCGTGGTCATAAGGGCTTTAGTCAAAAATATGAATTTTTCAGGAGAGCAAAAGCAAAGTTCCTTAATACCAGGAAGGAAGTTATAAACTTGACTTAAGGCTATAATATCAATTGGTATAGCTCACCCATTTTTAAATTTTGACTTAAGACCTTAATACCAACGGGTAGCTGTGATTTTGTACTCTAATACTACCTCAAAATCTCCAAATGCTCAAATATGCCATAAGTGGTCATAAGGAAACATGGTTTAAGATCTGATATATTTAACTTTGATTATATATCTGTTATATATAGTGTATATTACTCAAGTAATGTATTTTCAACTCACCACCAATTTCTAATATATAGTCTCTCACATCTTTTGACCTTGAAAGATTTCCCAAAACCCTTGTCACTTCCACCATGCTTTCTTCATTTTTTGTCAACAAAAGTGTGCTCAATACTGAAATGGATATAAAATGTAACTATTAATTATTTGATTCGGTCTAAATAAAATACTATTATATAGATGTGATGATCCCTTCCTAACAAACTGTTCCTCTTTTAGCACATTTCCCTCCTCCCTCTTTGGGGAAAAACTTCATAAACATTAGCTTGTGACATTGACCTGATCCAATCACGAAGTGATATTCTAGTGCCAATAAGGATGCAAATATCCACATCACGAAAATACCTGAGATTCACATTTGTATGTATATAAGTGTGTGTGTGTGTGTATGTGTGTGCACGTGCATTCGTGTGTATTTATGAATATTTGACTGCTTCAAACCTACCATCACCTTCATAAATTTGACGAAATTTGGCACAAAAATACAATGTCTCAAACAAAACACCAGGTTTCTCAGCCAGCAGACTCTGCCCACTGGAACACTGTTATTTCTTCAAAATTTGTGCAAAACAAAATCGTAGCGATTATGAGTTTATAGGCTTCCTGGTTCACTCCTTATAAGAGTAAGAAGAGAGAATCAAATGTAACTATTTTCATGACTATAACTGTTTTTGAGAAAAGTAGGAAAAAAACAGAATTTCCTGGAAACCTTATTTTTATAAAAATAATTAATTACAGATATTATGAAAGCCAAATAAAGGCTATATAGATAAACTGATATTATTAAAAAAATAAATAAAATAAAATAATAACAAAAAAAATTAGAGGACCCACTCTAGTTTTTTTTTTCTATAGTTATAGATATAAAATTGGTTTCAACCGAATCCCCTCATAAAATTACCTGGAAGAAATGAATCTGAAAGCCTACAAACTCTGAACCATAATTTTTTTTTTTTTTTTTTTTTTTTGGGGCTGTGAATTTCTCCGAAAAAGCAGTCTTCCAGTGAATAGATTAATTAATTGTCTTTGTACATTTTTTTAAAATGAATAAACAATAACAACTAATTTGAACTAGAAGGTTAAAAAATTAGTATATATTTATTAAATAATCCACTAACAACAAAATATATTTCTAGGGTGTGATGCTGTCAAATCAATGAATTTATAATCAACACAGCTATATTTAAGTAAGTAAAAAAAAAGAGGATGACACTAAGATCGAACAGTGAAAGGACACATAAAAAAGGTTAATTAATGTTTACTCCATTTACTTCCAATAATTATATACATATTTTTTTTCGTAAGAAAACTGTTTGGTTTCTTAGAAAGAGGTAAACTAAGTTATTATGTGTCTGTTTCTAGGTTTTATGTTTTTACATTGTATTACATATTGCATTCAATTTACTTGGATTCAATTTTTAATTGTGCTTTAATTTCATGTTGCTTTTTATTAAAGTGTAAAGGTAGTAATATTAAAAAAAAAAAAAAAAAAAAAAAAAAAATCCGTTTTACGCATTTGGTCAGAAATTAGATACCTAATCAAGTGTTTGAGTCAGATATGACCCTGGTATTTATGTTTATTTCACTGTATCTGATAGATACACATTTAGTACTTAATGTGTTTCAGTAAAAACATTTAGTCACAAGTCAAGAAAACTCAACTTTCCTTAGGGCATTCATGATGTTTGAGCTCTGTTCATGGAAGCACTTGGGCTTTTCTATAAATAACTTAGTGAGAGTAAGCCTGCTTTTTTCCACATGAAGAAATATTACCACAAAAAGTGAACATTTAAATAAAATCAGATATTCGGTGTACAATATAAAATTTACTGTTTAGGTCTCATATCTATTTACATTGTAGAGCCTCACCTTGAGTTATTTCAATCTGTCTTACAGCAAAAGGCCCTTCTGATGAATTATTGGGGTCTGCATAATAAGATAAGTTATTCAGAGTGCTCAATGTTGACATTACAAGTTCTTCACTTTCACTGACTGATTTTCTTCGGAGGACCATCAATAGAATATCAAGAAACTTGGCTCCATCCTAAAAACAAAATAGTACATTAATAGTAGCATACTACAATTAATTACCATACAGCACACTAGGGAGATAGTGTGGTCTGTACTATGCTCCAGCCGCCTGACTTTCCCCTTGCTGCTTCAACTGCTAGAGTCATTAGCACCAAGGTACCCATTGTTAAATTAATTAAAGGCTGGGTTGGCCTAGGGACCGAGTGGGGTCAGGGAGGCCGGATCTAACCCATGAACGAAGACACAAGAAGAAAATATCTTTAGTGCTTGCTTGGGATTTGAACTCAGGTCCTCCAGCTTATCAGTCCAGTGCTCTACCTCGCCATCACACAAACACACACACACACACACACACACATATATATATATATATATATATATATATATATATATATATATATGTATATATATATATATATATATATATATATATATATATATATATATATATATATATATATATATGTATATATATTGTTACAATACAAATTTTAAAAGCAACTTTAAAAATATATATATTGAATGCAAGTTATTAATGGTTTAGTTAAATAATTAATTTTAAATTAATACATTTTTAAAAACTGAAAAAATATGAAAAATTTACTTACATATTGAACTCAGAAACATTTAAATTTTTCAAAATTCAGTCACTTATCACTTGTTAATATGTCCATTACTACAACCAAGTTTTTCAAAAAAAGTGTTTTGCCTAAACTCTACAAATATGAATCATTTTCATTATTCATAAATGTTTGAATACTTCAAGTTACTATGGTACAATAAAATGTTTCTTAATTTACTAACCTTTTTTTTTTCTTTTAGCGCGGTTCCTCCCTCCCCCATAGGGAGGAACCCCGCTTATAAGGTTGATACAATGAAACGATCCGGAAGTGCCGACTAGAAAATTTTGCGTTTCAGAACCCCTAGAAACCGAAAATAACGGTGGTTCAAATTTGTATATATATATATATGTATATATTTATTTATATATATATATATATATATATATATTTGTCTGTTCGCTCTCTAAATAGAAGACGAATGGTCCGATTTTGATGAAATTTGGTACAAAAATCTGTCGTCCAATTTGAAAGGTCAAGTTCGTTAACCAGCAAAATCCGCCCACTGGAAGATGGCGTTTGGGGCGAAATTCGCGCAGAAAAAATCGTAACGCTTACGTTTTTGAGTTCATAAGCTTGTAAGTACTCGTTTTATAGGCTTCTTGGGCTAGGAAAACGAATGAAACCATTTTCAAGGCGATAGCTTTAACCGTTGTTGAGAAAATTGGAAAAATAGTTTTTGAATACCGTTTTTGGTTTGGGTACTTAGAATAACGGGATTCAGTTGAAACATTATCTGCATGTTCTACTTTCATTAAAACTAGTATGTTGAAAGTTATGTTACGTTTGGAGTTAAGGAAGGGTTAGAATAAAATATTTTATGAACAGACATGAAAAGTTTTGGAAACTTCGTATACTTTCATTATTATCTCGAACACGGTTGGGAAATCGTGGTAAGTGGATTGAAACTATTTGAAAGCTTACTAAATTCTCTACAAAAATGATTCTAAAACTATTTTTGATTAGGTTATGTCAATCGGAGAAATAAGTGCGTAAAACTTCAAATATGTCTGTTTTGTTCTTATGAACGGGTTTTTGTCGTTCTTTTTGTCTCTTTCCCTTGGTTTTTTATTGCTTTTTATTTTTGTAATTTCTTATGTTGTATTTGTAAGGAAAATGTATGTGTGTGTAAAACAGGATAGGTAAAATGAGACCAATTTTCTGTTGTCAGAAATAATAAAAAGTTTTGGGAACTTCGTATAATTTCTTAATATCTCGAAAACGGTTGAAAATCTTGGGAAGCGAAAGGTTACCATTC
The DNA here is from genome assembly GCA_946811695.1 of Gonocerus acuteangulatus. Classification (NCBI taxonomy): domain Eukaryota; kingdom Metazoa; phylum Arthropoda; class Insecta; order Hemiptera; family Coreidae; genus Gonocerus; species Gonocerus acuteangulatus. The sequence goes on from OX328125.1 coordinate 77,092,063, forward strand.
GAAAGCTTACTAAATGGTCTACAAGAATGGTTTTAAAGAAAGTTTTGAATAAGCGATGTCAATCGGAGAAATAAGTGCTTAAAACTTTTAAGTAATTGATTTCGCTTATTCGAACTTTTCTTTTTGTCTGTTTTATTCCTTGTTATTTTTAAATTGCTTATAGTCAGATAATGTATTTGACAATAAAACAGATTAAGTAAAATAAGAAGATCAATTTATTGTTAGAAATGTAGCGTTTAAAGAGAGAGATCCCAAGGCTTTCCAAATGCCTCTGAGCGGAGGCCTTTCTGCCCGACTTATGGGAGAGCTGACCCATACAGGTATGATTGTAAATCAACAAAGACCTTTCAAGACTGGTTTGTTTGAGATTTCATTTGGATAGCTGTTTCGCTATTGATCTAAACAAAGTAATAACTTTTTCTATTCTATGCCTTCATAAACACTAGAGATAAGAACGGAACCGCGCTAAGATGACGCAGTTCCTGCGAATCGGACTTTTTTTTTTTTTACGCCCAATATCATTAGTGCCAACTTCCATGGTGCAACAAGGAATTTTCTCAACAAGCCATGAGATGAGAAAAATCCTGCCACCGGTGGGACTCGAACACACCATCTCCCGCATGAGAATTTAAGGTGTTAGTCACTAGACGACAGGGAGACCCATTTTACTAATTATATTTTCCTTTTTAATCTCTAAAAAATGTTTGCTTTTAAATTTTATTTTGATTTTTTTTTTTATTATTTTTTTTATTTTTATTTTTATTATTATTTTTTTTTAATAATTCATGTTTATTTAAAATCTGTACAATTATAAGTACGATAATTAATTGTGCTGGCCTAAGTATACATGTCAATGAACAGTATATGGAAGGAGCCAAACATTATCGGCACAATTTTGATATTTTTAAGATAATTTAGTTTAGGAAATCAAATTATATTATCACTGATGCTCAATGTATTTATTTTATTGTTCATGATGGAAATAAAGCACCTATATCCCTTGTTGTTAAAATAAAAAATTAATCTCTTTGTTTAAATTATATAATGTTCACTGTAGTATTAAATAATGTGAGATATTTAATAGGTAGTTTTCGATCAAATGTTAGACTTTGTTATTCTACAGGAAAGAAATTTTTTTACTTTGGTGAACAGTAGAAAGTGGATGTGAGATACGCAGAGGAATAGTGATTTACATATTACATACCCTTGCATGGTGACGTTTCAGGAGGAATAGAGGGTCCTCGGGATCTTCGGTTGGGTTTCTTGTCATACCTGTTCCAACTTCTGGATGCATGCTCATGTTCGCTATGATTCTTATCATCTAAAACATTGTCAAAATTTTTGCCGTTGAAGAGATTAATTATTAAAATTGAAATAAGTCAACGAGTTTTCATTTTCTATTTCATACATTTTTTAAGGAACGTAAACAATCATATAATTTTGAATGAAGTAACAGAAAAGAATACCTTAACAATTACATCCTCAACTGAGCCATCAGACGCCCATTCTGGACTCTTCAATCCTTCGCTAAAAGGAGCTGAAGCCTGGACCATTTCTAAATCTTTCTCCAAATAACTTTCAAGCAAGCTAAGAATGGCTGAAATAGCTCCAGGCTCTTTATATAGCTGCAGAACAATTTAAATGAATTATGTTAATTATTCTGTACATTGAATACATAAACACCTAAACAATAATATTATAATTAACATTAACTATTTCATATATTATAATTGACTGGTAGAATATAGCTTTCAGTGGCAGTAGAGGAGCAACCAAACAAAAATTACGGATATATACAGTAGACTCTCCCTTATACAATGTTCTCTTATCCGTCATTCTCTCTAATCCGGTGGTCTCCGGGAGGAATGAGTGACGGATCTCGGAACTTACTGGAGCTAGACCGGATAAGGGGTCTATCCTATAAAACCTTTCCTTCCTAGCAAACCAAAAATTTTTTTCATGGTATTTCATTGAATGGAAGTCAAAGAAGAAGGCATATATGTTTTGTTTTAGAGGCAGGAACTTTTTGCACTTCTAATAAAAAAATAAATGTTTCTACTAAGGCACCTGCGACAGGAACCCCTGATTTTAGCCAGTCTAGTTCGAATATTCATCACAAGTGGAGTGCAAGTTTTAAAAGTAATTTTAATAATATATACTATTTTAAATGAACAATATTAAAAACATTATATATGATTATGTCCTTATATTATTATAACATTATGTATTTTCAAATACATAAGTTTCCGCTTCTAACTGAATTCTCTTATCCGACATTTTCTCTAATCCGACTGTACCCTGGTCCCGACGACGCCGGATTAGGGAGAGTCTACTGTAGTTTCCTATTAGGAGGAGAATAAGAAGGACAAGACAAGTCGAAAAAACACCATAAACACCATATTACTCTGTCAAAAATAACAAATATATTACCTTTATTCGTGCTTCATCACTTTTAACTATTATATTTCCTAGAGCATATCCAAATCTAACTATTATATCTTGCCTGCCTGGATATTTACTCAGTATCTTTGTAATAGAGCGAAAACAGTGTTCATGATTAATTATAGCATCACAGCATTCATCATGAGTTGACAATATACTAGAAAAATAAGAATCTGTTGATGAGAGGATAATATAAAAAATAAAATAATGGAAAAACGATATTCATATAATAATGTCAATACCTAATTGTTCTTGCAATATTACTGATTAAATCTAAATCTGCTATAAATAATTCCATGGAAGTGCATAAAGCAGCAATAGCACCAGTTTCAACAAAGTGGCGTAGTGTAAGTTCTTCACTGGCTACATTTCTCAGAGCTCCTGTGAGCTGGAACATTCCATGACTTGTCTGCTCGGGTATTGGTATCAAATCTAGTCGCTGAAAATAAAAGAGTAATTATGATGACTTTATCCAAAGAGAAGCCATTATAGTGAATTTTCTTAAAAAAAAAAAAAAAAAATCAGTCCCGTATCAGGCCACAAGGGCCCAGAGGGGCAGATACTGTAGAGGTATCTGATTCTTGACCATACGGCACACTAGGGAGATAGTGTGGTCAACACTATGCTCCGGCCACCTGATTTTCCCCTTGGCTGCTTCGACTGCTAGAGTCATTAGCACCTAAGGTACCCATTATTAATTAAATTAATTAAAGGCTGGGTGAGCCTAGGGACAATCTGGGACCCCAAATCCAACCCTCGAACGCCAGCACTAGGAGAAAAAATCTTTAGTGCGCGCTCGGGTTTTGAACCGAGCGCGCAAAAACCCATGCTTTTGAATTTTCTTCAAAAGCATGGGTTTTTAAACACTAAGGACAGATACTCCTCTAATCCAGTAATAAACAAAATTTTCAATAAAATTCATTCACTTATGTAATGTAGTAAAATATCTCGTGACCGAACTAACGAAACAACTTTTGACACAGGCAATAAAGACTTTACAGTAAACACCTACTAACAAAATGTCTACTACTTAGAAGGCAAAATCAATGAAATATCCCACATAGCATAAATAAATTGATGAAAAGAAAAAACAGACAGTATGTAAATACAATATTCTCTTGCTTACAGAGTTCCAAAGAACACAATCTCATTTGGAAAAATCTGTTAAATATTTTTGATTCTCTATTTCTAGGAATTAAGGAATCATTTGAATTTTTATGACAATGTTGGTTTAATAGACCATAAAGGTACCACCTTGATGAAGTGCATGGGCGCATATAAGTGGGGGCTGAGGAGGCTCCGATTCCTTCCAAAATTTTGATTTAATCGGTAAAAATGTTTCATAAAAACCTTAAAAATAAATTAAATAAGATCACTTAGTTCAGGAAATATATTTTTTTTGGGTGTAATAGGATTTTAGTCAGCTAACTATTCCAAGTTCTAGATTGTTAGTATTCCATACCCCCAATTTTTATATATATATATATATATATATATATATATATATATATATATATATATACATATTTTATATTATACTATATTGGGGGTCCTTTTGAGTGCCTAGTAAATAGGCACATAGGATTATTTGAAGAAATATTTCAGAACTTCTCTCCTGAATGCAACCTCAATAGCTACCTAATGTATGTAATAACTATAATGATGAATATAGCTGTACTTACTGCATTATTAACTATCTTAAGATGGAGAACCATTAATTCTAATATTCCTAATTTAAGGACGACAAGAAGAAGCTGTTGATTCATTGTGAGAAATTTAAGTGCACCATATCCATAAATACAAGCTTCGGCATCATCTATTGGGCTTGCTCTCCCGAGAGAGTCCACAAATAATTCTGTAATTGCAAATAAGTACATTATAATTCATGGGGAATAAAAACAAATTATAAATAATCAGATAACTTAAAACTACTTCTTACCTAAAATATCTCCTTCTAAAAATAGTGGGTCATTCTTATCATTTCTTGAAACTTTATATATTAATTTAGTTACTGCTGCGAGATTCTGTCCATTCACTCGAAGCTGAAATAAGGTTGAAAATATTTATAGAGAAGAAACATTTTATTAGGTAAGTTTTCCTAATTTTGTCCAGCAGTAAAAGTTTATAAGAAATGATGGATGAATTAGGACCAACACATATGTTAGCAAGCTCTGAAAACATCTTAGGGAGTATTATTTGTAGAAATACAAATAAAGAAAATATTTACATCTTAAAAGTTGATAGATTTAAACTTTAATATCCCTTTATAAATACCACAGATTTTTTAGACTTATCTATGGGTTACCAACATTTTGCAGGATAGGGATGTTGCCTTTTATTTTTTCAAAGGAAAAGCCACCCCCCCCCCCCCCCCCCCCAGTAACACTTATGGGCATTGGACCTCACTAAAAAAATCTTAAACTTTTAAAAAAAAGAGGGAAAACAAAATTATTTAAGTGAAATGGCTCTCTAATCTTTAACCCCTAAGGATATATATACAGGGTGTAATGTACGTGGCAACAAATATTTAAGATGATAGTAGACATCAAATAGAACAAAAATCCTTTGGGCTTTTGGAGAATTGTTCCTTTGGGCTGAGGGTCAATTCCCCACAGGGAAAGAGGAAATTTAAATTTTTTTAGGTTAACCACGTTTTTTGTTGAATGAAAGCAATAACTAAAAAACTGTTCAAGATATGTAATTCCCAATTGCAGTGTCATAAACTAGACAAAATTTACTTGAAGAACAAGTAAACTTTGTCAATTATAGAACCAGTGAAAGGGGGCTAAAACACAGTTTAAATTTAATATATCAGTGTAACACAAGTGGCGATGAATAATTAAGGAGGTGATAGAGATCAAATGGTCCATAAGAAAGATAGTTATGATCAATTTGGAAAACTACATGGCTTCGCTAAACATATGTGTTTGTGGTCAACTGTAGGTAGCCATGCTCGTAGGATGGATCAAAACTAAGCTTAATAGCTAAGAATGAAGGAAGGGAACATATTCACATAATTAAGGTTGTTAAGGGATATCCACATTTGTAAGAAAAGAAAAACACTAATACAAGATTTAAAGTTGTTAAACTTACTTAACATAAAATGTTCTGATCAAAAGTAAAATTTATTTAGCTGGGGTGATGATAAAAACACTCACGAAGATAAATGCTCATTCTAAAATACAATAACTGTGCATGAAACTACTGGAGAAGAAAAGGATGAGCCAGCTAATTGCTTTTTATAAGACAAATGTCAATTAGAAAAATAAATGTTTTGTTCTTGAGTTTGATTTATTTATTTTTTTAATTGAAAAAATCTTTCTGATATACTTGTTATGATTGGAATTTGCTTATAGGGTAAAAGCCCCCTCCCCCCCCAAAAAAAAACTTAAGCACTTTAATAATACAAGGTTCTTTTTAAGCAAAAAGTAAATAATTATGTTTCAATGAAACGCAGCTTTATTATTTGTTGAAGGCACTGTAAAAGGGCACATTTATTTATTTTCCATTTTTTAAATTAATAAAATTGAACCCTCCTGTGATTGCCAAATAAAATCGACATTTCTTGCACTCATGATATCTGAAATGCTCTAGCAATGTGAAAAACCTATTTATTAACACATCAAGGCGGGGATCTTGACGAAAGTATGCAAGGTGCCTTTAAGCTACAGTCGAGATAAGTCATAATACTACGACTGCCGCCTTTAAGCTACAGTCGAGACAAATCGTAATACTATGACTCCCGCGTTCAATGTGTTAACTTAGGGAAAAGGTAATTAAAAACAAAACTAGCAACCCTTGAATATCAATTAATTTATAAATATATAACATATTCTATTCAATGCCTGAACCTTATAAGAATATTATAAATATTAAACAAAAAAATAGTATTTGAAAAATACGTACGGCTAACATAACCTTTGATATATACAACAGGATAACATCACTAGCAGATTCAACAAATTTGTACAATATTTTAATTATCTGTGACTGTTGTTTACTAGGAATTCTATTGGCACCCTCAGATTTTATTTTATTAAAAAGCGTATTAAGTAGAAATATTTGTTCTGTTTCATTGTAACCTGCAAATTTAGTGCAAAAATTATAATAATTGTATTATTTTTATTATAAATAACATTTAAATGAAAGGAAAATTTTAATAGTCAATGCAATGTTTCATAAGCTATGAAATTGTTTTAGCAATTAAAAAAATTAATAATCGATAATATTTAAACTCATATATTTTGTACGAATTTCTACATATAACAATTAAATTTTAACTGTGGTCAATTTGTTAATGTAAATATCCTACTGCAGCCAAAATTGTTTCTGTCATCGCAAAAAGTATTAAGCTGGATAGTTCCAATGGTTTTTTTTTTTTTTTTTTTTTTTTTTTTTTTTTTTTTTTTTTTTTTTTTTTTTTTTTTTTTTTTCCTAAATAATACTCAATTGGCTATTTTTCTCAGATAAAATATAACTGCACTTTTTTGTCTGATTCTGAGGTTTGAGGACTTTTAAGGGATTTGTGACCATAGTGGTTTCGAGGTATATTTTTTTATTGACGCTCCGATTGCTAAGGTCATTGGCATTTTGAGGTTTATATTCCAGCATTTCTCAAGGGATAAAAATACTAAATGAATAAAGGATTTGTTAATTCTGATCTATCAAAAGTTCAGCAACGATTATTTGTGTGACTTTAATTTTCAGGACATCCACTAAACTAGACAAAAGGATATGGATCTGGGAATATTAGATAAATAAATCAGATTTTGGAGGTAAAACTAATACTCCAAAGTGAAATATTTTTAATAAATAGTATCATCAGAAGGAACGGAGAGAGGAGAGCTAGGTTTTATTTTCAATTACTGACTATCTGCCTTTTAAAAATATATATTTGTGATGTATTATATATATACACAAATTGTATATATTCACAAATTATCACTGTTTTGTTAAAAATACCTTTGTCGTTGAGTCCATCTAAATCTTTAGTAACCTTAGAAAGTGTATCAATTTTATCAGGAGGGATGGATAAACTGTCAGAAACTTTTTTCTCATTTTTCCTGTTGTCTTCAATAATACGATCTGTGTCTGAGATGAGACTATTAACCGTCAACGGCCTTATTTTAGGAGCTTTAAAAAGCTTTGGTCTGCTTTTCTCTGGCGGGTCTAATGTAAGAGTTTGAACATCTTCATTTTCATCAGTCTCACTGATTGAAGAACTAGATGGTAATTTTCGGAAATCACTTCGGTTTGTTAGAGGCCTGTAGTGATTATATTTCCTTCTGAGTTGATTTCTGTTCCTTAAATTCATAGGGAATGATGAAGATGGAGTGAGAAGACCCCTCGTTTTCTTCGGCTCTGAAAAATCTGTCCTTTCCTGGGGACTACTGTGGGTTTCTCTGAGAATGTTATCAGCCCATAGGTCACTTTGAGTATCTCCTTCTGTTTCTTCGGGGACTGAAAAATTATTAAGAAATTATTAATGAGAAAATAGATTTTCGAATGGAAATTCCAAAGCATGTATTCTACAGTCAAGAAACCAGTTGTTTTAAATCTTTAAAATGTTTTTTTTTTTTTTTTTTTTTTTTTAAAGGTAAGTTTAACAATTTATTAATAATACCAAACGGGTGAAGAATAACCCTTCAAAACTTTTTCAAACTTTCCATTTATTCTCCCATCACAACGTTTCGGACACCCAGGTCCATCTTCAGGCAATCATGTCCTGTTCATTACTCAAGTTACACTAAACAGTCATACAATAAATAAACATGATTCCTGTAAGGAACCAAGTCAAAAATTCCACCTATTTATTAATAAATTTTACATTATTTCAGAAATTTTTTTTTTTGTTATGGATGAAATACAAACTTCAAAAGTTGAAATGTTTGAATAAAACTGCAACCAACAAACTAAAATGAATAATCGGGGGAAATAACTGGTACAAATTAAGCTGCCAAAAATTAGATCTGAACCTGGCTTTTACTCAAAAACGCTATAATCTGGAAGTTCCAACATACCCTCACAATTATTGTTTGTTTATTTTAGCAAAAAAAAAAAAAAAAAAAAAAAAAAAAAAAAAAAAAAAAAAAAAAAAAAAAAAAACCTACTTGTTTATCATTGCCCAGCTCAGAATTATTAATCTCATGTTTAAATGAAACATTCACTGACAATAATTGAGTCCTATATTTTCTCCTAAATTAATCTGAGTTTGGCTGAGTGTAAGAGCTGTCAACTCTTGTTCTGGAAAAACTTGAGCAAGCACTAAAGATTTTATCTTCTAGTGTCGTCGAGGGTCATAGTTGGGGTCCCAGGCTACTCCTAGCCTTCTTTAATGGGTACCTGCAACGAGGAAATCAGGGGCCAGTGCATAGTACTGACCGCGCTATCTCCCTGTATGGTCAAGAATAAGCCTTTTTTTTTCTTTCTATTTCCTCTTAATAAATAACAATTGAGGCAAAATGATAAACTTGACAATTTGTCTGGAAACAATTTTGTTATAAAATTCTCTAAAATTGATTACCTCTTCAAACTTTTTCTTAATAATATTTAAGTTTATTTAGTTAATACAAAGTCAACATTAATTACAAAAAGCTTTAACATTTTAATAACAATTTGCTTGGAACAAAATGCTTGGAATTGTGCTTCTGCATTTGTTGCTGTTTTGTTTTTGTGTAATGGTGTATCGGATCTCTATGTCATTAGTAGCAGTGCCTCTTCTCTTAGTCAGGTTTGCACATATGCTGCCTGAGTACAGGGCATTACTCGTTTAAATAAGATGAAACTTTACTTACAAATCTAACTTTTTCTTGTTTACTTCCTACTTAAACAAATTTTACATATTTATAATAAAAATTATTAAAAATTGATCAATCTGTAGAAATATATATTTGATTATGTTTGAAAGACAAGCTTACGATTTGACAAAGATGAAGCTGCTCTTACACCAAGTTCTGGTAGTCTCCATGGGGATTGTCTGTTAAGTCCTTTTGAGCCAGTATTTACACTCTTTAGTGGTGGCAATTTCACACTTTCTACTTCTTGAAATTCGACTTGCCTTAAACTGCAAAATTTATTGATAAAACACATTAATAAAGAAGTTGTTGATAGTTGTGTAAGACTCTGTTTTTATTTATGTTTGCATCTACATTTTCAGGTCTTTGGTTGACATTTTGAAATAACTTATTTTTATAGCCTGTATTACAACATTAAAAATTTTGTTTAGAAAATTTAACATGTCTTTATTGCCAAAGAGAGGGTAAAAGATTATTAAAGTGAGAAGTTTAACACTTTGAATTTATAGACAAGGCTCTATATTGGACTGAGTAATTTTGCTTCCTCAGATTCGAAGGTGCGTTAACATGTAGACATATATGAAGGTAAAACAGAAATAATATAAATTATCTTATGCTGTATATTTTATAATTAAGAAGTGTTTAGCGCCAAAAGCGACGAGCATTTCCGCATTTACGTACAACACTGTATCTAGGGCTGTGGGTCTAATTGTTCAGTGAATGGTGGCTTTTCCTATTGAAAATATTACTTTAAAATAAGAAGTTCCACAAATCTGTTTGAAAAATTATTTATTTCATTATAAACTTTTTAATTATTTATTAAAATTTGAGTGTAGGCATTAAATTATTCTTTCAATAATTAAAAATATAATTCATTAACCAAAATATCAATCACAAAAGACTGAAAAAAAATCAAATGTGGGGTGGAATGTAGTAATATTATAAAAATAATAACATTTAAATTTATGTGAAAAACTATTTTGAAATATAAAAGAGAAACTGAGTTTCTATGGCGAGGTAATCAAAATGTAATATACCATTCTAAAAATGACATGAAAATGACACTATAATTTAACATGCAATAAAAATGGCAACCACTACCTCAAGTTTTCTTCCAAGAAATGAAATAATTCTTTCATTCATGTAATGCCTAATTTACATGGTAATATTAATTAGTTACATTTTTTAAATTATTTCTTTTAAAAAATACCTAAAAGCACTTGGAGGCCTGCTTGTTCCAGCCTTAAGGGGTCCAAATAATTTTCTTTGCCTTTCTATTGGAGTGAAAGGGCGTTTTGTATTAACCGGTCGAGTGGCCATCTCAGCTCTAGCTTCTTTTATAATTTCCGCGCTTGTTTTTATCATATATGAAGGTGGGCGATATAATGACCGTCCTGGCTCCATCATCACACCTAGATTAAGAAGTAAATTATAAAACATTTTGAAGATTATAAATGAAAAAGTTTCCAATAATAATAACTGTGAACGGTTGAGGGCCCCCAATCTCGATTAACTGTACACCATATACTGAACACAGACAGTATACACCTCAGGGCACTTTCAATACACACCATCTTCCCTTTGTGCTATACCTGGCAGTAGATCTAAAATGCACTGCCCTCACAAAATGGTAAAACAAAACAACCAATAAGCCTTTCATGAATCTGAAGTAAAAATAAAATTCTGCTTTCGAGATAATAAAATGCAAGCAATGCTCCAATGTCTTACAAGCTCTTAAGGTCCCAGATATTGTAAGAAGTAAAAATCAAGCACCAACTTGAACTTGGAGGAGAGTGACACTCTTCCCACTCATGCAAGAGAGTTGCCAAGAAATACACAATAACTGGAGAGACACATTTTGCAGTAATATGAGCATATTGCTAACCCATAAGCCGACCTAGAAAACTCCATGCCCCCCTACATGTTGCGAGAATTCTCCAATACTTCTTAAATATTGATTATATCTGCGGGTATGCTTCTAAATATCCATACAAATATAAAAATTATTTATTTTGGTCTTATATAAATATCCTGAAATAAATTGAAATCTTAGGAAATTCCCACAAGCATATAATGAAGAAAAAAATCACTAAGAATATGCTTTAATAGTTACTGCTTTAACAGTTATTGTTTGATTTTAAATCAAACATTTGTAGGTGTTGCGTCAATATTTTTGAAAAGTAATGCACAAAAAAATATAAATAAATGAATATTTAATAATATTTGTAATGACTAATACTTCTCTTTAAATATGCTAAAGCCCATTCATATAAAACGTTTTTAATTATACTAAGCTGCTAATCACCACAGTTGCGGTCCAGCAATAAATAAAATTACACTAAGACAACTTTAAGTTCATTGTTTATACCTCCGGGCAAAGAAATCTGAAAACCTTCACTTTTCCTTCTAGACTGATGACCTCCGAAATTTAACATTGTCTTCAAAAATAATATTTCACCACGAATAACAGAAACTAAACTGTTCCCTAGAAAAAAAACATCAAGAGCCAAGGAGCCTAACTATTCATTGATCAATAAATTTACAGGTCTTAAATTATTAATTCCCAAGGGCTCTTAATACATCTTTACATATTTTATGACACACTAGATGTAGTATATTCAGTGTGCCCTCGAATGAATATAAAGAAACGAAAGTTAGTTCACGACAAATTAACATTCAGTGTTACCAGTTAAATAAATCACAATGCTCTTAGTAAGTAATAGGTAGGTGACAAAGAATAATTTAAGATTATAATTTTGAAATTTCGGAAAATAAAAACAAAATGATGATTCATTTTAAAATTATTTTTATTCATTACTTTCTTTCTCAGTAAATATTTTTTTTTTTTTTTTTTTTTTTTTTTTATGCAGGTGGTTATTTTAAAATATAACAGACTGCACAAGGTATGACTACTTACGAAAATTCCTTACAAAGAGAGCCTTTTTTTAGATTCAGTTTTTCAACATTTAAATCACACAATCAAGAACACAACAATAAGATCTAAATTTAGCCTCAAAGTTTTTTCTGATAACTGATATAATTGGAAAATATTGTGATCTTAATTTATAATTTTTATTACCAGAAATTTACATATCATTTTCTCTCTATATAAATATTATAGAAAATTTCTTAATTTCCTTTATATGTATGAATTGTTACATTAATTTGTAAAGTATGTTTATTTGTTTACATTTTAAACTAAAATTATAGTTTTTTCATGTAAAAAATAATAATCTTTTTAATTTAAAGAGCAAATGAGCTTAGTCATGGATGGCGCTTGAATGTCAAATAAATAAAATATAATAGATACAGTTATGACTTAATACCATGGTCATGTTTGGTAATTGGCCATAAACCCATCACTCATAACTGAAGAGTAAATATACAGTACTTGGGGATAATTATTTTTTTCACGAACTATAAACATACACACTAAACTTATGTTTAATTATGTGATGGTTGAAGTGTAGACAATAAAAAAATGTCAAGCCGAAATTTCGGCAAACAACAAAACTCACATTCGTATTTAAAAAAATGCAGTTTAATTAAGATAACCCGACCGAACCCTGACAAATTCTACCGTTGCATTGTTTTGATGATTTTGTGACATTCATTTCATGTAAATCGTAATATTACTTAAATGACAAAGTATTCTAGGAATCAAAGGAAAACAATTAAAGCATTTCATATCTTTAATCACAAATAAAAAGAATAGAATGTGTAAACAAGCATTTTAATAAAATGTTAGATTTAAAAATGAATAAATAAATTTCACAGTATTACTGTATAATAATGCTCGGCGAGGAAATTCACCCCTCTATGGTAAATTTTACGACAAAAGGAAACATATAATTTTTTAATTTATTAGTAAAAAAAAAAAAAAAAAAAAAAAAAATCAGCGTAATACCTTTTTCATATGCACTTAATAAATAAATCTTAAACAATATTTGAAGGTAAATCATTTGATACACATTATCTTTCTGTGTGACTAAGGAACGCCCAAAATCAATAATATCATTCATTTTTAAATACTTGAATATGTTAAATTATTGAGTTATTCAGTCTACCTTTCCAATAGTTAATTAGACAGAAAATATTAATTAATTTATGGCCTGGGAAACTGAAGACATGTTTTCCCCTATAATAAAGCTAAAGTGATATTTTGGTACTATTATCTTCTGATTTTTAAATAACGTATAGAATAATACACCTGGTTCTCATATATAACTTTTTTAATACACTAAGGCCGACTTCATAATATTTTTACATACAGGAAGTCAAAGAGTAAAATATATTTATTCTTTAAGAAATGCTCTGAAGAGATTTTTGTTTTCTGATCATTGAATAACATATTTTAATAAGGATATGTATTTAATACATGTTTTTTTAATAAGAGTTTTTGTTGAAATAGACTATAAGAATTGAATTTTCCCCATAAACAATCATTAATTTATCAATTTTTAGTAAACAGCATTTTTCTCCAGTCTGTTCTCAGTGCTAAATCTTGCTCGCTGCATGTCTGAAGAATTGAACATTCCCAAATAATTACAACTGTTAATCTTTATGATATGGAAACTCATTGAAAAATGCATGTCAATAGAATCTATCAATTTTAACTGGACTTACAAGATAGTTAAGACATTTTTATAAGACATCAAGAATGAAGATGAGTAAATTCCAGATGAATTTTAATCCTTAGTGATTTATATTTTTCTTAACACCTAAGGACTTTGTCATATTCAAATTCATTTTCTTTGTAGAACATTTTAAAGGCATTAGATAATGATACATTTGAATGTTTCTTCATAATAAAGTAGCGAGTACTAAAGTGAATACTTACAGAGGTGAAAAAGAAACTTTGCTGAATTCTTGCCATCGCTGCTGAGTTTCTTCACTACATTCCTCAATAAAAATCTAAGATGAAAGTACTGCAGTTCCTAATGTTCGGTTTGATGTAAAATAAAGGTCATAGACATTGGGTAAGTATGCTAGTATAAGTACTTATTAGCATGAACCGGGCATGCAATGTCTATTGATTGTTACCGTAGAAACAGTTGCCCTGCCAAACCTTGTACATCTTAAGACACATGGTTCAAGACTAATAAATATAACCTATTTCAATTAATCATATTCTCATGAAATTATATATATGTGTGTGTGTGTGTATATATATAATTGTCTTACCTAAGATGTAATTTTTTCATTTACATCAATTATTTAATTGAATAATCTTTATATTATTTAAGCTTTATATTATTTTAAGTATAGCAGCAGCAATTTTATGAAGATTTAATTTGTATGGGAAATGGTTTACCAAGCTACTGAGTATTAATTTCACCCTAGTTAACAATCTTGATAATTCTTTTACCTTAAAAAAGTGCTTTTTTATTTCATATTTTAATTTTTATGAAGGAATAACCTTATATTTTTAAAAGAAAATGCAAGTTGGACCTAAACACAGTTTATAAGTACAATTAAAAAAAAACAATTTTGGTAGTTTTTAAAAACCTTTTATGGAGGCCCGGTTGCCGTGAGTGTTAAGGCATGAGCACTTATGCTCATGCCACTAACACTCCGTGCCAAAGGTCGTGGGTTCGATTCCCACAATGGGGTGGTGGCTTTTCTTTAGAAAAAAAGGGATCAGCCCTACCTAAGCTAGAAAAGGGTAGTATAGATAGGTAACACGTCCCAAAATTCTTAGTTAATAATAATGGACATTAAAATTTAAATAAATAAAACCTTTTAGGCAATAATTATAATTAATGAAAATTAAAGAAAAAAATGAAAAAAAGTTTGACTCTCAGGAATGGCATCATCTTAGCCCGTTTCTGCTCTTATCCATAGTGTCATTTGGCAAGCTTAAAATAGAAACAGTTAATTGTTTTCTCTTAATCTTCCATGAAAAATGTAAACACATATAAAAATGTAAAATAAAATTTTGAAGCGAAGCAAGTGCTTAGGCCCCACAACAGGAAACTGACAGATCCTAAGTGGAAATTTCTCTATTTATCTAAATAAGATTGCACTCTAAAAAATCATATAAGAAACATACTTTTAGAATATATCCTAAATCCCAAGAAAAAAAGAGTTTTCTTCCCATTTTCCTCAACAACGATTAGAGATATGGCCTTGGAAATAGTTTCATTAGATTCTTCATGTCCGATCACTATAAGATGTATCTGGAAACATAGTAATGCAAAAATCTAAGCGTTACGATCGTGCAAATGTCGCCCAAAAAAACATTTTCTAATGGACAAATAAAACACTATTACACTTAAAATAAAATATTTTTATGTACAAAGTGATCTTATTTAATTTATTTTTAAGGGGTTTATGACACATTTTATCGATCAAGTCAAAATTTCGGGGGGGGGGGGGCAGCCCCTTATATACGCCCATGGTGGTGGCTACTCAAATATGTAGCCTCCATGAAACGGGACAGTTCTCCCTCTCCTCCATAGCCCTGAAGAAGGCTTGCATGTTAAGCCGAAACGTTGGCATTAATAAAATACATCTTAGTTACAAAATGTAGTTCTTATTCTATTATATGACCGAATCCCGATGATCAACACCTTCTAAACATGGGCGTATATAGAAAATAATTTCCGAGGGGGCTGGGAAAATTTCGGGGGGGGGCTGAGACCATTTCCGGTTTATCTAATACTAACAATTTAGATCTTAGAAGAGTTTTAGCCAACTTAAACGCTATTATACCCAAAATAGAATATGTTTTATGAACTAAATGATCTTATTTAATTTATTTTTAAGGATTTTATGAAATTTTTACCAATCAAATCAAAATTTCGGGGGGGGGGCTGCAGCCCCCTCAGCCCCCTTATATATGCCCTTGCTTCTAAATCACAAAAAGTATTATTCTACCAAATTCATAAAAAAACATTTTTCAGCCAGCGAGTGAACAGACAAATATATATATATATATATATTTGTGACATCATCAAACATAAAATTCTAAATTACGGGTAGGAGAAAGAAACACAGATTTATTTGTTTCATAAATAAATAATATTTCCTGTACAATTCAATCAGAATTAAACGTTTGGTATATAAATAAAAAGGACTCACAGTTTTGTAGGAATATGTAATGTAAAAGCAAAATATTATTTTTTATATAATGCATAGAAATCCATCTAAATGGTATTGGCAGCAGTGTACAAGTAGCAGTATTTACGCGCCAACTCTAGACTGTAAAATGTCGCCGTGAAAGTAAACTTTTGGATGAAATGCAACGAACTACAATATTAAAACATGTTTTAATATTACAGTTCCTTGATGGAATAGCCTAGCGATAAGAGGTCAGCGTATATGTTTGTCCGGATAGCTCAGAGTAACATATATGAGTGTTACATTTTTTGTGTTTGTGAAAGTTAAAGTAAATTTATAGTCTCCGGAGTGTTTATCGTGATTTGAGCTAGACAAAGTATAATAAGGCGTTGAGCTGAGACAGCAGTTGACTTATTTCAAGAACGGAAGCAAACCGCATGAAGCAAGAAGGCAGATCGCAGTTCATTTGCATCAGAGGTAAGATTTGTTACTATTTGAATGCATGTATATTCTCCCATTATAGTGAGTTTTTATTATTATTATACAATTATTATTCTGCCCATAAACTATATTAACTATTCGATTACTTTGAACCATCCTGAGATAGATTTTACAGCAATTAATCTAAATATAATTCTAAATTGTTTATCCAACTTGTTAGGGTATAGCGATATATTACTTTTTTCCCGCCTAATTGTAAACGTCTTTTCGTCTTTATTACAAATTCAATTAAAATTAATTTCACTTCATTTTGACGCAGCCAACGTGTGGTAAAGTTATATATGATGCGTTCAGAACCAGAGTATCCCACATCGAGTTTGAAAAGTTAAATCACAGTATGCGATGCTCTCTGTTGGCTGTATTGAGAACAACGTTAATTTCAAAACCAATTAAGAGATAGAGCCACTTAACAGATGGTGTGTCTTGAATATGTGAACAGAATACTTAAAACTTAAAGCAAATATATATATATATATATATATATATATATATATATATATATATATATATATATATATATATATATTTGCTTTAAGTTTTTAATATTTGCTTTCATAAAATTAGAGAAATCTGTCATTGTGAATTATAATCGTATATCCACATTCTACTGAAATGAAGACAAAACTTTACTACATACTTTTAGTAAAACTAAACATTAATAGTAGTCTTTACCAATACATTTAAATTTTTTGTTTAAAACACAAAGTATATGTGAATCACTTTTTAGCAGAAAGCATAAAAAAAAAATAATTAATATTATACTTTGGCCGAATATAAAACTAATAGGGAATAGGAACTATTTTAATTGAGTTTGTTTAATAAGTCTTATTATTTATTTTTTGTGTTATTCAAAAATACTACCTCTGAAACCACAACATTTAATGTAAAGTTTTTTTTGCAAGTATAATAATCATTTTTTATTTATTTATATACATATTAACAACAACCTTGCTCTGCTCTCTGCACTACAAAGTATAAATAATTATTCGTTCCACGAAATATTTTGACTTTAATACATTTTATATATAAACAAAGTAAGTTATTGTAATAACAATGTTAATAAATAAATTGTTAAAGATTTAAGAAAATAACATAGACATAGAAATGAAATTAATAAAAATAAATCTTAATTATTTGAAAAGATCTGAATTATATTAGCAAATTAATTACTATAAAATGAGTAATCTTATTAAATAAATTAAGCCTAAGTTAATGATGTTTTAGATTTTTTTTCATTTTGAGTCACAAATGTTAGAAAAGATTTATAAACTTTTTCTTTTCAAACTAGTCTGTGTAATACTGTGATGGAGGTTTTTATAAATTGTTTCCTCTTCATATTGAAAACTATCCAGTAGGACATGTCCTTTAAGAGACATGTTTTTTTTTTTTTTTTTTTTTTTTTTTTTTTTTTTTTTTTTTTTTTTTTAACTTCGCATTGACTAATCTGGGCCATTAGCGCCGACATCCAGGGTGCAGTGAGGAATTTTCTCAACCCCTGAGATGAGAAAATTCCTGACCCGGTGGGATCAAACCTACCATCTCCCGCTTATGAATCTAAGGTGCTAGCCACTAGAACACGGGAGACCCCTTAAGGGACATGGTGAAAGAAAGAAAAGAGTGCATATTCTCCCGGTAAGTATAGAATTTGATCAATTTAGTCTTCGAAGCCCTGATGAGAACTGCATCAACCATGAACGAAAACGGGCAAATGATGAAACTGGGTAAAACTAGTTATAAAATGATGAATATGAGTTTTATGAAATTAGTCATAATTAACTATGAAATAAATATAATGCAAGGGAGAAATATATGTATCTATATACACAAGGTTCGCATTTATTGAAAACTACATCTCCGCCATACAATACAAAATAAAGCTTTTTATGGAACAGTGATAAGATGACATAGTTCCTGCGAGTTGGGCTTTTATTTCAATAAATTTAATCTAGATTCTGCTTTGAATTGGAATAAACAGTAATCTCAAAGGCAGATTTACTTACACATTATACATAGAAAAACTTTAGTAATGGTCTTTAAGAGCCAATTATTTACTTATTTTTATTAATAGTGTTTTATTACTGATGGTGGCAGTTCTTGACTTGTCTACTTGAGAGTTTTATTCGCGCTGCCATTAAAACCGGAACAGCTGTACAAGATCATGTGAGCAAGAACCAATGATAGCACAGAAAACAGCCAACACTGCGCGGTCGTCTCATGCACTCTTACGGTTACGCGCAGTGTATTCCAGTCTATCATAGGCAACATTTATTTTTATATTTCCTGATAATTAAACCCCTCAAAAGTGTCTGCCTTTTTGCAATTATTTTCAAATATGTTTATTGAAGACGCTGTTTAAATCGTTGCGTGAATAAAGCACTTCATTTAATATTAAAAGTAAAAACTAGGTACTTTGTTTTTATTTTTAAATTTACATTTTAACCCCCTTAAAAGTGCCTGCCTCATTTATTATTAATTTTAAAATTGCCTTAATTTGTAATTTTTTTTATTAATAATAGTTGGCTTCTGAATAAAACACTATTTTTGGGCAATATTGATTTGCACCTTTCTCCTATGCGCAGTACCTGGTGATCCAAGGTATGTCCAGGAAACACATACTTACCTTCTTATCTACCCAAGAGGTACACTGTAGCAAAATTTCAGGGTGCATAAAACACTTTATGAAAAGTGCGTTGCCAGCTCTCTGACTATAAATAAAATATACATAATGCTTTGTGTGCAGCTTTATTTATCCCTATCCATCAACAATCCAAGTAACAGTAAAGAATATACAGGGTGTCCCCAAAATAAATGGCCAAACTTCAAGACTCGCTGCAAGATGAAAAAATAAAGAAAAAAAATCTTTTGGCATATATCTGTTTTTTTCTTACTTTCCGAGAAAAACGAGGAAAAAAACAATAGGGAAAAGCCATTCTTTCATAATGCCTATATAAAAATCATATGTTTCCAACCCCTCCACTCACCCTTCCAGCCCTTCCCCCACCTCCTTCAATCCCCCACCCCAAAAATATAGGAGTAAGTATGCCTCTGATGTTGTGTAGAATAGTGAAATAATATTTTTTTACCCCACGACTTAACATAGTCTATCCACACATTCCTCAAGAATAAACTGTCATTGTTCTTAGCCATCCAGTCTGTCAATGTGCGATGTGATGCCTGTATTGCTGCAAGGAGCCAAACCTTTGAGCATTTTTGGTTGTTAGGAATCATTAGAAGAAGAAATTATTATTTTATAATTATATATGCGTCCAGTGTTAACTGTTTTAAGTATTGAAAATTTAATTTGATTAAGAATTGATTATTTTTTGGTATGTGTTTTATCACTTTCCTCCGAAGAAAAGTAGCTTTTTTAAATTATGTTGAACTTGCACCTTTACATGCCCACATTTAATTTTGTCGACCAAGAAGATTTTTTGTTGTTTTTTTGGGGAGGTGGGTAGTTAGAGGGCGTAGAAGATAAAACATATACTTTTAAAGATTTTTATAGAGAATTTTATTATGAAAGAATGCCTTTTCACCATTGTGTTTTGTTTTTTCCCTGTTTTTCTCAGAAAGAAAGCAAAAACGAGATATATGCCACAGGACTTTTTTCTTTCTTTTTTCATCCTGCATTGATTCCCCAAGTTTGGGCTGAAGCCCCCCCCCCCAAAATTTGGATATAGAAAAAAATGTGTCATTAAAACCTTAAAGATAAATTAAATAAGATCACTTAGTCCAAAAAAAATAATTGTTTTTGGGTGTAATAACATTTTAGTAGGCTAACGTTCTTGATTGTTAGTATTCCATACCCCCAAAATGCTTCCCCCCTCCCCGAAATGCTTCTCCCCAAAGAATTACTTGCTATATACCTCGTGGTCCTTTACTCTGGAAGGTTACCTCCTGAAAAGAGGGTCAGTGTTGTGAAGAATGCTGCAAGAAAAATAACTCCTTACGGCCAGTATTAATTAATTTCTGATTTCTTGAATCTGAAAAATAAAAAGGATTATGATAGATTATTTAGGTCAGATACTGTCTCCCTTAAACTACCTTAAATTAACATCAAATGATAAAGGAGAAAAAAAACTTCACGAGTTAAAGACTTGAAAGATGTTCAAGAAAATCTCTGTACTGGATCTATGTTTGATAGGAAGAAAGGTTTATACGTACATACAAATAGGCCCTACAAAGTGAATTGGGATAAATGGGAGATTGCAATGAATCACCACTAAATTGTCCTTCATCAAAATATTAACAAGGGTTATCTATCAGAATATGCTATGACTAAAATTCGGATTTACTGAATAAGTTGTTGTTTTTCCAAAGTTCAAAAAATCTGTACAATGGAAACAGAGAAACCAATAACATTGTTGGCCGTGGGTGCAATTCTCTCATTTTTTTTTTGTTTTAAATAAAAATAAATGATAGATAGTTTTGACTTTGCACAGAATGCCAACCTTCCTAAACATCCATGGTGGAGCTGGGAATTTTTTTATCGGGACTGTAGACGAGAAACTGAACCTGCTATCGGTGGGATTCGAACCCGCATCTCCTTCAGTAAGAATGAGATGCACTATCCACTCTACCGTGGGGATTAATTAATTGGACCTGGCTCGGTTCAGTATTGGCCACTCAAGATTGACTCATTACTATCTGATATCGAGGAATGAAGCACCAGAGTGCCCAGCTTGTGGTGTCATAATTTAAATTAAACATATCTTCTCTGAATGCAGTGTCTATGACAAGGAAAGGTCACTTTTTGACATGATTTGTAATTTGAGTGAAGATATGAGTAATGACTACTAAGCTCATACATTTTTTTTGATTTTTTAAAATACACGCAATTCCTAAATAAACTATGATTGATGTGGCACATGACCAGGGGTTAATATAAACAAAAGCCTGGTTATATGCAACAATTAGGTAGGGACATTGTTCAAGTTAGTTTTCAAGATTATATAAATTAAGTAACCATAGGTTTAAAAACTTCAACAGGCAATAATATAAAATTTTGAAACATTAAAATTTAAGACAATAATATACCACATTAAAGTTTAATAACAGTTATTTACTAGGGTACTTTTATTAAATGAAATGTTTAATTTTATCTATCACATGCGACATTAATAACATAAACGTTTGATGAACTATTTAAAAAGTAAAGAAAATATCTGCAATCATTTTTAGAGGGGGTACTCTTCTGCCAACAGCAATAACAAATGATTATGTCTCAGATATTTTTCTCCATATTTGCACACTGGAGTGGGATGGGATATAGACTGTTAGGGATGAAATTGGAGTATTATTTTCTAGGTTTTGGATACTGAATTGTAGAATGACTTTTTTCATGACTATATTAAATTAATTTTGGAGGCCTGGTGGCCGTTAGTACTAAGGCATAAGCACTAATAAAGGTGGGTTCGATTCCCAGGAGGTGGTGGCTTTTCTTTAGAAAAAAGAGAAGTCATCAGCCCTATCCTGGCTGGAAAAGTGTGGTAACCTATAGATAACTCATCCTAACATTCTAACTTAATTTTAAATGGACGTTATTCCATTTAAGTAATTTAAAATAAAATAATATACATTTTTTTTTTCTTTTATAGTGGCCATCATTTAAGGAAAACTTGCCAAGTTGGAAATGCACAAATAAGTGAGAGGGTATTATTAGGTTTTTGACAAAGTATTAAGGGCCTAAAACTTGGCCGAATACTATGATATCATAACTTTCTTAGGCTAACTGTTTTTGGCAAGATCTTTGAAATTGGCCTATTTTTTCAACATTAGTTATATGGCGGCGCTAATAGCCAAGATTTGTTTATGCGCCGTAAAAAAAAAAAAAAAAAAAAAAAAAAAAAAAAAAAAAAAAAAAAAAAAAAAAAAAGAAAGTAACTCCCTAATGTCTAAGGAAGTGAGTGCCTAATAATTTTGATGAGTGGGTCAGTGAGTTGTATAAACTCGGATTTTTCATCGCCTATATCTGAGAAACGCTTCAATGTTGAATTATGAAACTTTCGAATTTTACTCACATCTGTTTGTATAATAACTGTAAAATCTCATAAGTATTTTTTACTAGTTCAGCGTTATGAGAGAGTAAAAATCTTCTCTTATACTTCGTGTACATAAGAAGTATAAAAAATACTTTGTGTATAATATAATTTGCAAATAAAGATATATAAAGAAAAAAAAAGGGGGCGAGGTTAGCTCAGTGGTAGAGCACTGGACTAATAAGATGGAGGATCTGAGTTCAAATACCGAGCAAGCTGCCAAAGATTTTTTCTTCTTGTGTCTTAGTTCATAAGGTTTGATTCGGCCTCCCTGACCGTGTCTAGGCCAACTCAGCCTTTAATTAATTTAATAATGGGTATCTTGGTGCTAATGACTCTAGCAGTTGAAGCAGCAAGGGGAAAATCAGGCGGACGGAGCATAGTACTGACCACACTATCTCCCTAGTGGTGGACTGAGACCACCGAGGGGGGTAGGAAAATTTTAAATATTTTAGTGTAAAATGGTGAGTTTTGAGGTCCTATGAACACCTAGTAAACCAGAGTAAATGTTGAGGACATTTTTTATTTTTATAGGTTTTTTTTACACGAAATGTTCTCACCAAAACAACATTTCGGGGGGGGGGGCTACAGCCTCCCCCGTTATAGACGCCCAAGGCACGCTGTGTGTATATTATACGAAGTATAAGAGCAGATTTTTACCCTCTCATAACGTTGAACCAGATAAACATAAATTTATGAAATTTTACAGTTATTATACTACGAAAATCGGAATTTATAGGACTCACTCATAAAAATTATTAGGTACTCATTTCCCGAAAAGCTAGACGCTTGGAATTTTGCTGGATGATAGGCATTATTAGGGTGTATTTAAAGGAACAAATCAAAAAATCGTGAAAAGTTAATATTTGAACCGCGAGCGAGATAATCTTGAAGAATAATCGGAAATAAATAAGTGCTTGTAATATAATTAATGTAAATTTAATAATACAATAAATCAAATCAAATCAAATATTTTATTTGTTTTTGGGAATGTATCCCATACAAATAGAGTGTGTACTACTCATAAATATACAATATATACACACAGCATTTTATAATTCATTACTATTGACATGTTTCATTATTTAATATTGAGGAAGAAAAACAAAATAAATAAATAAATAAAAAACAAGCTTTACAAACATATAAATTAATTAATTTAATAATACAATAGTAATTTATCATTTCAAATATGATAGAGTAAGAATAATTCAATAAACAACAATAATATTATCGTTAAATTACTTAAGAGTCCAAAAACTCCCCAAGAAAATTGTTGTAAAAACAGTCAATTAATTCTTTCAATGGTCGATTTTAGGGTCGCATATCGTAAGTTTTCAAATAATCGTATCGGGTTCGAATACGCCATGTGTTGTTATAATATTGTGTTCTCTCTGGCAATTCGGTTATTCTATGGAAAGCGTAGTTTCTCACGATCGATACACAGAATATCGACTTAGTAGAGCAGCTTTCTTTCGTTTACATACTGCGTGACTTATGATATTTTTCTTTCCTTTGTTACAGTTATCATTTATTTCCTTAGTTTCTTTCTCATTTATTTATTTTTTGTATTTTTGTTCATGTTTTATTGGTAGGTACTAAGACATATTTTTCAGTTGACTGATTTTAAAGAGTTTCTTGCCTAAGTTGCGGAACTCTATAATTAAATAAATAAATAATGCGTGACGTGGTTATAGTTTGTAGAATGGAGAATTTTTCTGGACAAAAATAATTTTATTGACTTTTCTGTAGCCACTATTTAAAAAACAACCGGTCGGTCAGGCTGATCTTTCTGCAGCCATTGTCGTCTTTCTGCGACAATGTCGTACTGTCGCCCTTAGTTCTGCTATGGGGATTGGAGTAGGGGGGAGAGACCTTGACACAGCTTCCAGGACTCTAAATAACCATCCCTTCCATCTATCAGGAAATAAATAGCCGATCGTGGCTCTTTCAGATTTAGTATCATTATTAAAAGTACAAAGCCATTTTTCTTTGAATACTTCTATTTAATTCTCTGCTCTCCCTCCAGAGATTTCAATGTTAAAACCGAAATCTCTTCATTAGCTTCGACATAGGGCTTTAAATCCGCTGTAGTCAAAGAACTTAATCCGGATAAAGAATGATGAACAAATGTATTTAAGAGGAAAGAAACTTGGATATTGTTAAAAAGGGAAGAGATTTAAATGAAATACCTTAAGCATTTTATAAAATAATATTTAAAATTTGTCCACTCTTTTCGGTTGGGCCTGTATAGACCTAGAAAAATGTTTGAAAAATATAAAAATAGCTGATGAAACATAATCTGTAGTACCTACATTTTTGCGAATATGTGGATCTGAGAGTGAAGAAATCTGCATTGCATTGTGAAACGCCACCTTTATCACTTTTAAAGTGATAAAGGTGATAATACTGTTGCTGTTACTATTAAGGCGTGATCACTCCGCGACTAAGGTTCGATTCACACTAGGGTTGGTGGCATCTTTTAGGAACAAAAGGCATCAACCTTATCCTTTTAGAGGCTTAAATATATTTTATTATATTATTTAAATATTAACATCCACTCATACTTTATACGTTTATGTCTTTATTACTTCACGTCTATTTACTTCATAAGCTTTAAAGACAAAATGGACGTTAGAACCTTAATAATATAAAAAATTAACTTTTTTTAAAGAAAACATTGTAATACACAATGCTCTAACTGAACTGATTATCCTTAACTTTTATTACATACAAAACACCTGTTTCGAAAATTTATTTGAATAGATGCTCCACTGTCTTGTTTGACATATTTAATCAATACGTATTTCTACATATATGTTTGGAGAGAGATTGGCTCAGTGGTAGAGCACTCTACCCATTTTCTAGGGATTAGAGTTCAAAACTCGGGCTTGCTCTAAAGATTTGATATTCTATTGACGTTCGAGGGTTGGAATCGGGGCACCTGACCGTCCCTGGGTCCACCCAGACTTTTAATTAATTTAATGGATACCTGCAAAAGGAAATGGATCAGATACCTGTAAAGTATTTGCCCTCTGGGGCCTAATGGCCTGTTATGGGACCGATTTATTTTTGTATATAAATTTATATGTATACTTGATGCTAGTATTTCATATCCGATACAATTTAAAAATATAAAAAATAAGTGATATTTAAAAAAAAAAACAAAATTATGATTATTATTTCATTTTTTCGATACTCCACATCATTAATGAGTAGCATCGAATCGACCTTTTGCTCTTAAGTGCTGCTCATAGTGATATTTCCAATACCAAGTCAGTAAATCACCAATTAAAGTAAAATATTAAAAAAAAAAAAAAAAAATGAAATTAAAGAAAAAAAGTCAAGCAGTCCGTCACGCAGGAGCTGCATAACTAAGCACTTCCCTCTGAATTGGGTTGGGTCGAGTGCATTCCTGAATAATTTGCTTAAAATAACCTATATAGATAAATAAAATAAAAACATAAATTGTTCTACTCTTTTGCTTTTATGAGCAGCTGTTTCAATTATTAATTTTGTAATTCATTTCCTTCCAGAGTTTTGTATTATTATAAAATTGTGACCCTTTTTTCTTTCAATATATTATTTGAATAGGCGGAAGGTCATGCATATATAAAACTCTTCACTTCACATTATGCTTTATTTTATGCTCTACATGTTTCGCGTCTCTTGACGCCTCTTCAGGAGCAACTTAATCAATATACATAAATTTAGCCTTAGCTAAGGAAGACCTTCCACCGGTAGGGCCACGCCCATACTAATATAATGACGTTAAAAGGCTGTTATCCATCAGCTGATTCAGATCAATCTTGGCTTGTATCGATTCCAGAGAAAGCTTTTGTCATACATCGAAAAGTTAAAATAAAAATAAAAATAAAACGAATGATATCAATATTCCTAATTACCGTCAAGTATATTAAAAAATATATTGTTTAAATATTTGATCTCTGTTTTTTTATTTACAGTTTTTTTTCGTGTTTTTAATTATATGTATATTTTCTTTTATTTTTCTTCTTATGGGGTTCTTTTCTTTGTCCAAAACTTTTATATTCTCAAAATCAAATTTGTGCCTATGTTTTATTGCATGGTCTACTAATGCTGTTCGGTTATCATTCTCGCCTAGATAACCGAACAGCATGGCCTTCCGCCTATTCAAATAATATATCCAGAGTTTTGTGTATGCGTGGTACTACACTACGTACTAAATACACAAAGCTTCACATTTTCATCTATTGATCTTGATGAGTTTCGCGAACCTACGTTTGGCGGGAGAATTCAATTCAAACATAGTACAAAGTAACACACCCCACCCCCTTCCAATAGACCGATTTAGTTCATTTTCACAACAGTTCTTTCTTTTTAGATAGCCAGGATGAATACAGAGTTTTGTAACAATACATCGGCAATTACAACCGGTACAAGGAAATTAGTAATTTCTGTCCGGAGGAAACCCCCCCTCCTTCTAGTCAACCGACTTAGTTTATATTTACAACAAATTTTTCTGTTTGGTTTACTACAACAAATACCGAGTTTCATTGAAATATAACAAAAAGTAGGGCTTGTATTGACAAATAACTACTTTGGCTCCGGAGTAAACCCCCCCTCCGGATGGACCGATTTCGTTGGTTAACGAACTCGTTCAATCGTTTGATGGGGGAATACTATATACCAAGTTTCGTAGCGAAAAATCAAAAACTCTGGCCTTTATCGTGTTAACGGACACATATATACAATATATAATTGCCGAACAGCAATATTCGAAAAATCATTCGTCACCCGTGCCACCTCGCTATGGAATTCCTTGCCTCTGTCTGTCCGTCATTCTACCAACCTAGAAACCTTTAAATCCCGACTCTTCCAACACTTTCTATCCCTCCAAGTTTTACCCAACCCCTTGTCTATATTGAAGCTGTACATTATACACTGATAGCATTAATAAGTTTTCAAGTTTATATATAAAATTCACAATTATTTTGTAACTTCAAAATTATTCCTATGGGACTTGTGTCCTGGAATAAGAATAAAACTTTTCATTTCATTTCATTTCATATATATATATATATATATATATATATATATATATATATATATATAGATAGAAATTTTAACTGGGTTCATTTTCGGTGTCTACTAGGTAGGATCGATAAAGATTCGAAGAAATTTTTCAAAAATTCCGTCATGAGTGCAACCTCAATAGCTACTTTCCTTCCGAGGAAAGTTCTAAAAAAAGAATCTATAGAAAACACAATTAAATTAAACATTTAATAAACTAGCCTAAAATTCTTTAAGTTTTGAAATAAAAAAAAAAAAAAATGTTAATGTTCTTATATTTTGTCATATATGTTAATATTTTTCAAGTGTGTAATAATGTTGTCATTATGGTGAATGCTATGAGTAAGTAGGTCAGTAATGTCCCGAGGTATGTCCAAGTTCGTTATAAGAATGCAGTCGGTTAGTATATGTTTGACTGTTAGTTCTGTATTGCAGATCTGACATGTTGGTCTTTCAGTATTAGTCATTAAGAATAAATAATTGAAAACTAAGTTGAAATAATACTCCAATAAATTGGTATTATGAAAAAAAAGTTCGATTCGCAGGAACTGCGTCATCTTAGCGCGGTTCCGTTCTTATCTCTAGTGATTATGAAGGCATAGAAAAGAAACAGTTATTACTTTGTTTAGATCAATAGCGAAACACCTATCCAAATGAAATCTCAAACAAACCAGTCTTGAAAGGTCTTGATTTACAATCTTACCTGTATGGGTCAGCTATACCATAAGTCGGGCAGAAAGGCCTCCGCTCAGAGGCATTTGGAAAGCCTTGGGATATCTCTCTTTGAACGCTACATTTCTAACAATAAATTGATCTTCTTATTTTACTTAATCTGTTTTATTGTCAAATACATTATCTGACTATAAGCAATTTAAAAATAACAAGGAATAAAACAGACAAAAAGAACAGTTCGAATAAGCGAAATCAATTACTTTAAAGTTTTAAGCACTTATTTCTCCGATTGACATCGCCTAATCAAAACTTTCATTAGAACCATTTTTGTAGAGCATTTAGTGAGCTTTCTAATGGTCATCTTCCGTTTCTCAAGATTCTCAACCTTTTTCGAGATATTAAGGAAAGTATACAAAGTTACCAAAACTTTTTATGTCTGTTAATAAAATATTTTATTCTAACCCTTCCTAAACTCCAAACGTAACAAAAATTTCAACATATTAGTTTTAATGAATGTAGAACATGCAGAAAATGTATCAACTGAATCCCATAATTCTAAGTACCAAAATCAAAGAGAAAAAGAACAGTTCGAATAAGCGAAATCAATTACTTTAAAGTTTTATGCACTTATTTCTCCGATTGACATCGCCTAATCAAAACTTTCTTTAGAACCATTTTTGTAGAGCATTTAGTGACCTTTCTAATGGTCATCTTCCGCTTCCCAAGATTCTCAACCTTTTTCGAGATATTAAGGAAAGTATACAAAGTTACCAAAACTTTTCATGTCTGTTCATAAAATATTTTATTCTAACCCTTCCTTGACTCCAAACGTAACATAACTTTCAACATATTAGTTTTAATGAAATTAGAACATGCAGATAATGTTTCAACTGAATCCCGTGATTCTAAGTACCCAAACCAAAAACGGAATTCAAAAACTATTTTTCCAATTTTCTCAACAACGGTTAAAGCTATCGCCTTGAAAATGGTTTCATTCGTTTTTCTAGCCCAAGAAGCCTATAAAAAGTGTACTTACAAGCTTATGAACTCAAAAACGTAAGCGTTAAGATTTTTTCTGCGCGAATTTCGCCCCAAACGCCATCTTCCAGTGGGCGGATTTTGCTGGTTAACGAACTTGACCTTTCAAATTGGACGACGGATTTTTGTACCAAATTTCATCAAAATCGGACCATCAGGGAAGCCAGAAATGAGCGAACAGACAAATATATATATATATATATATATATATATATATATATATATATAAATATATACATATATATATATATATATATATATATATATACACACAAATTTGAACCACCGTTATTTTCGGTCTCTAGGAGTTCTGAAACGCGAAATTTTCTAGTCGGCACTTCCGGATTGTTTCATTGTATCAACCCTATAAGCGGGGTTCCTCCCTATGGGGGAGGGAGGAACCGCGCTAAAATGTAGACTAAAATTTTCGCTTTCAGATTTTATTTTACATTATTACCTGTGTTTACATTTTTCACGGAAGATTAAGACCAAAGGTAATTGAAACCAGACTGTTTATATGCTAAGCGTTTCAAATTATGGCAGGATAAAAATGGAAACGCGCACGTTCCTGCAAATTTGATTTTTTTTTTTTAATTAGAGGTTTTACAAGGGTAAATTTCAATATTATATTACTACATGTAATTAAAACATGTTCCAAATATAAAAGTGATATACACACATGCGTGTCATACTGCAATATACTCTATATCGCGTTTAAATGGAGTTCGTGCCATTTTTTAACATGCTGGTGTGTTTGTCTTTAAAATGTTTCTTTTACTCAGTGATTTAATGTTAGATTTCGTTATTCTTTTAAAATATTGAATTTAATAGATAGATATCCTGCTGCAGGATTACTACGTTCATTTAGTATTTGAACAAAATCTATTTTTTTCATGAAATTATAAATAACTGAATACTACACTTTTGACAATTTGCCTGTCAAAATTTGGCCGCAAGTATGTTTAATTGAAATATTATTAACTAATTTTTCGTACCATTTTTACTTTATGACGAACATTCGACTGTTATGTATCAAATTAAGGATTTTTTTTTGTGAATGATAGACTTTGGTTGGCAATGTAAAAGTGGTCGCAAATAATAAGCGTTGCTTAAATATAGATGAGCTGTTGAACATGCGTCGGTAGGTAGTGTTCCCAATCCCACCCAACTCAGCTAAGCAGTGATTCTGTTGTTCGAAACATATACACCAGGGCGCGTCTGTTTCGAATTGAATGTTGAGAGGTACTAAGCCAATTTTTCCATGAATATCTTCGGAGCAACTCATAAAACAATAATTGATGTATGCGTAAATCGAAAAAATTCCCAAAACATATATTTTTTTAAATATATACGAATTACAGTTTTTTTGTATTTCTTTCGCTCATAACTCCGAAAGTATTCACACTAGAGATTTCTCCAAGGCGTCAAAAGAATTGTAATGATATTTCCTATAATGTTACGTTATTTATAAATTTAATATTTAATTGCAGGTTTGCAAAACAACAATAAGTATAAAAAAGGGTAAAAAATATACACTTTTTCGGCAGCTTAAAGAGCATTTAGGATCTACGTATCCCAGCAGGAAAATTATGGTAATATAGCAAAATAACCTCCCAAATTTAAATTAAAATGGTTCATAATTTTTGTAAAATAAATTTTGCAATTACTGTATTAGAGAAAAAATTAAAACGTTTTAAATTGTTGAAAAAACTAAACAAAAATCCAAAGAATGTTTTAGAGAGAACTAAGGCATTCAAACTTTCAAAAATATTTTACAGATTGAAAATCGATAAATTGGACGGCTTCAGGATATTTTTAAAGTTATTACATTTTATAATTAACCAGTTATATTAAACTCTCTCTCTCTTTCTCTCTCTCTCTCTCTCTCTCTCTCTCTCTCTCTCTCTCTCTCTCTATATATATATATATATATATATATATATATATATATATATATATATAAATAGTTTTTAATATAACTGGTTAATTATAAAATGTAATAACTTTAAAAATATCTATTATATTTAGGACTTTTATTTATCATTTACAAAGTTTCTGTGTCGCTATTTGTGGATTCTTAAAAGTAAGGGGATATACCATGCAATTAAAGGACATTTTAAAATAGTCTCCTAAACATTTGTGTAGGAATGATGCCAATTATTGGCTATTTATATATTTACATTCCAAAAATATATATTTGAATAAATTAAGAGATATTTAAAATGCTTGCGTACCATTCATCTTGGGTACTTGAGCTAATGATAAAAGTCAGTAAGTGCACAAATCGGTTACTTGCTTGAAGAACTCAAAGGCCAAGTGCTTGAGTCAATATCCCTTAAGAAAATAGTACCTTATAAAGATATATGCTCATAGTAAACACTAAGAGTCAAACACATTCGTCTCAATTTCAAACAAATGTATTTTTCCAGGAAAATAACTCAAATAAACTTATATGATTATATTTCCCTTTCTTATTCCAATAGATTTATTTTTTTACATTTTTTTCTTACTTCATTTTTTTTTTATATTTGTTCAGTTCAATTGAATAGACTATTCAGTCTCGCTAGCAGGATTATTTTTTTCCTAATATATATTATTGAATTCCGCTTAGGCTTTCTCATAATATTTCTCAACTTTTATGAAGTATAGTGTTTTGATCCTAATATAATAATAATAAAAGTTCAGCTTCCAATGCTTATAAAACATTTTGATGAATTTTATTGTTTATTTGGTACAATCCAGTAGGCTGGATTCTCTGGCGGGAGATGTGGATTCGAGTTCCGCCTGTAGGAGGCTGATTTTTTCAGCGATGGTCTCGCTGGAAGAATTGTTTGCTACGTCATGGATGCTAAAAAAGTCCGTCTCGCAGGAACTGCATCATCTTAGCGCGGTTCCGTTCATATCCCTAGTCTAATTTGGAAAGATTAAAATAGAAGCAGTTATTATTTTGGTTCCACCAGTCCTTATTTCTTCTTTCTACTTATTTCTCCGATTGACATCGCCTAATTAAAACTTTCTTCAGAATCTTTTTTGTAGAGCATTTAGTAAGCTTTCGAATGGTAATCTTCCGCTTCACAAGATTGTCAACGGTTTTCGAGATACTAACGAAAGTATACAAAGTTACCAAAACTTTTTTTGTCTGTTAATAAAATATTTTATTCTAACCCTTCCTTAACTCCAAACGTAACCAAAATTTCAACATATTAGTTTTGATGAAAGTAGAACATGCAGAAAATGTTTCAACTGTATCCCATGATTCTAAGTACCCAAACCAAAAACGGTATTCAAAAATTATTTTTCCAATTTTCTCGAAAACGGTTAAAGCTATCGCCTTGAAAATGGTTTCATTCGTTTTCCTAGCCCAGGAAGCATATAAAACGAGTACTTACAAGCTTATGAACTCAAAAACGTAAACGCTACGAGTTTTTTTGCGCGAATTTCGCCCCAAACGCCATCTTCCAGTAGGCGGATTTTGCTGGTTAACGAACTTGACCTTTCAAATTTGACGAAAGATTTTTGTACCAAATTTCATAAAAATCTGACCATTCGTCTGGGAGCTATCGAGCGAACAGACAAATATATATATATATATATATATATATATATATATATATGCAAATTTGAACCACCGTTATTTTCGGTCTCTAGGGGTTCTGAAACGCGAAATTTTCTAGTCGGCACTTCCGGATTGTTTCATTGTATCAACCTTATAAGCGGGGTTCCTCCCTATGGGGGAGTGAGGAACCGCGCTAAAAGGGTGGCAACCTGTAGATTGTCCGGAACTGATGGTCTAGAAGCAGGCGAACCTTAAACAAAATAGACTATTGGGATAATTAAAAAGAATATTATGTTCCCCGAATTTACTTATCTACTCGTGGAACAATTTAGTTAGTACTAATCTCTGTATTGGGATGAAATCAATAATCATTCGGACCATTTTAGTCGCCAAAACCGATCGTGTATAAATCTTAAAACTATTCGATCCGCACCAAAAAGTTCAGTCTTCCGACGATAAACACTATGCCATCATTGGAGCGATGCAAATTGTAAAAGATTCCTTAAATTCAATAAAGGCAATCATTACAGATATATCCTCAAGTGGCGGTAGAAGGAAAAAAGTCCGATTCGCAGGAACTGCGTCATCTTAGCGCGGTTCCGTTCTTATCTCTAGTGTTTATGAAGGCATAGAATAGAAAAAGTTATTACTTTGTTTAGATCAATAGCGAAACAGCTATCCAAATGAAATCTCAAACAAACCAGTCTTGAAAGGTCTTTGTTGATTTACAATCATACCTGTATGGGTCAGCTCTCCCATAAGTCGGGCAGAAAGGCCTCCGCTCAGAGGCATTTGGAAAGCCTTGGGATCTCTCTCTTTAAACGCTACATTTCTAACAATAAATTGATCTTCTTATTTTACTTAATCTGTTTTATTGTCAAATACATTATCTGACTATAAGCAATTTAAAAATAACAAGGAATAAAACAGACAAAAAGAAAAGTTCGAATAAGCGAAATCAATTACTTAAAAGTTTTAAGCACTTATTTCTCCGATTGACATCGCTTATTCAAAACTTTCTTTAAAACCATTCTTGTAGACCATTTAGTAAGCTTTCGAATGGTAACCTTTCGCTTCCCAAGATTTTCAACCGTTTTCGAGATATTAAGAAATTATACGAAGTTCCCAAAACTTTTTATTATTTCTGACAACAGAAAATTGGTCTCATTTTACCTATCCTGTTTTACACACACATACATTTTCCTTACAAATACAACATAAGAAATTACAAAAATAAAAAGCAATAAAAAACCAAGGGAAAGAGACAAAAAGAACGACAAAAACCCGTTCATAAGAACCAAACAGACATATTTGAAGTTTTAAGCACTTATTTCTCCGATTGACATAACCTAATCAAAAATAGTTTTAGAATCATTTTTGTAGAGAATTTAGTAAGCTTTCAAATAGTTTCAATCCACTTACCACGATTTCCCAACCGTGTTCGAGATATTAATGAAAGTATACGAAGTTTCCAAAACTTTTCATGTCTGTTCATAAAATATTTTATTCTAACCCTTCCTTAACTCCAAACGTAACATAACTTTCAACATACTAGTTTTAATGAAAGTAGAACATGCAGATAATGTTTCAACTGAATCCCGTTATTCTAAGTACCCAAACCAAAAACGGTATTCAAAAACTATTTTTCCAATTTTCTCAACAACGGTTAAAGCTATCGCCTTGAAAATGGTTTCATTCGTTTTCCTAGCCCAAGAAGCCTATAAAACGAGTACTTACAAGCTTATGAACTCAAAAACGTAAGCGTTACGATTTTTTCTGCGCGAATTTCGCCCCAAACGCCATCTTCCAGTGGGCGGATTTTGCTGGTTAACGAACTTGACCTTTCAAATTGGACGACAGATTTTTGTACCAAATTTCATCAAAATCGGACCATTCGTCTTCTATTTAGAGAGCGAACAGACAAATATATATATATATATATATATATATATATATATAAATAAATATATACATATATATATATATACAAATTTGAACCACCGTTATTTTCGGTTTCTAGGGGTTCTGAAACGCAAAATTTTCTAGTCGGCACTTCCGGATCGTTTCATTGTATCAACCTTATAAGCGGGGTTCCTCCCTATGGGGGAGGGAGGAACCGCGCTAAAAACCTAAAGAATTATGTTTTTAGAGGAGTTTGAAGTAAAGTAACATTTATATGGGTACCATAATATTACTGAATCACTCTCAACGAACGAGCAAAACAAGAAGCTAATTTCGCACTAACGGAGAATGATTACTTTTAATTAATTTATTTATGAGCAACTAATGCGATTTGCTCAGTACAATTATACATATACATTTCCAGTTATAATTTAACAAATATATTGTAAAATTAATGGGAAATCAAAAAATACTCTTAAAAATAAGAGACAAAAAACATTGGAACATGCCACTTAATGTAGTTACCAATAAGGCCTGTTTACTATTCCTTCGCGAAATACGTGAATAACTTATATAAAAGATTTGATAATGAACATAAATACTGGACAAATTAAGGATCGGGAAAGCGGGATAAGCAGTCCCTTGAGAAAAAAACAACAACAACAGAGAATTATATGAAAGCAGTAAACGAAGCCACAAAATATAAACGAATTTCAAAGAAATTTGAAAACATGCCGTAAAAAAGAAAAAAAAATGGAACGGAATTCAAGGCATTCACAGTCATATTTACAAGATCACAAGTACACAGACATTTCTACTCAAGCTCAACGACACTCTAAAAGAGAAAACATCGTTTTTTTCAAGACTAACAATGACACACAACTACCTAATAAAACCTACACCAATGTTCAACACTTGGCAAGACAAACACTCAAGTTACCCAAGACACTTCATGACGGTTCGACGCTTTAGAAGACAACTAAAGGATGAAATTCCTTGCGTTTATTAAAAAAATCAATACCTACTAAAAAATATAAAAGATAACAATACCGATGACCTTCTAGGGTAGAGATGATAATTAAACAAGTAATATAAAGAAATTTCATTCGTGAGTCCTAACAATCGTGAAGATGACATATTTTTAGGATAATCTTTCCGAGCTAGAAACCTTCCATTAATATGTAAGAGTTTATGTTAACATCACATCTACTAACACGGACATATTTAAGGGCCTTTAGTCACGTGATCTTCCGGAGATTTTGAATATAACATGCATGGAGCCTCGATAATATGCATAGCTTCATATCGTGCTTGCAGGCGTATTTATAATCACCCGCGAAGAACTAGTGCCATGATGAATTATGAATGAAATGTGTCGCTGAACTTGGGAGTCGTTAATTGTATATTTTATCTTTTATGAAGCATGTAGTCGTAAAGTTGTTTGTAAAGTTTCTTCTCATATAGAAGACACTCGCTTCAGCCTTACTTTCTGCGTTACTGGAGATCACTCTGGACATACTAGGGGTGTAAAACCTGTGGTTGCGCTCAAAAGCTAACCACAATGATAGGAAATGATAAAATTGTAAGGTACTTTTACAAATAAAGAAATTTATAAATCCATTTACATCTACATCACGCCCTTATGTAAAGTTAAGTTTCATTCAGAAAATGGGGAACCGAAACAGTAAATACTTTGTTTTTATATTTTTTAAAAATGTCACGCCTCGTCTACTTCCGCTCGATCTTCAAAATGTCTCCATTAACAACAACAAGTATTACAAACGCGTTTCTAATTTACTTACTCTTTTTTTCCTATTTTTTAATTTTTAATTAATACTAATGAAGCTAAGAGGAAAAGTCAACAGATAAAAAAAACTTTAATAACTTTATTACTTCTCTAAATGTTTGCACCCTTTTAGCACTCAGGGGAACAAGTTATTTGTTTGTAGTTTGGAGTTTAGTTGACTAAACTACTGGAAAATTCAGGTAAATTCAATTCAGATTATACAGGCCTTTGGAAGAAAATTCACGACTCCTTCATTCACTCGATTTTCGGCTGTAAGGTAACAATCAAGCCCAACCAAGAAAAATATCTCTTTCTCATTTTAGTTGAATACTCTTGTTTATATGAACATTCTAATGTTATTCGTTAATTTATAAATGTTATTATTTTTCTGAAATATAAAACGAAGACATACGTTTAATAGAACGAAATTAACCCTTTAAGTTTATTGAAAACTGTTAAATATTACGTCTTGATTTTTTATTTACTTGATTCTTCTCCTTGAAATACCTGGATAAAATTTACTTTTATGAGTACTGATTTTACTTGCCTGAGTAGGAAACTAACTTTTAATTTCTGTTCATTGAAGAAGGTCTGACCGCCAGCATTCATTATTACTTTTTTAAATGGGCAGCCGAAATTAAACCTTCTAATTAACCCGCCACGTGGTTTTGTTAAATGGCGATACCTGGTTTTGCAGTTATGTCTCGGGCATTTATTTATAGGTTTGTTGGTCTTTTTGGCGTCCTTGGAAGCTGCACCTTTTTATCACTTTCTGAAGGATTGTTGTAGA
Organism: Gonocerus acuteangulatus; assembly: GCA_946811695.1. Lineage (NCBI taxonomy): Eukaryota > Metazoa > Arthropoda > Insecta > Hemiptera > Coreidae > Gonocerus > Gonocerus acuteangulatus. The sequence continues at coordinate 77,129,696 of OX328125.1, forward strand.
TAGTGACGTTGCACTAATAAAATAAGTTTTGACAAGTTTTTTTAAAAAAATCTTCATCAATCATACCTAATAATTCCCGAAATGACGTCTGTTAAAATTAATATCTTACAAGGGGAAACTCCAAAAAATTTAAATTACATTTATATTTATTTAGTCGTTAAAACTCCTTTATTTTTAGTATTTATACGCAAAATTGTGATCACCTTTAAAGTATCTATATAACAATACCTGTAATATATGCAATAGAGACTTTACCGTAAAACACTTAGGTACTTAGGAATGCAGAAGACGACACAAACTAAATATTCCACTTGACATAAACGAATTGTTGAGGGACAGTAGCCAGTACATTATAAACAATTCTCCTACTTACACAACAATAAACTATACAATATCATTTGAAGACATCTCCAGAATAACTATAGGCTTTCTGGCATATTACAGACATTTCCATACCTCTTTTTATTAGTGAATCAAATTTCTAATCACGATGCTGGTTCCTTGGACTATACAGGTGCTACCTGGAAAGAGTGGAGCTGCCAAAATAGCGATCATTTATTAATAATAATAATAATAATAATGAAGTAATTAACATTGACTGCGTCACGATTCTCTAATCGTTTCTTCTATAGAAACTCACCAAGTGAGCTTCTAACTTTTGAATCTCACTTATTGGAATCGGCTTCAGTTTATCCAGCAATAAAAGATCACAGTCGTAATTTCCTTTCATGTCCCTTTTGAGACGGCGAATAAAAAAAAAAATGCAGGGTGCGTCAGCCGAATGCTGGAAGGGGGGTTGTGACCATTCTTCTTCGGTGTCTTGCCATTTTTCCTCAGAAACTATCTCATAGACGAAGCTTTGGATATGTGAGTTGTCATGATGAAAGAACCAATCCCCAAGTTTGGCTGCCATCCTTCTCAAGTCCAAATCATGCGATGAACGTTCGCCAAATCATTTCACGTGGGAGGCACGCCCACATCGAGGAAGATTTTCGATCCACAAATTCTAAAGGACGTCCAAAAACCAATCGACGACACTGACTCAAGGGGGATGTTCTTTTAAAACCCCATACCTACCGGCAAGCCATCCACAAGCGCTTCTAAACCTAGCCTGAATGCCGGTGCTATTGGCTCTTCCCTCTTATGTATAAGTGTCATAAAAATGAACTAAATCGTACCATTATGAATATGACTTTACGCCGTAAACAGATTATTAATTTTCTCATTTTTTTCGACTATTTTGGAAAAGAGAAAAAATTGTTCACTAAACGTTTGAGTTTATTCTAGATGACAAATGAATAATTGAGTCAGCTGATTATTATAGATATAAAAATCTGAGCTACTTATGTTCATTTTGTTTGGGCGTTGGCCAACCACCAACAGCAAACCGTTAAAGGGAAGACTTAACTTAGAAAAAGTGTACTCCGAGATGAAACACTATTATTGTAAAAAAAAAAAAAAATAAAAAAAATAAAAAAAAAATAAAAAAATAAAAAAAAAATGGAAAATGTAAAACTGTATGTTATGCATTCTATATATTATTTGAGTGTAGGAAAAAAGGGTTATTTTCTATTACTGCGTGACAGTTTTTCACTTTTTTTTTTTTCTTGGCCATAAAGTGAAGCTAAATCTTTTGGCAACGTTTTTGTGTTATCGGTAACATTTACTCTTTCATCTAATAGGTACGTTTGCCTTTCATAAGCCTCGTTATCCCGGTTTCCGATGGCGGAAAACCCGGTTACAAACTAATGAAGAGATTTCTTTTGAGGGATTAAAACTTTGTTAAAGAAGACTTAATGAAAGGATAAAAAGTGGCAAAGGAAGATGAAATGGCTTCGTAATACTTTTAATAACGGAGCTAAATCCTATAGAGCGCGCTGTGATCGGTGCCTGTGATAGTGGTGGGGTTGTGATAAGGGTTGGGAGGGGGATAGGGTATATGAGGGAGGCGAGGAGCTGGACCACAGTCGGTCCGCGATCTCTTACCCGGTAGGGTCGTATCGGTCTCTCCTGCAGCTCCATCACGATATTTCACCTGTGAGTTGGAATTTTATTAAAATGTTTTGTCAGTGTCTTTTTACAATTAGAGTAAGTTTTAATTACTATAAACTTAATTTATTAAATAGTTGACATTTCTTAAAATTAAATAAAAATAAATAGTTTCAAACAAACAGATCGTAGCAAATGAATTATGAATTAATGTAAAGTAAATTAATGAACGTTGTTTTTATAACCTTGAGGAGTTTTTGCTTAAATAAACAAAACTTTTTCATAGAATATTTCTGTGTAAATTATGTTTATATATATATATATAAATTTATAAAATTTCGTTACCTACCTATTTTCAAGCTTGAAATGATTTTATCTTAACTGATAAAAGTTAACTATATTATATTATAATCTAAGATATATTATAAACTAAGGCCATTTTCCATTTTTATTTATTACCTGCGAGCTCTCTATTCAATATAAAATTAAAATAAATTATTTATTTAAAAGTTAATTCCTGAAGAGCTCAGTTTACTAACTATACTGACCTATCTTAATATGCCAGGCCTTTATTCTTATTTAATGACCTTAAGAATTGACTTAAAAAATGTTTTTTCATTTGTTTATTTTTTGTTTTCTTTTTGGAGGCCCGGTGGCCATGACTGCTTAGGCGTATGTACTCCGTGCCTAAGGTCGTGGGTTCGATTCCTACTAGGAGCGGTGGCTTTTCTTTCGAAAAAAGAAAATTAATCAGCCGTATCGTGTCTACAAGAGGGTGGTTACTTGTAGGTAACCCGTCCTGCCAATAATAAATGGACGTTAAAATTTAAATAAAAAAATAATGAAATTGGGGACGATATTCACTAACTTACATAAACTCTATACTAACTTTTCTTAGTATGTCAGGCATGGCTATTCCTATTAATGACCTTGATTATATATTCTGATAATTGGCAATGCCATTAAAACACCTGTGGGAATTTTCGACCTTTAATTTATCCTTAATGGCAATGCCATTAAAACACCTGTGGGAATTTTCGACCTTTAATTTATCCTTAATGGCAATGCCATTAAAACACCTGTGGGAATTTTCGACCTTTAATTTATCCTTAATGGCAATGCCATTAAAACACCTGTGGGAATTTTCGACCTTTATTTCATCCTTCGTGAACATCAATTTTCTACCATCCAGCAACTCCAACAATGTTTGGGTTTTTTTATTTGTTTAATATTTTTGTAGGGAAAGGTCAAATTTGGGTTATGGGGTTATATTAAATTTTTGAGTAAATTGTTGTTTTTAATTTACTAATGTACATTTTGACTAATACTTCTCATAAAATATTGAAAGATAGAGGTGTTGGTTTATTTAGGACGGAGAGGATGAGTAATAATAAGATAGGAATTGGAATTATCTTCTATCTGATTTAAGAAAGTAAGATGTACTTCCAGTAGATGAATGCCAACATCTGTGTCAGCAAAGTTATTTTTTTTTAATTTATCTATGAGCATCCATGCGCATCAAAGGCGATTCGCTCGAAACAGTTATTGTTTATATACATCAGTTACAATATGACATAAATAAATCTATAAAAAAGTGGTATTATTCATATACATCTGGTTGAACAATTAGGTATACATCGGATTACACAATTAGACAATGTTACACGTTTTCATTACATATAGAAAATTCGTTCTTTACAGTGCACCAAGTGCCGCGTTATCTTATGTTATTTATTGTACTTGTTTTATTGTACCGTTTTACATGGAATGATTCTCTTGGAAATCCTCTCTTTGTGTTTTTGAAAGAGTTAAATTTCTCATACATATTAATAGTCTTAAGATGTGTAAGGACTGTTGCTATATGTGGATTGCTGTCAGTAAGTAATTCGGTCATGTCATATGGTAAGTCTAGATTTTGATGTTGTCGGTATTATGTTAGTATGTTTTCTACGGGGTAGTTTTGTAGTCATTAAGTACTCGTGTGTTATTCGTGTGTGTCCAATTCTGAGTCTAGTTAGTACTGCTTCTTCTCTTCTGTTTTGTCTGTGACTGGAAGGCCATTCCGCGATGTTCCGTTTTATTTGTGGCAGTTCGTTGTTGGTAGATAGGTGTGTCCAGTCATTTTGCCATTTGTTTGTGATTTGGTGTTTAGCCTGTCTCGTAAGGTCCTGGTAAAAAATGTCTAGTGGTTGGATTGTTAAGTCTTCAGTAGCCTATTTTGTTTGTTCGTTTGCAGTCGTGCAAGTCCTAGGTCCTCATGTCCTGGAAGCCACAAATGTTATTGTGATGTTTAGTCCAGTAAAATATTTTTAATTGAATCTGTGGATGAAACTAAAATTATTTTTCTGAAAAGGGTTCATCGACTATAATGGCAATTAGCTGTTTTATGAAAGCACCTCAAAAATTATTAATAAATTTATAATTGATATAAGATCAATATTTTTGGTGTTGTGCCAGTGGAGCTAACTTATTGATTGTGTTTACTAGTGAGCTAATGAGAATAGGTGAGTGGATATGATAGGAGAAACTCACGTGAGGAAATTCGAAATGAGTTTCATGACAAATATCGATCTAAAAACTTTCAATACTCTAGGGGTAATTGTTTATTGATATCTCAACTTTTCTAAATGCTTTAAGCATTGTGGAGGAAACACCATTTTATTTAGTTAAAATTAGATCAAATATGTTCATATTTGGTAATATCTAAATATAAAATAATATTTATTATATTATGAGCCCTCTAATGTGTGATTTGCTCTTTCTAACGTTGATTAGTGCGTAGAACTCATCAGCGTGATTTACCATTACTAGAAGAGTAATATCGTATTTGACAGATAATGACGATATAAGGAACGAATGTATATTTATAAATTACATCAATAAGTTAGTAATCAATACCATTGGCATTTGTAAGATCATATATTTATGAAACGAACTGATTAAGACATGACTACAATTAAATTTATTTTCTAGTCTATTTTCGCATATTATTTTTTTTACCTTTTCATTTTATTTGTATTGACAGTTTTTATTTTGGTTATAAGTGACCCGCTACTGCGTTGATTTCACTCCTCCGAGATGGTACATGTATGCTCTAATGAACCAGTATTGTGATAAAAATGTCGATTCACTTATTCCAATAAATAGATGTTTAGTATCTGAAATACACCTGAAAGCCACTGGTTATTCAGCAGATGTCTTTAAATGAGATTGTATAGTCTATTGTTGTGAAAGTAGGAGAATATTGTGTTTATGTACTGGCTGATGTATTTCAACAATTCCTTCATGTCATGTGGAATATTTAGTTTGTGTCGCCTTCTGCATTCCGTAGGTAGGTGTTTTACGGTAAAGTCTCTATTGCATATGCTACAGGTTGGTTTGTTAAGTCCTGTCATGAGATAATCGTGTGTTAGTCTTCTTTTTTCTTTTTTTTTTCCTTTTTTCCACACTGCAGTAACCCTGCGATGTGGGAATTTATTTTCTACATGTGCCATTTTAAAAATACTACATGTATGTTCTATATTTAAGTAACATGAGAATGTTAGTGATGAAAAACTTAACAATTTATAATTAAAGGTAAGACAATAAAATTAACAGAAATAAGACTAAAACTGTAATAATATAATAATACTAAGAACTAATAAAATGTATAAAATTTTGCAGAAATAAATGATAGATAATGTATATGAATATAAAAGAAATCCAAATATAAATGATATAAAATATAAATATCAAAATAAAATTAAACGTATACAATAATGGAAATAAATACAGCTTATTTTTTAAAGTTCGTCATAATCTATTGTACCAATAAATGTATCAAATTCATCAAAGTGTTTGATAAGAATCTCCCTTTTAGAAACCGGCCAGTTTCCTCCTTTTAATATTATAGACTTCATGAATTTGATTCTTTCCTTGTCAAGTAGTCTGCAGTCAAAGATTAAATGGTCGTAAGTCTGTTCAGTAAGAGAGTCACATTTGCAGTTTTTGTCTTCAATGATTTTAAATCTGTGTAAGTAACTTCTTGTTGGTCCGTGACCAGTTAGTATTTGAGTGAGTTTATAATTAAGTCTTGGTATTTTCTGTGCGTTCTCTATGGTACGTATGTAATCGTATAGGTGTCGTCCTTTGGTTGTCAATGTCCAACGTTGGTTCCATTGTCTATTTGTTTCCTGTCTTAGTATGTGTTTTACAGTATTCTTAGAAGTTTTTTCGTACTCAACAGGCAGGCTCTCATCATTAGCTGCTGATTTTGCCTCTTCGTCTGCTTTATTATTTCCTACATTATCCCGGTGGGCTCGAACCCCTTTAAATTTTATATTTATGTTTTTCTGAAAGCTTTTGATGAGTTCCTGCCTTATTGTTTCAGTCAATATATCGTGTATGTCTATATTCTTAAGTCTGTCTAATGTAACTCTACTGTCAGTATAAATACAACATGTCTTATCAAAATCATGAACTCCATTAATATATTCCAATTCCTTCCAGATAGCAACTTGCTCAGCCTGATTGTTGGAACAGTTTGGCCCAAGTCGGTATCGACCTATGTGATATACTATACCTTTCTGAAATATAATGAATGCACATCCAATGTGATCATCTGTTTTGCTTCCATCGGTGTACAATTCAGTATTATAAAGTTCAGAATCATTTTCAGTTAATTCCTTAATTTTTACCAAGTGTTTTGGATGAATATTATTTTTGTAAGGAATTATTTCCTCAACATCATGATTTGGGAGGAGATTATTAAATTTTAGAATTTTGAATTTTGAGGTCATTTCGTTACATAGAAGTTTAATAGGAATAATGTCAGCAAGTAGACAAGAAGCTTCATATGAAACCGTTCTGTAAGAACGGATAATTTTTAAAGCTATCAGCCGTTGCACTGTTTCTAATTTTTTAAGATTTATTTTTATATCGAGACCTTTATGCCAAATTTCTATACCGTAAGTCATAGCTGGAAGAATAGCTCCTTCGTAGAGAATTTTTAGAATTTTTGAATTTAGCCCCCATTTCAATTTTGCATATCCCGAAAGAGAGTGAATAATACCCTTTACTTTTATTTGTAGGTTTGTAATATGTGCTTTCCGTGTGTTAGTCTTGTGTGGCCAATTCTCAGTCGACCAGGTATAGTTTCTTCACGACTTCAATACATCCATTTTGGTAGATGGATCGCTTCTACCTGAGTTGTATTTTTGATTGTACGTAATTTAATGTTGGTTACTAATGTCCAGCTGTCTTGAAATTATAATATTTTATTTTAATTGCATTAGTAAGGTCTTGGTGTGTGAGTTTAGAATAGAGCCTTCTCTATATAAGTGGTGGTTGTTTAGAATAGAGCCTTCTCAGTGGTAGTCGAAGAGTAAGTACGTTTTCAGATTATGAATTATCCGCTTCTGTGTAAGTTGGCTACTGTCAGTTTCCTATGATTTGTGATGCTAATCTATTCCATTTCTTCGAGATGTACGTAACCGCGCTAAGATGACGCAGTTCCTGCGAGTCGGACTTTTAGCGCGGTTCCTCCCTCCCTTCATAGGGAGGAACCCCGCTTATAAGGTTGATCTCATGAAACAATCCAGAAGTGCCGACTAGAAAATTTTGCGTTTCAGAACCCCTAGAGACCGAAAATGACGGTGGTTCAAATTTGTGTGTGTATATATATATATATATATATATATATATATATATATATATATATATATATATATATTTGTCTGTTCGCGGCGTAGCTCAGAGAGCGATGGTCCGATTTTGATGAAATTTGGCACAAAAATCCATCGTCCAATTTGAAAGGTCAAGTTCGTTAACCAGCAAAATCCGCCCACTGGAAGATGGCGTTTGGGACGAAATTCGCGCAAAAAAAATCGTAACGCTTACGTTTTTGAGTTTATATGCTTGTAAGTACTTGTTTTATAGGCTTCTTGGCCTAGGAAAACGAATGACACCATTTTTAAGGCGATAGCTTCAACCGTTTTCGAGAAAATTGGAAAAATAGTTGCTGAATAACGTTTTTGGTTTGGGTACTTACAATCATGGGATTCAGTTGAAACATTTTTTGCATGTTTGAATTTCATCAAAACTAACATGTTAAACTTTTGGTTACGTTTGGAGTTAAGGAAGGGTTAGAATAAAATATTTTATGAACAGACATGAAAAGTTTTGGGAACTTCGCATACTTTCATTAATATCTCGATCACGGTTGGGGAATTTTGATAAGTATATAGAAATTATTTGAATTCTTTCTAAATTCTCTACAAAAAGGATTCTGAAACAATTTTTGATTAGGTGATGTCAATCGAAGAAATAAGTGCTTAAAACTTCAAATACTTCTGTTTAGGTCATATGAACGGGTTTTTGTCGTTCTTTCTGTAATTTTTGTCTCTTTCCCTTAGTTTTTTATTGCTTTTTATTTTTGTAATTTCTTAAGTTGTATTGGTAAGGAAAATGTATTTGTGTGTAAAACAGGATAGGTAAAATGAGACCAATTTTCTGTTGCTAGAAATAATGAAAAGTTTTGGTAACTTCGTATATTTTCATTCATATCTCGAAAATGGTTGAAAATGTTGAGAAGCGAAAGGTTACCATTCGAAAGCTTACTAAATGGTCTACAAAGAAGGTTCTGAAGAAGTTTTGAATAAGCGATGTCAATCGGAGAGATAAGTGCTTAAATTTTGAAGTAATTGATTTCGTTTATTCGAACGGTTCTTTTTGTCTGTTTTTATTCCTTGTTATTTTTTAATTGCTTAAAGTTGGATAATGAATTTGACAATAAAACAGATTAATTAAAAAAAGAAAAACAATTCATTGTTAGAAATATATCAGGCTGTACCGTATGAAATGTCAGTTTTGGATTTGCCGATTTCCTTCAAATGTCTTGAAACTGTCGAGTCTCCTACTCCAAGTTCTTTGGCATATTCCCTAGTGTTTGCAATTGCTTATAGTAGTCAAATGTATTTGCCAATAAAACAGGATACGTATAATTAGAAACAGTATTTTATGTTTGCGGAATCTTGGATTCTCATATGCCGTATGAATATCTATTAGGCCCCCTTCGTATATTTTCCTTAATATCTCAAAAATGGTTAGGAAATCGTGGCAAGTGAATTGTAACAGCTCGAAAGCTTACTAAATTCTCTACAAAAAATGTTTTGAAGAAATGTTTGATGGGGTCGTCACATTAGGAGAAATAAGTGCTTAAAACTTAGTTAGTTAGTTTCGTTTATTTAAACGGATCTATTTGTGTATTTCCCGCATTTTTTTTTTCACTGCTCGTTATTTTTGTACTTGCTTAGAGCAGTCAAATGTATTTGTCAGTAAACAGGATACGTATAATAAGAAGCAATATTTTGTTTGTTAGAATTCGAAGATGCTGTAAGAATATCTAGATTACAGTACTGGTGTTGATTTCGTTCCTTAGAATTGTTCTTGGTATTCCCTATTTTTATCTGTTACCCATAGTTTTTTATTGCTAGTAGTTTTTTCTTATTGATTATAGAATATAAATCTATTTGGCTATAAACCAGGATACGTAAAATTAGTAACAATATTTCGGATATTTCTGAGCAAAATGCCTTGTAAGATTTTCTACTACCACGAACGGCGTTTTTCTTCTATTTTTATCCACTAGATAGGTTTTATTTGGCATATTATTCTATGTATGTTCTATTAATCAGGGGATTCTGATTAAATGTCGTCTTTTTGCTGTGGATTTTAATTACGATGTATCTAAGATTGGGTAACATTGGCGAGTCTACATAGTTAAGAACCGACGACGGAGGTAGACTTCTTGCTATGATTTAGTCTACATATGTATATTAAGTCCTAAATCCAAAAAATAAACTTCACAACGGTTAGATACTATGAGCGAATAGAGTTTCGGTTCAGTGTCTCCATAGAAACACAAGGTCCCCAGGATATTTACCTGTTAGGAGTTAATCCTCAAGAGTTATAAATATACCCCAGGTATCTGCCGACACAAATACAAAGCATAGGCAGGGTGCAGAGAGCAATTTAATGATTTAATTCACCAACATTTCTTAAACTATACTAGATTCTGAAATAACACACTTCCAAACATAGGTTATATACTAAATATTCATAAAGACTACTTAGTTGTAACCCGATTCATCAATTAGCAATCAATAGTTTTCAACACAGGTTATATACTAAATATTGATAAAAAGTATTTAAGTAGAAAAAGAAACAAGCTTCCTCAAGACTTGTTTTTGGTCCATTTGTATCTACTCCATAGACTTAATTAGGTTTATTATTCTGTATATTGACTTGTTATTCGTCAAGACTTGTTATTTGTCCTTCTGTATCTACTAGATAGGCTTTATTCTGCATATTATTCTATATAGGCAATATTAGGCACGGTATTCGTCTCAATCTTGAGTACTTCTTCTTGATCCTTCTGTATCCACTAGAAAAGGATCAGGCATCTTTTGTATTGATTTATAGAACTTTAGAATTAGAGCCGGATTGTGTAATTTCCGCTTCTGTGAATAAGTTAGCTACTGTCGGTGTCCCTGACGCCTTAATATCATTTTTATTCGAGAGGATTTTGACAATTTTCACGAGATATATATAAAGTTTATTTCTTTTCTAAGCTTTTCAAATGGCACTACGGATATGAACGGAACCGCGCTAAGATGATGCAGTTCCTGCGAGTCGGACTTTTTATCTATGAGTGCCATCGGACTATTTCTAGGATGATTGACAACCTATTGATCTAGTCCGGTGGGACTAGATGCCAAAATTAATAAATAATTATCACAAAAACAAATAATAATGTATGTATTGAGTAACTGTATTAGATAATTGGTGGAGTTTGAACTTTAAATCGATAGAAAAAAAAAATCGTCGAATAAAAACTCAAACGAACTAGTCTACAATTGAGAAATAATGTTTGTACTGAATTTAAAGCGAAATCTTAATTTGTACTGACTTTTATTTTATTTTAGTTGCGAAGCTCCTAAAATAAAATAATAATAGTAAAAAAAAAATATTCATTTCATCTTTACTTTAAAGATATTTCTTTAAATCATTTCGTTAACAAGTTGGCCTGCGTGAAATTCATTTTCACGTTGGCTTTTTTTTCAACTCGGATCAAAATTTAAATAGCCATACGTTAAACGAACTATAATACAATTGAGAGACAATGCTTGTTCTAGTTGTTTATTTATAAATTCTACAAGAAAATTTGTCTATCTAAACCCTTGAGATTTAACGCACTTGTTAACGCATTACTACATAAAATTAATAAATATAAACAAGTCAATTTTTTACTATTTTTGTTTAACTAAATAACCTTTGAATAGTCTCATCGCTACATAGCCTAATAAAATAAATAAATTATTAAATAGTTGAATAATTAATTATAATTAATAAATTAAATTCTTACTGCAATTATTAATTTATTATATTTTCATATTTGTTTTTACTTTTTGATTTAGTTTTCATTTTTTATGCTAAATATGTTATTTCAAGACGAGATATAAAGTATCAAAATAACCTAACGAATAAAAAGTCAAACTAACCAAATCAAAACTTAAGGGTATCTACAAATTTAAAGTTTGTCAATCATTTGAAAAATGAAATAAAATGAAAATATTCATTTTCTTTTCAATCCAAAGAGTCCATATATAGTGACTAACTGAATAAATAAATATCAGCATATTACAAGCAATTAAATGCTATTCGCCTCAGATCGGAGCATTACCAATAAATAATAATAAAACTAAATAAATAAAGAGAGGAGGAAGAAATTGTTTTATATGCGTCTACATAAATGAGGAATTAGTAAATAAAAAATATATATATAATTATAAAAATTTACTTTAAAAATCTTTTTGTTTCTGATAAGAAATTATTATTAATTGATTATTATTAATTAATACTTTTATCTGTATTAAGAACCTACCCTTGTATAAAGAAATAATAAATTCCTCTATGTAATGTGAATCATTCACAAATACAATTGTTTCTTCTTCTTCTTCTTCTTCTTCATATATAGAGACAATATATTGATGATTGGAGATATATATTCCAATATGAATACCATATAAATACTAAGGTACCAACCACTTTTCATATTCGATACTTTGCATTTTTATCGACGATATATTCCAATATGAATACCATATAAATACTAAGGTACCAACCACTTTTCATATTCGATACTTTGCATTTGTATCGACGATATATTCCAATATGAATACCATATAAATACTAAGGTACCAACCACTTTTCATATTCGATACTTTGCATTTGTATCGACGATATATTCCAATATGAATACCATATAAATACTAAGGTACCAACCACTTTTCATATTCGATACTTTGCATTTGTATCGACGATATATTCCAATATGAATATCATATAAATACTAAGGTACCAACCACTTTTCATATTCCATACTTTGCATTTGTATCGACGATATATTCCAATATGAATATCATATAAATACTAAGGTACCAACCACTTTTCATATTCGATACTTTGCATTTGTATCGACGATATATTCCAATATGAATATCATATAAATACTAAGGTACTAACCACTTTTCATATTCCATACTTTGCATTTGTATCGACGATATATTCCAATATGAATATCATATAAATCCCTTGTTTATAATATAGAATCTACAATTATGTTGGAATAATTTACTCCCCTGGTCCCAATTAACTACTCTGACAATATTTGGGTAGGTAGAAGCCAATAAACCAAACTACTCAACTTTATATTAAACATTTAACTGGTTAGTAGTTCAAAGCAATACATATACACCAATTAATTATAATAAAAGTTATACAATAACCATCGCTCCTGGCTAAAAGGTTCCCCTATTGACCATCCTGGGTCGTGTTAGGTCAATATGGAGTTCCTCCTTCGTTCTCAGTCTATACAGAAAGGATTTCCAATTAAAATCGTTTGATCAAAAACACGGTTGGCAAACTCATGTCCAGACTTTAGGCGAACATTGAGAATCCTTTGGATATTCGTAGGACGTTAATTCTACCGTAAAATGTAAACAGACGTCGTCCAATCTTCTAAAGGGTTCTTCTTTGTTTAAAAAAAAAAACGAAAAAAAAAAACCCAAAAAACATTAAATTCATTTGGATAAATGTGTAAAATTGCCAGACCGTACAGCTATTTACATTCTTAACCTAAGTGAAAAAAATCAATAATGAATTTCACGTAGGGATGAAAAAATTTAGGTTTTTTATTTAAGTACAAATATTGTCTCACTTTTAGTTTAGTTGGTTTCAGTTTGTATTCGAATGACTTTATTGAGACCAGATGTGTTTCTTTGAATCATATTTTTAGCACAAAAACACCCAAGAAACTAAAATGAAAAAGTGAAAAATAAATATGAAAAAATAACAAAATAAAAATGTATTATGTAATTTAATTTTGCTATTCGTTGCATTGAGAGTTATGTTAAAAAAATGACGAAATATTTAAAAGAAAATAATATATTTCGAAAGTGTATTTTCCTTTTATTCTTTTTCAACTGTGCTTACGTAATACTTTCGTGTTTTGTTCCTGTTTAATTTATATATCTGTACTAATTTTTTAATTTATGTATTTTTATTTCATTTTTCAAACGATCGGCAATATTAGTGGTTTTAATGCTTGATATTTCCTTTTGAAATGACATATATATCATAAAAAAACTGAAATGAATGAATAAAAACAAAATTTAAGTAAAAAAAAAAAAGTATCAAAAATAATGAATTAAAGATACCACAGGACGACAAAACTATTCAAATGTTATTTAGAAAAAAAAAGGAATTCATTCATTTATGAATGTTGTATTTAATCGCTTCGTTTCGTCAATAATTAATTGTATAACTCTCAATGGTATACATCACTAATTTCTTGATATAATTGATAAATAAAGGTACATTCTTTCCATATGTAGAGTGTATCTCGCAAGTAGATGATGATACTGAAGGTGCTGTAATTTGTATAGTGTATTGCGAAAAAGAACCTTATTTTTTTTAAGAACAATTTTCAGCTTTCTCTGCTTGTATATATTATTTTTCAACGTTACAATATTTAAAAAAAAAAAAAAAAAAACAGGATTAAATCTGCTTTAAGGCTAATGCACCTTGAATGTTCATAAGTGCCTTTTTTCAACCGCAACAACAGCTCAAATATAGATGTTATTAAAAAACTCTTAAGTAGCTGCAAATTTTCGAGAATCACTACTCTCCAAAAAAAACTTTTGCAAGCTGCCGAATCAAACAAAATTTGCAAAATAGTCCAATTCTAAGCCCGGTTATTACAACTTGGTCTCTTCTGAGTTAGGACTATCGATTAACATTCCAGACTCGGCAGAATATGAAGAAGACACTGCTGCTAGCTTATGCAGCTTGCAAAAGTTTTTTTTGGAGAGTAGTGATTCTCGAAAATTTGCAGCTACTTAAGAGTTTTTTAATAACATCTATATTTGAGCTGTTGTTGCGGTTGAAAAAAGGCACTTATGAACATTCAAGGTGCATTAGCCTTAAAGCAGATTTAATCCTGTTTTTTTTTTTTTTTTTTTTTTTTTTTTTTTTTTTTTTTTTTTTTAAATATTGTAACGTAGAAAAAAAAAGGAATTCATTCATTGCGGGTGCACGAGTTCTAGACTGAGTTCGAGATCCATCGCTGAAGCGTAGTGGCTGTAGGTGTTCGTGTTGAGAATATCTTTGAAACAAAATTTATGGATGTACTTAACGGAACTATTTATTAGTAGGACAAATGAAGACTTTGAGGCATTTCTTGAAGAATTTTGTCATGAGTGCACCCTCCTATATTCGGAAAGTGCTTGAATATTATAATTTATTTATATTGTTTGAATGCAACTGTAGCGATTGTAAATTCGAAGATTTTTATGGAAACGTGTTTTTTAAAAATAATAACTAAATAATGAGTAAATTATAACAATCATAAATATAATTTATGAAAAAGTATAAAACTAAGTAAATTTAAGTAAAATTAATAAATTGATAAAATAAAATGAAAAATAAATAGTAATTTAAGTGCTGAAATAAAGAATTAAAGAAGGATCCCGTAACCTGCTTCTATTTGTCTCATATTAATATTTATGTTTTTATTTTTTATCAACCTAAATGTTTTTTCTCGACAAAAGAGTAAAAAGAAATTAGACGCTTCATAGATAGAAATAGGAAGCTATGAAACAGAACGATCCACGTGTAGGGGGCCGGGCACCGGTGTGCCCTAAGCAAGGGAGGAGTAATGTGTTGGTTTATTGTTGTGCTTCAGTTATTGTGAGGTTCCTCGGCGGAAATGTGATCCTCCCTATACCCTGGATTCAAGAACGATATTTTAGAGACTCATTGGCGCCATCCGGAACTCCCACGATCTCTAACTCATGATTTAGGAGCTCCATTGAAGATTTGCATTGAAAGTACATATATGTACTAACAAAGGTACAATTTTATATTGGCACGTATAATATATAAAGATATAATTAAATATAATAGCTCTAACCAGCTGTATCGGCAAGCTATACGAACGAATGATTGATAAACGGCTCTAATGGTTCATTGAAAAAAATAAGCTCCTTTCTGAATATCAATGTAGCTTCAGATTGAATCATTCAACAATGGACCATATTGTTCAATCAGTAAATGAAATTTTAAATGCATTTATAAACAAGGAATCTATTATAGCCGTTTCATTCGACATTGAAAGAGCGTACGATACAGTATGGCGCCGGACTATTGTGTCAATACTGTACGAATGGAATATCCAGGGACATGTTTTTAATTTCATAGAACATTTCCTTAAGAATAGGAAATTCAGAGTTAAAGTAGGGGGGGCTGCTATCAAACACATTTATCCAGGAGAATGGAGTACCACAGGGTTGCGTTCTGAGCACGACCCTATTCAAGATAGCAATAGACACCATCCGCAAGTTTATTACGCCAGAAGTAAGGTGTAGTCTGTATGTTGATGATTTGCTTATTTATAGCAAGGGAAATTACCTGAAAGGAATGCAGGACAAAATCCAAGAGGTAATAAGCAACCTGGAAAAATGGAGTGCACAAAATGGTCTTAAATTCTCGACTGAAAAAACACAAAGTATAGTTTTCACTAAAAAAAGATCAATCCCAAACCTAGAACTGTTGCTCCATTCCAAAAGGATACCTACATCCAACACAATAAAATTCTTAGGGATGTATTTCGATTCAAGGCTTACATGGGCACCCCACTTGAAAAGAGTCCTTGAAAAATGTAAAAAAGTCTTTACATTTCTTGAGGATCCTTAGTAATACCCAGTGGGGAGCCGACAGAAGCTTAATGCTAACCTTCTACCGAGCGTACACCAGGTCCATACTGGATTACGGAAGTATAGTGTACTCGTCTGCCAGACCCAGTACCTTGAAGATGCTAGATCCCGTGCATAACACTGGGCTCCGTCTCGCCACCGGAGCTTTCAGGTCAAGTCCAGCAATCAGTTTATATGCTGAATCGGGAGAACATCCATTGGAGTATAGACGTATGTTAAATTGTATAAATTTTTCATTAAAAGCAACATTTTTAAACTGCCCTTGCACACCAAAAACCACCGACGAAACAATACTAAGAAAATATCAGCATCACCCAAAAAGACAAAGACCATTACACTTACGATCCATGGACTACACGACTAGTACAATAATATCAACAACGCCAGTTCTCATGAGCCCTACAAGTTCATATATCCCGTGGAAACTGGAAAATTTGAAAATTAATCTATCATTGTCGAAATTCAAAAAGAATGACCCAACTTCTAGGCACTTTTACAATTCATATTTTCAATCCTTTTGTATAGAAAATAGTAACTCCCTTTTTGTTTATGCTGACGCGTCGAAAACTTCACATGGGACTGGCGTAGCTGCTATTATTGGCGAACACTGCTTTTCCCGGAAAGTTCCAGACGACACAAGCACTTATACAGCTGAACTAGAAGCCATAAAACTGGGACTGAACAGCCTACCAGACACAGAATATAATAACGTTGTCATATGCACGGACTCACTCAGTTCTTTACAATCCCTTCATGACTGCTACAGTACACAACCCATAGTATGCGACATTTTTGAAGTAATGTATCACACCAAAAAACACTTCACAATGTACTGGTTACCCGGCCACGAAGACATCAGACAAAGTACTGCAGTAGACGAACATGCTAAACTAGGCACTCGACGACCAGCGCCAGACGTACATTACATGACATACCTTATCTACCTTGTCTTCAAGCCTTATCTAAGAGATATATAACAGATAAATGGCAAGAAGTCTGGTACAACACGACTGACAACAAGCTTCGAGAAATCAAGCACACTGTACACGAATGGTCATCGAGTAAAAGATCAAATAGACGAGAAGAAGTGGCATTATCCTCCTACATTATGAGGAGAAAAGACAGACCGACATGTACATACTGCAATACTGGCCTCTCAATAAAGCACATACTGACAGAGTGTAGACTCAGGACAAAATTGAAAGTACCCAACTTCTTGACCGACTTACTAAACGATGGTAGCCAGTACATTGATGACCTTATGAAATACCTAAAACATGCAAATATTTACAACAATATTTAAAAAAGAAAGGATAATCAAAGCACATTAGTGAAATTGATTTTTCGTTAATTGACCCAACAAAAAGGTACTTCCTTTTGTTGGGTCAATGGAACAGAACACAATACATTCACGGACACAACATACTTTTTGACATTTTAACATGGAAACATAAGAAGAATTATTACCAGAGAAGATTTTACGGAAAAAGATTTCGTTTTATCATCAATTGATGACAAAACTAACATAAAAAAAAAATAAACACAAAATTCATGATTCGGGCTTTAATTTATTAAAAATAATATTTATTTTAGAGCCTTCTGCTCAAATTCAGGAACATAAATATGATTTTGGCCCACCCGACAAACCTATGTATTGTACTCTATAACATACAGTATTTTTTTCGTACATGGCCCCTGCGCTTGCGCGAACGCCAGCGGACACTTTTTTGTGCCACCTTTTTGGAACGCCTAGGTCCAACCGACAAACCTATGTAAAGTGCTGTATAACATATAGTCATCTTTTTCGTACATGGCCACTGCGCATAAGCGAACGCCACTGCGCATGCCAGCGGACACTTTTTTGTAAGGTTTTTTTTTCCAGTTTAGACACCGCTAAAGCATATTTATGCTAAAAATAATGATAACTATTTCTTATTGAGTTTTTTTACCAACAAAAATTCTGAAGTAATTATTATTAAAAACTCATATTAAATAGTTTTTTTTTACATGATACGTTTCGGCTTTTATGCCATTTTCAATATAGAAGAAAAATGAAGATTTGACAATCAAATAGACCCCCTTAAACATATCATCAAACAACTATTATTCAGCCCCTTGTCCAAAAATGGCTTTAAAAAATTAGATTAATTTATCTTAACGGGATCTCCCGTGGTCTAGTGGCTAGCGCCTTAGGTTCATAAGCGGGAGATGGTGGGTTCGATCCCCACCGGCGACAGGAATTTTCTCATCTCAGGGCTCGCTGAGAAAATTCCTGGCAGCACCTTGGATGTCTTGTTGATGATGTGACTTTTTGTAATATTGTATACGTCTTGTTTAGTCATCTTATTGAAGTCTTTAGCTTTTCGTCTCATTGCTAATTTTGCTTCATTGTATGGGTCAGACCTTCATGTTATAATCTCATTTCCAGATATCCAAAAAGTCACTTGAATGTTAGAGTCCTATAAAGTGTACAGTTGTGATGGTACGTGTGGAATAATGGGACGTTTTGTCTAAATATCCGATAGGGAATGAAGGGGGCTCAGACAGTCTGTAAAATTAATTTGTTTGTTAGTATTTCTAATATTAGAGAAATAAAAGAATTACATTTTTTCCTCCTGTGAATTTGCTTGTGACATTAATTTATGCTGCAACTACATAGAGCTTTATAACCTAAAGTCTTTGACAAATAGATTTCATGTTGAGGATTAAAATATTCATAATAAATATAATTTTGTTGAGAGTTGAAAAACTCTCGTGTATAGTTCGTAAATGTTGAATGAATCTGCAGAAACAGCTCCACAAATGTACAGAAGCTTTGGAAGTGTAAAATAAATCAGTGGAGGTTGTTGGCTTTTTCATTCCTATGCATAAATTATATCACAGGGTGTGAGGCAGTCCAACAATTCTATAAATATTCGATTTGTGAGATCTTGACATATTGGTTGCATTTTTCATTTTATCCAATCCGTCAAATTTTTACACTCTTTATTACTTCCTTAACCCATTCGAGACGACGCTTATTTTCGAACACGGTCCCCAGGGGCGAAATGTTTTTCTTCTTTATATTGTTCATTTTCAATAAAACTATTATTTCATTATTCCACACAAAATCAAAGGTATACTGACTCCTATATTATTGGTGTAGATGGGGGGATTAATGGAGATGGGGTTAGGGCTGTGAGGGTGAGTATAGGGGGTGGGGGATAAAACATATACTTTTAATGGTTTTTATTTAGGCATTTTGAAAGTATGAATTTTCACAATTGTGTTTTAGTTTTTTGCGTTTTTCTCGGAAACGCGGTATATGTTTAAGGATAATTTTTAGATTTTTTTTTGGTACACAGGAAAACCAATTTTATTAATCCAAGAAAAGGCATATTTCGAGGACTTGTTTACTCAGAATAACTGATAATTGTACATAATTACACACACGTTTATTAACAATTTTATTTTACAACAATAATTCTTTAGAATTTGGATCATAATGAAATCGAGAAAAAAGTTATTAGGTATTTTTTTATTTCCTCTCATAAAAAACGATTGGTCTAGTTCGTGAAGGATAGAGGATTACTCCGAATTATAACTACTAATTTGCCCATACCGGCCTAAATTTTTATATAAACGGTATTCTCTTTTGATATTCGTCGCTGGGATTCTGTTCTTCCTTCTGTATCCCAGCAGTATATTGATGATTGGTGTGAATATTTCGCCCTACTCCTAAAGGGCTTCATCAGACTCGTTGATACTTCTGGATAGCTGGTAGGCAGGGTAGCAGGCTATGCCCCTACGTATCCTTAAGTAAGATGGGTTCTTTATTTGTAAACTAGGTGCTACCTGGCGTGCCATGCTACTTTCTGCATTTAGAAAAGCAAAAATAAATTAGAAACCAAATAAGTAATCTTAAAATCTAGTTACGCTAATCTGTAACTGTTCGGGTTCACAGTTTCAAACCCATTGACGTCCGAACTGTAAGTCCTAGCCTATGACTCTCTCCGGATCAAGACCTACACGTATGCCAAGTTTGGTCAAAATCGGTCAAATGGCGTTGATTTGTATAAAGAAGAAACAAACAGACAGACAGCTAGTAGACGTTTTTGAGCTAGCCTATGATACTTCCCGGATCAAGACCTACCAGTATTCCAAGTTTGGCTAAAATCGGTCTAATGGTACGGAATTGTATAAGGAACAAACAGGCAAGTGATATATATATATATATATATATATATATATACACAAACACGCCATTTTTGCTAATATCATGCTAAATTCATAATGTGTATATATATATATATATATATATATATATATATATATATATATATATACACAAACACGCCATTTTTGCTAATATCATGCTAAATTCATAATGTGTGTATATATATATATATATATATATATATATATATATATATATATATATTTCCAAAATTACAGTTTAAAGTTCTTTGCAGGCCGGAAAGAACCTTGCTCCATGATGAGGAAGCACTGTTTTTTTTTTTTTTTTATGGGTTTATTTTATTTGGGGTAATGAAATAAAACTCCAATGCTAGCCTTTAGGGCTCCTGCTCTACTTTCTACCGTTTCCCTGATATTCGGGTTTGTTATTAAGGAATGATACAGGGGGAATAACAGTTTAATTTCTAAGAGGGTCTTTAGATTTATACTCTTCTTGGGAAGAATTGTGCTCCAATTTTTCTTCAAGTTTATATTGTATTATAAACTGGTTGTAATTTACCCATAATTGTTATTTTAAATATTTCGGTTTAATCTGATTTTAAAGCATTCTCTAATAAGGTAAACAGTTCGGATAATTATATTATTTTTACATTACTATGTTTAAGTAGTAATTGTTTATATAATATAATTTAAAGAAAACATAAATGGGCCATTCCATGACAATTCAACCAATGAAAGTACTGTTTACAACCTGACCCTCTTAGATTTTTTTGAAATTTTGAATCCTAATAGCTCTAACAACTCCTTGAATGGTACAATTTTTTTTAAAAAAATTATCTATTTCCGTTTTTTTAGTATTAATTTTCAAAGTATTGAAAACCGCCTTTTTTTGGTCAACTGAAAATGTTTATTGCTAGGTAGATTAAGTTCTATTCTAGCTAGAACAGTCAGCATCGTATCATTGTTTAGCTTATTAAATGGACTTTAATTTGATATACAACAAGACCAACTTATTACAAATTTTACGTTTCAAAAAAAATTTCGAAATCTTGTACGTAACAGTTTTCGAAAAACTACTTTTAAAATTCTGAAAAAAATATATTTGTATCTTCAGTTCATTGTCTGCATATGCTGTAAGTTTCATTATGGGATGGGAACGGGATCATTTTAAAACATAATTTTGACTTTATAATTGTCACTGCGTAGTTGGAAAAAACATGGTAACTGATGGATATTTGTATTGTAAATTCAGAAATAAGCATCCCTGATCAAAATTTGAATTTTTTTCAGACAGAACTAAAATTAAAGGGGAGATTTGAAAAAAAAAAATACTAGAACCTAGAAATTGCACCCTTTCATTCCTTTAACTAAGAAAGAAATTAAGACTTTTACTTCACTCGAACTTCAATAAAAGTGAAATTGAACTGGTAGGTAACTGATTTAGACACAGATCCAGTAGCCTTTAATGATAAAATATGTGCTATTTTTATTGCCTGTGAATATGTGACGACCAGTGCTGGCTGACATGTGTACTCAACAAAAATGAGGAGATGGATGAAATAAAATTTAATATGCAACATGTCTCAATTATTACAAATTTAATTTTTCAAAAAATGTTTTGAAAATTTGTACAAAACGATTTTTGAAAAACTATGAAAAAAATGAATATGACCGTTTTATTAAATGTTATAAATGTTTTTTTGTTTTTTTTTCTTTTTTTTTCGTTTTTTTTTCTTTTTTTTATCCCATTGCCATCCCGTAATAAAACCAGCATCATTTGTAGTCTAAAATAATGTAAAACATTTTTTGAAAAATGAAATTTGTAATAATTGAGACATGTTAGATATTAATTTTTATTTCATCCATCTCCTCATTTTTGTTTTACCTACCAGTTATGTTCTTTAGGTCCACCCGACAAACCTTTGTAATATACTGTATCACATACAGTTGAAAGTAGCGGGGGCTACCTTCATCAGCAAATAACTGAGGAGTAAGGCTTGGTTGTGCGTTGAAAAAAGCCGGTAGGCCTTGTTTCGCGGGTTCTAGGAATAGTTTTATAGTTTTTTTCGTGTTTGTTGCTGTAATAATATAATTTGTTAATTATACTGTGCGGGGCGAAGTTCACTGTAATAAAAACCTCTGAGGGCATGCCCAAACAACTTTCATCGATGGCCATTAGATGTTAATAAGTAATATTTAATGAGTGCACTCGCCTTATTTTTTTTTAAGCAAGTAGAGCATGTTATTTATTTATTATTATTTTATTCTGAAAATGATCTTTTATTATATTTGCCTGGCATGTTGTACTTTCTATATTTAGTTTCAAGTAGAAGAATTAAATTTTACAACCTAGTCTTTATTGAGTGATTGTTGCAGTCACATGTTTTTTGTACATGCCGCGCGACACTTTTTGTGGTGGCCAGCGGACACTTTTTTGTATCGGCTTTTCCCAGTTTGGTCATCGCTAAAGCATATTCATGCTAAAATAATAATAGCTAACTAACTATTATAGGAAGGTAACTATTCTTTCAACAAGGTATATTTTTTTCTACCAACAATTTTCATCATTTCTAAAAATAGCTTAATTTTTACATCGCTTTTACAGCAATATCCATACGAGACGCAGGGCATACATAAATAATACTTTTTCACTTCTTGTTATTTCTTTCTATGGCAGGGGGCCCATAAAGTAGTGCACATGTTTCGTGCTTTATTCGCATCTCATCAGGGCTTTCCTATAAAACATTAATCTTTTTTAAATCTTAAAATATGCATGTTTATAATAATATATCCCTTCCCTAAATCAATTTTAACCAATGCCTCACATGCAAATGGGAACATGACGAGAGGACTTTCTCACAAGGTAAGACTAAAAATTTTAAACGATTCGTTAACATTTATTTAGGAAAGGGATATATTATTATAAACATGTATATTTCATGATTTATAAATGTTTGTATAGGAAAGCCGCCGATGAGGTGCGAATAAAGCACGAAACATGTCGGGCAAAGATTTGAAATAAAGTAGTTGAACAGAACGAATGGTGTACTACTTTATGAACCCCCTGCCATAGAAAGAAATAAGAAGAAGTGGAAAATATATATTAGGTCATAATTTTATTAGGAGAATTAACATAAATAATAATAACTATACTTGTCATACTTAGAGGTTTTTTATTTTCTCTGGGATTCTCTTATTTTATATTGATCTGTTTTTTCTATAGTTCGTTGTTCGTTTTTTTAATATAAAATTTATTGTATAGTTGAATTTATAAGTATTATAGTATACTTGATATTCATAGAACTGTAAATATGTTTTAATTAATGTAACCGTAAATGTGTATAATTTCTGTTAAATAATTTGAAGTATACATCTAATAATTATTTACATTATATTGGGCGAATCCCCTTGGTTACGGATGCTCCTAAAGAAATTAAAAAAAAAAATATGTTGAGTGAATAATAAAGATTTATTACAGGGAGTTAGAAACGTCCTATAACTAGAGATTAACTGAAATCTCTCCTGACTAAAAGTACAAACTTCCAAGAACAATAATTATCCAAAAAGGGTAGACGAGCCCATTTTGTACACTAACTCTTTGTGGTAAGAACTAAACCAACAAAAACTTCTGCTTTTGTTCCCTTTGACCGATTTGGTGGTTGTTTTTGAACCACTTCAATAAAATTAAAATTCTTCATTTAATTGCAGCCTACACAAAAAAGTAAGTAGGAGTTAGAACATTGATACAACTGGAAGTTGTTGGCCGCCCACGCGAGTTTCGAAGTAATTTAGAGGGTGTAATTCAAGTAGTAATTCATGGTCGTTTTATCTAGTTTGTTTGTTATTGTTATGAGCAAAGGTGAATTCAAGTTAGGCTTTTACGGTATCTCAATTTCACTTGTTTAACTAGTTTCCGGCAAAAAAAAATACAACTCTCCAAAAGTAATTAATTAAAAAAAAAAAAGAAAAAACATCCAGTCAAGGCATCGTATAAAAAACCTAATGGACGTGAGTCGAACAGATGGTACATGTTTTAGTGTGTTTCCTGCAGTACCCCTACTGTGTGCCGGGAAGGAATCCTAATGACGTAATGCGGACGTTTTAACGAGTAATGAAATTTATATATATATATATATAGATAGATAGATATACATACTAGCTGTTACCCGGCGTGAAATGCTACACCTACTTTCTGCATATAGAAAAGCCTAAATAAATTAGAAACCAAATAAGTATTATTAAAATCTAATAACACGAATCTGTAACTGTTATGAACCCGTGGCCTCCCAAATATGAGTCCTAGACGACTTTGACCTAACCTGTAACACCCCCCCCCCGTATCAAGACATACATGTATGCCATACATACAGACAGCAGCTGGTAGACGTTTTTGACCTGGCCTATGGCAATCCCCTGATCAAGACCAACCTGTGTGCCCAGTTGATTAAAATCTGTGAATCGGTGTGGGTTTGTATAAAGAACAAACATACAGACAGACAGATTGTAGCCGTTTTGACCTAGCCTATGGCAATCAAGATCTACTTGTGTTCCAACATCAAAATCGTCGTCGAACGGTGTGGACTTTTATAGGGAACAAACCTACATACAGACAGCTGGTAGAGGTTTTTGACCTAGCCTACGGCACTCTCCAGATTAGGATCTACCTATGTACCGAGTTTAGTCAAAATCAGACGAACGGTGTGGATTTTAATAGGGAATAAACATACAGACAGACAGCTGGTAGATGTATTTCACCTGGCCTGCGGCACTCTCCAGATTAGGATCTACCTATGTACCGAGTTTAGTCAAAATCGGACGAACGGTGTGGATTTTAATAGGGAATAAACATACAGACAGACAGCTGGTTGACGTTTTTGACTTAGCCTACGACACTCCCCAGATTAAGATCTACATGTGTACCGAGTTTAGTCAAAGTCGGATGAACAGTGCGGATTTGTATAAGGGACAAACATACAGACAGACTGCTATAAGACGTTTTTGACTTAGCCTACGACACTCCCCTGATTAAGATCTACATGTGTACCGAGTTTAGTCAAAATCGGACCAACGGTGTGGATTTGTATAAGGGACAAACATACAGACAGACAGATGGTTGACGTTTTTGACCTAGCCTGTTATCAAAATCGACCCATTTTTGAGCCGATGAGGAACTTCTTATTAATTGAAACCACCCTAAAAGTTCTTAAACATTTGAATATCAAAAAAGCCTTTCTTAGCGAGTGTTTACACTCTAAACGTATTTGTAAGTGGTTCGGGATATTATTACCTCCAGAGTTGGGCAAACGTTAGCGCGCGCTAAAAGCTAATACCTCTCCGCTAATATAGCGAAACTGTAGAAAGCCAGCGCTAATAATTAGCGGTTAGCGGCGGCAGTGCGCTAACCGCTAATCTATTTATGAAATATGGTAATTGCTGAAAGCTTAAGCTATAGTTACAACATTTTTTCATCTCAAAGCTCACTTCCGGTCTGCTCTGAGCACCCTCTCTCCTGTTCCACTTCCGCTTCAATCTCAGGATTTCCGATCACATGAATGTAAATTCGGTCACTTCCGGTCGACTCATGCCTATCACTGGGTAACTCCTGTTCGATCTGGCTCACTTCCGGTCACTCACAGACAATGGCACACTCTGACACTCCATAATCTAGGTTACTTCCGGTCATATATTCATCCCTGGGTCATTTCCGGAAGTACCCCAGGGCCTTCCAGGCACTCATGATAGACCGGAGGTGAACCGGCAGTGACCCAGAAGTAATTGTAAGCAACCGGAAGTGAAACCGGAAGTGATCCGAAGTTGTCCAGATTCATCCGGAAACTGTCCAGGAGTAATTTTGGTGACCCAGAAGCCATTTTGGGAACCCGGAAGTGAAACCGGAAGTGGCCAAAAGTTGTCCAGATTCATCCGGAAACTGTCCAGGAGTAATTTTGGTGACCCGGAAGCCATTTTGAGAACCCGGAAGTGAAACTGGAAGTGCCCAAAATTTGTCCAGATTCATCCAGAAGCTGTCCAGGAGTAATTATAGTGACCCGGAAGCCAATTTTTAGAACCTGGAAGTCAAACCGGAAGTGGCCAAAAGCTGCTCATATTCGCTCGGAAATGGCTTCCGGGTCACCAAAATTACTCCTGGACCGTTTCCGGATGAATCCGTACAACTTCGGACCACTTCCGGTTTCCCTTCCGGTTGTTACAATTACTTCCGGGTCACTGCCGGTTCCCCTCCGGTCTATCATGAGTGCCTGGAAGGCCCTAAGGTACTTTCGGAAACGACCCAGGGATGAATATAGGACCGAAAGTAACCTAGATTAAGGAGTGTCAGAGTGCAACCCAGCCTTTAATTAATTTAATAATGGGTGCCTTGGGTCCTAATGACTAGCAGTCGAAGCAGGCAAGGGGAAAATCAGGCGACCGGAGCATATTACTGACCACACTATCTCCCTAGTGTGCCTTATGGTCTTGAATCAGTAGTGATTGAATAGTATCAGTAGTGGTGAATAGTATCTGCCCATCAGGGCCTTCGTGGCCTGTTACGGGACTGATTTATATATATATATATATATATATATATATATATATATATATATATATATATATATATATATATATATATATATATATATGTATATATGTATATATACATATATATGTTGTAGATCCTAAGTTGAAAACTAAGATGAAAAGAGTAGTTGGTAACAGCTTATTAAGTCTTCAATAGTTTTGTATTTTATATTACATTTTTGTTGTGGAAACGTTTCGGCTATAAGCCATTTTCAATCCAATTGTCTGTATGATTTTGCATTATTTTTTTTATATATAAATTATAATCTTCAGGTTATGTGCTTGTAAATTTGATATTAATTAATTTGAGGAGGAAATTTCATTTGTTTTTATAAAATTGTATGGTTCATGTCTCTTTCATGGCTGATATTATTATTACCTCAATTATTACATATTATTTTATATATTTGAGCCTGCTTCTGTAACGGATGTGCGAGACTAATATATATATATATATATATATATATATATATATATATATATATATAGTAGAACTTGGATAATTCGAACCCCTAGGGACCGATAAAAAAAATTCGAAGTATCCAAAATTCGAATTACAAAAGTTTTTGAAAATAAAGGGCTAAAAAAACTTTTTTCGCGTTTTTTAATTTAAAAAATACATTTTATTTAAAGAATAATAAACATTTCATGAATTGATGATTACTTACATAAGTAATTAAATAATTTATCAAAAAAGTAAAAATAAAAGCCTATTGTTTTGAAAAAAGTCATTTTTATGGGCAAGAATTTTTCGACATCTAAAATCTACAACTCACTGAAGTGCACTGTACACCAGAAATTTAAGGCACAATACAACTGATCTAAGTACTGACTGAGTTATAATTGAATAAGAAATGAAGATCGGAGGGATGGTGGAAGGGAATTCTAGGATGAAACGACAGGATGTAACAATAACAACCACTGGAAGGGAGGAAGCGCGATCCAACACTTCGCAGAAGTTGAGACCGCCGCGCTTCTTGTCCCGGAACCCCTACATCCGTATCTTACTATCCTTCTTACCCGAGGAGAGAATATTTTTACAAGATTTAAGATCGACTCTCTGTCCACTTCCCATTGGAGGCACAGACTCGTAAAAAATTCGAATTATCCAAAATTTTATTCGAATTAACCACGAGTTTTTTACATTGTTTGCCCTAAATTCTAGGCACCGAGAGAAATATTCGAATTAAAGACGATTTCGAATTATCGAAATTCCACTGTATATACTTCGATGTTCCACTGTATATACTTACATAATAATAAAAATGAATTATTTTATAAAATGACAAATGCTTCTTTAGGAAAACATTTACCCAAAACCATAGATTTTTAACCGCTGATACGTAGTAGAAATGATTGATTTTATCAGTCTAGACGTGGCCCTACCTGCGGAAGGTTCTCGGACGTGTAGGCTTTAGGGATATATTATACTAGTTTAAGTGCTCCTGAAGAGGCGTTATAAAGACGAGAAACATGTAGAGCAGAATAAAGGAGAATTGAAGAATGTGAGTGTTTTGGTTTGAAATTTGACCTTCTGTCACATACAAATATATAAAATAATTATTATAATCGAGAATGTTTTGTTAAATATAGAGCTCTTTAACGCTAATCATTTTTATTTCGGGGCATACCACTGGCTATCTCTATAGCGTATTGTACGGTCAAGAATTTGGCAACTCTTCCTCTCCAGACCCCTGCGTCATGTTAGGGGGCTGAATATAGGTTCGTTTATTCTCGAAAGGACAAACAAAAAACTTTGGCACGATGTAGCGAACACTCTATAAAACATTATTATTTCAAATAAATTAAAACCGGGGACAGAACTTTATAAATTGATCAGCGCCAAAGAGAGCGAATAACCCGTTCACCATCTCATTACAGGCTAAATGCAATATTGCATAATAATTCATGCACAGAAAAACCTTAATTACCGTATTCCAGTAATGTACATGCAAGAGATATAAGATTCATTTTTAATATCTGTTTCTACTCATTTTAATTATTATTATTCATCGATGATGCTGCGTATCTTTAGCGAAAGGCTGAGAATAAAAACTCAGTCCGTTGAACAAATTCTTTATGTTCAATGAGAATAGACCAAAAATGAAATAAATGAATAGAAAATAAATTAATAAATACCTTATTCATATCTTAGAGTTTTTGATTTAGAAAATCAGTTCCAGTCCGAAAAAAATATTCTTGGGGATTTTTCTGGTTTTCATGTTGGTATCTCATTCCTACAGGCATAAAAAAAAGTAAATAAAAGGAATGCTGAACATGACTTCGCTGAATGTGCCTTTTGACAAAACGTACAAACAAATCTGGCTCATAATTTTATTGTCCTCTCATATAACACTTATATCTGGTGTACTATACAATTTTTATGCACAAATAATAATTTTTATTTAATTAATGTGAAGAAACGCTTGGTGCGCTAGGATCGGGACTCCGTATGCGTCATAAATCTCGCCATAAGTTAAGATTAAACTTCATAAACTAGCAATTTTTGCCAGCTGTGTTCAGCATTGCCTTTAGGGCACTATGTATTAAATGTTGCTTAAACATATTTGTCAAACCTATCATAAGCCCATTTAACTACGCAGTGGTTCGGTAAGCATGGATGGCAAAACTAAATCATTTGGAAGGCCATTCTTCCATATGTATTCCATTTCTACCATAGCCACGTTGAATGCACCGGTTCCTGTTGATCATCGAGGTTAAAGAGGACAGTAATAGAATGGGTGACCGTTCAAGTGCTGTTGACATTATAAAAGTGTGGCAACCCGGCGCTAATTGTCACACGCGGGGAAAAACATTACATACATAATCTACTGTAGTAAAGGCTGGTTGTGCAGCATCTCCTGTTATGTACCTTTCACATCTATTTTGTTTTAATAATTCCTTCGAATGGATTACTTCAGTAGTCCCCTTTTTTAGAATATCAATAAATCATATTTATTCAAAAGCATGTACATCCTAGTATATTATTGATTTTTCATAACTAGCTGTTAGTCGAGTGTCAAGAGAAATAAACGACAAGTATAAAACCTAATCACCTCCTAATTACACTTCTACGCAAGACTTAAGTTGTTATAATTCTATGATAATAGCGTTAATTGTAGGCGAAGTTCAGAGTTTAAGAACTACTAACAGTTTATCAAAATCTTTACCCAGGATATCTAGGAAGCATTTGCATGGTTATCTTTGATTCCTGAATGGTAATACGACATTTATTATAACTGGCCTGCCAGTGAAGCCGTTTATCATGGCCGTTCTGTAACTAATGAACCCGTCATAATGCATTAAAGCGTCCATTAAACTCCGTTCACTAGCCCGAGACAAGAGAAGTCTAATGCGGAACAGACTTGCAGCCGAGGGCAATGTAGTCATGTGTCCTATCTAACTAGGCCTACAAACATCACTACTTCGGGGACTATCAACAAGCAGCTTTCGTTCCTGATATATTTCTATAGAGAATTGCCTATCTCCTCACAACAAGTATTTAATAGGAAAAAAAGACTCAACTCGTAGGAACTGCATCTGAGCTCGTTTCCATTCTTATTTCGAATGTTATTTGTAAAGCTCAGAAAATAAATAACTAATATTCTGTCTTAAACTTTCTAAAAAAATGTAAAAATTTAAAATTGTAAAATGAATTCTTAAAGAGAAGGAGTATCTTAGGGATCACAAGAGGAACCTGACAGTATCATTTCCAAGAAATGATTCCATTCCTTAAAAACTGATTTCTCCGAAAGGGATTGCTTTACTAAAAATAACATAGGAATTCTATTTGTAGGAAATTTAATGAGCTTAGTAGAATAGACTCATTACATATACTACGATTTCTCAACTGCTTTCGAGATATGTATGAATTTATCAGGATATCTCAAGTAAAACTTATTTTTTTCCACTTTCCTTGACGACGGGTATAGATATGACCTTGCAAATGATTTAACTCGATTTTTGACATCCGATTACTTATAAAACGTGCATATGGAAGCATTTTTCCGCGGGAGTTTCTTCCAAAGACCACGTTCCTGTACCGTATTTCATTAAAACCAGTCTAATATTTTATATTTATTTATTAAATTTGACGTCCATTTATTATTAACTATGAATTTTAGGACGGGTTATCTATAGGTTACCACCAAATACCTAGAGACCGAAAATAATGGTGGTCCAAATTTGTATATATATATTAGCAGATCCGAGTGCATAAAGACACAGGAATTCAAAGTTCGAAAGAGGCGCAGTCAGCTTTAACATTTTCTGGAATTTGGATATATTTGCTTCTAGGTGAAGTTACTTCTTTCAAAAATATCCTAAACATTCTCGGTAACATCATTATCCTGGAGAATCAAAAGGAAAGTTCGTAATAGAGCCGACTTAGGAGTTAATTTTACTAACATCATAATAACAAATATTAAGTTAAATTAGATGAATGGATAAATGAATAGCAATTAATTTACCGAAAAACCTTATATAAAAGCCTTAGTATAAGGCACCAATAAATTACCAACAACAAATATTATGATTCGATTAAATTAAAGTATAAATACAATATATAGCACACATATATAAGCAATATCATTTGAATGAATTATAAAATAAAGTAAAATAATCCATTTTTATTAATGAAATGTTATATCAAGTAAATTTTGATTAGAATGATAATTTCGTTAAGAGTTATAGTTTTTAACATGGCACATTGAATGATATATTTATGGAAGTACCTTTAATTTAGTAAAGTTATTTAACAGATTTTTGTTTCAAACAAGTGTGTTTCAACTTTCTTATAAGACCAAATTTATGATAAGAGATTTTCAATTGTCATAATTTAGTTTTAACAAGTTTTGTAGACAGGTTCAAATAATCCTAAACGACAAAGGCTTGTTATAAGAAAATTTCCTTTAAGTTCAATTAAAACTTTAAAATATGTTATTAAAGTAATGATTGGTACAATTTTTCTTGTTCTTTGTCTTAGTCTCATGTTTACCAAGTAGTAATTTGGCATTATAGTGTTATTTTATAAATAAAGTTTTTTTTTTTTTTTTTTTTTTTTTTTTTCATTTTCATTTAAGGGGGGCGAGTTTAGCTCAGTGGTAGAGCACTGGACTAATAAGTTGGAGGACCTGAGTTCAAATCCCGAGCAAGCACTAAAGATCTTTTCTTCTAGTGTCTTCGTTCATGGGTTAAATTCGGCCTCCCTGACCGTCCCTAGGCCAACCCAGCCTTTAATTAATTTAATAATGGGTACCTTGTAGTGCCAATGACTGCTAGCAGTCGAAGCAGCCAAGGGGAAAATCAGGCGGCCGGAGCATAGTACTGACCACACTATCTCCCTAGTGTGCCGTATGGTCATGAATCAGATATCTCTAAAGTATCTGCCC
Organism: Gonocerus acuteangulatus; assembly: GCA_946811695.1. Classification (NCBI taxonomy): domain Eukaryota; kingdom Metazoa; phylum Arthropoda; class Insecta; order Hemiptera; family Coreidae; genus Gonocerus; species Gonocerus acuteangulatus. The sequence continues at coordinate 77,162,139 of OX328125.1, forward strand.
CTCAGGGCCCTCGTGGCCTGTTACGGGACTGATTTTTTTTTTTTTTTTCATTTAAGATTTGTAAGTATCTTAGGTATTAGGTTTATTAACATTATTGTTACTATATTACAGCAAATAACCTTAGGGAACTAACGAAATTGTATAGTAACCCCCCCCCCCCCCCATATATATATATATATATATATATATATATATATATATATATACAGGGTGTCCCGTAAATGTCTAGTCATACTGTGGGAAGTGATAGAGGACCCTTAGGGGAACAGAAAATGTTATGTGACGATTTTCCAAATTCTCACATGTAAGGGAGAAAACGTCATTTTATTGTTTTTTTTTTTTTTTTTTTTTTTTTAGGAAAACGTGGTTTTTACAAGAATAATCGTTGTAGCTCCGTCCCAGGCGGTTCTACTAGAAAGGAAGTGAAACCATCCGAAAGCTCTGGACGTACATTTTCTCCCTTATGAGTGAGAATTCGGAAAATCAACAGAGAACATTTTTGGTTCCCCTAAAGGTCTTCTATCACCTCCCACAATATGACTAGACATTCACGGGACACCCTGTGTGTGTGTGTGTGTATATATATATATATATATATATATATATATATATATATATATATATATATATATATATATGTGTGTGTGTATATATATATATATATATATATATGTGTGTGTATATATATATATATATATGTATATATATATATATATATATATATATATATATATATACATACAAATTTGAACCACCGATATTTTCGGTCTCTAGGGGTTCTGAAACGTAAAATTTTCTAGTCGGCACTTCCGGATATTTTCATGAGGTCAACCTTATAAGGGGGGTTCCTCACAATGGAGGGAGGGAGGAACTGCGCTAATAAAAACAAGGTTTACACGGTTGTGCTAATTGCTCTAGAAGTGCAAGCACCTTAATAAAAGTTTAAAAAACACAATGATTACATTAAACTAGGTTTTGACACATTGTAATAGGAATTTATTTGGTATTAAATGCTGGAAATACAGCTGGTTATACAATTTTGGAATCTCCAATGAACAGGCATGTTTTTCCTTAACTTGGCCTTGAAGTAACCATTTTTTTTTACACTACTAGTCGAAAATTGGGAAAGAAAGAAGCGAAATATGAAATTGGAGTTAATCTTATTTTTAAAAGAAACTACGGATGCGCCCCAAAAATCATGGTATACATTTAGCGAATTTATTTAGGAGTACTATCCAAAAAAGAAGAGAGTGAAAAAATTCCTTTATTTGAAGTCGTGACATCAAAAAGAGTGGTAAAGGGTGTATTATTTTAGAAGGGATTTTACTGAACATAAAACATATTTTTCTGAGCCCTTAGAACGTCCTCTGCCCGCAGGTATCCAATCCCGCAGGTACCATTCATTTCGCCACACCCTGCATATTCCTACACACATACAAATTTGAACCCCCATAATTTTCTTGATCTACGGGTTCTGAAGCGTGATAGTTTCTAGACGGCACTTCCGGATTGCCTCATGAGTCAGCCTTATAAGCGGGTTTCTCAGGGAATCTTAGGATTCTTGTACGTTTTACGGAATAGCCGGATAGAGTCTGCATGCGTGCTAGAGTGTCTGCTTGGACGTTTTATTCGTTCGTATGATGCAGCGTACAGTGAAATGTACAACATGTTTTCAGAATATATGTAAAATAAGTTTATTTCTTTTAAGTTGTTTCTTGTGTATAAGAAGGATCGAGAGAGAGTAGCTAATGTCATTATTCAACTTCTCTTCTGACAAGAGTCTGGTTCTCCCTTTTCATCGTTTCCTTTTTTAATGAAATCTTATTTCTCTCTTAGTTCCTTCAAAGAGAAAGTATAAAGAACATTTTATACTATTAAAATAAATATATGAATAATTAAACCACTTCTTAACAATGAGGAGTTTTCTTTAACTTTTTGTTTATTTATTTTTTTCTTGAAATTCTTTTGAACAAATCTCTATGCGTTTCGATTATGCTGCTGCAATTTCTTTATAAACGATAGAAAGTTAGAAGATTGTAATATCTGTGTTTTTTTTTTCATCGGCATTGTTTCAAATTTAAAGATAATTCAATCAAAAGAGTGATTTAGTATTTGAATATTTGACATTCCATTTTACGAAAACATAAGTCACAAAAAAAACAACAAAGAAGTTTTTATCCCCTCCCCACCTTTCATAACTCCATGATGATAATAGTGAATGACTTGGAAAAGAATTAACCGGAAAGCCAGATTTGAAACGATTCTAGATAGATAGATTTCTTTATAAGATTGGGAGATCGATTTATTAAACAGACCGGCGCTAATGGCCTAGTTGTCGACGCGCCATAAGGAAAAAAATTAAACAGATCGGCCCTTGGAGATCGCTTAAATCCCCCATTAATAGTGTAATACATAACCCCTTAACACAAACCTAGCGCACCTTAGTGTGAAAAGAGAGGACCTGGATTTGAATTTTTTTCTTTTTATTATTATTATTTATTTATTGTTCGAGAGCTATATTTCAGATGACGCGCTCGATAAATAGAAATCTGTTCTTATTATTAAACGCAAATTACTTGTTCTTATTGAGATATAGGTAAAGTAAAAACATTAATTTACAGTAAAAGTATTTTACAAATAAATATAACAGTTATAAGTATGTATACTATTATATGTATATTAAAACATTACTATATAATTACATTACAAATGTATATGCAAGTGCACAACACATACATATACATTATTTATTTATTTATTCCATGTGAGCCCCGTAACAGTGGCGATGAGCTCATTGGGACGACAGAAGAAAGGTTCGTTAAATATTAGTCAATCTGTCCAATAAAACAAAATAAAACATAAAGAAATAAAAGAGAAAAAACAAGATGTTGCTATTGAATAAAACCAAAATAAAATATTACATATAGTTGTACCTTTGAATATAACTGTGCTGCTTATAAGTGTGTAAGGAGTATATGGATGTACGGGCTTCCTTCAGTAAGTCGTGTAAGTTGCAAGGAATTGTCAAGTCGCTGCGTTGTCTACAGTCTGTCAGTATATGTTTAACAGCTAGGGTTCTGTTGCACTGTCTGCACATTGGTCTTTCTTTTCTGTCCAGTAAGTATGAGTGGGTAAGTCGAGTGTGGCCTATCCGAAGCCTGGATAAAATTACGTCGTCCTGACGAGAAAATTGTTCTGTTTTCCAAGTTCTTGTCGTGTTCTTACTTTCTTTTAATTTGCATATACTCTTTGACCAATCCCTCTCCCATTCTTACAGTGCGTTAGTTCGTATTGTTTTGCTTAAATCGGATGAGGTAATTGTATGTATGTCTGGTATAGGTCGGTTCGTTGCTAGTTTTGCCTGTCGGTCTACAGGTGTACTCATGTCGATGTCGATGTCTTCGTGTCCTGGTACTCATAGCACATATACATTACTTTATACAAACTAAGTGTAACACATATTATATACATACAAATAAACATGTGTGGTTTACTCACGTACATACATGTAGGCACATATATCTTCCACGATTAGGTGAAAATGAAATTTTATAATAAAATAAATTTAAATTATCAAGAAAATATAATTAAAATTATCTTTTTTACCAGATATCAGAAGTGGCTTCAGAGTCTAAAATCAATGTTGTATAGCTGTGTGTGTTTTAGATGTTGAAAAATATGTTTATCAATTGGCTACCCACTTTCAAAAGTTAAGTGATGTCGTGAGGTATTTGCAAGCAATCACGTCGTGTACATTCTGTCAATATGTGTTTAACTGTTAGAGGTACGTTACACTGTCTGCAACTAGGTTTTTTCGGTTTTGTTCATTAAAAACGAGTGTGTGAGTAAAGTATGTCCGATTCTTAAACGACATAAAACGACTTCTCGTCTCACATCCCGTAAGATTGATGACCAAGCTTGAACTGTATGTTTGATTTCTCTGAGCTTGTTGTCTCGTGTAAGTATAAAATATCGCTGCCAGTTGTTTTAACGTCTTGTAATGTCAAGACTTCTAGGCATCACTGACTGTGTGCATACCTGTGTATGGTATGCTTACATTTTCTATATGAAACAGAAAACACATATTTCATTGAAATAAAATAGTAAGACATACACTTGTCCTCTCTTTCATTCCTCTAGAAATATTTTTGAGCTGAGTTAACGACGCCGATAAGATTTGAGAAGGCGTGGGAGTACAAGGCAATTTAATAATTGCCTCTAATATCCGTTGTCTTTGATCCCTATATTAGCTAATTGGATATGATTTGAATTAGTAGCAATTAGATGGATGCATTCTCATCACTATTTATAGATTAGTATTTGCATGTAATTACCCAATCAACATATTGAAATCTATCCCAGGTAATATGATTGCTCTAGTTGTGTGCTCAATTAGTTCAATGATTCGATAGTACGAATGCAATGTTATTTATATTATTTTTTACTTTCCTACTTCCATATAAGAACAAAACACCGCTTATAACGTCGAACTGTTGAAAACAGGAAACATTGATTTCTTTTCTGATTCGTAATTATTAAATCCTGGAAAATGGTCTTTAGGGAAATCTGTAAACACAGACAGGCAAACTCTTAACTTTTTTTTTTAATAAAGTTCTCGCACAGTTAGTCTTTCCTACAAGGGCCATGATATTCGCCGATGATCTAGTGATATATTGTGCCACTAAAAATCCTGATAGGCTACAGAACCACATCCAGTATTCATTGGATTCAATAGGAAATTGGTTTAATAATCATGGTTTCACAGTATCCTTAAACAAAACCACTGCCATTCTTTTCAGTTCGCGAAAGGTTAAAAATCCTCCAGCATTGTACATAAATAATGAGTGAATAATTTCGCTATTGGAGCCTTTCGATCAAGTCCTGTGGTGAGTATATGCGCCGAGTACGGGGAGCCTCGGCTCAAATTTCTCTATTTGCCTCTTATTCCCATCCACTTCAAATTGTTTTGGACAACTTTTTTTCTACAAAATTATAACAACTGCGGGAAATCACTCTATCATAGAGCTATAGAACTTTCGAACGATCACACCATAGACAAGAATCTGCTGGTTAACGAACTTGACATTTCAAATTAGACGAACGATTTTTATACCAAATTTCATCAAAATGGGACCGTTTTTGAGCAGGCTAGGTAGCGAACATACATATATATATATATATATATATATATATATATACACGCACATATACATACATACATATCAGGCTGTACAGTATGAAATGCCGCTTTTGGACTTGCTGATTTCCTTCAAATGTCTTGAAACTGTCGTGGCTTCTATTCCGAGTTCTTTGGCATATTCCCTAGTGCTTTTTGAGGGACAAGGTTCAATCCTTTCCTTCAGGTGGTCATTGTCAAGCTTGGTTTCTGGCCTTCCTCGCTCCTCGTTGTCAAGGTCAAAATTTCCACTTCGAAACCTGGAAAACCACCGGTAAACAGTTCGTTCATTCACCGTTCCCTCCTCGAACGCCATGTTAATGTTCATACATGCCTCAGCAGCTCTATGTCCGAGCTTCAATTCATAACGAAAAATAATACGGATTTCTGTTGAAGTCATAATTTAAGTTTTATTTTTTTCTCTGAGGATCGTTTTCACAACACAGTACGCAAGTTACTGATTAAATAATTGGAATAAAAGAGCTTTAATTCTATATGAATAACAATGATGTTTGTAAATAATGAAATAAAAAAGGGAAAGGATTAAATCGCAAAGTAAACAAAACTGACATTTCATACGGTACAGCCTGATACATACACACATACATGCAAACATACATACATACAAATTCGAACCACCGTTATTTCGTGATCCATGTGATCTGAAACGTGAAGTTTTCTAGTCGGCACTTTCGGATTGCGTCATGAGGTAACCTCATAAGCGGGTTTCTTCCCTATGGAGGAACTGCGCTAAAACTGGAAAAATGCCCACGTAGATCCGCAAGCAATTGAAGTCTGCCGATGAATAATTTGAAATTTTGGGATACGTTATTTCCACCACAAAAAAAAAAAGAAAAAAAAAAAAAAAAAAAAAAAAAAAAAAAAAAAAAAAGAATATAGCAATTTTTATTGAATGCACTCACTCCTCTTTATACAAGTCAGTTGGAATGTATGAATAACTTAAACCGCGCTTAAAGTATTTTGTTTTTTAAGAATACTTTTTATCTTAATGGAGCACTCGTTCCTATTAAGGCTCGCTACTAATAAATATTACCTCTATTTTGTGTTCCTAGTATTTTCCTTCTATCTCAACCGATTACATAATATTAATTACAGTAGGTCGATGACTATGATCCACGTGCAGGCTAGACGAGGAAAAGACTGCCTAACATGAATAGCTCTAGTGCTCCTATTTATCGAAGGATAAAACGTTAAATGTTGTTTTGTTTTTTTTTTCGTTTTTAACGGCACATCAACTATTTGGCATATAGCGCCGGGCTATCTACAAGTTACCACCCTTTTATAATGCCAACAGCACGTGATGGGTCACCCATTCAGGTACTGGCCACGCCGACGTTGCTTAAATTCGGTGATCTATCGGAACCGGTGCATTCAACATGGCTATGGCCGTTGGCGATAAATGTTGTTATTTACATTTTGATAAGACTACAGGTGGATAAGGATGGTGAAACGGCCCGGAGGAGGACTTTGGATATTTTGATATGCCGTTTCTAAGTATACATTGAAAAACACATTGTCTACCTAACTAAACTACCTTTTTAGAACTTTTGGAGCACAATAGGGGTCAATTTCCAACTTTATTTTGTCGTGCTGGTTTTTTACACGTAAATGTCCTAACATTTTCAAGAACCTCCGTTTTGTGGTTAGAAGCAACCAGGATTTTTGGGGGGAATTTTTTGGATGAATGCGGTGCCCAGGGGATCAAACTTCTCAATCGGCGAAACAATAACAAGGAAAACTTTACAATACAAGAAATTGATGCATTATTGTCCTTTGTCTGGGATCGTTTTAGCTTAATAATAGCTATAAAAATTGCGATTTTACTCCCATATATGTATGTACGCTATGAATCTCGAAAGTTTTTATTATATTCATTGTTTGCTATTCGGGTCATTATTTTCGCCGCGATTCACGTCTTACAATATTCGTGTAAATTAAATATATCTAAAATTGTACTTTAGGAAACCTATAAATTATAGTTAGGAATCTGAATTACAGCGGTTATCAGATGATAATACACCTGATTTATGATCCGGCATCAGTGCAATATTCATGTCTCTAAAAGATAAAAATATTTAGTTGCATTTAAATCAAATTTTATGACCTAAGGGCCGCCACACACTATGAGGTAGACCGGACAGGTTCACCCGTCCGGTGCACCTGTCCGGTCTACCTCATAGTCTGTGGCGGAACTATACTACCCCCACTCTACCCTTTCCGGCGACCTCACACCTGATGAAAATTCGATTATTTCTACCTCACAGGCGAGTAGACCTCATGTGTGTGTGGGGGTTGTCAGATGTACCTGATGAGGTCTCAGTTTTCTGCAACTCTGATTTGTGTTGATTTGTTTTACCGTTGTGGCCTTTTTATTTATTTATTTATGGAATCAGTTTAAAGTGTAAAATGTCTCATAAAATTAACGAAGTTCTTAGTGATTTCATCGAAATTTATAAAAATGAACCATGTTTATGGAAAATAAAAGACGATGATTTTCACAGTAGAAATAAAAGGGATGCTGCATATCGTAAATTAGTATACAAACTGCAGAAAATATATCCAAATGCAAACGAGAGTATGGCTAAAAGTAAAATTAATAGTTTTCGATCTAATATTCGAAAGGAGTAGAGGAAAATTGACTCCTCAAGATTCTCAAAGTAGCTGTTAGTTTTTCGTGTGGAGATATAGCGGCCCTCATTTGTGTATATTTCTTTTTAAAGAAAGGAGATACAAGTGACAATAACTCTATGTAAACTGATTCGTTCATGCGCAGATAATTGCGATAATCTGTTGGTTCATCTCTTAATTCGTTCAGCAGATTGATATGGGTGAATTTATTTCTTCTCTGCAACCATTCCTTACGCCATTGTTTGCGTTTTTTTCGTTCGTTTTTACGTGTCTCAAATATTACTGCAAATAGAGAGAGATAAAGTAGATCATCTCCTGGAGGATCCATGTTGAAGACTGACAAACCTGTCCGGTACACCTAAACAGTGTGGGTCACAGGTAGACCGGACAGGTGCACCCCACGGGTGTACCTGTCCTGTCTACCTCATAGTGTGTGGCCGGCCTAATATTGTGTAGATAATATAGTATTGGGTCTATCTACTCGCTAATTTCATCCCAAGATATCTAAAATTACTTATCTGTTGTTCTTCTACTCCATCATTATTTAATTTATACAGCACTAGTTAATTATTTCTATCTTATTGTCATATACTGTAGCCTATATCTAGCCTAATTTCTTTAGTTGTTTTGTAGGATGTAAGGATCCTTTGGAAATAGCCAGTTTACCTGTTGAAATGTTGAACGTCTCTATCGTAGAAATCATTCCCCTCTTATTGGTTCAATGGTACCAGACGTACTTAAGAAAGTCCTCGACAAGTTGGTTAATTTATAGCATATTCTCTAAAAATGTGATAAATATAACCACCATAAAAACATAATAAATAATAATAATTCCGGTCTCTTATATTTGAAATGGTCAGCTACGTTAAATATTAAGTCTTTATTTAATTTTGTCCTACAGAAATTTCCTTGTACTACTGAAACGATTTTATGGGAAATAGGCTTTTAGCACTTTCCGCCGAAGGAAAGTAGCTACTGAGGTTGCACTCATGACGGAATTTTTGAAAAATTTCTTCGAATCTTTATCGATCCTACCTAGTAGACACCGAAAATGACCCCAGTTAAAATTAATATATATATATATATATATATATATATATGTCCGTTAACACGATACCGGCCAGAGTTTTTGTTTCTTCCCCACGAAACTTGGTATGTAGTATTCCCCAATCAAACGATTGAACGAGTTCGTTAACCAACAAAATCGGTCCATCCAAAGTAGTTTTTTGCCAATACCAGCCACTACGTTTGAATTGAATTGAAACAGGTGTTATTTAAGTTTTATTTTATTTATATAAATAGGTTATTTTAAGCAAATTATTCAGGAATGCACTCAATACTACCCAAATCTGAGGAAAGTGCTTAGTTATGCAGCTCCTGCGTATTTTTGTCGTGTTAATTCTCATCTAACCTACATCTAAAGGTGAGAAGATTAAGAGGATGAATTATTTCTATCTGCAGGGGTGAAATCTGAAAAAAAAAAAAAAATCTATTTTTCTTGTTCACAATACTGTTATATCTTTAGAACGAATCGTTCTGATCCTCTTTCAATTGCGTCCACAGAAAAATATGTATTGAAATAGTAGGCCATGAGTGGTTCCATTCTATATATCAATTGTAATTCACTTGGCCTTACTATATTTTGATATCTTCTGACAAATCTCATAATATATGTATATATATATTATTTTTTCTCAATGACTTTTTTTGTTGGACGCCATAACTTCTTCAATGCTTCAATAATTTTCATAAATTAGGCATAATTTTAACTCTTTTACTAACCGCCGGGGGCGAGGTTAGCTCAGTGGTAGAGCACTGGACTAATAAGTTGGAGGTCCTGAGTTCAAATCCCGAGCAAGCACTAAAGATTTTTTCTTCTAGTGTCTTCGTTCATGGGTTGAATTCGACCTCCCTGACCGTCCCTAGGCCAACCCAGCCTTTAATTAATTTAATAATGGGTACCTTGGGTGCTAATGACTCTAGCAGTCGAAGCAGCCAAGGGGAAAATCAGGCGGCCGGAGCATAGTACTGACCACACTATCTCCCTAGTGTGCCGTATGGTCAGGAATCAGATACCTCTATAGTATCTGCCCCTCAGGGCCCTCGTGGCCTGTTACGGGACTGATTTTTTTTTTTTTACTAACCGCCACGCCGGAAAAATATACAAATTAATGATATTTCAGTTGTTTTTCGAAAAATTACAATTAAAAAAAAAGTTTTTTTGAAATCCCGCCCTCGACCTGTCGGTCCTTTATCGAAAATATCGAGATACATCGAAATGAAACCGATTTAGATTTCATGCGTCTATTATTATATGGTAAATCACTAGACTAATATGCTAGATAACATGAGTTCAAATCCCGAGCAAGCACTAATGATTTTTATCTTCATAAAAAAATTCATGGGTTCATGGGTTGGATTCAGCCCCCTTGATCGTCCCTAGGCCAACCCAGCCTTTAATTAATTTATTAAAGGGTACCTTTGTGCTAATGACCCAAGCAGTCGAAGAAGCAAAGGAGAAAATCAGGCGGCTGGTGTCTTCCTAGTGTGCCGTATGGTCATGAATCAGATCCCTCTATAGTATCTGCCCCTCAGGGCCTTCGTGGCCTGTTACGGAACTAATTTTTTTTTTATTCCGCATGTAATTTGCACTTAAAATATTGATTTAACGTTTTCGATCTGCTGAATTATTTTTAAGATTATTTAAATTAATCAAATTTTGAATTTATATTCCTATAGCGCTTAACCGCTCGCAGCCATTAGTTTTTACTTGGTCCATGACCTAATACTAACTTCGGATCTGCTCTCCTCTATGAACCAACCCATCGTTTTTGAGAAAATGAATGCATAAAAGCGTTATGTTCCAGCAATCACTAACATTTTAAAAGGCATATATATTATAGAATTGTTTTCACTCACTGTGGAAAGAGTATTTTATGGCCAAGGTAACCGTTCTGCCTGTATGATTGGCGCTATCCATTACAAGACTGATAAACAAAGATTATCACTATACAAGAGCTCTGATGTGTTCCTTCGACATAGCAACCTTTTTAAACAAGCTGTAGCGTTGTTTATGAATGCATGACATAACATTGTGGCTCAAACAATGCCTACTATTCTCTCAACTTGCAAAGGTACAGCAGTACGAAACAATTGCAGCCAATATTATTCTAACGGCTTTGGGGACTCTCTTACTTGCACTATTTAAATTTACACATCAAAGGAATTTCTGTAAACAAAACAACATCAACTTTGAACTCCTAGAATTGTCAGAATTATCGAATTTGTCATGTCCGGGGAAATTTTTGCGTGGAAATAATAGGGCTTTTATTGAAAATAAGTTTCTTCTTGTAATTTATTACCTCTATATAATAGCGAAATATCGCCGGAGGGAATAGGAGAGGAGAACCCCCACTGAAAAAAGAAGCCGTTCCATCCAAAAATATATTTACCACCACCATACATAAAATATATATCGCACTAGTGTTTCTAAATTTCTAAAGTAAAAAACTCAAAATAAAACTCACCTGAAAATGTGTCACTGTTGCCTATATAGGGGGGAATAGCATTAAGACAAGAGGAGGGGACACAAGTCCCCTCTGGTGTACAAGCTCGGAATTTAGGTACATACAGTTTTGAAGGTTGATAAAGATATATTTACCATGTCTTTCATACTCAGAACTGAAAAACACCGATTTTTGAGTTGTGTCACTTTAGAAATACTAGTGCGATGTGTTTAGTAGTGAATCTGTGCCCAAACTATTTTTTTTTAAGTAGAACTTCCAGGATCTGCCTCTTATCGAGGCGTTTCCTTATAATCCTTACTCCTGGCGAAATGTTTGATAGGTTACATCGATAAAATAATTTTTCGCATTATGTGAATTACAAACAAGCTTACGCAGATACTCCAATAAAATTTCCAAGAAAAGCTAAATTACGGACGCCTTCAAGGCCAAATCGCACAATTATTGACAGAAGTTAACTCATAGAGGAAGTGTCCCCAAGGACACTTCCGCCTGATCTTAGGACGAGCTTTATATAACCATCAAATAATATAAACGTCGATGATATTTTAGCTCCCTACTATTATTGCAATATCATATAGTGCTAAAAGAAAAAGTGGACATCTTAGCGTGTTTCAATAAAGTTTTTATTCCTCGTTTCATGTGGAAATCTTGGAGCAGATAAAGTTAATATTTTTCTTGGATATTTTTTCAACAATGAAAGAAAACTAAGCTAAACTCAAAGGAAAGCGAGATTGTAGGAGCCGCAATACTGGCAAGACATCTCTAAGCTAAAACTGCTCACTCCGCCTCCTTAACTTCGGACTTTCACTTCGTCTAAATGTAACCTATACAACAAACAATGCGTATCACAAACCGACTCCTCATTTACTTAAAAGAAAATAGCAATTTAAGAAACAACAACCAATTAAAAACTTGGTTCTGATCGAAATTTCCATTAACAATATTGCGTCCACAATGATTAAGTTACTCCGTTTTGCCTCAGCGATATCAGGCTTCCATAGCCGGCCATTCGCTCTGAGGACTGGTTCAAGGTAAATCCCCCTTCCCCTCCACAGTTAAGGTTTCACCCACCATAGTATCGTGTCTCAAACAAATGAAACCTAACACTTCTTGAGTGCGAGCAAAGTATATATATATATATATTTGAAGCATGTAGGTGCACATTTTTTAGTAAATTGACCTCGTCTATATATTTTTTCCCCTCTTCTTTTTGTAAGGGCCTTATAGGTCAAAAAAATTGTTTTAGCATTTTACTATACCATTTTTTTTTATAGCCAGTGAATGTTGGTTTAAGATTTTAAAAAACTTTTATTTTATTTTTTGTTCGTTGTTGACTTATTTATTTAGATGACGATCATTATTTATAATGAAAAATGAAGGGAGACCAAGTGCCAGAATGCGACGACAAATAAAAAATGCTGCAAAAAAATGTTGACAAAATTTTGTTTGCCCTATAAGGCCTTTACAATATATATATATATATATATATATATATATATATATATATATATATATATATATATATATATATATATATTGTAAAGGTCTTATAGGGCAAACAAAATTTTGTCAACATCTTTTTGCACCATTGTATGGATTGTATATATGTATGAATGGGCGTATACGTGTGTCCATATGTATGCGTATGTATGTATCTTTCGATATATATAGTATGAGAATATGAAAGTATGTAGGTATAAATATGTACGTTTATATATATATATATATATATATATATATATATATATATATATATATAAATAATAATATTAAATAAACAAAAATGTCATTGTGAATTTATTGTAATAGTATTCATATTTACTATAACTAAAGTACTAACCTCACTAATAATAGTTATAACTTAATTAACATTTTATTATAAGTAATTTGCTGTAAAAAGAATTTTTTGTAAGCAATAAATAAATAAATAACATATATATATATATATATATATATATATATATATATATGTATATATATATATATATATATATATATATATATATATATATATGTATGTATATATATATTTATATAAAATTTTACGAAGTCGAATAGAAATTGAAGAAGCCGTTAATCGTCAATTGAATAAATTTCCTTCTATTTGTGGTATTTTGAAAATTTTCAGAATCATATTACCATTAAACATTACCTGTATCGTATTTCATTTTTTACAGGTATTGAGTATTTCGGATTATTTATTCGTATTACTTATTAAATCTCTAGTTTATATATTTGTAGTTTATTATATTAGGAGTATGATTATTGTTTTCAGGTTTATCGGATGTTACTGATTAGAGATGGAACTCCTCATGCCCAGCGGTGGTTACGTTGCCGCTAGTGTCGCTCTCTTCTTTATCGGCTTCATCGGTTTCTTCGCTAATCTAACTGTCATTGTCATTATGTGCAGAGATCCTCAGGTAAGCAAAATTATTTACCAATAGATAATTATTAGTTTTATTGTGAAAATTAGTTTATTTTGAAATGTCTTTGATCGGACCCATAATAAGATTACCAAATTCCGCATAAAGACAGAACGATTTTTTTGAATATTAGAAACACTTTTATTTTTATTTATTTATTTATACATTATATGTGAACCGACTGCTAATTCTTCAGCATCGTTAAATTAATAAATATTTTTGTATTTATCGTAGTGGATGTCTTTCTAGGGAGTGTGCTTAAGTTACAATGCTCTTGTGGGACTGACTTTTATATATACAGAAAGAAATGTAATAAAATTTATTGTTAGCCTATAAATTCATTTCTGAAAAATGGTAGCTATTAGAAATAAATTGCAATTTCTATAAGATGGGTAGTGATTTTTCGAAATTATTTTGTACTGTCCAATTTAACGCATCGTTTCGGACTTCATTGTCCTTCTTCAGGCTTAATACTGTAATTTCACAATTTCAGGTAATATAAGTTGTGTATCAAACATTATTGTATTAAATCAGTAGACAATATTAATATCAATTCATACTTTCAAGCAATTTTATTTATCCATAAATTACATGGACTATTTCTAACATAATAAATAATCATGGTTTCTATATATAAATATTAATTGTTTTTAAGTATTTCATTGATATTTTAAGGTGTTATAACAATAATGGTTTAAACCAGAGCGTAAAACTGGACTTGTCCTAATTTATCGGAAAATATATTTTCCTACTATAAAGAACAAGAAAAATAATAAGTAATAAAACCAGACCAAATGAACCGTTCAAAAACCTAACCAAATACTTCAAAGTTTTAAGCACTTATTTCTCCAAACTTGACTGTCCTATCGAAAATTGCTTAAGATCTTTTTTTGCTGACAATTAAGCTTTCGAATGGCCACCTTCTACTCACCACGATTTCCCAGCCGTTTTCGAGACATTAATGAAAAGTTCCCGAAAGTTTTTATATCTGTTAATAAAATATTTTATTCTAATTCCTGCTTGACTCCAAACGTAACCAATATTTAAACATCTATGCTTGGATAAACATGCAGAAAATAGTTCAACTGGATCCCATGATTCTAAGAACCCAAACCAAAAATTTGTTTTTCAACAACTATTTTTCCAACTTTTCTCGTAAATGGATAAATATATCGCATTAAAATGGTTTTGTCGTTTTCCTATGGCATAGAACCTATAAAAAGTGTTTTTTTAATTAGAAAAAGTACGTTTGAATCAAATTTCATCAAAATCGGACCATTTTTTGGCTTTTCTCCCGCCGGAAAATATAATTTTAATGTTTGGTACGTTACAATTAGTATATTTACCGAAGAAGACTTGTGATATTAATAGTGAATCGCCAAATTTGTGATATTTTTATTTTAAATAAATAGCGTAAGAGGGCATGATGAAAATAAATTGTCATAAGACAGCGCGACATTTAGTTTATATTCTTCATTATTTTTTTTATAAGCTTGGAGGAAGGAATTGTCCCGCAGGTTCACCTGCAATCTACATTACTTCGGTGTGCTATCTGCACTCATTATTAGTCCACTATAAATCTAGTGCCTTGTCCAATAGGATGGAATGGGGTTTCAGGGCCACTAAAGCAAGGCACTTTCACGGATATTAGAGCCAGCTTCTCTACTGGTTATCACCTTTTCTAGACAACAAAGGGGATGAAACTGCAGCTTAATGGAAAACATGACTGAACTCTTCCATGAATGGAACTGATATAAGTTTAGGGGTCTATTTCGGAAAAGGGGTGCCAGTGATTTTGTTGAATAACTGTTATCATTATATATAACTTATGTTTATTGAAGAAAATGCATTTTATAATAACCTCAAAACATATTTAATAACCTCAATTGAAAAAAACACAAGTTAATTCTTTGGACAAAAATCGACGATGTTTTCTAAAATTTTCGAATAAATCACTCCTTCTCATACCTCCCCCTCCATATAAATCAGCGTGGATAAGAATCCAGCATGCTCCTCCTAGTCCAGCATTCTATTTTGTTTCTGCGTTTCATCGAAGCCCAAAGAGATTCAACCCTCTGAGTGTGAGGACCTGTTGTCACGTCTACCAAGTTTTTGGAATGATTCATTGAATAATGTGTATATCGCTTACCCTCCACTTTCTTCAGTCCTTTTTATGTCTTCCAGCAATCTGAAGGCAATCCCTCTGGTAACAATATCATTGTCTTCTTCGAGCCGTAACTTCATGGGATGCCCTTTGCCGCAAACCTTTGTACTCGGTATGATCCTTTTGCTCTGTAGAAACCTAAGAGCATTGTCTTCAGTCCTGATATGGTCCCTTAACTGAAATATATTTATTACCAATCAGCCAGACAAGATCACAAATGACATTATAACAAAATTAGGAAATTTGGTGAGATTTCCGCAATATATGTCTTATTTTATTTAGTTAAAATAATCACAGTTACTAATAAAATCACTGGTACCCCTTTTCCGAAATAGACCCAAGTTTAGAAATTTACAATTAGTTAAAAAATAACTCATTATTTTACAGATAAAACCCATAGAAAAAAAAATAAAATAAAAATAGAATCACAAAATTATCATAAAAAGTAAATAAAAAAAAAGCTTCTGTTAACCTTACTTTAATCTGGAGTGTTCATTTATTTTTTTGTTTAATGTCTTTCATTCTCGTGGAAAGTTTCCTTATGGCCGAGCGAATTCGTGATTAGCAAAAATTACCAAAAAGACGACTTCATATTTTAGTTTCACTGCTGGAAATAAGAGTCCAGCCTTCCCTTCATGTTTTTTTATTGCTTACAGATGATGGCTTGAAAGGAGGTCCTTTGTTGAAGATCGAAAATATATGAATGAATAAATATGCAAATATGTTTGCGTAAAAGATAATGTCGTGGATATTTCCTTAATTTTTTCATTAAAGAAATAGCATTAAGACAAATTTCATTAATTAACTCTCATTTATAAATTGTATTTATATAAGAAAAGTAGTTATCGATCCAAATGTGTGTCATACATTCCTAAATTACTGAATTTAAAGATGACTTTACTACGTTTATATACTAAATATAAAAAAAATCCAAAGCCTCGTTCTAATTTTAGCATCTTGTTTTAGTAGGAAATTCATGTTTTGCTACTAACATCATTTATAAAACCAAAAAACCACAAAACACCGAGGAAAACAAATTAGTCGCAGAGCTGGTGAAGCACTTTTCATGAAATGTTTTATGCACCTTGAAATTTTGTTATAATGTACCACTCGGGTTGATAAGAAGGTAAATATGTGTTTCCTGGACATACCTTGGAACACCAGGTACTGCGCATAGGTGAAAGGTGCAAAACAATATTGCCCAAAAATAGTGTTTTATTCAGAAGCCAATTATCATTAATGTAAAATAATTGCAAGTTACGGCAATTTTACAATGAATAATAAATAAGGCAGACACTTTTAAGGGGATTAAAATGTAAAGAAAAAAACAGTACGTAGTTTTTATTTTTAATAATAAATGAAGAGCTTTATTCACGCTGCGATTTAAACAGCGTCCTCAATAAACTTATTTGAAAATAATTGCAAAAGGGTAGACACTTTTGAGGGTTTTAATTATTAGGAAACATAAAAATAAAAGTTGCCTATGATAGACTGCAATGCACTGCGCGTAACCGTATGAGTGAATGAGAGCACCGCGCACTTGTGTGTGTGTGTGTGTATGTGTGTATATAATCGGTTCATTTTAAAAACACTTCTGCTTATAATTAAAATTACAAATTTTAATTAATGCAAACTTTTGACGATATAATTTATATTCTATGAGGAAACTTATTACCTAATTCGGTTTCCATTTAACAAGGAACACTCTGTAAGCAAAACTAGAATTAAAAATTGACATACAAAATTAAGTAGAAGAACAAATAAAATGAAAAAGCGAAATTTAATTTACCAAAATTATTATTATTTAACTTTTAACGTCCATTATTATTAACTAAGAATTTTAGGTTATCTGAAGGTTACCACCCTTCTCTAGCCAGGATAGGGCTGATGCCTTTTCTTTTGCCTAAAGAAGGGGCAATCGAACCCACGCCCTTGGCACGAAGTGTTAAGTGCTCACGCCTTAACACTCATGTCCAACGGGCCTCCTAGTTTTTCATAAGAATAGAATAAAATGATTATATATATAATTTATTGCTCATACGTTTAAATTTTTATTTTGCTGAAAATTAATTTATTCTGGCATCATTTCTGTAATTTTTATCTGTTTATTATCGTTTTCCTTTTATTAAAAGTTGCCAGTGATCCTAAAGAACAAATAATATAACAAACGGGCAAAGAAACAAATAAAAAAACAAATCAATTGTAATTTATTTTTCTGTTTCATAAAAACAATTTTTTTTAAATGATTCTTTCGGTTGCTTTTAAAATGACTGAAATGGGATCATGCGGAGGATTATGGTAAATATGCATAATTATACAAATTAATGGCCGAAATACAGAAGTCAGAGAGAACTTAGCGATAAATTAGTTTAGGTATTTCAGGTATTTAAAACTCGATATAAAAATTAAAGGAAAACAATGTTACGGCTTAATTATTTCTTTATATTGATTTTAATATAAATGGACGTTAAAATTTAAATAAATAATAATTTTAATATCTGTTTGTTGATAGCACAGATTCTTATCTCATTCAGAATAGTAGGATTTATCAACTTTTGATCCTCCTTCTTAAAAGATGATACTGCTTGTGACGTCGACCGGACGATGCAATTCGAGAGTACTAATGTGAAATGATGTCGTTTTATAAACCAATTTGTATATATATATATATATATATATATATATATATATATATATATATGTGTGTGTATTCTGATAAATCTATCAGAGCTATTAGGTATATGCAAGTACATATATTTTTGTCTGTTTGCACCTTTTGCAGCACCAAAAATTATCCGATTTTGATGCAATTCAGCAAAAAAAAGTTAAGATAGTTGGTTAGCCAGGAGATTTATTCGACGCAACTCTATATTTTCGGTGATATTTAGGGGAAACAATTGTAGCATTTTTTTTTATTTGTAATAAGGGGCTCAGTAATTTTTTATTGATATAATAAAAAAACTCACAACTGTAAATAAAACATTTTATTTAAATTTTAACGTCCATTATTATTGACTGATATTTTGGGACGGGTTATCTATAGGTTACCACCCATTTCTAGCCGGGATAGGGCAGATGCCTTTCCTGTTTTCTAAAAAAAAGCCATCATCCCATAGTGGGAATTGAACCCACGACCTTTGGAATAGAGTGTTAAGTGCTCACGACTTAACACTCATGACCACCGGGCCTCCTTTAATATTAGTTAATCCATTTTTCGAAGTGTTTTTAATAAGTTAGAATTATTTTAGTTCTTATATCGTAGTAATGATGTTTTATTATATATTTAGTAAATGTATGTAAATATTCCATAATTTTAATCCCTAGAAAAGAGTATTTATTTTAATTTATTTTTAGTTAAACTTTATTGTTTCTCATAGTATTATTACTCAAATCCGTGACTGTATGTAGAAAATACGAGCATAAGTTGGTGGCTATGTCTATAATATTATCGAAGGACGGACTAATAACGTTATATGGGGTAGCCCATCTCCTTGCAATTGGGAAACCTTGTATGCAATAAATAAACAGCTTTATGTAATTCAAATTGAAAACCACCATTTTTTTTTTTTTTTTTTTTTTTTTTTTTTTTTTTTTTTTTTTTTTTTTAAGAAAAACTAGACGTCGAACTGTTTTAAAACAGTTTTATGTTCACAAAATTACGAAAATTTACTTATTATATATTCGATTTAGAATTAGGTTCTTTGTTCAAAATGTCGTTTAATAGAAATGTAAACAAATCTGAAGTACCTTTAAACTATAATTCAATTTTATATTATTTATTTGATTCTTTGATCAACTAATAGTACCTACTGAATACAACTAAAGTCAATAATTGAATGAATGAATAATGAATTTATTTTCACAATGTTTGCTTGCTTCGGATTGGACGGCTTCAAAAGGGAATATTGTTCGCCGTGCAATCGAAATGAATTAAATTGTTTTCATGGTGTGTATTGTTGTCTTTTATATCACTCAAATTAATTAAATCAGGCGGAAGGGCAGTAATTAAAAGTTCAGAATTTTACTTCCTCAAAAATGTTTATTGATTTATTTTATTTATTCCATGTGCATGTCTTGTAACACTCATGGTCGGCGGAATGCAAGCTTCATATGCACTTTATAATTTTTAATGATGTGGTAATTAGACGAATATCCTTCTAACCATGACATGTCATGGCAACGCTTAAGGTAGGCCATTCGCCTACCTTATGTCATATATAATGATTTTGTTAAATTTATTTATTGGAGCACCACAACAAGGGTGATAATAAAAAATGGATGGTCACTAGTTAGATGTCTTTGGAAATCATACAAAAATGGAGTTAATGAAATACGAGGTTTTAAGAGGAACATTGATGGCTAGAAAATCAAAGTTAAAATGGGACCTTAATATACTTACTTAAAAATACAGGATTGGTTTTCAGGTAACTGTGCACACATATGTATAATCACATATACATCAGCTAATACATACATATAGATTTATATATATATATATATATATATGTATATATATATATATATATATATATATATATATATACATATACGAACGTACATATATCCACAAATATACGTCGTTGGGATTTATCTGTCGCAGGTATTCACTCGCAGCAATATTTCACTTTTTAAAGCTCGACAACCGGAATTCAGGACTGATTTTTCGCAGACAACCCTATACCACCGTGTTCGTAATGAAATAATCTTTATTTTAACTTAACTTTAATTCATTAATCAGACCGATGCAAGTTACTCGTTTCGAGTTACCTGTTTACACCCGCCAACCCAAGAGTTGTGACAGGAAGAAAATAAGA
This sequence comes from Gonocerus acuteangulatus, assembly GCA_946811695.1. NCBI lineage: Eukaryota > Metazoa > Arthropoda > Insecta > Hemiptera > Coreidae > Gonocerus > Gonocerus acuteangulatus. The sequence goes on from OX328125.1 coordinate 77,182,892, forward strand.
CAACCTAACGTTTGCATATTCTGTAGGCTTCATACTTTCGATTGGTATGGAATTTGTCTATTAACCAAACCGATGCAATTTAAATTTTTTTTTTTTAATTTGTAATAATTCATATTCTGGACTGATTTTTTTTAGACAATCCATTTGCAATATCTTTCTTGACATAATTAATTTAGTATAAAATAATTTTTATCCATTAACCAGCTGAATGAAGGTCGTTGTATACCGGGATCTTAGACCACTGTAAAAAGTGCTTTAGGTCGTGTGGAATGTTGAGTTGGTCACGTGTTTTGCATTCAGTGAGTTTAATTATCTAAGTTTTGTTACAAAGTTGGCAATCGGTTTGCCTTGTTTCTCCATGAGGTAATTATGAGTGTGCATTATGTGCATATATGAGTGTCCAATCTAACGTGACACAATTCAAAATAAAACTCATCTGAAAATGTGTCACTCTTGCCTATATGGGGGCCTAAGGATTAAGACTTGAAGTGTGACACAAGTGCCTTCTGGTGTACAAGCTCTGAAGCTAGGTACATACAGTTTTGATAGTTGATAAAGATATATTTACCATGTCATTCACAGTCAGAGCTACGACGGTGTGAATAAAACTGATTTTTGAGTTGTGTCACTTTACAGATACAAGTGTTATTGGTGTATATTTAACAACAAAAGACTTCACAGTGAAAAAAAAAGCAATTAGTGTTGAATCTTTTAATGATATTGAAATAATCTTTTATTAATATTAAATAAAAGGAGGCCCGGAGGCCGTGAGTGTTAAGGCGTGAGCACTTAACACGCAGTGCCAAAGGTCGTGGGTTCGATTCTCACAATGGGGTGGCTGCTTTAGAAAATAGAAAAGGCATGAGCACTATCCTGGTTAGAAAAGGGTGGTAACCCGTCCCGAAATTCCTAGTTAATAAAAATACAGTGTGGGGACTATGTGAAATCGCACACAATTGACACATGCAGTCGTGAAAGCTCAAGACCTGTGCTACTTCAGTGGGTTCCAATTTTTGTAATAATAATTGTAATGCTGAAATTTCCCTAACCTTCCTGAGTAGCTAAGTTTATCTTAAGAAGCTTGGGAATGACCAAATGAACTGTTTATTAATGTGCTTCGAACCACAGCAGCCAAGTGCTTACAAACTTGAATCCGTTAAGACGATTTTTATTATTAACTAGCTGTTACCCGGCGTGCCATGCTACACCTACTTTCTGCATATAGAAAAGCCTATATAAATTAGAAACCAAATAAGTATTATTAAAATCTAATATCACGAATCTGTAACTGTTATGAACCCATGGCCTCCCAACTGTGAGACCTAGACGACTTTGACCTAACCTATAAAACCCCCCGTATCATGACATATATGCATGCCAAGTTTGGTAAAAATCGGTCTAACGGTGTGGATTTAAAAAAAAAAAAAAACATACTGACAGCAGCTTGTAGACGTTTTTGACCTGGCCTATGGCAATCCCCTGATCAAGACCAACCTGTGTGCCCAGTTGATCAAAATCTGTGAAACGGTGACGGTTTGTATAAAGAACAAACATACAGACAGACAGATGGTAGCCGTTTTGACCTAGCCTATGGCAATCGCCGTATCAAGATCTACCTGTGTTCCAACTTAGGTCAAAATCGTTCGAACTGTGTGGATTTTTATAGGTAACAAACATACAGACAGACAGCTGGTAGAGGTTTTTTACTTAGCCTACGACACTCCCCAGATTAAGATCTACATGCGTACCGAGTTTAGTCAAAATCGGTCGAACTGTGTGGATTTTTATAGGTAACAAACATACAGACAGACAGCTGGTAGAAGTTTTTTTTACATAACCTACGACACTCCCCAGATTAAGATCTACATGTGTACCGAGTTTAGTCAAAATCGGACGAACGGAGTGGATTTGTATAAGGGACATACATACAGACAGACAGCTGGTAGATTTGTTTTGGCCTAGCCTAGGAAATTTCTCGTATCAAGACCTGCCGTTATTCCAAGTTTGGTCAAAATCGATCAAACGGTGTGGATTTGTATAAGGAACAATCAAAGAAACACACAGACAGACACGTGATTTTTATATATATATATAGATAGAAGATAGATTCTAAAATAAATTATTAATTTTGCCGTTCAATGAAATAGTGTTATATTGTTTAATTTCATTTTTATTTATTTTTGTGTTGGCTCCTTCTGAGCAACAATTTCATTACATGATGCCAACAGCTCTATCATTGAAAATGTTCTCATTTCGTGAAGTAATCTTAAACCTTAAATAAGCTTTAGATCTTCGGGGTTTGTAAATATTATACAAACTTGTATAATTTGTTAGAGTCATACCACTATTTATACACTAATGTTTAGACAGCATGACTATTGAAAGCTCAGTAATGTAAAAAAAGAAACTAATGGAATATCTAATGCCTGATTTCTTAGAAACTTGTATTCACGGCTCCCTTGTAGGGAATTCGTGCTGTCCAAGTTTTCCCTCAGCACTAAATTAGATCTAGGTGAGAAGTCCCTTCGGTCTCCGAGGGTAGGGGTAAGTGGCAGGATGGAGTGGTTCTCTAGAACGAGGCCTGATTAAATTTTGGTGAATAGAGCCAAAGCCCCCCAAAGAATTTGGCTCTATTCCATTTCCATTGGGACCCGATTAACATTGCCCTTTGATTCCCACCACATATTTCACTAACATTAAGTATTTTTTGATTCTTTTGTTAAACCCCTATTTATAGTTCGTGTGTTCGCATAAAAGATAATTAATCAAAAACATAATTTATTGTTTGTATTAATTAATATAAATTCCCTTAATGAAGTCTGAAATGGTCACAATTCGGGAATAGAAATTGTTTAAAGAATAGAGAGTCCGCGTTTATCACTAAATTACTATTATTTTCAATTTAACTATTAACTGTTGTGGTTTTTGCAAGAAATTCTAATGCATAAATAGAACTTATAATTCGGATGGGACAACATTTTTGTTCTGGTATAGTTTGTTTTTATTAATATCACTAATTTGAAGCACATTCTGCAGGAAGGCGCTGAACACATAACTTGCTGATGAAAATGCTCTTAAAAATCATCTCAAAGCTCTTAGTTAGAAGGTTCAGAATGAAAGTAATTCAGATAATTTTAGAAGAAATATTAGAAATAAACGAAACTAAATAATTTTACCTAAAAAATAAATATAACATCTTACAAATATTTTGATTGGTACCAACACAGTAAAAAATGTAATGTCTAGACAACAACGTTATACGTAGTAGGGTCCATAAGTGAAATCTGTGAAAAAACCCAAGTTACCTACCTAGGACTTACCCTTGACAAACGACTTACCTGGAGCCAACACATACAAACGAAAAGACAGGAAACAAACAGACGTTTTAGACTACTACGATTATAAACACCACATGAAGTACAGAAATAGAATTCTGGTTTTTAAAATTATCTATTGTCTTCTGAAGGAATACAAATGATGGAAGGGAAAACTCCTGCCAACTGCAGATAAGCTTTCATAATATGCTAAATATTCGCTTTGTCGCCCTCTAGTTAAATCCGTTTATCAGAAAGCCCACGTTCAGCTTTCGGTCGCTATAATCTTATAATACATTAATTATTTATTAACAGGTTCCACTTCATAATTAAGTAGGGGTGCTTAAATAGAACCTTACATTAATCTTTATCGCTTGATTGTTTGACGTCATTATCTCTTCCTACTACTACATATTACATATTGTAAAATAGTGCCGTACATCTGATAGATATTGATTTTATAAAATTTTATTCACTAAATGCATGTTGGCATATGGTGTGGAAGAAAAACGAAAGAAACTCCCAGGCTGTGTCATGATGAAAATTTAATAAAAACAGCCCGATTTAAAGAAACTGTTTCACCTTAAAGCGTTTCAAGGATGTTAGATTTATCTATCATTAATTTCTGTAAAATGTGTATATATATATATATATATATATATATATATATATATGTACATATATATATATATATATATATATATATATATATATATGTACATATATATAAAAACTGTAAATGTTTTGTTTTAATATTTCGTAAAAATTTAAACACATGTAAATATTCGAAATGTAATCTCAAACCAACGAATGAGATTGCTCTTTCAATAATTGCATTAGAATCGTATTTGTAGGAAATGTGAGCTCTCGATGCCTGTCATTTACTAAAATTTTCGCAACCAGGTTCGAGACATATCAGAATCCATCCGACAGCGGCTATAGATACGGTTTCATTAGATTCTCTACGTCTGATTACTTATTTAAAGTGTCCCTTAAAGCCTAATAGACCAAAAACGTAAGCGTTGAGATTTTCTTGCACGAATTCGCCCAAGAAAACATGTTCAGGAAGGGGGATTCTGTTGGTTAACGAACTTGACCTTTAAAATCGCACATATTATAATCTTTTACCGTTAGGCCAACCTCAAAAGTGGGTGTGCTCCCTATGGAGGGATGGAGGACACGAGCTAAAAACTCAAAACTTATAGTACCCGACTGTAATAGGAAAATTACTCACTCAACCTACGCTCGTCTTGCGGAATACTTCCGCACGTCTTGCGAAATAACGTATTACAATGTTGAATAGGGTTGTGCGCCTAACGCAACCTTGTAATCCTTCAAACTGTCCAAGCAGTCCCTCTACATCTCCTCTGTTCCATTCGAAAGGAAATGTTCTTTAAATTAAATACATTTTCCTCGTTATTCTATTCGATGTTTCTCGATGTGGTATAAACCAGTTATATTTGATTTAACGTTAATGAATGAATTTAAATGTCATTTTTCCATTCGAAGGACGAGGTCTATTGTCGAATTCCATTCTTAACCATAAGATCAGTTTGTTAATCATCTGATTCGAATTGTTTGCTAATACAGCTGATTAGGCTCGGAAAGTTATAATGAAATGTTCGTCACTATTGTTTCTTGTTTCTGAATAGGGACGATAATTATGGTCCGGGATGTATCCCAATAGCCGAAATTAGCCTATTAAAATGTCTTGTCTCAAATATATACAACAGCTGTTCCAAATGCTTTAAATGCAGGAAATAAAAGCACTTTTGTGTCTGCGTAAAATTAATGAAATGTATATGGATTGTTTTTGTATTGCAGCTTTGAGTTTTCTACATTTTCTAGTTGTTAATAAATTTAAAAAGGCAACAACGGGCCACGTGTTCATATTGCCTTGAAAAATAGTTCCAAAAACATCCCTATGAACAGCATGACATGCCCACTTCAAAATATCGAGCCTTTCATAGCACATATTGAAATTAACTTAATAGATATCGTGATCCAGAATAAAATGGTGGTTATATACAATGACCAATACATTTCAAAAGCACCATTTTCCCTGGCTGAATCACTGACAGGAAAATTTCATCTTACTAATTTCTGCGAAGAATTTATTAAACTCTCCAATGTTTACCATCCAGAGGATCGATGGATACCTCTGGAAATGTGGAAAAATTTGTTACAATGGAGCAAACTTTCTAAACATGAAGATGTTTGTGATCAAGCAGTATTAGCCATATACAGGGTGTCCCACATTGAGGTGTCATAATTTTAAGGGTTTAATCTACACCTCATTTGTAGTTCAGGGACGCAGAAATGAGCGTCCTATCTCAACATGTAGCAGAGCTATTCAAACTTTTGTATATTTTCAAAACTATTGGGTTTTCTCATGAAAAACTGTGTTTTCCGGATTTCTGGTCTATGTATCGTAAATAACGACCACATTTTTAGAATCTACATTACATTTTCAATAAGAAACACCCGTTATTGAAATGTTGTCATGTAATTTAGGAGCTACACTAAGAGCCATACAGATGAGACATATTTTTATTAGAGTTTTCTTAACTCAGTTTTCTTCTCTCATTCAATATTTTCTTAATCAGCTATTTCGCTTACTTCATATGCTTGCAAGTATTCTTTTTATAGGCTTCTTGGCCTAGGAAAATGAATGAAAACATTTTTAAGGCGATCGTTTTTACCGTTTTTGAGAAAATCGGAAAAATAGTTGCTGAGTAACGTTTTTGATTTTGGTACTTAGAATTATGGGATTCAGTTGAAACATTTTCTGCATGTTCGAATTTCATCTAAACTAATATGTTTAATTTTGGTTACGTTTGGAGTTAAGGAAGGGTTAGAATAAAATATTTTATTAACAGACAAACAAAGTTTTGGTAACTTTTTATACTTTCGTTAGTATCTTAAAAAACGGTTGACAATCTTGGGAAGCGGAAGGTTGCCATTCGAAAGCTTACTAAATGCTCTGCAAAAAAGGTTCTGAACAAAGTTTTAATTAGGCGATGTCAATCGGATAAATAAGTGCTTAAAACTTTATAGTAATTGATTTCGTTTATTCGAACGGTTCTTTATGTCTGTTTTATTCCTTGTTATTTTTTAATTGCTTATAGTCGGATAATGTATTTGACAATAAAACAGATTAAGTAAAATGAGAAGATCAATTTATTGTTAGAAATGTACCGTTCAAAGAGAGAGATCCCAAGGCTTTCCCAATGCCTCTGAGCGGAGGCCTTTCTGGCCGACTTATGGGTTGGCCGACCCATACAGGTAAGATCATAAATCAAGACCTTTCAAGACTGGTGGAACCAAAATAATAACTGGTTCTATTTTAATCTTTCCAATTTAGACTAGGAATATGAATGGAACCGCGCTAAGATGATGCAGTTCCTGCGAGTCGGACTTTTGTAACATTTCTTCAAATCTTCGTCGATCCTCCTTCAATGACCCCCCATTTAAATTTATATTTAATAAATTTTATACTTATATATTTAACCCATTCGAGGCGAAGATTTCGAACACGGTCACCAGGAGAGACATTTTTCTTCTTCTTTATATTGTTTATGTTTAGTAAAAAAGCATGTTTACTATGAAAATCATCCAAATCGTAATCGAATTCACATAAATAAGATCGTTGCACACCTGACGTTCAGCTCGCTCTTCGGAAAATTTGTATTGCGAGGGAAATGAAAATACAAATACTTTTTAGATTTTTTTGGTACACCACTACTAAATTGTGTTTTCTTGTACTTTACAGATTTCATTAGTTCAAGAAATTTCATATTTCTATGACGTTTTTACTGATAATTGCACTTTACTGTTATTGCACACACGTTGTGCAGGCTGTCTTATAGCCTCGGTGTGCAATCGGTCTCGCTTGGGTTAACTTATGCTTGGGAACTGGCTTTTTACGAATGTTCCACACGCACATAAATATGAACTAAATGATTTATTATTTTCTAGGAACACTGCTATCTGCGTGTACTATATTCATAATTAAGGTATAACTAAAGGAGAACGTCTTCAGCGCCGATTTTTTTCAAATTGTGCACTACAATGTATTTTGATGCACTAAACACGAATCCGTTTAAAAAAAAAAGTTGCTCTCAACTAGGAAAGAAGTTATTAAGCACTAAAGTTCACTGTTATTGAAGTTAAAGTTGGGGTATTTGTAAACATGCGCAAGCGCAGACATCCAACATTTGGAAACAATGAACTCTCATTTGAAATGTTGATAACCTATTTATAACCTCCATAACATCGGAATTCTATCCATACCAGCGAGTTGGGTTGACTAGAGTTTTGATATCTTCTTGAGCGAGCGTAGCGAGCGGAAACGCATAGCACGTGTGGCCAAAAGTCGTCCTAGACATTCTTCTTAATATGCATGTTTATTAATACGCTGTTTACGCCAACTTTTATAACCTTCATTACAGTGAACTTTAATGCCTAGGAACTTCTTTCTTCTTTGGGAGCAACTTTTTTTTTTAAACAGATTCGTGTTTAGTGCATCAAAATACGTTGTAGTGCAAAATTTGGAAAAAATCGGTGCTAAGGACGCTCTCCTTCACTTTCACCATAAATAACAATCCGATGAAAACACTTTTGGAAGATATGAGATAATGGAAACATTAGATCTTCAAATATGTTTTAGACTTGAATAACTTTTGTTCGAATTATCTCAAACTAGAATTCCTTTATTAAGTTATTTAAAAGTCATTGTTCAATTTTCAGATGGCTCAAAGTTTTTGTAGAAGAATAGTTGTATTAAATCATTTATTGAAGGAATGATGAAATAATTTAATGGTTTTAAAAATTTCAGAGAGGAAGAGGTTATATCCTTAATTATTCAGGAGGGCTGGGGGAATACTTTCTCGAATTAAAAATAAAACTTATAATTGCTTCTCTGAATTTTAATCGTATAATTATGGAGGGACTTGTGAAATACTGAGACCTTTTAAGAGTTAAATTTCAACTCCTTAATATTTTTTTATGTAAAATAATCTCCATATCAAATGAATAAAATATGATTGAAATAATTTTTATAAGCTTGTTTTTACTTTTTTAATGCTACTATTTATGCATTAAAACAGACCAAATTCTACAAGTATTTGTAAATTGAAGAACATTGAAGACAATAGACAGCTCAGTTTAGATTTCAGTTTATTGGACGATAAATAAACATTATCTATCAATATGACAATTCACGCATTGATAACATTCTAAAGTATATAAAAAATGAAAACAAGATCCAACTTTTTTTAAAATCTTATAATTTGGATACTTTTTTAATTATTTCACTTATAAAATGAATTATCTTTTATATATTTTTTCCTTTTGTTACCCTATTTTATAGAAAGAAATATTTAGCATTGTTCGCAAATAGACATAAGAGTAAATCACCTGCTGTGAACTCTCAATAAATCTATACATATAATAAAATTCTAACGGATTGCTGTCAGTATCTGGAAGATGGGGAAAAATACTATTGGGGGCCTTTATCAACCCAATAGTACCCAAAACAATGATTTTTAGAATGTTAGGGTCTCCCGTGGTCTAATGGCTAGCGCCTTGGATTCATAAGCGGGAGATGGTGGGTTCGATTCCCAACCTCCGGCAGGAATTTTATCATCCCACGGCTCGCTGCACCCTGGATGTCGGCGCTAATGACCTAGATGTAGATGCGCCGTAAAAAAAAAAAAAAAAAAAAAAAAATTTAGAATGTTTGTTTGTTTATCTGTGTATCTGTTTATCTGTGTGTGCTAATCTCAGAAACGGCTTATCAGAATTAGATGCGGTTTTCACTAATATATTGTGGTTAGCTTCAGGTAACATTTAGTGTTTGTTTCATGCCCATCGGTTCTTAAATAAAAAAGTTATGCTAATGTAAAGAATCACGTCGAACAAATGGTGAACTTGAGTATCGATTCTCAGAATACAGCAGGCTGTCGTACCCAGAAGGTTACTGATGTTATCTGCTTTGTTTTTCTATCTCCAGCCAATTCTTAAATATGGCCTTCAATTAAATATCTATTACATATTTTACTTCGCAGTTATCATTGTGGATAGTTGTTTTATTTTAATTGCCGCTTCATAGATTTTTTTTTTTTTTTAGCTCCCCCCTTTGCTCCCCCCCTCCCTGTGGCGCATAGCATACCACTTCTTGCACAAAAAGATATAGGATTTTTTTAGATATTGGGAAACGCTTTGGATACTGTTTTCTATGGCTTGCCGACAAACATTTCTTTGAGATTTCATTAAAATAGGTGTTGACATTTTTCACAAAATATCTAAACAAAATAAAAAACGTTTCTATTTCAAGCGTTCCAAATTACACAAGGTATAATAACGAAAGCGCGCTAAGATAACGCATTTCCTACTTTATTCATACTGGCTTTTAATACCATTTAATGGCATAATGTTTGTAAACCTTGAAATATCCAAAGCTTATTTTTCAAGCACTAAGATAATAACTAGTGTTCAGCACTTTTATTGAAATTTTCCAGGGATTCTCCGCAGGTTCTAAATTGATAGATAGATAGATAGATATGGAGTTTGGCGCTCTACAACTATGTTATTTGCGCCTTCCAATATGTTGGTTCGAAAAGGTTTGGGTTCTTTTATAAATATTTGCTTTAGGTATTTAATTAAATTTTGAGACGTCTATGAGTTTGTGGGATAGGTGTAGTTCTTTGCCTGTGTGTAATGGTGTTATGCTTTGTTTAGTTACAAATTGTTAAAAATAATTAGTTACAGATTGTATCATTTCTTTGTTAAAGACCATTACAGTCATTATCTTAAAATCCAATATGGCAATTATAATATAAATCAACACTATTATAACTTAAACTAAGACTATATAATTTAAACTAAGACTATGACAATTATAATTTAAATTAAGAGAATTATAATAGAGTTAGACTAATTACAATCTTTTCGTAAACTTGATTAATATAAAATTTGATGTGATTTTAATATATGTACATTTATACATATATATATATATATATATATATATATATATATATATATATATATATATTCCTTTTTTAATATATTTTTTTTCTTTTTATTTTTTTTATTTTATTATTTATTTTTTTTAATATATTTTTTTTATATTATTTTTTTTATTATATATTTATTTTATTTTATTTTATTTTTTTTTATATATATATTTTTTTTTTTATTTATTTATCCTTTTTTTTCATATATTTTGCAGGAAGTTTGCATCCTTAAGGAATGACATTAAGAGGGGGATTATTTTGGTTGAATCAGAGAGTGCCTTCTTTAATGATCGTGGCACATGATGTTTTTTAATCAGGTTTTCGTACCGGGGGCATTCTTCAAATATATGGACGACAGTTATTTGTTTGTTATATCGGTTGCATTTTGGAGGATCTTCTTTTGTAATAAGGTGAGAATGGGTTATGCGCGTGTGTCCGATTCGTAAACGGCTTAGTGCTGTTTCGTGTCTTCTTATTTCTTGAAATGATGTTTTCCATGTTTTTGGAGTGGGTTTGATATTGTGTAGTTTGTTATTGGTGACCTCTGATCACATTTTTGTCCTATCATCTGAAGCTTGTTTTTTAAGCCAGGAGTATATGTCTGATTTGGTGGTGATTGTAGTAGGTTCTATTTCGGATAGGGCTGCTTCCTTTGCAGCTTGGTCTGCAAGTTCGTTGGGGGTAATCCCAATGTGTGATGGAATCCAGAGTAGTTCTACTTCTTTTCCAATGGATTTAAGGGTGTTGAAGTAGTAGTGGATTCTATTTATTAGGTGGTTGTCGGTATATTGGTTCCGTATTCCATATATTGCAGATAGTGAGTCAGTACAGATGGTGAATTTGTTGGATGGGTAGCTAATGATTTGATACAGAGCGTTGCAGATAGCAGCTAGTTCTGCTGTGTAGATACTGCAATGTTCCTGTAGTTTGTACTTGTATGTTTGTTCGGGGAATATTACTGCAGAGCCTATATTATTGCCAATCTTCGATCCATCTGTGTATACCATATAATATACTCATACCGGTCGTAATTTCTGTTGTATTGTAACGAAACGCGGTATACGTCGTGGGTAACTCATGAGAAAGAAGTGTTGTAAAAATGAGCTGAATCGGTCAATCGGAAAGCGGGGGTTTGGTTTGTAATATATTTCAATAGAAAAGCCCGCCAGACGTAGGTTCACAAAGCCGCCGCAAGGAGCGCTTTCTACCACTAGAGTGACTGTATCCTGTTCCTGCCTTAGATCAAAATACGATAATATGAGGTTTTTTGTATTTATTACGTAGTGCAATAGGTACCATGTGTAAACATAACTCTGGAAGCTAATTAATAATTGATCAGTTACTCATTACAAATTTAAAAGAGAACTATTCATGTTTTTATTTTATTTATGTAGGATATTTTAAGCAAATTGTTCTGGAAAGCAGTCTACACTACCCAAATTCTGAGGAAAGTGCTTAGTTATGCAGCTCCTGCGTGACGGAATTTTTTGTGTGGTATTTTGTCTGTTCTGAAAGTATTGTATTCTGGTATAGTGAATTTGTCCAGAGGTTTGAGATGAGTTTCTTGGAGGCAAATCACAGCTGGTTGTAGATCAGAGATCAGAAGGCGTAATTCTTTGTACTGGTGAAATAATCCGTTTATATTCCATTGAATAATTGATTGATGGTAGTTCATGATGATGATGGGGGGGGTTCTTATTGCTAATTTTAATTAATAATTAATATTTATTCTAAATGCAAGGGGGAGTTTTTTGTTGTATACCTGGTAGGTTTATATTTTGGATTATATATATATATATTTGAAGGCAGGGTTTCTTGGGTGAAAGGAGAGCCTGCTGATGTACTGGCTGGATATTCGCTGTCTTCTGAAGGTTAGCGGTGGAACGTTCGCTTCAGCACAGAGGCTTAGAACAGGGAATCATGAATGCATCCGTTGCTAAGCGTATGCCAGTATGGTGTACGGAGTCGAGGAGAAGAAGATGGCTAAGGCTGGCTGAGCTATATACTGGACTGGCGTAATCAAGTTTAGAAAGAATGAGACTTTTGTAAATTTGGATTAACCTTGCTCTATCTGCACCCCATATGTTCATTATAAAAGTGAAATAAGTTGTAGACAGGTTAATGGGGGATTTAACATTTAAACTGTTTTTTAGTTTTTAATCAAGTATTCTTTTGTGGGGATTCGATATCATTCTGGGGTAGATTTTTCGGTACCTTGGTACCTGTTTTCTTTCCGCGTATTCGAGTACGTTTTGTTTTGGAGAAATAGGCTCGGGGGAAGGAGGTGGGGTGGGGAGTGATGAGAGGTCGGGAGGGGGGATGTTGAGCTAGAGGAGGGGAATGAAGGCATAGGAGGGCGGGGAGATGTAGATCGAGTGGAGGGGAAGGAAGGAAGAAGGGGCGGGGAGGTACAAGACTCCTTGGAAGGGAGGGGAGGAATTAGCGAGAGGGGTGGTAGGGGGAGCAAAGGATTGTTTTCATTATTTATGTTTAGAGAAGGCTTTTTACTGTTATCCTTTACTTGATTTTCTGAATCAACCAAGAGTTAAGAGGAGAAGGAATCTCGGTACTCAGGAGGGGAAATATTTCGGTATTGCATCCGATTTCGGCTAAATTGGTGTTGTTTATTTTTGATACATTGTTATCTGGAATAAAAGTGAATTCCTCAGTTTGACATCCTACATTACATCTTTTTACTTTTAAGTGCCTCTGAATAAGCTATTAATACGAGCCTCTTATTAAGTACGATTGCGTGTAATTCCTTGTATTGTTTTTTTTTTGCAATATTGTATGGAAGTTTATATTTGAATTGTATTGTTTTTATTTCTTTTTCTTGCTTATATTTAGGGCAGTTTGGGTCTAGGCTTGGGTGATTTTGTGTGGAATTTACTCAGTGTGGGAGATTTGTTTCACAAGGAATTCCTATGTGTTATGGTTTTGCACAATAAGAACATAGAGGTTCTTTTGTTCTGCACGACTCAGCAAAGTGGCCTAGTTTAAAACAGAATTTGCACCTTATTGGGTTAGGTACATACATTTTGATGGTTAATTTTTGGTAACCTATATTAATTTGTTCAGGGAGAGTGGGTAATCCAAAGGTTAATATATATAAATGTGTTAACCTTTCTACTCCAGTTTTTTTGGAAATTATTCTTTTGACCTCTTTTACATGGGTCTGTTTTAATTCTTCCAATATTTCATTTTCCTGTATACCGTGTAGATCAGGACAGAATATAATCCCCTTACTAATATTTAGTTTTTCTTGAGGTTTAACACACACTTTTATTTCAGGCCCGAAGTTATTTAGCGTCAGGAGTTTTTCTGTTTGTTCTTTATTTTTAGTTTCGACTAATATTGTACCATTTCTGAGTTTTTTTTTAGATTTTTTGGTTCCCCGCAAATATTGTTAATTGATTTACATATTACAAAGGGCGATAATTTAGTCAGGTCGCCTCCTTCTACTCTTTCAATTATTAAAAATTTATTACCAAATCTGTGTGTACCGTCAATATCATGTTTTTCCGTGTTCAAGAAACTATTCCATAATGTCTTATGTTTTCCCCGTACGGGCGGATAAATGTCCGGTGTCTTTTTCATATTAGGATTTAATTTGGTTTTATTATTTTAGTAATCTCGGATTAAGAACAGAAGATAATAAAGAAAACTATTTAATAACTAATAAAAGCAATCAAATTATGTGGTAAATGTAATTTAAGATTGAAATTGCTACTCACATACTACTTTACTATAACTTGAATAATAACACAGGTCTACAAAAATAATCTTTCTGAAATTTGATTTGATGATTTTGGTCAATCTCTATGCTCCTTGGCGTGCTGAAGCCGAACATGAGGTCAGTCCCCCTCTATCACGTAAGGAAATTGTTCAATCTCAAGTAAGGGCAGAGGTACTACCATTAAAAGAAAACAGAATTGGCGAATAAGAGTTTTCATTTATTTCCATGATCTTTTAGTTATTTCAATGTTGTTTACTGTACAAAATACATAAATGTGTAGAAATAACAGCTTCAGAATTAACAGTGGCATATTTAGTTATTATTTTTATGAAAACGTATTTTTTTCTCTTGAAAATTTCTCCGTGTTCGTTTCCGGCTGTAGGACACTTCAGATGATTCACGCTGCAGCATCCAACAATAGTCAGCCATCATGTTTACGTTCCATTTGCCCTGATACCTACGTTCCATTTCCTGGATGTCCTGATGGAACCTTTCCCCTTGTTCTTCACTTACTTCCCCTAAGTTTTCCGGAGAATAGTCCACATGCGAATGTAAGAAGTGAACCTTCTAACTCATGTTGCAACCTTGTAATTGAAATGGCTTCAACATGCGTTCCACGATACTTCTGTAGTTGGGATCCTTCACGTTACCAAGGAACTTCTCAACAACATCTTTAAAAGAATTCCAAGCTTCCTTCTCCTTCTCATTCATGGTCTGAGTGAAATGTGGATCTGTGAAAAGTTTCCGAATACCTGAGCCTACAAAGATCCCCTCTTTTAGCTTTGCATCACTTAATCGTGGGAACTTGGAGCATAAGTACTTAAAACATTCACCTTCTTTATTGAGAGACTTTACGAATTGTTTTATCAGCCCTAGCCTTATGTGTAGAGGAGGTAGCAGGATTTTGTCAGAAGGAACCAAACTTCTCCTAATTACATTTTTTTGGCCTGGCGACAGAGCTCCTCGTGATGGTCAGTCTTTGTTGTTCCAATGGGAATTTCTGTCTCGGCTATCCCATAAACATAAAAAACAAGGGAACTTGGTGTACCCTGATTGCTGACCTAAGAGCATAGTAAGTACTTTCAAGTCTCCACATATCAACCAGTTATGCTCATTATAATGAATTCGTTCGAGAACTAATGACAAATTTTCGTATTTTTCTTTTAAATGTACCGAATGGCCAACTGGATCTGAAGCATAAGTATTGTCATTGTCAATCTATGAATAGACGCCAATGAATCGGGTCATATTGTATACCAAATTGACCCATCTGACCAAGAATGTCTTTGCAATAAATAAGATTCTCATCCAGAGAAAAGTAAGGAACAAAAACTGCTTCACGGTGTCGATACCATGAAAAAGAAGTACCTGGCCGTAATAAATTTTTGTTTTTAAGACGGGAGCCAAGTAACTGAGCTGCATCTTTTGGAAGTCCAAGATCTCTCACTAAGTCGTTCAACTCCTGATGAGAAATAAGCTGAGGTTCATCTTCTGAACTGCTTGCTTTGAACTCACTGTGTACTTCATCGCTCTCCGACATACAGTCTTCTCTATTAGCTTCCCTATCTATACTGCCCAAGTCACGAGGGGGCTGAGGAACTGTCAATCCAGGACCGTGTGGTACCGGACGACTAGCAGATTCCACATTAGGGTAGTTAATGAGCTTATGATTTTTGGAATTATAGCCTTGAACATGACAATTACAAAAGTAACAGTCATTAACGTGGTTTTTTTGCTCCCTCCACATCATTGGGATAGCAAATCCGAAAGATTTTAACTCTCCTTTGTACCATAAGCGAAGTTTTTCAACGCAGCTATGGCATACATTGTGAGGAGCCCACACTTTATCTTGATCTCCTATTCTCAAGCCAAAATATGCATAATATACATTTTTGACAAAACCTGTTATATTTCGTTGGTATTTCTTAACTGTGTACTCACCACAGATATAACAGAAGTAGTCTGGACTGGTAACACAACGACGATGAGACATTTTGTCTAAATGCACTTTCAAACGTTAAAATACGTTCTTAATCACTTTGACACAACTAAGAGACCTCAGTGAATGTGTTCACTTCAGTTGATACTACTGAACTGAGAGAATGAACAGAAATTTAGCTCCAAGTTCCTGATACAACAGGTTCAATCTCGTTTAGCTTCAGACGGTGACATCTGAGACCAAACAAGTACGTTCCTGTCTGAACAGGTCGTGCCTAGACACCCTCAGGCCTACAACATCTACTGAGGGAGTCATTGCCTACACAGCCTAGTGAAAGATGTCTGTTTATAAAAAGAGAAATCGTTTGGAAAAAAAAAAAACCTACTTCTTACCAAATTTATGTGTATAGCAGGTATATTATGTTCTATGGATTTGAAAAAAATCTGTACGTGATAGAGAAAAACGGACTTCATTCTCGGCCTCAGCACACCGAGAAACACAGAGATTAGCCAAAATCATCAAATCAAATTTTTGGTTGTAGACCTGTGTAATCATTGATCTCTTGACTAATAATAATTATAAAATATTTATATTAATAATAATAATAAGGAACTCCGGTAATAATATTAATTATAATTTAGTTTAATGCTTATCTGGAAGGATCAGTCCGGTCCTTGTTTGTAGGTTCCCGGTCTATGCAGTCTCGGCTAGAGCGGCAATCTTCGGGGGAACATCCGAACCCACCACGCTGTTGTTCTTCTTTAGGTTATGTATTACTAATTGCCTCTTATATGCATAAAATAGATCACTACTAGTTCCCTATAGAACAGACTACTTAAACACAGGAAAAACACTTCAAATGCAATGTTTACACCAATCTACGTTCGAAAATAAGAACACTAGAAGTTAGGATCAACAACAGTAGTCCTTGTGTTCTACTAACCCAACTATATTCTATGCCTTATCGGGCTTAAGCATATTAAAAGTTCAGAGGTTGATTAATGCTTATATGCACCTATCTATACTCTACTAATCAAATATATTACTTATAAAGCACTTTAAAACCGAACTCAAAACCCAGGTTCTAAGTTGTATTGTAATACATTAATTAATAGTTATTAGGTAGCGGATCTATGATTTAATACTAAGCAAATAATTACACATCCAGCAGACCTAAAAGCAAATAAGCTCTAATAATCATGCATACAGTATATAGGTTCAAGCCATCAATAGCTCGGGTTTATTATATAACTCAAAATATTTTGGTTTGATGTAAAAGTCCAAAATTTGTTAATTTTTACATCTTTTGCTAAAGTGCATAATGTTCATTTTGAACTTGAAGCGCCCAATTAATCGGCGTTTGTTGCGGTTGCACACTCTCTTCATGGCCAGTTTATGAGATAGACCTAAAGATGCAATTCGGTAGTTCCGACTTGAAAATTTTACGTTTCAGGACCCATAGATCAAGAAAATTAGGGTGCTTTAAACGTGTGTGTGTGTATATATATATATATATATATATATATATATATATATATATACATATATATATACATACATATATATATATATATATATATATATATATATATATATATATATATATATATACACACACATCGAAATAAGTGTGTGTGTGTTCGCTTTCTAACACGCACACAAATTGTGCAATTTGTTTAACCAGCAGAATCCAACGTGGTTTTTGGAACGAAATTCGCAAGAAAAAAATTGTAACGCTTATGTTCTTGAGTTCATATGCTTGCACGTACTCATTTTATAATTTCTTTAACGTACGAAAACGAATGAAACCATTTTTAGAGCTATATCTCTATCCGTTTTCGAGAAATGAGAATAATACTAGATTTCCTCACTAATTTTCAGTTCGGGTACCTACTTAGAAACTATGAATTCATTTGAATTTTTTTTCTGAACGTTGACGATAATACATAGATATGACATAAAGCATAGATATTTAAATTTTGGTTAGGTTTGCAGTTAAGGATATAGAAAAATATTTATCAACAGACATGAAAAGTTTCAAGTCATTTTCATGTCATGCCGGGATATGAACGAAAACACGCTAAGATGATGCAGTTCCAGCAAGTCGGACTTTCAATTATTTTTAGGATATGTAAGCACAATGCTTATACATTTTACTGTGTATTAACAAAGATAAACAAATCGCACAGGTTATGTAGCTAATGCGCGGCGGTCGTTTTTTTTTTTAAGTTCTCTTATCTTACTGTAACAGTTAAAAATTAACTGTTACACTAAGATTTATTTTTGCGGGACTGAGATACTTCCAGAAGATCGATTGGCCTCTCAACTCCTCCTTCATACGTCCAACATTCAACCTAGTCGAAGGTTTCTATGCTTATTAGGTGGTATTTCTTAAATTAATCACTCATATTCACTTCCCTACGAGTTCATTACTAACGAGCTGTGACTAGCTCGGATCGGATCGGGTCGGGACCAATGTAAGGACTCACGTCGGCCGTTGTCGGTCAAACGGAATCGGATTGGATCGGATCGGGAGAAATACGGGTCCAATGTAGGTGCAGCTTAAGGCATTAAGTCTCAAAGAGCATGTCCTATTCTTTTTAGCAAGAACGTCCTAGATACTGCTGCATTGCGGATTCTCAAGGGGTTGTCACTTCCTTGTGGAAGAGGACAGAGTTAGTGTGAATTGTGTTTTGTGTACGTGCGTATATGTGGTAGGTAGAGTGTGTGTGTGTGAGAGAGAAGGAGGGAGAGAGAAGGAGGGAGAGACTGTGGGGGAAGGAGGAAGGAAAGACACGAACGTCTGTTCATTTATGTAAGGAAAATTGCCACATAGGTTTTCTCTCCTTCGGACTAGGGGAGGATTGAATACATCCTGCATGAGGATAGGAAGGTATAAACCACCTTAGGAATTCTACTATTTTATAAGGGGCACCGTCATTATTTTAAATTTTTAAAATTTTTTTTTTTCAGCTTGGACATTCTCTTGCGACCTTCTATTGAATTCTTGAATTATTTCTGATTAATTGATCGTAAAAATAATATTACACTAAATTCAATGGACTTTGGAGCATTTAGTGTATACAGGGTGTCACAAAAACAATGGTCATCCTTTGGCCAGATGATTCTTCAATGCGAGATCGGAAAAAATAACCCCCATATTAACCAGCCCAAAATTGACCTTGAAATATTCTTCGAGATAAATTTTGTTTATTATATTGTTCGAATCTACGAGTCATGACGAATAAAAAAGTCAACGGCACCATAGGCCAGAAATGACAAATAGCTGTTTTAATTTCTTTTTTTAAATATTTTTCTACAGTAAGCTCTTTTTTCCTAGCAGTAAGCATGGTCTATGCCAAGTGACTTTGCAATATAACGGTATTTCATTTAATTACGCGTATTAGTAATATGTATCTGGAATGGCTCCTCCTTCGAATGGATCGATATTTTGAACCGAGACATTTTTGAAACATTCTTTCATCTGTCCACACAATTGTTAACAATATTAGTTAATTATGGAAAACTCCTTAATTTTACAATTATTGTGTTTTACTTTTTCCAGATTTAACAATAGACCAGAAATGAGACTGAATATGTGAATATCTTTGTTCATGATATTTTCATTTACATTCATAGTATCTTGAGATCATAACGTCCCTCATGGTGATGAATAATCTAAAATTTCTGTTTGCATAAGATTAAACCTTCAAGGGACAGAAGTTCTTAAAGTATTCACACTCTATCCTTTCTAAAGGCTTTGTCTATCGAATATAAAGAAAGACCTTCGTTTTCCGAGCAGTTCTAAGTAATAAATCAGGGCTTTGAAATCCTTTAGGCTCGTGCTTTAAGGCAGCTTTTCCAGAAAGTGATTCCACTTCCTGGTATTTTTGCCTTTCGTATTCTTGTCCACAGGGGGTGAGGTTAGCTCAATGGTAGAGCACTCGACTAATGAACTGGATTACCCGAGCACTAACGATTTTTTCTTCAAGTGTCATCTTTCGGTGGTTGGATTTGGGGTCCCAGATCGTCCCTAGCCTTTAATTGATTAATGGGTACCTGCAAAGGGAAAAATCAAGTGGCGTACTGACCATACTATCTCGCCAGTGTGCCGTATGGTCACGAATCAGATACCTCTACAGTATCTGCCCCTCTGTGCCCTTAGTGGCCCGTTACGAGACTGATTCTTGTCTACCAGGATGACTCGTTTAAATACTTATAATAGTATAATGGATATACTCATGTTGTATAATTTAATGTCTAGAATTAATTTATACTGAAGAAGTTGTTCAGAAGTAGTTCTACTGAAGTTATAATTTCAGAGATAATCTTTTGAAAAGTGGCCGCAATCACCTGAACGCGCCAAAAGAAAAAAAAATAACGTTAAAAAAAGAAGGTATGAATTGTCGGGGTTCGGTCACTGCTACTTAATAAAACTACATTTTACCGTGAAAATGGTTTTATTGTGCCGACGTTTCGGCTTGAGATTCAAGCAAAACAATTAGGACAGATTTAATAATAACATCTACATATATCTATCTATCTATAAATATATATATATATATATATATATATATATATATATATATTTATACACATAAACATGCACATATATATATATATATATATATATATATATATATATATATATATATATATATACATATTTTTTTTATTGATGTTTTCCGGTTGTGGGGTTGCTTAATTCCAGAGGGTGAATCAAAATTCAGTCTTCCCACAAATTTTCTCTTTATTTTGCGCTAGGCCTTTCAACACAAATGTGCCATCATCAGGTGCTCCGTGCAGTGATAGTTGTTAACAGGGCTGTGTTCGGGCTAGGACTCTTGTTGATTGTTGTTACCAGGGCTCTGTTCGGGGCAGAGTCATAGCCCGAACACAGCCCTGTTAACAACTATCACTGCACGGAGCACCTGATGATGGCACATTTGTGTTGAAAGGCCTTGTGCAAAATAAAGAGAAAATTTGTGGGAAGACTGAATTTTGATTCACCCTCTGGAATATATATTTTTATATATATATATATATATATATATATATATATAAATATATATATATATATATATAAATATATATTTATATATATACACCCACATACACCTATATACATACACATATACATATATATATATATATATATATATATATATATATATGGAAAGAAAAATAGAGAAAAACATAATATACAGTTAGAACAACACTGTGCTATAGTAATGCTCAGATTATTAGGAAAACAGATATAAGAATAACAAGATGGGCTTACCGATGAGAAAATTTAGAACTATACCTCACAGATGCGGGATCATTTCTGACTGCTGATACAAGGAAACTAGGGGAAAGGGGTTAGTGGGGGGGGGGGGGGGGGGGTTCTGGACCACCCAATGGACATTGGCTTTAAGAATATCGAGGAGTCGGGATTTGTTCGCAGGGTGAAATTTGGTGTTTAATAGGGAGAGGGCTCGATTTATTAGGTTGCTGGTAGTATTGAGGATTTGGTGTCTATATCCACTGATTGGTATACCAAACCCACTTACTCGGGACGACTTCTCCATTACTTTTCCTCACACACTAAACACCAAATCCTCAATACTGCCAGCAACCTAATAAATCGAGCCCTCTCCCTATCAGATACCAAATTTCACCCTGCCAACAAATCCCGACTCCTCGATATTCCTAAAGCCAATGGATTTCCTACAAACATCATCACCCGTCTCATAAATTCTTTTAATAACCCCAAACCCATCCCCACTACCCAAGACAATATAGTCCTTCAATTCAGAGGCCTCCCATATATCCCAAACCTCACAGAAAAAAAAACAAAAATCCCTACGCGATACATTCCCCGCTCTAAAACTAGGACTATCGACACAGGGCAAACTAAAAAACTTATATACGACTATAAAAGACCCCATGCCACAAAAAGTCAGGACCAAGGTGGACTACAGAATCCCCTGCATCACACCTAACTGGAACAGTGCGTACATTGGACAGACTAAAAACCCTGTAAGAAAACGAATCAACAATCACAAAAACGACGTAAGGAATAAAGACATAAAGACAGCTTTAACTAGACATGCCATCACAGACGGACATGACTTTGGTTTTGACCAATACTCCATCCTCTCCATTGAATCCAACGAAGACAAACGCCTCCTTTCCGAATGAATATTTATCCACCCAGAAAATAACCCACTAAATGACAAAATTGATAAAGAAGTCATTTCCTCTACCTACTCCAACATCTTCCATTTATTAAAAACTTCATCCTAACACCCCATACCACCTGCAATATAGCCCTTCATACCTGCCCCCCTTCCGTGCTGCATTAAAGGGCAAGACGCGTTTTAAAAATTAACTATATAGGTTTCTTAGGATCGGGGAGTTAACTTAGGCACTAAAAAATCAATTTTCTTCGACTGACCATTATTTGTACTTCCTTGCAATGGAAATCAGTAGTTGTCATGTCCAGCATACGAGGAATGTTTGTTGTAAATTGAATGAAAATCGGCATATAATATAAAGGCATACTCCGGTAGAAAATTAGTGTTCATAAATATAAAATACTATTTTAATATTCTCTATTGATAAAAATTACTTTAGGAATACGGGGTGAGCTTAACTTTTCGTAGGTATTTACTGCATTTCTAAGCTAAACAACGAATATGGGTTCATCACAGAAATAAATTTTCGAAAGTTTCAAACTATTAACTCTAGATTTACCAGACCAGTCATTTTGACTGGTCGTGCAATTTCAATTCAAAATTTCTACTACATATAACATTTGCTTTCCTAAATGATGTTATCGCTGTTGTAGCTATAAGTAGAGAATACATTTAATGAACTTAATTTTACCTTGTATTTATTAGTAACAAATATATTTTTTGTTACTGACATTTATACCATTTCCAGGTCTGGTAAATTTAGTGTTAATAATAATTATTATAAGATGGTGACCCCATTTTTTTAATAGGTATATTTATATGTGGCAGAAGGTCAAATTCGAACAAAAACACTCACTTTCTACACTTATCTTTTATTGTGCTTTACGTGTTACGTGTTCCTATGACGCCTCTTCAGGAGCTCTTAAAGTAATATACAATTACAGCCTACACCACCGTGAACCTTCCGCAGATAGGGCCACCTCTAGACTGATAAGATCAATCATCTCCACTGCGCATCAGCTGTTTAAAATCACTAGTTTTAGGGTAAATGTCGATTTTCCAAAAGAAGTCTTTGTCATTTAATAAATTAATCCATTTTAAGTTGTCTCGTTTATTAAATTAAAAAATATTTTATCTAGGTATTTCATTTCTGTTTTTTTATTAACTGTCTTTTCCCTGTTTTTAACTATGTGTATAATTTCTTTTCTTTCGTTTGATGGGGTGATTTTCTTTATCTAATATTTTAACTGTGTCAAAATTAAATGTGTGGATAGCATGATCCACCAACGCAGTTTTGTTGTCCGTCTCGTAAAAGACATGCTGTTTAACGCTCTTTCTTAAACGTTGTCCCGATTCCTCTACATACACCTTGTCGCACTTGCACAATCGATTTGATATACGTTGTATTTGGTTTCTCTTTCTTTTGTTTGTCCTTAATTCGGCTGTAGCTATTTTCAATTTTGTATGTTCAATGTCGCCCCTTTTTCGTTTACTCCCACATTCGCCATAACAAATCAAGATAATTTTACTTTTTTTTTTTCTTTTTTTTTTTTTTTTTTCTTCATAGTATCCCTATAAGGAGTACATTTATGTACCATTGCCTTATTTGGCATATTAAATGCAGTGATTATGTGTTTTGATACATATATTATATTGAGATATAAACTTCGATAAGAGAATTATACAGAACTAATTTAAATAATGTGAGTTTAAACATACAATTGTATTTTATTATTATATTTTTTTATTACAATTATATTTTACAATTTGACCTTCTGCCACATATAGATACATTAATAATAATATATCTAACCACATAATGTGGTGAAATAAAAGTCGGTTCTAGGCTTGAACTAATCTGGACTGAGGTCTGCTCCAGTGGGAATAATTTACCAGACTTCAACAACTGAAGCAGTGCGATCGGTGCTGTGACGTCATTGTAGCCCTTAAGATAATGTATATTTAACCTTCCAGTAGTCGGGGTCGCTGTTGGAACACGGGCCATAGCAATTAGGTGTGATGTGGATTTCGCTGTTAAGGTATTGTGTTAAATGTCACATTGTATGCATAGTAATTACAACAGTTGTTTGATTTCAAAGGAGTCTTTGCCTCGCTTGTTACATAAGTTTCTGATACAATGAGATGTTCATTTCTATCTATGTTGTTGAATTTTGAATTTGGAGTGAACTCATTAATGGTTGGGAACATAATTAATAGATATCATTTGAAATTTCGATTTTCGTTTAAGACTTATTGGGAACTTGAGAGAGAAACTGCCAACCAATAGGTTGATTCGATAATGTTTAAAGGTCCAAATAGCAGGAACTGCGTCATCGTAGCTTGTTTCATTCTTATCCTGAGAGCCATTTTGATAGCTTGGACCTCATATTTTGTTTTGATATTAAATGACAAATATAAACACCTTAACACATCTTGAAGAAAAAAAGAGACACCATTTTGAACATTTTCTTGCACTTTCATTTATATTGTTTATAGAAAGAGGAGAAAACTAGAATTTGTGTTAGGACATTCTGAAATGGCGGATTAATATTTTTGAAGATGTTTGACATTTATCCAAACTAAGACGTACATTTTTATTTAAGTTTATGTTAAAGAGATATTAGAAAAGAAAAAAAAAATCATAGAGCTGATCAGTTCTGAGATTTTAATATATTTTCCTAAATATCTCAGAAACGCTTACACAATTGTCGCAAGTGAATGGAAACCATTGGAAGCCTAGTAAGTATGTCACAAAGAATTATGGCAAAAATTATTTAGAAGCCTAAATAATAAATAAGTTTTCCTAAATTATAAAACTATTCCTTATATGATTTTTAGTTTAGAGAACTATTTCGATATATACAGCGAGAATGAGGATATAAAATCAAATAACTAAAAAAAGTCTGCACTAGTACAAATCGGTTAGTCGGGATAACTAACCACCAGAATCGAAAACTATGCCAACGGCAAAAATCATTCTACTAAATTCATGCACATTCATCTGCAGTAATACGGTTTTAAATTTTTAACATTTTATTTAGAACCAAATTAATAAATATATATCTAAATTTCACTTAAAATCAGCAATGTTATAGTAATAAAGTGATAAAATAATTATAAAATCGTACACTAATAAAAAAAGTCCATCACGCAGGAGCTGCATAACTAAGCACTTCCTCAGAATTTGGGTAGTGTAGACTGCTTTCCAGAACGATTTGCTTAAAATATCCTACATAAATAAAATAAAAACATGAATAGTTCTCTTTTAAATTTTTAACGAGTAACTGATCAATTATTAATTTGCTTCCAGAGTTATGTTTACACGTGGTACCTACAACACTTCGTAATAAATACAAAAAACCTCATATTATCGTTTTTTGATCTAACGCAGGAACAGGATACAGTCCCTCTAGTGGTAGAAAGCGCTCCTTGCGGCGGCTTTGTGAACCTACGGCTGCTTTGTGAACCTACGTCTGGCGGGCTTTTCTATACGACCGGTATGAGTATATTAGGAATTTGGGTCAGGAGTAAACTCCCCCTTCTAATGAACCGATTTAGTTCATTTTTACAGCACATATTTACCTGTAGATTACCACTACGAATACCGAGTTTCGTCGAAACGTACCAAAAATCACGGCTGGTAGTGGCGAATTGGTATTGTGGGTCCGGAGTAAACCCCCCCTCCTAATGAACCGATTTAGTTTATTTTTACAACACATATTTACCTGTGGATTACCACTACGAATACCGAGTGTTGCCGAAATGTACCAAAAATCACGGCTGGTAGTGGCGAATTGGTATTGTGGGTCCGGAGTAAACCCCACCTCCTAATAAACCGATTTAGTTCATTTTTATATCTCACTTTTCTCTCTATATTACCACTACGAATACCAAGTTTCGTTGAAATATAACAAATATTACGGCTGACATGGTCAAATTAGTGTTTTGGGTTCGGAGTAAACCCCCCCTTCCGATGGTACGACATTGGTGATTAACGAACTCGTTTAATCGTTTGCTAATTGAATGCTATATACCAAGTTTCGTGACGAAAAAACAAAAACTCTGGCCGCTATCGTGTTAACAGACATATATATATATATATATATATATATATATATATATATATATATATATATATATATATATAAATTTAAACGGGGGTCATTTTCGGTGTCTACTAGGTAGGATCGATAAAGATTTGAAGAAAATTTTCAAAAATTCTGTCATGAGTCCAACCTCAATAGCTACTTTCCTTCGGAGGAAAGTGCTGAAAGGCAGAGAATTAAATATTATATTGAAGATCTTAATCAGAATCATCAATATGTCTGTCCAAGAGAGTACTACTACCATATTTCTTTTCAAAATGTATTTTTTTATACCAAGCGTGTGAAGTACGGATCATACGTCCTATATATCTTAGTCTGAAAAATAAAAAAAGGAATATTTTACAGTTTGGAGGCCCAAAGGGACTAAAAAACCTCTTGTGTTGTTTTCTTTAGAATTATTTTTGTTTTAAAAAGTGTTAAAACTTGTAAATCCTTTGATAGTACTCTCTGGGACACAACTAGTAAACATTTGCAAATCAAACCCGTTTTCTATCCTATCCGTCGTAAACATGGCCCTATACCGATAGTGAACAAATCCGCATTTTTGGCCTCAAACAAAAAAAAAAAAAAAAAAAGAGGAAGGTTTACGTCACAACCCTTTCCTTTATTCAAAAATAATTGAATTCCTTGACTCCTCTCATCTCTGCCTCCATGATCTATATATCCCTCAGAGGTCAAGCTACCCGGACGAAAATCTCCAGGCTTTCGTTTAATAACTTACGAAATCCCTCACCAGCTTCAAACCAAGGCATCAACATTCCTTACATGCCTATGCAATTGTATTTTTCACTCCAGTTACTCTCTGCTTTTATAGGAATTCTCTTCAATCATCCTTTTACCAAATCCTTTCTATCCTTGTTAACTATAAAAACCATTCCCAACAATGAACATTGCTGCAAGATCGTGTTTGCGAAAATAATTGAATATTTGGCTTTGTAGACGTTACTCATGATTATAATAAACCTTGCGGCAATCTTTTCAAGCTAATTTTCATACTTTTCAACAAGAAATTGTGCACTGCTTGCAGTATCGAGAATATTCCATTAAAAAGAGAGTTTGACAACACGCTAAAACCCCTAACGAGATTGACAATACACCTGCTCTGGTAGATAATATTAATAAGTCAACTATAAAAATATACTTACAGTTACGAAATATGTTTAAAAAAAAACAAACAAAAAAAAATGAAATAAAATATAAAAACAAAGAAATAAAATAAAGCTAACAATAGAAAAAGCAAATGGCTGAAAAAATAAAATGAGAAAAATAATAATAAATAAATAAATAAAAGAATACCGGTTTTATATTAAAAAAAAAAAAAAAAAAAAAAAAAAAAAAAAAAAAAAAAAAAAAAAAAAAAAAAAAAAAAAAAAAAAAAAAAAAAAAAAAAAGCATGCGGATTAATTCGTGTAGCTGTCTACACGGTAGGGCGATGACGACCATGGGGTTCTTTCGCCCAAAAATACCACAAACAAACAAACAGTTACGAAATATGAAAAAGTCACAAGGAGTGCTTGATGGTAGAAAGAAAGCTGAGGTAGAAAGGGCCGTCGAGGTGCAATCCCCGTATGGGGATGGCAGTTGGTGGAATTCCCTAGTACAAGTAGTGGGGTGGGCTTGAAGGGATATTATTATTATTAGGCCATTTACTCTATCTATTAGAATTGATTGTAACTTCTTAACACGCACAGCAAACCTGTAAGAGTATTTTTCAACTGGATCCCCATACGGGGATCATACCCTATAAAGGGTTAAAATATAATATTAAGAGAGGAATCTTATAAAACGAAAAATAAAGAATAATATAAAAATAATTAAGAATAGGAAAAAGGCACTTAGTAAAAATAAAACTGAAATTAAATATATAGATAACATATTCTTTAGCTTGAGAGATATTACTTGATATAAGGGAGCGTGCCTAAGTATAACTCGTTATAATTTAAGGGTCACTTTTGGTCGAGGTTCAATTTAAAAATGTAAAGTTATATTTTGCTACAAGGATATATAATTTTGGAAGTGTGACGTATAAAACATCAACGTGAAAATTGTCTAAATATAAATATGAGAAATACATAATTATCAAAATCAAAACTCTTCTAGAATCCTAACCCATTTCTGTCAGTTTCTACAAGCTTCTTTGGTTATGGCTCTTGCCCAAACGCCCTGTTTCCATTAGATACTCCTAATTCCAGTAAATTGGGTACGACAGCAAGGTTAAACTGGTCGGCAGTGCTCCAGGATATTATTTATATAAATCTCGAGGAATTTTAACTCGATTTCTTCAAAGATTTTGTAAAAGAAAGCATGGAAAAAATGGATGAATTATCTGACAGTCCAGGCAACGAATGCTTTAAAACAGCTATAGGTGGAAATTTTTGGAACACAATTTTCGACTTCGTAACTTTGTTTGGGCTGGATAGGAGGTGAACATATCAAAAGTCCTCACCCCTAGCCTTTAAGCCGGGGGGAGGGGGGGGTTTAGAAGGTCCCATTTTTCGGGTTTTCACTTATATCTCCGAAACCCTGCGTCCTAGCGACATAACCATTTTATAACAAATAAAAGCTGATTAAATTTCCTACAAGTTCTATTCAATAAAGTTTTTCGAGATATCTTTAGTTTTCGAAATATCCGCTCTTGAAAGTCTGTCATTTTGGGCAAAAACACTTTTGCCGCATATTTTGTCCTCGCTTTGACCGGATAACTCTTCAACGATGTACCAAAATAATAAATAACGGTTATAGGGTTGTAGAGTATTGCATTCCCTTCAATAATATATATTACTTTGCTGTTTTATATATTTTCCTTCAAACGTAAAAATAATTTCAGTGTTCATCGTGAAATCTGAAATGTAGCGACTAACAGCCCAGGAAACTAAGAGTTATAGGTGGAAATGTTTGGAACACAATTTTCAACTTCATAACTTTGTTTCGGCTGGTTAGCTGGTCAACATATCAAAAGTCCTCGCCCGTTGCCTTTGAGCCGGGGGGGAGGGGGGTTTTAGAAGGTCCCATTTTTTGGATTTTCACATATATCTCGGAAACCCTCCGTCCTTGCGACATGACCATTCTATAACAAATGAAAGCTTATTAAATTTCCTACAAGTTTTATTCTATAAAGTTTTTCTAGATATCTTTAGTTTTCGAAATATCCGCTCGTGAAAGTCTGTCATTTTGGAAAAGAACACACTTTTTTTTTTCTATTTTTGACCGGATATCTCTTCAACGATGAACCCAAAAAATAAATGACGGCTATAGGGTTGTAGGACGCATGTCCTAGGGTTGGGTGCATGTCGCTAGGACGCATTTGCTTCAATAATACATATAACTTTACTATTTTATGTATTTTCCTTCAAATGTGAAAACAGTTTTAGTGTTCATCGTGATATCTTGCAACAACTGTCGACCAATGAACCGTTCAATTTCTCACCATTTCCAGTCACTGTATTGTCGAACATATACTCCATTATGTAAATATAGGTAGTACTGGAAGTATAAATAGTACGAAATATATAATTTTGGGCCTCTGACCAGTTATTCACACTCAATTGTATAAGATCTTGACCATAATATTGGCAATGGTTTTGTTAAGACCATGTGAGTGCGTATATAACGTTTGAAAGAAAATACATAAAATAGTAAAGTAATATATATCATTGAAGCAAATAGAATGTTCTACAACCCTATAACCGACATTTATTTTTTGGGTGCATCGTTGAAGAGATATCCGGTCGAGAATAGAAAAAAGTGTGTTTTTCCCCAAAATGACAGACTTTCAAGAGGGGATATTTTGAAAACTAAAGATATCTAGAACAACTTTATTGAATAGAACTTGTAGGAAATTTAATAAGCTTTCATTTGTTATAGAATGGTCATGTCGCTAGGACGCAGGGCTTCCGAACATAAGTGAAAACCCGAAAAATGGGACCTTCTAAACCCCCCTCCCCCCTGGCTCAAAGTCAACGGGCGAGGACTTTTGATATGTTGACCACCTAACTAGCCGAAACAAAGTTATGAAGTTAAAAATTGTGTTCCAAACTTTTCCACCTATAACTCTTAGTTTCCTGGGCTGTTAGTCGCTACATTTCAGATTTCACGATGAACACTGAAATTATTAGCACTTTCCTCCGAAGGAAAGTAGCTATTGAGGTTGGACTCATGACGGAATTTTTGAAAAATTTCTTCAAATCTTTATCGATCCTACCTAGTAGACACCGAAAATGACCCCCGTTAAAATTTATATATATCTGTGTATATATATATATATATATATATATATATATATATATATATATATATATATATATATATATATATAGGGTTGGCAAATAAGTCCTTTCGGTTTTTTAAGTTGAAAGAAAACTATTGTATATTTTGAACATAATTTTTATTTTAATCTACAATGTAATGTCCATTATTTTCTATTACTTTACCCCATCTCTCCATCAGCTGAATAATCCCATGCTCATAGAATGTCTGGTTTATTAGCGAAAAAATGATCAAGGTGCTCCCTGACACCCTGTTCGTTTTCAAACCGTTTTCCACCTAAGGAATTTTGTAGAGACCGGAATAAGTGGTAGTCACTAGGAGCAAGGTCCGGTGAATAGGGAGGGTGGGGCAAAAGATCCCATCCAAGGGCTAACAATTTGTTGCGGGTGACTAACGAAGTGTGGGGCCTAGCATTATCATGATGGAAGACGACACCCTTTTGATTTGCCAGTTCTGGGCGTTTTCGTCGAATTGATTCATTCAATTTTGTTAATTGGGAGCAGTATAGAGTGGAATCGATTGATTTACCTTGTGGCAGCAGGTCATAAAAAATCACACCCTTGAAATCCCACCATACAGAAAGCATTATCATCTTTGGGTGCAATCCCGCTTTAGATGTGGCACCACATTATCGTAGACAATCCACTTTTCATCCCCTGTCAGAAGTCTTTTAAGAAATGGATCGTTTTCTAGACGTTTTCGCAGTGAATCGCAAATGGAAATGCGTTTTGCCAAGTTGGCTTCGGTCAGAGAGTGGGGGCCCAAACATCCAGCCTAGAAACGTAGCCGAGCTTCCGCAAATGATTTTCTACGCTTGCATGTGATATATCTAGGGCCTCAGCAATGTCTCGCACTGATTGGGAAGGATTTTGATCGACTATAGCCTTAACATCAATGCTTTCAATTTCTTGTGGACGACCAGGTCGTGGTGCGTCGTTTATTTCAAAATTCCCTGCCCTAAACTTGGCAAACCAATTTTGGCTCGTGCGCTCTGTTAAGGCTTTATCCCCATAGACCCCGCATATTTTTTTATGAGCCTCTGCAGCTCGCTTTCCTTTTTTGAAATAATACAGCAAAATATGCGTATAATGCAATAAATTACCGTCCATCTTCTCAGCTGGATCACAAACGCAATACTGACCTAATCTTAACAAGTTTCGACAGACATAACTGTTTACATATTACAAATAGGATAAACAATCCTCTGTTGGGATTAATTGCATCAGATAAATGTGACATATTGTAAACAAAACATGAATACAAAAACCGAAAGGACTTATTTGCCAACCCTATATATATATATATATATATATATATATATATATATATATATATATATGCATATATATATATATATATATCTAATATATAAAATTCTCGTGTCACAGTTTTCGTTGCCATACTCCTCCGAGACGGCTTGACCGATTTTGATGACATTTTTTGTGCTTATCCGGTATCTATGAGAATCGGCCAACATCTATTTTTCATCCCCCTAAATGTTAGGGGTAGTCCACCCCTAAATTTTTTTTTTAATTTTTTAGACAAAATTTTTAATTTCTATTTTTTTATGATACAACATACAAAAATACATACAATCCTCAATTTTCACCCTTCTACGATCAACCCTTATTTTTTAATAGCCATTTTAGTAATTTAATCATTTTTCCTCTCCGGTCGAAAACTGATCAATCGTCATTTAATTAGTTATCCCCGCCAGATGTCTACAGGTGTCACTTCTGACCCAGTAAACAGCACGGAGTAGGGATGAGAACGAAGCCGGTCTCCTTTCTTTCTAGGAAATTATTTATATGGCAAAACAACGTTTGCCGGGTGAGCTAGTATATATATATATATATATATATATATATATATATATATATATATATATATATATATATATATGTGTGTGTCTGTTAACACGATAGCGGCCAGAGTTTTTGTTTTTTCGTCACGAAACTTGGTATATAGCATTCAATTAGCAAACGATTGAATGAGTTCGTTAACCACCAAAGTCGGTCCAACGGAAGGGGGGGTTTACCCCGAACCCAAAACACTAATTTGACTATGTCCGCCGTAATATTTGTTATATTTCAACGAAACTTGGTATTCGGAGTGGTAATATAGAGATAAAAGTGAGATATAAAAATGAACTAAATCGGTTCATTAGAATGGGGGGTTTACTTCGGACCTACAATACCAATTCGCCACTACCAGCCGTGATTTTTGGTATATTTCGACGAAACTCGGTATTCGTAGTGGTAATCCACAGGTAAATATGTGTTGTAAAAATAAACTAAATCGGTTCATTAGGAGGGGGGGGGGGGGGGGGGTACTCCGGACCCACAATACCAATTCGCCACTACCAGCCGTGATTTTTGGTATATTTCGACGAAACTCGGTATTCGTAGTGGTAATCCACAGGTAAATATGTGTTGTAAAAATAAACTAAATCGGTTCATTAGGAGGGGGGGGGTTTACTCCGGACCCACAATACCAATTCGCCACTACCAGCCGTGATTTTTGGTATATTTCGACGAAACTCGGTATTCGTAGTGGTAATCTACAGGTAAATATGTGTTGTAAAAAATAAACTAAATCGGTTCATTAGAAGGGGGGGGGGTTACTCCGGACCCACAATACCAATTCGCCACTACCAGCCGTGATTTTTGGTATATTTCGACGAAACTCGGTATTCGTAGTGGTAATCTACAGGTAAATATGTGTTGTAAAAAATAAACTAAATCGGTTCATTAGAAGGGGGGGGGGTTACTACGGGCCCAAATACCTAATATACTCACACCGGTCGTAATTTCTGCTGTATTGTAACGAAACGCGGTATACGTCGTGGGTAACTCACGAGAAAGAAGTGTTGTAAAAATGAGCTGAATCGGTCAATCGGAAAGCGGGGGTTTAATTTGTAATATATTTCAATAGAAAAGCCCGCTAGACGTAGGTTCACG
The DNA here is from genome assembly GCA_946811695.1 of Gonocerus acuteangulatus. NCBI lineage: Eukaryota > Metazoa > Arthropoda > Insecta > Hemiptera > Coreidae > Gonocerus > Gonocerus acuteangulatus. Next base: position 77,216,411 of record OX328125.1, read on the forward strand.
ATGCCGCCGCAAGGAGCGATTTCTACCACTAGAGTGACTGTATACTCTTCCTGCGTTAGATCAAAATACGATAATATGAGGTTTTTTGTATTTATTACGTAGTATAATAGGTACCATGTGTAAACATAACTCTGGAAGCAAATTAATAATTGATAAGTTACTCATTACAAATTTAAAAGAGAACTATTCATGTTTTTATTTTATTTATGTAGGATATTTTAAGCAAATTGTTCTGGAAAGCAGTCTACACTACCCAAATTCTGAGGAAAGTGCTTAGTTATGCAGCTCCTGCGTGACGGACTTTTTTTTACGTTTGAAGTAATATATATTATTGAAGGGAATGCAATACTCTACAACCCTATAACTGTTATTTATTATTTTGGTACATCGTTAAAGAGTTATCCGGTCAAAACAAGGACAAAATATGCGGCAAAAGTGTTTTTGCCCAAAATGACAGACTTTCAAGAGCGGATATTTCGAAAACTAAAGATTTCTCGAAAAACTTTATTGAATAGAACTTGTAGGAAATTTAATTAGCTTTTATTTGTTATAAAATGGTTATGTCGCTAGGACGCAGGGTTTCCGAGATATAAGTGAAAACCCGAAAAATGGGACCTTCTAAACCCCCCCCTCCCCCCCGGCTTAAAGGCTAGGGGCGAGGACTTTTGATATGTTCACCTCCTATCCAGCCCAAACAAAGTTACGAAGTCAAAAATTGTGATCCGAAAATTTCCATCTATAACTGTTCGTTGACTGGACTGTAAGTACTGCAATTTTTTTTCGGATAATTTAAGGGCTGTCAAAGTAAAAGAAACAAATGTCGTACATTTGGGGACTTTCTGTAAAAGCAACTGTATAAAACAACTTTTCAGAGACAATTAAAGCCTCCAATGTGTACAAATCATTAAATTATTCAAGATGTTAAGTTTAATTTACAAAAAAAAACAAAAAACACGCTAGGTGTGGTGGCTCTGTCGCAAAAAGAAACTCTGAAAGGGCTATATCTATATTAAGTGGAATATCTATGTTAAGTATGAGTGGATATTAATGACTAGCTGAATACCCGTGCTTCGTCACGGCAGATAAGTAGTTATTTTATTGCGTTAAATAATGTTTCATTAAAATTACGTTACTATACAATTCTGTGCAGTTTATTACAGCACGGTTCCCGTCATACTATATTTTATTCATTGGGCGTTAAAATTTAAAAGTTTATGTTTCCAAGAAGTCATATGGTAACACCCAATATATTTACGAGTATTACCAAGGTTATAGGCGAGGAGGCTGTGCAAGGGTTCCGGATATTATTACCTCGCCTGGAAAACCTAAGGATATGCCATACAGCACGGTTTGACCGGGACTCTCCCGGTATTTTGCAATTGTTTCGGTGTCCCGCCCAGTTTTATCAATGTCCCGGAAAAGGCTGTAAGATGTAAAAAGTAAAGAATTCATGTTTATAAGAATCTTTTTTAAATCGGTTACTTTTCTACAATTACATTTTTACTACTGCTCACAGTGTCAAAGAAATGAGAAGTAATCTAACTGTAAAACGCTGGAACTACCTGCACAGCACTGCCAGCTGCCAGACACTACTATTTGGCTGAGAGATTGTTTTAAGAAAATCAAGTAGCAAAAAAAGTTCCGTTATTTTTTAGGTTTGGGTAGACTAACAGTTTAGGATTCCCCCTTCCCGTTAGTTGCTAGGCTTAAAACTCACCAACCATTTTGCTTATAATTTGTACCCTTTTTATCCCCCCCCCCCCTGGTATGCCCATCCCATATTAATGTGTCTCGGTTTAACTCTCCAAAAATATGGCAAGCCTATCTGACGGGGACAGGCAGAAAAGAATCGCAATTAAAACTCTATTAGGGACAGTTAATTTCTAGTAATTCAAGGTCTGCCATCATAGTTGAAATTAACCTCAATTAGAAATAAAACTATGAGATAGATAATGTAAGGTAACAGCTGTTCTTTATCGTCCTAGCAACGCAGGCTGGCTAGGCTTGCCTTCTCTAGCGAACTCAAACTTTAAACCCCCCTAAAAATGCTTAAAAATACGAATATCAAAGAATCCTTTCTTAGCGAGCGCCTACGTTATATAGGGAGTGTCCATGCAAAATTTCAAAATTTTCTGTCGAGCGGTTTGGGCTGGGCGTTGATAGATGAGTGACTGAGTGAGTGGTATTTGACAAATATATAGTAGATTAAAACAATTAATTGATTATCTTACATTGGCCTACTCTGCTGTGTTCAATTAAATGTAACTTTAAGTTAGGAATTTTTTTAAAAACCATCCATTTCATTTTGGCAATGAGCAATACTGGATTGTTCGTTTGTTAAAAAGTATATCAAACTTTAGACCGAACAAAATAACAGAAACCAGGATTAATAATAACAATTGATTTTCAAATAATTTGAACTCTTATCAATTCTTCCTGTAATGTTTAATTGTTTTTGATAAGCTGAAGTTATAAGGTAAATTGCTTAATAATTTATCATCTTTCAGAAAGAGTTCTGTTCAGAACAGAAAGTTTTCTGTTCTCAGTTTGAGTAGAAATATTTTAGGAAAATAAATTGTATTTTCAAGTAAATTTTAATGTTAAATAATAATAAGACTGTTTCGATTCGTTATGTAAGTTGGTATCATTTTAGGGCATTTTAAAACAGTACTGCTCCCGTAAGTCTGTCAAGAATAAAAGTTTTTTTATTTTTTTTAACACCCCCTCCCCGATGAACGAAATTCGAGAGACTTTCTGCAAATAGACGCAATATAATTTCAGAGAGAAAATCTTCTTTTACTTTGAGATTTCGATTCACGACATAGACAAATGTATTCACCTTTAAATTATTAAAATAATTTTTTTAATAAAAAGCAAATTTCACGGCAAAAAAAGCAAGAAGAAGAAAAGGATTTCTATTCTAAGCTATTAAAATTCGAGAAACCAGAAATAAGGATTATTACATGTTAAAATTACGCATTTTGTTTTGTGTATTATCTATATTTTTGTCAACCCTTCTGCTAAAACGTTCTACTGCAATAATAAATAGAAAACGTTTGAAATCCTCTTTTTAGGACGGAGTTTTGTTTTTTCCTACTTGCTTTTAGCTGGATAAAAACTTGAATGTAACGACGGACGGAAATTGAGCGACAGAACGCCATGTTTGGTTTATGACTATGTATGCAAATTTAGGAGTAGCCGGGAAATTGCGTTCAGTATACACGTATCTAGATCCGCAGTCCATAAGGTTGTGGATACGGTAACGAATTGTGGAAAAGATGCTAACAAACTGATGAAATGTCTTATTAACTAATATTTTTGTAAAATAGAAGAATATACCAATATATATATATATATATATATATATATATATATATATATATATATATATATATATATATAACAATAAATAATCTGCAGTAAAGAGCTTCCTTATTGGAATAAATTAAAAATTGTTTAGCGAATGCATGTTCATAAAAAATGTCGATTCTATAGAACTGGGTCAGCGAGTTGTCTAAATGGTTTAAAGTTTACAGAGATATTAAATGGAAAATGGATTAAGGAACTTCTGGGGCGTTTTCCAGTGGAACGTTGCTGTTCTAAGTTTTTTTATTCTAGAAAAGTTTGTTATTTCCTATATTATTCTTTAATAATGATAAGTTACCGTCACGATTGTTCTCAGACAAGTCTTAAATCAGGAAGTGGCCATGGTGAATATAAGATATATTTGCTAATCTATTTGCCCAAGGGAAACGTGGCCCCTTATATATATATATATATATATATATATATATATATATATATATATATATATATATATATATATATATATATGGGGGCGAGGTTAGCTCAGTGGTAGAGCACTCGACTAATGAACTGGAGGACCAGGTTCAAAACCCGAGCGCGCACTGAAGATTTTTTCTTCTAGTGCTGCCGTTCGAGGGTTGGATTTGGGGTCCCAGATCGTCCCTAGGCTCACCCAGCCTTTAATTAATTTAATTAATAATGGGTACCTTGGGTGCTAATGACTCTAGCAGTCGAAGCGGCCAAGGGGAAAATCAGGCGGCCGGAGCATAGTGTTGACCAGACTATCTCCCTAGTGTGCCGTACGGTCAAGAATCAGATACCTCTACAGTATCTGCCCCTCTGGGCCCTTGGGCCTGTTACGGGACTGATTTTTTTTTTTGATATATATATATATATGTTTATTTATTTTTATTTTTATTTTTATTTTTATTTATTAGGAGATACAATCTACTTCAAATTTAATAATACACTGTATAAGATACATACATAGTCAACTTAACAATTGGGCGTCTCCTTCACCCTCGTTTCTTGGGCTTGAAAACATCAAGCCCAGTTGCTGTGAGACCTTAGTTCAAATACGTACACATCAGTTTCATCAGTACCTTATTTAAAACTAATAAGAAATAAAAACAAAAAAAAATACATAACTATATAACAACTAACAAAAAACAACTATAAAGCAAAAAATACAATAATAAGAAAAAGTTACAGACTTAAATACCCTTATACTTCACCCACTAGACCAGAGCTACTATACTCGTGGAGGTTATCATAGTGCAGCCAAACATAGTCCACGCTCAAACATACACCAAATTAAAAAGATAAAAAAAAAAATAAAAAAAAAATAAATAAAAAGAAACAAACATATATACACTAAATGAATAATAATAAAACAAAATAAAAACCCCAGGTGATCCTCAACGGCCCGCCCCGGCGAGGAGAGTCCTCCATCGACTGAAGATGATGCAGGAGCCCTTTAATACCCGCAAGGTAATGCTTCTTAGCACCCCCATCGGGACACTAAGCTGCCTTAAACTATTGGCAGAAGCACCGCTCCACTCACCCCTCCAGCTCAATGTACGGGACGTTACCTCCACGTCTGTCACAGGCACGCCAAACATTCGGCCCACTGCTAAACGGACACCAAGTCTCCCATACTTACGACACTTTGCCCGGTGCAGAGAATTCAGATCAGAGGTGTTCCCATTAACAATCTGTGCGTCCACAATAGTCACTTTACCCCCTTTTGCCACTATTATATCAGGCTTCCATCGCCGGCCATCGGCTCTCAGGACTGTTTCAATGTGAACTTCGTACCCCCTTCCGGCTAAGGCTTCCGCCAGTACATCTACCACAGTATCGTGCCTCAAACAACGACCTCCCCGTGAAACGTAGCACTGCTGAACAGCATGAGTGCCGGTCTCATCCTCAAGGCAACCCGCCCTGCAAGTAAGAATCCGGCCCTCACGCCGGCCTCTTGTCGTTCTCACGGTGGTCGGAAGGGCATTTATGTGAGTACGAACATACTGGATGAAGTTCCACCCAGAAGTGGTTCCAGCTCCATCATTGAGCCAATGTGTCGAGGCCTTACTAGCGGAAGATTCTTTCAACCCTGCTCCGTCGTTGGACGAAAAGAGCCTCTCTGCCCACCAGCGCTTTCTTATTTCAGGGCACCAAGCGTCTTCACGAACTAAGCCCTGCCTGGCCAGGGCCTCCCTCGCTTTCCGCAGCCTTTTGGTCATGTCCTCCGAACCATAAGCCGCCCTAGCCGCGGCTAGACCAGACCGCTCCATCCTAGACAGACGGCCTATCGTCAGAGCCGGAACCAGGACGCCCATGCATGGAACACCCAAGCCTCCGTCCGCGCACGAAGCATGGAAATATCCAACAGGTATATCCTTTGGCAATCTTAGCCACCTCCTCACCGCTGCTCTAACCTTTATATCCAACTTCCTTAATGCTTCGCGGGAGGAGCCACCAAGTACCAGCTTGTGCACATAACTTGGAAGAAGGTGATACCTAAGGGCGGTCAACCTCTGCTGCTGCTTGAGGGGTGCATTCCGAATTCTTAAAAGGGCCCTTCTAATTTCCTCATCAGGCCTCTCGGTTCCATGGTTCCTATAGGTGACTCCGAGGTACTTAACGGAGTCATGGTACTGCATTTGCCTCACCGGGGCTCCACCAACGGTAAACAGTGCGTCTTCAACTACCTTGACCCTGTTCACACGCCCAGCCGGTACCAACGAAAGGGCACAGCACTTACCAGGACTAAGCTCCATCCCCAGTTTTGCGATGGCTGCCCCAACCGCTGAAAGTTCACCCCGCATGCCAGCCACCGAAGACGCTACCAGGACCAAGTCATCGGCAAAGGCTAGATAGTTAATCCTCACTCCGTCCAGAGTATATCCCACCTGGCTTGGAACCGCCTGGAGGACCCAATCCATCGCAAGGTTGAAGAGGCACGGAGACAAAGGATCCCCCTGCCTAATCCCCCTCCCGCATACAACTGGGTCCGTCCACCTCCGACCATCGGTAATCCGGGTAAACCCTTCACCGTACGCCCCCATCACGTATTCAACGAATCCTGATGGTAGGCCTTTGCGGATCATGGCGGCTCGTAGAGCTGAGTGACTAATACTATCGAGAGCCTTAGCAATGTCCAGTAAGGCCAAGTGCACCTCACGGCGACAACGACGAGCCTCCCTGAGCACCGTATCCAGGACTACACTGTTCTCCGCAGTTCCGTCGGCTGCTATGAAAGCCCTCTGGCCTGTCTCCTGGAGATCCAAAGCTCTCAGACGCGCAGCCAATATCTTGTGAAGTTGTCTGAGAGCAACAGACGCCACGGTTATAGGTCTGTAATCGCCAGGCGTCTCAGGAAGCTTAATCTAATAAATACAGGTTATAAAAAACCGCACGTGCCTTAGGTGGGACGGACTCCCAATCAGACGCTCGTAGCCCATCAGGACCTGGTACAGAGGATCTGTCTATCTTATTACCCTGGATCTCCTCTACTTCGACAGGCGTCCATAGAGTGGTGATCTCCATAGCTCCCGGTGGCAATCCTTCCTGATCAAATGGCCGAGAGGGACTTTCCATTACCGGCCGCCAGTAGTTTTCCATTACGAATGCCTGCGCTCTAGAGGACCTCCTTCCAATATATCCCTTACTGCCCTGCTCCTATTAGACTTCTACAGTTTTTGTATGCGCTGGTACTTTAACTGACGGCGCAGTCTCGCATTAAATGGAAGGGGTCGTGGGCCCCCAGGCTGTCCACCTCTCTCGAATGAGGTATTACCCCATTCGGGAAAGCGCGCCTGGAGCCACTCGCACAGTCGGTCCGTGACATCGAGCCCTCCTCTGGCTTCCTCGACTAGTGACGCAAGATTTATATCATGGCCACGAAGGCCGCTCGCCTGCTCTGCAGCCACGTCACAAGAAAGGTCCCTACCACTTGGACCGACCACCTCTACCACTTGCGCAGGCTGTCGAAGCTCCTCTCTATTCCACTCATTTATTGCCTGACGTAGGAATTCCCGATATCGTGGAGTAAGCCTCATACGTTGCGTTGCCCCAGCTGTTCTATCAAGCAGGCCATATACTAGGTTTTCATTATTCACAACGAGGCCCCTTGATCTATACTCAGCTTCACGCCGTGATAGAAGACGCAACTCTTCCTCACTCCAGCGGGGCATCCTAGGAGGACGGATTGCTCTATTATGGACTTCCGGGTGGGCACGCGTTACGTGCTGACCTAGACTTCTATGATTCCTGAACCCCCGACCACAGGTTCTACACATTCGTATCTCGAAGTTAAAATCCATAATCAGTCCTTTCACGAATGCGTCCGAGGGCAGCTTGATACGTGGGACAGACCCTGCTACTAGCTATATGCATGGTGTCCCTAAGACCTGCTCTCTTACAGTTTGGACAACAAGGAGGGTCACTATTTTTGGTGCACTCTATATAACAATGCCGACTCTCTCCGCAGTGGCCACAAGTGTGAACTTTCTGTGCACACATTCTCGAAATATGACCAAACCTCTGAAACTTGTAGCATCTGCTAGTTTCAACATGGTCTCCCACCACGCAAAAGTGCCGAGGTATACCCCACCGGCTTTTAGCAGTAGGGCCCTCAGTCGAGGGTTAACTTCTAAAACCAAATTACAAGACTCACTTGACTTCCGACCCGTTCTATATAACAGTTTAACGTCGGTGTTGAGACCCACTTCACCACCGAAGTTTTGCCTCCGCATACATTCTATTAGGGTAGGCAGGTCTAGGTTCTTACCCTCCACGGTCCTCGGGGCGTGGCGTACTATAACCCTGGGTTTCAGCATTGGCCTTTCTTTAATATTAACCCTCAATGCGAGTAGATCAACATCACCCAGGATTCTTCGCCTATCCTCTCCCCGCCCGGTTTCTATTATGATTCCTCCGCTCCTAGTCTTAATGACTCTCCGGAGCTGGAGGCCTTTTCTTGATGGGTCGAGGGCTTTCAGCAAATCCTTTTTTAACTGTTCTAAATCTTTATAGTGGCTATGAATCTTGGGCTCAATATACACCGTGCCACCCGGTCTCTGTGGGATACGATCCTCTGATCCTACTACCCCTGAAGGGGGATGGTTTTTCATGGCCACTAAAGAAAAAGAGGCCCTTGGCCTGTAGACCTCACTCCCTTCTTCGATCAACCCCCCAGCATCAAAGCTCCGAGCCACCCCAGACCCACCAGCGGCCAAGCACGATGTCACCGGAGTAGCGGAGACCATCCTTTCACTTCCCTTGGAATCAATCGCCCCCCTAGTAGCCTCTGATCGAGCATCGACCAGACCCGCCACCAGGGAGACGAAAGCCTCCAGGTACTTCCTAATCACAACCTCCGATTCACCAGACACCAGCCCGAGGAGCTCATCCTTAAGCTGCACAGCTCGGGCCCGACTATCCCTCCAATCGAAAGAAGAGTCAGGACCCGACGCCTGAATCCTGTCAATCGCCAGAGAGTGCGCGGGCGAAGTGCCGGAATAGGGAATGTCATCCGAACGCTTTTGTACATTAGATCCCTCCCCGTTAGACTCCGATAAGTGACATTCTCATGATCTCCTCATCTATATCTCCCTCAGTAATTGCTTTGCGAGGACTTCCCAAGTCCTTGTTCGGGGTCACAGAGGACACATTCGATAACTTAAATTTCCTTGGGGACTCAATAGCACCTTTATTACTACAGGAGGCATCCTGCCTAGGAGGACTATTAACACCTACCTTTACGGGACTTGAAACAATAGGACTATTAAACGCTGGACTTCTGTCCTTCACGGTTCCTACAGCCGACTTAGATGTGGCTTGCTTCCCTTCCTTAGTTTGGCCTGTCTTACTCTTGTCCTTCCTATCCATCTTTACTACTCCAACCCTTGGACTCTGTTTATTAACCATCTCCCTATTACTCTTCGTTGTCCTCCTCTGTTCATGCGGAGATGACCTGTCAGTAGATAAACGGACAGTCATGACCGAGTCAGCAGTCATCTTTCTAGTCTGCATTATAAAATAATATTTGCTAACAATCAATAACTAAATATCACAAGAAATATATTAAACACAGCTTTCCAATCAAGATCGTTCTCATCAAATAAGGATAAACAAACCAATGTATGTTAAAAAAAAACAACAAAAAAAAAAACAAAACAACATTTATTAAGAATCAACAAATAGAAGAATATATAAATATAAAATAATAACAAACACAACAGGTACACACTGTTATTAGATTAAAACAGGGCGCTACACATTCCACATACCAAACACAACAGGTACACACTGTTATTAGATTAAAACAGGGCGCTACACATTCCACATACCAAACACAACAGGTACACACTGTTATTAGATTAAAACAGGGCGCTACACATTCCACATACCAAACACAACAGGTACACACTGTTATTAGATTAAAACAGGGCGCTACAAATTCCACATACCAAACACAACAGGTACACACTGTTATTAGATTAAAACAGGGCGCTACACATTCCACATACCAAACACAACAGGTACACACTGTTATTAGATTAAAACAGGGCGCTACACATTCCACATACCAAACACAACAGGTACACACTGTTATTAGATTAAAACAGGGCGCTACACATTCCACATACCAAACACAACAGGTACACACTGTTATTAGATTAAAACAGGGCGCTACACATTCCACATACCAAACACAACCGGTACACACTGTTATTAGATTAAAACAGGGCGCTACACATTCCACATACCAAATTAATAATATACAATTAAATAAGGTTTAACAAATATCACAGACTAGATCACAGATTAGCAATTAAAAGAAAAACAAGAAAAAAAAGCCAAGCAACTGAACCATAGCCTATTAACAATTAACAAACTAATACCTTAACAAAAATAACAACAAGATAACCTTCCGCACCTTCAAACAAAAGAGCTCTGAAGAATAGCAGATGAAGTGCTTGGGATGGCCTCCCGCAACAAGTCAAGCAACAAAATTATAACCTATGTTCAACTTAAACTAGTCACTACAACTATATTGTAATCAAAGCTTGCATAGAGAAGTCCTCCAGCAACCAGTTTCCGACGATGCTGATGATGTATTCAAAAAGAAGGCTCCGTAGTCCTCCCCCAGCAAGCTAAGTCCGAGAAGATGACACAGTGCCGTGCCAGTTGTCAGTGATAAGATAACGGCCAGTGGCTAGTCAGCTGGGCAGTGTTAAGGCAGGAGGTAAGGTGGGGATGATATGAGGCTACGTCACTCACCTACTAAGTCTGCTCCTGCTGGCTCTTATCTCTAGCTTCTATAGGAAAACTTCAAGATCTTTCCTCACTCACTTCAGCTTCGAAATACTTCGTCCGATTGTCACCAAATTTACTACTACTGCTCCTTAATAGCAATGCAACAAACTGTTAAAGTCTCATCCAAAAGCACCATGGAAAACCTAGTCTGAGACGGATTGATCCAGAGAGCGACATGAACCCATCCGTGACTTGCCACTGAATCTTATATATATATATATATATATATATATATATATATATATATATATATATATATTTTTATATATTCTCCTATTTCACAAAAATAATATTTTATGAGACATTTCATCAGTTTGTTAACATCTTTTTCCACAATTCATTAGTGTATCCACAATAATTTTTCTCCCTACATTAAACGTTTGTAATTGATTTTTTTATGAAGCCATGTTACACTTGAAGATGTGCAGATTTGTATCTTGATTGCTATTTCTTAGCTTCCGCCAGTATTTTGCAGGAGAGTAAAAAAAAAACAAAACAATTTGCAGTTTTATGAAACCTATACTTGAAGAGGATATAATTGTCAGAAAATAATGGTTTATTGATAGAATGTAATATATATATATATATATATATATATATATATATATATATATATATATATATATATACTTTACTTTCATTTACCATAGGATAGGGGGTTTCTATGAAAATTGTTCGTTGTTCTAGGAGACATATCGCACTAGAATTTCTGAAGTGACACAACTCAAAATAAAACTCAACTGGAAATGTGTCACTCTTGCCTTTGTAGAGGCCTTAAGATTAACACAGGAAGGGTGACACAAGTGATGTAAAAGATCTGAAGCTAGGTACATAAAGTTTTGATAGTCGATAAAGATATATTTAAGGCGTATTTCATAGTCATAACTATGACGGTGTGAATAAAACCGGTTTTATATACTCGTATATCGGAATCAATTTAGCACCATAACCCTCAACGTTTTTTTTTTTTTTTTTTTTTTTTTTTTTTTTTTTTTTTTTTTTTTGACTTCGGCTATATATATATTTATTATTATTATTATTTATTTATAATTTACTAATATTCACTTCTATATTTACTTTATTTTTTTATTTATTCTTTTTTTTTTAATTTTTTTTTATTTACTTTTTATTTATTTTTATTTTTTTATTTATTTTTTTTTTTCTTCCTTCTCTTCTTATTTTCACCTTTTATGTTACTAATACGTTTTCCCCTCTTAAGAGTTACTGCTTTTCTCGTTTTCCCGACTCTTACGTTGTTTAATAATTTTGTTCATTATCAAATCTTGGATATACCTTATTCACAGTATCAACAACAGTGCTTCTTCTTTTACACCTTCTTTCACGAAGTAATTGTAAACAGACCTTTTTTGTAACTACATGAACATTGTTCTAATGTATTGTTATTATTAAGAATTCACAATGTATTTCTTTATTTATATTATTTTTTTTTAATTACAACTAGAAATGTATCTGTATAATTGTTTCGAGCACATCACCTTAGTTGCGGGTGCTCATAAAGAAATGAATTAAAAAAAAAAAAAACCGGTTTTTGTGTTATGTCACTTTAGAAATACTAGTGCGATAATTTTTTCTGTTATTATGTCGATTTTTTTTCTGTTGGCCCTGAGTGGAACTACAGTTTCGTCCGTGTTACCCTGATATTGTCTATGGACTCATTTGCATTTAACACATTTTTGCAGTTACGCCCCAGATATAAATCAATGAGATATCACATAACGCACTCTATTTTCATTGAAATCCTGCCTTCCATCAAACGGCATCAATCATTTCCTAATTAGCTCTGATATTTCTTCTTCGAGTCTAATGCAACTCCACTATGCTCCATCATCCAATGACTTGGCTGTCTTATGAAAATCAATGAAAATCACCCCCCCCCCCCTCTTCAATAATCATACCAGGCCATCTCTCAGACTCCGGGTCAGGATAAATTGGAGTGGATAATGTATATCACAGCCGTTCCCTATCCGATACTCCAATACTCCTTCATATTATAGGCTCTTCATCCTGTCTGAAGCGTCTCAATGCCTCGGAATCTAATTTCCTACAGCAAACTCTGAAAGTAATCGATGCAGGACCGACATAAATCCTTCCATCCACTAATTCAACATTCCTCAACAGTAATCTTCGAATATAAAAATAATTAGTAAAATAACGCATTGGAGCTACGAAGTTATTTTTTAGAACATTCCTAAGGAATGAAGCGACTCAGATTGTAATCGAGACAGAATATTTAGAAAAGTTATCAAATGTATGCCTATAAATAAGAAGGAACATGTTCTAGGCGCACGGTAGTGCGCCAGGCCACGTTCCGGCCTAAGCATAACTTGGCAATGTTTTATTTGTGCCAAAATTATCTTTAGAGAGAAAACTAAACATTGCCAAGTTTAAGAATATACCTGGTTGAGGAAAGTGATATTGTAGTAACTGGATATAAGTATTTTTATTGCTGTTTTTAAAGGTCAGTTGAAGTGTCTTTACTGTTCTTAGTAAGTAACTAAAATAGGTCTTCTAAGTAATGAACTTGGACATTTCTTTCTTGTATCATCTCTTGTATTGGCAAATATTTTGGGGAGGAACTTGGCCTCTATTTCACATTTATGTTTTTTTGGGGTTATGTTAACTGTACATGTTATAAAACTTATGTATGATATGTAAATAAAGCTTTATTGAATGACTGATTTAGAAAAGTCAGATTTTCAGTAACTGCGTCATCTTAAGGCGTTTGTATAACTTTCTTATCTATAATTTCATCTCTACCAAAATGAATCTTGAAATAAAGTCGAATTTTAACGTTACCTTATAGTATCGGAAATTGCTCACTCCGCCTTTACAACTTCCGCTCGGGATGATAACCAACGAAGGATTCCTCATTTTACCTAAATTGTTTTGCTGGAAAATTAATAAGAAAAAAATCAGTCCCGTAACAGGCCACAAGGGCCCAGAGGGGCAGATACTGTAGAGGTATCTGATTCTTGACCATACGGCACACTAGGGAGATAGTGTGGTCAATGCTATGCTCCGGCCGCCTGATTTTCCCCTTGGCTGCTTCAACTGCTAGAGTCATTAGCACCCAAGTTACCCATTATTAATTAAAGGCTGGGTGAGCCTAGGGACGATCTGGGACCCCAAATCAAACCCTCAAACGGCAGCACTAGAAGAAAAAATCTTTAGTGCGCGCTCGGGTTTTGAACCTGGTCCTCCAGTTCATTAGTCGAGTGCTCTACCACTGAGCTAACCTCGCTCCTTGCTGGAAAATTCATATTACTGTTAAAATCAATTAAACAAAAAAAACAAGCAGAAAAGACTGCAATAATAAATAAAACACATAGAACCGTTCAATTAAACGAAACTGACACATTCGAAGTTTATGCACTTATATCTCCGATTGAGATCTTCCCAAAGAAATTTATTTAAATACCTTTTTTGTTGACTATTTAATAAGCTTTCGAATAGTTACCTTTCACTTACCAAGATTTCCTGACCGTTTTCGAGATATTTTAGAAAATATACGATGATCCCAACAAGTTTAATGTCTGCTCATAAAATATGTTTTCTAATTTTGCCTTAACTCCAAACAAACCAAAATGTAAATACGTTTTACATTTTAGATGATTGTCAAACGTCTGCACCAGGGTTCAACTGAATCAATCACATCTGTAAGCCCATACTGAAAATTAGTTTATAAAACTTACCGTGTCTCGTAAATGTTTACAGATATCGCTGTAAAAACTGTTTACTTCGTTTATTATCTGCAGGACAGCTAAAGAAACTCTTTGCTCCAACATTTAGGAACGGTGATTTTAGCAGAAATATCTGATATTCTCTCAGGTACGTTTATATTTTATAAATGTCTCTTTTCATATAAAATAATGAACTTAGCTTTTATTATGAAAATGTTTTCATAAAAATACTTGGAAAATAAATTATTTACATTTAGTGTATAATAATATCAGTTAATACCTACTGAGTATTTTGGAAAGGTCTCATATCGCATTCTTAAAGCAAGCAGCTTCTTTACTTAACCCGTTCAAACCTCTTAACTCAGAGTCAGCGTATTTTTTAAATAGTTAAATACATTTGACGTTATTTTTATTGTTTTTTTTTTTGTATTTTGTTAGTCCGGTGGACTATGTGAGACTGTTCATTTACTAGCAACGCACTTTTTTTTCACGAACTGTTTTTTTTCCTAACATTTATCATGATTTAATAGAAGACGAACGGACAAAATATTATACGCTGTTAATGGACAGACAAAATATAATTTGTGTATGTTTTTTTCTGTTTTAAAATGGTATTTTCTTCATTAAAGCGCATTTAAAAGAGACATTTCACTTATATATGTTTCAGAAAACTTTGTACTTAATGTACAAAACTTGTTGAACTAATACCCAAGCATAGGGGTAAGAAAATAGTAGAGACAAATAATAAAAGTCCGTCACGCAGGAGCTGCATAACTAAGCACTTTCCTCAGAATTTGGGTAGTGTAGACTGCTTTCCAGAACAATTTGCTTAAAATATCCTACATAAATAAAATAAAAACATGAATAGTTCTCTTTTAAATTTGTAATGAGTAACTGATCAATTAATAATTTGCTTCCAGAGTTATGTTTACACATGGTACCTATTAGACTACGTAATAAATACAAAAAACCTCATATTATCGTATTTTGATCTAACGCAGGAACAGGATACAGTCACTCTAGTGGTAGAAAGCGCTCCTTGCGGCGGCTTTGTGAACCTACGTCTGACGGGCTTTTCTATTGAAATATATTACAAATTAAATCCCCGCTTTCCGATTGACCGATTCAGCTCATTTTTACAACACTTCTTTCTCATGAGTTACCCACGACGTATACCGCGTTTCGTTACAATACAGCAGAAATTACGACCGGCATGAGTATATTAAGAATTTGGGTCAAGAGTAAACCCCCCCTTCTAATGAACCGATTTAGTTATTTTTACAACACATATTTACCTGTAGATTACCACTAAGAATACCGAGTTTCGTCGAAATAAACCAAAAATCACGGCTGGTAGTGGCGAATTGGTATTGCGGGACCGGAGTAAACCCCCCCCCCCTCCTAATGAACCGATTTAGTTTATTTTTACAACAGTTATTTACCTGTGGATTACCACTACGAATACCGAGTTTCATCGAAATATACCAAAAATCACGGCTGGTAGTGGCGAATTGGTATTGTGGGTCCGGAGTAAACCCCCCCTTCTAATGAACCGATTTAGTTCATTTTTATATCTCACTTTTCTCTCTATATTACCACTACGAATACCAAGTTTCGTTGAAATATAACAAATATTACGGCTGACATAGTCAAATTAGTGTTTTGGGTTCGGGGTAAACCCCCCCTTCCGGTGGACCGACTTTGGTGGTTAACGAACTCGTTCAATCGTTTGCTAATTGAATGCTATATACCAAGTTTCGTGATGAAAAAACAAAAACTCTGGCCGCTATCGTGTTAACAGACACACATATATATATATATATATATATATATATATATATATATATATGCATATATATATATATATGCATATATATATATATATATATATATATATATATATATATATATATATATAGATATATATAAATTTTAACGGGGGTCATTTTCGGTGTCTACTAGGTAGGATCGATAAAGATTTGAAGAAACTTTTCAAAAATTCCGTCATGAGTCCAACCTCAATAGCTACTTTCCTTCGGAGGAAAGTGCTAAAAATGTAGAGACAGTAATTTAGAAAGAGTTCTGGAGTGATCTTGTCCTCCCAATAAACTGTACGAGGTAATAGCTATGTCGGCAGGTAGAGGGTGCCCTTGGTTATTCTATATGGGGCAACGTACCCCTAGTATAGGAGATTTAAAAAATAAAATATAGCAGACCAAGGACCTTTTCGTATGTTTTTCTTTCTTCCATTCCCCAACATCTGTGCGTATATATTAAACCATTAGTACTACCTCTTTGATATCATAGTTCGTTATTATAATAATTGTCTTTGGAAAGTTCGGAATATAACGGGATATCACTCCTTTTCCACGACGTCTGCTCGTTCTAAGGAAAAGCTGAATATTTCAAATCTCCTTCTCATTTACTTACCTTATGCGTTAAACGACTAAACGCAAAAAAAAAAAAAAAATAAAAAAATCAAAAAAAAATCTGAGACATAAACCGTTCAAAAAAATGGAACTAATAATTTCTTAGTTTTCAGGAACCACTATTCCATATGAAATGGTTCGGTGGATAATTGCATGAGAACAATGTTTGCTAGGAAATTTAGTAAGTTCTTGGTTGGTTTCCTTTCACTTATGAGGATTTATCTAATTGTTTCTGAGCTAACATGTTAATATTCTATTTGTTGTTTACTGTTTGCTCAATTAAACACGAAACACAGAGGGGGTCCAAGTAGCTTGTACCGCGGCTCTAAAGGCTATTCCGGAGAATGCCTACCGTGACGCCTTCAATGCTTGGAAATCGCGCTGGCAGAGCAGGAGAAGCCTATTTTGAAAGTTTTAAAAAAATTGTAACGGTTGGATCAATAAATTTTTATTAATCGACTCAGTCCTATTACTTTCCGGATATATATATATATATATATATATATATATATATATATATATATATATATATATATATTGGGGCTCAGTGGTTGAGCACTGCTGGAGTTCAAATCCCGAGCAAGCGCACTAAAGATTTTTTATCTTCTAGTGTCTTCGTTCGTGGGTTGAATTCGACCTCCCTAGGATAACCCAGCCTTAAATTAATTTATTAATGCGTACGTTTTTGCTAATCGCCCTAGTAGTCAGAGCAGTAAAAGGGAAAATCAAGCGGCCGGAACACAGTACTGACAACACTGTCTCCCTAGTGTGCAGTATAGACATGCATCAGATAGTTCTATAGCATCTCCCCCTGAAGGCCCTCGTGGCAATTGCTGGTATCGTATATGGCTCGTGAATGTTGCTTAAGATTAAAAAAAAAAAACTATTATTTTATTTTTTGTTAGTTTTTGACTCATTTATTTAGATGGCGTTTACACTGTTTGTAAGAAAAGTGTCTGTAAAGAGAGGCTATGTTCCAAAAACGCGTCGACAATTAAAGAATTGCTATAGAAGATGTTGAATATATATATATATATATATATATATATATATATATATATATATATATGTACACCTATTTATATATATATATATATATATATATATATATATATATACACACACCTATTTTAAAGATTGAAAATCTGCCAATTTGGACGGGCTTGGGAATGTTTTAAAGTTATTACCAAATTTAATATTTCAGGGAATTTTCAACCAATTACAAATCAGTAAACTGCGTTAAAAGTGCTCAAAATGACGCTTAATTAGAGTTGGAAATTTTGTAACTCAGGATCTACTGAAAGGTTGATGAATGTGTTGTGCCTCTAGCAACCCAATTTAATTGGGCAACCAAACTTTTTTGTGAAAATGTGAAATAAAATGTTTCCTCCTGTGTTTATAACTTCAAAACATTCCTGAAGTTGTCCAAATTGACTGCCTTAACTTTTTAGAAACATATTTGGAAATTGGAATATTGTTACTGCACATCTTCCGAAGACATTTGCCAAAAAATTAGTTTGCCCCCCTCAACATTTAAGTACAGCTACGATTTTACAGATGCGCCATGGACTATTACTCCAAAACCAACCATAAATTTCTGTCTGTGCTTAATTGAGCCAGCTGTACATTCCGGATAGAAGCAAAACAATTTCTGTTTATTTTGCATTTATATAGTTTAAGATTAACAGAATCTTCAGTAATGCGTCTAAAACTTGCGAACGGACGTTTCTATTCATCTAAGCCTCTTAAAACGAAAATATTAAAATCCAATTTTGCGTATTTTCTTACCCACTCTAAGAGAGCTCTTATTACATTTATATCTTTTCTTTTACAGGGACTACAGAAGGAATAATCGATTTAAAATAACGATTGACTTTAATCTAAAGGTAGATTCTGTGCAAGATAGGCTGGAAAGTGATTTTGCCCACGTGGCTGAAAGTGTTCAATTTTCAGGAGGCTTAGGGTTGGGTGAAATGGCTCCCATTCTATCCTAAAATCAGCTGGAGAAGTCATTTCCTTCGCCTTAGGGTTCCTCTTCGACCCAAGCAGGGGTATTCCTTCATCATATTTCGGCAGGAAATCATCTCCATTATTAAAAATTACTTTATGAGTGAGTTAGTGTGAGGGAGTTACTGGGAGTGTGTTTGTGTGTGTGTGTGTGTGTGAGAGAGAGAGAGAGAGAGAGAGAGAGAGAGAGGGAGAGAGGGAGAGAGAGAGAGAGAGAGAGAGAGAGAGAGAGAGAGAGAGAGAGAGAGAGAGAGAGAGAGAGAGAGTGAGAGAGAGAGAGAGAGAGAGAGACAATTAGTTTATATAAAAAATTGTTTGGGGTCTATTGGAGCCATACGATGTACCAAATAGATGACGAAAAATTTAAGGCGAATTGTTTTTTAAAGCGGCGCAATAGAAATAAAAATGATATGCCGTTTTTTGACAAATATATTTGTAAATATATACGATTAATACACAAACAAACACACGGATTGTACAAGTAGTTTTGGAGGTGAATTATACTGATCTGAGTTTAGTTTCCTTTTAATTAAATTATGGAAAACAGCACGCTTCCACTGTGAAGTTTTGAAAGTTTAAGGGAAAATTATAATCAATGAAAAATGACCTAATTTTATCTTTTTAATTAATTTTCAACATCTTTATGAAAAGGCTAAATGATACTCCAAATCCTCCTTAACGAAATATACATATCTTTTAATATTTATTTGCTTTGTTAAAGAGTATTTTTTTCAACTCTTGAAACATTCTGTTTGTTTTATACAATTACTCGAGAAGAATTCTAATTATTTAATCCTTATGGAAGTATTTAATCCTTATATTCTCTGATGCTTTCCCACTGTTAATGATCGTATGATTTTTTTTTTTTTTTTTTTATTGATTTTTTTTTTGTGCATCTGCTGCCGAGGCCATTAGCACCGTATGATTTATTATTCTCATTATGCTTAGGGAGAATTGTTATTGTTTTTTATTTTTATTTTTATTGCTTGGTTATTACATTTATTTTGTTAATTTATAAACATTGATAAAACCCAATTTAGAGTGATTTGCTCTTTTTTATAGTTCCTTAAACGTTAACTACTAATCATTATGTGTGGATAGTAATGAAACGATAAATTTTACTTAGTAGAAAGTTTTTTTTTTTTTTTTTTTTTTTTTTTTTTTTTTTTTTTTTTTTTTTTTTTTTTTTTTCGCCAAGAAACTTGGTATATAGTATTCCCCCTGCAAATATTTTGAATTGTTGTCTGTTTGTCTGCATGTCTGCTGTCTGTTTAACACTAGGGTTTAACAATCCCTAAGGGTTCAGCTTAGTGCCTCTGTCACGTTTTAACAATCCTTGAAACATGTATGAAGCAATCCTATCAAGCTTGAGAAGCATTACTGTAAAGTAGATTTTTTTTAAATACCCATTCGACGGCGTTTATAATCCAAAATAAACCAAAAGATATATACAAAGATGCTGGCTTAAATCACTATCCACGCAGACGATTCACGGGCACAGCTAGTGTGTTTTATAGATGTAGAATAGTACGTTTACAACATTAAGACAAGCAAAATACTAACAAGTAAACTCACATATTCGAAAGGTTTTAAGTGCTTGTGCTTTTAGGAAATGTTACACATTATACTATTTACAGGAAAAAGCCTCTTAACTAACTAGACCATTGCTAATATGATTATTAAGGCCGATGTTTATGAATTGTTGAAGTTCACACGAGCGAAATGTCCCGAGGAACAGACCGAGTGGAAGGAGTGATTCATGGGCCACTTCTGAATGTAGTCTTTCTAAAAAGGTCCTAGGATTTTCCTCATCAGGAATTTCTATCTATTTACAGTTTTTGTATAATAAAATTCAATCAAACTTTTTTTTTTTTTTTTTTTTTTACGGCGCTTCGACATCTAGACCATTAGCTCCGACATGGAGGGTGCTGTGAAAATTCCTGCCGCCGCACAGTGTAACCTGTAAACTCTTTCTTAGGTCTGCCTCTAAGGAAGCCGGAAGGGCCATCATGGCGCGAATATCTTTTTTCTCGATAAAAATGAATGGCAATTTCTTCTAAGTTTATATATATTGTTTCAACCAGTATTTATATAAGAGTTTTTTCTCTGCGGTGAACACGTTCCCACACTTTTTACATACAATATTGGAAAAACTGGCACTCTTTTTAATATTTATTTAGGAGCATCCTGCAGATTAAATTGAATCATTTGCCCAAGGATTAATACCGTTTTCTTGGATTTATCCACATTTTTTCAAATTTGGAAGAAAAAGTAAATTGTATTATGTGATGGATCTAAAAATAAAAATCTTTGGAATCGGCAAATTTCGGCAAACTAAATTGCCCTCAGTACATTATACTTGAGGTAAACTTTAAGCTCTAAAAAACTTTTTTTGCTATGGTCTATCAAAATTTTGTACTTAAGAAAAATTTCAAATATCAATGAAGAATAATTCAGGATAAATAATAAGGGAGTAATTACCCATAATCAATTATATCAAATAAAAAAGGAATAATTTTGACTTAATTTCCTTCGGACGACTTAATAAAAAAAACTGTCCTATCTTCAACGAGAGAGGCTCAAACTGATTGTTGGTATGAAACAGGTTTTAAAGACTTTGCCTTGTTTATACTGCTAATGTGTTTGTTGATCAAAATAAAACTAATATTTATTAGTTTTATACGATTTTAATTCCTTGAATAGTTTCTAAACTTAGCTAGAGGATGATAGAAAATTAAATATAAGAAAAAAAAATTTAGGTTTTTGTCCATTGGACGTTACACTGTGCGCCGGTGGGGATCGAACCCACTATCTCCCGCTTATGAATCCAAGGCGCTAACCACTAGACCACGGGAGACCCCATACGCTCTACATGTTTCACGTCTCAATGACGCCTCTTCAGGAGCACCATAAACTAATATAAAATAAAATATGGTTACAGCCTACACCTTCGAGTGCTCCTGGAGAGGAGTCATAGAGACGTGGTAGAGTTGTATGTATTACTATTGATATTATAGGATGCATATGTAGAATTTCAATAATTTATAATTGGATATATCGTCCCTCCCATGTCAAAATATCCCATGTCTCGTTTTTCACATTCGATACTATACTCATTCGTTGTGGCGTTACGCCTTGTGGCAAATTGTCGAATAGCCTATTTAGAATTGCCTGAAATGCTTAAATAAAATACCGAATATGACCATTTTTCAATATATTACATCGTCAAAGTATCTTCGCTAGATTGCTTCAAATCGACATACTTCCGAGACCAAAAACTGACTTGGCAAACTGAAGAAAATGGTATATTCGTTACTTTGTAGATATTACTAATACTATAGAATTAGTAGAATGCATAATGTCTAATGCGTCACATTCGTTAGTTTTAAAGTAAATATTTATAGAGTTAATCAGTCGTAATCAACAAACTATCGAAAATAACATATTCGACAATTTGAAACGGCGATCCAAAAAAAAAAAAAAAAAAAAAAATTATTAGCACCAATATGCAAACTCACGAATATGATTTTTTGGTAATTAAAAAATAGTAAACAGTTTGTTCATTTGTAAAAAATATGTAAAATTGTCCTTTTGTAAAGGCGCTGATTTTGGAATCATTATTAAAGCTTTATCTTGCTTTCTTGAAAAGTACTGATTTTCATATTCGATAGGTTCTCATGGTAGGGACTATATATATATATATATATATATATATATATATATATATATATATATATATATATATATAAATTGTATAGAGCGAATTGCGTTGTTAGAGGGTGTTCAAAAATAAAATAGTAATTACATGTATAAATATATTTCAACAAACACATATTTAATATTATATTTTATTCAATATTTCTAAAAGAAACGTTGCATTTAGTTTTTATTAGTTTTTCTATATTAGTCAATTTTATCACAGATTCACACAGCAGTACAGTATGAATTTAGGTTGATAAGGAGTATTACCAGCCACAATGGTTGCTAGTACCTTTGGAATACAGCTCCATTGTGCAGTGTGTTCAGCCTCGTTAGAATATATGTAGCGTAAGATGACCATGGTAATTCTCAGAGTCCTGTAGATATCAGAACAATAGGTAACGTACTACACTAACTCGGCCAAACCTTTTAATGACCTGACTGTAAAGCGAAAAATATAGTCACTGTGTCTATATTTCATTACTGGCCTCCACATAGTGTGACCTAAAAATCAAATTAATAATTATTTTTTTCAAAACATTTTCATTTTCAATGCTTTTGTAACTCATAGAAATAGCTCTTAAATCCTTCGGTACAGAATTATGTAGAACTGAAGCCTATCGGGTCTCATCGTGGTCTAGCGGCTAACTAACGGCATGGATTTTCATACGGGAGAGGTGGGTTGGAGTCCCACCTGTAGGAAGTTGAGTTCTTTTTTCTATGGGCTCGTGATAGAATTTGCTTCCCCACCATGGATAGCATAGGTGCAGATGCGCCATAAAAAAGAACTTAAACAAATTTGAGGATTTTTTAGACTGGTCCATCCCACGTGAATTGTTTTGCCTTCAATTTATCATTCGATGAGTGATATTCTATTATCATTTACTTTATTGATTTTAGGAAAAGTTTACTGAATGTATCAAGGAATCAGGAAGTGGGTAATCACCAATGATTTTGATTACAAATAAAAAAGTGTAATACTAGTCGTGAAGTTATTTTTGTGTCTTATTTAAAACACATTATTTATTAATGCAACGTACTGCGCGGAAGAATGTCATTAGTAATGGAATATCTTCCTGATAGGCTTAATTCAATTTTCACTCGTAATAATAACTAATCTCTAACGTATTTTTTTAAACATGTTTGCGTTTATTACTAATTTTAAAAATGATTTTTCTGGTCCCCAAAATAATTATTCTAAACCCACAATGTTCTCCGCATACCAGATTAATGAAAATATCTAGTCAGCTCTGCATTACAAATATAAAAGAGCATAACTATTCCTGTTTATTTTGCATGTTTATGTTGTATGTATTAGGTACGTTTAAACATATTATTTAGAAATGCAGTTAGATCACCTTGCTAAGAATTTGCATTGTTATGTAACTTCAGCGTGACGAAGGTTTTTCGTTATAAACACAGCCTTCTTGAGGTAAGGCATAAAGTACATTTAAGAAACAAAGGATTCAGGACTAGGGAATGACACAAGTAATTTGGTACAAAATTACTAATAATGTGTTGAATTTCACTCTTTAGTTGCATATAAATGAAATCAGAATTAATGGCATTATTGTTATAAATAATCTGGAAGAATTACCATGGATAGGAAGGTGATTATAATACTTCAGACAACCGATTTCATTGTACATTCATGTATGTATATTGTAATTCAGTTTCATTTGCATGGAGGGTCAGAAGAGGAAAATTGTGTTAGCATATATTCAGAATCGTCCTGGGTTCTTCTAATAATTTAGTCACAATTGTATTTCCTAGAATTTATAATATTTAACAAAATAAAAATTAGCCATTGAATATTAGTTTTAAAAATAACACTCCGTGATTCCTTAATAACTCTTCTCTGTTAGTGGACATAACTTCAGCGGAGGTTATCGATGACTAATTCTAGAATACATTTTAATATTCTTTGAAGAAGACTATTTTCTTACCTAAGATATAAGGTTCTGTCATTTGTTTTGGAGACTTTTTTATCAATGAAACGATAAAACCATTCTTATTATCTTCAATCTATGAAATGTGACGACAAACAATAACGTGGATCTAACTGTTGACAAGTCCTAAGCTCATGTAAATTAGGCATAACTCTTGGCCATTAGCACCGAGCTATCTATAGGTTACCATCCTTCCTAAATGTCCAAGATGGAGCAGGGAATTCTTCCAAACGGGCCTATGGATGAAGGGATTCTTCCTGCCGCAGACGTGGCTAGACCCAGCTTCTCCCTTCTGTGTGTCCCTACCGGTAACCACTCGACCACAGGGGAGACCCTATACGCTTCAGTTCGAAACTGTTTACTGCAGAAACAGTAAAGAGTAAATTACATAAAAAAATTACACACTATTAAATATTTCATTCCAAAGGATTTAAAAACGCTAGCAAAGTCATATATTTTTACTGGCAGACAACAATATATCGTACTAGTATTTATAAAGTGATACAACAGAAAAATCGGTTTTATTTGAACCGTCATAGTTATGACTTCGAAAGACATGTTAAATATATCTTTATCAACCATCAAAACTGTATGTATCTAGCTTCAGAGCTTGTGCACCAGAGGGCACTAATGACACCCTTCCAGTCTTAATCCTAATGCCCCTACATAGGCTAGACTGGCACATTTTCAGTTGAATTTTATTTTGAGTTGCGTCACTTTAGAAATACTAGTGTGATATGTAACTGCCATAACAGAACTGCGCAACCATAGACATCGTTAGAAGTCTGCGTGAGGTAGTTGACTATATTAGTATAAAACATCAGTTAATGATAAATATTGTATTAATAAAATAAAGTAAATAAACACAGAATATCCAGCATCAAAACAAGCGTTATTATTTTACAACTATACCACGTTAATAAAACTCTAATAAATTATTTAAACTGTAAAGAGAAACAAATGTTCAATTGGATGAATTATATCTTAATGGTCATTTTTAGTTTTAACTATTTACTTTTTTTTTAAATGTTAGAATTTTGAAAGGAAAAACTTATAAGGACAAATGGATGTAATATTATCCGTGTAATATCAATATGATGGAGCCTGCAAATAATAAATTTATATAATGTAGAGCTTCGCAATTCAGGGATACTTAATAGTTAAATTTCTCTTAGCTGTGGGGAAAAAAATGTTTCAGGGAAGCTCGCTTAACATCTTATCGTGTCCAAGCGGTCAGAAGGACCGCCGGGAACTAACCAATCCATTGTCCTATTGATCTCTCGGAAGAAAATATTCTGCAGCACACCCAGCAACGGGACTTTTTAACCTTTAAGGACCGCTTGCGCTCTATCCTAAACTCTGAAACCCTTAGCTAGTTTTAACATAAATATGCTTTAGCGATGACTAAACTGAAAAAAGTGTCAGCTGGCGTACGCACATGCGCGGTGGCCATGCAT
Source organism: Gonocerus acuteangulatus (assembly GCA_946811695.1). Taxonomy (NCBI): domain Eukaryota; kingdom Metazoa; phylum Arthropoda; class Insecta; order Hemiptera; family Coreidae; genus Gonocerus; species Gonocerus acuteangulatus. Next base: position 77,242,282 of record OX328125.1, read on the forward strand.
GAAAAGGAAGACTGTATGTTATACAGTACATTACATAGGTTTGCCGGGTGGATCTAAAGAATATTTATGTTCCTGAATTTGAGCAGAAGGGTCTAAACGAAATTATTATATTTTTACAATTTATTTTCGTATTATTTCTATTTAATTATATACAAAAAATCATAACTACATATTTTCTTTATGTAATTTATTTTTTGGAGTAAAAGCATATTCCAGCAAAAGGTTGTAGCAGAATACTCTTGTCATCTGTCACGTCGGAATCTGAGCTAATAAAAGTATGTTTCAAAACAACCTCAAGTCTCTAGGATTTAATTTTTGTGCCGGAATCAGAATTGCCGCTCTTTACCTACCACAGAGCTACAAATGTACAGTTCTACACCTGCGGCAATCGACGCAAGTCTCTGGCTATATGCCACGGCAGTCGAAAGGTACCGCTCAATATAATTGTATTTTAAACAGATGTACATAAATACAAAGAGAACACTTAAGTCGTGTATAAATGCCACGGTGTTAATGAACTTAGACGTAGGAGCATCTATAATATATAAATTAAACATACTATGTTATTGTTTATTAACGTATATTATTCAGATAAAAGTTAATCATATATATTTGTTGAACTGCGTGAGCACGATTCGCGTTAAACGACAAAAGCGAAATTCTCAGTATGTAGATTGATTTGATTTGTAATTAAGAGTTCGTTAGAATTTAAACAGATTTTCTGCGTTAGAATGCCTTTTGATGGCTAGATACATCAAGTAGCGTTTAATGACGAAATGAGGAAGTGTCGAAATCTGCAAGTATAATCTCAAAACAGAGATAATTTAATTCTGGGAGAACTAACAGCTGTCTCTATGGAAACAAGAACGACTCATTGAAGAAATGTGGACTTACTGAGAATTTTCTATTTCTTTAGAAACTAGTTTATTTAGAACATTAATGCAATACATGTTTTAAGAACTAGTCACATTTTTCGAAGATGCGAGCTTTTCAGGATGCTAATGAAAGAAGTTCTGAACGATTTCTTCAAATCTTCATTAGTCCTACTTAATAGATTCCAAAAATGACTCCGATTAAATTTATAATTTGAATGTGTTTATAAATATATTTATATTCACGTGTTTTGGTATATTTGGCGTGTCTTTTGTTTCATGCCCAACGTGTTTTATATTACACCCAACGGTCGCCCCCAATATTAATAAGTTTTAAAATGAGTCAGGAGCAGACCACACATTTAGGGTTTTATTGGGGGCCCTGAGGAGGTGGCGTGGAGGCCACGAAACATGTAGGGCAGTTTAAAAGAAACCTGTATCAAAAAAGGCAAGTACGTACAATTTTAGGTGCCTTAAGCCACATAGTATATCCAAAACAATTGGAATATTTCATTTGGTCAGAAGGTATCTGTTATCGCGTTTGTTGGCAAAAAGCTTGTTTTTTTCGCTAAACGCATTCACATTAAAAAAGATGGACCGAGTTTGTTAACAAGCAAATTTTATTCAATCCGAAACGAAATTATGAATTTTCCCCAACCAGGCATAATTTTTGATCCTTTCAACGAAACTGGGTATAGATAGTACTTATGTAACGCGAAGAACTTTTTATGAATATAAACGAAATCGGTCCATTACAAATGGGGTTTTACTAAGAATCAGAACAAATAATTTTCGAAGTAACTGGTAGGAGATGCTCCCAAAATTATTTAAAACTTTAACTTTTACGTGCTACGTTTTAAACCATTTTAGGTTCATCATCTGGCATCCTATAGTAGGCTGTGTGAAGGTCTATTATAATTTTTTAATTCCATATTAAGGGCCATAAATTGTGTCAGTGGACGTCAAATCCGGGTAAGAGTGGCATCTTCATGATTTGTTGAGTGGCATTTTCAGTGTGAACCAACCGCGTTTAGCCAAAAATTTGCAACATTTTTTGAGATAGTAAAGGATATATACACATATTTAAAAAAACTCATGCAAAAATTGTTTTTTTAGTAATGCGTATATCTTAATCTAGATGATTTTCACACCTTTTTTTTTACTGAATTTGTCGTTTTCGACGCACATTCATATTTTCTCGACCTATGTGTAATGAAGTGTCGCAATTTCTCTTCAGCACTTCTGGACGATGTCTTAAGCGGATTCTCCTCCCAATGATAAGAAGCATGTTAAAACCATAGTTCAGCTGTAAGCTCTTCAAATTTTAGGTCATTCCAAAGAATTGCAACTTAGAAGACAACTGCAGAATAAAACCTCCTGGAAATTCTTTAAATATTTAATCTCGACGGAAAGAAGAAAAGTTTGGCCGAATGTATATTTAACACTTTTTTACAGAGAAAAAAATCGCTTAATTATCCTTTATACAGTGACTTGAATGCTAATTTAAAATGCTTTTTTTTCTCTCTCTCACTTTATTTTAAGCTCTTCTTGGAGTAATTACTCGTTTTTTGCTGTTTTACACTCTAATGATCACTTTCCCCGTCGCTTACAGATTCCCTACATTAACATCTCAATTCTCTCTCAATCTTTCTTGAGTTCATTCATTATCTTTCCTGGTGCAATATGAAATAAATATAATTCTCAAAATATTTAAACACAAAATCTTTAAATACAGAAAAATTACTTGTGTAAAGTGCTCGTTGCCAAAAACATTATTATCACAAAACATTTATAAAAATAAATCAATCTCCAAGTACATCAAACTCAGACAACTAATTTGTGATTGGAATGTCGCTTGGTCTGAGTGGAGCACGCTTAGAAGGGATAAAAGAAGCTTGGTCGCAAAGAAAATAAAACTGCATTACAACCTCAATAATAATACTAATTTGAATAATAATAACAATATAATCACATTCATTAATTTAGTATGCGCTGCTTCTGTTACCAGCAGCGGTGGGTGGTGTTTGGAACACGAACAAGAAATCCTTTAATAAATAAATCAATCAGGTGACCATAACCTCCCATCCATCCAGTAATATGTACAAAAAAATTTTTTTTTTCTTTTATAACTTGATGGTGTGTTTATTGGAATGTGGGAATGTACAGCGGAATTTACTTATTAATATTTTTTTTTTTTTTTTTTTTTTTTTTTTTTTTTTTTTTTTTTTTTTACAGCGCATTGGCAAATCTTGGCCATTAGCGCCGACGTCCAGGGTGCAGCCAGGAATTTTCTCAGCGAGCCCTGAGATGAGAAAATTCCTGCCGCCGGTGGGTATCGAACCCGCCATCTCCAGCTTATGAATCCAGCGCTCTAGCCACTAGACCACGGGAGACCCCACTTATTAATTGACAAAAAGGATGTTTTTGTCAATAAAGAGAAACCATTAGTCAAAATATTTTAGAAAGAACTCTCTAATTGGAAAATTCACAATTAAAAACGGACTGCGTGCTATACTTTCTTTATGCTGAGCTCAAAAATGAAAGATATTGTTATTTGAATGTCTCGAAAACGGCTAAAAAATCGTGTTGAGTGAAAGGTAGGCATTCGAAAGGCCTCATGACCTTTCTACAAAGCAGCTTCAGGCGAAAATTTCTATTGGAACACATCCTTTCCTAATCTCAAAAAAGGAAAGATGACGTTTTCGAACGCATAAATTTAAGTTTGTGGTTTATTTTAGGAAAGGTAGCCATAAACCTTCCGCAATACTAATCAGTTGAAGGACAATTAACATATATTAGTTGTATTCTCAATTTACAAATCCCATAGATCATTCTACCTTCCACCAGGTATATCTCTGTATTTTGTTCAAGGAACATAATGTATCTGAAGGCCCAAATCTCTGTTATTTCGCCAAAGCATCCATAAATCTCAAAATATTTCATGAACTCCTGATTACGTTATAAAGAATGCTAGTGAAAAACTGTGTGTTATTTTATTGCCTTAGGGTACATGGTAATTTCGTATACAGGGTGTACATATCTCAAGTGCAAGACAATACTCAAGATGTAGTTAGGTAGTTAGTTAACAAACCGCTGCTAACCAGAAGTTTCTATCAGCTTTTGTTTCAGACTTATGCCTTTCTAAATGTTTGTTCGAAAAAAAAACGCGTGTTTTTTTATGGAAACCCCCAAATTTCTCCACGTCTTAACATCAATTTTTCGACGTTACATTAATTTAATTTAAGGTTAATGCATATAACAGTTCCAAAAATTGATATTAATAAAAAACTCTTGCGAGTGTACATTTTTAGAGAATCACTACTCTTCCAAAAAAATTCTGCAAACTACATAATCTTCCAAAAATTGTAAAATGTAATTAATTCTCCATTGATATGTTCAGAACTGGGATTATCTCGCCATTTTTTAACGTTATTGAAAATTTATGGGGAAAAACTACTGATAAATTAAACTAGTATCCTGTTTTTTTGTGATCTTCTCAGAAATAAATGAAAATTATTCTTGATTAAACTGATATTAAATGATTACAGAAAGTCTCACATCAAAGTTCAATAAAAAAGGAAAGGAAAAGCTGATTATGCCTTTACTTTCTTATTATTATTAGTGAAATTCTTATAATATCATTACACATAAATTTGTAAAATAGATAGCATTCTCATAAAGAATCATTTGCCTTATTAATTGGCAGAAGCTATGTGAAGCAAACGCCGATTTGTGCAAGGCATTGCCCAGAAAACAAAAATAAATAAAGTTTAGGGCATAATATTTGAGGAAAGTCCATTGAAAGACGATTAAGTAGAGGTATTGAGTGTTTCTACAATAATTTACTAAGCAGACATTTTGATCGAAAAAATATAAACATAGAATATATTTATACATTCATTCGAACATAAAAATGAAGGGGATTCATTATGATTTTATCCCGTATAATATATAGGAATGTTATCGAGAAGTGATTTTACCAGGTTGGTAGGATTTATTTCGCTTTTTTTCGAAGTCATGATCAAAATAATTCTATACATTCATACAAAACTTCCTTTTGAAAGGACATAAAGCTCAAAGCTTTTCATAAAGTTCAAAGACATCCAATTTTCAGTATTATACAAATTTATAGGCTGCTGCTTTGAATTGGGGCAGAATTGTATTAATAAGATGATTCTAAATCCTTGTGGTCCTTTGAACAGGAGCGAATATATCTTTTTGCACGCAATAAAATATTTGTAAAGTAGGATTTCGGTTGGTTTGAGATTCAAGTTTTCACCACCAGCCGTACAAAACCGGAGCCCCTTTCAGTTTATTTAACAATAAATTAACCTGTTTAGAATAATATTTCCATGACTTGAGAATAAATTTTTCCGAAATACCCTAATAAATTTCTCAGATTTCTGACCTTTTCAACTAAAAATTTAATTATATTGTGTGTGTAACTTTTATTTAGTTTATTGTAAATAAATTAGTCTGTTTTGAAAACGTATTGGGAAAAGTATTCCAATATTTTAGAATTAAATTGTCGAATAGACCTTGATACATTTTTCAGATGTGCTAAATTTTAATAGAAAACACTAATTATAAAAGGGTATTTGTAACATTTAGCTGAATTAATATTATGTAATAAATAAATAAAATGCATTTATAAGATAGGATGTTTTTGTAAAAGCTAAAATATAAAACTAAATCTATAAGTAACCAAAATCACATGGAAAACAACAAATGATTAAAATAATTATAGCAGCAATAAAGGGTAAACAAAAGTTTTAATAATTAAAATACAAAATAAATAAATGAAATAATAAAATAAAAATCATTCCGATTCAGATGAATTCTTATATTTATGAAGAATATATTCTTGAGTGAACTGTATATCTCATCAATGTCGAGGCTCTTGAAACCTCCGGGCTAAAATAACATTTTTGCAGGAAATATAAAAAAAAAGATATATTACTATTGGTGAATATATTTCTTACTAATTGATTTTGAGTTTAAATTTCATGGCTAGAAATATGAATAAATGAAGAGCTCGCGGAAGCTCCCCACCCTCTTTGTTTTATTTTCCCCTGCAAAATATCCTAGGTTTAAAAGAAATAATTCAACCTAAGTACCTATGTTCCTTCGGAATGTGCTAAAGAAATGGATTTGTAGGCAGTTATTTTCGAGTTAAAGTATAAATCTTCAAATCTATTTGAATGCTCTGTTAAGGTTACATTTATTCGTAATACCTTTTTGATTACATCTCTGCCAATCTGAAATAAATGAAAACGTGAAATGTCTTAGTTATCTAACCTATTTTCCCAAGCTGTCAAGTTCTAACATTAAAGGACATTTGATCGATTTTGTAATACATGAATAGAAATATCTATCATCATAATTATGATATATCTGGCTTATCGTAATAAACTTTCAGTTAAAGCCATCAAAAATATTATGACCTTCGGGTATTTTTTGTATTCACCCTCCAATTTTTTTACATTGTAACAAGATGGCAGGAAGATTGGGTCCTGGGGCTGGACTCAATATTATTCCTAATTCTACACTTAGGAACAAGAAGAGATACAATATTTACAAGGGGGTCTTATGCTTACTTATTGTCACATCCTTATAGTAAGGGATGTCAATGATAAATAAAGAGGGACAAGTATGGATTTCTATCCCAACCTAAGCTAAGGCAGTTTATATCTCAGGAGTGTTATTTTATCTTTACTATTGGCTCTGAAATTTCATAAAAGTGCTGATAATCTTCATATTGTCATGAAAAAGAGATACCATAATCGAAATTTCCGTTTAGCCTATCGTATATAATAAGAAATTGAAGACAACTTGGTCTATTTATAAGATCATGTTTGAACATAGTCAACAATTGGCATAAGTAAAATATTCAGTAAGCCACGGTATAATAAACATTCGATACCAAAAATAAAAACCCATTTCAGCCGCATGCAGTATATTTAGAAATGAGGAGTGGTATTTCATGCCCCGCAACTGTCCAAAACCATCTCAACTGCTCAAAATAATGACATTTTTATTGTTGATTTAATTTATATTTTGATTTTTATATATTTTTTTCAGCTTTGGACTCCATTGAACTACATCCTGTTGAACCTGATCATGTCTGATTTCTCTGTATCACTCTTGGGGAATCCCTTTACCTTCGCAGCTGCTGTGGCCAGAAGATGGATATTTGGGAGGACCATGTGCGTCATGTATGGCTTCTTCATGGCCATTTTAGGCAAGTTAAAACCCTATATATAATGTGAATATTAATTGCTCATATATATATATATATATATATATACATACATACTCATATATATTTACACATGTATGGGGTCCAAAATCACATAAATGTTGTATTTTCTAAAGATTGACTGTGAAATAAACTACAATTTGGTACCGGAAGGAAGCTATTTATACAAGAAATTCATTTTTGTAAGCGTATGATTATTTGTTTCTTCAAAAATTCGGATTTTATTTTGAACAATACGATTCTTTTGTAGAATTTTTTTTTTTTTTTAATAAAATATATTCTCCGACGTCTAATTCCCTGTTTATTTATGGCTTATCTGCATCTTTGTTATTAGCGCACGGCTCTACATACGGTGCTTCCCTAACACGATAGACCCGCAGCTCCAGAATGAAAATCCAGGGAGTTAGCAACTGGACCACGGAAGGACCCACTATTTGCAGAGTTCTGTGAATTTGTCTACTGCTTTGAGAGCTTCTGATCTCTGAGTGGCCCTCTACGGTTTTCAAAACTAATCATAGTTTTGAGTTATGTTTTAATTAGTTAACAATTTCATGGCTTAGGTGAAAGAATAAAAGACTTCTCGAAAACGTTTCATGTTCTGAGTAAAGAATAAAAATAAGCACAGATGTGCGAAGCATAGATTTCATTATTCAGGGTGTCTATTGCACAAAAAAAGTCACGAAAGTCATGAAAATGTCACGAAATTGAAAATAGGGGACGAAACTCACGAAAAAGTCATGAGTTTAGAAACCAAGTAACGAAATTTCAGTTCTTACTGGAGTGTAACGTAATCCCGGTACTTCACCGCATTCGTAATTGTCGCCGTTTTTGTATGCATTTACAAATCAATTATTCATTTTTTAAATATATTTAGACTTAAATATTAAAATTCTATACAACGGGCCAATTTTAAGCTAATAGTTAAGGGCTTTTCATTTTGATTGAAATTAGTTTCTTTTTAATGTGCATGAAATTTGCTTTTCAAGTCATTAAAATGTCACGAAAAAGTCCCGAAATTGGCTTCCACAAAAGTAGTAGACACCCTGTTATCCTCCGAGCTTATCCAGCAACTATATTCTGAGATTAGTTTAATCTCGGAACGTAATAATGAAAATTATGCTTCTTAAATATATTATCTGCTTTAAATAAAGCATATGATTAATCACTATTATTGAATAATTTATGCTTTGTTTATGTAATTTATTCTTGCCAATGTTTTAACGTCATCTAATACTGAGAGAATAATAAACTAATACTCAGAGTATACACATATTTTTAGACTTTAAGATAAAAATATTATTTCTCTTTTTTGTGGAGGCAGAGATTTCTCCTGAAGTTATGAAAGGGGCCAGAGGCACGCATTAATAATCTTATCAGTTGCTGTTTTTTTTTAATTTACTTTATAGAACTAAGCGCGTTGTGAATGGGCGTTATCTAGTTTCTCGTAAAGTATTTAGCTATAGATCTGTTTATTATCTCCAGAATATTTTTAGTTAAACTAGTGTAGGTCAGCGTTTAATGATTGAAGAATATATAATAATTTATTGAATAAAGAAGTTTAGCATAATTTATCATTTTGAAACTTTTTTAGTTCTGAGGCTAAGAAGCAATGCTGTTGTATATGTGTATATGAGGCTTATAGATGCAAAAGCGTTTCTATCCAATTTATGGCTCATAATGTTTTTTTTCAAATCTGCACCAATCCTAACTACTTGATATCGAAAATCACGAAAGTTATAATGTAGAAGAGTATATTATACTATATAACATAACACAGTTATATTTATATTATAACACAGTATATTATACTGTTCTATATTATCACGTTGGTGATTTTTCGATATCGAGTAGGTAGGATTGCTACGGTGCAAATTGGATAGAAGCGCTTTTGTATCTATACGCCTCATATGGAAAATGTTTAGGCGTTAACCTGATTATTACAGGTTCCGGTATGTTTAGTGTATTAAGGTATTAGTTTGAAGAGCCTTGGGCGCAGGTGGTACTGCCCACAAGTATATCATTATCGTTAAAAATATGTGAATAGTACCAGCTCTAATACATAGTTTGTTGGAGGCTCCGTGGCCGTGGGAGTTAAGCTGTGAGCGGTCTGTGCTCAAGGTCTTGGGTTCAATTCCCACTAAGGATGGTGGCTTTGATTTGGAGGGGAAAAAAGTGGTCAGCCTTATCCTGGCTACAGAATGACAGTAACCGTTAGATGGCCCGTCTTAAAAATCTGTGTTAAGTATGAGTGGTCGTTCAATTAAATTAAATAATAGATCGTTCGACGTATTTTATAATTTAAAATAATAATTAGCAACTGAAAATATGTATTTATACATCTGTGAGGCTGCGACAAGGAATATTCATCCCTAGAGAGGGAAATCATTTCTATTAATGATATCCTGCCCATTTCAAGTGGCTGCTACCACAAAGCTTTCTCATAACTCCTAGCAGTAGTCCGAGAGTCTAATGATCTTCTTCCACAGATGATCGTTCATATTTGTCCTCCTTTAGGTTAACTGTAGAAATGGTGATACAGGATCCCTAGCTAGTCTACAATAATGGACTCTATTGGAGCCAGTTTGGGCAAATGTTACAATTCGACGTCACATTCTTCAAATAATGCTGCTGTACCCCTAGAAATGACACCTCTTACCTCGTAATCCCATTCTCCGTAAGTTTCTAGGAACTTCTCTTTTCACTCTGTATCCTTGCTGAATCAATCTTGATTCCCTGGGGATACTGAGCTACCACATTTACAGGAGCTAAACAGCTGCTTTTCAATCTTTCGGAATTCATTTCACAAAATTTACGCCCAGACCTTTAAAAGTAATTGTATAAATTTAAAATTTCAGTCAAATTGATTTTATTTTATTTTTATTGTTTATTGAATTCGTCACTAAAATTTATTTCCTCGGCAAAACTCCTAATTAATTTAAAAATAAACCATATCATATCCAATTGCAATTAATTTTCGAAAGATTGATAAGCACGCTGTTTAGCTCCTGTAAATGTGGTAGCTCAGTATCCCCAGGGAATTAAGATTGATTCAGCAAGGGTAGAGTGAAAAGAGAAGTTCCTAGAAACTTACGGAGAAAGGGATTACGAGGTAAGAGGTGTCATTTCTAGGAGTACAGCAGCATTATTTGAAGAATGTGACGTCGAATTGTAACATTTGCCCAAACTGGCTCCAACAGCAACCCAATACATATGGGCAACCCACTTTATTTTGTTGTTTTAAATAAAGAATTTCTTTCTTTCTTCTGGGATGCATTTTTCATAAATTGACTTTTTCTTTATCGACTTTCGAGGCATGCCCAAGATTGGCATTGCATTCGTTTCTTACCGTAGGGCCAACTATTTGGGCTTTTCTACTTTTCTTATGAAATGCCAAAATATCAATAAATCTACTTGAACCCTCCGAGTCGATGCAGTAAACCTCGTCCAAACATGCATAGTCCTTTTTTTCATATAATATTTTTAAATACAATGTAGAAATGATTGCTTGCGAACTGTCCTGTTACAGTCAACCGGGTGGACATCGTTCGCGAGCGAGTCGTATTGGTTCCGATAAGATCGGTGGATCTATTAAATATGAATAATATGATGTATGACGCAATTTCTGAGTTGAGTTAAAACCACAACGTCGTAAAATCATGCGTTACATGGTTTTTCTAAGATTTTACTGAAACAAAGTATTTTATCGAAACGTAATTCCCGCTTTGATTAATGACGAACCATGATAAGGTACTTGAGATACACGTGTAGTGTCCAGAAAGGATGGAATACGTAGTTAAATAAATCCCACGCTGGGGGTTACTCCAACGAATGATGAAGGTACATGATGAAGGAAATAACAATGATGATTTATCAAATACATATATTTTATATCATATTGCAACAGAAGTTTCTGTTCTGTAATTATCCTAATAAACGCTAGTACAATTTACTAAAATATGAATTTACGCAAATTAATATCATAAGATTACTCTCCGTGGTTTCTAATGCAGTCGATAATGGTTGCCCTTAAGAAAGGCCACAGATCGCCATATCAAATCAGATCTTCCTCTCCGATCCCATCAAGTGATTTGAATAATTCAACCTCCCTTGGCTAATCCTGTCTTGAGAATATCCTCCAATCCTCCTGCTTAGGCTCCTGTGGTCTATCCTCAGCCTACTTAGGTCCAATGTAATTCTATCTTTCTATGTAATCGGTTTATTTACCTTTAAGAGCTTAAGGGAATCTCTATTTTTTTATTGATCAATTCTTCTTAAAATTTCCAATTCTTTCTTTTCTTCTTAATTATTTTTCATTGATTAAATTTCTAACTACGACAATAAGCCTTGTACATCGGTCAATCCTGAATATGAAAATTGAAACACTTAACTTTATATATTGTACGATTAGCAAGAGTTTATCTGTTATCGAACACTTAAGATTAAATCCATTAAAACATGAGTCTAATGCTATTCATTATTTGATGGCACCCTAGAAATCTGGAAACTCATAAAATATCTTTATTCACTTAGCATTCATAATAACAACGCAGGCAAATATTAAATGTACGCGTCGCTTGACCTGAGGTCAAAATACCTAATTACTAATCCGCCCGAATAAATGAATGTACAGCACTATTAACAGCTAACAATAAGATATCATTTAAAACAATATTCATTTTTGTGTAGTCTTCCTTAAACTATTATTTATAATATGGCGAATATCAAACGGTATACCAATAAAGAAATTACCCATAAAATTTCTTCTTTTTCCTCGGCGAAGCTTGGTATTATATTTGAATAAGAAAAGACAGCTAGTCGCGGCGTCTTATTTGAATAAGAAAAGAACGTGAAATTTCGTTATTCATCAAAATGGTTCCTTCCGGACTGGCTCATTCAGGTATTTAATGGGCACGTTCTAGCACATTTCATACAGACAGCACATTTTGTCGTATTTTAGGATTTGTAACTTCCCCCCAAAATGTATTATACTAGCTCAGGGGTCTCCAAACTTTCCAGTCTTAGGGCCATACTGATTACTCCAGTAGGTTCTGAGGGCCAAAACCATATTGGTACTACTTATTTGTGTGAGAAGACCTTGTCCAAAATGAAGTACACAAAAAATGTTTACAGATCTAAATTAACTGATGAGCATCTTAAATCTCTTTTAATAATTGGTACAAGTAAAAATCTCAATTACATAAATCTCATTAGTATTTCATATGTCATTATGCTTGTTATAAGTTATGTTTTTATTTAAAATGTATAAAATGTTAGTTGGATTCATTTCAATAATTTGTTAGTCATTATATACTGAAGTTAAATTTTCTACATATTATACATGTCTTTACTCATTACGATTCTGTGTTTCTTTATCCAACTTATCACAAAAACAATAACAATAAGCCTACAACAATGTTATGAGTAGTTAGCCCATGACCATATCAATGTAGATGTCATATTAATAATTATTCAACATAAAATTAGAATACTTCAGTAAACTAAATTTAATTTGCTATAAAAAATATGTTCTCTAAAAGGAGTTTTCAAGTATGCTAGCTCTCCGCGGGCCGGACAAAATCTGTCCGCGGGCCGGATGTGGCCCTCGGGCCGTAGTTTGGAGACCCCTGAACTAGCTGATGAGGTATGACGTGGCCCAATTGAAGGAAGATTGCTTACGTTATTTTAGGCTATACTTACTTTTAGGGCCACTCAAGAGGTATCTGGGAGTGTTCAGCAGTTTTGTGTTAAGTTTGGCTTTTATTTTTAGGCATTCTTGCTACACAAAAAAAAAAAAAAAAAAAAAAAAAAAAAAAAAAAAAAAAAACTTGATGATGTCGTGGAACGTTGTACAATAGAATAAACTGAAATTTGTACTCTGTCCGACTTGTTGGTCGACAACATTTTTTGTTTAAACATCGATTAGATTATTCGAATTAAAATAATTATACACTCTATGAAATAGAATAAATTCACTTTCTCCGTTAATTGTCTTCCGTAAACACACATAATTTTATCCTGGAAGGAGCTAGTATAATTAAAGACGATGGTAGGCTGATCTGATGAATTCTTATGGCTTAGATACATTTTCTAGTCCCTCGACAGGCCGCAACGTTCACACACACTCACTGGAAACCTACAGCAACTTTGTTGTTTCAAAATGTATTGAAGTCTTCGTAACTTTAATTTGATTTACTATTTTGTTTTCGTTGTTTGGGTTTTCAGCTAAGGGTATTCAGCAATAAAGAACATATTTCAAAGGCCTATCGTTAGCCATGGCTCAGCCCAAAGCAAACAAAATTTACTATGAGATAAGGGCAAGCATTTTTTAAACTAGATAAGGTGCCCTTGATTTATAAAACGGGAAGATGTCATGGAACGGGTTGATATTATAACTGTCTCTCGATTAATAAATTATAAAAAAATGAACGAAAAAGAGTTATTGATGTTCAATTTGATGACGTCAGGATTAAAATAGATTTCAAGGGAACATATAAAAAAAGAACTGAATAAGTGTTGACTTTGCAAGGGATTTACACTCGAATAGACAAGAGTTCAGGAAAAGCAATACTTCCCACAGCGGATTTCTTTCAATCAAAATCAAAATAAATAAGGAGTTTTTATACTTTTGATACTCAAATTTGATGTTTCCCCCGCCAAGTAAACACAGATTTGATTAATTTTCTTGGAACTCTGTAATTTGAATTTTCAGGATACGTGTATCAGTGTAGTTTTTTATTTTATTGTATTTTTGTATGTAGCATCGACTTCTATTACAATTGGTAATCTGCTTTTTTCAACCCTTTTTGAAAAATATTGCTGGAGTAGGGAATTTTTTACTTGATCATTTGATTTGAGTTGTTTTCTATTTAATTTAAAGAATAAAATCATTAGGATTTTACTAGTTATCAGAAAAGTAATATCTATTTTTTTTTATTGTTATACACCTATTATCGTTTTATAAATAGGTAACATATAATAATTACGGCCGTAATGAGAATATTCTTGTTAGTAGCGGGTGTTTCAGGTTATATCGCCTCATCCTTTTATTTTTTTAATTTAGTCGGAATACATCTCTCTCATTTTGGAAATCATACAACGCGTGTTCTGGATGGAGGAAGAAAATTATAGGACAATAACTATGAATTGAGTAATGCATCAGTGGTTATATTTTGCTAACTTTATGCTGCATACGGAATTTCGTTAGGAAAGAAAAAAAGAACAAAACAAAGCACACTTACATATATTTCAACCGAGCCGAGAGTAATTTTATGGCTTGTTTTGTGGTTAGGAAAACCGCTTATTACTTAGGCCCCACATGCAATCCGGAAGTGCGGAACAAAAAAATTTAAGTTAATATATTAATGAATAAGTATAAATAATTTTCCCTATTCGCACTCCTTAATGCCTTGGAATGGGTCCGAAATGACAAGTTAGTTAATCGGCAGAATCATTCCACCGAACACTGTTCTTTTTCGAGAATTGTTTGTTTTTAATCGTTTCATGTCATAAAAATACTAATGGATGAATAATGGATTCTACAACATAATCATCGATTGCCGCTAAGCGACAAGAGGTTTCGCATCATCATTACTACAATTTTAGATCTTATGAAGCACTGATTTGAACATTCATAAAAAACAAGTCTATTAAAAGCATATGAAAAGAAACAAATTAAAACTATGCACGTATACCGAATTAAAAATAGATAGCCTGGCGTTAATAGCCCAAATGTTGATTTGCTGTTAAACACACACAAAAAAAAAAAAAAAATCACCAGGGATGTAGATAGAATTACAACACGGAAAAACACAGGAAGGCCAAAACCCCAAAACTAATTAATTAGACTTAGGAGTGAATGGTGGCGCTCCGTACGGTATGGAGCGCCTCGGGGAATTGTCAGAAAAATTGCAAATGTTTTTAGAAAAACAGGCCTGCGGATGCCTTTGAAGAACAATGTAAGCCTAAAAAGTTACATTATAAGTATTACAGACTCTGTAGAAGATCCGAAGTTATGAATATGTACTGCGGAAAAGGCGATCATCATAGTGTCGATATAAATTCAAAGTATCGAATGTGGAAAAACGCATTTTTCATTTACAATCTTTAATGATTGCTGTTGAACTGATATAATTTGGAGGTAGCTCTCCAAAATAAAAGTTGAAATAATTATAAATTACAAAAAATCGAACTAACGAATGTGCATTAAGTATAATTAATACACACACACACACACACACACACACACACACACACACACACATACACACACACACACACACACATATATATATATATATAATGAGATAACATTTATACAGGTTCATCTATAAGGTACCAAACCACTTTTCACATTAGATACTTTGCATTTGTTCCGACGATATGTGGGAAAAACTTGCTGGAAATGAAGGGCAAGGTGTAAGGAGAATTAACCATTTTAATGTTGGTGATACCTCAATAACCTATCTGGATCACAAGAAAGTGAAATAGGCCAACCCTGAATTTATTTCAAATAGTGGTTTTGTAGACAAGGACTCATGTCAGTGCCTATAGACTGTGTCTGTGGACTCGTGTGGCTCTCGCAGCAGACGAATATCTCAATCCAGACGAATATATCTTAATTCAGGGTTAATTAAAACTATAAAATAATTTGAAATACAAATTATATCCGACACCGTTTGAATGCGATATCATAGCATGTTCCCGACACTCCTCTACCTCAGAAATTCACGAAGAAGGAAAATGAGGTATTTTCAGAATATTTTCTTTGAATGAATACTTTCACTGGGTACAGTATAATATCGCAGGGTTTTTTTTCAGGCTATTACCAATAAATTCCTTTAGGAAAAGCTTAGGAAAATACTGCCTCGGGGAAACTGTGCCTTGAGGTATTGTCGATGGAGCAGCGATCGGAAAATGGAAATCATCTGCCAAAGTTCGAAAGCTAAGCAGCCGAAAAGTTTAGTTATATTTATTCATGAAACCCCTACGTGGTAGTTTTATCAATGAAATTTATGTAGCTATTATTTTTTGCATATTAAAAGCTAATTATTGACAAAATGTAGATAAATACTTATAGATAATTTTTTTAAAAAGTATTTTATGATTACTGGTCCTTAATGTTGTAACAATAATGAGTGTATGTTACTTATAGGTGAACCATGTTCTTTGCTAAACCTTTTTTTATTTCATTATATTTCCATTCAAAATTAATAAATTTATTATTTCATTAGAGAGCTGACGTGTTATTCATTGACGTATGGGCTCTTAGAGCCGACATCCATGGAGCAGTAGAGAATGTTCTCAAAAAGCCGTGAGATGAGAAAATTCCAGCTGCAGGGGGACTCGAACCCACCATATGCCGCATGAGAATCTGAGGCGACAGCCACTAGGCCCAATATTTTGTAATGTTCTCGAAAACGTGATTTTTATGTGCCCCAAACTTTGTGTCTTGGATGATCACTGGAGTATAATTAGATTGCTGAAAGATTAGTTGACACATAACTACAAGGAATAAATTTATTGAGGTCACACACATGGATAAGTTATTGAAAGTTTTTATGAGCTCTTAAGTCAATCCTGCCTACTAGATAACGAGATTCTCGCTAAAATTACTGAACCAAATTATTAATTTATCCGAAATAGCAGTAATTTTTGTTATCTTAGAACGAATACAATGTACATAATGCCCAACTAACGATAAATGTGTGTTGTGAAAATATGCGAGTCAATTTTGGGTGGGGGATTTTAACGAATAAATTATTTTTTTTTGTAATAGGTTATTCCTCTATTATTAAAAAAATACATTTTTTTTCTCGCGCTTCAAAACAAACTTAATATTATTCGAAAATAATTGTTAAAAGTCAGGAAGAAAGTTTTGTTTTAAATGAGCCAGCTGAAAATTACGAATGAAGTATTTTAAAATCAAGAAAGACGCATTGAAAACCTTAATGTATGACACAACACAAATGTTTAAATTCAAACAAAAAAGAACGTAGGACTTGTTCTGTATTTTGAGTTTTCTGAAAAAAATTAGTTTCAATGATGTGTCTTATTTTGATATCAGACGAATCATATCATGTATAATTAAGGAATATATTTTTCTGTATCAGCAAAAAGGGTTATGATCAGAAGAACATCTATATAGTTTATTGTATTTTATCCTACATTATTTAATTTTATATTCATTGGAACACATTTAATTATACAGTAGGGTAAACGCACCAGTAGCTGACAGGTGCACCAGTAGCTGACAGGTTCACCAGTAGCTGACAGGTGCACCAGTAGCTGACAGCTGCACCAGTAGCTGACAGGTGCACCAGTAGCTGACAGGTGCACCAGTAGCTGACAGGTGCACCAGTAGCTGACAGGTTCACCAGTAGCTGACAGGTGCACCAGTAGCTGACAGGTGCACCAGTAGCTGACAGGTGCACCAGTAGCTGACAGGTGCACCAGTAGCTGACAGGTGCACCAGTAGCTGACAGGTGCACCAGTAGCTGACAGGTGCACCAGTAGCTGACAGGTGCACCAGTAGCTGACAGGTGCACCAGTAGCTGACAGGTGCACCAGTAGCTGACAGGTGCACCAGTAGCTGACAGGTGCACCAGTAGCTGACATCTTCGAAAAATATAAATAATAAAGGTTCGAAGCCTTTCAGACCCCCCTCTCACAAAGCCATGGCTTCTGTAGGTATTTCTGCGTTGTTAGGTTGCCTACCCTGCTTTATTTTGGTGGGTATAGTAATATCAGGTAATCAAATCATCTGCATGTTCTCCGTCACTAGCTCAGCGCCTTCCAAGTAGAGAACACCCGGCTAAGACACCAAGTTACGTTTCGTGTTCTCCTCTTTACTTATTCTGTTATATTCTCAAATTAGTGTGTTGTATCGTCTAATGAGTGTTTACAGATTGTGTTTTATCTGCCTTTGAACCTTATTTCACTGTGAATTAGGAAATTCTATGGGTGTCAGGTATTGGACCCTAATATTGGGCATATCACCAATAGCTGACAGACCTGTCAGCTATTGGTCCCTCATATAATTTTCTTCCAGCCATTTTTTCCTTATTTAACCTTTCTATTTCGTTATCTATCCTATACCGTTTAATTCTATTTTGAACGTAGTATATATATTCCAGTAGCTGACAGGGGGTGTCAGGTACTGGAGCAAAACATGTCAGCTAGTGGAACAGCTTTTAAAAAAGAAGCACTTTGCACCCCTGCTAGAAGCCATAAGAGATGTACCACCATCTGCTATCAGAAATGGATTTAGGAAATGTGGTTTGGTGCCATGAAACCCCGAAGCTCCATTTCCCTTCACCACGCTCTCAGATGGAAAGAAGAGTATTAATCACGAAGACTCAATTAGGCTGAGGGATACCAAAATGGCACTCAGAATTATAGAAGAAGCTATAGGGCAAGAAAAAGCCATGCTACTTAAAAATGCCGAATCCTGGACGAGTGGGGATGATGACAAATCGCTTTATGACTTATGGCAGAAGCTTGAACAAACGATTAAAATTCTCAGTTTGCAGCCAGATGATATCCAGTTGGCAACTGTAATAAGTAAGATTGTAAGATAGTACAATAGTTTTGGGAGTAAGTGAAACTCATGATACAGTTCGGCCAAATCCACTTCACCAAGCTGGAGCAACTTGCTCCTCACACCTTGCGTTAATTTCTAACCAAACCAGCATATCAGAAACACCACTAAATACCTTCCCAAGCCCTTTCGAAAAGGCGCTGGCGTGGCCTGAACCTCCCAAGAAAATATCGAAGAGGAAAAGTTACCACGGCTTTGTAATTTCTGAGTCTTGGAGAGATTATAACAAACAAAAATATCTAAAAAAAAAAATGAGAGCTGCAGACAGGTTGAGAAAAAAAAACAAGAAAAAGAAAAAAAATTTAAAAGAAAGAAAAGTGGTAAATTTGGGACCAAGAATAGAAAGAAACAGAAGATAGTCATCTTCTAGTGAAGAAGAGTGGTTTCCATCTGCGGACAGTGAAGAAGATTATGCAGAGTGAGTAGTCTCTGAAATTGAAGGTGATGGTACTGGAGTCAGATTTAAAGAGGATTCACAATTTCCTAGCATTGTGCACATTGAACATCAGGTTAAGCCCGATGTGGTAAGAAACAATCATGAAGTTCCTCAACCATACATCGCCGAACCATAGAACCAAATATCTCCCTTCAGGAGGTGATGTTTCCAGACAATAACAACAACAGAGTTCTAGTTCTAACAACAATTTTGATCTTGAAGAAAACAAATTGAAAGAGCCTCAGACACAACAAGCAAGCCCCAACCGATGTTGCAAATTTAAGACTTCCCACCGAGCTATCAGATATGACGAAGAATTCGGGCAGCACGATGATTCGATGTAGCGAGTATCTCACCGAGAACAGCTGGTTGTCCCATAAAAATCTTGTTTTGTCCGCCATTGGCGATGAAAGAAGTTTTGTCATAGTTGCACTAAGAAACACAAGAAGAGTTTATAAAGTTGTTGGTAAACAAGATGTAAAAATCTCTGCTTTTGCACTGAAACCATTGAATCGCTTGCGGGATGTGTTCATGAAAAGTGAAAATAAGCTTAGAGTTCTAAACGAAAATTGATCAAAATAGATGAACATTTGCTTCCTCTATTACTTTTTGGCAACAAATTGAATATGAGATATCAGTTTCCTAAATCAGTTAATGTAACTTTTTAATTTAAAGAGTTGTTAAAAATTGTATAACTATCATTATTTAAAAATGTTCATTGTGTTGGAATGTTTGATCTCTGTTGACGAAAACCGAAGTTACCTAAGTACTAAGTTTAATTTGCCTTTAATAAAAAAATCTTGTTTAATTTAATTGGTATATAGGTATTTTACTCCCCAATATGGTACCTAATTTGAATTGATAAGAGTCTAAAATGTTTCAGATTATTTGTGTACGTAACAGCTTGTGAGTTACCTGTCTTGAATTTAAGGTGCAAAGCCAAAAATAGAAAACTCAAGTTCCTACTATTGTAATAAATGATAAATTTATAATTTCTGTTTGAAAATAAAGTAATACTAAAGTTTAAGCTATTTTTTGTATGACTTTATTGCCCCTGTCAACTACTGGAGCAATCCCTGTCAGCTATTGGAGAATTGCCTGACAGCAACTGGAGCAAAGTAATTTTTCTCAAAATTGGCATTTATCCTATCATTGAGCGAAGGTTTTTCAAATTTCAAGGTGTAGTAAGCAAGGGGAATAGATTTTGGACAAGATAAAAGTGAAAAAATACACCGACATCACCATTAGAATTTTTAAAGCTTAAAATGGACTGAAATTTCCTTAAGCATGTCAGCTACTGGTGCATTTACCCTATATAAATTAGTTGAAGTTAATTTATATACTGCCTCATTTGTGGGTAGATTCATTATGATTAATACCTTTCTGACTGATCCTCCGTTAAGTGAATATCCAAATCTCCTCTCTGATGTCTTCCAATTACAAATAGCTTTTAGGTTTATGTGAAGTTGGCTTATGCTCTTACTTCATTTCCATAACATGGAACTTCAATAGCAGAATACTGATTAATTTATGTTTGCCTGAATTAT
This sequence comes from Gonocerus acuteangulatus, assembly GCA_946811695.1. Classification (NCBI taxonomy): domain Eukaryota; kingdom Metazoa; phylum Arthropoda; class Insecta; order Hemiptera; family Coreidae; genus Gonocerus; species Gonocerus acuteangulatus. The sequence goes on from OX328125.1 coordinate 77,262,992, forward strand.
ACATAAATAGCTTCTAAATATTTATACAAACAAATTGTGTGAGAGTATTGGACCATCCCTCCCAACAGCCAACAGAAAGTAATTAAATGCTTGTCAGAGTTTTAATGGCTGATGGTCCTGTGTGGATTATAACCCTCAAGTAGTGGCTTTGGGATTAATGTGCACAGCGTGGGTTTGTCCACTTTTTTTTTTAAAAAAGTTTGCATATTTCATAACCCCTTGGGTATATTTAGCGACTGAGACTTGTCATGTAGTTTTTTTGTTGTTTGAGTTATGTGTCAACTCTCAAGGGATATTTAATATGTTCATTAACGTAAGCGATATTTAATATTTTCATTATTGCTTTTGCAACCTGATCAAAAAACAAGTGACAAAACATTATGCCTTGTTAATTATTACCGCCTGGAAGATAAAAATCAAATCATTAGTTCTTAGAGGCAGGTTATTCGAATACCACCCCTCTTGGTAGTTCTCGTCTTCAAACTGGTAATTAAGTGTGTTGAATCTTAAAATGGTGATAAAAAGCTTTCATAGACTATTTTAACTGCACTGTTAAAAGTCTACGCAAGTGGCTATTCTTTCCATCGTTTAACTCCAATTGTGTAACTGTACAGTTTGTTTGTTTGTACAGTTGTTGAGAGAAACGTAATAATTCAAAGTTTTAAGTGATATGACAAACTGGACTGATTGTGTATGACGGTTTGAACTGGAATTTCCTATACTTCTCAGATTAGTCTCTCTCGTCAGCGAGTCTATATAGCGTGCATCAACATGTCGCATAACAAACAAAACCTCACTCAAAATGATGTAAGATATTTACTTTTTAAAAAATATATTTAATACCAACCCAAAATTTATTCTGAAAAACCTTTGAATACAAAAATACAATAGGATCATCAGACTAGGATATACCATAGTTAAAAATTAATTTGAAATCAAATTATAAAATTAAACAAAAACTTTACACAATAATATACACTTCTAAGGTCACAGTGAAAATGATGCAAAATGGAAAAATATTTTAAATTTTAGTACTTTTTAGGTAATATTTATTATCACTTTCAAACAATTGTGCATGAATTGGAAAAGGTTTTCTGTGCAAGATAGACATATCTTCTTCCATTATTCTTGACGCGTCTTAATGAGATATTCTTGGTTTGATATATTATGTTTCCTTACTCTGTTTCTAATTAATTTCATAAAGTCTCTATGACGTTGAGGTCTGGTGATTTGAGGGGTGCTTTTATAGTTTTGGTGCAATGATATGAATCCATTCTCTTCCGAGATAATCAGAATTCTTGGGATCGTTATGTCCATAAAAAGCAAAATAATTTATTATTCCGAACTTGGTTGCAATATTTTCTTTAGGATGTCACAGGATTAATTTTTCTCCATTGTTTTCTCGATAAAATGATGATATGCTACCGCCGAAGCAGCCATACGCCCCCTAACCATAACATGATCACCTCAATGTTTGATGTTCATGCGAAGATTATTCCCACGGAGCAATTCATTTGCGTTTCTGCAGACGAAACATGTTCCATCAGGGTCAAGCAAAGTGAATTTTGACACATCCAAAAACAAAACAGTTCTCCAGAAGTCCATCTCTTCTTTAGGTAATTCTTGGCAAAAATAATGTGCATCTTTTTATATTTTTCGTTTATGTAAGAATTTTGCCTTGGAACTCTACCATTGTATTGTATTTTTGTTAAGACTCTTTGAATGGTTTCAGCAAACACCGTTTTATATAAATGTTCATTAACTAACGTAGCCAACATTGCAGCATTTAATTTTGAATTATTTTTATTTGGCTAAAAATCCAACTTTTGTCATTGCCGGTAAAACGTTTATTTTGTAATGAATCTAGCTTTTCTTATTATTCTGCTTTCTTTTTTAAAACATTCAATAATATGTTGAATTGTCGCATAAACCCTATTGATAATAGAGGCGATTGCATGTTGTTTTGTCTATTTTAAATTTGTTATTCACTATTTCTCGTTATGGAATAGTTGTATGCGTACCAAATTTAAGAAAATGGTCGAACATGACTGATTAGTTGTATTAGTATTGTTTATTTTCGATTTTATTAAATGAATAAAAAGGAATTAATTAAAATACTTGTAAACTCATGTCCCAAAAATTGAAGAATATTTATTTTCTAAGCGGAAATAAACTTTGCATCTTTTTCACTGTGACCTTCAATTCCTATGAGTTTTAATGAAGATTTTTTTTTCTATTTGTATAAATGTTGTAGAGTTGATTTGATTATATAAACTTAATTTATGACAATGGATCATTATGCTCTAATGTCCATTGGCATTTAAATTGTAACCAATTGAGAGCAACGAGCAATAGAAATAGAAATCTTGGTTTGCATCATTTTGTCTGTGAGCCACTGTAGATCGGAACCTGGTGCTTCATGAGAATTCTTGTAGACAATTTGAAAAACACATACGAACGTCCTGTAGCTAGAAATCGGAAGGTAGTAGACAATTACCCGTGTGGAGATATTGCTTTTTCCATGACTGTATCTTGCTTCTTAATCAAAGGAGAAAACAAAAGAAATTAGTTTTTGTTACACTGTTTATTATTGAAAAAGTCTAATGGGTCATCCCTTATTTTTTTAATAAATAGTAAGTTTCTGTAGGCTCTTCTTGCATCACTGTTTCTGATTTTTATTTTATTTTTTTTTTTGTAATAAAATTGAAAAACAGGAAACCAATGGTGGTCATATAGTTACAGTGCAGTTCCATTGTTCATTAAAATAGAATTAATGATCGATGGAACTGCACGTCTGTATACATCTCAGTTCACAGTTATAACTGTCGGTTTTAATTGTGCAGTAAGTGGCCGGGCTAACACTAATCGGCCGGGACAGTGACGTCCCAAGGCAGTATTCTACGAAAACCCTAAATTTTCCTCCCGTTCTTATTTAAACTTAACCTGTTCTTGATGCAGTATCAAAGCAGTTAATATATGTATTAAAAAAAAAAGAAAAAAAAAAAAAAAAGAATATTGTCATGACAACATTTTGAATATCATAAATTCAAGAAATGATTTTATTAAGCCAAAACAAACTTTGAAATGGAAGAACTCTTAACTAGTTTAATGTTCCCAAGTTAATCCATTATGACCCAATTTGATTTATTTCCCCCTCTTTTTAAATCTAATGGTTGAGGGATTTAGACAGTAGGCAACTGTTTAATTATTATTTATCGCCTCTTTTTTATTCTATTCCCACGTCAGATTGTTTCATTGATAATCATGCGTTACATTATTGTTTTAGGGTTAACATACGATTGTTTATTTTTGACATAATTCTATACATTTTTATTTATCACTTTTTATTCACAAAAGTAACCCACTTGAGTTTTTAATAATGTTTTTTTCAAGAATATTATTTCACATTTGTTCTTTTTATTCAATAATTTATATATGTGATTCTTAAAATTCTCTCTGCTTTACACATTTTACTGTAATTTCATTAGAATGGCTAAGGTAAACAGGTGAATGATTGTGCATCTAGCAACCCAATTTAGATTGGAAACCAAACAATTGTCAAATAAAACTTTTCTTCTTTCTTCTTGATCAACTAAAATTCAGTGGTTCTTTAATATTTAACAAATTTCTAAAACATGAGATTCTTCATGAACACATTTTGAAGGCTATGTTAACCTCAGTATTACCATGTCTTAGGATTTCATGGATGTTTGCAAAATTAACATATTAGGAAGTACTAATACATTAAGGTATTTGATAATTTATCAAAATTAGTTTTTTAAAAGATACCAATTACAAAACAAGAAGTAGTTGAAATGCATGACAGGTTTTGGACAAGTGAAAAACGGCGCTGAATGTATACTATGCCTGCATTACAGTACCGCGTAGCTATAATGGTATGCTGCGTTGATCTGGGCCTAATCCAGAAATAGTAGTAAAATGGGGTATTACACTATCTTATCAAAATTTAATAATCATTAAGAACCGAAACTTTTTATTTTTTTTCGGATTAACTAAGTTCTTTACTCTTACTGAGTTACATTTATAAAGGCGTGAGCGGGGTAGGTTTTGCCGATGAGATTTTCTCAACGAAGATAAGAGAGAGATACATTCTATTCCTGCGTTAATTAATGCTTTACCCACGTGCACATGTAGCATCCATTTTAGATGAGTCATCAACGTGATGAAGCAATTTCTCTGCGGGTACCACAAAAGTTAATATTTTTGAGTTAATATTTTTTTATTGTTTTGAATTTTTCAACGAAATGTTGACAATTTATTCTAGAATCGTAAGGACTGTGTAAAATTACACTGCGTTTAATACGGGTTTAAAAATTGAAGTATTTGTTATAATGTGTCAGATGTATGTGCCAGAAGTGCCGATGGCCGTGGGTTAGTTGTGCGACGGCATACTTTACCCTGTTCATGGCATAACTAAACCCATATAAATTCTAATTACCGTTTGTATGGTTTTTAGGACGAAAATCTATAGAAATCGGACAAACGCCCCACTTCCATCCCTAATATTGAGTTTCATGTTTTAAGTTGTACAGTTTTATTTCAAATAAGGCATACAATGTATATATATATATATATATATATATATATATATATATATATATATATATATATATATATATATATATATACATTGTATGCCTTATTTGAAATAAAACTGTACAACTTAAAACATGAAACTCATATATATATATATATATATATATAAATATATATAAATGAGTGTGTGTTTATATTTTACATAATGTTTATAGCTGAGTAATGAGGTGTAGGATGGGAATTGATTTATCTGATACTTACAGTTACGATCCAAAATTAATTATAATATTGCTATTCGTATCACGCTTCTCCTTAGTATTGGTTTAATTCTAATTTCAGGCTATTTAAATCTAATTTATGAATTTTTCATACAAAGTAATTATTTATTTCCCGATCAAACTGAAATTATCATTTGAGGATGGCAACGTGAATAGACTTTTGACACTGTCATCACAGAAGTGTTAGGAATACTAAAAATACATTTCCTTTATTGTCCTGCGGGTCACAGCAGGTATCTCCTTCTTTTAATTAAAAATTTAAAGTCTAAATAATTTAAAAAAACCTCGACAATTTCAGTTGCAAATTTAATATCCTTATGGATCCTATAAAGGTTTGTATAGGGAAGTTGATTGGCTTATTGCGTACTGAAATAGATATAAGCAATCCACATATCTGTGATATTTCTAAGGAAGGAGTCCTAAATATCCTGAGCTAGGGAATGACATGACCGAATTCGGATTTATTTTACTCTTCATTGAAAATAAAATTATTTCCCTGCTTAATAGTTTTCTTGACATTACGTCGATGTACTGCCTGGAGGAACATTTATGAGGGAGTAACATCTCTTTAAGGAGAATGTCGAACAAAATACTCCATTCTTGAAAAGAAAAGTCCGTCACATAAGGGCTGTGTAAAACTAAGGTAATTCCCCATCATGGAGTGTCATGTAGGCAGAATTTGCATAATATAAATTCTATAAATACAAAATAAACATGAATACTTGATTGTAGTAATTTTAACTGCCGACTCAATTATTATTTTATATTTATTTATTTTTTTGGGAGTAAAGACCAATAATGGTTATAGTGGCCTTTTCCCACTCCCTAAGCATTTCTTGCTTAAAAAATAGCTACCAATGAACATACTGATACAAAAAAAATATAGACTTTTTTTTTTAGAATGTTATTTTTTTCTTTTTAGCCGAATCAATAACCAGCAAATTATTCATTTTGATCCGCATTAAACCATGCTTTCAGATAGACCGATTTAGTTTATTGTTAAGAGAAATTTTTCCCTTTAGATCTCAAAGTTTACCGGCGTTCGGTGCAATCCATCCAAAATTACGGCCGCTATGGGCAACCTGGTAATTTAGGTCCGGAGTAAATCCCTGTCTACGTGGACCGATTTTGGTGGTTAACGAACACGTCCAATCGTATACTGGGGAAATGCTAAATTCAAAGTTTCCCGAAAAAAAAAAACGCTGGGGGGTATCGTTTTTAAAGACACATTAACTTGGGACATTTTCGGTAACTTGTAGGTAGGGTCGATGAAGATATAAAGAATTTATTCAAAAACTATTGCAGGTGAGCAACCTCAATAGAAAATTTCTTTGGAAAGTGCTAAAGGAGAAACTTTGAGTTGTCACTTTCTGTATCCAATAGGTGGCTAGAAAAGAATCCTTTGAGGTGTCACGTTTTGTATTTAATAGTCTACTAGAAAAGAAACATTTGAGGTGTCACTTTCTGTGTCTAATAGTTGGCTTAAAAAGAAATCTTTGAGGTTCATATCCTGTATCTAAGAAATGGCTAGAAAAGAAACCTTTGTGGTGTCACTTTCTGTATCTAATAGGTGGGATCAATAAACATAAGAAGAAATGCTTCATATATTTTTTTATGAGTACAACCACAACAGCCTACACTCCTTCGAAAAAGAGCTAAAAAGGAAATGTTAGCATACAATAATGCGAGAACTCCTCTGCGGCACATGTAAAATCGTACTGTTATACCCCGCGTTCCGGATACTTCCTGCGTCTAAGGGCGGGCGGAAGCACTAAATTTTTACCCGCCCGATTTGCGTTCATTTCGGGAGGGGCTTTATTCTGGCAGGTGTTCAAGTCCATGGTCCTGCTGACGTTTTCACTTCTAGGTCGAATCCGACGACGGAGAATTTAAATTTTCCCGAGCTAGCAGGATTTTAGGGAGCCTAAGCGACAATTTACGTCTCTATCCCATATTATTTGAATAATATGCAAAGTCTGAAAGATTCAGACCATTTCCTAGCCTAGGGATGACAATTACCCTGAAATAGTTAAGTTTTATTATCTAATACTACACCTATTTTACATATGAATACATTCATGTGTTATATATATATACATATGGATATTCTTTTGGAAGGTGACAAATTATATACCTACTTATTTTTTCGTTTTTTTTTCCAGACTTGGAGTCAATAAATTGATATAAATGAGCCAATGAGAAGTAGGTTTAATGCTAGTTTATATATATATATATATATATATATATATATATATATATATATATATATATATATAAAAGCAAAATCAGCTTACAAAGACTATAATATACCAGTAAAATACAAGAAAATAAACGATAAAGCGCCGGCAAACACACTGGGGAAACTCTACAAAAGGACGTACACTCTTTTCACTCATACCTGACATACATAATAATTTAGTACGAAAACATACATGTATTGACTTCTACACGACACAATTATTAACTGGACATGGAACGATTAACACATACTTACACAAGCTAAATATAACTGACAGCTAGGCTTGCCCTTGCGTCAACAGAACACCACAAAGAACTTACCATCCTATATACAAATGTAATTTACTCTTTGAAAAGAGGAAAAAACAATTCAAAAGAATAAAAAATTGGCCTATTACAGAAAAAGAGTTGTTTATTAAACACTATTCAAGCTTCAGAGATTTCGAAGAGAGCATACCTTACCGTAAAGACGATCGAGTCCTCCAAAAACGATTGAAATAACAAACAAAAAAATGTATTTTTAATGCATATTTATTTACTTTTTAATTATTTAAATTTATTTATGTATTATACATTTTATGTAACATCATTAATGTACTATATCTAAAAAACAAATTATGACAAAATTGTATGAAATGCATGTTATATACATTGTGTATTGCAACATGAAGCACAAAATAAACGGCCTTTTTGCAGTGTTACTGGAGAGAGGAAGCTAATTATATATATATATATATATATATATATATGATGCATATATATATATATGATGCATATTGTCGCGTCTGTCTTTCCCATCGTTCAGCTCTACCACGCCCCTATCACCTATTATTTTCTATGATCTCATGCGTAGAGTGTAAGCACACATAAGTATGCCAATGTTTGTCTTTCATTTATTGTTTCTTGCAGTAACCTCTTTTAAGGGACCTCTTCGAGTGCATCTCAAACTTCTTTCCCAATGTACACTTGCCCTGAGTCTTTAGCAGCTGACGGCGTTTTTGGATAAGAATAATTATTTCTTACACTTTGGTCCACCGGCCATACATGCCAAGGAACATATATTGGATCCCCAGCGCGTACAATGATCTAGCTGAAAACCTAAAGGATTTCCTAATACAGAGAAATGTAGCTTGAAACATCCCTGTACAGTTAACTGTTCTGCAAGTTAGAGAATATTGTGTTTGCGTAGTGTCTTTCAACAATTTTCTCATGACGTTTGGTATGTTTATTTGATTTCGTCTTCTTTATTCTTAGTTTGTCTTGTGTAGCCAATTCTGAGCCAACGTAATTCTTTTTTGTTATGTCCGCTATCTCGGACTTTTAATAAGAGCAATAAGAAAAAGTACAAACCTAAGTATTAAATTTAAAAAAAAAAACAACAACCCCATTACTATTTTCTAGAAGAGTTAATTAAGTTAATTTAAAGTTTTAGACATTGATAAATGGCCTAAACATGGTGCCGTTTAATTAATTTTTCTTCATTTTCAGTCTTACTTAACTCTTAACTATCTGAAGAAGATGCTATTAGGACAAAAATGGATTACACCCAAGAGACGGTTAGAAAAAAAGTGGACAAGTAGCAGATAAACTGTAGATAAGAGTAAGAATTCTTAGTAACTCTTGAATTCTCTATTGTGGGAAATACGGTCTCATGAGTTAATAATTTATTATTTATTTATT